>OY728137.1:1858609213-1860034213 GCA_963277665.1 Viscum album | reverse complement strand
CCCATACTTTTTATGGAAAAATAAAAAAGTACCTCGTATGGTAAAAAAAAAGATTCCTTCCATACCATGTAGTAAAAGTAAAAAATGGGTAAAAATTACTAAAAAACATACATAGAAGAATATTAAACATTTTTTGAAAACATTTTTAGAAAAAATGGACATGGATGATAAATATACCCCCAGAAAATACTTATGTATAAAGAATCTTAGATAAAAATGAGATTGCAAAATTATCTCTTACCTTGAACTTTTTGTTAGTTGAGGGTGTATTAACATTCTGTATAAAGGTTAAATCATGTTATTAAATTATACTAGGACCATATCCATATTTATGATATCATATATGATCCTATTATATCATTTTTTTTAATAGTATTTAAATATTACCGTTATTTCGGGTGTGAACTGCTTCATTTTACCATTTCTGTTTTTCCATGTAAGTCATATTTGTTATGCATAGGATTTACTTTATTCATGAAATTAAGTTTATAATTATAATTTTTCACTCATCATATAAATTTTATAATCATTATTGAATCATTAACGTGGAGAATGAATCTCACCGTGTTGTGGAGACTGTAGGCCATACTTACGTACGAGCGATGATATCATTCTCTTGATGGTTAATTGGTATGTAATTGGATGATATATTAATTATACGAAATAATTATCATGTTATATTCATTATTTAAATTCATTATACTCATTATTATACCCATCCTAATAAAGTATTTTTGAATAACAAATTACACCATGATGTGGAGACGATAAGCCGTACGTAAGCACACATGGTGATATTGTTATTTATAGGATGGATAAAAGAAGGTATAAGGTTTTACCATAATTATAATAAAATATCATCATGTATAATATACTGGATTTATTACTTTATTATAGAATCAACATAGAAAGAGGAAGTATAAGAATAAAATAAATTGAATTGAATTGGTAAAGTAATTACCTCTTCTTTGTTGGACTTCATTTGGATCTCTTCTTAGGGACACTAGGGATGGACTTTTTGGAAAAACAAGACCTATATAAGTTAAATAATAATGTTTATAGGAGAATTGGGGAGGTTTTGGTCGATCAATAAAGCTCAAGGTGGTGTGAGGAAATGTGGGAGGAGATGCCTTTTTATAAGAGAGGAGGAGGGCCACTTTAGCAAAGTATTAAAATATTATTTTATTATAAAATGATTTTCGGTTTCAAAAGGTCCAAAATTAATTTAATTATAAAATAAGATGATTATTTTTTGAAATCCTCTCAACTAATATTTTTTAGACATGTTTAGGTCATAAAATTAACCTTATATTTTAGATTTAACCCTTTGTAAAATAAGTTATCTCTTACCATGTCAACTTGTATTTTTATACTAAATGGTTAATATCTTTAATATAAAATTCCAAGAGATCCTAAAGTGGATAATTTATAAATTTTTTATCACTATAAAAGTTATTTGTCTGAACTTTAGATTTTTATGATTTTTATATCATTTAATAAAATAGTATTTGTTTTAAAAACTCATTTATGTCAATTTTTATACTATTCATATCATGACTTTTTAAAAATCCATAACAACTTGATTATTTCAAAAAAACTTCATCAATTCAAATATAATAAGTCCTAATAATCCATAAAATTTTTGGATGGCATAGAAAGTTTCAAAATAAATTTATTTTAATATTTATAATCTCATTTATTTAAATCATCCATTAATAAGATAATCACTATATCATCATTGTGTCAAAAATAAATTTATTTATTTGATGTCCAAAAATTATAAATAAAATAACATGATGTAGTAAATATTTTTATATTTAAAATGAATATTTATAGTCTAATTTATATTATTTATAACCCCATATTAAAATTGATTTATTAAGAAGATACAAGTTTATGTCATATTTCTCTTTACTTTAAATTAATTCTTATAAAATGTCATTTTCATATCCAAGTGGTTACATGGGGTCCCAAAATCGAACCAAGGGTTTCCATGGTTGGAAATATCTCATAAAATAGGATTAGGATATGTATTAGGGTATTTTAATATTATTATAATATTATTTTTTACCCTTATTTACCAAATTTACCCTTTAACCATGGTAAATAAAATAATTACTAAAGTTACTATTCATAATGTCCAAACAATAAAAGGTACCTATTCAAAAAATTTGGACTTTATGATTCCAAATATGGAATACATTTTTCCAAATTCAAAACACATAATTTTAAGTAATTAATTTAAAATTAATTCTTGTTGTCAAAACCAAAAAGTGAGTTTTTAAGAAGTAATAACTATCAAAAGGTTGACATATGTTTATGCGCAATTTCAATGGGAAATTACTTAAAATGACCAAAATTGGATTAAATGATAAAAACTTAATCCAATTAAAATTTAAAAATAATTAAAAAGATAATCTACCTATATAAATAAATTAGATGAAAAGGCAGTTTTGAATTATAATGCAGTATTTTTCACTATTCATTAAAATTTGAATTTTATTAGAACAATACAAAAAATTCCAAAAAAATAAATTTTTATGTCCCTAATCTAAATAAAAAGTTTATTTTGCCAAATTTAACTTATAAAAGTGTCAAAAAACAAGATTTTAAATGGATTCACCATCAAAAGGTGGTAAAAGTGCATTTTTTAAAAAATACTTCTTTTATCCGAAAAATTGATTTTGTTCTCATACCATGTTCTAGAAATTGTGTAAGATGAATGCTAACGTTATATAAAATTCAAAATGTGGTTAATACTATTCATAATAGCTATTTTATATCCCATAATAATATTTCAATAACACATCGTTGTTTAGTGAAACTCGGTATTGCGTACAACGCAAGCTATCGAGGAAGGTCACTCTTGTGTCTAACATAAGACAAGTCAGTGTTGCGTGTAGTGAAAGATTCTTTTGGTGTTTCGTATAATATAATCCAAACTTAGTTCATTTATATATTGAACAAAATCTATACTTAGTGTTGCGTGAAATAAATTCTATCAAAAGAACTTAAAATTGTGTGCAACACAAGCTAAGAATACTATTGCGTATACTGAAAGATAATACAGTGTTGCATATAGTGTAAACTAATCTTGGTGTAGAGTATAATATCAAAGAAATTAAAAGAATCTATATCATAAAATCTTAGGGTGTTACATTTATTTACTATTTTTATACATTTATAATTATAAATAAATAAATAATATTTTTCAAAAAGTTTTTATATAATTATAAATAAATAATTATAAAATTATAATAAATTTATTTAAATAATGAATATATTTACTATATATATGATTATATAAATATATATAATGATATGAACATTATTTTTAAAAAAATTATTTTTATAATTGTATATAAATAATTATATATTCAAAGAATTATAATATTATTATTTTATAAAAATAATTATTATAATATTAGAATTATATATAATAATTATACTTCTTTTAAAAAATGTTATTTTTTAAAAAAGTACTATGAGTATTTATCAGTACTTTTTTAGGGATGATAAAATATAGATCTATCAACTCTAAAAAATCACTAATAAAATAAATCTTTATCAATGATAAAAAATTACTGATAAAGATTCATTTTTTAGCATTAATTAACTTAGCACTAATAAAAGGTATCTTTATCAATGATTTTTTGGAAGCACTGATAAAAATGTCACGATATATTTTAAGAACCCTAACCATCTTGAATCAGTTCGTGATAACTGAAGCTCTCTATGAAATTGACCTGCTACAAGAGCTCCTTATTGTCGAATCCAAGCTCAAATCTAGGCTAGAATCAAGGATCCAACTATTCCAAGGATCAAATCCAAGGATCGAGCTATTCAAGGGTGGAATGAAACCATGGATCGAATAAAATCTAGGTTTTTCGATATCTCTAATTTCCCTCAGTTGTCCACTGAACCTTCTCATCCCACATTCATGTATCCCAACAAGTCCAGTTTCACTATCCTATAATAAAACAACCCAAAATTCATTTTTTTATTTTGAATGATGTCCGAGCTTCTTGAAGAAGCCTATGTTGTTTAGATTAAAAAAAGTAGAAAATATATACACTTTCAATTGATATCTATATCTAGTTTAATATCTATGTATTTTTCTTGTTTGTTTCTATTCTGTAAACGTTAATGAAAAATAAAAATTCATATAAGTGGACCCAATAATAGTTTGATCGGTAAGGTGCACACTGAATGAATTAATAAAATACAATCCATTTTTTATCAGTAGGCTATAAATTGGAGTCTTTATCAACATTTTGGCTTGACCTTCCTCATTCTTTTAAGTGCTGTATGTCCCACTTTCATCTTAATAGTATACTGCACACAATTATCAGTGAGAGAGAGTGAGTTTTTCTAATGAGTTTTTCTCCCTATAAGAAGAATAATAAATATTATGCAATCAAGTAAGGTAGATTATCCATTTTATTTTTATGTTCAGATTTTAATATTAAGGATTTTTTTATTCTAAGAATTTATTTTGAAGATGATATTTTTTTTATAATTATAATCTTTGAATGATATTAACTATTTATTTATTTTAATATAACATGCATGAACTATTTTTATTATTCATGTACATGTGTGTGTTTTGAATGAATCATCCCTTTATTCCATCATCTTATTATGCATTAACTATTTTTATTATTTATTATTTTTGGAGGTATAATAGGCTCCCAATACTTATATTCCATGACATCTACCTCTTTGAAATCAACACATTTTGAAAAATTCATCCATATAGCGGTCAGTGTTGTCATTGGTTTGGAATATTCCATTGAAAATAACTTTTGAAACTCTTTTTCATATTTTTATTGAGAAGTTAATGTGCTATTATTTCCTTTATTTACCTATAAACCAAGGAAAATGTTTCACTAATCATAGACCTCTTGATATCGTACCACATATGATCCACAAAAAAATTGCATAGTGTTTTTTATAATACTAAAATATTATGTCTTTGACATATATGAGTACCAACATCCTTTTATCATTATCATTCTTGATATAGAAGGTGTGATTAACTCTACCATTCTAAAAACCAAGCTTTCTTAGGTATTGATCCAACCTTAAATACCAAGTCCTCAATGATTTCTTTATCTTATAAAAAGAATTATTTAACTGGAAAAACTTTCTCTCATTTTCTTCTATAATAAAACCATCTGGTTTCTCAATGTATACTCTCCCCTTAAGAAATCCATTGAGGAACATAGATTTGACATCCATTTGGTATACTTTTAACAAAATTTGCACTTAAATAGCCAAAAAATTCAAATAGTTTCCAACTGGGCTATGGGAGAGTAAATTTATCATAAATATACTTTTATTTAATTTAAGATTTTTCCTTACACACTATCCATTCTTTATTTTGAGCCAATTTTCCAAATTTAATGATTTTATTACTAAACACCCACTTGGTTTTGATAACATTTCTGCCCTCTAGCCTTGGAACAATTTCACATGCCACATTGTTCTTATTTGAATCACGCTCCTCATGGATATATTTGACCCAATTATCATCCTTGTCATACCTCTCTAAATGATTTTGGATTTACTTGGAAAAAATGAGTTTTTTTGTAGAGTCTCACTCCTTTGAGTTTTTAACAAAACTATCTAATCACCAATGACATTTTATTCATTAATTTTACTCTTGCTTGTATTTATTATAGTTGATAATCCCTCTTCATTTTACTTACCATCAATTTATTATTTTGAGTCTATATTATCCCCATGTACTCCCCCATATACTACTCAATTAAACATTAATTTCCTCTAATGTTTCATCATTATTTTAATTATTAACAATCTCCCCATCTAATTTGTAAAAAAATATCTATCAATTTTATCTTATCATTGTAAAAACATCTCAACCCACCCTTTTTAAGTAAGTATTTAATTGTCTCATTATCTAATATGATAAATTTTTCACTACCAAAAATCAATTTTCTCTTTCAATAATGTTTTTATAGTAAAATCATTATCCATAGAATTAATGTATTGTTTCATATTTATGTTTTATTTATTTATTTTTAGTATCACTCATATAATAATTATTTTCATGTACAAGTAGATTCTTTTGTTTGATTTTAGGTGGTTTGTTCTAAGATTATCATGATCACGAGGGATTGGAATTCTAGCCTACAATTGAGATAATGACAATAAGAAAATGTGTCAGAATGCATATAAAAATAAGGAAAAGGAGAATTCCTACTACTTATTTAATTAATTTTATCACCATTTTATCTAAAATATCTAAGTTAATTTCCTTATAATTTTTATCTAATACTTATTTATTTTATTTCATATATCCTTTGGGAATTCATATTTTTCTTTCAAATAATAGCAATAAGCTACAAAAGAGATAAAATGATTGTTTCTACCAATATTACAACATTTTCCATTTTTATTATCTTTCTTGGTCGAACTGCCAATACTGCATATTTATTCAATGTTATTCGCTAAAAACCTTTCTCATTATTGAAATTAATAAGAGTAAAGGAAGATCATGTGCCCATTGTGACGACTTCTCATGATATAATGGGCGTATGATCTTCCTCTACTCGTATGAATTTCAACAACAAGAAAGGTTTTTGAGCTAAGAACATCGAGTCAATATACAATGTTGGAAGTTCAACATATAAAGAAAATTTAAACATGGTTACATTGGTATTTAGTATTTTTTTAATACTTTTGGATGTGTAGGAATTATCTAAACCTCAATCTGACACATAGTGTGTCCGGTGTGACTCAAAGCGCATCTTTTTATTTTAAATTGACAATTTTAGTAAAGAGGAAAACATACATACTCAAAACTGAGAAAAAATATTCCTATTTTTTTAATACTTTAGGGAAATGATATATAAGTCATTCGAGATGTGTAGTAATTATCCACACCTTAATTTGATGCATGGTGAGACCACTATGACTCAATGTGTCTGTTATGAGTTTAAAATCAACAGTTTAGTTAAAAAATGCCACTCACTAAAAAAAGAGAAAACATGCTTGATTTTTCTTGATAATTTAAGAAATAAATTAATAATTCATTTTTGATGTGTGTGAATTAGTATCAAATAAAATCTATACATTATGTGATCGATATGAGTCAATGTGCTTGTTTTTAATTTAAAATGACATTTTAGTAAAACAAATAAGTGACATACTAAAAATAAATAAAACAATTTTATATTTTTTTGATACTTTAGGAAAACTATCCATAAATAATTTAAGATGTTTAGGAATTATAAGAACCTCAATATGACACACGGTGTGACTGGTATGACTCCAAGTGCAGTTTTTTTATTTAAAATTGAAATAAATTTTAGTAAAAATGACAAATAACCTACCAAAAACTGAGAAAATGCATTAAAATTATTTTTAAACTTTAGGAAAACAATCCACAAGTCTTTTTTTAAATATAGGAATCAACCATGCCTAAAACTAATACATGATGTGCTCGGTATGACTTAATGTGTCCGTTATTAGTTTAAAATTGATAGTTTAGTTCAAAAAATGCCACTCACTGATAGCTGAGAAAACACACTCATATTTTATTGATAATTTATGAAATATATTTATAATTCATTGATGATTTTTAAGAATTAGTCTCATGTTAAACTGATACATGACGTTATTGTTACAAGTCAAAGTGCACGTTTCCAGTTTAAAATAACATTTCAGTAAAAAAGAAACGAGACGTGCTAAAAACTAAGAAAACACATTAAGATTATTTTTATAATTTATGGAAATGATAAATAATCCATTTGGGATGTGTATGAATTATCCTCACCTAAATCCAATGCATAGTGTGACCAATATGACCCCAAGTATTTTTTTTTTATTTATAATTGACATTAATTTTATTAAAAAGGACAACTGACCTACTCAAAATAGAGAAAACACATTTGGATTTTTTATACTTTAGGAAAATAATCTATAAGTAATTTATGATGTGTATGAATCATCATCACATCAATTTGACACATGATGTGTCCATTATGACTCAATGTTCCCATTATTAGTTTAAAACTGACCTTTTAGTTCAAAAAGCGTCACTCATTGAAAATTGAGCAAACATGCTTAGTTTTTCTTTATAATTTAGGAAAATAATTCACAAGTAATTTGTGATGTGTAGGAATTAGTATCACATTAAACCGACACACATTGTGACCAATATGATTCAAAGTGTGTGCTTATAGTTTAAAATTAAATTTTAGTAAAAAAGACAAGCGACATACTCAAAACTAAGAAAACACATTTAGATTATTTTGATACTTTAGGAAAATGATCCATAAGTCATTTGACATATAAAATAATCAACCATACCGCAATATGATTCATGGTGTGTCTAGTATAACTCCAAGTGCATCTTTTCAATATATAAATATCATTTTAGTTTAAAACACACACCACATCGCCAAAATCGAGCAAACGAGGCTGGATTGTTTTCTCATCATTCTATAGACTATTACTTAATTAATTTCCTTATCATTTTTATCTTATAATTCTTCATTAATTTTCATAGAGATAATTCTTGAAGGTGACCAAGAAATGGTGTGATGTGAAAGAATCGACCGCCACTCAATCTGATACACCAAGTTCCTTGTATGACTCAAATTTTAATTTAAAATTAACACTTAATATTAATTTATTTCTTTATACAAGTTTTTTTTCTCAAGTTGCAATTAGGATCAAAAGACAAAGGAAGACTGCTATTTTTGAATGCATGTAATAACTTTTATTAATGTAATTGTATAAAACAATGTTTAAAGTGTCTATAATATAGTGATTTTTTCTTATATATGTGTTGTAAATTTTATATTATTTAAATTATGTATTTTTACTTGAATTTTCTGATTTTTTGGTGTTTTTGGTGCTGCAGTGTGCTCTTATAAGACACTGCAGTATGCCCCTTTATCAACACTTCTAAAAGCACTGATAAAAGACCTAGAATTTTAATCTCTCTCTAGTATTCAATGATTCTATAGTGCTAATAAATACAATTTTTAGCACTATTAAAGGCATTTTTTAGTAGTTCCTATGGGTGAGAGGATGATGGAGGCATATTACTTGTTGAAGTAATTATCAGTGTTATGGGGATTCTTGGATTAGAATTTCATACCAATTGGGAAGGGATTATTCCATATTTTATTCCCTTTAGAGGAATTGAAGATATATTTTTGGGGCGTCGGACTATTCTACATGAAACCAATTATATTCTCTTTTAAAGAATGGGATTAGTATTTTAATCCCTTCTCCCTAAAAAAACCTATTATCAAGTTTAGATCATAATTTTGGGTTTGAATTAGACTATATGAAATCTATGAATACTATTCAATATTGTTTCTAATATGGGAATCACTATAAAAATGATTGAATCCACTAAAGTTTCTCAATTTTGGGACTTCTCTAAGATCCTTTTTCGAGTTCGATCTCAACAACACCTTGATTGATTAATTTTTTATTTCCATAATGGATGACAAGATATGTTTGTAGATAAGATATGAGAAACTCCCTTCCTTATATTAGGTCTGTGAAATGATCGGGCATGAAAATGGAAAATGTTGCAGGGATGTGGTCTACAAAAATACTCTAATATAGGAAATAATTAGGATTTATATAGAATAATTGATCATGCTGATGGAAATTAATAGAGACAAACACCATTTGTGGGATGTTTAATAAAGGTGACTCAAGAAGCTGATTGTAACTTAACTACCTATCTTGAACATGGTCCTTCAAATTAGAAATATAAGTATCCCTAAGTTGGTAATATACAGTCTTCTTTTACTAAGTAGGATGCTACCCATAAAACTGAGTCAAATATGGAACCTTCCAATCTTAGCTGTAATTTGGCTTACATTGATGGTAATTTAAGGATTTAGAAATCTGGTTAGTCTTGGGATAACTTAACAGAGAAAATTTTTTCCTTTAAATATGTTCTAATTGGGTGAAATGGTTCTATTGATATTCATGCATAGGAATATGTTCAGACATATGATGAAAAGGGTTCTCAATAATAATTTTAAAAACAAATTCATTTTGAGAGGAATTTTCTCATGAAAATTGATAAGAAGGGTTAGAAGAAAGCATGTTTTACTTCACTATATTATGGATCTTCTAATAAGGGGATTGAAACTAAAGACATCCCATATGATAGTTTTTCTCAATGAAAATATGCAATTGGTCAAGATTTAGTAAGGAGTAACAATCAAATATGTTCTTCTAAGAGAAATAATATCACTGTGGTTGGTGAGGGATTTCAATTAGTCACCTACAGGAAACCCTCACAACTGGACGAATCCCAGGGTATGGCTCCGCTACTTTTGAATGAATTTCAAAAGGATGATAAGGTAGAGTTGTCTAGAAAAAATATGATTGAGATAATCATTTAGGATAATGAGGCTCCTTTATAGGGGGAACTTCTATCAAACATACCTTCATGTAGGATGAGTGCTAATGAAATTGATATTATGGACTGGTATTATACACCTCAATTTTCATGACCTGATGAAAAATTCATATGATATTTTTTTAAGGCCTCAATCAAGGAATATGAGACTGCTAGGGTAAACAATTTAAATAACAAGACTTGGTTGGAATATCATAAAGATGAAAGGTTTCCCTAGATCTATAGGGAGGAAATGTCATAATGGTTCGACTCATAATTTGAATTTATTTTTACTAAAATGGAATGAAACATTTTTAGATATAGTGAATATCTCATAGTCTAGAAATTTTTATCAATAAACATTGAAGAAATATTCTAATCCAATTCAGAAATGGAATTTCATGGCATATCTTGGAAATAAAGGATCTACACCTTTCTGGAGGACTCATCTAACTCATCATCAAGTGATGAGCCAGAGCATCCTCAATGGACCAAGACCTGGCAGAGTGGTCTACACCCTAGGGGAAGAGGTTAACACCCTAGGAATTTGGGACTTAGAGGGAATTGGAGGAACTTACTTTATGTGGCCTTTCTATTCTTTTTATGAGGGCATTTTATGTTTTGTTTGACCCCATCACCTCATTTTGTACTTTTTGTTTTCTTTTAATAAAAGGGGTTAGAGCTTTGGCTTGGATCTTGACCTATTTATAACATGTAAATATCTATATCTATACATATATACCCACATAATATATATATATATACTTAAATATACATAAATATGCATAAATATACATAAATATACATAAATATACATAAATATACATAAATATACAAAAATATATATAAATATCTATAAATATATAAACCCACATAATATATATAAATGTATATAAATATATATAAATCGTAATTTATGTTAATATTTATAAATATAAATATAAATATAAATATAAATATAAATATAAATATAAATATAAATATAAATATAAATATAAATATAAATATAAATATAAATACAAATATAAATACAAATATAAATACAAATATAAATATAAATATAAATATAAATATAAATATAAATATAAATATAAATATAAATATAAATATAAATATAAATATAAATATAAATATAAATATAAATATAAATATAAATATAAATATAAATATAAATATAAATATAAATATAAAGATAAACATAAATATAAATATAAATATAAATATAAATATAAATATAAATATAAATATAAATATAAATATAAATATAAATATAAATATAAATATAAATATAAATATAAATATAAATATAAATATAAATATAAATATAAATATAAATATAAATATAAATATAAATATAAATATAAATATAAATATAAATATAAATATAAATATAAATATAAATATAAATATAAATATAAATATAAATATAAATATAAATATAAATATAAATATAAATATAAATATAAATATAAATATAAATATATATTTAAATAAATAAATATATATAAATATATATAAACACATATAAATATCTATAAACATATATTCATAAATAAATATACATAAATATATAAAAATACACACACACACACACATAATTAAAGATAATTCTAATATATATATATATATATAAACACATATAAATATACACAAACACACACACACACACTTGCGTGCACGCACACACATACACCCATATAATATATATCATCATAATCATCATGAATTTTATTATTAAGGGAACCACATACAAAGAGAGTCTATCAAGGAGGTCTAAAGTAGTGTAAGCCAAGGGTATCCCCTCTAACCAGAGCCACTCCCTCTTGAGGTAATGAATTCAAACTAGAAAACAAAGTGATATCAGTACCGTTGGTTACAGTAGAGGCCCTAAAGGCTGATACTTTGTTCCCCTCCATCCAATTGTTAAGAACCTCCATGCCTCTGTTGAGGTAAGTTCTGCATTTTCTGATAATATAAATGATAGACCGTAACAACTTTCTAATGCCCTTCAGTGAGTCATGAAGAGCCAAGGAATCCATCTCCACTATTGCTGTAGAGATTTTCTTTTGTTGGCAAAGTCGAAGACCTGTCACCTGACATAATACAAAATGAAAGTGGGAATGATTTTTCCACAAACATTGAGAAAGAAAATAAATAATTTAGTATGCATACAAAGAAAGTTCCATAGGTATAATTGTACCATAACAGGTAAAAAACCAAAAGTACTAAAAAAAGTACCAGAAAAATTGAAAGAACAACCCAAGTCCTAGCAGACTCAACTCTACAAGCCTAAAGATCAATAGTTAGAACCACCTCCAAGTGGTTCTTTTCCCCTTCTCGAACCTGGAAGGAGATAATCTACAAACACCCAAAAAGCACAGGTAGGGTGTGAGCTAAAAGCCCAGTAGGGTCTCACCAAGGATTCTAGAATAGATTCCAATATTTAATTAACCAAATAATGAACTTTCAATTTTAAATAAACAAGTTTAGAATTTCAAAATCATATTTAAACAAATCACGCTTTACATTTCAAATTATGGAAATTCTTTAAATAAATAGATTAATAATTTTTTTATATAAAATAGTTTATATATATTCATAAGGCATGTAAAACAGTTTATAAACATTGACATACATTTATATCTCAAATATAAACAAGAGATAAACATGGTCATTTTCCATAAGGTGTGATAGTTCTAGGATATAGGACTCCACACACTCAAGGTGACATAATAATATGTGTATACACATGTCCCATTTGATACTGTTGAAGAAGACTTCATCACTATCCCATCAGGGACGTGACATACTGCATTTATGTGTTGGAATATTGTAAATTGTAGAGTTTTATAATGAATAACTCACTAACTACCTTGGATTTCATATGACCTAATAAAAAATAATGACGGTAAATTTATTTTAAAAAAAGTTTAAAATGAAATTTATCCGATTCTCCCATTTAAAAAAAGCAAATTTTTATTTAAAACCAAAAATGAGTTTTTAATAAAAACATTCATTTTTTTAAGATAAAACCCAAATGATTATATCAAAACCTTTTAATCCATTTTTCTCATACAATAATTTGAAATCAATTCACAATTCAATTTCATAATTCACTTTCAAAATTTAAATTAAATAAATTAAATTTCACAAAATTCCATCAATTTCACAATAAATCCCCAATTCAATGGAATTGGGATTTACCCCCAATTGTTTTTTTCCAAAATCGAATTTTAAATCCAAATAACCCAATTCAATGGAATTTAATTTTCAACAATTTAATTTCATAAGAATAAAATCCAAAACATTCAATTGAAAAAATTTAATTAAATCAAGAAGTTTAGGGTAAATTAAATTGGAAAATCGAAACAGAACCACATACCTCAGGATCTCTTGATCTCAAAACTCAAAACCCTAATTGGGATTTGCGAATGAAGAACAAATAAAATGGGATCTAGGGAATACACCTAGATCCACGATCCAAAATAGAAGGTATTAGATTCTCCAACCAACATAGAGATCTATAAAACCCTAGGGATGAAATATGAGAAAGTGGGGGATAGATAATGAGAAGAGAAAGCTAACCAAGAGAAGATTGAATGTCGTTATACTAGATTCAATTCTCTTTCAGAAGCATGAAAAGGGTCCAAGAACTACTTTTGGGAGATCCTAGAAAATAAGAAATCTATTGGGGTTTATATAAGCCTACTGAGGGTCTAAAAAGGAGGTTTCAGAATTTTAAAACTTAATTTAGGATAAAAAACCCATACACATGGTTTGCTGAGCAGATGCGAACGGTTTAGATAAACTGTGTGTTATAGTTATGCACCCCTTTTAATTGGTTGCACAGTTTCTCCTAAGTGAGAACCTAGTTTTTCAAAACTATGATCTAGGAATGAAAAACCCCATTGAATGGGTTTTCATGGTTTCAACTGAGACAGAACACAATTTGGGAAAATCGTGCACTAAACATGCACTAGCCCAGAAGCTAACAAAATTTCCAAAATTTCTCTTAAAAAGCCACAAATGAAACCCAACCAAAGAATGATTAAAAGTGGGGTTTAGGAATACCTGAAAATAGTAACAGATTATTATAACCTCCCCAACATAAAAACTTTATATCCTTAGAAATCCTACTAAGAAGCTTCCATGATAAAAAGAAGAGGCCACTACTCTCTCATAAGTAACTCCCTCTCCCATCTCTCTTAAGAATTGAAACCGTGATACCTAAGAACTTGAACCAAAGGTATCATCCTCCCATGAAGTACCTTGTTTTGAGAATCAACTATCTTGACTGGTCGTTTAGTCACAGATAAATCAAGTTCATCCTCAAGATTACTCCAGCTCAGAACATGAGATGAACCAAATAGATACTTCTGTAGACGAGATACATAGAACATGTTATGTATTGATGTCAGCTATGGTGGTAGTGATAAATGGTAATAAAATTTTCCCACATTCTCAACAACCTAAAAATTCCCTACAAAACAAGGATCAAGTTTCCCTTGCCTCCCAAGCCACTGATGACCCAATCAAGGTGAAACTTTCAAGAACACCCAGTCACCAACTGAAAAATCCAATGGTCTGCGATGGAGATCAATATAAGACTTATACCATCTCTATGTCTTCAATATACTCTGGAGAATCAAATTAATATTTACTATCATCTCTTGAACCAAAGTCAGTCCAACCAAGGAACTTTCACCAATCTCCAACCAACACAACAAAGATCTTAAAGGCTAGCCATACAAGGCCTCAAAAGGGTCCATTCTGATCATGGGCTGGTAACTATTATTACAAGAGAACATAAACTTCTCTAGTTGGTCATTCCAAGACCCACTAAAGTTTATAAAACAAGAATGAATAATATCATCAAGAATATGTATATCTCTTTCTGTCTGGACATCCGATTACGAATGATATTCCGTACTCAAATGGACCTGAGATCCCAATGCCTCATTAAGGCCTCTCCAAAAATGATAAGTGAACCGAGGATCCTTATTAGAGACTATAGCAGATGGAACTTCTTGAAAGTGAACAATCTATTTTACATATATATTTACCAACTCCTCAACTTTGGTATATCACAAATGGGTATAAAGTGAGCTGATTTTGTCACCCGAACGATCACAACCCATATCAGATTCTTATTTCTCTAGGTATGTAGAAAACCAACCAAAAATTCCATAGATATTTTTTCCCACTTCCAAGTTGGCACTATAAGTGGATGAAGAAAACCCTAATATTTTTGGTGTTCGGCCTTAACCTGTTGGCATGTATAACAATGAGAGATAAATTCGGCAATGCCTCATATCAAACCCATCCACCAAAATCCATGAACCATGTCATTGAAAATCTTCATGGTTCCTGGGTTCACAATACATTGAGAGTTATGGAAATCAATAATTATAGATTTACATACTGCTAATAGCATAAAAAAGAGATTTTGATAGCATAGAATGTGAGGACCTGACCCCCAAAATGCCAGGGGCCGGTGCCTGAGAACATGATGTGTGACTTTCAATAAAATCATACACTGATAAACTACACATCATGTCCCATGTAGAGGACTGAATTCAGTTTAGGTTCTGGGATACTAGCCTCTTTTTTCATACTTATTTAGCCCAAACTGATACCTGAAAATTTTCATTTAAAAAAAATATAGGGTGAGCATACGAATGCCCAGTAAGGGGTTTTAAAATAACATAATATACTAATATAACATTTGAAAACATTCTTTTAAAACTTTTCATAAATAATTTTTCTTAAGAAATGTTGTAACACATGTAACATATCATAACAATTGACTAAGAAATAAAAGTACACAATTAAAATCATACTAACAGAATTATAATGGAACATGATTCAATTATAAGCATGCACATTCAGAGTAACAAGTAAAAGACATTATAAATAAGTAGGACATATGAATATGCAGGTATTAATTAATAACTGAGATTGATACATAATCAGAGTTGCGCATAAAGGTAATAAATTCAATTTCATACCCTGAATACCAATTCACTGAGTGCATATGTCATGCCATAAGCAATTACATTTTTGATACACATAAGTACTAGCTCTTAACCATGGATATTCTACTAGTCTAAAATCCATTTAGTTAAATAATTATCATAAACATAATGAGGGAATGTATAATACCATACTTTAATTTCTATGTCAAGGCCTTGTGCCAGGACCTAGGGGCTAACTATAACCGGACCCCAACCTCGAGAGCCTCTGTAACTGGACTCCATCCCGAAGAGACTCTGTAACCGGACTCCAACCCAGAGGGTCTGCTGTAACCAGACCCCAACCTGGAGGGCTTACTTTTACCAGTCCCCAACCCGAAACATAATAGTCTAATACATTCCTCATATGTCTAGTAAATTCTAATATTAAATGTGTCCATACCACTATGAATATTTAAATTTTACTTCACATTACTCAAGGTGTCCCATACCACTTTGAGTATTTTAATTTATTATCTCATTATTATGATATGCCACATGCATGAATCATTGAGTGAAACTATAAATAAAATGGAAAATGAAACCATTTAATTCGAAAATACATAATTTGACAGATAATATTGAAGATATGGCAGTAATATTTTATCGAAGGAATACATGGTTTATTACACATTCTTTGCACAAGAGACAATTACTAAAGCACATCAAATAATAGATGAGAAGGGGTTTTCCATATGAGATGTTAAAATGATAACTATTTAATTTAAAATCCTTATTCCATGAATGAAAATACATGTTATATAATATTCTAATAAAAGTGTCAGTGATCAAGCAATTAAATTACATCATGACTTAACAAACAAAAATCACTGCAGTTGATAAAACATTAAGTGAGAATAACATGATCACATGGTTTAACACACCCTTTTATCCTTTAATATATTTTGGTCAAATAAAAAGTATATATTCTTTTTAATCATAAAACAAAACAAGGTCAATCATATAATACCATTGAAACATGAAATTATAACAAGACTAATATCATTAAAAGTTCTTTAACTAAAACAAGTTTGACCTACTTTATGGATTAAGACGTACATATTTACATAAATACCTATTGGTTTGGCTTTCATAGAGACTGATATTCATTAAAGTCTCACAAGTAATAATTACATCAATACATTAATTAAATTCTAATAATCCATACATGAAATTAGGGTTTTGGAAACTATACACAAAGTGTATATATGAGTTTTCATAATTAAACTAGGTTTAATAATTTCTCATAAGTAATAAATAATATAAAACATATTTAATACACCATTATCACTTGATTAAAAACCAAACCATGTTAGGTTTATAACATGTGTGACCATATATATATATATATATATATATATATGAAAATATAACAAAATTCTATTTCATCCTTGAACCTCAAAGTATAGATTACTTGAAAATGAACCTTAATTAAGTTCCTTTAAAACCATATGGTTATACATATATATATGAACATACATAATCGGGTAAAAAAAATATAGTTCTTCGCATTTTGAAGTTCTTAAATTAACTTCGAAGCTCAAGTTTAGAAATCTTAAATCTAGACATAAGGGGTTTATGTAAAACTGAGGGGCTATATATATATACACACATATATTTATATACATACATATATATATATATATACATAACCTATTATGTTTATATGGTATGAAAATAAGTTTGCATGAGGTAATTATGCTTCTGGTCTACTAATACCCTATAAACTCGAAATCCTGAAGCTCTGAATCAGGTATAGAAGGGTTCAAACTCAAAACACAAGATGCATATATATACATATATATACATACATACAAGTTCTCATAAATATACAACTTCAACATAATGATCAAGACAATATAAATCCCTTAACTTAGCTCGAGGAGGAAGAGGAGCTCCAGAGAACTCGCTGAAGCTCGCTTGAAGTTTGAGTGCGGAAGATCTAAGGGGTTATTTGGGGTGAAAAAATGTTTCTTAAATAAACTATATTATACTATACTTTTACAAAATAAAATAAGGACACTTTCAAAGGATCTGAGGCTTATAAGGCTTATAAAAATTCTAGGGGTCAGTCTTTGTAGAAACTGCGTGAGAGGCGGGGGACCAGCGGCTATCAAGGGTAAAGAAAATAGTGAATAAAAGGGTGTAGGGGTACTGCTGTAGTGCACACCGCGGGGAAGAAGAAGATTCTATGGGAAGAAATCCAGAAGAAGATTGGACGGTTAGGATCAGCTCTGACCCTGATCCGATGGCTGGGGCGCATCTGCAGTTTAAAAAAAAGTTGGCAGGCTCAGATTAAATCTGATTTTGATCAGAAGGCCCTGGATCGACACAACATTTTAAAAATCTCAGACAACTGATATTAGATTTGAGGTTTGATCAGATAGTGCACAAAAGACATGGTGATAACCGCAACCACTGAGAGTCGATCGTTGGATTGAAATCGACAGCCCAGATCGTGTGCGACGCGATCCAACAGCCTGGATCTCATTTCGCCCAAAAAACATCATCCCACATCGAAATGGTGAGATGTTCACAACCCCTATATAAGATTGAGGCTCCAATGGGTTGATCAAAAAAAACACAACACACACATATGGAGCCTTATACACGGGCTCCCCCCTGCAGGCCTCGGCCTACCCCTGCGTCACCGTGGCCTCACGCCCATGGTGGCGTACTTACGCGCTCCTGTGTTCCCTTCGGGGTAACTATTCCCATGCTTGGGCTATCCTAAGCTGAGGATGAGGTCTAGGTTCAGCCACCTAGCGTGAGTTGCCTCCCTTAGCCACGCTAAAGGGGATGGCCCTAGTGGGTCTATATTTTTTTTTAGCAAAATCCAATCATTCAAAGTTATAAAGTTTTAAAGAAATTAATACATTAATTATAACTATATAGAAATTATCTTTTTAAACATGACTTTTATTTAAACATTAAAAGGTTAATGAATACAAATTATACCTCTTCTTAGCTAAAAGAATTACTAAAATTATTTATAAACACTAAACCTTTAATATAAAAAGTTATAATTTGAAAATTTAATATACCCACATGAAAATTATTATACTAGTATTATAGAAGTCAAAGCTTAGTTTAATAAAAAAATAGTTTAATTAAAAATAAATTAAACATAGTTTAAAACATTGTTTAAGAATTAGAAATGAAAATGTTTATAATATATTTGCAAAGTGTTTTGAATTCCTTATTACATTTCAAAATCACTTAAGTGTAAATCAAAATATTACACTATGTCCTTTTGAAGTTCATGATTAGGGGTGGTTTTATAATTTTCAATCCATAACTTAATTATTTGGAAAACTAAATTACACTCACATTTTTTCAATTAATTCACCAAAAGGCCAACGACTATAATTATAGACGTTGTAATTCAACAGTCACCCAAAGCTACAGTCAAGTGGATTCCTTATAAAACCATACCTTAGGGTGTCCTAAATTCAAGGCAATTAAAGAAAATAGATCTCGTTATAACATTAGTGCTTAGCACGGCTGCAGTGGTCTTGGCCATACTAATGTTTATTATGACGGATCCTAAGGACCCATATTACCTTCATGGGGTGGTCTCCCTATAATTTTGATTGGGGTTTTAATAGGTATTTTTGGGTAAAATGGTTTCTTGTGATCTGGATACATTGTAAACACTTCGGTGTCTTGTTTAAATGAAAAGCCTTGTGTTTATCTTATAAATTTTGTTTATTTACAAGAAATTTAAACAAAACAAAATCATAATATTATCATTATATGAGACACAAGTTTTGGGGTATTACATACAATGCCCTTGATTGAGAATAAATAATCAGGCATGGTCTCCCCACCATAAATAGAGTCTCTAATGTTACATAACTCATCATCAACCTGCTGTTCCTAAATAATCATCTTGAGAAGAGAAGATTTCAACTGAACACTGGCCAAATAAATCTCATCTCATAATTCTTGGACTCCAATATGAAACTTTTCAAAGAGATACATAAAGTTACACTCTTCTAAAGATTCATTCATGAACTGAGTTAGAAGTTTCCTACTCAAAGAATCTGCGATGACATTCCCTTTCCCCAGGGTATAGGCAATGTAGAAGTCAAAAGATTTTAGGTATTCCACCCAGATCCACTGGTGGAGATTTAAATATTTTTGAGAGAAGATATAACTCAAGCTCTTATAATATGAATACACAGTAAAACTTTCTCTATAAAGGTAATGTTTCCCACTCTTAAGTGAGTGCATCATAGCTGTAAGTTTAAGGTCATTGGTTGGATAAATATTCTTGTGTGGCCTAAGTTTATGAGATCCATAATCAACAACATGATCACCCTACATAAGGACACAACCTAAACCCATAACCAATGGATCATAGAAGACCACACATCCTTTCCCAACCTTTGGATGAGTCAACACCAGTGCAGTCATCAAAAGACATTTCAACTCAACATAATAACTCTGATATTTTTCTTTCTAAGTAAACTTTACTCCCTTCCAAGTTAGAGTAATCATAAAAGAGGCTAACTTTAAGAAGTTCTTTACAAATTGGTGATAATATCCAGCTAAACCCAAGAAGCTATGAATCTTAAAAACATTTTTTAGATTCTACCATGTCATGAAAACCTTAAAATTTTAAGGATCAAATGAGATACCATGTTCTAACACCACGTGTCCCAAGAACTTAACTTCTTAAAACCATAAATTAAATTTCGATAGATTTTCATAATTTTTTCGTTTTTTCAAAAATTTCAGAACCACTATTATATGATGTACACAATCCTCCTAAGTAAACCAGGATGTCATCCATAAGGACTACCACACATGTATTAAGATACTCATGGAAAATACTATCCATTAAATCTATGAAAAATTAAGGAGCATTGGTTAGACCAAAAGACACTATGAGGTACTCATAATGGTATTACCTACTCAAAAAGGTAGTTTCATGAATGTTAGATTATTTTATTCTCAATTGATGGTAACCATATCGAAGGTCGGTCTTTGAGAACCACTTTTTACCTTTCAACTAATCAAATAGATCACCAATCCATGGTAATGGATATTTGTTATTTATCGTGAATCTGTTGAGTTTTCAGTAATAAACAAATAGGAAGAGTGAACCATTAGATTTATTAGAAAAGAGAACATGCACCTCCCAAGGTGACACACTCAAGCATATAAATCCTTTCTCTAAAATATCATACAATTGAGTCTTAAACTCTTTCATTTTAGCTGGTTCCATGCGGTAAGAGGGAATATAAACCGGTTGAGTACTAGACACTAAATCGATAGAAAACTCTACCTCCTTTACTGGTGAAGAACTAGAGAAGTTAGAAGGAAACATGTTGGGAAACTCGATGAAAACTAGGGGGAGATCACTGATCAAAGATTCTTGTTCCATATCTAAATCAAGTATAGATATTACTTTCCCAAAATCTAGATAATAAGTTCTGACTCTACTCAACCTCGGGTCCCATTCTTCTTGAAATATATGACATACACTATTAGGTGAAGAAAAGGAGACCCGTCAAAGATAATAATAAATATAGGATTTATTGGCAATGATCTAATCTATCTCGAATATTAATTTAAGCGGTTTCATGTCGATAACCTAAAAAATCCAAGAAATATTGACATCTTTCAGAGAGAAAAAACAAGTGGGAATACAGAGACCCTAAGCTCTCTTCATTCCACAGCATTTAGTAATATCCATTAGATAATATAAAATATCCATAGGAAGATTTAGCATATTAACATTATGGGTTGAAATAAATGAATGAGATGCACCAGTATCAAATATATCAGTCACCAATGATGAAACTATATTAATGGTACCTCTCACAGCCGCTTGACCCATATCCTCTTCCTCTGGAAAATATTCTACTTTGTGAAAAAGATTCATTCCAGATGCTTATGGTTGAAACCCCTTTGTATATTAAGTATATGATTTCCCCACAATCTTGGTAGGTGCTGATTACCCCATTCCACTACCCTAAGTGAAATAAACTTGGAAGAACTTCTATAAGTAGCCCAACAATCCACAGGAGCCACATATCTTGGGTGCCTTACTGAAAATACCCTTTGAATTCTTAGGCTTACCATATTGGTAACAAATAAAAGGACCTATGACAGGCACTACATGAGGTATATAATGACCCTTCTGTCTAGAACCACCATGAGAATCATCACATTTCCTCTTTCTTTTAGAGGAACTCACACTGCCATTGGGAGAGAAATAAAATCCTGAAAACCCTAAATTTCCAACTAGGACTATTTCTACCATTAGTGATCTTATAACACTTTATCACGAAGTATCCTAAGTACCCTAGTAACCCAATAACTGATACGGTCATAACACGACTCCAAGGTAATTTATGATCCTTATAGGTTGGCGACTAGAACCTAGCATTATAAAAAAATGAAAGTGGGAATGGTTTTTCTTGAAACATTACAGAAGCAGATAAACAAGTCAGTATGTATAGAATAAAAAATCCATATAGATAATTGTACCAGAAGTCAAATAGGTAAACAACCCAAATTATTACAAAAAAGTACCATAAAAACTGAAAGAACAACCCATGTCCCAATGTACTTAACTCTCCAAGCCAAAATATCAACAACTATAACCACCTTTAAGAGGTTCTTTTCCCCTCCTTAAACCTAGAAAGAGATAATCTACAAACACCCAAAGTCACAGGTAGGGTGTGAGATAAAAACCAATTAGGGTCTTACCAAGGATTCCATAATAGATGCCAACATTTAATTAACCAAATAAAGATCTTTCAATTTTAAATAAACAGGTTTGGAATTTCAAAATCATATTTAAAAAAATAATTCTTTACATTTCAAAAGATGGAAATAATTTTTAAAAACCGGTTAATAAACATTTTATATAAAATAGTTTATATAAATTCATTATTCATGTAAACCATTTTATAAACATTGTCATATATTTATATCTCAAATATAAATAAGCGAGTAACATTTCCATCTTACAAAAGGTTTGATAGTTTCTGGCTATAGGACTCCACACACTCGAGGTGACACATAAATATGTGTATACACACATACCCTTTGACACTGGTAAAGAGGACTTCTTCATCACCCCTTTAGTGATGTGATGTGCTGCATTTATGTTTTATAACATTGTAAATCATAGAGTGTTGTCCCAAATAACTCACTAACTACACAAGATTTCATGTGATCTAATAAACATATAATTAAGGGAAATTTATTTTAAAAATATTTTAAAATACAATTTATCCCATTATCACATTTCAAACATGCTAATTTCCATTTAAAAACTAAAACAAGTTTTTAATCAAAACATGCCTTTTTCTAAGATAAAACCCAAAGGTTTTTATCAAAACCATTTAAATCCATTTTTCTTATACAATAAATTAAAATCAATTCACAATTAAATTTCACAATTCACTTTCATGGTTTAAATTCATCAATTTAAATTTCACAAAATTCCATCAATTTCACAATAAATCCCCAATTTAATGGAATTGGGGTTCCCCCAAATTTTATTCCAAAACCCAATTTCAAATCCAAATCACACAATTCAATGGAATTGAGTTTTTAATAATATAATATAATAAGAATAAAATCCCACACATTCAATTGAATGCAATTTAATCAAATAAATTAGTTTAGGGTTAATTAAATTGGACAATTGAAATGAAACCACCAAACTTGGAATATCTAGATCTCAAAACTCTAAACCCCAATTGGGAGTATCCAATGAAGAATAAAGACAATGATATCCAAGGATTACACCTATATAAAAGATCCAAAATAGAGGGGATTAGATTCTCCAACCAACATGGAGATCTATAAAACTCTAGGGAGGAAAGAGGAGATAGTGGGGGGTAGAGAATCAGAGGTGAAAACTAACTGGGAGAAGATCAAACACCATTCTCCTAGATTCATTTCACTTTCAGAATGGTGTATAGGGGCTAAGAACTACTCTTGTGAGCTCCTAGGGAAGAATAAATAACTTAGGGGTCGTACAAGACCATTGAGGGTCTAAAAAGAAGGTTTCATATTTTAAAACTTAATTTAGGATAAAAAACCCATACATACAGTTTGATGGGTAGATGCGTACGATTTAGAAAAATTGAGTGGCCAAGTTGTGTGACACTTTTAATGGGCTATACAGTTTCTCCTAAGTGGGCAAACAATTTTTCAAATCAAGCACTCGATTTTTAAAACTCAACTATCCAGGTTTTCATGATTTCAACTAAGATGGAACGTGGTTTGGGAAAACTGTGTGCCAGCCGTGCACTAGACCAAAATTTAATTTTTTTTCCAAAATTTCTCCTGAAACAACCCCAAATGAAACCCAACCAAATCATTATTTAAATATGGGTTTAGAAATACCTAAAAATTGTAACAGGATGTTACAATATACACACACATATAAATAGATAACAAATAACAAATAATTATTAATAATTAATGGAAATTCTAGTTAATTATTAATAAAAAATATTAAAGATTATTAATTTCACTGTGTTTTTTTTAAAAAACACCACTAAAATTAAATAAAACATAAAAAAATTAAAATTTGAGATTTATTGGTATTTTTAATTACTGTTATTTAAAAAAAAAAAATCAATTTTAGATTTCATTACAGTTTTAATAGCCCCTGAAAAACCACTACAAAATGGATTATGATTTTAATAAAATTCTACTAAAAAATAAAAACAAAACATTTAACTGTAGTTTTGAAATCCCCTGCTAAAAAACCACCACTAAATACCTTTTTTTAAGTAGCAACTCATGGACTTAGTGATGGATATGCACCAAATCAAGTAAATATAATATTTTATGACTGGATTGGATTTCATCCTACCATATGAATATGATGAATAACGTATCCTAGGATTGGACTGTATCATAAAGATTCATTGTATGTGTTTGTTTGGCTCAATCATAAGGTATGATTGGACATACAATATAGGCCCCACATACATGCAACTCACCTCCCACATAGTTTTCATTAGTTATGATCCAAGATATTATTCATTTATGTCTTGAAATAGATTCATTTTAGTATTCAATGAATAATACATCAATAGGAAGTAATGTATAGATGCGATGATATGGCACCTGATACAGTTGATATGGACGACACTCTTTATTCAATAAAGAGCACCATGGGTGTCTATTTAAGGGACATGATCCCTCCTATTGGTGTATCATGATCATGTATAATCCCACTAAAGATCTCTTCTTCTTGAAACACCATAAATTAATCAATGAAGTCATTATCATCCCTTTATTGGTTCAGGGTCCTCCTGATAAAATCATGGATATTTAATTTGGTGAACCACCCATGAAAGTATAGAGAATTTTTTATTTCTTTAGTGATATTTATCAAGATTTATTTATTGAGATAGAGTTTATGTTAGTCACATTTTAGGTTTTCCCATTCTTGTAATGTTCTTCACGTCCATGCACATTGATCGTGTTGAAGATAGATCGGGTTTATATGGGTTTATTTCTAATACCAATGATCATTAGATGATCTCCCTAAACCCATATATGGTATCAAAGTATTGTTTTTCAAGGTATCAATGTGTAATCATACTTTTTTTTCAAATAATTTTTATATCGTAAAGTATTTACAGTCATATCATATTATAAGATATGAAAAAAATCTTTTTTTTGATTAGTTGCAATATATAACTAGTTAATATCACAAGGTATGATAATAAACCCAAGGATTTTTACTACATCATATAATATGATATATGATATTGTAAAATACAGAACAATCCTAAGTTTTTGTAAAATAGAAGATCATAGTGTAAATATGATATCAACTAAATTTTTAAATATGATTGGATATTTATGATAGAGGTAATTGTATTTAGTAATTATAATTATAGAATATGATTGAGAGTTATATCATAGAATATGATTGATATGAAAGGATCAATCATTTTCATCAATCATATCTTATGACTGGTAATAGGATTATCATTCATAAAATATGATATTCCTACAAAAATTTAAAAATTTATATTTTGATAAATTTTATTATGGTTTATAAAATATTTATAAATTATAAGTATTAGGCCATGTAAAATGAGACTTTTATGCGTAAATTAAATAGTAAAATTTTATATTTGTTTCTCATGTTTTTGAAAATAAATAATTTTTATTTATTAGTTTATTCCTTTATAATATTCATGATTATAAATTATTTATGAATTATAAATATTTTTTATACTTAATTTATATAATAAATTTATTCTAGGAGATAATTATCTGCATTACATACTCGGTATGATATAATAAAACTTAGTTTTCATCTACCTTGAACTCAATTTTTTATTAGAGTTATCATCTTTAAAATAGTTGTTGAATATATTTTTTGCAAATTAGGTTTTAGAGATATAATGAATTTTATTCTCTCTTAAGTAAATCCTCATTAGGGATAGGTGTTGTACCCCACACTCTTTGATTTTCATGATCACAATCACTTTCATATATGTTTAACTTTGTTTTTAAGTGTTGTGGATGATAGAAAAAATATTGCCAAAGGATTGGCCCAAGAATGGACAAGAAATGGACTGAAATTCAGTCCACCGGCCAACCGGTGTGATAGCACCGGCCAGCCGGTGGAACTGGCAGAGGGATTGCCCACTGCCAGGTTCCACCGGTCGACCGGTGGCTCTGTCACCGGTCGACCTGTGGCACCCAGCCCAAATAGTATTTGCTACTGTCTTGCCACCGGCCAGCCGGTGGCTCCTCACCGGTCGACCGGTAGAGCCTGGACCAAATCTCTTCTTCTCTACCAAGGCACCAGCCAACCGGTGGAGCTGTACCGGCCAGCCGGTAGCCCAGTCAAACTAGCCGTTGGCTTTGACCAGTCAACCTTCTTTTGGCCTCCAACGGCTCTTTTAGCCTCTCCAACGGCTCCGAAGCCTCCCCAAGGGTTCCATGCCTATAAATAAAGGCCAAGGAAGCCCCGGACACTAACCGGAACTATACGGAAGCCTACGGACACCTTGTTGATCATTTGGCGTACCTCCGGCGGACTTCCTCAAAGGAACCCACCTAGCTCCAACAACTTCCACATCCAAGGAGCTCCTTCAAAGAAGCTTGGAAGCGGCCTTCAACATCTCCAATCAATCAAAGGCGCCCAAGTCTTCCTCCAATTACGGGTTTTATTGTTTTTATCTTTTTGAGCTTTCAATTTGGGTTTGTGCCTACAAACCCCAAACTCCTTCTCATCCCTCTTTCTTTTGGGTTCTCACACCACCATTAAGGTGTGAAGAGGTTTCTTCAAGCCTTTCCTTTTAAAAGGCTTGTGTTTCGGTGAGCTAGCCTTCACCCGTTAAAAAGGCTAGTGGGTTCTTGCTATTCCATTGAAAGCAAGTGAGTTCTTGCTAAACCACAAAAAGCAAGCTGTAATAGGTCCTAGTGCTACCTCAAAGCCTAGTGGGTTTCTTGCTAAAACCATTGAAAAGCAAGCGGTAGGAATCTCTCAACGGTTGAGTTGGGAGCGGAGACGTAGGCCGGGTTTTGGCCGAACTCCGTTATCAATTTTGTGTGTCTTGCCTCTTTATTTCCGCTGCACTTTACTTTGATTTTTAAATTTGTTAATCAATTTTTTAAAAGGCAATTCACCCCCCCTCTTGCCATCTTTTCCCCGTTTTCTTCCGACCCAACAATTGGTATCAGAGGGGTAATTTGAGTAATACCTTAAAAGGTTTCAAATTAAAGATCCTATTTTTTTTGATGGCTTCTACCGCTTCTTCCTCTCAATCCCCCGAAGGACATTCTTTGGATCGTGCTCCATTCTTTGATGGAGCCGATTATAGTTTTTGGAAAACCCGCATGTCAACTTTTCTTAAAAGCATTGGTTATCCAATTTATAGAATTGTTATGCATGGTTTTACGCTTTCCTCTCCCGATGAGTCAAAATGGACCCCCAATGACATTGCTTATTTTGAGCTTGATGGCAAAGCCATGAACGCTCTTCATTGTAGTCTTGATAGAAATGTTTTTGATCATATTTATTCTTGCACATCTTCTTACGATCTTTGGAAATTTTTAGAACTAACCTATGAAGGTACTAGCGAGGCTCCAAAGCAAGAATCCGCTCAAAAGCTAGAACCCGCTCAAAAGCAAGAACCCGATGCAAAATCCGTACCCGCTTGCCCACTTCACAAGAAAAGGGCCAAGAAAAAGGAGAAGAATAAGGCTTCAAAGGAAACATGGAGTGATAGCTCCACCTCTTCATTCTCCTCCTTCTCCTCGAGCGACCAAGGTAAAAAATGCCTAATGGAAAAACATGAGGTATCTTCCTCCTCTTCCTCCTCTTCCTCCTCTAGTTATTCTAATTCATTGAATCATTTATCCTATGAAGAACTCTCGCACGCAAGAGATCAATTGGAAAAAGGTTTTCATGCTTTATCTTCAAAATTTGTCGCTTTGAAAAAGAATTTCAAAAAACTTTCCTCCGAAAAAGACCAACTTCTCAAAGAGAAGGAGGAACTCTCCCTCAAAATCCAAAATTTTCCAAATGTTGATTCTATGGAATCAACCATCAAAGATCTAAGAGAGACCCTAGCCAAGTTCACCCAAGGTGAACAAAATTTGTCCAATCTCCTTGGTTCTCAACGTGTTTCTAGAACCACTCAAGGACTTGGCTACACCAACCAAGCTTCCTCCTCCCATGCTCCCACTGTTTTTGTTAGGGGGAGCTCTAGTTATAAATTTTGTAATTATTGCAAAAAACCTGGGCACTTAATTTATGAGTGTGATTGCAAAAATGCCCGGTACGGTAGGCCAAAGTCTTTTTTCTTTTCCGATGAGTTTTATAGGAGAAGACCCGCCATGAGACAAGTATGGATTGAAAAATCCCTTCTAGCGAGTCTCTCCGGGCCTAAAATCATCTCTTTTCAAAATCCCTCTCCCCGGTGATTCATTGTTTTTATTTAGGGGGAGTTAGGTTTGTTTAAGTTTTTTCAAACTTCCAATTTCAACTCTTGGTATCAAATTCTCAATTCAAAATTTTCATTTCAAATTTTTGATTCAAAACTTTCAATTCAAATTTCAAAATTTCAATTGATTTAAAATCTCGTCTTCCCTCAATCAAGTTTTATGCCCCATTCTATTTTGATAATCACAAAGGGGGAGAAATTTCTTGATTGATTGGGGGAGAATCTTTTCTCTCATGCTTAGTATTTATTTTCAATTTTTCATTTAAAGCATGCCTTTCATTTAAGTTTTTACATTGCTTAGATAAGTGATTGTGATCATCAAAATAGGGGGAGATTGTTGTACCCCACACTCTTTGATTTTCATGATCACAATCACTTTCATATATGTTTAACTTTGTTTTTAAGTGTTGTGGATGATAGGAAAAAGATTGCCAAAGGATTGGCCCAAGAATGGACAAGAAATGGACTGAAATTCAGTCCACCGGCCAACCGGTGTGATAGCACCGGCCAGCCGGTGGAACTGGCAGAGGGATTGCCCACTGCCAGGTTCCACCGGTCGACCGGTGGCTCTGTCACCGGTCGACCTGTGGCACCCAGCCCAAATAGTATTTGCTACTGTCTTGCCACCGGCCAGCCGGTGGCTCCTCACCGGTCGACCGGTAGAGCCTGGACCAAATCTCTTCTTCTCTACCAAGGCACCAGCCAGCCGGTGGAGCTGTACCGGCCAGCCGGTAGCCCAGTCAAACTAGCCGTTGGCTTTGACCAGTCAACCTTCTTTTGGCCTCCAACGGCTCTTTTAGCCTCTCCAACGGCTCCGAAGCCTCCCCAAGGGTTCCATGCCTATAAATAAAGGCCAAGGAAGCCCCGGACACTAACCGGAACTATACGGAAGCCTACGGACACCTTGTTGATCATTTGGCGTACCTCCGGCGGACTTCCTCAAAGGAACCCACCTAGCTCCAACAACTTCCACATCCAAGGAGCTCCTTCAAAGAAGCTTGGAAGCGGCCTTCAACATCTCCAATCAATCAAAGGCGCCCAAGTCTTCCTCCAATTACGGGTTTTATTGTTTTTATCTTTTTGAGCTTTCAATTTGGGTTTGTGCCTACAAACCCCAAACTCCTTCTCATCCCTCTTTCTTTTGGGTTCTCACACCACCATTAAGGTGTGAAGAGGTTTCTTCAAGCCTTTCCTTTTAAAAGGCTTGTGTTTCGGTGAGCTAGCCTTCACCCGTTAAAAAGGCTAGTGGGTTCTTGCTATTCCATTGAAAGCAAGTGGGTTCTTGCTAAACCACAAAAAGCAAGCTGTAATAGGTCCTAGTGCTACCTCAAAGCCTAGTGGGTTTCTTGCTAAAACCATTGAAAAGCAAGCGGTAGGAATCTCTCAACGGTTGAGTTGGGAGCGGAGACGTAGGCCGGGTTTTGGCCGAACTCCGTTATCAATTTTGTGTGTCTTGCCTCTTTATTTCCGCTGCACTTTACTTTGATTTTTAAATTTGTTAATCAATTTTTTAAAAGGCAATTCACCCCCCCCCCCTCTTGCCATCTTTTCCCCGTTTTCTTCCGACCCAACAATAGGGACTTGGGGTTAGACTACCCAGTATCATAGAGGTTTATGCCTTATTCTAAAAATGTAATGAATTGGATATCTATCACTCCGGGATTACTCATGTAAATATTTTTAATCACTTATAACTCTAAGCCTTTACATGAATAATTAATATACCTTATACATGGTATTCATTTGGATATGTTTGAATATATTTGGATTCTAATTTTGAGAGAGTAACACAAGATTATGGGCTATGTAAAGAGTCACACAATAATATGGTGAGAACACATTTATTTTGTGAATGGAATATGGATTCTAAAACTAAATCATTAGAAGAATGTATATATAAAGAAATAAAACATGAGATAATAATGATTAAATAAGATTAAATTGGTTTAATATGCATGTAATGTCAACTAAATTGGGAATAATTTTAAATAAAAACACCTCAAATACCAAGTGTAAGATTAATTCCAAGGTGGAAATTGTCAAGAAATCGAGCATCTAACCTGATAGCTTTGTTCCATAGTTTGTTTTCCACATATTATTCTTTATAAGGAAATAAATTTATAAGGTTCCTAATGGTTATGTGACTTATTATTATAATTTTCTTTAGGCCATACTTAGCTGGTAAACCTTAATAGTTTGGACATGGTAGAAAATAGAGTTGAGTGAATCTATAAGATAGATCTGGATAAAGTGTTTATTTCCTCAAATATCCAAGAATCATAACAATTATGGTTAGAAAGACGTACTGCCTAAATAACTAAGTGTTGAGAAGAATTCCCTTACCATCACATTACTTAGTGCAATATGGATCTTGGGTTACAAAATGGATATGATTAATGAGCTCATCATTTTTAGTGGGATCACTTTGATTAAAATTTCCTGATGAAAAGACATATAATATTAAACTCACCCATAGATATATCTTTTCTATAGATTATGACATACTTCATGAAAATTATTTTGAGTTTCTTTATAGGTATGAACTATGAAATAGTTCTAAATTGGTATATGAGGTTAAGAAGTGTTCTTACAGAGAAGTATTCTAAGAATATAAATGTGAATGTTATATAGGTCGATTTCACCAACTCTGACTCATGGGTATTGGATACCAGTTTTATATCACATATCTATGATGATAAACATAGACTCAAGGATAAGAGGGGATCGAAAAAGGGTAAAGTAGATATTTATATCTCTAATGAAGAAATAGTTTCTGTATTACAAGTCAATACTTAAGACTTAACTTTATTAGGTGTATTTTTTATATAATTGGAGATTTTTTATCACGTTACAACTATAAAAATAAATTTTAATTTTTTATCTTATTTGGACAAGAAGGGATTTTAATTCACTATTAAGAACAAGAGTTGTTCTATATATATGGATGGAAAGTTTTATAGTATCAGAAATATGGGAAATGGTTTTTATACTCTAGATATGGATAATCCTACCTATAACATTCAGAACAAGAAGGGTAGGTTTGATTATACTCCCACCTATCTATGGTAATGTCACATTAGGAATATAAATGAGGAATACATTAAATTAATCTATAGAGACATATTGTTATAACCATTAAATTCTGAATCTTTTGAAAAATTTTATCCATTTTTATTAGGAAAAATTACCCAAAAATTTTTTAATGGAAAAGGTGAAAGGGATTGTAGACTCTTGGATCCTATAGATAGTGATGCATGTAGACTAATGAGTACTCAAGAATGTGGTGGTTTTAGGTACTTAATTACTTTTACCCATGAATTTAGTTGTTATGATTATATTTTTTTGATTAGAAAAAACTAAGAAACTTTTGATAAGTTTAAAGAGTGTCAGAATAAAGTATAAAATCAATTGGGGAAAAGTATTAAGATCCACCAATCAGACCTAGGAAGTGAATACTTGATCTAGAAATTCATTTTTCATCCAAGAGATTGTGGAATTTTTATAAAACTAACTCCTCCTAGAACAATATAGTGGAATGGTGTGTCTGAGAGGAAGAATCATACCCTGTTGGACATGGTTTGACTGATGATGAGTCTGTGTGAAATTATTATTTCATTCTAGATTTATTATTTGTATACTGATGCATTCTTACTTAACTAGGTTCCATATAAAGTAGTCATAAAGAAACCATATGAAATATGTATTGGGAATCATCCTAGTTTATATTTTATAAATATTTGAGGTTATAAAGAACTCATACAATGATTTTATTTTGAAAAACATGACCAAACATGTGCTTATTTATTATTTATTCCAATAAAATAAGGGGATATTCACTACATGAAAAGTAAATTTTAGTGTTTTTTTGGTATATGAAATAGTTCAAACAATCATTAACCTTTTTGTGACATTTTTTTGGACTGTTACTTTTATTACTATCAGAAATTTAAAAACAAATTTTTTTATTGGTAGCAGTTCATAACGACCTTTATAGAATCATTATTTTGCATTAGTTCATAACTACCACTAAATAAAAATATTTTACAATGGTAAAAAACATATCCAATTAATCTAAATTATATCATATATTTTTCCATATTTAGATGCATTTATAAATGAAACTAATTCTTTTCATGGTAGCTTTATAGATTCCATATCATTTAATATCATTTTTTCAATACTTAACGGTGGTTTTAACCACAAAATATTAATTAGTTCCATTTTTCCAAGATTATTGGTGGTTTAAACTATTTATAATAATGGAAAAAAGAAAAAAAGATACACATGTATTCAAGGAACTGTACCAAATATTCAAAAAACACAATTACTAAAAATGTATAATAAAAACAATTGTAATTTTTATTATAAAGACAACCCAAACTATATTAGAATATTTCATATAAATAAAAAATAATATATCAGTCATATAGAAATTAAAGAAACCTATAATTACATTCAAATTTCATATAACTTGGGTATATATGGGCATGGAAACAAGTAATTCATCAATAACTTCCAGGAATAGCTTCTATGTCACCATGGTTTCCTAGAGATGATAAAATCTTATTATCTTGATGATTTCAAGATTCTGATTCCTATAATTATAGAATTTAAAAACATAAATCAAATTATATTAAACAATATTACAAAAAATATAAACATAAAACATTTTTACCTATTAGGACTATCGTATCATGGATGAAATCACCTCAGAAATACTCTTTATCATTTCCTAAAATAAATTATCCAATGCATCCCACACTACAAAAAAAAAGATTATCCTAAGCTCTCATGTGTGACTCCAAATAGTGAATTTTGGTCTCAAATATTGTATTTTTTTGCAGTATTGTTGGTTCATGAACACTACTTGGATCTAGGGTAGGATATGGAATTGTAGTGAATGATTTTAGAGACCTCGCAAAGAATCATTATGGGGATGGTCCAAAACCCATCATCTGCAGATGACCTGGATGCTCATTGCCTATATCCTATCAAACAACAACACTATAAGAGATTAATAATGACTGTGAGGGATTTTCATCCCATTACTTCTTAATTTTATATGATACATTGAATAATATCAAATAATAAAAATATTTTTTGAAATAAAATAATAATTAAATTAGTTCACCCCTCAGCTTTGAGCAGTTTTATTTACATAACCCCTATCTGAATTTGTATGCACATCAAACCACATATCGGTATACCAAACCCAATAACAAACCACTAAATCCTGTTACATTAAAGTTAAAATTACATAATTATAAATTCTTAATAACTTATAATTGAACACATATATATGTTATAATAATTAAATATTACCTTTCTCAATCTTCTCCTTGTGAAACTCTTCAATCCTTATATGTGTGGGATTATCCACTTCACTTTTCTCATTATGTTTTCTTAGAATTTTTTTGAAAAAATGAAGATATATTAGTATGAAATGTAATATGATTAAGAAAAAAATAACATGGTTAAGAAATCACTAGAAATATAATATCACATTACAAAATACCTTGTATAAATAAATATATAACCTATCTAAAAAATACTTCCACTGATCTCTAAGTCTCACTTCTAGTATCATATCTCACACATATCGAAGGTTTAATGAGTTTTCATTGAATTCACATGATAATATACACTTTAAATCTTTCCAATTTTCCCAATATATTTCAAGTCCATTGATGAACAATGGGGTTATCTAACTCAAAATGGAAAACCTTCTATAAATAATAATTGTAAAAACTATTAGAATAATAATATTTATAGTAATATAAAATTAATAAATATTTTATCAATATTTATTTTTATTTACCTTTATGTTATTATTAAAGATATCATTCTTCTAGTTGATTGGAAGATGACTACAATCATTTCATGTGATGGGGAGGGTCATTGGATTATATTCTAAATAACCTAAAAACTTATTGTACATGCCTCTTGTATTATTCATAAGAACCCAAAAATAGATAAAAACCCAAAAAACATTAAATTATTAAGCCTATAAACATATTTTATTTCCATGATTTTTTTATTCTTTGTTTATTTGTATATTCTAAACAAACATATTTATTATTTATTATAACTATGAAATAAACATCTTGTCCACAATGATATCCATACCAACAATGGTTACCTATAATATCGTAATGCTGATACGAGTGAAAAAATATACACAGTCTAGTCATGCTTGTCTACTGGATGATCTTATATCATAGCAGTCATGTCCACCGGTCTTATATTAGTGGGAAGTATACCAGTATTAGTGTAAAATGTACTTTATGGATTCAGGATTTCACTAGTGGTGTAATGTCATCTGACTGTGTAGTTTGACTATAGTCTTCATACCTTTTATTCATTTTCATTTTTCATAAAAAATAAACAATAGTGAAAGAAGTTATAATACTTGAAAATGATATAATAAAATAATAAAATTCAAAATTATCAATATAAAAAATCTCAATCATTTAAGGGTATTTAAATAGTTGATTTGGTGTCCAGAACTACTGATTTTTTTATCAAAATGTTAATATTATTATATATAATCCACAACCTATGACTTTGTATTTTACACTCATACCATTAATTTATACTCGTTAAAGGCATAAATGAAATTACCAACATCATTATTTTTCAAGTATAGCTATTTTGAACTATATTAAATATCAATATTTTGTAAAATTAAAGTGAAAAGAATATATATGATAAAATTTTTATTAAAGTCCAAATGAAAATTTTGAAGAAGAAAACAAAATATGGTTTAAAATTTAATGTATTATTGAACATAAAATGATTTTATTAATCTATAATTAATATGAGGTCCTTATATTCACCCTTTCTTACAAGACTGATAGTTCATGAAAAAAATAAACCACTTCCTATTAATATGGTTCATTATCGAGAAACCATTTTTCAATATCATCTTTTATATTATATAAATATCTTGGTTCCACATGGAATACAACACTCTACCCTTCATCAATTACATCATCAACATAATATAACGTTTTATCTTTTGAATCTAACATATATGGATTGTGTTCTTTATGATCACTTATATACATCAAATTATTTAATTTTACATAATTAAAATATAAAAAATCTTTCTTTATACCTATGTAAATGTCAACCCACTTGAATTTTTATAACACAATAAATAATTGACCTTGATAATTTAATTTATTAATATTAATCAACTTTCAATAACGTCTAAAATCTGGAATTTTTTTAAAGATTCCATTGTTTTTTTTTTGTATTGAAAACTTCTTCATGATAAGATATAAGTAACTTGAAACCATTAATATTATAGGCATTGAATCTCTTATACTTATTTAAAGTCCCTTAAGTTAAATATTTCAAAGTATCAAATAGTTCAACTCGATTATCAATATTTACAATATATAAAAATATATAAAAAATATTAGTTTCTATAAAATATAACTATCAACATATTATAAATACGAACCAATTATTGAATTAAATGATGTGAAAACCAGTCAATAATATCATTATTCATAGATTTTTTATTTCTTTCTCATTTTGAGGTTGAGTCTATATTCGCCTATTTTTTGATGTCTTCAGTTCTTCAATGAAATGTTATATGATATCACTATTTAATAGAACAAATATTTACAATTGTATAAACTCCATATGAGTTAATAAAAATGAGGATATATTTCAAACTAGATGACCTAATATTGAAAAGTTTATTGATTTATTGAAGGACTAAATATAATTTGAGTTATATTTATCATATCAAACTCCATTGAATGTTTTTTCAATCCCATCAAAATACCTCAAAAAAAATGTGAGACACTCTTTGGCCAAGTAACCTTCAATAATAGATCATTTTAGTTGAGATTTATTCTTAAAATAAGACTTCAAATGACCAAGATAATAAATAAATCAACACATAATAAACCTATATTTTACTAGTTAGAAAAAAATAATTTAGTAGTTAAATTTATTTAAAAACATAATTCCTCTCTATGGGATACATCCATCAATAGTGTATGGGCACCCAAAATTTATATTTCTCATCCAAATATCATCATAGTGAAAAATTATGGGGTAAATATAATCTCTAAGTTACAATATGGACTTAAATTTATTTTCTATAATTTATCAAGATCATCATTGTTTAAATTTTTCTCACAGAGTTGTTTGAAGAACATGCTGAACTCAATTATGGCTAATGTTTTTTCATCAGGTAACAAGTTATGAAATAACAATGGTTGTGGATGATCTATCAAAATATGTGATTTTTGGTTTTTAATTCTATGTAACTTATAATGTTTTAAGTCAAAAAATCATGAAATATTACTAGAATATCCATCACACACTTTCACATTTTTATTTAAAGGAACACATCTTTTTCAAGGTTTTTTATATAGAAATTTCTATAGAATAATTACCATTATCAATTGATCATAGATAATACTTTATATTTATTTTTTATAAGTATTTAATTTCATTAATATGATCCTTCATTCCAGTTACTCATTAATTATTCTAAAAAGAACATTATCACAAACATTCTTTTAAATTTGTATAAATTTATGATTATGATGCAATATCTGCAGTTCCAAATAAGAAAATTTGAAAAGAGTACTCATTTTATTCCATTTATTTATTCCAATACCACATGATGTGGTACAAACATATTTTCCACCATCATAAAATTGATATCATTTCACAAATTCTAGAATAATTGTTTATAAATGTGTTAAAATTTCTAACATATATAATAATTTTGGAGGGGGAATAAAATTAGTTTTTCCATAAAATCATGACTTGTTAAGTCTAAATCTATGAATTGTATTTAGTAATTTATTATGAAATATAAAACAATATTTTATAATATAATGAAACCTTTTAGAGTCAAAATCAAAGTTAAAAAGTGGACATTCCAATCTAGTGTGAGTATTCGAACCAGACAAATGACCAAGTCTTGGAAAGTCACTGATGGTCCACATGAGAGAATCAATACTTTTAAACATTATTTAGTTGATGAATCATTTTTATCCACACCATTATCCCATAAATATTTTAATTCATATATAAGATGCTTTATGTATACATCAATATTATTTCCATGCATTTATTTTCTTAGAATAACCATTGAAATAAAAAAATAATATTGTTGCATACACATCCATGGAGGTAGATTATAAGGGATAAAAATAACTGGATATATTTTATAACTAGTACTTAAAGACCCAAAAGGATTAAATCAATTAGTATATGATCCAAAAAATATATTTCTAGGGTCTTCATAGAAATTTGGATGTAAATAAGTAAAAGATTTTATTTATTATGTATCTCTTGGATGAAACATAATCATATCACTATTTTTTCCATATAATGACACATCACTTATTCTATGGTTTTATATGATGTAAATTATCATTTTAATTTAGGTTTTTGAATAATTTAACATAAAACCTTCATAAGACTTTTATTTATATTCTTCTTTGTAGTTTCACCTTCATTCAGAATTGCATCATTATTCATTTATTTCCATCTACAAGTATATAGTCTTTTACACTTCTATGAATCTAAATACTCTTCTCTATAAAATAGATTCATTGGGACATACATGAATCTTCATATAATTTAGGACCAAATTGTTAATAAATTTCATCATTTCATAAAATAATTTAGGGATATTAGTATTACCAATATAATCATGAATAAAATATAATATCATGGACATTTATTTATTTAAAATTCCATATAAACATTTGATATGGTACAATTTTAGTAGAAAGGTCAAATTTGATTATTTTTATCACCCCTCATACAACTCTTGATTTCTGTATTTTATAAGTTGATAAAATTCATTTGATTACACATTTAGGTATTACCCTATATAAATATTTACAAAATAAATATGAGAATATACTGACATGTTATTATTTTTATATTATTGTTATATTATACCCAAATCATCAATAATTAGGTTTTTAATTTAATTATATATTACCAAGGTAGTAGATTAATGATTATGATATTGGAAAAAAACCAACATTTCTCTAATTTTTGATTCATAATGCCAAATATATTGCATATATCTAATTCAAAATTGTTTCAATATGAAGTGTTCATAAAATTTATCTCTTTTTAAACATAATTTAAAATTATAATAAGGACATGGAAATTTAATTCTTCCATCGAAAACTTTATTTTCAAATGAAAAATCTAAAACTATCTTAAATCCTTTAAGATATTGATGTTTATTTCAAGGTAAAGTAATCCAAATTTTATCCATTTCTATATGGTTTAAAAATTACTATTAAAATAAGGTGAAATATATTAGTGAAATGAAATCATGTTTAAAATATAACATATGATTAATATAATATTCTTACGAAATTAATAATAAAAAATATAAAATAATAATATATTATAAACTATAAGAAAATTTTATATTTTACATTTGTAAGAAAATAAAAACATACATGTAAAAATAAATAAGTAGACCGAATCATTGAACAATCACAACCACACACTTCATATTTTACACACTTTGAAAAATTCATACTCATTGATGAAAAAAATATAGAATATAATTTATTTGGTTATTATTTAAAAATATTATCAAATTAAGAAAACTAATTTTCTACCAAAATATTGTTCATGGTATATATTCTCTTTCAAAAATATTATACAAAACGTCAAATATTATATTACAAAATTACACTAAAATTTTAGATTCAATTATATCATTAACAAAAAAACATAAAAAAGATAAATAAATAAAATATGGATCCTATTGGTATATTTTCTAAAATTAATTCTTGAAAAACATAAACTGATGATGAACATATTTAAATAAAATTCCTAATATACAAGAATAAAAATGATTAAAACAATCATTGAATGAATACGTAAGTAGTGAAAAATATACATAAAAAATTGACAGTGGCATAAGACATTAATAAAATTTTACAAGAAATTCTCATAAAATAGAAACATAAAACTATATATGATGATTAATAAAAATTGGACTGATATCATGAGAACATAATTTCTAGATTTTGGAATATATAACTAAAATTGGAAGATCATATTGTGACATAATGAATTTATAACAAAAATATATACACAAAATATGCAACAATAGCTATAAAACAAAGTAAGAAATATATACGCTAGGGATGAGATCACGAGGAGGAGAGGGGATCATCATGTGATGGGGATGGGATTAAGGGGTGGGGATGCCATTATCGAGGGGGTGGGTGGGTGATTGTCAATATTTGAGATTGTGGGGAGGGGGTGTGATCTAGAAATGATTGTGGGTGGGAGGAATGAAGGGGCCATGATGGGTTAAATTAGGGATTTATTGGTGGAAGTTATTAAAATCTGTATGTAAACATTAATTTAATAGTGATTTATTAAGAAATTACTATTAACAATTAATAAGTGACAATGTTATGTAAACTGATACTAATAAGTTAATGAATATTTGGTTTTTATTAATTCATGGTAGTTATATACAACCACTATGAATAAACTATCACAAATATCTATTTTTTTATAGTGATTATTTTTACAATCTTAATGAAAAAGTGTTTTTGGCCTAAAATACTACTTTCATTGAAAAGAAACACCTAATTTAAGGTGTCACTGAGATGAAATTTTAACTTGTATAAGTTCAATACCAAAAAATAAGAAGTGTTCCTAATATAGAAGTTGATTTATTTCCATAAATATTTGTAAAAGAAGAATCGATTCAAGCTATACAAGAACCTAAATAGTTTGGCAGGATTCACCAGGAGATCTTGAGATATAGATTTCTCATACCTAATGTTGATGAATTAATGTTCATATGAGATGAAAAAACTACCTACCAAGAGGCCAATGAGAGTTTTGATTCCATGAAATGGCTAAAATCCATGGAATTTGAGATGGACCCCATGCACACTAACAATGTTTATAACTTGATTGATTCACCTGAAGGGGTGATACCCATTGGGAACAAGTTAGTTTTCTATAAGATATATTACATGGATAATAGATTTTCTACCTATAAATAATGCATGGTATCAAATTTCTATAAACAAGGCTATAAGCAAAAAATTTCACCTGTAATGATGATAAATTCTATTTGAATATTTTTAGTCATAACAACTAATTTTGATTATTAGATATTTCAAATGGATTTCAAAACTTATTTTCATAATAGGAATTTATTCAAGGACATGTATATGATACAAAAAATGGATTTAAAGTGATAAATGAGTCTTCTAAGGTATACATGTTTCAATAGTCCATTTATGGATTGAAGCAATCATATCAGAGTTGGAATATCCAGTTTGATGATGTAATTAAAGAGTTTGGTTTTATAAAAAACATATATGATTATTGTTTATACAAGAAAATAAGTGGGAGTGTTTAGTGTTTCTGATATTTTATATAGATGACATAATTCTTATCATAAATGACATCATGATTTTACATTGTATAAAGATGTGGTAGGGTAAATAATTCACTATGAAATACATGGGTGAAACAACCTACATACCTAGTATGAAGATCTATAGAGAGGGATCTAAGAGGTTACTTTAACTTAGTTGAGACAAATAAATTGGTAAAGTATAAATAAGTTTACCATGGAGAACTCCAAAAAGGTATCTTTACCAGTATAACATGAATTGAGTCTTAGGAAGATTTAGTATCTTTATAAATAGTTATAAAGGATGGATGTGTCTTATATAGGCTATATCATATATTCCATGATGTAAACTTAATTAGATATCACCTATTATCTTATAATAACCAATATATACTAATCCAATTCAGATGAGAGTCACTGAATTTTTATAAAGAAAATTTTCAAGTACTTGATAATAACTAAGGTTATGTTCTTGGTATTTAGAGGAGATTATGATTTTGTTTAAAGGGTTACATCAATGTTAGTTTCAAATATTATATAGTCAGTATAACAAATCAGTTTTGTTTTGTGTTTGTACTGAATGGTGGAGCTACCATTTAGATGATTTCTAAAAAAACCACCATGGAGGATTTAAAAACTAAGGTGGGTTAAATTGTTGTAACAGTTTCTATGAAGGAATCTATTTGGATTAATAAGTTCATCTCTAAATTATAGGTGGTTAATATAATTGAGTAGTCAAAATTTACCGTGAAAACAATGAATCCATTTCTCAGGCCTTGGAATCATAGTCTCACCAAATGACTAAACACATCATTTAAAAATACCATCTTATATGTGTGATAATTGAAAGGGGTGATGTTAGGATCTATTGGATGGATATATACAACAATTTAGTGAATCATATAAAAAAACCATTAGTGTAATAGTTTCATGAGGTTCATGCCAAATCTATTGGTATAAGATACTTAAGATATTGTTCTAATGGTTTAATAATGTATCATGGTTTTATAATAAAATTCAATATCCATTTATCATTAATTTTTGTGTGCTTTATTTACTTTACATGAACAATGTAATGATAATATCGCCTAAAAGTTTGATTTTGAGTTTCCTTTAATTGAATATCATCACAAAGTATTATGGATTTTGATGATATGTTAATATTAGTATAAGTAGTGGACTCATGAGATACTAAGTGGAGACTTATTATTTTGATTGACCTATAAATTATATCCCTTGGAATATCATATATTCATTGATATGATTAGGGGTGTATGATTATTATAAATAATTTTTACCTAATTTTGGTGAGATACCTAGCATGATAACCTTAATAATTTGATACTTTCCTTATGAAATCCATCAAGTCTTAGCTAATAATAGGTATTTCTATATGTTTTTGATCATATCACCGATTATATCTCAACCAAAATGTGTTTTCCACTTATATGATGAGAAAATACATCTATTACTTAATTAAATTAGATTGAGGAAATATATGGCCATGATCAATTGAGTCACGTATTACGTTTTTATATAGTTAAATAAGGGACATGTGATGTGATCCCCCACTAGATAAATGACATGGGGTGTATTCATCGAGCATGTTAGCATTATTTGGATAATCAAGAAAGTTTGAGATGGCCTATACTAGATGAAAATTATTCCATGTCTAGTGGTCAATAAATTTTATAGGAAAAGTACTGTTTAGGTATACATATAATACATATGATATGTCATTTGGTGTATATTATCATGTGGGATATGATTATGTTTGATGGAGATCATACCACACCCCTTAGTATCTTGAGTAGCGTTATTTCTTTTCTAATCAATTCTCTTTACTCAAATATATGAAATAGGGATTTTATATTTTTTTCAATTCTACTTAGGGCCACATGGTTAGATAGTTATTCCTTTGAATAAGGATTAAGTTTAATAAAAAGTGTTTTTTCCAAAATAAAGCGAGTCATTACAAACCATATACCAAATTGTTTTGGATGGATTCAAAAAGAGTTGTGAAGTTTTTCATAGATTCCTTATGGGATTTTAGTGTAAGTGGGTGATTAATAGATATAAACTAAATCAAGGGTGTTTCATATTGTATGAATAATCTAGATCACATCCTACAATATGTATATGATTTTATTGTATCCTAAAGATACAATGGATGTGTTTGTTTTCTTTAATTCGAAGGTATGATTGGGCATACAATATAATCTTCACATGTATGAAATTAAAATCCCTCACATTTTTTATTAGTTATGATCCATGATATGGTTTATTTATGTATTATCATAGATTCATTGAATTGTTCAATGAATAATACATCAATGAGAAGTAACGTATGGGTTCCATGATATGGATCCTGATTTGGCTGATATGATCAATACTCTTTATTTAATGAGGATATCTAGGGATGTATATATAAAGGATATGATCCCTCTATTTTGTAAACCCTATTCACATGAATACTATTGAATATATCTTCTTCTTGAAACACTATTCACCAATTGATGAAGGCATTAACACCCCTTTGGTGATTTGGGGTTCTCACAATATGATCATGGATCTCCAGGCTGGTGTACTAACTATGAAGACATGAAGCATTGTTTTTCTAATTCAATGATATTCATAAATATTACTTTATTGAGATAAAGTTTATGATAGTTTCATTTTAGGTATTTCTATACCCATAATGTTTTTTTGTTTCCATGAACATTGATATTATTGAATATAGATAAGGTTTATATGGTTTTATTTACATCGCAAATTATCATTATATGATCTCATTAAACCTATCATTTGAGACATAATGCTCAAACAATGTAATTATTTTTGTCTTATAATTTTTTGTTATTTTCCCTTTAATTCTTGTATTTGAGTTTTCATTTAGTGTGCATGAGGTTTAACTTAGTGTAGTAATATAGGGTGAGATGATTCTTTCTATCTTCCAGTACATTTTTCCATGGGGTATCTTATAATATTAGAATTTCTGAAACTTATTTTACTTCTCTGAGAGTTTTAGATGTTGTATCTTCTAGAGGATTAGGAAGTGAATCCCCAATATTCATCTCTACTAAATTATCACTTATAATACATTTTTTCATTCCCCTTATAATATTATGAATTCCCCTTGTATAATGGTTTACCTTATATTACCAATTATTAAGGTAAATTATTTATATAATCACCATTTATATCAGAAGTGAATTTACAATATTTATATGAAGTATAAATTATGAAATATAAAAATGGGTGCCCCCAAATACCATGTGAAACAATTTAAATATTTTATTAATAATTTATATATTAAATGGTTATGTGTATTATTAATTTTTTGTGAGTATACATTTAATGCTATGGATGTTGATTAAAATAAATATAGAGTATCATATACCATATATAAAATGGTCCATTAGAATCATTTATACGATGCTCACAACCCTTATATAACTAATTAAGTTGAAAATTATGAGATCTCATTAAATTTTATTGATGATATATTTTAATTTTTATATGATTTTAAAACTCATCAATGATAATGAATTTTAAAATATTTTGACATCAAAATAATTGGCTAAAATAATTATTAAATAAATATATTATATGATCAAATTATGAAGCTTTTAATTTATTTTTCCAAATTGAAAATACTATTTATTATATATGATCTCATTATAAGAAATTTTCTTCCTTATAAATTTTCATGATTTTCAATTTATGTTTTCATTACTTATCTATATGATAACATTGATTACAATATCTATATATGAATCTATAAGGGGTTAAAAATTCCTAAATAATATTCAAAATTATGAAAGTTTCACTGAATTTGATAAATTTCTATATAGGGTAAAATAAATAAGATTCATTAATTTTAAGATATATTCATATAAGGAAGAATATAACATTGATTTTATCATCACATGGTTTGTATAAATCAATATTTTTGTATTAATATATATGTTTTATCTACAACCCTGATACTTTTACAAGGTATGATTGCATTTAGTTTCAACCTAAACATGTGAATTTTATTCAAGTTAAGTATTTAAGGGACCGAGAGTGGACTAGTATGGTTTTTTGGGAAATCGTGCCAAACAACAGTTTGAAAACTATTAGCTACAACCTTTAAAGACATGAATGCCCAATTCATACCATGAATTAGTTGGATAGAGGGAGAAATACCTCAACCTTAAATATCAAGGTTTGAACCCAAAATTCACACTATGAATCCTCTCGATTCTATTTTTTTGATATTTTATTAAAAGGGGTAAGTTATTTCAGTCAATAAATTATCCTTTTTCTTTTTCTCAGCATGCGATGAAGTTCCCAAAAAGTTATCCCTTTGAAGTTTATCTCCCTAATTTATTAACTAAATAAAATATTTTCTATTAGGATCAAAATATCTTGGTACTTCTGCGACTCTTCTTAAATCCTTTCCTCTTTTAATCCACTGTCTTCTTTATTCTCATTGTTTATAGATAATATTCCCCCTTTTCATGGAATTTTTCTAGTTTCTATATTTATATCATTTCCACATGAGTAAAATCTTGATACATGACAAGTATATCTCTTCTATCCCAAGGTAGGTGGTCTCATTCTTTTCACAAAGTCTCATCACTGTATTGCATCTTTATCATGTGTGACCACAATGACTCATCAGATATTTGCCCTAAAATTAATCTAATTTATTTTTATGCCTTATTTATGTCTTATAATCTTCATTTGATTTAGAAAAGTAGGTTGTTTTGGGTAGTCCCTTATAGGAATTATTAAAGTAAGATGTTTAGGATAACCCCCTATAATACCCTTTGTGCTTATGGTCATGGAATGTTTAATGAAAACATGAATTGAACCAAAATGGGGAACTTGGATTAAGTTTTATAATTTTATTATTATTTTAATTTTGGTTTTTTGACATGTTTTTAACCTTGTAAATTTTTATGAGTATGGAATTTCTTGGAGGACCTCCTTGGATTCCTCTTGTTTGGTATTTCCATGGAATGACATGGATGAGTTTATGATTCTATTAGGGTACACATGTGGATGACAGAGTGTGAAGGAACCTTTGGATCCAATGAGATATAATGTTATGGAATGCCTTGATCAATAAAATGAATTTTTAAAATCTTCATTAGAATTAATTATATGGGGGGCGGGGGGTTCCCCATGGATTTGGGTAGTGTCTATACTTATTTGAATTCCATAGACTAATTTCATAGATTCTTGAGGGGTTACCTAGTTAAATGTCATAGGATCATATCTCTAGATTCAGATCACTCATATTGGGTGGAATGCCTTAGGTTTAATCCTTATATTCCAATCAATCCATACATATGAACTTCATGGTCGATACCTTGAGTTCAGACCCGACTATTGGATATTCTTAGGAATTTCTACAAGGGAATTCTTGGTTGAGCCACGCGGATTACTTTGGGTTATATGATCATGATTTATTCAATTTTTGTAACACCCCAAACCTAATTTCCCAGAGCCGGTGAATTATTATAATACATTGTCATGATTACAAGGAATCAAGTCCTGTAGGACTGATCTGTTTAGCTGTCTTGGAAAATAGATTAAATACAAGAACTTTACATTATAATTTCTAACATAAAATACAACATAGTTAATCCTTTTAGAAATACATTATTACCCTAGGTTAACCCTGAATATCAATCATAATACACTTCTTTGCATCCTAGGAAAATAAAACATAAGAAAGGGGTGGGCTCAGATGCTCAGTATGGGTAAATAATTCAGTGGAAGCTATAAAATTTTAAGGCAAGATGTATAATAAAAACAACATCCTTTTAAACATAAAAATGAAAATAATATGGAAAAAATAATTTAAAAATTACCATATAAACATGAACATGGATATTCTAATAATCTAATAATCACATGTAATAACTAATTTCATAATGAGGTAATGCATAATGTCAGACATAATAACTACTACGTCAAGTCCTTGTGCCAAGACCATTCACAAATATTCTGTCGATGACTTTTACAAAGACACTAGTTTGTCTCATGATACCTACCAATACATCAAGGGGCTATAGCAGGCCCTTCCCATCACTTACTAAGTCTAATGCATTCCTCATATGAAAAGGGTGAAACATAACATAATCATTCGTATTAAAACTAGCATACTAAATGTCAATACTTTAACTGTAAACCATGAATGGTATAGAAATATCACATCCACAGTCAAACATATCATAACTAATTCAATACAATATGGAATATTTTATTATAATAAATCAACCTCAATCAAGAATAATATCTAGTAAAGGATGTTGACATAGGTGAAAATGATCAGTAAAAACTCTTTGAGAGAAATATCATTTTTTTTCATGAAATAATTTAAAAGTCACACAATTTATAAAGGAATTAATTTAAAAGATATTTTTGAATAAAAGTGTCCCATACCACTTTGAAACTTTTTAAAGGAATTAACATTTTAAAATCAATCATATCCATATAAATAAATCCTTAAAATCATTTTAAAAATATGGACATTAATTATATAGATTTAGAAAAATAAATCTTTAAAACATTTAAAATGATGATATAGTTAAAGATTAACTTCCATAAAACCTTAAAATATTCATTTGAATTTTTTTTATGAAACATGTACATGGATGATAAATATTTCCTAGTAAATACTTACACATAAACAATCTTGGATAATAACGAGATTGAGGAATTAACCCTTACCTTAGGTCCGATACTCTTCATACGACTCCAAAACTACTGTATAATGTTTTTAAACATATTATTAACTTATATCAGAATAATAATAATATTTATTATATCATATATGATTATTTTATGACTTTATATTACCTATTTATTAACAATTACAAGTTAATTATACATTTCAAGTAATATCGCTTTGTTTATCGTACATGTTTTGACTTGTTATTCATGATCATATTACTTAGATCATTATTTACTTACTTACAGAATGTATAATATGATTTATATATCATATATATATTCATAATATAAATATATATAATATATAGATATATAAAATGGAATACACCGTTCATGGATATGGTAGGCCGTACGTACGCATGAACGTTGTTTCTGTTTTCTTATCGTATTGAATGGAAGTAAGTGAATGACATATATGTACATATATATATACATATATATAATTAAATTAGACTTATTATGTCATATATTTCATAATTATGAATAATATATATTTTTATAATCATTCTTGTATGGTTATAGTGGAGAATGAATCTCATCACGTCGTGGAGACGGTAGGCCATACATACACACGAGTGACGATATTGTTCCTTTAATGATTAAATGATATAAAAATAGATGGAATATTAATTTTATAGAATCAATATCATGTTATATTTATTATTTACATCCATTATATTCATCGTTATACCCATATAAATAATGTGTACATGAAAAACAATTTACACCACGGCGTGGAGACGACAAGTTGTACGTACACACGCATAGTGGTATTATTTTTCATAGTATGGGTAAAATGAAAAATATGGTTGTACCATAATATTAACAACATATTAAAAAATATTATATTCTAGATTTATTATTTTAGTATGGTAACAAATTAGTAAGAGGAAGTAGAAGAAGAAATGAACTTTGAAAGAAGGGATAAAATGATTACCTTTTCTTCGGGTGTCTCCTTTTGATTTGCACAATAGTACTAATTAAGTTGAATTTCTACCCAATATTTTGCATCAAATATAAATTGAGGTAAGTTGGGGGGAGATTTGGGAGGGTTTTGGCTGATCCAAATGACTTTGGAGGTCTGAGTTAAAGAGAAAGGGAGGTGCCCTTTTATAAGAGAGGTGAGGTTCACTTTAGGAAAATCTTGAAATATTAATTTATTATAAAATATTTTTCGGATTATAATAGCTCCAAATTGATTTATTTAGAGGATAATATGAGTATGGGTGGAAATCATCTCAACCAATAGGTTTTAGACATATTTAGGTAATAAAATTAACCTTATCTTTTAGATTTAACCCTTTGTAAAAATAAGTTAAATCTTACCGTGTCCTCTTTTATTTTTATACTACATGGTCAATATCATTACTATAAAATGTTAAGAGAACATAAAGTGGATACTTTATGAAATTTTTATCACTATAAAAGTTTTTTGGACAAAGTTTATATTTTTAGAATTTTTATATCATTTAATAAAATAGTATTTGTTTTAAAAACTCATTTATGTCAATTTGGACACTATTTAGTAACTGATTTTTGTTAAAGTCATAAGAAATTTTTTACTTTAAAAGAAATGAAATAAATTATACCTAATATTTCAATTTAATCCATAAAAAAAATTTATGGCATAAAAAAGTTCAAATTACATTTATTTTAATTTTTATAAATTCATTTACTTGAATCTTTCATTAATGAGGTAATCACTACATCATAATTGTATCATAAAAAAATATATTTATATAATGTATTAAAATTATAAACAAAAAACCATGATGTAGGAAATATTTTTATATTTATAATTACTATTTATATACATAGATATCAGTTATATAACCATATATTAAAATTTATTTAGTAAAAAATATTTGTTTAAGTTATAATTATCTTTACTTTAAATAAATTTTTATAACATGTCATTATCACACCCAAGTGGTCCCCAAATGAAAATATTTCAGCCTAAGGATTCTCATGGTCGAATATATCTCATAAAATAGGATTAGGACACATGTTAGGATAGTTTTATATTATTATAATATTATTTTTTTACATTTATTTACCTGATTTACCCTTTAACCATGGTAAATAAAAATAATTACTGAAGTTACTTTTCATAATGTCCAAAAATAAAAGGTACCAATTTACACAATTTGGAAATTATGATTACCAATATGGAATCTATTTTTCCAAATTTAAAACACAGAAGTTTCAGTAATTAATTTAAAATTAATTCCTATTGTAAAAACCAAAAAAAGTGTTTTTAAGAAGTAAAAACTATCAAAAGATTGACATGTGTTTATGTCCAATTTAAATGTAAAATTACTTCCAATTACCTAAATTATATTAAATTATAAAAATATAATCTAATTATACTTTAAAACCACTCATATTTATAATTTAAATCTATAAATTATTTCGATTAAAAAAGTTGTTTTCAATTAAAATTTGTATTTTTTTACTATTCATCAAAATATGAAAGTTATCAGAAAAGTACCAAAAATTTATCCAAACTAAATTTTTATGTCCCTCCTCTAAATAAGAATTTTATTTCATTAAATTGAATATATAAAAGTTTCAAATATTGGATTTAAACAGGGTTTTCCATTAAAAGGCGGAAAACTGCATTTTTTGAAAAATACTTCTTTTATGTGAAAATTTGAATTTGTCCTTATATTATTTATAAGAAAAACAAAAGATGAATTTTAAAATTATATAGAATATATATAATTCAAAATATGGTTAATAATATTCATAAATGTTTTTTAAATTACTAGTTTGATAGGTCGTGGTGTGCTTGAACTCGGTGTTGCGTACATCACACGCTATTGAATTATTTAAAAAGGAAGCATATCATGGAAGATTAGGGAGTTATATTATCCCCTCATTCAATAAATTTCATCCTCACAATTTAATCTTGGGATTAAAAACTAGGGGTTTGACATTTCAAAATATCTTTGTTGAAATACCACATCAAAAAATGGATTAATGAGGCCTCTATTTTAAAATAAAGAAAGGTAGGTAAGAAGGTTACTGGAACTAAATCATACTAGGGTTATATGTAGGAAAAAATGGATACGGAAGAGAAAAAAACCATCAAGTTATAATGGAGAGTGATTGATAATATTATTGGTTGAAAGTTAACAACCAAAAATCTATAAATCTTCAATGATCTAAGGGACGATTTGATTCATCACAAAAGAAGGAAGTTGGAATAATTTTTTGGTTTTATGATACTTTTACTAGTGTTTTAGAATTAATTTAATTCATATAATAAGAAAAAAAGGAAGCATATGTAGAGTTTATCCTCTACCAGAAACTCATATTTCTCTTCAAAAGATAAAACTAAAAAAATTTCTATTTATCTCAACCATATAAGGTTTCAAAGATAAACATTTACCATTTAAATGAAGAAAAATATTTTATAATAAACATGTACTTCCTATAGGATAGTGGTATGTGATAAAGCCTTTTCGAACTTTGGTTTTGTGTTCGATTTCTACAGTTTTGTTTGATGCGATGTGTTATCGCTTGACCTACAGGTTGTATTTTTTCTTAAACTATAGTATTATAACATTCAAAAAATAATATTAAGAAATGTTTTAACCTTAAACAATACTATCCAAAGTTCATCTTAATCCTTTCTAAAATTTAGATTTGCCTAAAATAATTCTTTCCAAACTCTCTCTAAAAGGTATCTAAATTTCCAAAATCAATTGTAACATCAGATTCCCAAAACAACATAAAGTTTATCTCATATATTGAAAATATGATTACCTTCATTATATTAAAACCTTAATGAAAAAAAAATATTGTAGTACTATCCTTATATATATATATATCAAATTCTTATTATAACCAAAATATAATTCTTGAATTCAAAAACACAAATACATTAATTATCACACTTCGACTATAGTAGCAACATAAGCTTGAACTTGATCCATTTTATTTTTTATGAGCTATATTTTCTTGATTCTTTGAAAAATCATTTGTATAATGTTCTATTTATTTTCAATTGTATCATTAAATATTGACAACCTCTTTCTTCCCCTTACAATCACGAGTTTGGTGGCCTTTTTCTTCAGATTTGTAATAAACTATCATTCCTTTTAAGGAAAATACCAGGGTGTTTCTTCCCACAATTATCACATAAGTGAAAATAATTATTTCTAATTTTCCCTTTATTAGTCTCTTTCTCCACCATTCTCTTCTTCTCTTGCTTTACTTTAATGTCATAAGACTTAGAGAATTCCTTTTATGTCTTGATAGCACTCGAGACTATATCTTCGTATGATGAGAAATATTGTGAGACCAATGCCTATCGGAGGAAAGGTTTTAACCCATAAAATAATCGATCAATATTACTTCTTGGGTTATTTATGTAGTCTTTATCATGCATTTCTAACCTTGTGAAGTTAGCCTCATACTTTACAACATTTTCATCCTCCTTTTTCCTTAGTCTTAGAAATTTGCTTTACATATCAGCTTGCTGTTCATGAGGAAAGTATTTCCATAGAAAAAGTTCTTTAAACTCACTCCATTATATATTTCCCACTTGTATATTCTCATTTGTGTTTTTAATTAATGACCACCATTGATCCGCATCTCCTAAGAGATGATAAACTTCCATGAAAACCTTTTCCTTTTCATTATTTCCCAAAGAAAGAAATATTTTCTCTAAGGAACTTATCAACTGCTCAGCTAAAAAAGGATTTGTAGTCCCATTTAATGTTGTAGGTTGTTGTCTAATGAGGCGGTCTAACATTAATCCTCTACATTGTGGATGAGGATGCTCTATACGGGTAAGGTTGTTATTTATAACCTGAGTCAGCTGTCCTAGTATGGTTATAATCTGTTCAGTACCAGTTGTGTCACCAGCTCCACTATCATTATCTTTTATAGGAGGGAAATCCGTATATGAATTATGTTCGTTGATAGGATTTCCATTTCTTTCAATAGTAACCATTTCTAAACAATAGAATACACTAGATTAGGTTATGAATCAAAATTAATGCCTTCAAACTAGTAAAATACTTAAGATAAATTAAAAAATTTATGCATATCTAATCCATAATAATAAATATGGACATTTTGAGGACATATTTACTCATAAATCCTTCATAATGGTTTGTAAAGAAAATATGAATTACCCTAAGCATATTCCCTAGGAGTGTCAAACTAGGTGTGCATTAAGGCCCGTTTTCATGTACCAGGTTACCCCGAGTTAACCCGGAACACATTGTCGAAGTTTTCATCCCATGGTACATCTTTTCCAGAACCATGTCCACATGTAGTATCTAGATAGGGACATAATTATTTGAATATTCATGTAATCTCTACTTTACCAAAATTCTAGGGGGTTCTTATATACTTATCCTCAATCCTATCTTAGGGTTATGATCCCTAATCTAAGTTTTCAAAATCTATTCCCAAGGTTGTTTCTAAACTTCCTCTGATGCCAACTGTAACACCCTGACCTATGTTACCTAGATCTGGTGCATTATTTTAATACATTGACATGATTACAAGGAATCAAGTCCTGAAGGACTGACCAGTTTTGTAGTCTTGGAAAATAGATTATATACAAGAACATAACATTACAATTTATAACATTAAATACAACATAGATAATCCTTTAAGAATGCCATCATTCCCCTAGCTTAACCCTACATATCAATCATAATACACTTATTTTCATCCTGGGAAAATAAAACATAATAAAGGGGTGAGCTCAAATGTTTAGTAAGGGTAAATAATTCAGCCGAAGCTATAAACTTTTAAGGTAAGATGTATAATAAAAACAACAACCTATTAAACATAAACTTGAAAATAATATGGAAAAAATCAATTAAACATTACTATATAAAAATTCATATGTATATTATTCTAATTGAATAATCACATGTAATAACTAATTTCATAACAAGGGAATGAATAATGTTTGACATACTAACTACTACGTCAAGGCCTTATGCCAAGACCATTCACAAATAGTCTGTTGAGACCTTATTCCAAGATACTATTTTGTCTCATGAGACTTACTGATGCATCAAGGGGCTATAGCGGACCCCTCCTGTCACTTACTAAGTCCAATGATTTCCTCATATAAAAAGGGTGAAACATAACATAATCATTCGTATTAAAACTAGCATACGAAATATCAATACTTTAACAATAAACCATGAATGGTATAAAAATATCACATACATAGTAAAAAATATCATAAATCATTCAATACAATATAGAAGATTTTATTATAAAAAATTAACCTCAATCAAGAATAATATCCAGTAAATGATGTTGACATAGTTCAAAATGATGAGTATAAACTCTTTGAGAGAAATATATTTTTTTTTCATGAAATCATTTAAAAGTCAAAAAATTGATAAAGTAATTTAAAAGAGATTTTTGAATCAAAGTGTCCCATTACACTTTGAAACTTTTTAATGAAATTAACATTTAAAAAACAATCATGTTCATATAAATAAATCCTTAAAATAATTTTGAAAATATGGACATCAATTAAATAGATTTAGAAAAATAAATTTTTAAAACATTTAAAACGATGATCTAGTTAAAGATTCACTTCAAAAAAACCTTAAAACATTACTTTGATTTTTTTTTTATAAAACATAGACATGGATGATAAATATTTCTCAATAAATACTTACACATAAACAATCTTAGATAATAATGAGATTGAGGAATTAACCCTTACCTTAGGTCTGATACTCTCCGTATGACTCCAAAACTTCTGTATAATATTTTTAAACATATTATCAACTTATATCAGAATAATAATAATATTTATGATATCATATATGATTCCTTTATGACTTTATATTATCCATTTATTAAAAATTCCAAGTTAATGCAACATTTCGGGTAATATCCCTTTGTTTATCATACATGTTTTGACTTGTTATTCATGATCATATTACTTAGATCATAATTTACCTACTTCCAGAATGTATAATATTATTTATATATCATATATATATATATATATATTTATAATATAAATATATATAATAGATAGATATATAAAATGGAATACACCGTTTATGGATACGGTAGGCCGTATGTACGTATGAACGCTGTTTTCATTTTCTTATCGTATTGAATGGAAGTAAGTGAATGAAATATATGTACATATATATATATCATTAAAATAGACTTATTATGTCATATATTTCATAATTATGAATAATATATATTTTTATAATCATTCTTGGATGGTTAAAGTGGAGAATGAATCTCATCGCGTCGTGGAGATGGTAGGCCATACGTACGCATGAGTGATGATATTGTTACTTTAATGAATAAATGGTATGAAATTGGATGGAATATGAATTTTAAGAAATAAATATCATGTTATATTTTTTATTTATATCCATTATATTCATTTTTATACCTATAGAAATAAAGTGTACATGAAAAACAATTTATACCACGGCGTGGAGACGGTAAGCCGTACGCACGCACACACGGTGGTATTATTTTTCATAGTATGGTTAAAAAGAGGAATATGGTTGTACCATAATCTTAAAAAAATATCAGAATATATTATATTATTGGGTTATTATTTTAGTATGGTAACAACTTATTAAGAGGAAGTATAAGAAGAAATGAACTTTGAAAGAAGGGATAAAACAATTACCTCTTCTTTTGGTGTCTCCTTTTGATTTGCACAAAATGAATCTTTAAGTTGAATTTATGCCCAATTTTTTTCCTCTAAGATAAAGTGAGAAAAGTCGGAAGGATATTTGGTCAGGTTTTGGTCGATAAAAATGTCTTTGGAGGTGTGAATTAAATAGAAAGGGAGGTTCCCTTTTATAAGAGAGGTGTGGGTCACTTTAGGAAAAGCTTGAAATATTAATTTATTATAATTTTTTTTCAGATTATAATAGATAAAAATTGATTTATATAGAGGATCAGATAATTATGGGTCTAAATACTCTCAACCAATAGGTTTTAGACATGTTTAGGTCATAAAATTAACCTTGTCTTTTAGTTTTAACCCTTTGTAAAAATAAGTTAACTCTTACCATGTCCTCTTGTATTTTTATACTACATGGTCAATATCATTACTATAAAATGACAAGATAACATAAAGTGTATCATTTATATAATTTTTATTAGTATCCAAGTTTTTTGGATGATATTTAGATTTTTAGGATTTTTATAACATTTAATAAAATAGTATTTTTTTAAAAACTCATTTATATCAATTTTGGCAATATTTAGTAATTGATTTTTGTTAAAGTCATAAAAAATTGATTAATTAGAAAAAAAGGCAATAAATCATACCTAATATGTCAATGTAATCCAGAAAATTTATGTATGGCATAAAAATGTTCAAATTACATGTATTTTAATATTTATAAATTCATTTATTTGAATCTTTCATTAATGAGGTAATCACTGCATCATAATTGTGTCATAAATAAATATATGTATCTAGTGTATTAAAATTATAAATAAAATAAAATTATGTAGGAAATAGTTTTATATTTATAATGAATATTTATAGACATAGAGATAAGTTATATAACCATATATTAAAATTCATTAAGTAAAAGATATATGTTTATGTTATAATTATCTTTACTTTAAATTAATTTTTATAACATGTCATTATCACACCAAATTGGACCCTAAATGCCATAATTTCAGCCTAAGGATGCTCATGGTCGAATATATATCATCAAATAGTATTAGGACACATGTTAGGGTAGTTTTATATTATTATAATATTATTTTTTAACCTTATTTACCTGATTTACCTTTTAACAAAGGTAAATAAAAATAATTACTGAAGTTAATATTAGTAATGTACAAAAATAAAAGGTAACTATTTACATAATTTGGACCTTCTGATTCCAAATATGGAATCCATTTTTCCAAATTCAAAACACAGAAGTTTCAGTAATTAATTTAAAATAAATTCCTGTTGTCAAAACTAAAAAGTGGGTTTTTAAGAAGTAAACACTATCAAAAGATTGGCATGTGTTTATATCCAATTTAAATGTTAAATTACTTTAAATGACATAAATTATATTAAATTATAAAAATATAATCTCACTATTCTTTAAAACTACTCAAATTTATAATTTAACACTATAAATTATTTCGATTAAAAAAAGTTGTTTTCAATTAAAATTTAGTATTTTTCACTATTCATCAAAATATGAAAGTTATCAGAAAAGTTACAAAAATTTATCCAAAATATATTTTTATATCCAAAATCTAAAGACAAATTTAATTTCATTAAATTGAATATATAAAAGTGTCAAATATTTTATTTAAAAAGGGTTTTCCATTAAAAGGCGGAAAACTGCATTTTTTGAAAAAACTTCTTTTATATGAAAAATTAAAATTTTCCTTATATTATGTCTATGAAACAAAAAATATGAATGTTAAAATTATATGAGATATATAAAATTAAAAATTTGGTAAATACTATTCATAAAAGCCTTTTAAACGACTAGTTTGATAGGTTGTGGTGCTCTTGAACTCGGTGTTGCGTACATCACACACTATTGAATTATTTAAAAAGGAAGCATTCTATGGAAGCTTGGGGTGTTACAATTTTGAAACATGGAACTATATTAGTCCATTAATCCTCCTCTATTCTCAGAGACTAATATAGGTTGAGATAAGTAGTGTCAGTCCAAGTTTTCTCCTTGAAACCTGAGGATTGACTTGGTTCCTTTCATCTATACATTTTATTATTATTCTTAGTACTTCACTTATATATACATATATATATTTAATAATATTATGATTTAGATGTATAGAATGGATTTTTATTAGACATTTTTTGTGGTGGAATACTGAGTTATACTCACACCCTATTCAGGCCACCATTTGGTACCCGAACAAACTTAATGGATGTAGGTCGAGATAAGGGAGAGAGACCTACAACTAATTCTTGGTATTATTATTAGGATTAGAGTTTGGAGCTAGGATTTTGGATAGAGCTTGAGGCATAAAGGTTTTTGTTATATTTTTTTTTCAATTTTTTTACTTTTGAAGCTTGATGTACTTGATTTGACTTATGTATGCCCTGTTTTATATGAGGTATCAATATGATATTACTTGAGTTGTGAATTGGTATTTTAGAACTTTTTTATCTTATATGGATATGGTATATATACTATTTAATTTATTTATACTGGTGTTTTTACTATGATAGGAGGGTATAGCCTCCCCAAAGTACCACCTATGGACCCTCACTGATAGTTGGTAGCCTTTGGTATATGAGGAGGTGTGATTGAGGCCATGTGGAACACCAGCCTAGGGAACTATTCAGTGGCTTCCGAGTTAGGGTGTTACAAAGTGGTGTAATGGAATTATCTTATTTTACTATTTGGATTTCTTAATAGGTTAATAGGATGTGTCAAGACTTGGTAATAATCTTGTTTCTCGGAATATCTAACCCACATATGAGGGAAAACCCAGGTTTCCAAGGGAGGAAATTTTTGTTTTTAGAATTCGTTGTTACAGTTGATCTATTTTCACCTTGAGTGAGGTATTTGTTTTATGAGTTTATGGTTTATGTGGTTTTCACTCTTGGTATAATATGTAAAGAGTGTGTTCATCATGAATGATATTAGGAATGTAGGTATTTACATTCTATTACCATTATTACATTATTTCATAGCTTGATTGTTTTATTAGGTTGTTTTTTATGACATGGGTTGGTTATTTAAAATTTCAACATTAACCTAAATTGAATTTTCCTATATAGATTAATTTTGGAATTTTATCTATCCAATCCTTATATGAATAACAGTTTGAAATTGTGACCTCATGTATAGAATTAAATTAGTGGCAATTAGATAGGGTACCAAGAATAACTTAAAGAGTGTTTTCCTATATAACTTGTGTTTGGATCTTCATATAAAAACAATAGGGTAACGAATTGAAAAATTATAAGAATATAACATTATATGATATAAATTCTATGGATAACTTAAAGGGTTTCTTGGGTAAAAAAAACTATTATAAGAAACCTATAAGAAATATTACCTTATATCTTGTGAATGATATATTATTTAACTAAGCCTAGTGACTTGAAGTTCCCTTATATGAGTGACTTGATCCAAGAGTGGGTACATTGGGATAGTGAGTTAACTCATGTTCTGAGTTTAGGAGACTATTATTATTATGTATTTCCATATCTATGATATAAATAACTATGTTGGTGTTGTGTTCTGAGTTTTTCTTTTGGAATTTTAGATAAATTACTCCTCAACTACCACCATCTAAGCATTAGAAGGGAACTAGAGAGCATTCCCTTGAGGTTTAGTGGCCCGAGCCACCTATGGAACCATTTACGGGTATTGATGATCAACTTAGGGAGTTTGTTTATTGGGGTGATGTATTTTATGGAGAGGGATGCATCATGATCCATGCAATTGATGTCTAAGTTGATCTGGGAGTTTCAGCTGTAGCATCCACCTATTGTCTCTAGGGAGGGTACCCCCATGCAGATCAGACCTAGCTTGAGGTGATACACACTATTTTTTATCATCTAGAGATACTACCTGAGAATCGGGTGAAACTTTCCACCTATAAAGTATGAGGAAAGGCTAGGCGATGGTGGAATGTTGTTATTTCGGCTGATCAACAAGTGGACATTGTCTGGAAGGATTTCCAGACTAGCTTCTTTGACTGCTTTTTTCTTGAGACCCTATGGTGTAATAGGTCCAGGGAGTTTATGCACCTAGAGTAGGGGAGATTATCTTTTATGAAGTATGTTGCTCGTTTTATTGAGTTATAGTTGTTTTCTATTTCCATGTATAATGCTGATTTGGATAGAGTGAGAAATTTTGAGGATGGCCTTAGATAGAAGATTAAGTTATAGGTGAACATATTTTGTTTGAATATAGTTTTTGAGTTGGAAACCAAAGCTTTAATTTCTAAGAGGAATCGAAGAGACGCCCATGAATTAGGGTGAGAAACACTAGTTGGTGGAGGGTCATTTGGTGGTAGGAATAACCACTTTAATGGGTCATAGAAAAGAAATGGGGATTAGACCATCTAGGGAGGTGGTGTGATAATATGTCACCTGTAGGGAATGGAAGTTCACTATCATTGGCATTGTGATAGGATTCCAATCAAGTTACATTCATGTATAAGGATTGGACATCTCTAAAGGTTTTGTAGGACATCATCAGAGTCACCTAGTGATAGAGACTTTAGGTTAGTTTAGGGATTTGGTTGTAGATATACTACTCCATGACAGGTGGGTATTTAGAGTTCAAATAGTTTCATTGGTCGAGGTGGTGGTAGGGGAGTGTAGTGTCATAGTCAATCATGCCATCAGGGTAATGCAACACCAGAGAGTTTGGTTAGGACATATGGCCTAGGTTTAGGGAGGATACATGCAATGTAGACTACTCCTATGAATTTGAATGTTGGGCCTTCTAACATGAGATGTACAATTTTGGTGGCTTTGAATTTAGATTATGAACTTTTTAAAATAGTGGAATCACACTCTTTCATGCACATTCAATTCATGAAAGGTTTGGGTTAGGCTAATTAGTATGCATATGAGGTGATGTCTATCGACACTCCATTGGGAGTTCTATCTGAAGGAGTTCGACATTGTAGGGAGTGTTCTCTTTAGATTAGAGGTTTCTAGTTCTTACAAGACATATTTTTTTTAGATATGACTAGGTTTGAACTAATTTTGAGAATGGATTGGATGGTTTCATTTCAAGATAATGTAGAGTAATATTGTTGATGGGTATCCTTTGTGTCACCTGAAGGCATTAGTTAAGTTTAAAAGGGAGAGTGGGACCTATAAGATAGTCGAGCATGTCTTGGTCATTTGAATTTGGGTGAGGTTTTGTCCCACGTTTTTAGTCTTATATTGGATGATAAAGGGGAGAATTTGGCATTTTACCCTCCTTTGGAGGACTAGTTTGTGGGTGTTTTCCCTAATGACTTCTTTGGATTTCTTCCTGCAAGGGAGGTGGAGTTCACCATCGAAATCATGATGGGTGCTTATACCATATCCATTTATCTTTATTGTATGGTTTACATAATGCTCTATGAGTTGAAAAAAAAAGACAATGGACTTATAAGACAAGGGTTTTATCCACCCTAGTACATTCAATTGGGGTTTTACTATCCTCTTTACTAAAAAGGGTGATGGTAAATTAAAATTGTGTGTGAATTATCAATGTCTGGATCAAGTGACTATTAAGAATTGATATCCACTACCACATATCAATAATCTTTTTGATCAAATAATGGTTGGTGAAACCTTCTCAAAGATCAACTTGAGATCATATTATTAATAATTTAGGGTGAGATCCTCTGATATACCATGTAAAAATTTCTAAAGTAGGTATGGAATCTATGGGTAATTGGCGATGCCATTCGGCTGAATGAATGCACCAACAATGTTTATTTCCTTGATAAACAATGTTTTCCATCAATAACTAAATTCTTTCATGGTGGTTTTGGGAGAAGATATACTCAGGTATTATTAGACAAGGGAGTACCATGAAAAACACCCATAGATCATTTTGGGAACACTTTGGGAGTATCAACTATATGCCAAGTTCATGAAGTGTAATTTTTAGATTGAATACGTACACTTATTGGGGAATATCATTTAAGAAGTGGGTGTGATTAATGATCCTAAGAAATTGAGGGTTGTGGTTTCTTAGAATTAACCAAAGAATTTATTCAATATTCAGAGTTTCATGGGATTGGTAGGATATTACTAATGTTTATATAAGAATTTTTTTCATTTGACAGTGGATCTGATGGGGATGACCATAAAGCGGAAAAATTTTGTTTAGTTAGAATATTGTGATAATGGATTTTAATAGTTTAAGGGTAGACTGACCTCCAAATTGATCTTGATATTTCCAAATCCAGGTAGGAATTATGTTGTATATTATGATGCATCAGGTATTAGGATATGTGTAGTTATGATATAGAGAGATAAAATCATGATATATAGGTCTTATTAATTGAGGAATCATGAATGTAATTACCCTATACATGTTGTTGAGTTAGTATATGTAGTGAATACCTTGAGGTTCTGATAACACTATCTCTTGGGAGAAAGGTTCTTCGACTATACGAACCAAAATATTTTGAGGTACATTTTAACTTAGTGGTACCTCAACCTTCTATAAGGAAGGTGGGTTGAGTACATATATCCATTAACCTTTGAGTTGGACTATACACTAGGGATGGTAAATATTGTTTCTAATTATTTGAGTAAAAAGGAATAGCCTCAGGTTTTCCATGATCCATGCAGTGAGTGGAAAATGATAATGATTTTTTAAATGAATTTGAACATATAGGAGGACCATAATTAATCATTTATAACCTTTTTATCCATGGTTCCTTCTATTTTTTTATTATATTAATAGGATAAAACTTTTAGATCCAGAGTGCTTCACCCTCAAGGAATTATTTGATGATGGGGAACTACCACCACCCTAAACTATAGATAAAGATGAGATCATCCATGCTCATAGGCGTGTTTTGGTGACCACTGATATACATGAGGAGTTAGTGATAGAGTATCATACTTATATGTGAGAAATACACCCAGGATCGATAATTTTTTATTATGATATCCATCATAAATATTATTGAGTGGGAATGAAGAAGGTGATAACATGGTTCATTAAATAGTGCTCCACCTATTAGTAGGTGAAGGTCAGGCATCTATAGCTTTCTGGTCTCCATCAGTCTTTTCCCATTCCAGAGTGAAAATGGGATGAAGAAACCAAGGAATTTGTTATAGGATTACCAAAGATTCGCCATGGGAGGGATGAAACATGGGAAAACATTGATCAATAGATGAATGTCTCCCATTTTCTACCGATCTAAGAGACCTTTAGGGTGGTTGATATGTGGAGGTTGTATGTATGAGAGATTTTATAACTACATGGGATCACTCTAAGAATCATTTCTAATAGATATCCATTTACATCCTGGTTTTGTCATGGGTTACAAAAAGCATTAGGCACTCAATTGGTTTTGAGTATAACATACCACCCATAGACCAATGGACAACCCAAGTGGACAATTAATTTATTGGTGGAAATGTTGAGGGTGAATTTACAATATATTTGCATCACTTGTGAGAATAATCTTGAACCTTTTGAATTTTCCTATAACAACAGTTTCTAGGTGATGATTTATATGGTTAATTATGAGTATTTGTTTGGGTGGACATGCCATTTTACCTTATGTTGTCTAGAAAGAGGTGATTTGGTGATGGTTAGTCTGAGTCATGTTTAGGAGATGATAGAGAATGCCCAACTAATTCAGAAGAGGATGGATATAGTGTAGAGAAGGTATAAATCATATGAGGATTGATGTTGTCAACCTCTTGAGTTTGAGTTGGGTGATTGGGTGTTCCTAAATGTTTCACCTAGGTTGGGACAACATCATATATATAAGTAGGGTAAGTTGGAACTCAGGTATGTGGGGCCATTTAAGGCTATGGGAAGGCTCTTCCTAGTGTCTTATTGATTAGTTTGTCCAATGAGATTTAGTTCTATAAATGACATCCTTTATATATCTCATATTAAATATTACTTTACCAACATATCTAATACTCTTGATACTGAGGATGTCAACCTCAAGGTCGATACGTCCTTCTAAGAGCATATAGTTCTCATCATGTGCCACAATAAGAAGATGATTCACGGTGAATTTGTTCCCCTAGTGCATGTTCTATGGAAAGACAGATGTGTTCAAAAGGAAATACAAGAGTGGGGAATATAAATGGGGGCCCAATTGATATAATTTTTCATTGATACCATTGATATTTGATGGTGAATCTTGTGGAAAATATTTCTTGAGGTGGGGAGGTTATAAAAAATTGACTATTAACAAAGGCATGGATGTGTTTTTTCAACCTAAACTCCTTTATTTATTAAAATATAATTTTTAATGGATTAGAATTGGTCCATGATAGTTTTTAGGGAAATCAGGTTGGCCTGTAGTTTGAAAACTGTAGGATTTAGCCTTTTATGAAGTTAATACCTAATTCACACCATGAATTGGATGGATAGAGGGGGGAAGAACTCTGTTCAAAATATAACAGAGTGAACCCTTAGTTCACACCATGAATCCTCCTTTTTTTTAGTTTTTATTATTTTATTAAAATATTATGGGGTGTTTTAATTAAAGTAGTATACTTATCCTTTTTTCTAGCATGTTATAAAATTCCCATAAATCTCTCCCTTTGAGGAAGATCTCCCTTGTTTCTTTACCAAATTGGTCACTGTCTATTGTCATCATAAGATCTAGGTAAGTAAATAACACCAATTTCCTCCTTTCATATTTTAATCCACTATCTTATGTATTTTAATTGTTTAAGTCTAATAAGACATATTTTTAGGGATTCTATCTAGTTTCTCCATTTCTCTTATTTTCTTCTGAATTGAATTGAATACTCAATGAGTGGAACACTTCAATCCTAAGGTAGATGGTCTTGTTCTTTTTCCAAGGTATCACTATCATATTTTTTATTTGGAATCTATGATCATGCTAACTCATCAAAGTATTGACCTAGAATTAATCTAATTTATTTTAATGACTTGTTTATATATCTGAATATTTCTTATATTTATAAAATATTATTGGTTTGTGTAGGACCTTATGGGAAATATTAAAGTGAAATGCTGGGTATGACCCCTAGGACCCCCTGTGTTCTTATGGTCATGGAATTATTAATTGAAATATTAATTAAACCTCAACAGTGAACTTGACTTATGTTGTATACCTTTTTATTATTTGAATTGTGGTATACTAAAATATTTTTAATCATTGGTCCTTAGATGACCTTCTTGGATTCCTCTTGGTTGGTATTACCATGGAAATCTATAGAAAAGCCTAGGATTCCATTAAGGGATGCATGTGGATGTGAGGTTGTGAAGACACATTTGGATCCAATGAGGTCTAATATTATGGATTTCTTTGAGAAAGCTAGTGAATTATCCAAAGATACATTTATAAAAATTACATAGGGTTGGTCCCCCTTGGATTTAGGTAGTTTCTAAACTTATGAAATTTCACATATTAATATAGTGGATTATTGAGGGGTTACCTAGTTAATTCCATGGGATGAGTTCCAAAGATCTGTCTCGATCATATTGGGTATAATTACTCATGTGTGATCCTTGGATTCTAATTGATTCATGCCTCTGAACGTCAAAGGGTGGTCCCTTGAGTTTAGAACTGACTACTGGATATTCTTGGGAATTTATAGAATGGAATGTCCAACTATGTAATGTAGATTCCTTTAGGTAATATGATCATGGTTTCCTCAATGATGCACCTTGAATCTAGATTTTTCCATGATACCTCCTCCATGTTTAGAGACTGATGTAGGATGAAGTAGGTAGTTTTGGTCTAGATTATCCCCTTGAGACCTGAGGCTTGACTTGGTTCCTTTTACTTCTATAATTTATTATTATTATAATTTCTTGAATTATATAAATGTTACACACAATTAAACTTTAATCCTACAAATTAAATTTTCATTAGAAACCATTGGTGGTGGCTTATTGATTCGTACTCACACCATGTTCGGGCCATCATTTGTTACTCATAATGACTTCATGAATATAGGTTGGGATAAGAGCAAGATCCCTATAGATAATGTTTGATGTTATGCTTAGGATTGTATTTTGGAACTGAAAGTTGGGATAAATCTCAAGAGTCTTTGTTTTTTGTTATCCTTTTGTTTTTCCATTTTATTTAATTTTGAGGCATAATGTACCTGTCCTAACTTATATATGCCTACATATTTTGTATGTGGAATCAATATGATATTTCATGAATTGTGACTTGGTATTTTAACACCTATTTATTTTATCTGGATATGATATATAGCCATTTTACTTTATTTTTTATGGTGTTTCTACTATGATATAAGGGTAAAACCTCCCCACGGTACGAACTATAGAACCTTAATGTTAGTTAGTTTCCTCTAGAATACATGGAGGGGCACTTGAAGACATGTGGTGTGCTAGATCAGGGCACCATTCAATGGATTCTGGGTTGGGGTGTTACATTTTGGATAACATTAAAACTCTTGAAGATTTTACAAAATCATTATCATGTTTGATGATAAAATTATAAGTAATATAATTGTATTTTGAATTAGTCATCTAGAATATGAAATATTAAATTTTTTAATGATTTTACATAGTCATTAAAATAACTTTAATAATTAAATCATTTTATTCTAAGTGTGATAAATTTCATACCTGAAGAGATGATGAAGAATACATTTCCCTCTGAAGAACTAAATATAAATAAAAATTTTAGTTATCCCTAAAGAATAAAAGTATATCTGCATATATAAATTGAAAATAAAAAGATATATTATTATAATGTAAGGTAATATTATTCACCACTCATTCATATTTAAAGGGTATAAGTTATTAATTAATCTAGAATTTAGAACCAAAATTGGTTTCTTATGTAGATTCTTTCTTTTATCTATTCCACATAAATCTATATCTTAAATTAGATATTTTTCACATATTGAGGAACATCAATTTCATGTAATTCTATAAAAAAAATCCATTTCTATTATATCCTTAAATTATGTTGAGTAGATTATGATTTTTGAATCAAGCCGAGAATGTGTTTGGTTGAGATTAGTTATTCATGATATTAGAAATATCTGTACACTACATATTAATAATGACATTCCCAATATAATATATGAAGAAATTTTTTCTTTTTTAGTAATATTTATGGGTGGGTATATCAAAGGTAATGAAACAAAATATATATCACCAAAATTATTTTTCAGTCATGATCTTAAAAAAAATTGTGAGATAAATATCCAAAAAATAAAGTCTTATAATAATATTATTGGTTAGTTCAAAAAAGAATTACCAACTAAAAATTTTGAGATATTGATTTATAAAATTGGGATATAAATACTAGAAATTATATCATGATTTCATAATGGGGATTTGGGAATGATTCAATCTTTTTCCCTTCATCTCGTTTTCCCACTAGGTTTTCTTGATAAGAGTTTTAATGAGGAATCATGACATGAAATTCAATTACTTTGGCTTCATTTATTTTTTCCAAAAAGTTTTGTTAAAGAAAATATTATAATATTCAATAAAATTATTATAATCAAGGTGGAGTGTTATGAAATAATAATAATTATATGGATTTCATAATAGAATTTGGTTCCCAAGGTGATGATGACCTTTAATTCTATTAAAACATCCTTTCATTTGTTCAACCATTCAATTTCCCCAATTTCTAATAATCCAATTTTTTGATATTATTTATTTATTCTATATTTTCATTTTTCATGATCCTTATAAAAAATCGACTATATGATTCTTCAATGATATGCTTCACCCATGATCAACCATACATTTTTGATTTTTAAATTATTAATAGTTCAATCAGTGTTTGATCTATTTAACATCATAAGATGTTTTCAACTAAATATTGTATTTAAAAATTTGATGACCATAATTAGAAAAATCTTGAACAACAAAGACATGAAGATGCTATATGTAGAGAAAAAACAGGATAAAATCCCCTTGCATTGTAGTTACCATAGTGGATATGTCATCAAGGGTTTTGAACAATGCTTATACTACAATTATTCTCACTATTGGGGTTTAGGAACTAAGAGAGGTGAATGATAAACCCTATATTGTTTTTTATCTAACTTAATTTGTAATTATTATCTATTACAATGTTTGTGGTATGTAAACACTACTATTTTTTATATACCATTAAATCAAGGTAAAAAACATATGTATGGGACCACCTAAATGAATTTAGTGTGTTATTTTATATTTTAAAAATAGAAATGTTAAATTATAGGATAAAGACCTAACTATGATGTATTTATCATTAAAAGATTAATACTCAACCTAAAATAAAATATGTTATATGAAAAAAAAATTAAGTATAGTGGATATTTAATTATTTTTCCATTCTAGGGAGTTTCATTAGAAAAAAGAACATAGAGTTGAAGGTAAGTGATTAATGAATAGGGGTAGGAAAGAGCATAACAACAACAAGAAATATTTTCACTATAACTATAATAATAAAAATATATGGAGTAGGTCTAATTCATAATGTAAAGATTTAGGTTTATTCTTTTGTTATAAGTAGGTTCACTTTTAAAAAGTGTTTTCAATTAGAGAAATAAAAACCTTGTAATTATCTCTTCTTGTATGTTTAAAAATATTTGATAGTAAATAAGTGTTGGACATAATAAATTAAAACATATATAATTAATGAGTTATATACTTAGGTCACTCATTAAATATGAGTTTTTTTAGGAAATGAATCACAAATATAAAATCAATGGGTGAAGGTAATTTAATTTTGGGAAATTATTTGATTTATAAAATTATAGAGATAATTTATATTAAATAACAAACATATAGTGAGTCAATTTAAATTATAAAATAGGTTAAATGTGTACCTTAACTAAATATGAATTTAAACTCTTTATGAGTGATTGATAAATCCATATTTGATTTTAGGTTAGGGATAATATAAGTTAAATTTTTTAAAATTTGACTTTTTATATTGAAAGGATGTATTAAAAATGATTTATAAGTCTTTGTGTGTAAAAATTACCCTAAAAATAATCATATATTAAGTAAAACAACCATATATTAATGAATTAATTGAAAATAAGTCCCTTCCATGAAATATAAGGTTGCTTCATGTGAATCAGAGAGAGTTGACAGTGTTCAAAAGACAAGGTTTGTTAAAGGATATAACTATAAATGAATTATTATTATATGAAAAATGTATTTATGAAAAATAAAAAGGGTAAATTTTAAATGATTTTTTTGATGAAAATTTGAGACTATGTTCATTTATATCTTTAGATTTTAACCAGAATGTATTCTAAAAAAGGAGTAGAGATCCTAATGGAGAATCAATGATTGTATTTATTTTAAATAAGAAAGGATTACAGTGTGAAGTAAGGATATTAATATGTGTTGTGTGATATATAAAAAGATGATGAAGCTTCCTTCTATCAAAAGACTCTTGATAATGGATTTACCAGCTAGAAAATGAGTTTATATTTGATGTAGCTACTTAAAGATTTTTGGAACAAAAAGGTCCATACAAAATCCCTTAAATATGATGATTATATAACTGTTTTATAATGAATCAATGTTAAGAGTTGATTGAAGATGAATAAACCAACTAAAATCATTTTCAAATTAGTTTGGAGAAGATGGTTCCTGAAATATCTTGAGTTCTATTATTAAAGGAGGGAAAGAACTAGCTGAAGTGCAAGGAAATCGTCTAAAGGGTATTAAGATTTAGGGATTCTGTAATTATTTATAAATTCATATTAAAGGATTTTATTCTCTTATTTTAAGTGTTTGAGAGGGTCTTAATATGGATTAAAGAAGCTATAAACTGATATGAAGAATTTTATAATTATAGATAAGTTCTAAAGAAATGAAAAAGTTCTTGAGAGTTTACTTTGAAGTATATAATAGTAACTCTTAGAATCTTTTCCATAAAAAATAGCTAAAAAATAAATATTTTTAAGAGACATTTTCAGATGGATCTATGTAATAATTAAACAAAGACATGAAGACCCTTGAGGTTCTTATGTGTCATCGAAGATTTCATAAGGGTGATCAAAAATTGTATAAGGTTCATTTAACCTTATGATGCAAGTTAAAATTAAAAAATAATAATACACATTGATATTCTATCAGAATCATTGATATTCCATAATAGTTGGTGTGATTTTATAAGACTCATTATAACTCTATATATAGAAATTCAATAAGGGGTCACTTGTGATTCTATAAGCTTCATTTTTAATTTTATACAAGTCATCAACCATTTATGTAAGGACTATTAATATAATTAATATTTAAAATATGAAAAAGGTAGAAACTCAACCCCATAACACATAAGGGCGATCTAAAATTATGTAAAATTCATTTAATATTATGTGAAATTTTCATAAGCGACATTGAGAAAACCATAAAGGTCATATAAAATTTGTATGGGTCATTGGAAAAATTATATGGTCCATCTAAATTTAATAAGATTCATTTCCTCTCATGAAAATACTAGAGTTTGTATTTTTGGAAAAGTCCTAAATTGCAAGGGCCACTTCTATAATCATTGACTTATCGAGAATATAAAGGAGTTCTAGAATGAAAAATTTTAAATTAAGATTAAACCATAATATTAAATAACTATTAATTCAATTTATAAAACATCACATAATGAGTTATGATTCAATCCAAGACTGGTGAATCAAGACGAAGATAATACTGTGAAATAAGTTACTACAACTATGTGGTGAGTTTTCCATACCATGAAGATAAATTACATAGTTGTAAGGATTTGGAATGATTTTATACATACATATCAGTATATTATAATAATTTGAATACCTATAAATTTTTTAGGGAATTTTAAGATAAAAATATCCTGATTATCTTATAAGTTTCATGGAAGAATTTAAATGGGATTTGAATGTGAATTAAATCTAGAAACATCTAAAAATTTTAATGAGAAGATCATGTTTATGAAATTCAAGGGAGATTTCAATATTTTAATATGTATATATTATTCATGTGATAACATGAATATAAAATAAAATAACAATAATGAATAAAAGTTTCAGATAATCCAATACTGTATTCATAGAGGAAAACTTGTGTATCGAAGATAGGTGAACTAGATACTATTTTCACCATGAACATCAAGTGTATCAATAGAAAAAAAATTATTCTACCCAAACTAAATATTTTATATGTATCAAAGAATATAGAATTCAAATACATCCAAGAAGAGACACCTATTTTTTGAGGAATAATGAAGAGGAGTCCTCCGATAATCTTCCATCATAGAAGACAATTGAGAAGAAGAAGGAGAAACTACCTTAGGATATCTCTATATTGTAGAATATGACTGAGAATAGATGAAACTTTTACTAATATTGATGATAATTGTGTCTAGAATCTTGGTTATTGAAGACCCACTATGATTAAATATCATAGTGAGATTGAGTTGAAGAATAAGGTTGAATTGGATAAAGTGTATCATATTACATTTTTGAAGTTGAAGACATGTTCATTGAGGAAGAATATATTATTATGGAGATTCTATAAAATAAAAATAAGAAGGAATATATTTTTCATAGAGTTCATAGAGGACTATTGGAGACTGGTGGTACTAGTATAAATAATGCCATACTAGTTGGGAGGCTGAATACCATCAGGAGGTTGTATAAATAACCTACTGGGAGATGACATGAGAAGTGGATGATACATATCCTTGGGAAGTGGATGATACATGAAAAACCATTATTTTTTAATTGATAAGAAATTTTACTCACTACAATATAATAGTAATAATATATTTATTTATGGGATTCCAACACATCAAGGAGTATATTTCCTCATTGGGGTCAAACATTGTAAAAATCTCTGTCTGCTACTATTTTTTTGTTCTCTACATTTCATGAGGAGGTCATTTTTGACGATGAATATAATATATATACATATTAACCGAGATATAAGTTTTAATATTAATATGGGAGATTTAAATTTAAAGTAAAACTCATTAAAACAGGTGAACACTGATTCACCCCCTCAGTGTCTCTGCACTATTCACTAGGCATTTCATTTTGTATCATAACTAACAAGACATCCTATGATTAGATATTGATTTATTATAGTTGTTTTAAATTATCTATATAAAATTTATATTTAAATAAAATTCAAAATTTTCTCATATGGATAATTTTGTATCCATCCTAGTTAATGTTGAAATAGAGTTCTCAACCAAAACCCTAAATAACAGGAAGAAAAACGAGGAAAAGAAATTGAGAAAGATTGGAATAAAAAAGAAGGATCTACAACTACATGAATATGACCAAAGTGAAAATTATTTTTCTAATAATTATATTTAGTGTGATCCTTTTGGAGTAGAAAGTTCAATCTATGGAGAGTATAAGGAGGATGAGTCCATTGAAACAGTTTAATAAATATACTCTAAAGTCAAATACTATTTAAAGAAATTTTCTTTTGAAGTGATCACTTATATATTTGGGTTTATCAAGGGTATTCTTAATGAAAAAAGAAAAACTGGATTTGTAAGTAAATCATCTGGAGAAATAATTGAATAAAACACTTTTAAGGTAAAAGACTATCACCCAATTTGTTGAAGTTAAGGAGAAATATTTGTAACTTTTTGAGAAAAAATATTTCATTTATAAAGGAACAATGAATAAATAAACTAGTGATTAATATAATATTTAGAAAATATTAGAAAATAATATCCATGATTTGAAGAAATTAACAAATATACCATTACTTTTAAGATGCCCAAATTAAGATCAAATCCAAAAGAACTAAGAAAATTGAAAATTCCTTACAAGAAAGTATAAAAAATCATGAAGAGTATATAATGAAAATGAAAAAGTAATTTTAATATATAATTGAATTAGTTTAGGATGATAAATATATCCTCAATATGAAATTCCTTGATTTTGAATTCAAATTAGTAAATTTGTAACATTTTCAAGTTAAGCCTTCAACAACTAAGAAGATGAAAAACGATACCATAAAAACATCCGACGAGAGTATTGTTCCAAGAAAGACTCATATCAGTGGAAAAATAGCTCAGAATCATCTCCTAATCAATATAAAACAAGAACCTAGATAAAGGTAACCCATGAATTAGATAATTAGGTTTATGATAATGCTTGTTTACATGTTGGTATATGTTAAAATTTAATTTTTTTATAAAATATGGGTGGATAAAAATGCTATAAAATCCACCAAATCATAAAAATATAGATGTTAGAATATCCAAGAAGTAAAATTTACCAATAAGTGTTGAAAATAATTGTATTTAAAAAATAAATAGTGAGGTGCACAACTATAATTTGTTTCCAGACTATATCTATAAGTAATAGAAAGAGATCCATTAACCATTATTGGTGTTGTTGGTGGTTTGGGAATAGTGAAAATGAGTTTTGGTATAATATATAAACGCATATAGATTATAGAATTCCTAAACTAAGGGTAAGTAAAGATAAAATAGTGAATACTTCTTATAGGTATAATGAGACATCATAGAAAAAGAAATATATATCCGCTAAAAATATTTTTGATTTTTTGGAAGAATTTTTTGATTATAGTAAAAAAATGGTCATAGTTATGAAGAGTGATGGTATGTATCAATCAAGTATCACTCTTATGTTTATTATAGGAGAAAATAAAAATAGGAAAATAAATAAATAAGAATATATAATGAGTCTTATTTGGAGAAGAAATGAAATAATAATGTTATATAAAGTATTCCTAAGATAAAAACTAAAAAAATGTGAAACCAAGGTGAAAGTTTCTTCTTTTATGAGAAAATTGGTCACACTAAGGATCTTTGATATTATTTTACAAATATTAGTTTCAAATTAAGTAATAAATAACAAAAAATGGAATCAATTGAACAAAGAGACAAGAGGATTGGTTTAGTTGAAGAAATCATATAAAAATATTTAAAGGAGTTTCCTTAGAAGGATAACACAAAGGCTGTGAAGAAACCATGTGAAAATCCAATAAAGTTTTGCATGTTAAATGATAATGTTTAATATTTTGTCTTGTACAATTATAAATATCTATAAAAATGGAGAATTCATTGAAGAGTGTAGGTGCTAAAGGATAAAATGATGTTCCACCTAAAGAGATAAAATTTCATAAGAGGTTGTCTAAAATGGATTACCTTAAAATCCAAGATAATCTATGTGTATGTGTAACCATTATGAAAATATTTCAAAGGATAATATGTACATTCTAGTCACTCCATAATATTTATTAAAAAAGGTGAATCAGTTACTCGAAGATGAATTTGACTTTTTATATAATGTAAAGAAGAAAACACCACACATAGAGGCTATTAAAGAGAGTAAGAAATAATTTTTTTAAAATGGATTCAAAATTTATAGAATCAAATAGAGTAAATTCACAAATATTTATCAATAATGTGGATCTATAAATAAAATAGTTTCTGGTTTGAGATCCAAGTCTCAAACTAGCTGTTCTTACTAAGGATTTGTTGGAAAACTCACCTTATTCCTTTATATATGTTTGTGTGTAGAGAATTTAGGGCAAAAAATATAAAGGGATAACTAAAAAATAATGTTTTAATAACTATACATCATAATAAGATATCCATACGAGAAAATTTTATTTTCTCTCTTAATTACCCCTTATAACATATCAAGTAATATCAGAAGGACATTAAAGTCAATGTTATAGAAGAAATACCATGATTAAGAGATGATGGTGTGTAAGACTTTAAGGGAAATAATGAGATGATTCTAAATATATGCTATTTAATGTAAATCAAAAATATGGTAAACCCTTATAAAGATGGGAAAATAAGGTATAAAAACCAATTTCCCATCCTTTATTTGATCATATCAAATTTTATTATTAAGGGGGGGTGATGGTTGATAAAAAAATACACATTCATAGGGGAGAAACATATATTATAATTGAATATATTATGTTATTATTTAATATAATTTAGGTAATAAATTCCTAAAAAAAATATACTTATATAGCACCTAAAATATAAATTTGAAGTGGTATCAAAAAACAAAATGATTAATGGACATATTTGATTCCTAGGTTAATCACTATTATTTTCTACACTAATAATTTTTCACATATAATTAGTGTTGACAAATTGATAGATCATTTATATGAAACATGTGATGCTATCCTTCTCTCAAAGTGTTCAATTAGGATGTAACATTAAATAAAAGGTGAAGAAGAAGTTGTTTTTAAAATTATAAAGGATTATTGAAGAGAATTAAGACCTTCCCTTATATTTTCATCTTTAAATTTATTATAAATAATGGGTATAATAAAAGAGTTAATAATAAAATATGTATACATATAGGTATTAAATTGCATTGATAACAAATCCAAAGGGGGAGAATTAAGAACCCAATGGTGCATTAGTAATTTCATTTATTATTAATAAGCAAGGAAACCATTGTAAAGTGAGGTTGTATATATGTCTTTTATGATATATTAAATGATGAAAAATCTTCCTTAAATTTAAGGATTATTGATAATATATTTACATGGTCGAAAAGGAGTTTTGAGTTAATGATTCTACTTGAAGATTCTTGAAATAAGATGATCCATGTATCATCTCTTAAATTCGATGATTATAGAAATGGTTTGTTGTGAATCAATTTTAAGTTTTGATGAAATATGAATGAATTGACTAAAATAGTTTATAATTTAGATTGGAGAAATTGGTTTCTAAAAAAAATTTATGGCTATTATTAAATTAAGACAAAGCTATCCAAAGTTTAAAGAATCCATATAAAGGATATTGAGATTCGTGGATGTTTTAATCTAATATAAATTATTATTGGATGATGTTTTGAGTATATTTGAAGTGTTTGAGAATACACTGATATAGATTAAGGAATATCTAAACTGATATAAAAACTTATTGAATTATAAATTATTTCTAAAGAAATGAAAAAGTTAATGATATTTTACCTTAAGGTATGTAAGAGTAACTATAAACAACTATACATGAAAATTTTATAATTCTTAGAGATTTTTTATGATTCATTTTTAGATGGATCTATGAAAGAATTTTAAAATTTCATTAGGAACCTTGAGTTTTTTAAGGTTTAAATGAGATGTCATAAGGGTGATCACAAATCACATAATGTCTATTCACCCTTATTATAAGAGTGAAAATTATAAAAGTAAAAGAACATTTAGATTCTGTAAGATTCATTAATATTATTTAGGATTCAATGAGATTTTATAAGATTCATTTTGGATTTATATATGTAAATTATTCAAAGGAAGAAACACATAGAGGTTATTTTGATTTCTGTAAGGGTCATTGGTGGGTTGAAAATTAGTAATGTAAGAGACTCACTGAATTTTTTAAGGAACACTGGTGATTATTTAAGGGTTATCTGGAATTGAGTTATAATAATTTTACATTTCAGTAAGGTCCATTACTATAACTAATATAAAAAATATGAAAAATGCAGAAACAAAAAATTTGTAGCACGTAAGGGTGATCTCGAATTTCATAGAGTCATATAATCTTATGTGACATTTTTGTAAGGGTTATTGAGAAAATCATATAGGATATCTGAATTCTATAATGGTCATTGAAAAAACGTTATGGGTTATATAAATTTAGTAAGATTCATTTACTCTTATGAAGTGATTGTATTCTAGAATTTTGGAAAATTCCTAAATAATAAGGGTCATTTATAGTATCACTGAGTTGTACAAACTATCAAGGATTTCCAAAAAAAATATTCCAAAGGAAGATTAAATAATATGACATAAGAACTATTCCTTCAAAATTTAAAACATGAAAAAATTATTTGTGATTCATGATAATAATGGGTAATCAATATAGAGTTGATTTTTTGAAATAAACTACAACCACCACATGAGAAGTTGGCCAAAATGTAAGGAAAAATTATATAGATTAAATTATTTCCACATGATGTCATGAAAATGTGGAATAAGTTTAAAATAATTTGAATTATTATGTATTCATTGAGTATTTAAGATAGAAATATTCATATTCTCTTGAAATTTTCATGTAAAAATCTGAATGACATTTGAATGTGTGTTAAAATTGTAAATATCTACCAGTTTAAATGATAAGATCATACTACCACAATTCAAGAGATATTTTCATATTTGAATATGGAAACTTATTCAATGGATAATTTTAATAAAAAATATAATAATAATAATATATAAATGATGTAGATAATCTGATGGTGCATTCACAGAGAAAAACCGACAATTCAATGATAGGTGAACCCGATAATACTGCTACTATGAACATCAAGTGTACCGATGAAGTACAAAACCAATAATATTGAAATTAAATATTTTCTATATATTGAATATAATAGAAGTTGATGATATACAATAATAAGAGCCCATGTGTCAAGGAAGAAAGAATTGGAGTCCTATGACACCCTTGTTGAAGTGGATCCTTCCCACTTTGTTTTTTCTTTGATAATTAAAAAACACTATTTTCATTCCTTATAATATTGGTAATTTAAAATGTTTGAATCTTTCACTATTATTATAATAAAATAATAATGGAAATTTGGTTAATTTTTTATAGGTTTTATTCAATTACTCTTCATTTTTATTATGTTTTTTATGAACTGAGTTTGTAGAAAAATCCACATAAGTATGAGTTGGGTCATGAATCATACACTAAAGTCTATATTTTAGAATTATTACATCTTAAAAATATTTTTTTAACCTTAAGATAATATATCTAAAACTTATGATCATATGTATCAATCTTATGATCATATTTCCAAACCTGATGATTATATGTTTGAACCCTATGGCCATATATCCGAACCTTATGCACTATATATCTGAACCTTACATGCTTTCCACCTCAAAAATATGATGAGTTTATCTCAACCTTATGAAATTAAACTTACAAGATATTTTTAAAAAGGGTTGAAACTTTTGGGGTTATTGGACCTTAAGAAGTTTTTGAATCTTATAAAAATCATGATGCTTATGAGATATCAAGTATTTCAATTTATGAGTCTTATATTAAACTTGTTCATATTTAGATTTTCTTATCTTATAGAATTTATATATTTTGAAATTTATCTATCTTATAGGATCTTATATCTTAAAAAAATTCTTATCTTACAAAATCTATGAATTTATCGAATCTTTCAAGATTTTCTGTCATACACAAATCGCATCGTACTAAAATTTTATCTTATGAAAAATTATATCATATGAGATTTATGTATCATAAACTATTCATATTTTATGATTTTTACAATCCTAATAAAATCTAAAGTCTTAAGTTTTAGTCTTATAATTTTGTAGGAAATTTTAAATTTGGAATTTTATTTACTTCTGGTTTATTTTATCATAGAAATTATGAAAATAATATCAGTATATTATTTAAATTTTTTTATATTTATACATGATTAATTATTAGGAATATTAAATGATGTTTTAATGTGTATTAAATGTATAATAAATATGAATTATTATCTGGTAAATTGATATAAAGAATATAAAAAATTTGAATTGTTTAATTGGTTTCATGTACAAGGATGATGCTTTGAGAAAGAAGAAATGTAGCAACTAGATTATATGAAGTTTCTATGCATGAAAAATATATTTTAAATTTTTTTACATGAATAAACTATATAAATAAAGTTTGAAATACCTAATGTAATGTGTCAAAATATAATACAATACATGATCTATACAACATGAAAAAAGGAGTGCTATTACACATAAACCATATTTTTATAATTTGTGATAAATACTGGTGCAATAGTTTTGGTCGAACTTAATCATTTAAACACTCTAATCTTCGAAACATGAGATAAGATACCTTGACATTTTGATCTTCATTATATAAATTTTGGTTCTATGGTTATATATTTTCCTATCTAATTTCCATGTGTGTTATTTTTGGTTTAATATTTTATATTCAAAATAAAGACCTTAGTGTCGAGTTATACTACCCATCTAAAGGTATGTCTTAGATTGGGCCTCCAGGTATGAAATAGGTTGGTCACAATTTATTATTATAAGTAAAAAAGTAAGTACTATTTCGGTTTCACCTATGATATGGAAAAGGAAAAGTTAGTAAGATTTTGACTTTAGATGTGAAAAATTTAGTTGTAATGGGTTGCGAATACCTTTAAAAAGTTAGGTAACTTATTTATTTGGTGTCATACTCTCACATTGAGATTATGAAGATCATAAATAAGATCACTTTTATCTGAACTAATATAAAAATTCTCATGTTCAAATTTTTATTTTCCACTTCGTAATTTTTTTAATTCTAATAAATATTTAAAATTTGATAAAAAACTCAATTCACCCCATCTTGAACATATGAAAATCCTTGGATTTGGGGAAAAAATTAGTATCAGAGTATGTAATCAATAATATTCTTAGTTCTATAATATATATTTATTCTACTAACCATATACAAAATTTTACCATATAAGGAAAATATTTATCTGGGATTTTAGGATTGAGTTCAAATGATGGATGGGTTCTATAAATAACACCATTATTTGAAAGTAATGAGTATTTGTTTTTGGTAATTCTAGATGGAATATTATATAAAATAGATAAGTATTTATCAATATACAACCATGGTAAATCACTATAAACCCCCTGAGGTTGATATTAATTCTCTTATCAGTGTTGATGCTATGAAATTCATTATTAACTACAAAAATCATGAATATAATTTATTGTGATATAAATTTAAATGTCTTCTGTCATATTTCATCTCATAAAACTGCTCATTATATGAGGATATTTTTAAAAACTCCCATTATGGTTATAATAAATTAATTAGAATGAAACTTGGTATGTTAAGAGTATAATATCATGTCTTGAATATGGGTGAAGAAAAAAATATAATACAAATGTTTCATTGATTTACTAGAATTGTTAATGGTGTGATTTCTCTAGTATAGGAACTAGATAATACTAATCTTGTTAAAAGATTTATTAGGCATTTACTTAAAAAGAATAATGAAAAAAACATAGATATTTATGTAATTAATAACTTTAAATAACATATAATTGATTAACTTATATCTTCTCTACTAAAATATTAATTATAACTTAAAAATATAGATGATAAAGAACTTACAAAAACAATAAGTGTTTCTCAAAAATCAAAAAATAAATGTTACTTCTTACTCATCAGATTTTGAGTTATAGGGATATGATAATTATGAAGGATATCAAGTTTCCAAAGGAGTATACAAAATAAAGAAGGTATATTAAAAAATTAATACAAGAGATTATCCTAGATAAACCACAATGAGTAATGATATTTTTAATGAAGTTAGATAAGTAGTATATTATAAATGTTGGAGAAAAGGTCACATTAAGATTGGATACATGAAATTAATTTAAGAAATAAATAAAAAAATGAATAAAAAGGAAAAGATATATATTTTATCTAGATAGTGTTATATTGAGGACTCAAATCCAAGTAAAGAATATGGTTCTACAAAGGAATTTGAAAATATTTTCTTAATGGATTCTTCAAATTTGGATAGTAATTCTAAAAAAAAATCTACTAAATATAATTCAAAAAAAACTTTGATTAATGAATTATATAATGAAATTAAAAGGTTACATAATTATGTTTTTAAATATTCATATTTATATAAATAACTCAATAGCAAATATAATAATCTTGTTGAGAAAAACAAGATCACTATTAAAGAAAATGAAAACATGAGGAATACAACTTATAGTACTAATGATAAATCCTGTGCATAGTTTATTATCATTCAAAATGAAAATTGTAATCTTAAGGATTATATTTATAATAATAAAAAGGATTGATAAATAAAATTAAAATTTATTTTAAAATATAATTACAAACTAAAAAATGAAGTTTAAATATTAAAGAAAAATCTATTCACATTTTTACAAGGTATATAAATATTTGACAAAAATATATCTATGAATAAAATGAATATAAATAAGATTGTAATTGGATATAATAATCAATTACCAAATATGTACATAATTTTCTTTATAAAATGTTCAAAAGGAAGTGTTTCAACTATTATATATTTTAGATGTGGAATGAAAGGTTACTATACTAGTGAATGTTCTTTAAGAATGCCTTAATCTCTTTTTCAAACTAGAGTTTTAATTTATAAATACTTATCCCCAATATAACCCCAAAATAAATTTTTTAAATCTATTTGGGTTCCTAAGTGATGTTTTTCTAACCCAATTATAACCAATTTTTCATAGGTAATATATATATTAAATCTAAATTTAAAGAAAATATATTTTGAAAGTATAAATAATGAAAATTGGTATATATAGTTGATGTTATAGGCACATGATGTTGGATGCATCAAACTTTTTTATCATTCAAGAGTTGTGAAGGAGTTAATGTAACTTTTGGTGACAACTCAAAATGTAAAGTAAAAGGGTTTGGAGTGGTTGGTATTTATAAGTTAGTTATCATTCCTAGAGTATCATATATTGAATAATAAAAATATGATTTTATTAGTATTTCAAAATTATATGATTATAAAATTTTCATAAAATGTAAATATGATAAGTGTGTTTATTTAAAAGATGAATCTACCATTTTTATGCTAACTCAAAGGAAAAAATATATTCCATAAATTTTTATAAACTAAGAAAAATTTCAAGTGTTTAAATTATGTACACTTAGAAAACATTATATAGAACATGTGACATATCCATGCAAATTTTAGGTTACCGAACAAGTTTTATAAATATAAAAAAGTTATAAAGAAACTTGAATTAAATTTTCACAATAACTATGTTCATAAATATTGAATGAAATTTAAACAACATAGATACAATTTGAAATATATCAAGAAAGTCAAAACTTTTAAAAATTTAGAACTTATTCATCTTAACTTATTTATACCAAAATAATTTTTTAGTCTTGGTGGTAAAAGGTATGTTTTTGTAATAATAGATGACTTTAGTATATTTACATGGGTTTATTTTTGTATCATAAATATAAACCCTTATCAAAGTTTAGTTATTATTATAATAAAGTTTAAAATTAAAATGGATGCCTAATTTTATCTACAAGACATGATAGAGGTGGAGTGTTTTTAAATATACAATTTGAAAAGTTCTATAAATAAAATAGATATTTTTATAACTTTTCAGCTCTAAGATCACCCCAAAAAAATGGTTTAGTAGAAAAGAAAAATAAGTCTTTATAAGAAATCTATAAAAAACAAGTTAAATGAATTAAAAAAACTTAAATTAATTTGTAAAAAATATATGAATATCTTGTTACATTTTAAATATAATTATTTTAAGACCCATTTAAAAAAATGCCTTCTAAACATTGGAACGGAAGAAAACCAAAAGTTTTATATTTTAGAGTATTTATATTTAAAGTGTTTATTATTTATAATAAAGATTTATTAGATATATTTGATTCTAAATATGATGAAGATATATTTTTAGGATATTAAAATGTAATTAAATCCTATAGAGTCGATAACAAAATAACTATAGTAGTTGAATATTCTATACATTTTAAATTTGATGAAAATACTTTAATAGAAAATAATGATTATTTGGATTAAATTATAGAATATTTTATAAATTTTAATTTTAGAGAAGTTTAAACTCAAAAAAAATGAATATGTTGGGTTGGAGATTAACCCTCATGAACAATATTATAAAACACAGAGAGATCATCATTTAGATAGAATAATTGGAGATATTCATGCTGAAGTACATACTATAAATTCATTGAGAAATTTTTATTCTTATAAATATTTCATTCTAGATTTTTTCCTAAATACACATCAAAATATCTAAATCATTCTAATTGGATTATAAACATATAAGAAGAGTGAAATAAGTTTTCTAGAAATAAAGTTTGAAATTTAGTTGAAACACCTAATGATTCTCAAGTTATATGGATATTTAGAAATAAACAATATGAATCTAGAAAAATTATAAGAAATAATGGGATATTAGTATCTCAGAGAAAATTTCAAGGCGAATTAATTGATTATTATGACTCTTTTACATTGATTTATAGATTATAAGAAATTATAATTTTGTTATAATATATAGATTATCATGGTTTTAAATTTTTTAAAATGTATGTGAAAATTTATTTTCTTAATGGTTTAATTTATAAAGAAGTTTATATAAAACAAACCCTATTTTGATAATGAAAAGAAACCTAATCATGTATAAAAACTTTTCAAATATATTTATGGTCTTAATCAAGCTCCTCAAATTTATTAATAAAGGTTATCTTAATTTATTTTGAAAAAATATTTTGTAAAAGGTAAAATAAATTAAATTTTTTTTATTAATAAGAAATTAAAATATATTTGATTACAAAAATATATATTGAAGATATTATTTTTGTATCTCCAAGTGAAATACATTGTAATGATTTTTTATAATTAATGACAAGTGAATTTGGTATGAGTCTTATGGTGGAATTTAAATTCTTTCTTGGATTTTAATTTTTTAAAAAGAAGTTGAAATTTTTATAAATCAATCTAAGTATGTCATTGAGTTAGTTAAAATATTATGAATTAACTCAAGTAAAATATAAAATTTCCCTATAAGTACTTCTTTTAAATTGGATTTTGTTAAATCTATAAAATAAATGGATAATAAATTTTATAAAGGAATTATTTATAGTTTATTATTTTTAACTACTTATTATATAGATTCAATGTTTAGTGTTTGTATTTTTCCTAGATTTCAATGTGAACTTTAATAAATCCACTTAAAAGATATTGAAAGAATCATAAAATATGTTAAAGGTTCTATAAAACATGGTTTATTCTTTTTAGGAAGAAATTATTTTGAATTAAAAATATATTCTATATCCAATTTTAGTGGACACAAAATAGATAGAAAAAATATAAGCGGAATGTGTCACTTTCTAGAAAAAATCTACATGACTCGATTGGGAAATGAACTCGGTTTATTAAGAGGATTTGCCAGCCATTATGGTCTTGGGAGTGATCCTTTACTACTATGATGGGTCAGGGAGTGAACCCATTCCAATATGAGGAAATAGATACCACTATGTGTAGTGGTGTGTCCCTCCCATGAGGTGTACCCACCCATAGAGTTCCTTTATATGTTTCTTCAATGAGCCTAGACTACTAAGGAAATGATTTTCTCTGCTTAAATGTATATAAAAATACTTGTCTTATACCAATGTTATGATGTCATGGATCATATTATTTGATTATATTATTATTAATGTATTATGAAATACCAATATTTATCCAATGACTCAAAATTTTGATCTTTGATATGTAAAGTATAGTTCCATATGTTATGCTCATGTTATCAAATAGTTATGTTCATTTTGTGCTTATGTATCTCCCTTGTTTACCATTACTAAGCATATGTGATCATTGTTTCTTATGTTTCCTTTCCCCATGTTATGAAAACAGGTTTAATTAGACTATTTTGGTAAATATTTCTAAAGGGGAAGATATTTGTGGGATAAATTGAAGATCTTTCACCAAATTATGAATATTGTGTTCCTAGTTTCCAAGGGAACTAAACTATTATAGTCCTCAAGAATGTGTTTTTGTAATGTATTTAATATTCATATAAAAAGTTGTAATATCCATTTAAGAAAATTCTAGTTCTCTATATCCAATGTCCAAGACCTAGACTCACATTCTCCCTCAACACAGTCTTCTACCTACACCTTCTCATTCAATATAATGTTATTCATACAGTCTCACATCACATCACAACCAGGAAACCTTCTCAAACAGGGTGGTATGATAGATAACCTTTCACTCAAGGTAGGCCCCTTAATTACATCATGTTCTTAACCAATACCTTATTAAAATAGGAAAGTTCCATGAAAACGCCTTCTCACTTAGGGTTAATCAAAACTGATCTCAACCCACACCTTCTCAATCATGTTTGTCCTAGACTTCATACAAAATAAGTAATTCATCGGCTTCCGTGAGCCTGTTTTTTCTCTTCAAGTTTTATCTCCTTTCATAGAAAGCGTTTTGTTTGGTCTAAGTTTTATTTCGCATGAATCTTTGTTGGATGGAAGATCATCAGTTATGGTTCTTTGAAATTATTTTTCATTATGGCCTTGGTGGTCCACAACTCAAAGAATTCTTCAAACATTCTCATACAAGAAGATGATTCAGATGAGGTTTAGGAAAGATGATTCATTGTTTCATGTCTTCTCATATTCAGATGTTTGAGAGGGTATGGCTATGGACATCGGTACTATGCTCGTGTTCTTTGGCACGAGACTGATAGCCGTGCTGGGATGAAATGATGAAAGCTGGACTTAATATAATTGTTGCTGGGAGGAGCTTATTTCTTGGTGGGATGGTTGTCATTGATTTGAGTTTTGGTCCATTGGGGTTTTTTCCCATTTAAGTCTTGATGTCAAGATGTCGTGAAGTTATGTATGGTTTCTCACTTTTTCCTCAAAAGTGTTCGAAAAATAAAAATTTAATTTTCAGTCGTCATAAGCACATGTATAAAATAGTAATAAGGGAACACATTCTTTCTAAGAATCTCACTAGCTCATCACACATGATTCTAGTCACTTGATACCTATCCACTAATCTTGAGGTATATCTCCTCATCCATTCAAAAAATATTGGTCCCCTCAATATTCTCATATCACTTATCAAGTTATTCACTATGGTCCCCCATAACCCCCATGATCTCTACTCACTGGACCCAATCCATGTCACATACATGTTCCTACTATCCTAGGATCATCTCAAGATTTCCTCTCTATTCTCCTCATAAATATGATACCATGTACCTACTAATTATCATGACCCACACTTGTATTTCATACCACATATTTTAATTGAGATCCCCTAACCACTCTCCTAAAAGAAATCCCTATTGGTCACACACCTTTTAGACTTGGAGGACTCAACCCACTCAAAGCACTCACTAAATATCAATGGTACTCCTCATTTGGAATGATACATATGGTCATCACACCCATCACTCTAGGATTATTCCTATAAAACATTCTAGACTAGACTAAGTGATCCTATCCCAAGCTTCCTATATCTCACCAAAATCCTACAATGTTCCCAAAGTTTCTCTTTAACTCACCTGGATCCTTAGGCCATTGGAATCATAGTCATTGATTCATCTCAATTTACCCAAATTCATGAGAGAATTTATTCTAAGAATGTAAATCCCCTCACCATCCTAACTCTTTTACCTAGGGAAACCTCACTACCTAGTTATTTAACCCATACCCCATGCATTTTTAAAACATCCGTGCTAATTCATAAACAAACATATGTAATTGTATTATAGAGGAAACCTACCTCCAACCTGGAGTTCACCCCACAAAAAACATAGATGAGCCTAATCCAAGATTTTACATACTCCCAAGAAACTATCTTATTCCAAGAAACAAAATTAATTAAATATATACATTTATAATTAATTATTTAATTTAATCATGGGAATAATAATCACCATAAAAATCATCAGGTATCTCCACGCCACTGAATAAAAATGGAACCTCATGTGTTCAGAATATTGGACCTCCTATAACCACCTTAGATGAAATAAAATAACTATATATTCTTTCACCTTGATCTTATGTAAATATTTATTAAAAATAAATCAAAATTAAACAAAAACTAGAGTGCTATAATGATAGGAAATAATGGGGAAAGAAATGAAATATATTAACTAAAACTATCATTAAAAGAAACAAAGAACAACCCCCCAACATGTGGTATCCAGTGGAGTAATGATAGGGGTAGATATAGTTAAATGGACTCTCCCCATTTCCCATAATCCCTAAAAATCAAAGGGGTTTTGACCAGTAAATTAACGGTCTACCCCACTAAGAAAACTACCCATAAAGACTATTACAGTGTGGCCCACGGGAATAGTGGGGTAATTTCCCACACCTAAGCTATGTTGTGACATGGACCTCTTTTATATTGAGTATATATCCCCTAATGTAAGGGGGATGACCTTGAAACCCCCTCTAGGGTGTATCCCGTTTTGGATTTGATGTAGTCTCCCTCAAAATAGGTCTTTCTACGGTGTTCCCTCTAGGTTGTTTTACAACCATCCACAACCACAAGATTTCAAAGAATAATCTTCCCATGAACATCACTCATATAATATTTATATTATTGGAAGGTAATCATCACACTTCTCAGTGTTTTAATCAATAATTAAATATTCAATATTTGAGGTAGTGAATTTACACTCTTAAAAAACAGTCATCACATTATATAGTTCATATAATGAAAATAAAATTATAAAATCGGAGTATGTGAGTGAAAAATAAATTTACATTTCACCACATTATTTTCATGATACACTTAAGTGGTAGTAATCATATAATATTTTCCTCTCTCCCTTGGTTTTAGAGTTTAATGACATTAGTTTTCCTCATTAACCCTTAAACCAAAGCATTAATCTCTATGGTGACCAAGTTCCATATTTTTGAATCATTAAAAATTTAGTATAATATATTTCTTATATAATATTAATTATATATTTATATTTTTTATATTTTTTATGTCCATATTTATCATAATTAAACACATTCTAGTTTAATTGAGACAATTCCATTGGTTATTCCTCCCTTGTTTTTGATATGTTCTAATTTTTATCATCTTTACTCTATGGGAATTATCATTCTAGATTCTATGAAACTCATTTTTTCTTCTATTATCACTAAATAAATATTAATAATGAGAGTCTCCAACTTTATTTTCCACCTATAGATAACCTTGAATAACCTATTCATAGATTCCAAAATAACATTTTATTAATTGGTTTTAGATGATTGGTTTTAATCAACTAAATAATTAATAGATTTTATATACGAGATTAATGATAAAACTATAGGATTTTTATTAAATTCTCTAGAAATTTTATTTATAGGAACCATTATATTAATCATATTAATACTTTTTAACAAGGAACTCTATTATAAATCTTATGTGTAGAGTTAAAGGAATGTATTTTTTGAAAAATATTTTTTAAAAGTACCCCAATTCTAAAAATCTAATTTATTACCATCCCATTTTTTCATATTATTTTTCATCATTGATTAACTTCCCCTTCCAAATAATAGTCAAATAAAACCAAATTTTTATAGTATGAGAATTTAAGAATAGAAAAAATATCCATTATTATGTTAATCCATTTCTCAGTCATTAGTAGATTAAAAGACTAACTAAATTATTTTGGTAATTGTCACATAAAGATCTCAATAATGAGTTGTTACTTTATTAGTTCATTTTTAAGTTAGATATTATTTTTTACTATTCATAAAAAAATATAGAAAGGAAATAATGGAAATGATATTTTAACACAAGTCATCATTTTATTTGATTGTTCTTGTAGAAAATAATTACTTTGTCCATTTTATTTTCTATTTATTTGGTTCCTCTTAGTTCTAATGATTAACTAAAACCAAAAAGGTTAGTGTTAGTAAGGAATTATAGTATTAATCATAAAAAATTATATAAAATTTAATCCTAGCATGTTCTATCCTTTTAAACCTTTATTTCAACTCATGAAACTCTTTATTAAACCTAGGTTAATTTATTCTTTATCATATCATTCCTCTTATCATAATCCCAAAAATTAACTAAACCCCACTCTGATAAAAATATATATTTCCCATCTATAGCATTCATATAATTTAAATAATTTTACAAGGAGATATAATTCACCAAGAAAAATAAACATAAATTTAGAACCCAATGTTTAGTGTCTTTACAGATTAACTCAATATTACACCTCATTACAAAAAAATAGTATACATTTCTTCAAATATATTATTCAAAATATATTCCCTTTTATAAATTTCATATATAATATTCTTCTTCATTTCTTAGTGATATAATAACTATAGGAAAATTTTGATCTAGAATGCTAAGTAAGTGGTAAAAAAATGATATATCAATTAGAGTAGCATTAGTGATCGCAATGAAGATCATAAAGTATAGATCATTAAATTAATATGTAGTTCTGAAAACAAAATAAATGTGTATGAAAATAACATAATTAAATAATTATAAATATAATAAATACTATGAAACATAACTATTAAACATGAGATAAGGATGTAGCATAATATAAAAATGTGGAACATACTTAATAATTGGATGTCATAAGAATATTTCAAGTCTAACTTCCATGACCATATTCACATAGTGGATTCAGTTAACTCCATATATATTATAAATATATTGGATTAGGTTCACTTATGATGTTGCATAAACTATTTAGTCTTATGAGATTTAAATATTTACCTAATGAATTGCAGGGATACATAAATCTATGCCTACATGACATAGAAATATATGATTACTTATTTGAGCCACCTATAAACAATCATGAATGCATTAAATTCCAATCATAGTTAAACATTAAAAATAAATAGGTTACACAAATAAATTTCAGGGAATATGAATATAAATCATCCATAGAAATATAGTAGATTATTACATGAATATATATCTTCAATGAAACATAAGAAAGAAAAAATAAATATGATATATAAGGTCATTGATGTTGAAGAAATTTTTTACAAAAGAAGATAAGAAATTGTATAAAAATAAAGTATAATTATAGATAACATTTATATTTTTGTATATAAAAAGGTAAAGTATAAAAAAATAAATTTATAATGAATTATAAAGTATTTTTTTTTATAAAATGTAATAATAAATATTCAAAAAGAATATTTATAATGAAAATATAAGAGTGTACTATGAGAAAGAGAAAAAGTGAGATATGTAAAGGAATAAAGAGATAATGGTTACATTACTACCTTTGTAAATAATTAAAATAAATAAGAAATATAAATTATAAAACCATATAAATATTTTAAAGGGTTCATCCAAGAATCCATATAAAGGATATAGACATGTAAGATAAAGATTCCAACATAAAAGATAAATTTTAAAATTTCCTCTAACTATTAATCACAACTTCCCTGAATGTACTAAAAAACCTATATAATCATCATATAATAATTAATAATATATTTAATAACATTTTCTATATTTATTACCATTCATTTGAATTAATTATAATAATTTTTTAAATATATACTAGTTTTCCAAATTTTATGTTTATCACCAGATGTTAATAGTTTTGATTATTCTAAGTTTTTTTCTATAATGTGGTATTGATTATCATTCCATGTTCATAAGATCATTTAATATTAAAATTTCAAAGTAATAGAATCATAATTTCAAAAATAAAGGTCATTTTCATTTCATGGAAGGTATAGATATGGATCAGCAAGTTGAAATTCATAATGTTCTTGTTTTAGTAACATTAACAAAGGGAATGTGTTTTTTTAATAATATATATAACATTAATATCACTATTTTTTGTATAAAAAACAAGACATTATTTCCTTATTTACATTATATTCTAATAGTGATTTGGTTTTGAGAATCTTCTAGGATACAAAAAATAAATACAATATAACATTATTTATATATTTGGTTGAATCAACTTAAATATGAATATGTTATAAAAATGATTTATAATGTTTAGATTCTTATATTATTGAAATATAATTTTTATAGAAATATAATGATATTAATTATATGATATTATAGTGTTAAATAATTATATGTATGATAAGATACTTGAAAAATATTAGGACAGAATCATTACATACTTTGATGGAATTACCTATTCTCTTAACAACCACCTTCATAATGAAAATTTTAGGGCTCCTTCTTTCAACCAAAATCTCCCAAAGGTGAGGGAAGAATTTTGTGAAGTAAATTTTTATATATGTTGGAGTATAAATCTACAATTTCTTTTATTTGAAATGGGTAGAGGATCAATCCTTTTATAGATGAGTTTGAGTGGCATATATGAAAATATTTATTCATTAGTGGTTAATAATAGTCATTTGAGTAGGAAAGTATCCTATAAGTGGAAAAAAGTGGTAAAAATTGCCCCAATTATTGAATTATTATTTTATAGTTTCATAAGTCATTTAAAATATATTTAATATTTTACTACTTTTATTGTTTTCCGACATAATTCACTATTAAACATAGTAAAAAAATCCAAAAAATAAATTTTACCAACTTATCTAAATAAAACATCCACATTCTAATTATGAAGTGAATTTTACAAAATTCAACCTATAAATATTAAGAAATATTTTTTATTTAATAAATCCACATAATACTTTAAAAATGATTTTTCTTTTATAAAAACTATTTCTTATTTAATCTAGGTTACATTTTCAATTATTAATTTTGTAGTTATTTAGTGTATATTGAATATTTACTATACATGATGAATATATACTTTATAAAATATTAATCACGTCAAAAAATTATTATATGATCATTATAATAATTTTTATACTCATTGTCTATTTTTATACCAAAGGACATATATCCAACAACCATATATTCAATTGGGAGATAATGGTCACATTACATTTTTTCTATTCTTATATATATTCTTAAATGATTCCCTAAAAATATTTCATTTTATTTAATCATTAAGTTCTAAAAATTTATATCATATTTTTAATGTTTTTTATTCCTTCTATAGTTTTACATGGTGGTTTTATTTTCATTGAAGATCAGGTGGAAAAATACTTCATGCATGTAGGATCTTTATTTACTTGTGGGTATATTTCTCTTGTAATTTTCATAATTATATTCCATATATCTTTATTTTAATATTATTTTTCATTTTATCTTTTTAATAATATTATATTATTTGAAAATAAAACATTTTTCAAACATGATATTATATATAAATTGATTAATTTAACCTATGGTAATTGTTAAAGGAAAATTCATTTTAAAATAGAGGGTGTCAAAGTAAATCCAATGGAACATTCATAAGGAATATTATCTATATTTTCTATTTATAAATCTTTATAAGGATACTGACTCATCATAAGACACATTATCTAATACAATGGAAAATATACCTTCTTGTATTTATCTATGTGAAACTTATTTATCACTTTTACAAAGTGTTATGACTCAATCCAAGCATACTTATAAACCCATCTCTATAGATCTTCATAACAGTATATATGATATTTCCACCATGCATTTAGTTAAGAAGTTATTTTCTAACCACACATTTATTGAATTTAATATTGGTATATCATTTTCAATTAGAAGTATTTCTTTTCAATACAATACAATAAATACTAAAACACCCCCTATAACTTGATTTCATACATAGTAATCATAGGGATTATTAATGAAACTAAAATATATTTTTTTCTTTATTAAACTAGATTTCCCAAGTTTAGGAAGTTTTATTCAATCCATAAATCAACTATTTAATCATGAATTACTTAAAAGTATCAATTTTTAATGAAAACACATTGGGTTTTATAATATACATGTGTTTAACTAAATTTTATCTATAAAAAAGTAGTATTTATGTCCACCTAAAATATTTCATAATAACAATGAGATTCTCTATCAAGCGGTATATGAATTGAAATAATTATCATAACTAGTGATTATATTTCATCAATAATTAATACTATTGAATTGTTTATAACTCTCTAACACCGAGAATGATATATAAATATAAAATATTCTACACATCTTAGTTTCCTTATAGAAAAACCACTTTTCCCTATGGCTCTCACCCCTTCAAGTGATTCCCCTAAGTTCCCAACTTAGTAACTATACATGGAGTTCATATTTGTTCTCAGATGCTATAAAATTTTTGTATAATTATAAATCTCAATGTACTTTTAGTTAGTAGTATGTTCGAAACCTTAAAAATATAATTTATCATCATTTTCAATAATAAATCATTATCTATCATGATATTGATGAATAATACTTTAATTTTAAACATATTTTTTAACATGGGTTAATATATTTATATACAATATTAGGGAACCAAATCAATTTTAATCTTAGTAACCATTCATATTTATTTGTTTTCAACCTCCGCATGTTTAAATTTACTCTCACTAGTACCAAAATTAATATATTCATTCTCCAAAAAAGTATTGGTTCTGGAGAAAAACACTATGTATTTAATAGGAATATAGAAATAATATCTTTCCTTGAGATAAAAAATAAAATATCACTTTTCTGATTTGAAGTTAATTTTATTTTAAAAACAATATATATTTGCATTGGAACTCCAAAATCTTATAAAAGAAAAATTGGTACGCCTCTCAGTCCACATATCATAGTGTGACTTTATTACTACTTTAGATGTAATGTAGTAAAGTAACAATTTATTAGTTACCATATAATATCCCTAGAATAATATATTAAGGCCACACTAACTAATAATTCATTGAACCATATCTACAAATTTAAAATTCCTCATCTATGACATATCATTCCACTCTACTATTCTAAGAGCAGTGAGTACTGTAAAGGATCCATAATCACTTAGATAATTATTAAATTCTATGCTCATGTATTCACTATTTTTATCTAAATAGAAAATATTAATTTTTTCACATTTGATTCTATTTATCATTTTGTAGCACCTTAAGCTTTTAAGAGTTTTCAAGATTGTGTATCATCAAAAAAAATATCCATATTGGTTGATGAATTTATTAATGGTTTTGAATTTCCTTTACAAACCAATTTTTAGAGTACTCATTGGTCTACAAACATTACTCTGTATATGATCCAATAGTATAATATCATTACCACCTTTTTTATTAATATTTTATTTTCTTTTATTCTCTAGTAAATAAGATTCTCAGTTATTAAATGATTCATAATCAAATGAGTCTAAAAATACATCCTTATAATGTCTTTGAATGTTTTTCATAATAAGACTTCTAGGTGACAATACCAAGGATATGTGGTGTTACAGTCCAAGTTTTCCTTGTTATATTGATTTTCATGGATTGAATTACCTATGTATATAATGTATAAATAATTCACCATATTCCCAATTCCATATAATGTTTCATTCATACATACGAAAAAAACCCGTGTTCTTAATAATTAATTGAAATACCATCTTATCCAAAAAAGATATATAAATCAATTTTTTTAATGTTATAACGTTGGAATTGATTGTAATTATATAACTAATCCATAAGGTAGAATTTTTCACTAAGTTTCTAATTTTAATATGAAAATTATTTTCTTGTTTATAACAAGTTGATCTACATCTCATTTCATCAATTCTTCCCTATTTTAATATTGGAATTTATCTACACAGATGTGTGAAGAAAACCTAATATAAAATATCCAAGTATCAAAATTAGAGAAATTTATTTCTATATCGTTTGCATTATTATTCTCTATATTATTCTCTTTGAAATTTATAATTACCATTATATACTAATTAATTAAACTATAGGTCTAACCTAGAATAGATTTCAAAATGATATTCATGATTCATGCCATATTCTATAGAATGACATATATATGGTTGAGTGTTATGTTTAATATCATTTAAAAATATATGTATATTAAATGTAGAACCACTAAAATTGTTTACCCTATACATCATATCCATTTATTAATCCAATATCCATATTTCACTAAATATTGAGTGGCTTTAAAATTTCTCCCAACATTTAGATAATTGGGTAGGACATTATTCAAATAATATCATACATGAATCCATGATAGTTTGGTTCCCAATTTATCATATGAATTCTCATAGATCCATTCATCTAGGATTATAATCCTATTAGGTTCACCTATTTAGTAATAACAAAAAACATAGAATTTCATATAACCACCTAATCATTTTTTTCTCACCCATACCCAATATTCCATACACAAGATAATCTATGGGAACCAACTTTGTAATGACCTAACCATTTAGATTATATAGTTCTTAACATGTGTTTTATTCAGAAATAATATTTTACTTAGTATATCTAGGGTTTTCTTTTATTTAATCATTTCCATATGTTTCTTATGAATATCATAAAAAACCATTTACAATAATTATATCTCATGTAATCCCAATATTTATGCATTACTCTATTGAATTATGTAATGTTTTATAATTATATGAAATTGTAAACCCATGTAGCATATGTATGGATTTATTGGTAGCAAACCCCAAATTTTCTAGAGATTTTCATACCCCTAGGTCAATGATAAGTGTTAACCAAAGTCATTATACCCTTATATCAATAATAAAGAGTGAACTAAATTTTAATATAACTTTAACACTTTATATGCATAAATCAAAGACAACACTTATTATTGATTTGATAAGTAATAAAAAACTGATAGTCTTGGTTGAATGAAAATTAAATCTTTTATCCCATACCAAGATGTTAACTCATATATTCATGACATAAAGGGACTGGTCATGATCCCTACAGTGACCTCATGAGAGAGATGAGGACCTTGGTTTATAGGGTTGACATTGGGTAGTAAGAATATATGATATAGTATGTACCATAGAGAATTCATGATGTGAGGTAGGTGGTTAGTGGTTGTCTGCTTAAAGAGGAGAAGATCTACAAAAATCTTGGGGGAGACATATTTGGTTGATCTCAGGATGTTCATCGGCCACATGGTGGTGACAGGGGATCGATGACAGCCTAACAGTTTTGTTTTCTTTGTTCCAGGGGCGTGTTGATATTTCAATCTGTTTATATTATTGGTGTTTCTTGACTATCTTTCTTGTGTTTGGTGTTGGTTTTGGTTCCACTTGTATTGTGTGTTTGTATGAAATTTTATTTTACTTAATAATATTTTTGGACTGAGCATGCCCGGATCCTGAACTTTCCTGGTATAACAAGAATTTTAATAAATTTAATGTAAATTATATAATATTAATAATATTAATAATTTATATATATTAATATAGATGCTATAAATAAATGTACAATTAAAATATTTAACATGATATATAATAAAAAATATATTTTTTTAATAATGGTTATACCATAAACCTTGACTTATTAAACATTTTATATGTCTCATTTTATCCTCATGGAAATTTCATTTCAATAAACCAATAATTTTATGGTCACCAAACTATAATGTATAAATTTTAAAATTAAGGTGAATTATTTTATGATAAGAAAACCACGACATCCATAAAAAATACAGCATTTTTCTCACAGTTTCTATAAAAATTCAAGTAATTTTATAAACCATTCAATTTTTTCTAAAATAATTTATAAATAATGAAATTTATTTCTTACCATGATATGATTTTATAACCATGGTTGTGGTTCTAGAAAAAATTTCAATTTTATTTTTTATTTTTCTCAATTTTTATCATATCATTTTTTCACTACGACACTCATTGATTCCATTGAATAGTTTTCTAGGACACCACTATACTAATAAGAAATAGAAGAAAATTAATAATAATGAATAAGATCTACCAAAATAGGAATCATGAAAATTAAATGAAAAACTATAAAATAATGTGTACCTATGTTTTCAAGTTCAATTCGAAATAAGAGTGAGTTTTATTGGAATCCTTTAGAACAAACAAATGGGTTCCAACCACTAAATTTATCTACTAGCCATTAGATTTAATAATTGGTTTTGTTAGACCACTTATCCTTTGAAGTTATAATATATCCTCCACTACAAGGAAAAAAAATAAGATAGTGGAATTAGATAGAGTTTCTATAAAAATATTACAGGAATACTCCCATGAATGGGTGTTCAATTATCTCAAATTTTCACCACACATGGAAAGTGACACTCATAAAAACTTTATAATAAACAATATATTGTGGAATAATAACATCCGCCATAGCATGGTCATGATGAATTAAACCAAATATAAGATTTTTTTCTAAAAAATCCTTAGATATCTTCATTTTAATATCTTTTTTCAACATATTAAAATATGTATTTAATTAGAAGACCATAGAATTGTTCATATGGACCTGAAATATTCTTCTCTAGGATTATTCTAGAATGCTCAGATCCAATGTTCATTTTCCTCCAAAGCATGGTACATAAGGAATTTATTTCCCCCTATGGGATCAAAAAATGCCCATTTCTAGTTTTTTTTTCATACAATCACTCCTTGATCTTCTGTCTAGTCTCCCATGTAAATATAAAATACAATCTACAAAGTATCTAATAGTGTCTTCATTATCTTCCATGATATAATATTTTTTTGTAGCGACTATCTTGGGCCACCCCACAGTTTATTGTTAGATGTTCAAGAGTTTTTATCACTCAAAATTATCATTTCATATAAAAGTATTCACAATCAATTTTGTTTTATCCACCACATAGTGTTCATGAAGTCACTATGGAATAAAATTTACTCCCTCTAAATTTATTCATTATATTTCACCGGATTCAACTATAATGTCATTACCCGACCCACTAGGGCTATAATGGTCTGAGATAATTCCAGTGTGACAACCTTAATCCTGCCTATAATAGTAAAGGGGATGGATACCAACACTGAGTAGACATATCCCACATATGGGAGGAATTATCATAATGTTACCATATGCATGCACACATATCCTTGTTTGTAAAATGATTAATGTAAAGTAAAACATTTACCAATGCATGCATACATATATGACCCTCATTTAGAGTATGAAAAAATTATTGAAAGTGATAATGGGGGAAAATAAAATACCACCAAAACTTGAAAAAGTGTCCAAAATATTTAGAAGGATGGGGATACAATCCAATTAAACATCAATAAGAACCTTTCTCTATCAATCATAATAATATTCTTCACCTACCACTGATTCTCCTAGGACACCATCAAATAGAATTTGTATGCATAAGACATGACAAGTCCAGGAAGATACCATGCTGATGTGAGCATAACAGTACCCATTGGGACACCTCAAAATCAACAATAATAAATCATTAAGGATAGTAATTATAGCATCCCTCCTTTTTATCACATAAAATTTCATTACATTTTACAAAATTGAGGATCTTTAAGGTTTAGTGTCTTGGAAACCAGGAACTTTAAACATGAAAACATAAAAGATTCTTCTTAAACACTTGAAAGGCTTATCCTCATGTTCATCCTAGGTTCATTACTGCATATCATAACCTGGGGACATACATCAAAAGAAAGGGTGAGCAGAAGGCCCAGTAAGGGAAACAAGAGAAACATTTTACATGTGAACTGCAGATACTTCAATAAGGTCATGAAAAGAACATTAAGGCATGAGAAAGAAATCATGAGGCATATCATAATAAATATAAAATTTTTCATAACTTGAAGATGTTGCTGAAACATTTAATATAGATAATCATGAACATATCACCAAGGTCCATCCCCAAGGTGTCATTTGAAAATTACCAAGGTTATTCACCAAGGTATCGTGAAAATTGTAATCTCTAGTGGTTACATCATTACCCAATGCATTGGAGTGCTATCAGGGAGCACCCTTAAATTTGCCTTTATTATCATGTGAACCACATATATCATCATCAAACATTTCATAAAAAACCCATATAGCATAAAATAAATGGGTTTCATTTCATAATCACAACGTTTTAAAAACTGCTTTAAAGACATGATCTTTACGTCACTTTAAAACCCACAGAAAAGGAAGGTGGGTCTCATGTATGTAAATCCCAGAATTTAAAATAGAACATTTTGGTATATATGTGAATACCCCTTTAGAAGAAAGAGCTTTGATTATTCACTTAATAATATAAAAGAACTTTAGAAAAATAGAGAGACATTTTGAGACGGAAATTCTACAGCATAACGGCTATGTTACGAGGTTTTAGAAGACATTAAAAAGAGAGGGAAAATGGGTCAAACATTCATAAATGACCCATAAAACAGTATATGGACAGAATAAGAAGGATACATGATCATGGTAATGAAATTTTAAGGACATACCATTTGAAATAAAAAACATGGAAGGAAGACAAAAATTAGATTTCTCTTATGAAAGTTCGGCAGCCTAACGACGTTACTTAAACTTCAACAAAAATGATTTGAAAAGATCAAATAGGGTATCTCATCATGTGAACATAAGAGTTTAGTATGATAGATATAGAGATAATGCCCCAACATAATTAAAAAGGAACTTGAAAGACTTGACATGAAAGTAGAACTTTGAAAAGAATGAGAAGGGTGAAAGAATCCCCTAAAAAATTCGGCAGCCTAACGGCGCCACTTAAAACTTCAAAATACTGAATTGAAGAGATCAAATGGGGTATCTCATCATATTAACATAAGAGTCCAGTATGATAGATATAGATATCATACCCCAACATAACAAAAAGGAACTTGAAAGAATTGACATGAAAGTAGAACTTCAAAATGAGAAGGGTGAAGAACCACTTAAAAATTCGGCAGCCTAACGGCGCCACTTAAAACTTCAAAATACTGAATTGAAGAGATCGAATGGGGTCTCTCATCATATGATAATAAAAGATCAGTATGATAAATTTAGAGATCATACCCCAACATAATAAAAAGGGACTTGAAATACTTTACATGAAAATAGATCTTGAAAAATGAGAAGGGAGAAAGAATCTGTTACAAAAATTTCGGCAGCCTAACGGCGCCACTTAAAACTCCATAAAACGAAATAATGAGAGTAATAGGGTATCTCTCATTATATGAACTTGAAAAGGGCAGTAAGAGGAGTATAAAATAATACCCTCCTTCATAAGAACATGGAGCATAAAAGGAATGACATAAAAGAGATTACTTGAAATGAAAGAGAGAGGTCAGATCCCTTACCTTAAAACGTAACTCTTAAAACTCAAAGGTTGGGACCTTGAGGGCTTGGGGGCACCTTGGGAGGACTCCTTGGGAGGTAAGGAGACCTGAACTTCGTTGGGGGAGAGTTGGGAGTGAAAAATAAAGGAGGAAAGGGTGAGTATTTATAGGGAAAGTGAGGGGACAAGGCATTAATGGCCAAGGGACACCTCACAAGTGCTTTTCTCAAAACCATGTGCTCTCCTTTGGCATTTACCATGGAGTTAGGCCACATGGGGCCCCAAAAACAATAATTCATCACCCTTGGACGGCCAACCCATAAAATATCTCATGACATCATCATGACACAGTTATGAGATCATTAAACATACCGAAACCCTAAAACTGTATTTTTACTATTCACTGAAAATTCAACTTTCTCAGAAAAATCCCAAAATTTCACCTTAATAAAATATCAATGCTCTGATTTCAAAAATGAACTCCATTTTATAAAAATAATCTTTTAAATATTTTTAATTTAATTTTTAAATAAATACACTATTCACCGAAAATTCATTTTTTCAGAAAAATCCACAAAAATTACCATAACATAATATCGATGCTCTGAGTTCAAAAATGAAATCCATTTTATAAAAATAATTTTCTAAATATTTTTAATTAAATTTTTAATTAAAAAAACACTATTCACCTGAAAAAACTAATACTTGAATAATAATTTATGAAACCGTTATTTAACCATTTTATTGAATCACATTACTTAATCAAGGTGCCTATATTATATTAATACTTTCTTTAAGTGAGATTACTAATCCATTTGGACACATTACTAATCCTAATCATAAAATCACTATTCATAATTTACTATTCATCAAAAATAAAGTTGATCTTATTAGACTCTAAATTTCGTACTGAACATAATTGTAGAAGACCATTTTTTGAAAATCATTACAAATTTTTAATTATTTAAGGTTTACATAAACATTTTTAAAATATCCTTTTTCTAAAATTTATCAAAAATATGCATACTATATTTATCCGGTCATTTAAAAATTCATAAACTTCATCATAAGAAGAAATCCCAATCTTTATTTAAAACAAAGGATTACACAAGGCAGTTACGGTCTCCTTACATAGCCCCTTATCACACCATCATAGGACCTAAGTGTAAGGTGTTCTAAGGTTAGAGAATATGAGGGAGGCTCGGCTAACATAACACGAGTAGTAATTTCTATCAGTTTGAACTTCTCGCAAAGGCGATTCCGTTCTAGCTTCACATGATGAAGTTCGGATTGGGTTTGGTCTAGAGCAAAGCCCAGTGGTGCTACCTCCTTCCCAAGTTCTGTTAGATGGGCTTCGATCGGTCCAAGACTACTGGGTGAGGCCATTGAATCTTCTTTCTATAATAATTAACCAAGATTACTTGTATTTAGAGACAATAATCAAAACGTTTAGTTTCCAGGGGTCATATTGACCAATGGTCATATAACAGTCAAAACCCAATGGTCTCATTTTAATTGTACTCATGTTATCAAATGAAACATTTTTGCTGAGTATAAAAAACAAAATAAAATAACACATAAAATTAGGAAATAAGATTTATTCAAAATTTCGGGTCGTTACAATCTTTCCCCCTTAAGAAATTGCATCCTCGCAATTTTTAAAATTGGGTTTTGAAATTTCATTGAAAGTCCCACATCGGAAAAGGAGTCAGTAAAACTATTACTTTAAAAGAAAAAAAAGGTAAGTACAAAGGTCACCCGAGTTAGCCCACACTGGGATTCCATGTACGAAAACATGGACATGGAGAAGAATACAAAGGGTCAAGTTATGAGGGAGAGTGATAGAAAACATGATTAGGAGAAAGTTAACCATAAGAAAATCCCAAACTTATGATGTGAGTAAACGGTCTTTGATTACCCAGTAGGAAACGTACACCAACAACGTTTTTGTTTTACGTTCCTTTTCATAATTTTGAGGAATTCATTTACAACATAAAACAAAAACATAAGGAAATATACCTATCTTCATGTAGGGTTTCATCCTTTAATAAGTTTCTACCCAAAACTAATCTTTTCTTCAAACTATGAGAATTCAAAACTAATTGGTCTCATAAAAACACAAGAATCATCTTCTATAGAATCACATAATCCACAAAAGATTAACTATATATTTCTTTTATCGTTAAACATTATCCCAAAAACAGATAAAGTAAGGTAAAACAACTCTTCAAAAAGAAATAATACCGTAGGAATGGAAACTACTTTTAAATCTTCAAAGTTTCATGGTACTACCCAAAGTTCATCATAGTCCATTCCATAAATAACGGTCCTTAAAATTCCTCAAAATAAACCAAACTAAGATTGAAACCCAAATACAAGAAGGATTTGATAACATAGTCTTCCAAAATAAACTTCATTGTTCATCTCCAAAAAACATCAACCACTCCTAACATCTTATAACAAAAGTATCTAACCTAAACATATTTTACCCAAGATAGGTTAATCATTCCCATAAGTAACCTAAATTACTATAAGTCCACCTTAAATTCATCGATTCTTCAAAATATAAGTCAACCTTACTCCTCAATGAAAATACCGTAGTAATCTATTTACCTCAATCATATAGGGTCCCCAAAATAGTGAACATCTTCCAAAATAATAATCATATTTTAATCCCCTAATCATCCCTGTCATATTAATACAACAATCGTCGCATTTCCTATCACATTGGTTGTTGGGACATGTTCTTCCATTTCCCACCATTAACTAAGAATAGAAAGCATAATTAGGGGTTAAAGTACTTAGCCAATAATCATGAAAAGGAACTGAAAGCATATAAGGATAACTTGTAGAAGAAAAGTATACCCTAACTTGTGATCCCCTAGGTTCCCATCTAGGTTATTCATGATCATATATTCTTATGTGAATCTTTATTTTATTTTATCTTTGTTCCTTTAACAAAGGTTCATACTAAGCTTATGAATTTACCAAAGCATATCCCCCAGGAGTGTCGTAACCAAGAGTGCAGCAAGGCCCGTTGTCGTGTACCAGTTCCCGTTCGAGTCTAGCTCAAAGCGGTGTTTTCGGGTTTTACCCCTATGTACATCTGTGCCAGAGCCACCTCTACCTGCTCGTATCCAGACAGGGATGCATTTGCTTGGCAACCCCTTACTCAATACTCACCAAAATACCAGGAATATTTCCTATATTTAAACTTTTCTATAGGGTTCTTCCTAGAGTTTTTATATCACAATTTCCACAAATAACTAAACCATCCTTTGATACCAACTATATCATCCCACCTTTTTATCACATAAACTTTCATTACATTTTACAAAACCGAGGATCTTTAAGGTTTAGTGTCTTGGAAACTAGGAACTTTAAACATGAAAACATAAAAGATTCTTCTTAAACACTTAAAAGGATTCTCCTCATGTTCATCCTAGGTTCATTACTGCATCTCATAACCTAGGGACATACATCAAAAGAAAGGGTGAGCAGAAGGCCCAGTAAGGGAAACAAGAGAAACATTTTACATGTGAACTGGAGATACTTCAATAAGGTCATGAAAAGAACATTAAGGCATGAGAAAGAAATCATGAGGCATATCATAATAAAAATAACATTTTTCATAACTTGAAGATGTGGCTGCAACATTTAATATAGACAATCATGAACATATCACCAAGGTCCATCCCCAAGGTGTCATTTGAAAATTACCAAGGTTATTCACCAAGGTATCATGAAAATTGTAATCTCTAGTGGTTACATCATTACCCAATGCATTGGAGCGCTATCAGGGCACACCCTTAAATTTTCCTTTATTATCATGTGAGCCACATATATCATCATCAAACATTTCATAAATAACCCATATAGCATAAAATAAATGGGTTTCATTTCATAATCACAATGTTTTAAAAACTGCTTTAAAGACATAATCTTTACGTCACTTTAAAACCCACAGAAAAGGAAGGTGGGTCTCATGTATGTAAATCCCAGAATTTAAAATAGAACATTTTGGTATATATGTGAATACCCCTTCAGAAGAAAGAGCTTTGAGTATTAAATTAATAATATAAAAGAACTTTAGAAAAATAGAGAGACATTTTGAGACGGAAATTCTACAGCATAACGGCTATGTTACGAGGTTTTAGAAGACATTAAAAAGAGAGAGAAAATGGGTCAAACATTCATAAATGACCCTTAAAATAGTAGATGGACAGAATAAAAAGGATACATGATCATGGTAATTAAATTTCAAGGACATACCATTTGAAATGAAAAACATGGAAGGAAGACAAAAATTAGATTTCTCTTATGAAAGTTCGGCAGCCTAACGACGTTACTTAAACTTCAACAAAAATGATTTGAAAAGATCAAATAGGGTATCTCATCATGTGAAAATAAGAGTTCAGTATGATAGATATAGATATAATGCCCCAAAATAATTAAAAAGTAACTTGAAAGACTTGACCTGAAAGTAGAACTTTGAAAAGAATGAGAAGGGTGAAAGAATCCCCTAAAAAATTCGACAGCCTAACAGCGCCACTTAAAACTTCAAAATACTGAATTGAAGAGATCAGATGGGGTCTCTCATCATATAAACATAAGATTACAGTATGATAGATATAGAGATAATACCCCAACATAACAAAAAGGAACTTGAAAGAATTGACATGAAAGTAGAACTTCAAAACGAGAAGGGTGAAGAACCACTTAAAAATTCGGCAGCCTAACGACGCCACTTAAAACTTCAAAATACTGAATTGAAGAGATAAAATGGGGTCTCTCATCATATGATCATAAAAGATCAGTATTATAAATTTAGAGATCATACCCCAACATAATAAAAAGTAACTTGAAATACTTTACATGGAAATAGATCTTGAAAAATGAGAAGGGAGAAAGAATCTGTTACAAAAATTTCGGCAGCCTAACAACGCCACTTAAAACTCCATAAAACGAAATAATGAGAGTAAGAGGGGATCTATAATTATATGAACATGAAAAGGGCAGTAATAGGAGTATAAAAGAATATCCTCCATCATAAGAACATGGTGCATAAAAGTAATGACATAAAAGAGATTACTTGAAATTAAAGAGAGAGGTCAGATCCCTTACCTTAAAACGTAACTCTTAAAACTCAAAGGTTGGGACCTTGAGGGCTTGGGGGCACCTTGGGAGGACTCCTTGGGAGGTAAGGAGACCAGAACTTCGTTGGGGGAGAGTTGGGAGTGAAAACTAAAGAAGGAAAGGGTGGGTATTTATAGGGAAAGTGAGGTGACAAGGCATTAATGGCCAAGGGACACCTCACAAGTGCTTTTCTCAAAACCATGTGCTATCCTTTGGCATTTAACATGGAGTTAGGCCACATGGGGCCCCAAAAACAATCATTCATCACCCTTGTCTGGCCAACCCTTAAAATATCTCATGACATCGTCATGACATAGTTATGAGATCATTAAACATACCGAAACCCTAAAACTGTATTTTTACTATTCACTGAAAATTCAACTTTCTCAGAAAAATCACAAAATTTCACCTTAATCAAATATCAATCCTCTGATTTCAAAAATGAACTCCATTTTATAAAAATAATTTTTTAAATATTTTTAATTTAATTTTTAAATAAATACACTATTCACCGAAAATTCATTTTTTTAGAAAAATCCCCAAAAATTACCATAACATAATATCGACGCTCTGAGTTCAAAAATGAAATCCATTTTATAAAAATAATTTTATAAATATTTTTAATTAAATTTTTAATTTAAAAAACACTATTCACTCGAAAAAACTAATACTTGAATAAAAATTTATGAAACCGTTATTTAACCATTTTATTGAATCACATTACTTAATCAAGGTGCCTAGATTATATTAATACTTTCTTTAAGTGAGATTACTATTCCATTTGGACACATTACTAATCCTAATCATAAAATCACTATTCATAATTTACTATTCATCAAAAATAAAGTTGATCTTATTAGACTCTAAATTTTGTACTGAACATAATTGTAGAAGACCATTTTTTGAAAGTCATTACAAATTTTTAATTATTTAAGGTTTACATAAACATTTTTAAAATATCCTTTTTCTAAAATTTATCAAAAATATGCATACAATATTTATCCGGTCATTTAAAAATTCATAAACTTCATCATAAGAAGAAATCCCAATTTTTATTTAAAACAAAGGATTACACAAGGCAGTTACGGTCTCCTTACATAGCCCCTTATCACACCAGCATAGTAACTAAGTGTAAGGTGTTCTAAGGTGAGAGAATCTGAGGGAGGCTCGGTTAACATAGCACGAGTAGTAATTTCTATCAGTTTGAACTTCTCGCAAAGGCGATTCCGTTCTAGCTTCACACGATGAAGTTCAGATTGGGTTTGGTCCAGAGCAAAGCCCAGTGGTGCTACCTCCTTCCCAAGTTCTGTTAGATGGGCTTCAATCGGTCCAAGACTACTGGGTGAGGCCATTGAATCTTATTTCTATAATAATTAACCAAGATTACTTGTATTTAGAGACAATAATCAAAACGTTTAGTTTCCAGGGGTCATATTGACCAATGGTCATATAACAGTCAAAACCCAATGGTCTCATTTTAATTGTACTCATGTTATCAAATGAAACATTTTTGTTGAGTATAAAAAACAAATTAAAATAACACATAAAATTAGGAAATAAGATTTATTCAAAATTTTGGGTCGTTACAGTAATCTTATCGGTTCACAAGTATTTCAACCAAAATACGAGACATAAAAATTACAATAAAACCAAATTTACTCATAAAAAACAACCAATATCAAGAGGTCTCAACTAATACTCTCATCCATAGAATTATACTTGAGGCTTCAATATAATTCTAAAATGGGAGGTATTTCTCTATGATCTATATTGTCACTGATGACACTCATCCAAATGATCATACCCATATATCCTCACCATGACGTACTCACTAGATCTCCAAATATCATGCTACCTAGGAAAGAGATCATACTAAGGAATTCTAGGGTACACCAACAACCCTAATAGATCAAACTTCTAGATAGGGGATTAATTCCATGTGCATGGTGGTCATGCTGATACCATGAAACCTACTTGGGAAATATATGATATAGGATCCAACCTCAGGCCTCACAAAGGAATAATTTTAAATATATCTAAAATAAAATTATATATGGGATCAAAATTCTTTACTGAGGATGTGATTCCATATTATACCATCATAGATATAGACCAAGGGATCACACCTAACTAAACTTGGTCTATATTGAAGAGATGGAGGGCCATACACTACTCTAGAAATAGTACACAATGTATATTGAGGAAAATAATATTATATTTACAAACTTGTGTCTTCTTTTTTCTCACCATATCACATGGCATGTAAACCTCCATATGTACAACATGTCCTTCAGTGGAAAATTAATGTAGATTTTGGGCAGGCACTCATTGTGACACCTGCCTATGCATGTGTACATTTGGTTGTTCCCATATACATGTAGTCACATCCATGTACTGTGGTTGTGCCTATGTACTTGGTTATGTCGGAGTACTGGGTTGTTCTCATTTACTCTAACCATTCCCATGTATCTAGCCATATCCGTTACTGTGTATCCTCTTGGATACACATCGATCCACCAGCACCGGGTCACATGGTGTGTGTTAGGGACCATACGATGTGTAATTTTTATTCTAAATGTAAACCCTAAAACTATATCTAGAGACCCACATGGTGTGTGTTCTTTGGGTTCATTCCTTGTAATGAAAGATTTCATAGATTCTCACTATTCTTCCATGTGTACCAATTCTCCACCACTTCCATTGATCATGCCTAGAGAACTTTGATCAAGCCTTGGTCAAGCCTCATTGTCACCACTCACTAGAATCTGGCCTTCAAATCTGATCAAGAATCACCCTCATCGCACCATATTATCTGAATTAAAAAAATGCATGAATGCATGAACCTATGATTTAATATTATCTACCTCTAATTGTTTATCTTCATCATGTCACCTCAATTGTACTCTTGATATCAAACAGAACCTTTGGTATTGATTTTTTAAACCAAAGAATGGACACATGACAATTGAATATCCAATATTCATCAAACCATCATAAAAGGAAATTGGTCGTGATGAACAAGTGAAGAAACTGGGGGAAAATGTATAAATTCCAAATAAAGAACAAACCTCATTCATGTTTAGGTTGGCCTCAATTCATTTCCATTAGAATGATGAATAAATAACCATAAAATAATCAAATAATATCAAAAGTTTTCGACCTTCGACCTATGAACCAATTTTGTTAGGTGAATTAGTTTACATTAGATCGGTAAAATTATTGGGATAAATCCAAGTAAATAAATATACCTACCTCGAGTTAGGTTCAATCGCTACTAAAGAATGAATCTATGTTGTCTTCATTGGTGAAATCATCTAACTACGATGTTTTTTTATAATACTTGTGGTATTATGATCATTGATCCATGATCCTAATGTTGGAAATTACACATCCATGATATCCCATCAATTATCATGGTTATGTGGATAACCCTTTAGATTATAGACAATCGTGTATTTATAGTGGATAAATTACATTAATATTTTTAGTTAAATAATTAAATAAAAAATTTCAATTTTTTTAATTATTTCACCCATGATGGTGATCAAACCCAAAACTAGATTTCAACTAAGATTATGTTGCATTGAATGTAAAACCCACATTCTAGATTCAACAGTAGTCTCAGATTTCCCATATAATTCCCTATTTGAGATTTTTATACTTTTTTAGGAAACCTGCATGTGCATGATATTAATATATTTAATATTTATCAAGCCTTGTAAACTCATATAGTCCAAATTATTTTCTCTAAAAATATTATTATATATATTATAAATATTTATAAGAAAAAACATATAAATTGTAGTCTCCCTACCTTAGGTACTATTTAATATAAAATAAAAAAATACTACTCAAAAAGTTGTGGGTACTAAGCTTGAATATTTTTATCTCCTACCCATGTGATCTATTAAAGATTCCCATGCTTCAAAAAACATGTGTTAAGGTAATCGCTTTCCTACAGAGTATCATATCCTACCGATCCTCGATCTCACCTAGGAACCTAATAAAGGCAGCTTTATCCTTGATTTCCATCTCACCCCAGTCAAAACATGGAACTCCTTAGCTATAACACATAGAAGATGATGTGTACCTTATTTAACTTAAATGGAAAGGCCAAGTCGGATGACACCTCAGTGATCCTACATAGTATCAAGAAAGGGATAATGAATCTCATTCATAAATTGTTGCTCCTAAAAAATATATGCAATCCACATCAATGTGATACCCTCAGGAACACATAATACCCCTCCTCAGATTCCAAATACATCCATAATCAGTCTTTATAATACTTTTAATGGATATGTGTAGTCTTCACCCACACTGGGATTATCTGAAACTTCCCTTTTATAGGTCGAACCAACTCTAGGGCCATGAGTGTTGACTCACCATCATCAATCCAACATAGTGGTGGCCTACAAGTTCACCCATAAAAAGTCTCTCATACTTCTATACCAATTTTAGAATGGCATTTTTTGTATGAAAACCTCACCGATCATAATTTATCCTCCCAACTACAGCCAAAATCTAACATGTGGGCCTATAGAATTTTCTCCAAATCCTGAAAGGGTTTCTCAATCTGACCATCAGTTTGGGGTTGAATCATCATTCTAAAACACAGCTTAGTTCTAAAGGCCTCCCAAAATGCTCTCTATAATCATAATGTGAGACAAGAATAATGGTCTAAAATTATCACCAGGGGAACTCTGTGGAGCCATACTATCTCCTGCACATAAAGAGGTTCCACACCCTCTACAAAAATCTATTATTGGATAGCTATTAAATAAGTAATATTGGTGATTCAGTATAAAATCTCCAAGATTGAATCATGTCCTCCATATTTTTATGGTACACCCATCACAAATTCCATAGATATATCATCCCAAATACACTATACCAACTTAATAGGGATGATCTAAACCCACTAAAACCTAGTACATAGTATTCACCTTCAAATTGGTGAGGCATCGAAAGACAAACTCAGTTATAAACTTCTTCAAACCTAGACATTAAAATTGATTTCAAAGGTCCTGGTACATATTCAAAAAAATTAGATGCACCACCAAAGGGGATGTATGGAACTCCCTCATCACCTCCTCATGTGATTTAACTGGTACCATTATTTATCCTATAAAATATAATTGTGTTCTACCCACCTTCAAATAATCCATTTGGATAACATTAGATGGATATTTGAGTACATACGGTATGATAGTCAGTATCTCTCTGTTGAGCCTTCCTAACATGTTGTATAAGCTTTGGGGTAACAACCATCAACTGTAGATATAGTGAACCATCCCTATCTATGAGGGATAATTGAAATAAGGCTAACTACTTTGATGACTTAGCGAAAAACTGAGAACAATATATCCTACCAAGAGCATATTCCACTGCCTTCCCCTTCCCATATGTATGGACTCTCTCGAATTTATAGTCCTATAGGAACTACAACCATAGACTCTGTCACAAGTTAAGATACTTCTAATAGAATATACACTTGAAACTATTATGGTCAGAATATATAATAAACCATTCACCCATAAGGTAGTGTTGCCATATATTTAGGGTTAAGAATACAACTTCCAACTCTAGATCATGGGTCACATAGTTTTACCCATGTGGTATCAAATTTTAGGACCCATAAGAAATCATTGCTTGTATCCTCATCAGAAAAAACAAAGTCTGGTCCCTAGGGATTACAAAAAATACAACATAATCAACACCCTCCTATGGAAATATAAATATGTGAGTGCCCATAAACCTCTTCAATAACACCTAAAAATACTTCTAGAACATTTCTTTCCAAATTAAAGGTTTCCCCTTCCATGTCAAGGCTTTAAAAGGTGTTGATATCCTAGAGAATTATATAGTGAATATCTTATAATAGCCTTCCTACCCAAGTAATATCTTCACAACCATCATTACCTTTGGTTTATCCCAGGATAACACTACCTAAACCTTCTTAAGTTCCACTGCTACACCCTATACTAAGATGGAATATCATAGAAAGTGGACCTCCTGAATAAAGAATTGACACTTTGAGATCTTACCATAAATATGGTTCACTTGAAGTATTTCTGGGACCATTCTCAAGTGTCTCGTGTGATCCTCCTCAAATGTTGAGTACATTAGAATTTCATTAATGAATACCACCACAAACTGGTCTAACAAAGGAAAAAAGATCAGTTTCATGAGTTTTATGAACATTGTTTGGGTATTCATCACACCAAATAGAATCACCATGTTCTAATAATTACTATAGGAGAATATGAATATCATCTTTGGTAAAACTGCATCCCATACTCAATGTTGGCAATAGCCTAATTCGAGATCTATCTTCATGAACCATCACTACCCTATCAGCTAATCAAAGAGGTAATTGATGCTCAGTAGTGGATATTTATTCTTCTTAGTCACCAGGTAAAGGATATGATAATCCACACAAAATCTCAAGCTCATGTACAACTTCTTAGAGAACAACACTAATGCTACCCAGGGGAAACACTAGGACTGACAAAGACCTTCCTCTACAAGTCCTCTAACTACACCCTCAACTCATAATGCTTTGTGGGATGCATCTAATATGCTAGAGAAGATATCGGGTTGTCCCCTATGTGTAATTCAATCATGTTTTATATCTCTCAGTTAGGATTTAATCTCATAAATTTATTAAGAAAGTCATCTGCATACTATACCATCACTAAAAAAAGCTAAAATCTCATGGAATCCACTACTCTAATAGTAATACTAGCCAAATAGTTGTTATTAATTATCCCATCATGTCCTTCCTAGGTTTAATTCTCACCCATATTGGAAAACCTCATCCCATCACTATGTATACACCATTTCCTCCACATGAAATAGTCAATATCGGCATGAATTGAGGATAGCCATTCCAAAACTAAGATTAAATACTAAGGCCTTTGTTTGTGCCAAAATACATTCCATGAGTATAACCAAGTAAGGAAGAGTATATTTGGAGAAAATGCGGTCCAAAATAGCCCAAAAACCCTCTTGAGAGTATGTTAAATGAAGGATTTCTGCTTCATGAATGGTTGAAGCTCATGGTTTTGTTGGCCGAGAAGCCCCATTTGCAAACACACAAAGTCATGATGGTTCCCATGGCGAGTTTGATGGAACTTCGCTACTATAAAAGGGATTAACAGTGTGATTTTTTACTTCAAAGGAGACATGGACATTTGAAAAGAACAAAATCTCTTTGAGAACCACTTACTAGATTAACAAAATCACTTAACTATAAATACCCCCATCATTCCAATATTTTAGGGATGGTTACCTAACCCTTCAGCTTTCAAATAGCTCCCAATTAATGAACCTTCATATCATCATGAACCAGACCAAAAATGGATCTTTCAAGGTACCTAGGATTCTCAAAACCCCCTTTAAAATGTTCTTGGAATCCACCAACCTAGGTGGAGATGCCTTTTATGAAGGCCTACACCCTTCAAAAATGAATAAGGACCTATGGGGAACCTGATTCTTCATGAAGAATTAATCCTTCATGAATCACTCCTTTCAAAGGAGAGGGCATCATCATGAAGGAGGGTCACCCTATTTCATGAAGCTTACCCCTTTATGAAGCCCCTAACCTTAGTGAACCACTTTATATTCATGAATCGCATCTATGTGAGGCCCTAATATTTATTAAACCTATCTTATGGGCCTCTCTATACTTCCTTCTTTTTGTCGACACCTCTTTGAAATGTTTTAGTTCCCAAAGTCCCCATACCATTGGGGATCAGTTCAACTACACCTCAAGTCCCTATGTGACTTGTGACACCCATTCATGTGGATGAATCCACTTAAAGTGCGGATTGATATTCCCACCTTCATTATTCTTCTCAGCATTAGAATTCTAATGCCTTTTTCTTCTAAGAATTTTCACTCAAACATGGACCTAATGATTTACCACTCCCCCTTGTCATTATACCTTGGCATTGATGAAGACATGCTCCACCCAAGGGTGCCTAAGTCAAAGTTATGTAAGCTTAATGGGAAGGAAGTGAGTCCCCCATGTCTATGTTGCATGATCTAAAACTTTTTAGTCCAAACGTACTCAACACATGACATTAAACTATGCCCTCACCCTATGCAATAACCACAAGATGCTCCATTTGTGAGTGGAATGGGATGGTTTTAACACCACCTTCCCACATCGGGAATGATATACTCCTCACATGTAATGATATACTCTACACACAAAATGAAATCCTCATTGGGTAGCCTCCATGAATAAGCCCTGAACCATCTCTTGTTGATGCTTCTTTCACGACACGAGTGTCAGGCATATTGCTTCCTCTTGTTTCTCACACTGAGAAACACTCAAGTGGGATTAGAGGTTGGTAGGGACTCTGACATCCACCCAAACTCCACTATGGGTCTTCTCTATAGATATAATCCCAACCTATATCCATATAGTAAGTTTCAATGTATAATCCTCAACTACATATTCCCTTGGGCCTCCTCCTCACATATAATCCCTATCCCCTTTTTAGAACTATGTGGACATCTATTCCCATATATCTCAGATAAGTAGGAATCCTCTATAATGTCCAAACCCAACACCCATCCTAGTCTTCTCCAAATCACATACTCGATAAGATCATGCCCTTTATCTAGGAGACTATATCTCTTCCATATACATCGAGTATCTCAATGAGTAAGCCCCACACTAACTCCAACCAAGAGAAATCTTCTTGTGAAGGGAATATTACATGAATAAGCTCCACACTATCCATCATGGGCACACCATTTGTGACATAAATTCCCTTACTGAATGAAGTTAAATAGAATGGAACATCCATATCACATAAACTTAAATTACAACATCAAACTATGTTGTTTTTGAACAATTTATTATGGATAGGGTATATATGACACCTCTCTAAGGTTCAATCTTGACTACTGGTAAACCCAAGTGCTCCCTCCTTGGTATGTACCACCTTGATACACCTCCATGGGTGTTCCAATCAACCTTTATTGTGTGAAATATTCCCTTTATGAGACACACCTCAAAGACCATCCTTCATCATGTGTTCTGATCTATAAGCCTTCATGGTGTGACATCTTACCTTTATGGGACACACCTCCCAGTTCCTCCTCCATGAGGAGTTCTAATCCATCCATTGGTATGATTTCTAGTGTTCCCTCATAGATATATTCCTTCTTGGCCTACCTCCATGAGGAATTATGATCAATCAACATCATCTCTACAAGACATTAAACTTGTGACCCAAATACATACATCATGCTAAACATGGGATGGCTGAGGTGGAAGCATTGGAAGATATGTGCCTATGGTTCCAGCTACCTCATGCAAAAAATTTGATGCCTGAGGTGAAAGCCTTGGAAAATATATTTCTTTGGCGTCAGATACCCCATGATCAACATAAGATTCCTTGGGTTCTACACCTAAGATACATCCATGATAAGCCATCATGTGAGGAAGAATATAGGTGACCAATGTTCCCAAAGTCTAGACATTCCAACAATGCCAAACGTGACTACTCTCCTAACTGAAGGTTGCTTCCATGTCAAGACCCATTGAAATGTCCAAAAATAAGTAGTGTAATTAATCGGTGTCTACAAAGAGATGGCACTAGGAATGTGTTCCATAAACACTACTTACTCTATGGGAGAGACTCGGACTAGAAAATAGTTCCAAGGAGGAATCTATGGAAGGATGGACCAACATCTTATCATCTCATTTTGATCAAGGATCATAAATCACCATTGAAAGTGATGAAATCCACCCTCCTTTGGAAATCTGGAATGCTGGGTAACAAAGAATGTTAGTACACACTAACATGCAATGAAGCATGCCTTATAAAAAGGGTCAGAAACCAAAATGGTGAACTAGACATGAAACTATTCTCCTCAACATGATGAATAGTAGAGTTGAAGAAATCAGTAGATAAAAATGTCACCAGATCTAGTTATCTGGCACCTAGATCCACCGAAAAATAGTGGGCCCAGTATAGAAATCACCTGAAATTGGGGCAGTTAAACATTGGGAATTATTTTCTTCAACACTGTCAGTGCGGATCTCTCTCCACTTATATATAAGATTGGACAGTGTTGAAGCATTGGAAATTTCTTTCCTTGTATCTTTACTGATGGATGAATCCACCTTCTTTGTAGGACCCCAGCCATTGGAAACCAACTACCCAACCCTCACAGACAGAGGGGTAGGAAAAATTTTAATGTGGAAATCCCACATGACACCACCTATACCACAACTTCCATTGTGACTATCGCTACTAGGATCCCATTCCCCATATCAACCTCTAAAATTATCAAGAGAAGAGTGATGAAAACCCTCCTATATTGATATGAGTAGGAGTGGGTCATTATCAAAAGGAATATGACCTGACATGACCTGAAGGCTACAATACCTCATCCACACTACCACCCCAAGGGCTGCACATGGATCCACTACTCCCCACTCCAACAGTGAACTGCCTCCAGAGCCTCTCCCCATAGTGATCCTATGACTCACCCCCTATGTTGATGATCTGGGGGATTCTCGAGGCACCACAACCTTGACTACCACCCGAGACCCACCTAGAAGGGATCCCAACATAACCCATAAACACCAGTAATGACCAGTCTTTCATGCATTAGAACAAGTAGAATATAGAAATGCTTTTTTAGCCCCAGTCCGAACCACCCGACATCAACATTGGGTGTAAGATCATGAGAATGCCCGATAAGGGGAATCATCTTATGTGGATTCAGTGGCCCCTTTCACCATCGACGAATCTTTCTATATCCCCTCAACCAATGACCAGGGATCCTTCTTTTCCTAATTGGGATCAAGACCCCAACCACCCTATAGGTAGACTGGATTAACTCTATCAACCACCAGCACCATCGGCAGCTATTACAGGTCAGTTTGTGATGATTGGTTTCATTATGGAGGCCCTCCCCATACTAACACCTATGAAAGTAGATTTCCACCCCACTTACATAATAAAAAAGGAGGCCCTCCCCATGTTCCCAACAGTCAAAGAGGAGGTCCTCCCCGCTTCATCAACATCTAGTACGGATTTCCTCACCATACTTGTGGATTCCAATAAGGAGGTCCTTTGCATGTTTCATACCATCAATGTAAAGTTCATCCTTATGATGTTCCCATATCAAGTAGAGGTCCTTCATGATCAATCATCGATAAATGTGGAGGTCCTCCCTACTTCCTTGAAAATAAATATGGAATCCCTCTCATTGTTTTCACTAGCCAAAGCTGAGGTCCTCCCTACTTTGACAATTAGTACAGAGGTCCTCCCTATGCTGCTAATACCAGACAACAAATAGGTCCTCCCCAAGTCCATTTAGATCAGTGAAAAGGCTCTCCCCACACTTAAATACACCAAAATAGAGGTCCTACCCTCTCTCATAGTCAGCATGGAGGTCCTCCCCATGTTCCCACCAACCAAAGAACAAGTACTGCCCAATTCAACAACAACCAGATTAGAGGACCACCCCACTCCTATAACAGAAAAAGTGGAGGTTCTCCCATCTCTGATAACAACCGATAGAGAGTCCCTCCTTATACCACAATTAATCAAAGTGGAGGTCCTCCCCATACTATCACACACTAGTAAGAAATTCCTCCCAGTGACAAAGAACTTCCTTACCCTAAATAACTATCTTGAGGAAGAAGGGAAAACTATGGATGCTGAAGGAACAAATATAACATGCACTGATACATTTTCAATCCTTTACCCTTCTCAAATTTAAAAGTAGAATGAGATTCAATAATGGATTATTCACCCCAGTCATCAGCAACATATTATGTGGTTGGATCCCGATAGGTGAAGTTCATCATCTTGGAAGATGAGATTCACTAGATCCCTAAATCCCTCCATAGTTACATGTAGGTGGAGGAAGTATTGGATACCTTTTAGGGTCTCATATTGTAGTCATCCCCATCATCATCAGTTTCTCTCTCCCCCACTACCCAAGATCACAGTGAGTTGTTCTAGAATTTGATAGATATTGAGGATCCAATAGACCCGTTGTTGAGTGTCACTTCCTTCCCACCTGAGGCAGTGGTAGACACACCATCCTATAGGGATGATACCATGAAGTTGGTACCTACCTTAAGAGACAACCAATTGTGTAGAGAAAAATCCACACATGTAGTGACTCCTCCCCAAACCAACTAGCCGCTGCACCAATCCACATCAATACCGCTAATTATCTCTCGACTTGCATCAATCAAAGCATAGTCTAGCTGGGATCAATGCCCCAATTTTAAGAAATAAATATCATGGGATATTATAGATGATGTCTAGTTTTCATGGGTGTTATGGCCAAGTGAAACATCAAACTTTGATATCCCAAAGTCCCTCACTAGGGGCCAGGATGTGTTATACTACTTAACTATCTAGATGATGATTTTTCACCTTTGTGACTATTAGTTGGTCTATCCAAGAAGATGAGAACACTTCGACGACATTGATAAATAGTTCCTCATAGTTGAGATGGCAGCACTGATAGTGGATCAACACCCCGCCTTTCCCAACTACCATCATATTTTCAAATGGAGATGCGTTAAGATCCTCATTGTGCTCTATAAAATAATGGAAGTGGCATCTTAACATGTGCATATCTGAGGCTAGGAACAGTATGCTACTCTCCATTTTATCCCTATATTGAGATAGCCTAACTTAGCTAGCGATATTGAGGATTTCCCTACTGGTATCATTACAGTGATTATGGTAGTCCCAGATATTTACAAGGATGGGGGAACTGATGCAGTGTCTGACAAAGAACACCTATCCCCTGGGGTGACACAATCACTACTACAAAACCGAGTTTATCTAGTGCTAGGGATTTAATAGCTCTAGATTAAAGCAATGTTAAAGAACCCCCTTTTCAGTTCTAAAAAAATAGATATTCAAGGAGAACCTTTATTAGCACTTGTAAAAAATAACTAATAAATCCCCTATTAGCTATAGAGAAATAGAGATGATAAAGGGGTGACTTTATCAGCGCTAGAAAAAAATCACTGATAAAGGGGGGCCTTTTTCAACACTTTTTTACTAGCACTAATAAAGGGTATATTTCAAAAAAATTATATTTCATTAAAAATATTATATTAATATAAATACAACATATATTATTTAAATATGTTTTAGATAAGGCTAAATAAGAATTTACACGTTATATATAAGATATTTAGTGAAAATGGATTATAAAAAATTAATCAAAAAATTTTAATTATTAATTTGATAATTATTATAATGTAATAGTAATTTAATAACAATTTGAAGATAAAAAAATAAAAAAATAAAAATTAAAGATCTAAAATAATTTAAAAACGCAACTCAAACTTCAAACGACCATACCTTTTGGTTAAGGTGTCTTTTTGGGCTCTACCACATATCAAATCAAATATTGTGATGTTCTATACTCTCTAGTGACCTAGGAAACTCTGGGTGACATTTTTAAAGGCCAAAAAAATTCTCATAATGCCTCCATAATTGAGTTTTTAGTTGAGGTACACCAATGTTTTTAACATTCATTGGATTTTCAGCCTCATTTATGGGGGTCATATTGCCTTTTTCGATGGAGACTGAATTTATTCTCAATTATTATATTAATATTGATATTATGGTTTTTAAGTTTTATAGTTTTTTGTATTCTACTGTTATTTATAATCCAATATATAAAAAAATATACATATTTTTTATATATTCACTCATTAAAATTTAATTATATATATATATATATGTTTAAACATATTTATAGATAATATACGTTTCACAATATATAAACCTTATCTAAATAAAAAATAATATCCATTTTATTTAAAATACAAATATATGAATATTTATATACATATACATTTAATGTACAAATAATGTTTATATATATATATATATTTGAGTGTGTGTATTGGAAAAAAGAGATGTACTTATATATATATATTCTAATACATGTAGATAAATATTAATACATAATATATGTAAATAAACATAAATACATTTTATTATATTTATAGATGAATACACACACACATGTATTTTTATGTATGTATTTATAAACACACACATATAGATGTATCATAAAATGTAAAACAAAAAAAATATTGGGGAGTGGAAAAGGTGCAGACCTATAAGCTGGAGGCCCCAGGTTTGAAACTCGTTAGAGGCAGTGGCACACATGAGTGGATGGAATTATCTAAAGAACTGATAAATGGCGGGGAACCTACTAGGTGTGTGGGTAAACGATGATAAAGGGGTGTGGGTAGAATTTATAAAAGGTGGGATGGGTTCCAAAAAAATTATCGCCCCTTTATCAGTGGGGCCTTTATCAGTTATTTTTTAGGGCTGTTAAATGGGGTCTCCATCACTGCTTTTTTATGAGTGTTTTTAAAGGAAACCCTTTAACATCACTCATATTATCATCTCTTTTATAGAGATGATAAATCCCTTTTAATAGTGATGTTAAAGGGCTGACTTATATTAGTGATTATCAGGTAGAACCTCATACAGGTGTTTGTACCCACCAGAAAAGGAAGGAACTCAGCCTCGATGGTCCCTCTATATCATTGCCTACTGGTCGGAAGACCAACAAGGGTAAAGGAAATCTTGACCCCTCTAATCCATTTGACACTGCGCAGAAGAAAGAGGTTGATTCAGTAATTTCCACCTTACTCCATCAAGTCATAGATCAGAAGTGGGTCATTGATGTGCTCCTTGTTGAGCAGTGCCCATATAATAGCACTCCTCAATGGGACCCAATCCTCCTCCTCAGGGGTCACTGTAAGTCCTACCCGGCTAGTTTCTCATAGTTGATCCTAGTGATACCATACACCCAGACTCAGAAGAGGTGGGATATTATTGTTAGAGACCACGATATGAGTCACTGAATATACCGAAGTAGCGTGATTACCTTCCTTGGGACATAGATCGAGCCGCTCCGCAAGCTGTTGATCCTGCATACCTAGTTGATGATCTTGTGAATGCATTGGTGGTTAGGGATCCTCATTAAGATAGGAACCCATGCCATGAATATTTGATATATTCCCTCACCAATCACCTTTAGGCCCTAGAGACATAATAGGTGGTGATCCCACCTAGAGGCAAGACATACCCAATGTGGGTGGATGATAAGAGAGCACCCCCAGATTTTGAGAACCCAAGTTTTTTCTCTTTAAACAGGATGGGTGAATCACTTTAGTATTTTTTCCACTTCATATCAAAGTTAGAGCCTATATTGGGGAATACAGATCCATATAAGGCTGCCATGATCCAATTTTTCATATATACATTGGAAGGACATGCGTTCATTGGGAACATCTAGTTACCCATTGGGTCCATCACTGGTTGGGAAGATCTTTGCAGGAAGTTCATCTACCAGTTAAAATCCACCACATGCAATACATGCATTTCAGACCCTTTCTAGTGGAAGAAATATCTTGATGGTAATCTTGTAGACTTCATCATCTAGTGGAAAGGCCTCACATATTCACTCGATATGTCACTGACCCAAGATCAAATACTGAAGATATATGTGGGGTGTGTCAAGATTGAGTTGTTTCCTACCCTCATCACTCAGATCATCCTAGGACGGTTCTAGTATTTCTCTGACAAGGCATAGTTCTGAGAGGAATCCTATTATCAGGACAAGAGGTCACTTCCATCGTCTCTCTAAGATCTTTCCATAAGAACATACAAGGTAGAGACTGCTTCTACAGTATAGTCATAGTCCCCTGAGCTACTTGAGTTGTTTTCCCCTCTACTAGAAAAGCCTTTCCAAGTGTAGTAGTCTGATCAAGCTCATTCTCACCTAATGCAGAAATGGTAGGCACTTACTCGCCAGTCATAACTACCTTGATGAGAGAATTTGGATCCAACCCCATGTCAGGTCCAGGATCCCAAAGTTCCCTTCTTAGATAAGAGAAATCAAACTAATTAATTCAAGGATGTACAAGTTCCCAGTTATTTCCCCAGTGCCTTGGAATAGGGGATTATAAAACTACCATATTGTAAAAATCCACATGAAGTCGAGCCTATTGATCTCCCCAACCATTTCCCTTACCCTTGGATAATTGGAAATGCCATAAAAAATGTTATGTGTTAAAGAATTAGATTCAATACCAAGTGGATAATGGTATAGTAAATATATGTGACATCCCGATGCAGGTCGCACAGATCTCTACTAAGCCTAACAGTGAAAGTAAAGGTGAATTAAAGTAGGTTTCCAACCTTGAGACACAAATGTATTATGAAAGGTTGGACCACAGAGCAGTTTCTCATTCCCATGGAATAATATGTTCCTACTTTGGATGGACAAACCTCCTGATGTCATTGATTATCCTCCGACAGAAACTTTTGCATCCACATAATAGTTATCTAAGTCTCATAAGAGTATGTTCCTATGATGTAATGGAAAGAAAAGTCCCCTACCGATACCAAATCTGTATCGTACCCTCAAAGATTTCATGCCTCCATAGTTGAGAATCACCCCCAGGGTCTTCCCATCATTAGAAGATTCCACTAATTATGATTAGGAGTATTCTTCTATGAATACTGTCTAGTTGGTAGATCCCTTTATGGTCCCGAATGACGAGGGATATTAGGAAAGTCCCCTAAGTGCCTTCGAACAATGTCATTTAAGAATGGTCTAAGTAATGAAAACCACTAAAATGCTTAGGACAATACTATTAGCCAAGTCATGCATGCTAGTAGGACTAGGTAGAATGTTTTTCAGAGAGATAAGTATAAATAGTCTTTCCAGCCCGCTCTGTCCGACATGCCACCGCATCTAACCATTCTAACTAACTAGGAAGAACCATTGAGACAACACCATGATCATCCATTTCCATATAAATATAGGACTCAATCATTTAACAATCATATAATAAGGGGTTTCAGTGACTTAGCTAATGAGTAGAAAGATATTTCTATCTCCAGCTAGAACCCAATGGTACATCCAACAATATCTAACATGCCTCCAATAAAAGAGTGACCTCCTTTGGGTAGAAATGAGTGTTTGTCCTTGAAGTATGATTTGTTGAATAACCCTTCCAGCATACCTATATGGATATCAATCCTCAAGGACCTATTCTTGTCTGAAGATATGTTTGAGGCCCTTATAGAGACCTTCAAGACCCCCTCTAGTTTTAAGCAGATATAGATACCATAGAGACCTTCTCTATTGAGGTGGTTAAGAAAGAAAAATTCCAAGCCATCATCTCATTCTAAGGATAATATGAGGGATCCCACTTACAGGGGTTACATTTACTCACTTACACCATAGGTCAGTTCAATGGTGTGGATATTTTTCGTTGTCTAGTCAACAAATATTCCTAGATCAATCTCATCTTGCAACATGGGGCTGATGGAATCATATTTTAACCCCTATGACCTAAATATTTAGGGTTATGATAGGACTGAACAAAGGAATAGATATCCTTCATTGTCTAGTCAAATATATATGCTTTAAGGTGATGTACCCCCTTTAAAATCCTTTGAATCCTGCTATCTAGAAATTGAATATTACAAGAGAAAGAAAAACCAGTTCCAGACCAATGAGGTTGAAAACACCTACTATTGAGGCCAACCTATGGATACACATGGTTGATGATTTAATCCTCCTGATTCACTAGTTTTAGGCTACAACGCACAACTTGGGAAATTTATTTTTCATTTTTGAGATGAAGGGAAGTGGTATTTTAAAGTACAAGGAACATCATAGGATTACCTCATACTTCTACAAAGGCCATGCCTGAGTGATACAAGAAATCTCTACCATAGTTAGGAACTGAGATGTTCAGCCCACGCTTACACTTGTACATCATACTTTTCTATTTATCCAAACTATTTGAACCACCAAATTATAACCCACCACCATTTATTTGATTTCATGAATGGACCTTGTTGTCAAAATCGTGTTGGGATTGGGTTGATAGCCTCTATCACTATGTTTTCAGAAGAACAAGAGTTCCTCAGTACAAATTACACATTCTCCCAAGAAAGAACCCACATTCCCCTAGAATAAGTCATCTCAGATGAACTATATCCTCCCATTGATTCTCCTACCTTAGATTATGAAGAGTATTTGGAAGATGATCCTCCTACATTTGAAGAAGGTTTCTCCACCACTATTGACAAGTTGGTTCAGATGAACCTTGGCACCAAGGTATATCTTAGGCCAATGCTGATAAGTGAATACATGCCTCCAGGTGACCAATAGTAGAATATGTGTTTCCAGAAGCAACATCATGATGTATTTTCTTAGAGTAATGTTGATATTTCCCTGACTAGACCCTTAGGCCTCCATCCACCATCTTGGTCTCCCAGTGAGTCATTATAGGTTCAAGTAGCCTCCTAAAAAAATGAACCCTTCTCATGGTTCCATTGTAATGGAATAATTTGATAAGCTTATCAGGGAAAACTTCTTCAAGGAATTTTAATAACTCAAATAGCTAGACAACATCATCCCTATTAGGAAGAAAAAAGGGTAAATCAGAGTCCATATCGACTTCTGTGACCTCAACCACCATTGTTCAAAGGATAATTTTACTCATCCAGTGATGGAGCTATTGATTGATTTCATAACTGGTTTCTTGGATCTCTCTTTAATGGATGGATATTCTGGGTACAATTATATCTAGATAGCCCCCAAAGATGAGGATTACACCACCTTCAGAGCACCATAAGGGACCTTTTACTAGAAGGTGACGTCTTTAAGTCTTATGAATGCATGATCCACTTATCTATGATCCAGTCACCACATCTACAAACCGATCCTTAGGATGTAAGTGGAATGATACATGGATGAATTGGTAGTCAAATCCTGATACCATTAGGATCATCATAGGTATATCTAGAAATTGTATGGCTTCCTTCATTCATGGAATTTGAAGATGAAAAACTTGAAGTGTTCCTTCAAGGTTACCAATGGCATGTTTCTAAGGTTTTCTGTTAGGTATAGAGGGATATAGATCGACCCATAGAATATCAATGCCATAAACCAAAATCCTCCTCTGATCAACCTTTGGGCGCTCTGAGACCTTTTAGGCCACTTATCATATATACGCCTATTCATCAAAAATATATTTTGAAAGTTTAATCCATTCATAGTATTATAAAGAAAGGTGACATATACTAATGGGATGAAGAGTGTCAGGTCTCCTTCAAGGAAATCAAGTAGTATCTTCTACAACATCCGGTCCTGATGCCACCCATCTCCAGGAATCCTCTGGTCCTCTATGTGACCACATTGGAATGATCCATCGATACACATATTTATCATAAGAAAAATAAAGGCATAGATATTATTTTATACTATCTCATTTGCATGCTCCTTGATGTAGAGACTAGATAATCTCTTATCAAGAAGTGACACCTCACACTTTTTTTCACAGTGTTGAAGTTGTTCCATTATCTACCACATCATGAGATACAAATGGTGTTTGGATTATAAAATCTAAAGTATATCTAGAACCACCCCATGTTGATAGGATGACTAGAGTGCTGGGAAGTGATCCTTCAGTAGTTCAACATCATGTACGTTTCATAAAAATATGTCAAAGTTCAGTTATGGACCAAATTTATGGCCTCTCATCCAGGTCATGATGAGGTTCTTCTGGAAATTTATTTCCCATACGAGTCAATAATATTAGTGTAACAAGTTATTCCATGATTTTAGATTCATTTTGATGGAACCTCTCAGATCCCAACTGGTAGATGTCTCAATGATCCCAAGCTCAATAGAGTAGGACTGTGGGTTATCTTCATCACTCCTACAGAATTTGTCCTACCATATTCATTCCTTATATCATAGGGCTACAACAACAATTAGGTAGAGTATAAAGATATCATTATTGAACTCAATATGTCCCTTGATATTCATTTACCCTGCTTTTATGTGAAGGGAGACTCTGAGTAAGTCATCAAGAAAATCAGGGGGGATTACATAATCAAAAATATGGAACTTATTCTCTTTCTGAAGTGCACTTTCTAGTTGATGGCCTAGTTTTCTTCTCATACATAGGTGAATGTTTTTACTTGGTTACAGAATAGTCGAGTTGACACCTTGGATAATCTAGTGGTGTCTCATACAGAGCCTAACCAAGATAATCTATTCATTCAAGTGGAAAACCGAAGAGTCATTTCTCCCACCGCTCCAGATGATAATGATAGCTAGTAAGTAAATGAAATGACTTTAGATGCTTATATATCTAGACCTATAAGCCCCCCATAGTATAGGAAACTTTCGATTGGACAACTCTTTTCATCAAGTATCTCTAGTTCGGTGTTATCCAACCAGAATGAGCCAAATGTTAGAAAATCCCTCAACGTGTAGTGTAGTTCACCCTCTAGAGTGGGGCTAACCTCAAGTAGAATATCTATAAATGCTGGTTTGATGGAAATATACTTTGTTTCATAAACTTATATGAGATTACTCATGTAATTCAAGAAATTCATGTCGGGTCTTGTGGTTCTTATCAGGAAAGGTTAAAGCTCTCCCACCAGCTTCGAAGGTTGGTATACTTCTATCCCCCCATGTTCCATGACTGTATTATGTTATCCAAGAGGTTATATAAATGTTATATCCATGACAAATTTGTGCATATAATACCCAATCCCCTATATACTACCAAGTATTCTGGTCCCTTTTCAATACGAGGACTCGATATTGTGGGACACTATCTACTTGTGACAGCTCACCAATTCAGATTCATTCTGACCATAATAGATTTCTTCTCTAAATGAGAGGAAGTGATTCCTCTCAAGTAATTCAAGGCCTAATCCATGATTTAATTGTTGATCTAACACATCATCCACTAATTCAAAATCCCTTATACCATTCTCACTGACAATGATAACAACTTCTAGAAATATGAGATGACGAAGTTGTATGTGAAGTATAGTATCTAGTCCAACCATACTTCCTGCAATTACAGATTGGAAAATATAAATATTTAGGCATTCAAAAAAACCCTCTCTAGAATTTTGTATAAGATAGTGGGAGAAAACAAGAATAGTTGGCCTGACAGACACCCCAATGTTCTATGGGCCTATCAGATGATGACTCAAAATTCCACACAGATGGCTCTATATTCCATGGTCTATAGAGCAGAGGTCTTACTTCCCAATAATTTTTAGTTTTCATCGCATTGGACAACTTTCTAAGACCAGAATATTATAGATAGAATAGAATAAGTTTTCCTTGATGAGTGGGAAGCCCTAGAAGAAAACAGGATCCAGACCTTGAGAGGCACTATAACAAGACAGTGAGAGCATTCAACATGAATTGTTTCCTCTACTCTTTCCTCCTGGGTGGCATGGTATTCTCTCCTATAATACCAATGATACATGGCATGAATACACTAAAGTTTGAGACCAAGTGTGAAGGACCTTATATCATTCACATGGTCTATTCCAATGTGTATACTCTTTGATCGCCATGAATGGAGAGCACATTGCTCCTACAAATTCCATATTTCTCAAACAATACTTCAGTAAGAAAAAAATCCATCTTATATTCATGATGTTAAACTGCATAGCATCAACGGTCCTTTCTATATGAACTTAAAAGGAACATTCCAGCATCCCAACCACATGATGATAAACTATATAGCTATAATGTTCTATATTCATGATGTTAAACTTCATGCTATTATCATCTCAATTTCATAATGTTAAACTTCATAAAAATCGATGTCCATACCACATGATGTTAAAATTCAAGTATTGGTCCTATCATAAGACTTTAAATAGAGTAATTATCATCCAATCCACATGATGATAAACTACATAGTGAGAATTTTCTAGTTTTATGATATTAAAATTTGTAAAAAATGTCTTAATTTCATGATGTTAAATTGCATAAGAAGTATCTTCCAAGTTTCATGATGAGAAACAACACAACACAATAATGTTCTCTCCCAAGAGTATTTTTCCCTTGGAATCAGTCATCACCTTTCCAAATTCGAGAAATATATATTGTTTGATTCCTATCCACATAGGATATGTAGTGATGCATGGATTTTACTTCTTGGTCCATTTATCCCAAAAAAAATTCCCCTCCCTATGTATAGTTCAGACCTACACAGGGAGATTTCCTTAAAGAACAATGTGTGGATTTATTCTTTCCATTGTAGGATACATAGTCAAAACCATATCATTATACATGGGCCCAACCATGGTGTCACTCCTTTCACATCAAGGTACCCTAATCTTGGATGAATGGATATAAAATTCATAGATCTTTCATCCCAGACACATGATGTTTAACTACGTGCTTAGTCCAATCATCATGACTTAAAACTATATGAAAGCCTCCTTAGGAATGCATAGGTGGTATGTGGCCCTCCTTGGTCCTCATTCATGTTAGGTTTGTTATGCTACGACATTACTCATATACCTATTAGAGTGCTTACACATGGTTTGAGTTTCCTACCCTTAAACTAATAGAAACCCTATGGTCCATGCAACATGATTTTAAACTATTTTCAGGGGTCCAATCATTATGACCTTACACTAGCATCCCAAGTCTAAGCATCATGACTTTAAACTATATGTGGGAATCTCCTTGGGAATGTTTCATGCAGCATGTGCTCCCATTTTTAATCCTTCAAATCAAGTTGCTCCTACCATGCCCCACATATCCCTTTAGGTTGAGATGATCCCCTTTCCATAGGATGGATTTTCTCTGGGATGTTTCATGTAGAGGTGGACCTCCTTAGACCTCATTCACATAAGTATTTTTATAACACCTCACTACACATACCCATAATAGAAATTTTCCCATTATGGTCCAAACTATATGAACATAAACATGGATTTAACATCCTCAATGCATTACATTAAACATTGATCATAACATGAACAATTTTATGATTCCCCATGATAATCCTAGGAGTATTCAGTTCCCTCATCATGGATGATTTTCCCCACCAGTGTTGGTCTCTCACCACACTCTGTTTCAAGAAATATGTGTCTCTTGATTCCCACCCATATAAGATGTACAGTGAATCCCAAATTCTTTTTCTTCAATCCTAGTCACAAATTCATAAACCCTTCATCCCCTTGGTCCCCATCATGGTCTAAGAAACATGAACCTAAACTGTTTACTACAAGTACAATCATGATTACTTTAAACTTAATTTGAGTCTCCTTTGTAATATTTTGTATCATTTTGGGACCCCTGGACCCACATTCACTTCAGGTTTATTATAACACCCCACAACACATATCCTCTTTAGACACTTTTCATTGGTCCAAACTCCATGACCGTAAATTTAGAGCCCTTATTCAAATCCTCATGACTCTAAACTATATTAAAGTCCTCTTAGAAATATATAGCATGGCGTTAGATCTCCTAGGCCCTCATTTACACTGGTTTTTTAACTCCACCACACTACACATATCCATTTGACACACTTGCCTATGGTCTATTCCTTAAGACCCTAAACTAATAAACATCCTATGCTCTAGAAAACAATAAATTCAACTATTTTCAGTAGGTTAGAGAATTTTGACCTTAAACTATATTCATCCCCTGTTTTTTGAGTTGTAAAACTATAAACTACAAGGAATTACGGACTTGGAACATGATGTTAAACTGCAATTCCAACATATTTAAAGCTAGGATTCCTTAATTTTCTGTGTCAGAGAGGATCATCTTCACTGGTGATGGTATCTTACCATGTCATGTTCTATAACTATGTGTGTCTTGATTTCAATCCATATAGGATACATAGATACACCCACACATTTTGTATTTAGGACCAACCACAAATTCGTTAACCCATTGGCCCTAGTTATGGTTCACACAATACGACCTTAACTATACACAAAACCCAATCTTGAATACTACTTTATAATACACCCTATTACAAACTTTGAGTATTTCTTAGTTTGGATGTATATTACCCTTAAAATCTATAAAGACACCCTAACGGTGATGGTATCATGCCATTTTTCCTCATCACCCTTCTGGGGAAAATGTGCAGATGGATCCCTAGTAACAAATTGAAAATCTTGTGTTTCGAACATGGTCAAAAATCGATCTTTCATTTTCTCAAAACATTCTTGAATGGGGTGGTTGAAATTCCTATGTTTCAAATATAGTCAACAGTTGATCCCTACCCCTCAGTCACCCCTGATCCAGATATCAGAAGTCTTAGCTTACCCCTTATCCTCTTCCTTTCATATTACTGGAATTCCAATACCCTTGTTGTCACTAGTAATGTGTATGTATACATGTCAATAAAACCCATATTCACTCCTTGTTCCCCACATTGATCTTGACTGACGTGGTCTTAGGTGTTCTTGTAGGATGTGTACTGATGTGGTCTAGCTGTACAAAGAAGCCTCTACTCCAAACTCCATGACCTTAAACTGGGGGTTCAAGTCTAAGATTCATGAATTCAAACTATATTATAATTTTATTCCTATAGATATGTTTTCTATCATTTGGGTCTCTTTGGATCTCATTCACATAAGGGTTTTCACTCTATCATACTACACAAATCTGTTTGGCATATTAAACCCATAGTCTTCATAGTACAACTTTAAACTGTGTGCAATGTCCTGATCACATGATGTTAAACCATGATATGTGTCCTAATCACATTATGTTAAAACTATACAATGATCCATACTTACCATATGATGTCAAACAATTTTTCCAAATTCCTCATCATATGACGTAAAAATATGCACCTATTGTCCTTTTTTCACAACATAAAACTATAGTGTATCTTATAACCTTTCTTGATACCCATTCCTTCGGTGTCAGTCATCTACTACATCACTCATTTTCCATCATCCCTCACTCAAAACCTAAGATATTTCTCCCATAGAAGATGGGATTGATCTTTTTTCAGACCAATACTCTTACACCAATGTGTTCTCATCCATGGCGGTGTAATTCCAAGAGTGTTGGAGTCCATTTGAACATTCCACCACTCCATTACCATGATTTGAGTGCCCATTATCTAGATCATCATCCACTTATATGTCTTAAGGGACCCCCTAACAACTTTTTCACATTCCATTTTTGGATCACCAACCATCCTAGGCCAACATCCCTGAATAATTTGGATGTCATTCTAAGATAGGTTTCGTGTTTCAAACAAGGTCAGTTGTTGATCCTCATTTGTTTTCCCCTATTCGAGGATAATGGTATGGATTATCTATTTAGAGTATGGTCAACACTTATCATATATCTCCATTCCACACTCCTTGTGTTCAAGATTTTGGGCATTGTAATTCACACTTCCTACACCCCTTTGTTTAGGTCGAATTCAACACCCCTCACGTTATCCTATTAATGCACTATATCATGTTGGGAAAGAAATTTGGTTGTTCTTGGAGCCTTTTTCTCTATCAATATCCTCTCTCAGATCATGCACTATCAGTTTTCATCCAATAATAGTAGGCCTCAAGTTCCCATTGATTGTATAAAACTCTCATATAAAGAGTGGCCACATGGTCGTCCAATGTTTCTCACATCGGGCATGACCCATGTGAGATTAGGGATTGTTGTTGGTTGTCTTAGAAATATGATCAAAGTAAGAAAATAATGTGAAAAAATATTTCTATACATGAAAATTAATAAAACCATAGTTTCTTAGCATCATCCATATATCAGATCCTTATTTCCTCAAAACATGTATCTATGGCTCCATCATGGCAATCAAGTACTTGAGCTCAGCCATCCTCAGATGAGTGGCCTCGAAGACTAACTATCGTGATTCCAGGGCTTCCTTCTCCTCATCATCCTTAGATAAAACATCATTTTATCTAATCCTCTACTGGTCGTATTCCACTTGGTACTTAGCTTATGCCTTATTGATCTCGACCTCCATGGCCTCAAACACTTCCAGTTTATCCCTCGAGTTTCTACTAATCTCGACCTGAGTAAAAATAGTAATCACATTCTTCTATTCCATCCCCTCTATATGGGAAATCTATTACTCATCTTTCTGAAGTTCTTGAGAGCCCTCATCTTTGTGTTTCCTATATTCCAAATCAAACTCATGCCATTCCACCCAATATTGATCGATGAGGAATTCCAGATCTAGCACACAAAGAGTGATGGAATCCACCCAACTAGTCCCTAAATTGACTAAATAATGGAATAGATATCCTACCTGTTATGGAAGTTCAACTATCTAGATTATAGTGATGAAATTATGCACATTCCTCTATGCCTTGTGATGGATAAACTAGTTATCCTTGAAACCTTTGGGCCAATCTCCTTGAAATATTCGGGTGGAATAGGATCAAAAGGAGTAAATAGTTACAATATATTTTAGGCCGTATCCACTAGGTGAAAGTATTAAAATGTTAGTTTCTAGATAACGATTTTGTCTTCAAGCATGAGTGGTAGGATAATCATCCTAGGGAAAAATTCCTCCTCATCCTCTCCACTTATGGTAGAATCCTCTACTACACCTTGTGGTATCATGACAGTGGACATTGTCAACCTAGTTTAAGCTCTTGCAACTTCCAATAGAGGAAATTCTCAAGGAATTTCACCCAATGTGTCCTCCTTATTCATCTCATCCAATGACACCATAGTCGCTTCCTCCATCACAATTTCTGAACCAACAGCTAATTATGGTGGTACCAATTCTATAGGCTCGACACCAAAGCTCTTTTGGCTAGCCCTATTGTGGGAACTTTATTAACCCCCTCCATTGAGGGTGTGGTATCATTAGTCACCTACCATGGATCCTTTATATACAACTAAACTCCAAGACCTCTCCATCCATTTCTACTGATAGAGAAACGTCTATTATCGCCACCTTGGTCACAGGATCAACTAATGAGAGTGTTAAAGATGGTGGTTGGGTTCCATGTATTGTTCAAAATTACATTTAAAAATATTTTAGAAAATCATAGGAAGAAAAAGAGAAGATTAAAATACATAAATGTGGTAGGAAATTGTGTGAATTGTATACTTTGATGAGAATCTCCTGAAGATTCATGGGTAGTCCCCAAGGAAAATTCCCCTATATAGCTACCACCATAGATGCAAACACTGATGTTTGACTAGCCGAATCTATGACATCAGGTCGAGGCACCACACTGGATGATTTGTGGGATGATTTATTTTCACCCACCTTTCTAGGTTCATGTCGAACCTCCCCCTCCTCTGTTATTGATTACTATGTAAGTGGAAAAAAAATTAGAAAGCATTTCTAAGGAGTATGTTCTGTTTTTGGTAAATATGTTCTAGGCATTTACCTAGTCATCAATGAAACTTCCTCATATAGGGGGACCTCATTGAGAATCACTTCCCTAATAATATAATAAATCCTTGGGAAAAGGAGCACGCACAGCCAGTTAAAATGGGAATAGTTGTGATGGAGAGGTCTCATCGAACAACACCATCACCAGGTCAGTTAGCAAGAATGTAGTGACCCAAGAATGATCCATGTACACCAGCTTCATTATGTACCACTCCCCTTCATCTGAAGAAAATTGGAAACTGTCTCTATCATGAAAAATACTAGTGATATTCATTCCATATCTATGTAAATGCTTCTACCTCCCACAAACACTGGAAAACTACGTAAGCACATCCCAATTATCTCAAGCCTTGGTAAATATGGAATCACTGGGGATGTACACATAGTGTAACCGATTCCTGAGATCTTGGAAGAATGTTCTAGGGAATTCTCCAGATGGATCCTCTTCTTCATGTTTCCATCTACCCAAGAGCATTGGGCCTGATGCTATTTTTTCTTCTATTTTTGTTCCTCTAGCCTGTTTGTGCCAACAAATTACTGGACCTACTGCTGATGTCCTATCAACTGGACCAACTTTTCTTCCATGGTTCCATCCAACCGCCATTAAACCCTGACCCCAAGGTGGAGGGCTCACACCATCATTGGATCAATCATCGAGTTTTCTCAGCATGAACTCAGGATAGGCACTCTTCCAACTCAATGTGTATTTATAAATAATTGCATATGCATTGGTGGGTGGAATCATATCATTCTGCATCATTCCATCATCATGCATGAATATACACAATTTTTTCCTCATAACTGAAGGTTTACACACATGATTCACCTTTGAGTACACCTTTAGGTTCAACATTTTTACAAAACTGAATTTCCATGAGAACTGATGTGGATTATATGGCTTACAGATTGGCTCACAGTCAACCCTTGTTACAAGAACTCCATCTCGAAAGGCCATAAGGTATGATATATGTACCTCGGTCCCTACATTTTCATCAGTTAACACCCCATTCTATATAAAGAATAGGTGAAATATGAATCAATCCACCAATCCAACCTTATCAAGCACGTATTCCATGCCCAAATTGAATAGGTGACTCCTCAAGATATTTAGAGTTACTAGCCATAATTTTGTTTATGGAGGGTAAATGGGGTTACGATACTCATAAAATCCCATGTATGTGGCCACCCAGCTATAAAAAAATTGAAAATACCCTCACACGCATAGTTTCATATTCCCCTCACTAATATGGTGATGTACCTTGCATAATTTTGCAAGTATTTGGATACCAAGGTTGACTCATTGCGCTATATCCAACATCACCACCATTATAAAACCGATTGGTCAAACCCCCATGTTTGCATCCCTCACTGGGAGCATGCAGTCACAGATGAGTGTGGTCACAACTTCCACTAGGTCTCTTCCAGAATCTTCTAGTAAGAGACCTACTTACCCTACTGGTATCCCCTAGGACATGTGCATGACCTTGTCGGTAACATCCTTGCTAGATCCTCCCCCTTACCAGAATTCAATGCTAGTCCATTGAAGAAGTATCTCAAACACGTATTAAAGGGAACAAACCTCATCCCTATCCTCTCCTCACCGGTTCCCTACACCCGATCCATTAGTTCCTTCTATAGATCCTAAAACTACTCTTGGTCCCCCCATACACTCTACACTTAGAGAAATTCATCAAACATCACCCACAGTATCTGGATCCGAGTGATTTGCTGAAGGTCCCAGAGGCTAATACCAACCTTCTCATGATGCAAATGAAATGTATTGGTTCCCCAGTGAACATATTATTAGTAGGTTGAGCATGATATCTTATATCCTACAAAAATGGAACTGTTAATCCCGTGATGCTTCATAAATTCCTACCCACTTCGTCTCTGCTTTGATTTCCTAGAATGATGCACATGCCCAGTAGGACCATACCCACTTGTCTATGAATTTTCCTACCTATATCAAATCCCATCTATCATTAAATACCTTATATGGGTCCCCCAAACCCAACTTGATGATTTCATGACAATGTTGATTGGGTGCTTCGTCATCCTAATTCTCCCCCATCATCATTGTTGATAGGGTAGTAGAGGTGGTCTACTATAATGGGTAAATTTTCTATCTAGAGGTGTCCTGCAACATCCCTATCTACCATAATAAAGATGTCATCCCTCAATCAAAATCCATAAAGTGGAATAAACTTGCACAAAGGATATTCCCTTTGAGCCTCTAACAAAAATTCATATATAGATTCATTGTCCATGAAAATTCGGATGCACACTCTGATCATGATAATGTATACCATCAATTCCATCCAGGAATCACCCACATTGACTTCTTATACATCCATTGGATTCAAGAAATAATTATTTTCTATGTCTGGTTCATGAAGTTCATTCACGAAGACTATTTGTGGAACCGATTTAAGGAGCTTCGGGTCACAGTTCTCTCTTCATGGAGATGTGGTTCACTTTTTCATGTCCTCTAAGCATCATTCATGGAGAAAATGTCTGCATGCTCAGTTATCTAAATATAATTCTAATAACACATATCATTGAGGTCACGAGATTCATGAAAATGGAGAAAAAATTATTTTCTTCATACAAATTTTTATTCTTTTAACCCCCCCCCCCCCCCGATGTTATTTATAGGTGTATAGATGGGTCATGCTTCATGAAGAAGTTCACACCAGTAACAATTAAAAATCAGTATCATGCATGAGAATCATAAATGGTATTCACAAAAGGGATAAAATCATCAAATTTTTAGTGAAGCTAATTCAGAATCTGACCCTCCTTTTTCTATAGACTCCCATTCCGAGGGGGGGGGGATTTGTTTTCACTAAAATACATGATAAGAGAATATTCAAGGAAGATATATATAATTTAGATAAAATCTAGGACAAAAAGTCCCAAAAAACACTCCTAAGAGTCTCATTCGTGAAGCCCTACCACTTAATGAATGGTCATAGCTTATGGTGATTCTGGAAGAGAATACTCATTCATGAACACTTGAAGTCATGATGGTACCCTCTACGAGTACAAGGGTGATTCACAACTACAAAAGGGATTAATGGTGTGATTTTTGAGTTTGATAGAGCTATACCCATTTGTGAAGACACCAATTTCTTCACAAACCACTTCTAAACATCTCAAAACCAATTGATAATAAATACCCCCCTCATTCTGATATTTTAGGGACTATTACCTGACCCTTCAACTTTTGAATTTATCCCAATTCACAAACCTCATAAGAATGATGAACCAAACCAAAAAATGGATCATCCAATGTTTATGGGATTCTAAAAACTCCTTTTCATGTGTTCTTGAAAGCCTCCAAACCATGTGGATATTATTTTTGTGAAGGCTTATGCCCCTTATAAAGGAATAAGGCCCTATAGGGAACTCGGGGCTTAACAAAGAATTCAACCTTCATGAAGAACTCATTTCTTGAGCCATGACTTCATCCTTAGGTAGGGTCACCCTATTTATTGAATCCTACCCATTTGTGAGGCCCCTAACCTCCACGAAGCACATGATCTCCATAAATCACATCTCTATGAGACCCTAAACTTTGTGAAACCTCTCTCGAGGGCCTCTCCATGATTATTTCCTTTTGATAACACATATTCATGAAGGTTGAATTCCAAAATCCACCATACATATCTAGAATCAATTCATATGCACCTTAAGTCTCTATGTGACCTATTCCACTGATTCCCATGTCTAACTCCACTTCAAGTGTGGCCCATGATTTCCACAAGCATTTTTTTCTCACCATAGGTATAATAACATATTTTGTTTCTAAAAATAGGAACACTAATGTGGATCTCATGATTGAACACTCCTACCCATAATTACACCTTGGAATCACTAAATCCATGCTCCACCCAAGGGTTCATGATCCGTGGTTATGTATGACTAATGGGTAGAATGTGATTCCACTATTTCTATATTATATGGCATAAACTTTCTTAGTCTAAACGCCATAAACACATGATGTTAAACTATGGCCCTAACCTATGAAATAAGTATAGGATTCTATGTGTGTGATTGGAATGGGTTTGTTTAAACACCTCCTACCCTCATAGGGAATGAGATCATCATCACATGGAATGAGATCCTCCTCACAAATAATGACATCCTCCATGGGATGCTTCCATGTGTAATCCATGCACTATAACTCTTCGATGATTATTTCATGACCTAAGTGTCAGGTCTACTACTTCCTCTTATTTCTCACACTTATCATGACTCACATGGTCTTATAGTTTGGTAGGGATAGTGAGATCCACCAAACCTCCAATATGGGGCTTCTCTATTGATATAATCAGCAATACCCATCCATATGGATGACTTCCATGCATAATCTCTAACTATATGTTCCCTTGGTCCCCCTCATAAGGTATAATCCCCATACTATTTTCTGAACTATGTGGGATACATATAAAGACTCTCTGAGGTCCAAACCAAACACCCATATCCATCCTGGTCTTCTTCAAACCACATCCCCAGTAAGATCATGTCCCTCACCTGGGGGACCAAATATCCTCCATTTCCATCAAGTTGATAAAAGTGGAAATCCCCATGCCAACTCTAACCAAGAGTAGCCCTCTTGTAAAGTGAAGATTGCATGCATAATCCCCACACCATCCCTAACTAGAACACCATTTTTAATGATAACACCATTACTAAAATACATTAAATTTCATAGAATGGTCCTATCACATGACCTTAAACTAAGGAATAGAACTACATGGGTTTTGATCCTATCTTCTAGATAGGGTATGTAGGATGGATCTTTGAGTTTCAATCCTAACCACTAGTAAACCAAGATGACCCCTCCTAGGTACATACCTCGATGATCCACCTCCATGGTTGTTTCAATCAACCTTCATGGTCAGACATATTTCCCTTATGGGACACACCTCCCGAATCTTCCTCCATTCGAAGTTCTGATCCATCCACATTCATGGTGTGACATCTTTCCTTTATTGGACACACCTCATAGTTCCTACTCCACGAGGATTTATGATTTATCCTTTGGTAAAAAAATTTGTGTTCCCTCATAGGGATACAACTAATTGATCCACCTCCATGAGGCATTCTAATCAATAAACACTATATACACAAGACATTAAACTTGTAACCCCAAATACATACCTCATGCTAAATATGGGATGCTTGAGGTGAAATACTTATAAGATATGTGCCTATGGAATAAACAACCTCATAAAAACATGGGATACCTAAGGTGAAATCCTTGGAAGATATACTCCTTTGGAATCATATACCCCGTGATTGACATAGGATACCTTGGGTTATATTCCAAATATTCCCTCCTATGAGGAAGAATACAAGTGACCAATGTTCCTATCATCTATACATCCCAGAGATGCCCAATGTGACTAATATCTTGACCGAAGGTTGCTTCCCTGTCAATACCAAATGGAATTTCTAGATAGAAGCAGTTTCATTGACTTGTGTCGACAAAGATAGGGCACATCAAATGAGTTCCAAAAACATAAATTAACCATATAAGGGAGAAATAGACTTGGAGAAAAATTTCCAGGAGGAATACAAGAAAAGAGGAATCAATATCCCATAATCCCGTTTCGATCAAGGAGAAGACATAACCATTGAAAGTGATGAAATCCACCTACTTTTGTAAATTGGGAATTTAGGGTAACAAAGCACATAAGTGGACACTAACATGAATGGTGGTTCACCATGATGAAATCACTGGAGACTTTATTATCACTACCACAAAGAGATCCTATAAAAAACTCTTACCTCCAAGATTCAAATTACACCATCGATAAAAGTTTTTGATCACTGATCTACCTCTAGTCAGTGTCTTTAAGTTCAAGGGTCGAGCTAAGGGATCAAATGGAATCTCTATGACTCAAAATAGATAAGTGGAAAGAAAGAAATGGCTCACATCCATTTTAATATATACTGAATCTAAAGTATATAAGACACATTTCATACCTTTAATCACTTTAGGAGCCTCATGGTTAAAGTCCTCCATTGACTATATCTTTCACGGTCCCTAACCACCAGCTCCTTTAGCCTAGTGTAAACCACATGAGGGTGGTGATGCAAACAACCAAAAATTTCTACCAACTATATATTCCCTTCACACTCCTCTACCATGTATTCCACTCTGCATACCTCATTTATCCTATTTTTGTCTCTATCTAGGAAGTCCATAGACCATGTCTCTATAAATTATACAACGGGATGTAAAATCCTAAGTGAGATGTCCCCATGAATCATCAAAGAAACACTAACTCTCCTTAGGTTGAATCAATATATCCCGAGTGACCTAAACCACCAATACTCTTTTCATGGTAAATCTCTTGAAGCATATCACACACCTAGATCCCTATTATAGTCATCGACTACAAGATTCCAATGTCTCAGATCCTACTTTCCCACTACCAGCACCCCATATTAGTGATTTTTCTTCAAGAAAATCTCCACTAAAAAATCATACTTGAGCACTCCAGCATAGGTTGGAATATAAATAGATATCACAGAAACCCAGATGTCTCATCTTAAGCCTCGATCAATGTCATTTTCTCGAAAGAAGGAATTTTGAAACCTATCCATATATTATTGATAAAGGTTAGTTAAACTCTCTGAATACTCTTCCATAGTCATAATTACCTACTGTAATTTCAGAATCACCTAAATGGATACCGATCATAATGTGGCTGGATAGAATTTCTCCCTGGTGAGAACCTTGAAATATTACCCACATATATCTATCTCATTGTGTGACTTATTTAAAAGACTCCACCATCAACTAGTGGACCCTTGAAGAAGACACACTACTAGGATCAACATCTAATATACATGTTTTTGAACAACACTACAACATTAATATCTTTTTGCGGCAGTTTTTAAGCGGCGGTTTACTAAACTGCTGCTAAAACCTTTTTTTTCAACCCCGACACTTCCCCCCCCCCACACCCCATAACCCCCCTTCTCTCCTAAACCCCCGCGAGACCACCCTGGTGACCCCCAAAACCCTATCCCCTCGCCACCTCTCCAATTCTCATCTTAGGTAGTCTTTTCTCCTTAAAATTTATTTGAAATAGATCCTCCAATCCTATTGTTATATTTAATTATTAATAATGTGTAGTATAACAAATTTTCCATCACAATGATGAAATTAATTAATTGAATGATTAATCATTATAAATCATGGGTGGGATTATTCCTTGGACGCCTTTAGATTAAATGCTATTGTGGCCAAACTTGTGGCTACTCATGGGTGTGGATATCATTGATTAATAATGAATTGAAAAATGGATTAAAGTATGTTTATCATGATATACAAACCTAGGTGATTTCATGATATAACATGAATTTGGTAATAGATTAATGTTAATAGAAATTATTGGCAATAATTTGTTATGAAAATGAATATTAAATTGGAAGATATATGGTGATTTTTAGAATTAATCATTGAGTATTATGATATAATATTGTTATATGATTACTGTTGTGACCTATTTTGAGTTTCATGTTGTAATTATTATATACTAGGATAGGCACAAATGCACTCTTTAATTCCTGTATAGAGAGATTATCCCAGTTTAATGCTGTAATGATTATATAGGGGATTGGATGAATTTCCTATTGTAATGATTATATAGAGGGATATGACTAGATACCATACTTCTTGTTGTCACGACCCATCCTCGGGGCCCGTTCCGTGACTACCCCAAGCCCGCCTTCCATAGGCCAGGGGCTGGCGACTAGCACCAAAGGCATAAATCCCGATAACTGGGAAGACATTGCCTTTATAAAAGTAAACAAAACACCACAGAGTACAAGCGGAAGTAAAACACTAACTACAAAAGGAAGTGCTGAAAAGTAAATGGTCCAGAATACAAACCCAATCGAAAGTATAGCTACAACTGAACAAAATTACAACAGAAAAGACAAACAGCTAGAAGAAAGGAAGCAGCTCCTGAGTCGTCCTCCTCGGATCCTACCTGAAGGGTAGGTACAGATAGCGCAACTCCTGAATCATCCACCACGGATCCTACCTGAAGGGTAGGTATAGATAGTGCAGCTCCTGGATCGTCCACCACGGATCCTGTCTCGTCGTGAGGTCCACCTCCGGGTACCGTCCAATCCTCGAACACTCGGCCTCTGTCTGCGTTGCCCGTCTTCTGCAACCAACAAATTGAGGTACGGGCATAGCCGTGCAGGGGTGAGTATAACGATACTCAGTAGGGACCCCGAGACCCTCAAGGTCTCACTAAATCCAACAAGGTTAACCACAAAGAAGATCTCAACAGATAACCTCTACTTAGGTATATGCCCATACATATACCCAAGTTATCAAGTAACCCATCTCAATCATGAGGAAACACAAATATTATGAAATCAACAGATAACCACTACCCAGGTATATGCCCATACATATACCTAAGTTATCAAGGGACCCATCTCAATCATGAGGTAAATACAAAGATCATAGACTCAGCTCAAACCAGGATTTTCAATATTGAAACCGTAACTACTGAAGAGCCCCATCTTTGGAGTGTACAGTGGTCCTGTCACGACTCCGAGGTACTGCTCACTAACCTAAGACTACTGAGGTACTCCTCCTGTCGAGTACCGCGGGTCAACCACCCAAACACAATAGTGCTTCCCGCCAGGGCATGCCACCCAAACACAGTAGTGCACACCCCCTAATAGCATGCAGAGGTACTCTCCGGACGAGTATCGTGGGTCTGCACTGTCACATAGTAGTGCTCCGTCCGCCATGGGTCTGCACCCAAACAAAGTAGTGCTCCCTCCACTGGGCTAGTCAACTCACTCCAAGTCGAGTCGGTCAAGCAGTCGTCAGGTCTCAGCCGGCTACACGGTCTCCGTACTCCGTACGCTCGTCTCCGGGAGGGTCCTCTCCACGAGCTACAGGTCGATACTCCAAGTATCTCAAAGTCACACGAAGAAGTATCTCAAAGTATTGCCTCGTCATAGGGGTCTCAATGCAACAGACGGCGGGTCAATCGGACGCCCGGTTTGTGAGTTATTAGCCTTTTCATCCCAGGGGCCCGATTGGTTTCGTGTGCAAACCAACCCGGACATATCTCAACTGTACCCTGAACTCTCATAGGGTATACTCATAGGGACCGTTTCTCAACGTGATCACCAACGCTGCTGACGGTTCGTCAAACGGATGTCCAGTCTGAAAGTTATCAGCTTTTCCGTTCTAGGGGCCCGACTGGATTTCGGGTACAATCCAACTTGGCCACTTTCCAACTGCAACCAAAACTCAGGCGAAGTATTCCAAAATTTCCGTCTCATCAAGAGGAATCCAACAAAGTTGTCGGCACGTCAATCGGACGTCCAGAGCTCAAGTTATAAGCTTTTCCGCTCCGAGGGCCCGGTTGGTCTCGTGTTCAAACCAACTCAGCTATACCCAAAGTTCTCCGAAACCTTGAGTGTAATATACCATAATGACTACCTCAATCCAAGTATCGCATCGCAACAGACGGTGCATCGATCAGAGGTCTGTAGCCCAAGATATGGGTGTTTGAACGAAAACTACACGAAAATAGGGGGTTCGGGCCCGGTCCGACCTGGCCCGAGACCCCCCTGGGTCGGTCCAAACCAGGTCGACCCAACCCGGGTTCGGGTCCTGAACAAAAGGGCGTGGCCCGGCCTGGGTGGCCCGACCGGTTGGCCGGCCGCGCTGGAGCGGCCGCGGCGCCCGCGTGGCCAGCGGGTGTGGGGGGGGGGGGGTTACAACCCCCCACATATGATGAACCGGCACGGCTTAAAGTCGCGCCTCTTGGCCTCCGTAACTTCTAAGCCGTTCCGGTTCGGTCTGCCGTCGTGGCTCAGCCGCAGCGGTTCCTGTTCCGACGGTGCGCCGCCGCCGCCTTCCGCGGACCACCGGACGCGCTCCAGTGGTCCGTTTTGCTCGTCGCCTTCGCCAATGGTCCTCCCGGGACCCGACCTTCACTACGGAGGCTTCAAAATGACTTTGCAGCCCCGTTTGTCATCACCCATCAATCCACGCTCAATGTTCAACCAGCGGAGTCTTCGAATCGCCTTCGCGGCCTCAACTCCGGCAGCGGTTTCGTTCGGCCTCAACGGTGCGGCGCGACGGCGCCGTGCATCCATGCCGTATTCTCCATGATTCTGTGTGGTGCCGATGCACCGCGACGCCTTCGTTCGAGCCGCAACATAATCAACAACAAGGGGGAGGAGGGTCGGCTGTGTTTGTGCGGTCCAACCTCCTCCCGTTATAATGATAGCAAGCGGCCATCAAATAGAAGTCGATGTACGGCAAAGAAATAGTTCACGGGAAAAATCAATAAACCTCAACATCAACCCACATGAACGAACAATCCGCGGATCAACCTAGAAATGGTTGGTCTATGCTCGTCATTATTTTCTCAAAAGATAAGAGAACCCCAAATAAAATTCCCCTACAACCTCTTAAATAAAAAAAAGAATCATACCAATATTTCCAACCCACAAAATAAAACATTCGTGGGTCAACTTAATGATGAGTTGATCCGGGTTCTTTGTTTTAGAAGGAAAGAACCACGGGAATAATACCATTCTTAAATTAATCCCCCTACCTCGATAACGAGTTGACGATCGAAGAGAATCGCAGAAAGTAGCATCGTGGGGTGGTTTCGATGACGGCTTTGGCGTGCTTCAGAGAAAGGGAAAGCTTCATCAATTGTCGGAAGAGAGGAAGCCGGGGTAGACGTCGGCGTTCTTCGCGTTCTCCAATGAAGAAGATGGACTCTATCTCCTCCAATCCCCCAATACAACAATCCAACTCCCAATAAAATAAGTCCCTCTTATTTTATTAAAGCATGGAAAGTATTTGAAAATCCAAAATTTAAAACAACTCACCTCATAAAAAAAACTTGAGTTGTCAAATTGAATTTTGTATTAAGTTGGCATCATAAATGTGAAGAAGGAAGTCACATCATTAAAAACAAGGGGGTTTCAAGGGAAAGAGTTAAGGTGGTTTAGGGAAGATGAAGGGGTGGGGTTCGTGTGGGCCCCACCTCACATTTAACCTCACTTAGGTAGTTAGGTTCACCCAACCTCCATCCTTAGGATTTAACCACTTTAAAGATATAAAATTAGTTGCACAAATTTTATTTCTTGGAAGTCTTTATCCACAAAACTAAACAACTCGTCATGAGAAAACGCAACTCTGGAAAAGGTCTTCTTAAACAATTATCGGCGCTGTGAGTTCATCGGTGCCCTCAGATTTCAATTCCGAGCACTGGTTTAAAAGTTAGAAAAACCCGCTCGTTATTTCACTGAACATACCCGAGCCTATCTTCGGAAATTAATTCAGGGCAGACCGGGCCTCAGAATCAGGTGCCGTCAGAAACTATGTTCTTGTAAAATCCCAAATAAAATTAAGAAAAAATTTCCCTTGAATTTTACGGGTCTTTACATTACTCCCACCTCAGGGCTTTATGTTCTCATAAAGCTTTAACACAAACTAGGGATACAAAAGTGGTACTAAGCACGCATTTGAGCCTTTCGCTCCCATGTGCTCACCTGAAGGTTCCCATACTGCCAGTGAAAACGGACCCAAGGAATCGAACATCCTTGTAGGATCCGCTCTTGCCGATCCTCAACCTCCACTAGAACCCTGCAAAAGTCACCCCATCGCCAAAGTCCAGTTCCCCATGGCGATGATAAGCGAAGGATCGTGCACGTATCTCCTTAGTTGAGATACGTGTAAGTCATCGTGCACCTGGTGCAACTGAGGTGGATGGGTCAAGCGGTAAACCACCTTGCCTACCTTGCTGAGGACCTGAAAAGGTCCTCTGATCCTCGGAGATTACTTGCCGCCTCAGCCACATCACTATAGACCTCGTCGAGGTGAGACCTGTAAGAAAACGTGGTCTCCATCCTCAAATCCCAGTGGTTCTGTCTCCATTCAACATAAGACTTCTTGTTGGCTCGGAGTTGTCCTCATCCGCTCCTGGATGACCTAGACCTTCTCTATCGTGGCCTGGACCATCTCTGGTCCCACAAGAGATGCTATGATTTCTTCTTTGCCGATAAGAGAAATCCGGTCTCATCCCCTGGATGAACCATGTTCTTTGCCTAAAACAGTCAATCCTATCATGAATGGCACTAATCCATGCCATGGATGACATCATAAGTCCTCGACGCTACTACCAAGAGATCCAACTGTTAATCTCACCTCCAAGGGTTGAGTCACACTGTCGACATCAGTGTGTGGTCACTGGGTCTCCTCCAGTATGAATCTCAAAGTGAGGGTCAAGTCAACAGGTTTAACCGGAACCTCTTAGTATCAATCAAACTAAAAAGGGCAGGTAAGTAAACATCACAAAGATAAGTGACTTTTATTACTGCAGCTCGTAGTACAAGACACACAATAACCACAAACAACAACAACAACAACAACAAGGAAGCTAGTAGCACCAAGATCAAAGGCCTCTATGCCTAGAACTAGTCCGCTCCTGATTAGAACTGAAACTCAAAACTCTTGCTGCCACGTGGGTGAAGTTTCCGATTCAGGAGTGATCGGCTACACCTTCCTATGCAAGAGTTAATCCTGTGATGCCTGGGGTTTCCTTTTCGCCATCCAAGGAAAACCCATCCCGACATTTGCCTAATACCGTCAATTTGTGTATGAACTGTGGATCCAATCCATAATCAGATCAACGTCGTAAGGCCTCGATGCTGCCACCAAGATATTACAACTGAAACTCTCATCTCGTGGGTCAGATCACACTGTCGGCGTAAGTGTGATTATCGAGTCTTCTTCCAAGGTATCTCCAGACGTGAGGGTTAAGTCTACGGCTTACCAGAAACTCTAGGTCTGGGACAAGATTCGTGGAAGGAAGGAATGATTCGTATCAACGTCTATTACTACGACAGCTAATAGTGGACACAGACTGCCCCTCGAATCATTCTTAGATTCATTGGGTCACTCTCCTTGACCGCATGCAGCTACTCTCTTCCCCTTCCATCCAGCTCCCTGAGCCTGGCGGGGACAACAAAGGCGGGTGGTTGTAACATGTTGAATTGTACACCACCACATGCTGCTCTCCTAGCTCTAATTCCATGTCCGATGCTCTGCAGATTCATCTTTCTTTAACATTTCCTCTTTTTGAAACATTCGCACGCCCAAGTCTCCGAGATTGGCGCCAGTTTCCAGCTTTCACACTGCTATCCTTCACTGACTGCATCCATTCAGCAAAAGAATTCTCAACCACAAGGGTTCTTTCTAGAACCCTAACATAAGTAGGAATGCGTAGAGAAAGGAGTGCTTACTTGGATATCCTTTATACACACCTCACTCAGAGGTCCGAGCTCTATAGCACTGATCGAATTGTATTCATCGAGTACCCGGAATGTTCGGTATGCCTCGATGAATAATCAGCTTCCGACTCGCCATCCTGCCGAAGTTGTATAAGCTCAATAAAACTTTCAGCCACCTCCTCAAGCCAGTCCTCATACTCCTGTGAGTCGGGATCACCTCGGAACTTGAGGGTATCTAATGTTAGAACACGTGTAAGGCAGTAAGCCTACATGTGTCACCTACCGGTACCGCCGGTTGTAACTGCAGACCAACAGGTAGTGATGTATAGCTGATACACTACCTGAAGGCACTATCTCATGCATCGGTCCACGTACTGAAGCCTCATCTCTATGCGGACCATCCTCATGGTCACTCACTAGAAAACACTAAAAATCGCCTCCAGCTAGTCCTCTGCTGTTTGGGAATCTGCCTTGCCTCGTAACCTCAGAGGCCGCTGCTGCTGGAACTCGTGCAACGTGCTCTGCCAGCGTGCACAGTTCGCTAGTAAGGGTGGTGGCATCTGCTGCCCAATAGGTGGTGGTGCTACTAGTACAGCACCCGAGGGTGCCAACATAGTAAAAAGGGCCCCGCACTGGAGGCTCGTCACTCGGTGAGCCGTCATCGAGTACTCTCTCGGAACTCCAACTGACTGTCTGCGTAGAGACATCCTAAACAGATGCGACACAGTCAAAAATTTATACCTGGTGAGCTGAGCTGGTTTGAGCTGAATTTAAAACTTTTGGAAACACACACACAATCAGTGTTTTCGTGTACAAAGTCGGAAATCAGTAGTCAGGGTCCTGGTGTATGGATACGTCAGCCGCCGCACCAATACCGGACTTCCTGAACTAAAGACCACACTCGGTACCATTAACACTATTACTTCACATAGAAAAAGATCAGAGTCCTGAGTTCTGTGGTAGAACCGAACTCCTTTGATACCAATTTGTCACGACCCATCCTCGGGGCCCGTGCCGTGACTACGCCAAGCCCGCCTTCCATAGGCCAGGGGCTGGCGACTAGCACCAAAGGCGTAAATCCTGATAACTGGGAAGGCATTGCCTTTATAAAAGTAAACAAAACACCACAGAGTACAAGAGAAAGTAAAACACTAAGTACAAAAGGAAGTGCTGAAAAGTAAATGGGCCAAAATACAAACCTAATCGAAAGTACAACTACAACTGAACAAAAGTACAACAGAAAAGACAAACAGCTGGAAGAAGGAAGCAGCTCCTGATTCGTCCTCCTCGGATCCTACCTGAAGGGTAGGTACAGATAGCTCAGCTCCTGGATCATCCACCATGGATCCTACCTGAAGGGTAGGTACAGATAGCGTAGCTCCTGGATCGTCCACCACAGATCATGTCTCGTCGTGAGGTCCACCTCCGAGTACCGTCCAATCCTCGAACACTCGGCCTCTGTCTGCGTTGCCCGTCGTCTGCAACCAACACAATGAGGTGCGGGCATAGCCCGTGCAGGGGTGAGTATAACGATACTCAGTAGGGACCCCGAGACCCTCAAGGTCTCACTAAATCCAACAAGGTTAACCACAAAGAAGATCTCAACAGATAACCTCTACTTAGGTATATGCCCATACATATACCCAAGTTATCAAGTAACCCATCTCAATCATGAGGAAACACAAAGATTATGAAATCAATGGATAACCACTACCCAATTATGTCACGACCCGTCCTTAGGGCCCATTCCATGACTACCCCAAGACCGCCTTCCATAGGCCAGGGGTAGGCGACTAGCACCAAGGCGTAAATCCTGGAAAAAGGGAAGGCATTGCCTTTGAAAAGTAAACAAGCACCACAGAGTAAGAAAGCGGAAAAGAAAACACTAAGTAAAAACTGTAACAAGCTGGTACAATAGTAAGTGTGGAAAAGTAAAGGGGGCAGAAATACAAGCCCAAATGTAAAGTACAACTGAAAGGGGAAAAACAGCAACTGAGAAGTAAAGCCGCAGCGTCGAGCCGTCCTCTAGAAGTCCCACTTGAAGGGTGGGTACAGATAGCCTCCACTGCTCCTCGGGTCCACCTGACTGCTCCGAGTACGTCCCACCCAGTGGTCCACCTCCAGGTACCGTCCTACTCCGCAAGCCTCCACCACGATCAGCGTTGTTCTTTGTCTGCAACCAACACAACGTAGTGTGGGCATAGCCCGTGCAGGGGTGAGTATAAGCTACTCAGTAAGGACCCCGAGACCCCCGAAGGTCTCCCAGAATCCACAAAGGATAAACCACAAAGGAAAGATACAATAACGAAGTAACATCCGACACGGCTTAGGTATATGCCCATACATATACCTAAGTCATCAATTCTTGCTCGGCTCCAACTTCTGAGCTCATGTACAACTCAGTCCACACAGGAAAGAAAAACGTAAAATCCACATAGGATAGCTCTACACAATCCACAAAGGAAAGTAAAACGTAAATCCACACAGGATAGCTCAACACAATCCACAAAGGAAAGTAAAACATAAATCCACACAGGATAGCTCAACACAATCCACAAAGGAAAGTAAAAAAGAGTTCAGCTCACACAGGTATACTTCTTGTATGACGATAAAGATGATCACTGATCCATCAAAGTCGTCGGACCCACAAAGGATCGAAAGGTACTAACCCCCGCAATGACCCACACAGGATCTGACCCACACAGGATCAATAGGTAACTAACCCCCGCAAAGACCCACACAGGATCGGGCCCACACAGGACCTGTTGGCGCTGGCTTACACAGAACCGCTGAGCGCTGACCCACACAGGATCGGATCCACACAGGATCTGTAGCACTGATCCACGTAGAATCGCTGAGTGCAGTAGTCGTCGCAGTCCACTGAGGATCTCTGCACAGTCGTCGTCGTAGTCCACTGAGGATCTCTGCACAGTCGTCGTTGTAGTCCACTGAGGATCTCTGCACAGTCGTCGATGTCGAAGTCGCAGCCAGCACTAGGGTTCCCGCACACAGCAAGCTCGTTCGGGAGGGTCCGCTCCACGAGCCGAGAGGCTGATACATCAACTGAAACATAGTTCAGAGTTGATGTATCCAAAAGTTTGGTATCGTCAACAGTAACTCAACGTCGCAGACGGCGCGTCAATCGGACGCCCGGTCTGAGAGATATTGGCCTTTTCGTCCCAGGGGCCCGGTTGGTTTTTAAGGGAAAACCAACCCGACCGTACTCCACTTGCGTCCAAACCTCGGGCGGAGTATGCCAAAAGATCCATCTCACTTAGAGGAATTCAATGAAGTCAACGACACGTCGATCGGACGTCCGAAGCTCAAGATATGAGTGTTTCCTCTCCGAGGGCCCGGTTGGTTTCGTGTACGAACCAACCCGGCCGAACTCAAAGTATTCCGAAACCTTGAGTGCGATATACTGAAACGACTGTCTCGATCCAAGGGTCGTGTTTCCGCTGACGACGAGTCGTTTTGAGCCCCGTAGTTCAAGTTACGGGCAAAAGACCGAAACAGTCCGAAGATGGGGGTCTGGGCCCGGGCCGACCCCCCCCCCCCCCCCCCCCGGGTCGGTCGAACCGGGTCGCCCCAACCTGGATGGACCCGGTCCGGCCAGGCCAGGGTGCGGCCCGGCTCGGCCGGCCGGTCCGGCTCAGCTCGGTCGAGCTGCCGAGCAGCGCGGGGGGCTTGCTGCCCCCGCGTGACAGCAACGCGGCCCCCGCGGGGGGCCGCCCTGGTCAACAGACGCGGCAAAGGTTGCGTCCCGCGTGCGCGCCGGACCCGCGCAGCCGTGGGTCTGCTGGCGCCGCCGCCGCCGCGGTGACCTTTTCCGGCAGCGCGCCGGGGCACCGCCGCCGACCCGCGCCGCTGGTGGCTTCCACGGGCCACCGGAGTTGCTCCGGTGGCTTCCGTGGGCCACCGGAGGTGCTCCGGTGGTCCGTTTTCCTTCCCGTCTGCGCCGCTGTTCCTCCCAGGTTCCGTTCTTCACTACAGGATCATCAAATCTCCCTTGCTTCACGTTTTGTCGTCGCCTTCCAAATCCGCACAACAACGAAGAACTGCGGAGGGTTGTTGGGCCGTGTTCATTTGGCCCGCACCCTCCGTGTTAGGCGATAACAATTGGGAGGATTAAACAACACATCAAACAAAAATTTTAATAAATGAAAATTGTTCTTATGAAACCGGTTATTTAATTTAAAAGAAATGTTCACGGAAATATAGATTATTTCAAAACAACCCCTACCTCGTCAAGTCGTCGCACACGCGTTCTTTCGCGGAATTGATCGTCGCGGAAGGTAGGGATCGTCGCGTCGTCGCAGTATCCGGCGTTGCGTCGACGAACTCCGAGGTCCAAGAAACAACAGATTTAATTTTAATAATTAAATCCATCTTGAGTTAAAATCCACAAAGGAATTTAAAGAATCGCAAACTCTCACCTCAACTGATGATCGAAGGTTTTTGTCGCGGAGGAAGGAACGTCGCAGAAGAACGTCGCGGGAGAAGAAACGTCGGCTTTGCGGCACACGGCGTCGCGTCATCGATTTCCGCGGGTTTGGCGTTCTTCGTCAGAGGCCGGTGTTCTTTGCGTTCTTCACGTTCTTCACGAAGGAGGATGAAGAACTCTTGGTTTCTGTCAAATCCTCTCAACGAACATTTTTCCAGAAGTCGTGTGTTGGTCTTATTTTATTATTACGCCAACAGATTTCAAACAGGTTAAGAAACGAATGAAATTAATTCATAGAATTAATTCAACGAAGAAACCGCCCAATTAATTCAACGAATAAAAGTGCCCAATTAATTGGTGCGTTAAGAATTTAAGAAAACGCGTCAGTTGACTTTCATGATGACGGGTTTTCGCGGGTGCGTTACTTAGCGGAAAAGAAACGGTGGGGCTCGTGCGGACCCCACCTCAAAAATATCCTACCAAGAGGGTAAGATATTTCTGGATAGCACCCTATCCGCATCAACTCAGCTTAAGCTGCTTTAAGTGGCTTCAAGTGGCTTCCAAGCGGCTTAAGTGAAATAAAATAAAGTTTGTCGTACAATTTATTTTATTTCTTAACTTTAAGCCCAAAAATTAAAAACTACACCCGAGCAAACGCAACTCCGGAAGAGGCGTTTCTAAGCAATTACTGGCGCTGTGATTCCATCGGTGCCCTCAGAATTCGATTCTGAGCACCGGTTCAAAAGTTAGAAAAACTCGCTTGTCCGTTCACTGAACATACCCGAGCCAAACTTCGGAACATGATTCCGGGCACACCAGGCCTCAGAATCAGGTGCCGTCAGAAACTGCGTTCTTGTAAAATTTTAAAGAAAATTAAGAAAAACAATTCCTTGAAATTTACGGGTCTTTACATCACTCCCACCTCAGGTATTTACGTCCCCGTAAAGATACATCATAAACTAGGGAAACAAATGTGGGTAGTGAGCACGCATCTGAGCCTCCCGCTCCCAAGTGCTCTCCAGGAGGTTCCCGTGCTGCCATCTGATGTGCACAAGAGGAATCGATCATCCACATAGGACCCGCTCCTGTCGATCCTCGATCTCCACCGGGACCTCCGTAAAAGTCACCCCATCATCCAAGTCTAGCTCCCCATGGTCAATGATGTGCGTCGGGTCGTGCACGTATCTCCTCAGCTGAGATACGTGGAAGACGTCGTGCACCCGGTGCAACTGAGGTGGTAGAGCCAGGAGATAAGCCACCTCGCCAATCCTGCTGAGGACCTGGAAGGGTCCGATGAAGCATGGGGACAACTTGTCGCCTCGGTCAAATCTTAGTAATCCACGTCGAGGTGAGACACGCAAGAAGACGTGGTCGCCATCCTCGAACTCTAGTGGTCTCCGCCTCCTGTCAGCATAAGAATTCTTCCGGCTCTGAGCTGTCCTCATCCACTCCTGGATGACCTGGACCTTATCTGTCGTGGCCCGGACCATCTATGGTCCCACAAGTGCTGACTCCCCAGGGTCTGCCCAGCACAAAGGGGATCTGCAAGGTCTGACATACAACGCCTCATATAGTGCCATCCCGATGGTGGAGTGGTAGCTGTTGTTGTACGCGAACTCCACCAAGGGTAGGTGGTCCTCCCAACTGCGACCAAAGTTGAGGACACATGCGCGGAGCATGTCCTCAAGAGTCTGAATGGTCCTCTCCATCTGACCATCCGTCTGAGGGTGAAAGGCGGTGCTCAGACGTAGCCGCGTCCCGAACGCCTCCTGCAACCCCTTCCAAAGCCGGGAAGTAAAGCGAGAATCCCAATCAGAGACGATAGATGATGGAACACCGTGAAGCCGTACAATCTCCTGAACGTAGAGACGCCCGAAGCTCTCCACCGAGCCCTGCTCTCTGATGGGTAAGAAGTGAGCCGACTTGGTGAGTCGGTCGACAATCACCCAGATAGAGTCGTGACCTCTAGAAGTGCGTGGAATTCCAGTCACGAAGTCCATAGATATCCCATCCCACTTCCACTCTGGGACCTCCAAGGGCTGTACCAAGCCTGCTGGTACCTGATGCTCTACCTTCACCTGCTGGCAGGTGAGGCATCGAGAAACAAACTCTGCCACAACCTTCTTCATTCCCGGACACCAGTGCTGTCGTCTGAGGTCCTGGTACATCTTCGCCACTCTAGGATGTACCGCCAAAGGAGAAGTGTGAAACTCTCTCAGCACCTCCTCCTGTAAAGAAACTGGTACCAAGGTACGTCCTCTGAAAAGGACTTTGTGCTCTGCTCCAAGGGAGAAACCATCAGGTGCCTGTCCCGAGGCTATCTGTGCACGCCGTGTCTCATAGTCAGCATCCCCACACTGTGCCTCTTTGACCCACTGTAAAAGTGGAGGAGAGACTGTGAGAGACTGAAGGAAGTCTGCTCCGTCCCTATCCACGAAGGATATCTGCAAGGCGGCTAGCTGCTCTGTCGCCTCCTCAAGTAGCTGAATGCCCGTCCTCCTGCTGAGAGCATCGGCTACTACGTTCCCCTTCCTAGGAGTATAGACTATCTCAAAGTCATAGTCCTGGAGGAACTCGAGCCATCGCTGTTATCTCATGTTCAGGTCCTTCTGAGAGAATATGTACCTGAGACTCTGGTGGTCAAGAAAGACTGTAAAGCGCTCGCCCATCAGATAATGCCGCCATGTCTTCAGAGCGAAGACCACTGCTGCTAACTCCAAGTCATGCGTGGCGTAGTTCTGCTCATGCGTCCTCAGCTGACGTGATCCATAGGCAATCACGGCCCGCTCCTGGATCAGGACACATCTGAGTCCGGTCCCTGATGCATCGCAGTAGACTACGTACCCTACTCCCTCCTCAGGCAACCTCAAGATAGGTGCACTGGTCAATCTCTGTCTCAGCTCCTGGAATCTCTGCTGACATCTGTCTGACCACACAAAGGGTTTCCCCTTCTTAGTCAAAGCTGATAGTGGTGCCACAACTCTGGAGAAGTCTGGCACGAATCTCCGATAGTATCCAGCTAGACCCAAGAAACTTCGCACCTCCGTCATGCTCCTGGGTGGCTCCCAAGCTAGCACAGCCTCGATCTTCGTGGGATCCACAGCAAATCCCGCCTCATAAATGACGTGACCCAAGAAGTGGACCTCACGTAACCAGAACTGGAACTTAGAGAGCTTTCCATAAAGTTGGTTCTCTCAGAGTGTGTCCAGTACAACCCGCAAGTGGTAGGCATGCTCCTCCTCCGTGGTCGAGTACACCAAAATGTCGTCGATGAATACCACGACAAATCGATCGAGGTATGGCTGGAAGATCCTGTTCATGAGGCTCATGAACACTGTTGGAGCGTTGGTTACACCGAATGGAATAACCAAGAACTCATAGTGTCCATACCGACACCTGAAGGCCATCTTCTGCACGTCCTCGTCTCGAAGTCTGAGCTGATGATAGCCTGACCTGAGGTCTATATTCGAGAACCACCACGCTCCCTTGAGCTGATCGAAGAGGTCATCAATCCTCGGTAGCGGATACTTGTTCCTCACTGTCACCTGGTTCAGGCGACGATAGTCGACACACAGTCGCAAGCTCCTGTCCGGCTTCTTGGCGAACAATATCGGGGAAGCCCAGGGTGAGACACTGGGTCGGATGAACCCCTTGCCCTGCAAGTCCTCCAACTGTACCCGCAGCTCTCGAAGCTCAGCGGGGGCCATCCGATACACTGGAGTGGATATTGGGGCTGTCCCGGGGTACAGATCAATGTAAAAGTCTACCTCTCTACGAGGAGGTAGTCCTGGAATGTCATCAGGGAAGACGTCCGCATACTGATCCACCACTGCAGGAAAACTAGGACTCTGCACGTCCACTGCTCCTAGGATGAGGCTATCCAACTGATGAGTGATGGGCTTTCCTCTCCTCTGCAAGAGTCCATCCTGTTCTGCGAAGGCTCCCTTCTCACCGGTGAAGGTGAACCTGCTCCCGTCGGTGCGCACACATCGCACCTTGCGCCTAAAACAGTCAATCTGAGCATGGACTGTAGATAACCAATCCATGCCCAAGATGACGTCGTAAGGCCTCGATGCCGCTACAAGAAGATCCCAGCCGAAGCTCTCGCCTCTTAGAGTAAGCTCACACTGCCGGCACCAGTGCGTAATCGTCGAGTCTGCTCCCGTAGGGGTCTCTAGCCGTAAGGATCGAGCCAACGGCTCTGTCGGAATCTCTGAGCTTCGAACAAGGGCAGCAGCTATGAAAGAGTGACTCGCTCCTGTGTCTATAAGAACTACAACAAGGGTGGAATAGACATAGATCGTACCTAGAATCATCTCTGGTGCGCCGTGGTCATAGGCCTCCGCTGCCTAAAGTTGTGCCTGTCTCTGCCCGCCAGCTCCCTGTGGTCGGGGCGGGCCTCCTGGTGGTGGTGGTGGCAGAGCCTCAAAGCATCGCCCACCACCTGCTGCTAAGCCAACTTCTCTGCCACATCCGCCTCCTCCCTTCGGACCACCACGATCGACCCTCTGCCTCTACCTGGGTGGCCCCTCCACCGTCTTCTGCTCCTCAGCACGGTGGGTCAGGCAGTCATGAGCCATGTGGCCATGCCCGCCGCATGCGTAGCACTGCCTGACTCTCGAAAGACTGGCTCCCCGTTGTGTGCCCCGCACTGCTGATCCAGTGTCCCGAGGTCGTCTACGAGAGGGTCTCGTCTGCCTGGAACCCTGAGTCATCCGTCGGCTACCTGCTGCTGAAGACTCCGCTACCTGCCGCCCTGGGGTAGGTCTCGCTGCTGAAGTAGACTCAACAAGAAAGCTCTAGATCAGAAGGGCTCGCTCCAGTACTCTTGCCTGGGTCGGGATGCTGAGGGAGATCAGCGATGCCCTGATCTCGTGTCTCAAACCCTGCTCAAAGGTCCAGGCCCGGAAGAAGGGGTCCCATACCATGTCGGTCGAGTAGCAATAAAGATCGGTAAACCTCACCGCGTACTGGGCGACCGTCAAGCTGCCCTGCCGCAGCTGAAGAAGCTCCTGGATGCGCACTGCACGGAGGGTGGCTGGGACGAACTCTGAGCGGAAAAGGCTCTCGAAGTCCATCGAGAGAAGATATGCCTCATCATGCACCAGGAGCATCAAGCTCCACCATCGGCCCGCTGCTGCGTGCAGTAGGCTTGCCGCGAGGATCACCATGAGGTCTGCTGGTTTCCTCACTAGCCTGAAAACTCGAACGACCGCCTCCAGCCAGTCCTCAGCTGCCTGGGGGTCCATCTCCCCATGAAACCTGGGTGGTCGCTAGTGATGGAACTCGTGCAGAGCTCTGAGGTGACGTGCATCGTCAGCGGTCGGTGCTGGAAGCATCGGGGGCTCGGCGGGTAAAGGTACCGCCAGTGACCCTGCTGTCAACGGGCCCTGTACCGAGGCCTCGTCGCTCGGCGGGCTGTCGTCACGCTCTACTCTCGGAACCCTAGCTGGCTGCCATCGTGGGGTCATCCTGAAAAGGAAACAAGTGCGCCACGGTCAGAACAGTATACCTGGTGAGCTGATATGAAGTAATCACAAAGAAAACTTGAAACACACATGTAATCAATGTTTTCGTGCATTAAGTCGGAAATCAGAAGTCAGAGTCCTCGTGTACGGATACGTCGGCCACCGCACCAACACTGGACTCCCTAGACTGATAACCACACCCAATACGCTAAACACTATTGCTTCACATAGAATAAAGATCAGAGTCTGCGGTAGAACCGACCACCTCTGATACCAATTTGTCACGACCCGTCCTCAGGGCCCGTGCCGTGACTACCCCAAGCCCGCCTTCCATAGGCCAGGGGCTAGCGACTAGCACCAAGGCGTAAATCCCGGAAAAAGGGAAGGCATTGCCTTTGAAAAGTAAACAAGAACCACAGAGTAAGCAAGCAGAAAAGTAAACACTAAGTAAAAACTGTAACAAGCTGGTACAACAGTAAGTGCGGAAAAGTAAAGGGGGCCAGAAATACAAGCCCAACTGTAAAGTACAACTGAAAGGGGAAAAACAGCAACTGAAAAGTAAAGCCGCAGCGTCGAGCCAGCCTCTGGAAGTCCCACCTGAAGGGTGGGTACAGATAGCCTCCACTGCTCCTCGGGTCCACCTGACCGCTCCGAGTACGTCCCACCCAGTGGTCCACCTCCAGGTACCGTCCTGCTACGCAAGCCTTCACCACGATCAACGCTGTCCATCGTCTACAACCAACACAACGTAGTGCGGGCATAGCCTGTGCAGGGGTTAGTATAAGCTACTCAGTAGGGACCCCGATACCCTCGAAGGTCTCCCAGAATCCACAAAGGATAAACCAAAAAGGAAAGATACAATCACGAAGTAACATCCGACACGGCTTAGGTATATGCCCATACATATACCTAAGTCATCAATTCTCGCTCGGCTCCAACTTCCGAGCTCATGTACAACTCAGTCCACACAGGAAAGAAAAACGTAAAATCCACACAGGATAGCTCAACACAATCCACAAAGGAAAGTAAAATGTAAATCCACACAGGATATCTCAACACAATCCAAAAAGGAAAGTAAAACATAAATCCACACAGGATAGCTCAACACAATCCACAAAGGAAAGTAAAACAGAGTTCAGCTCACACAGGTATACTTCTTGTATGACGATAAAGATGATCATTGATCCATCAAAGTCGTCGGACCCACAAAGGATCAAAAGGTACTAACCCCCGCAATGACTCACACAGGATCAGACCCACACAGGATCAATAGGTAACTAACCCCCACAAAGACCCACACAGGATCGGGCCCACATAGGACCTGTAGGCGCTGGCTCACATAGAACCGCTGAGCGCTGACCCACACAGGATCGGATTCACACAGAATCTGTAGCACTGATCCACGTAGGATCGCTGAGTGCAGTAGTTGTCGCAGTCCACTGAGGATCTCTGCACAGTCGTCGCCGCAGTCCACTGAGGATCTCTGAACAGTCGTCGCTGCAGTCCACTGAGGATCTCTGCATAGTCGTCGCTGTCGAAGTCGCAGGCAGCACTAGGGTTCCCGCACACAGCAAGCTCATTCGGGAGGGTCCGCTCCACGAGCCGAGAGACTGATACATCAACTGACACATAGTCCAGAGTTGATGTATCAAAAAGTTTCGTATCGTCAACAGGAACTCAACGTCGCAGACGACACGTCAATTGGATGCCCGGTCTGAGAGATATTGGCCTTTTCGTCCTAGGGGCCCGGTTGGTTTTTAAGGAAAAACCAAACCGACCATACTCCACCTGTTTCCAAACCTCAGGCGGAGTATTCCAAAAGATCCGTCTCACTTAGAGGAATTCAATGAAGTCGACGTCACGTCGATCAGACGTTTGAAGCTCAAGATATGAGCGTTTCCGCTCCGAGGGCCCGGTTGGTTTCGTGTACGAACCAACCCGGCTGAACACAAAGTATTCCGAAACCTTGAGTGCGATATACCGAAACTACCATCTCAATCCAAGGGTCGCGTTACCGCTGACGGCGAGTCGTTTGGAGGCCCGTAGCTCAAGTTATGGGCAAAAGACCGAAACGGCCCGAAGACGGGGGTCTGGGCCCGAGCCGACCCGGCCCGACCCCCCCTGGGTCGGCCGAACCGGGTCGACCCGACCCGGTCCAACCTGGATAGACCCGGTCCGGCCAGGCCAGGGCGCGGCCCGGCTCGGCCGGCCGGTCAGGCTCGGCTCGGCCGAGCGGCCAAGCAGCGCGCGGGGCTCGCTGCCCCCGCATGACAGCCCCGCGGCCCCCGCGAGGGGCCGCCCTGGTCAACGGACGCGGCAAAGGCCGCGTCCCGCATGCGCGCCGGACCCGGGCGGCCGCGGGTCCGCTGGCGCCACCGCCGCCGCGGCTTCAGCCGCGGTGGCCTTGTCCGGCGGCGCGACGGGGCGCCGCCGGTGGCTTCCGCGGGCCACCGGAGTTGCTCGGGTGGTCCGTTTTCCTTCCCGACTGCGCCGATGTTCCTCTCGGGTTCCGTTCATCACTACAGGATCATCAAATTGCCCTTGCGCTACGTTTTCTCGTCGCCCGCCAAATCCGCACAACAACGAAGAACTGCGGAGGGTTGTCGGGCCGTGTTCGTTTGGCCCGCACCCTCCGTGTTAGGCAATAACAATTGGGAGGATTAAACAACACATCAAAAAAAAATTTAATAAATTAAAATTGTTCTTATGAAACCGGTTCTTTAATTTAAAATAAATGTTCACGGGAATATAGATTATTTCACAACAACCCCTACCTCGTCAAGTCGTCGCACGCGCGTTCTTTCGCGGAATTGATCGTCGCAGAAGGTGGGGATCGTCGCGTCGTCGCGGTATCCGGCGTTGCATCGACGAACTCCGAGGTCCAAGAAACAACAGATTTAATTTTAATAATTAAATCCATCTTGAGTTAAAATCCACAAAGGAATTTAAAGAATCGCAAACTCTCACCTCAACAGATGATCGAAGGTTTTTGTCGCGGAGGAAGGAACGTCACAGAAGAACGTCGTGGGAGAGGAAACGTTGGTGTTGCGGCACACGACGTCGCGTCGTCGATTTCCACGGGTTCATCGTTCTTCGTCGGAGGCCGGCGTTCTTCGCGTTCTTCGCGTTCTTCGCGAAGGAGGATGAAGAACTCTTGGTTTCTGTCAAATCCTCTCAATGAACATTTTTCCAGAAGTCGTGCGTTGGTCTTATTTTATTATTACGCCAACAGATTTCAAACAGGTTAAGAAACGAATGAAATTAATTCATAGAATTAATTCAACGAAGAAACCGCCCAATTAATTCAATGAATAAAACCGCCCAATTAATTGGTGCATTAAGAATTTAAGAAAACGTGTCAGTTGACTTTCATGATGCCGGGTTTTCGCGGGTGCGTTACTTAGCGGAAAAGAAACGGTGGGGCTCGTACGGGCCCCACCTCACAAATATCCTACCAAGAGGGTAGAATATTTCTGGATAGCACCCTATCCGCATCAACTCAGCTTAAGCTGCTTTAAGTGGCTTCAAGTGGCTTCCAAGCAGCTTAAGTGAAATAAAATAAAGTTTGTCGTACAATTTATTTTATTTCTTAACTTTAAGCCCAAAAATTAAAAACCACACCCGAGCAAACGCAACTCCAGAAGAGGAGTTTCTAAGAAATTACCGGCGCTGAGATTCCATCGGTGCCCTCAGAATTCGATTCTGAGCACCGGTTCAAAAGTTAGAAAAACCCGCTCGTCCGTTCACTGAACGTACCCGAGCCAAACTTCGGAACATGATTCCGGGCACACCGGGCCTCGGAATCAGGTGCCGTCAGAAACTGCGTTCTTGTAAAATTCCAAAGAAAATTAAAAAAAAATTCCTTGAAATTTATGGGTCTTTACAAGGTATATGACCATACATATACCTAAGTTATCAAGTGACCCATCTCAATCATGAGGTAAACACAAAGATCATAGACTCAGCTCAAACCAGGATTTTCACTATCGAAACCGTAACTGCTGAAGAGCCCCGTCTCTGGAGTGTACAGTAGTCCTGTCACGACTCCAAGGTACTGCTCACTAAACTAAGACTGCTGAGGTACTCCTCCTGTCGAGTATCACGGGTCAGCCACCCAAAACACATTAGTGCTTCCCGTTGGGTATGCCACCCAAACACAGTAGTGCACACCCCTAATAGCCTACAGAGGTACTCTCCGGACGAGTACCGTGGGTCTACATTGTCACACAGTAGTGCTCCGTCGGCCATGGGTCTGTACCCAAACAAAGTAGTGCTCCGTCCATTGGGCTAGTCGACTCACTCCAAGTCGAGTCGGTCAAGCAGTAGTCAGGTCTCAGCCGGCTATACGGTCTCCGTACTCCGTACGCTCGTCTCTGTGAGGGTCCACTCCTTGAGCTACAGGTCGATACTCCAAGTATCTCAAAGTCCCACGAAGAAGTATCTCAAAGGACCACCTCGTCAGTGGGGTCTCAACGTAACAAACAGCGCGTCAATCAGACGTCCTGTCTGTGAGTTATTAGCATTTTCGTCCCAGGGGCCCTGTTGGATTCTTGTACGAACCAACCCGGACGTATCTCAACTGTACCCTGAAATCTCATAGGGTATACTCATAAGGACCGTTTCTCAACGTGATCACCAACGCCGCTGACGGTTCATCAAACGGACGTCCAGTATGAAAATAATCAGCTTTTCTATTCCAGGGGCCCGGTTGAATTTCGGGTACAATCCAACACAGCCACTTTCCAACTGCAACCAAAACTCAAGAGAAGTATGAAAAAAGTTCCATCTCATCAAGAGGAATCCAACAAAGTCGACGACACATCAATCGGACATCCGGAGATCAAGTTATAAGCGTTTCCGCTCTGAGGGCCCGGTTGGTCTCGTGTTCGAACCAACTCATCTGTACCCAAAGTTCTCCGAAACCTTGAGTGTAATATACTGAAACAACCGTATCGATCCAAGTATCGCATCTCAACTGACGGTGCGTCGATCTAAGGTCCATAGCCCAAGATATGGGCGTCTGAACGGAAACTACCCGAAAATAGGGGGTTCGGGCCCGGTCCGACCCGGCTCGAGACCCCCCCCCCCCCCAGGGTCGGCCCGAACTGAATCGACCAGAACCGGGTCCGAGTGCGGCCCAAAAGGGCACGGCCCGGCCGGTTGGCCTGCCGCGCTGGCACGACCGCGGCACCTGCGTGGCCAGCGGGTGCGGGGGGGTTACAACCCCCTGCGGATGATGAACCGGCGTGGCTTAAAGCCGCGCCACTCGGCCTCCGGAACGGCTAAGCCATTCCGGTTCGGCCCGCCACCGCGGCGGTTCCTGTTCCGGCGGCGCGCCACCGCCGCCGGTCGCCGGCGATGTCGTGCCGGCGAGGCGCGCCACCACTGCCTTCTGCGGACCACTGGACAAACTCCGGTGGTCTGTTTTGCTCACCGCCTTCGCCAATGGTCCTCCCGGGACCCGACCTTCACTGCGGAGGCTTCAAAATGACTTTGCGGCCCCGTTTGTCATTACCCATCAATCTGTGCTCAACGTTCAACCAGTGGAGTCATCGAATCGCCTTCGCGGCCTCAACTCCGGCCGCGGTTTCGTTCGGCCTCAACGGCGCGGCGTGACGGCGCCGCGCATCCATGCCGTATTCTCCATGATTCTGTGCGGTGCCATTGCACCACGCCGCCTTCGTTCGAGCCGCAACATAATCAACAACAAGGGGGAGGAGGGTCGGCCGTGTTTGTGCGGTCCGACCTCCTCCCGTTATAATGATAGCAAGCGGCCATCAAATAGAAGTCGATGTACGACAAATAAATAGTTCACGGACAAAATCAATAAACCTCAACATCAACCCGCATGAACGAACGATCCGCGGATCAACCAGGAAATGGTTGGTCCACGCTCGTCGTTCTTTTCTCAAAATATAAGAGAACACCAAATTAAATTTCCCTACAACCTCTTAATTAAAAAAAGAATCATACCAATATTTCCAACCCGCAAAATAAAACATTTACGGATCAACTTAATGATGAGTTGATCCGGGTTCTTTGTTTTAGAAGGAAAGAACCACGAGAATAATACCATTCTTAAATTAATCCCCCTACCTCGATAACGAGTTGACGATCAAAGAGCATCGCAGAAAGCGGCATCGCGGGGCGGTTTCGATGATGGTGTTGGCGTGCGTCAAAGAAAGGGAAAGCTTCGTCAATCGTCAGAAGAGAGGAAGCCGGGGTAGACGTCGACGTTCTTCGCATTCTCCAACGAAGAATATGGACTCTATCTCCTCCAATCCCCCAATACAATGAGCCAAATCCCAATAAAATAAGTCCCTCTTATTTTATTAAAGCATGGAAAGTATTTGATAATCCAAAATTCAAAACAACTCATCTCATAAATAAAACTTGAGTTGTCAAATTGAATTTTGTATTAAGTTGGCATCATAAATGTGAAGAAGGAAGTCACATCATTAAAAACAAGGGGGTTTCAAGGGAAAGATTTAAGGGGGTTTAGGGAAGATGAAGGGGTGGGGTTCTTATGGGACCCACCTCAAATTTAACCTCACTTAGGTATTTAGGTTCACCCAACCTCCATCCTTAGGATTTAACCACTTTAAAAAAATAAAATTAGTTGCACAAATTTTATTTCTCGGAAGTCTTTATCCACAAAACTAGAAAACTCGTCCTGAGAAAACGCAATTCTGGAAAAGGTCTTCTTAAGAAATTACCGGCGCTGCGAGTTCATCGGTGCCCTCAGATTTCAATTCCGAGTACTGGTTTAAAAGTTAGAAAAACCCGCTCGTTCATTCATTGAACGTACCCGAGCCTATCTTCAGAAATTAATTCCGGGCACACCAGGCCTCGGAATCAGGCACCGTCAGAAACTGCGTTCTTGTAATATTCTAAAGAAAATTAAGAAAAAATTTCCCTTGAATTTTACGGGTCTTTACACTTATAGTGACAGATATGTTCGGAATGGTGAAACGATTATCTAGAGGGATTAGAAATGATGTTGAAATGCATATACAATGGTATTTTCCCTGTCATTTTATCATTCCATGGTTCTATGGTGATGGTTGGAATGGATTTTATACATTCTCAATGATATTTTGTTATATGGTTCTTTTATTTGTATTACCTTTAGCTTTCCATTTTGATAAATTTTATCATGCGATTAAATGATTTATTATTAATTTCTTATTGGTTGATCCTTTTTATTCCAAGTAGTATGTCATACTCTTTCATCTATTTCCATTAAAATGATATTTATTTATATAGTTTATTTCAACTATATTGTCACTATACATAAAGGGGTACAATATCCATGATATCATCACACCCTTGCATCTAGTTAGAAGCCTATGTAATATGAGGAGTCACACTTGATGTCCCATAAGTGACCTGATTTCACTACATGAGAGATTTCTAGATCAGGTGACAATACGAGATAAATCCTATAATAATTATGTGTCTAATATTATCAATTTATATCATGAAATTAGAAAAAACTAGGATCCATACATTCTAATATCAAGTGTTAATTCTTTATTTATTCTTCTAATAGCTATTATAGATTAGAATAACCTCTAACATGGCCATGGATTTTCTGATAGTATTTATATTATGGTCAATTGTGCCCAATATTTTTCTTCCTCTACTCAGAAGTGAGAAATTAAATTTTGATCTATCAATAAATTAAAACATGGGGAAATGGTAGAAAAAATTCCTTATTATTACCACTTTTATTCACCAATGAATATATTATCTTGAATACCCACCAATAATAATACATCAATTTGAGAAGAAAAAAAAAACAAATAAGTAAGTTTCTCAATTTGGAATCCTTTATTGAATTCATATGGAGTGGTTAATCATGACTAGTTGAAACACAGTACTCTATATAGGATATTAATTTTATATTCTAAAAAAATAAAATATAACATATGTTCTGAATATAAAACCATATCACGTGATTTTTATCTTTATTATACAGTTTGTGTCTCTGTATAATTACATTTTTGTGACTTCTTATGAAACATAGTAAATTGCCTTGGGGGTTTTTTTTGAATGGATATATTTTTCCACTCAAATAACATAGAAAATATAATCATCAAATCATTTGATGTTATTTTGGTAGGAATTTTATACAAACTGCATTAAATCACCAAAAATTGTCCTACTGAGTGTACTACCCAAAATGGGTGTCTAATACTTATAAATACACAATGTGCAGGTCTATATTGAACCATGTATTTTGATGGATATTACTCTAGTTAATAAAATGGTTATGTTAACCTGAAATTTTCTTTAGAACCCCATGATAATATAAATTATCCTTACTAGTGATGGATCAATACATTTAGTTTTGGTTTCATTCTTACATAACTAATATAAGGTGCATTTATAGATGTATAATTTTAATTGGGTGATTTTTCTAACATATGAAAAAATATTCTATATATTTCTCCCTGTATCCATTACTCTAGCTCTACCTTTGACACTTTCCCGTCATCCCAACATCTATTTCCCTTCCTCCATGATTCCTCCATCTGTATCCTTTATCACACATGCATACCTTCAAAAATATAATATGCCTCTATTTTCTCCACCTCATTATTATTTCTTTTTATGTATCTATTTAAACATGAAATATGTGATCTACATAGAAACCCTATAATATTCCACTTAGGCAGGTTATATAAGTTTGTTTATGACAAATTGGTATCAAAGGCATTCATGCCTCTTCTTTGAAATTTCTATATAGTTTGGGATGTCCTGGTAGACATGAGATAGTGTTTTTTAGACTTAATAGGTATATTATGAGAAATTTCTTGGCCATATGTCATCTTAAAGTGCCTTAATTTACCATGGGCTATTAGAAAAAAGTGTCTTTGAGTATTTTTTTGATCCAATCCTAGACCTTTTCCAAATCTTTAATACATTTATATATTTTTTCAACTAGTATATATGAATCTCTTTCCCTATTTATTAATAGTTATGTGTATTTTTTTTAATATTGTGTAGGCACATTGTGATATACATGGATAAAAGCTAGATCACATTACCAAGAACACACCTCAGTATGTTAAGGGTATGGAGGAGTTTTTAGATTTTTCAATTTCCAATCAATCCGTTGAGGGGAGAATAATATTTCCATGTCATAAATGTAAATTTAGAAGATTGTTGAAGAGAGATGATGTTTATGAACATTTAATATTTAAGAAATTCCCTGGTCAATATTTGTGTTGGATTTGGCACAGAGAATCAAATGTTAAAAAAAGGTTGATCCCTAATGTCAATCCACAGAATGAGCTCCCAACTTCATCGACAATAGGAAGTGAAATGAAAATCCTTATAAATGATGCATTTGGAACTACAAGATACCACCATCAATATCAAAACATATCAGAATAACCAGATGAGGGTGATACAAATAGCAACGTGACAAGTGATGTTTTTGAGACTTTAGGATAACCAGATAAAGATTTTAACACATCAGTGGATCCTTCTCTTGATTATGTGGAGATTAATGTAAACGAAAACTTCACTAAGGAAAATATGTTTCATGATTTAGTTGATGATGGAAATCAAGAGTTTTATAGTGGATGTTTGAAATATTCAAACTTTATTTTTTTCTGAAGTTGTACCATATCAAATGTCTACGTGGAATTAAAAATAAAGCAATTTCCATGATATTGTAATTGCTGCGTGATGCATTTCCTAAAGCAAACATCCCTGAGTCTTTTTATGATATGAAAAAAGTTTTTAATAGGATTGGTTTGAATTATACAAAAATACATGCATGTCCCAATGATTGTATGGTTTATTAGCGAGAGGATTCAAGTAGAAAGGATTGAAAAACATGTTCTTCTAGATCACAGTTAATGGGTGATGTTGGAAGTATGAATCAACATAATACCATGAAGAAGAAGAAAATGAACACACCTGGAAAGGTTTTTCATTACTTTTATTTAAATCCTGGATTGCAAATATTATTCATGTAATCAAAAATCACCGAACACCTGAAGTGGAAATCTGTAGATAATAACAATGATGGGTTAATGCGACATCCACGAGATTCACAATCGTGGAAGACATTTGATTCATTAAATCAATATTTCACAGCTAATCCAAGGAATGTTTGAATGGGATTGGTTGTCAATGGATTCAACTCATTTGGGACTTTGATTTCCAGTTATAGCATTTGGAAATTTGTTTTGATCCCTTACAGTCTGCCTCTGTGGATGTGTATACAAAAAACGTCTTTTAACATTTCGAAGATTATTCCTAGAAACAAAGTTCCTAGAAATGATATTGATGTATTCTTGCAGCATTTAATTGGATAATTACAAGAGTTATGGAGAAAAAATGTTAAGATATTTGATGCTTCATCTAAAAAAATGTTCAAAATGCATGCTGCTTTAATTTGGACCTTTAGTGACTTCCCTGGGCTTGGGAATTTATCTGGTTGGAAGACATACACGGTTTTGTATTTTACTATTTATAACTCCAATTTTGAGTCCAAATGGCTACCTCACAGTATAAAATGGTGCTTCTTGTGCCATTGAATATTTCTCGATGCATCTCATAAATTTCAGCTGAACAAATCAAAATTTAACAGTTTCATTGATCGCAAACCACCTCCAAAGTTTTTAACTGGTTATAAAATATTGACACAACTTGGAAAAGTTTAAATAGAATCTTGGAAGTTTTATCATTTGAATGATAGTGTGAAATGAGTTTGAAGTGCATCATCAAGTGAAATCATAATGCAACAATGGAAGAAAAAAGAATATTCTTCAAACTTCCGTATTGGGAATTTAATTTTTTGCAGTATAATCTTGATGTGATGCATATCGAGAGGAATATATGTGACAATTTGATCTTCACATAGCTGAATAAGCATGTAAAGTTAAAGGATCTTCTCAATTCTTGGAAATACTTACAAGTAATGAACATAAAACATGATCTCTGGTTAGATGAGAATGAAAAGCATGCTTCAACAATTTTTGCAATGAAAAATAGGGATAAAGATACATTCCTTCGAATTTTAAAGCATGTGAAAGTATCTGATGGGTATTCAAGTAACATCTAGAGGTGTTTTGACTTAAATAATCATAAGTTACATGGATTTAAAAGTCATAATTCACATTTTTTGTTACAGTAGTTACTACAATTGACATTGCATACATTATTACTTGAAAAGGTTATTGCTATTGTAATCTAATTCTGCACATTTTTCAAGAAACTATGTGTGAAATATCAACATCCATTTGAGCTTGAAAATCTTTAGGAGAGGTTTTTATTGACACTTTGTGCAATTGAGATGATATTTCCTTCATCATTTTTTACTGTCATGATGTATTTAACTATGCATTTGGTTGAAGAAGCTAAATCAGGAGGCCCCATTCCTTATCGATGGATGTATCCAATTGAGAGGTACTTTATTTATTATTTAAGTAAATAATTTTTGGAACTTAATTAAATGCATAATTATGTTTGTTTTTTATATCATAGATATCTTGGGAATTTTAAATCATACGTGAGAAATAAAGTTCAACCATGAGACTCTATTGCTGAAAGATATTTGGCAGAAGAGTGTCTTACCTTTTGTTCTAGATACCTGGATGATATTGAGACAAGATCTAATCAAGTTGGATGTTTTGATGACACATCGACTCAATCTAAAATATAAGGTAAATCAAAAATATTTCCTGCTATTTTCCAATCAGTTGGGAGGACATCAAATGTTTCACTGACATAAATGGAATTATTTCAGGCACATAGATATGTGCTGCTGAATAGTGAAATTGTAGATCCATTTATTAAATAGTTGAGGATATAAACAAAGAGACAAATGAGAGGCTGAACACAAAATGAGAAAGATATAACAAAATCTGTTAATAAAGAGATTGTAGAATGGTTTACACGACGTGTAAGTTCGTAAATATTGTAATAAATATGAATATTATGTTGACACATATATTTTGTAATTCTGATAAAGTATATTTATTTTTTCAGATCTTGAATACTGATACTCAAGTAGAGTTGTTAGAAGATTTGAAGTTTCTTTCTCGAGGTCCTCTAAAACAAGTTAGAAAGTTAGATGCTTACAACGTGAATAACTTTAGATTTCGTACAGTCGATCAAGAAGAGGGTTTGAAAACACAAAATAGTGGTATATTTACATTTTCTGAAGTGGGATACTATGGAAAGATGAATGATATTATTGAATTAAACTACCACAATAATTTTTTAGTTGTTTTATTCAAATGAAATTGGGTCGATATTATCATAGGTGTTAAAAGATATTACTTGAAACTTACTTCTATGAACTTCTCTCGCTTGATGGATGTTGGTGATTGTAAACTGCATGATCTATATATCCTATAATTGTTAGAAGAAATGATATATTATGTGAATTATGTTGTGGATGAATGGTGGAGTGTTGTTTCTCACGTAAAACAAAGAGATTTATACAATATGTGTGATGAAGTGGAAGATTTGACCTTTAACATTGAATCTCATCAACAATAAGAATAAGAATTATTTGTCCACTATGGTATTGAAAATATTAGTCTAGAAAGGATGAATGAAGTGGGTGAAGTAATGGAGTAGGAAACTGACATGATTGGAGGAGAAAATGATTATATGTACAGTTATGCATTCATTTAGAAACCACTTATTTTATTTGTGCAATCATTCATTATCATTGTTATGTATATTTTGTTTTTTAGTAGTGTGCATCTGTTATATTTTTTAATATTTTTTCTGCATAATTTTTTTGAAATATGTGTTCCGAACTTAATTTTATTTGACTACATGATAGGAATGCCAAGGAGGAAGCAATATACTGTTTCATTGACCACTGCGACAGATGATGATTCATGTGTCTCCCTCCCTACGAAATCTGAGCCACTATCCCCCTGCCCCCTTGCACCATCTACCCCTACACCATCTCTTACACCCTCTGTGAGCATCCATTCAGTATCTCAGTCGTCGCATCCCACTTTAGAAGATTCATTAGTGGGGGAGAGTCACACCACTTCTAGTTCTTCACGGGGATACTGGAGGGTGACTATTATAGGTAAAAATTTTAATATGAATAAATTTATTGCACTTTTTTATACAAACTGTTTGTTCATTAAATATGGAAAGAATGCAACTGTGGAGAAAAATATAAAAATTTCAGATGTATGGAATCTGACCAGAGAGAAGATAGTTGTCTCATTTTATTCATATGGGGTCCCTGTGGATGACGCCACATGATTACTTGGCCATATTTTAGGCCTACTGGCTGCGGAGCCCATCTCCCTTCCTATTTCAAATGATGATTGAAGACATATGCCTACAAGTTGGAAAAATGAAGTTTTTGATTCCAAAATAAAGTTAATTTTAATACATTATGGTGTAATTGAATGCCATGTTATTAATATTTTCAAAATTAATTTCTATGTATAGATGTTTTTCCACTTTACAGTTACTGATGTGATAACACAAACATCAATGAAAAGTTTGTGTTGACAGACATTGTGATGAGAAGCTGATGGTATTTAAATATATATTACTATAATAATATCATTTTACATTTATACATGTATATGAATAAGATATGACATTGAATAAATTATAATTAAATTAAATTTTATTTATTTCAGGATATTTCAAGAAAGAATACATCAAACTGGTCTAAGGAGGTCATCCCTCACACTGCAGGGTTAAAGAGTTTTTCTGTAAGTCAATCTACACTAGTAATCTTTTGATTAGTTTAAATATTTATAACAAAATATTAATTGTTTAATATATTAAATTTTTTATTTATGTTTGTTTAATGCAATCATGGAATTTAGGGCATGAAGCATCCCGAACAGAAGTGTGGTTGAATGTTCACCAAATATCTGATGGAAGTTTTGTTAATGAGCCTGCCAAAGAAGTTGGGGTATGAAATCATTTTTCATTATAATAACTTATTATCAATTGTTACTATGTTAATATATATTGCTTCTAATATGACTTCTATTTTATTTATAGGTAAAAATTTAATAACTGTGGGATGCCAATCCTGTACAGTCCTACTCTGTCTCCCAGGATGACCTGGTTGCTAAAGTCCTTAGGAAGGAGCATCCTGGTAGAGTGAACAGGATGGGTTTGGGACCCGTACCATCTGAGGTCTTTGGAAGACCACCGGGTATTGCACCTACATCTACTCCTGGTTGTATTCATTCCATACCTCAAGATAATTAGAGAGATATTTTTTCTCTACGAAACACAATTCATGACTAGGGGGCTCAGATATCTACTTTACAAAAATCATTGATTGATTTATATCAGAAGATGACTGGATCTGCCCTCGGTGGTATTGCATCAAATAGTGGTGAGTAGGTAAATCACAAAAATTAAAAACCATTTTGTTTTCAAACTTTTATTGGTTTCAAATTTAAATATAAATACACAATAGTATTTAATTTTCAATATAATTTTCTTTCAGGTGGTAGCAGGAAGTAGAGATAGAAGTGGGGAGGGTGACGAGATTTGTTCAAAATCAGACCATTATTAGTTGTTTTGTTGATATGTTGGAAAAATATGGTAATAGTAGGTTTGTATATGTATCATGTGTGACACATAGTTTCCACAAAACATTTTCATGACCTAACATTTTTTTGATTTCTCATGTTTCCTTTTATGTATTTTATTGATTTATGATGTTTACTTTTATGTCTTGATTTCTCAAGTGTGGTATGAACCATATATATCGATTCTTTTTTTGTCATGAATCAAGTTTTATAATTCATTTTTCCTAAATTTATTTGGTTTTTTACCCAAGGATGAATGATAAAAAACATATCATTTAGTAACAGGAATCAATCCATTCATAGTTCTTGGAAAAGGTCCTCTATAAAAAATTGTCTCGTGTATAGGAGGAGAAGGATGAGATGTATGGGAACCATTATGTGAGAAACAAATAAACATGTTGATGTGAATGAGGAAGGGTCTCACCGTTAGGTTATAACCAGTGTGATTATAATTTTCACCAAGGCCTATTATAGGAGATCCCAAAATCATTACATATATTGAAACATCATGAATCAATCCACATATAGTTTTTATATAATACCCCTATGCATATTAGGCTCTTTACTAGGGCAAGAGTCATTTTTTTTCATAACATAGGTTTATGGATAAAGAACCACATGTTAAGGATCCTTTTGTAGATTTGGATAATATGTAGAGGAAGACAGGTCTTACTAGGTAGTCTGCTCTAAGAAGTTTCAAGTCTTACAAGATGGACCATGCATCACATAGTTTAACATCATGTGAAAATGACTAAAATGATATATAGTTTAAGATCATTTGAAAAATACCTTATTATATTATGTTTAATTTAGTTTAAACTAATTTTTAAAATGAAATGAACTTGTCTTGATGCCAACCATATGGATGGAAAACCAATGTGAATGAAGAAACCTAGTCACTAAGATAAAGTGGGGGATTTGATATCAGTATTTTGGTTGGGTTTGAGATAGAAGATCTAGGAATCACTATGTATCCCATGAAAATAGGAATCAATCCACACATTGTTCTTATAATTTTGGGGAAAATAAAATCACCTTGACTTAAAATTGAGAAATAATAGGGAAACCAAAATAAATAGAGAGAGTGTAATGATACATACCCTTTATGAACATCCGTTTGTGCATTATCAAGTCTGGGGGATGTTTAGGGAGAGTTTTGTGGTGATTTTGAGGTTTGAGGTGGTGTTTTAGCCTTTTGAAGGCCACCATGGCGTGTGCAATGACTTGTTTGTATATTAAGGAGGTAGTTTTATATTGGGTGTGCTCTTATGTAAATTGGTATATATAGCCATGAACTTGGGATGATATGGTGTTATGTGTGTTGTCCTAGTGGTTTTTCTATACACCATGAGAATCTTGAAATGCCCTTGGGTGGGCATGGAATATCGGAGGACCACCTGTCCAAAATAGAAAACCCAAGCTCACCACATTGTAGCCTTGGGCATGGTGAGGGTAAAATGGTTAGGAAATTGGAACTAGGTCATGGATTCTATACATGGAAGAATATAGAAGAACCACTATGGATTAGACCACTCCATGTTCTAAGATTTGGAAATATCATGCTTTTTTTATTTCTTTGGTTAAATGGTACATATCATCTTAATAAAGATAATGAACAAGCTTAATTGAATTTTAATGGGAAGGGAGAAATCACATGCTTTTTACTTATTCTTATTATTTATTCTTATATGTCCACACTTACTTGGTTTTCAAATTATGACTTATTTTGAGATAGTGTGTTGTTTTGGTTTTTATAAAACTTTCTATGTATGTTTGTATAACCTCACCACATATGAAAATGACTAAGAATATATATCAAACTATTAAATTGGTTTCCCATGCAATATTGCATTTCTATGTGAATACCCATCATAATAATTTAGTAATTATGATAAAAACCCTTATTGAAACTAAATTATGCATGGTGGTTGTGATGTGTTGTGTTTATGATGTGTGGTGGTAGTGATTTGGGGTGGTTGTGATGTGAGGTGGTTGCGATGTGTTGTGGTTATTATGTGTTATATGTTATATCAATTGAAATGGTTTTTTTTCAGGGCATTGGTAATGGGACTGTAGTATCAACTGCATTTTTTTATAAATCTAGATTTAATGGCCATTTTAACTACCGCTAAATATATAATATATTTAGCGGCAGTTTTAACCGCTGCTATAATTAAGGTACTTCTTCTATCTGCGGCGGTTAGAACCGCCGCTATGAACAATAATTTAGTGTCAGTTTTAACCGCTGCTACATAGTTTAGTATTCCTTTATTATTCCATAATGGTTTTTATGGATTTAGCGGCAGTTTTTTCCAGCGAAATTGATATTTTTTTAGTGGCGGTTATAACTGATGCTAAAAAAATACCAGTTTCGCCAGAAAAAACAACCGCTAAATCCATAAAAAGCACCGTGGAATGTACCCACTACGACGGTTACCATAAACCGTCACTAAATTGAGGAAACTACCACATGTTGTATCTCGACACACAATTTAGTGAAGGTTTTTAGAAACCACCGTAGAATCATATTGCATCAATTTAAACCGCCGCCATTTCCAAAAAAAACACCCTTGAAATGGTCATTTTCTTGTAGTGTAAGGAGGATTACTTAGTTAAACTTCTCAAGATAGTCCTTATATTCCTAGGGGTTTGGCTCACCAAAAAACCTAGGATTACTCTAACTTTGAATCTTAATGAGTGAGATCAGCATGACTGTATCCTCAATTTTTAATTTCAATTCAATATAGTACTAAATAGGTGGTATAAGAACTTGAAAACCAATAATAGGTACCATTTCCTGTATATAACTTTTTACTAATGCCCCTTCACTTGATTGATCATCCTCATGATCACATTGTAGAATCATGGATGGATTTATTTATAGAGGAATCTAAAAATGAAAGCAACACGCACCACATTCAGTGAGTATAACTAGTAAGCTGACTTAATAAGGACATGGAAACATCAACCGATTCTAATATGATTCATGTACTAATATTTTCCCCTATAAATAGTTATTACATGTACCAAGTCAACAAGAAGGTTATCAGAGTCCTGGTGAATAGATATGTCACTACCACACTAACAATGGAGTACCTATCCAAAAAGTCAATATTGAAAAACTTTAACACTATTTTCATAAATATCAAACCAAAGTCACACACTACTACAAAAGTCTCTTTTATCAGTGCTAAAAAAACCCCTTTATTAGCACTTTTATGAGCTCTGTAAAGAGCGACGCTAATAAAGTGGGGTCCCTTTTATGAGTGCTCAAAAAGTGTAGATAAAGGGTACTTTTATCAGCGCTAAAAATAGCAATGATAAAATACCCCTTTATCAGCGCTTTTTTTAGCGCTGATAAAAGGGGTCTTTTATCATCGCTATAAAAATAGCCTTTATAAATGTCAAAAAATAGAAAAAAAATTAAAAAATGTATTTATTTCATGGGTGGGTTCGCACGCTGCACCCCGCTTCACTACACCCGCACCACCCTCAACTCGCACGCTGCACCCCGCTTCGCTGCGCCCGCACGACCCTGCTGCCACTTGAATTCGAACACAGGACCTCCCCCCTTGCGCGCTGCAACTTTACCACTTATCCATTTTGTTTTTTTCTCCCTTTAATGATATATCAATATATATATATATATATATATATATATAGTTATATGTATTCGTATATTAATACAAATCCATATTAATATAAATTTATTTAATTATATTAATATATATATATATTCGTATATTAATATATATATATATATATAGTTATAATTTTTTATTCGTATATTTATTTGTATATTAATATATATATTTATAAGATTAATTTCAAATACATTTATAGAATATGTGTTTTTACGCATGTTTATAAATAAATAAATAAATACATACATATATACAACACCCACACACACACAGATATATATATATAGTTATGAATGACTACATAGAAATGTGGATGTGGAAAGTCATCGAGAATGTTAAAATAACTATAACTTCTAATCCAGAAGTCTGTTTCAACTCCAAAACCTGTCAAATCGACAAACATGAAACGATCTTCGATATGATATGTGTTACAAGCAAAACAGACATCTAGATCAGAAGGTAGAGGCGTTTGAATGTTAAAACAACCATAACTTCAAATCCAAGAGTCTGTTTTAGATCCACAATTAGTCAAATCAAAGAAAATGAAACGATCTTCGATATGATATATGGTACAAATTTATCATACATCGGTATCAGAGGTTATAGCTGTTTGAATGGTAAAAAATCGGGGTACTCCAACTACAAACTCAGTTTTAGAGGCCTTCTGGGCCTTTTTTGGACTATAAAAAACCTTGGACGGGTTTCACCCATTTATAGGGCTCTAGATCTCGTCACAGGCTTCGATTTGATATGCTGTAGAGCTCAAACGGAGTTCTGGATCAAAAGTTATGGCCGTTTGAATTTTGAGTTGTGTTTTCAACATATTTTTTATCTTTTATTTATTTATTTATTTTTTTTATACTCAAAGTGTTATTACATGACTATTGGTGGATAAAAATTACATAATTTTTAATTAAACATATTTTTAAATTATTTTATAAGCCTCTTTTACTAAATATCATATACATTCATATTTGATTTCCATTCATCATTTCTAAAACATTTTTAAAAAATAAATATTATATTTATATCAATATAAATAGATTTATAGATTTATATATTAATAATTTTTTTTAATTTTTTTGTGAATTTTACCCTTTATCAGCGCTTTTTATAAAAGCGCTGATAAAGGGGGGTCTTTATGAGTGCTTTTTTAGTGCTGATAAAGACGCCCTTTATCAACACTTTTAAAAAACGCTGATAAATTTGTAGTGATTCCCTTTCCCCGTTTTGTAGTAGTGACAACTAAACAATATCCAAACCCTAGTCCTGCGGTAGAAATTATATGAAGCCACTCTATCATGATCTCACCCACTGGGGCATACCTGGCTGGTGATAATTCAATTGTCACAATCCCAAGACATCCTCCAATAGGCCAGGGGATAAATACCAATGATGAGTATGCATATCTCACATATGGAAGACATTATCCTAAGGTATATGTATTCATTCACACATCTCAAATCCCATACAATTCTAAATGTAAAGTATAAAAAATTCAAATGAATTCATAAACTATAACACAAAATTAGAGCATGAAAAAGGAAATGAAATCAATAAAGGTTCCAAATACAAGCCCACCAAAAAGTGTAAAAGAGTTCAACCTACTAGAATGAAGATGACTACTATCAAATTCAACACAGGTATGAACTATGGGTTGTCTATATGAATACTATGCACTGACTACTCTCGATCCTATGTGGACACCATCGAAATGCATGCCATCTGCATAAGATATGACATGTATGTGAAGAGACTATATAGGATTGAGTATAACAATAACTAGCAGGACACCCCAAAATAACTAGGCATAAATCATGAAGGATATCCAGATCATCAATACATATAAACTTCAATAAAGATATAAAACATAATGATAATAAAAAAACTAGATATACTCATAAAAACAATCAGTCTCAAGAGGTCTCAACCAATACTTCCATCCATAGGATTCTTCTTGAGGCTTCAAGGTAAGGCTCATTTGGGAGGTCTCACTCCACAATACATGTTGCCACTAATGACGCTCAATTGAGAGGTCATAATAATTTAGACTTTCCAAGATGTACATTTTGGATATCTGAATATCATGCTACCTAGACAGGGGATAAAAACGAGAATGATGGGGGATACCACCAACCCTACTGGATCAAACTAAAAAATAGGGGACTGATGCCCAATTTATGTTGGTCACATTGACACCCCATACCCCATCTAGGAATGATATGATATATTATCCCACCCCATGTCTTACAGAGGGACCACACAAACTCTATCTTAAAAAGAACCCATAGAGTGTATCACAATCTTATGCCAAGGATATAATTCCCCACTGCACCCTCAGAGAGATAGGCCAAGGGATCACACTAAGATGATCCTATTCAATATTTAATAGATAGAGTTCCTCACACTATGCTACAAAATGAACATGGAGTGTACTGGGGTTACACGGTTTGTATTTCCAACTTTGGGTCTTTCTATGGCTTTATGCCTCATGTGGCATATAAAAATCTATATAAAAAACATGTCCTCTTGAGGTATATGGATTGTGGAAGTCAATCTAACACTCGGTGTACTTCTTACCAATTACCATGTACATTTTTCATGATCGTATACATATGGTCATGCCTTTTTATTTTGGTTGTTCCCATGTACTTGGTCATGTCTGGGTATCATGTCATACTAATTTACTCTACCCATTCTAGTGTTTTGGGACATGTTCATTCTTGGGTATCCTCCAATATACACTCCAAGCTGTTAGCACCGTGTCACATTAAATATGATAGGGACCACATGCCATGTCATATTTTGTTTTAAAATAAAACCCTAGAGCTACATCCAAGTACACCACATGGTGTGTGTCCTTCAGATACATGTCGTGTAATGTGGGATTTTTTAGAATCCTTCCATTATTCTAGGTATATTCCTATTTGACACCACCATCATCGATCATTTCCAAGAAACTAAGATCATGCCTTGAATAAGTATCACCATCACTTGTATCTAGAACCTAACCATCAAATATTTTTTGGAATCACCCCCATCAGATGGAATCGTTCAAACACTAAAGATAGGTGAACTGGAAATCCTCTAATCCAATCCAGTCTACCTATGACCACCCACATTCATTTTCACACCCTAATGACACCCTTGATCACAAACCACACCCATGTTATCGATCTTCCCCACTGAATAAAAAGTTTACAATGATTGAATATTGGGTATTCATTGAATTACATTCCAAAGAAATTTATGATGATGTTCGTGTAAAGAAATGGGGGAGGAATGGAAAAACCATAAATGAAGAAATTTTTTTGGTTTTTTTGGGTTTTCCTCAATTCATTTCTATTATAAAAATTAATGAACAACCAAAAAAATAACTAAATAATATCAATCGTAGTCAACCATTGAACCAAAAACCAATTTTGATAGAAGAATTGGATCATATTCAACATGGGAAAACAAAATTGGAAAATCCAAATAAAGAAAAAATCTTACCTCAAAAGATATATAGTTGATGAATAATGAATTTTAATTATCATCATTTGCGAGATACTCAAGATTTGATTTCATCAGCAATCCTTGCAGTATTTCAATCATTGATCCATAATACTAAAATCCACCAATGATCATCCTTTTTCTCCTCTAAATCCTATGAGTTATGTGGATAACCCTATAAATTATAAATAATCATGTATTTATGGTGAGTAAATTAGTTTAGTACTTTTAATTATATAGTTAAATAAGTATTTAAATTTATTTAATTGTTTCACTCATGATAGTTCTCAACCAAACACCCAATGCCGATGAAGATTATGTCATTTCTAATATAAATCCCAAGCTTCCGACTCAACAGTAATCTCAAATATCTCATCCATGTCCCCATTCCGGAGTGATTCCACTTTTTCAAGAAGATGGAGAGTGCATGATATTTATATATTTAATATTTTTATTAAATCATTTACAGGCTCACTAGGCCTCAGAATATTATTTTTCCTGAGTTCATAGATCCAAAAATATTGTTAGATATACTTCAAATATTTACCTGAAAAAGATAGAGATGTTACATACAAATTTTCGGTCATCCATTCTTGAGTATGTTTTCAATAATTAGAACATCAAAACTCCTAAAAAACTCATAAATGGATTTTTCTCAATAAAAAAATCATAGAATTTTTCCAATATGTAAGTTATCTAAAAAAATAATATAAAAGAATTATGTTTGTGATAATCCTCCACATCTCATTATAATTATCTATTTCTTAGTTGATATCAACTCGTAAATTCTCATTTTTCAACATACTTTATGAGGGATATTCAATATGTCTCTTAAATATCTAACACAATAAGCCAATAAATAAAGTAACATTAATATATGATTATTAAACTTCATTAATAATCCATTTATGTATCATTAAATTATGTGAAACATGGTAAAACCATGCAATAATCTTTATAGAAGAGTTTATAAAATTATATCATATATCATTCACTATGTACATTGTGATGTTAAATCAAATTACATCCTATAAATCATATTGATAAAAAGATTTGATAATTAATTGAGAGTCATGTTTAATAATTGAATATCAAGTTAATAATGGTTTATTTGGGACATTTTCTTTGTATTATTGTGTGGGCATGCATTAAATAACAAGATTATATAAATAAAAAGTCTTATAGATTTATATTAATGTTTTTAAAGTAAGAAATGTTCCATGAATTCTATATTAATCATGTTTTGGTTGAAAATGATCTTCTAGAAAAGAATGTTTAGGGGTAATATTGGAATTTATTATTATTATTTATATGGGTTAAATGGATTTTGGAATTATTATGAATAGTTAAATCCCGTGTTTTAAATAATTTTAGAAGGTTATGATTGATGTATTTTTATGGAATGATAATAGGATATGTTGAATTTATTTTCTAAAATTATGCTTGAGTGTAATTCATTTATTTAGAATCAAGTATATGTGATTATTATATCGCTAAGGAATGATACTCTATTTTATTTACCCTTGATTACATGCATGTTATGAGTCTATAGTGACTTTGATAAAGGGATTAGGGAAGGTAAAGTGCAGGTCAAGAGTTGTTCATGAATTTAAATAGTAGTCCTACATAGACTTTTGGGGTGATTTGGATTCATGAGATACTAAGACATGGATTAAAAAATTCAATTTATGATTAGAATAATTATCATTCTAAGGTACATGAATGTTGAGTTTTCTGGTTATGTTTCTTAAATGTAATGTTAGTGTTTTGTGAGGGACTGACATGTTAGATGGTGAAAGGGAATGAATTTATCAACCATAATGACATTGTATATTTTTAAGGTTTTATAATAATTTTTATTAGATTTTATGGAGATTAAATTAAGCATAAATGTTTTTTATTTTATGCCAATGATTAGAGGCCATTAAGTTTTTAGTTATTTCATTAATCCTTAATTCAATATAGAAATTAAAATTTTATTCTACCATTGATCCTAGATTTTTAAATGTGTGTTTTAAGTACTGTGTCAATAGACAAATTGTATCATGATTCCAAATATATATAAATATTAGTAGTTTTTTATTTTTGAGAAAAGGGTTGTATAGAGCACTAAAATGTCTTTATACACTAAATAAAGGCTCATAGTTCCTGTTTCTCAAGTTATGTAAAGTAGTGATCTTGAGTGATGTACTTTGAGTAATCTAAAATTTTTAGAATTTTAAAGATATTAATATGATTATATGTGTAATCCTATTATAGGAATCACCCGATTAGTCACTAGGATGTATGACCCTTATTTTGGGTAACATTGTAGTAAGAGTTGAGGATAACGTCTGTGGTAAATTTTTACAAAAGGAAACTAATGTTTTAATTTGGATATAGAAATATAAGAGGGTAAGTGAGAGACTAATTTAATGAAAAAAACTTTTATACACTAAATTACTAGTTTTGAATGAATAAATTCATTTTCAATTAATAATGATATAAAAAACACATGAACTACTTTGGTTATTTTTTAATAGTTATATGTTCAGTGAAGTTAAAAAGAATATTATGAATCATAACTGTTGATAATATATCAGTGGTACAATGACCATTATGATTAGTATATTAAGGGATATAATAAAGTCTAATTGATACAGATGAAAGAAGCGATGACCTTGGTCAGTAAGATAGTACCCAATGAAGCTTATTTAATAGAGATTCTAAGGGAGATAGAATCATTAGGCAATTACCATGTTAAAGCCCAATATGATATTAAATAATTAAATAATTAATGAAAATATTTACAGGAGATGTTAAAGCTCATAGTGATCGTGGACCAATCCATTTTTTTCGAACCACCATAAGAAAATATCACCATCTCACACCTTACCCTTAGGGTATATGCTGATGTAATAATGGGCTATGTATCTAGACCCTAACCATATGAATTTTTAAAATTTCTTTTAATTAAAAAAATTATTGTATTTGTCATTTTTATTATTACTTTTTAAATTTTTAAATAATGATTTTGATAAGAATCATATTCCAGTATAATGAAACAAAAATTATATTTTCAAGAAATATATAGTTTTAATAAAAATAATATTTTTAATGAATTAAATAATTTTTCAAATAAATTTTATTTTAATAAATTATTATTATTAAATAAAAATAATTATATATAAATGATAATATGATTTTATGAAGTCAAAAATAATTGTTATAAGGGTCAAAAACCATTATTGTAAAAAAGAATTATTTTTCATAAATGAGTATTTTTTATTTAAGTGTGTAAATTATAATACTTATAGAATTATTTGAATAAAATAAAATTTATTTATGAAAATAGTACACTGAAATCATCCAATGGTTAATTTTTATTATTTTTTACAGACTGTAAATTTTTTTGGTCAAAATCAAATACGGTATAAACATACAATGTGTATTACAACATCATAATGACCCAAAGTTTATTTAATATATTCTATAAATTTCATCCATGAATAAATATATATTTACCCTTTAAAAAGATATGTTTTTATGTCATTTAATAAATTTTATAAACTCTTAATGAAACCTCCAAAACATATATTATATTTTAACATTTTAAAATGAGTTATTTGTAGACATTACTCACTTCCCCATAATTGTAGGTATTATTCTAATGAGATAGGTCCTTAAAAATGTGAAATAATTAAACCCACTCCAATTTTACTAAAACCATTGGGGAAAACCATGGTACGTTTTGTGGTTTTGATTATTCTATCATATAGAGTCTAAAACCTATGTTTGGCCATTAATAAAGAACTTGCCTCCATTTTTCTATATAAACCCACCCAACATCAAATTTATCTTCAATAAAAACACATATATCATGAAATTAGTATAATTTTTCCTCTCTATATTCATCCCAATGTGTCCTTGAGATCTTAAGAAGCTCCTCCCCAGCTCTTAGTAGCGCCCTCTCAAGGTAAGGGAAACTCTCATTCTCCTCATTATTCAAGCACCTCATTTATGTAATTCCCTTTATTTTATAAATGTTCATTTTTGGGATATAATTTATCATATCCATATTAACTAAATTATGATTTATAAGTGATTATATAACCCTTTAACTCTCATTAATCACTCCCATAAACCATTACATACCCATTTTATGCTGCATGAATTATCCTGCAATTTTTTCATGCTAATCATTTCTGTTGTGAATGACCATCCTTATTTACACTCAAGAATATTCACCTAGATGTACCTATACTTAATTTTTTTGGTGATATCCACATATTTAACCCACACTCCTTATAGAAACCCACCTTTTTATCACATAAAATTTCATTACATTATACACAACCGAGGATCTTTAAGGTTTAGTGTCTTGGAAACGAGGAACTTAATACATGAAAACATAAAAAAAAATTCTTCTTAAACACTTAAAAGGATTATTAATTTTTAATCCTAAGTTAATTACTATATCTCATAACCTGGGAACATACATCAAAGTAAAGGGTGATCATAAGGCCAAGTAGGGGAAACAAGGGAAAAATTTTACATGTGAACTTGAGATATATCAATAAAGTCAGGATAAATAACTTTAAGGATTGAGAAAGAGATCATGAGGAATATTATAATGAAAAGAACATGATTCATAACTTGATGATGTGTCTACAACATTTAACTTAGACAATCATGAACATATCACCAAGTTCCATCCCCAAGGTGTCATTTAAAAAAAATACCAAGGTTATTCACCAAGGTATCATTAAAATTCAAATCCCTAGAGATTACATCATTACCCAATGCATTGGAGCGCTATCAGGACGCACCCTTAAATTTGTATTTATTATCATGTGATACACATATATCATCATCAAACATTTCATAAATAACTCATATAGCATAAAATAAATGGGTTTCATTTCATAATCATAACGTTTTAAAAATTGCTTTTAAGACATGATCTTTCTGTCATTTTAAACCCACGGAAAAGGAAAGAGGGTTTCATGTATGTAAATCCCAAAATTAAAAAAATAAAATTTTGGTATACATGTGAATACCCTTTTAGAATAATGTTCTTTGAGTGTTCACTTAATAAAGTAAATGAATTTGAGAAAAAGAGAGAGACATTTTGAGATGAAAATTCTGCAGCATAATGGCTATGTTACAGGGTTTTAAAAAACATTGAAAAGAGAGGGGACATGGGTTACCCACTCATAAATGATACAAAAAAAGTATAGGGACAGAATATAAAGGATATAAGAACATGGTAATGAAATTTTAAAGACATACCATATGAAATGAAAAAACTTGAAAGGAAGACAAAAATAAGATTTCTCTTATAAAAGTTTGGCAGTCTAACGACATCACTAAAAACTTCTAAAAATGAATTAATGAGATAAAATAGGGTATATAATCATATGAACATAAAAGGATAGTATTATGGGTATAGATATCATACCCCAAAATAAGAAAAATGAACTTGAAAGACTTGAAATGAAAATAGAACTTTGAAAATGAGAAGCGTTAAAGAATCCCTTACAAAAATTCGGCAGCCTAACGGCGCCACTTAAAAATTATTAAAATGAATTGATGAGAGTAATAGGGGGTATCTAATAATATGAAAATAAAAATTAAATTAAGGTGAATATAAAATAACATCCTCCAACATAAGAACATGGAGCATAAAATAAATGACATAAAAGAGAGTACTTGAAAAGAAAGAGAGAGGTAGAATCCCTTACCTTGAAGGGTAACTTCGAAAGCTTGAAGGTCGGGACCTTGGGAGGCTTGAGGGAACCTTGGGAGGACTACTTGGGAGGTAAGGAGACCATAACTTAGTTGAAGATGATTTGGAAATGCAAAGAATGAGGGAATGGCTTGGAATTTATAAGAGAAGTGAGGGGACAAGTCATTAATTGCCAAGGGACACCTCATCGATGGTATTGGAAAAACCATGGGATTGCCCATGGTATTTGTCACTTGGGACAACTCATAACGTATATTAATATTCATAAGTCTACCTGAATTATTACATAATTATTACATCCTTAATGATGTCATTAAACACTCAAAACTAAAAACTGTATTTTCACTATTCACCGAAAATTCATTTTTTCAGAAAAATCCCCAAAAATCACCATAACCTAATATTGATGCTCTGAATTCAAAAATTAACTCCATTTTATAAAAAAAATTCTAAATATTTTTAATTTAATTTTTAATTAAAAAAACACTATTCACCCAAAAAAAACTAACACTTGACTAATAATTTCTGATACAGTTATTTACCTATTTTATTGAATCACATTACTTAATCAAGGTGCCTAAATTATATTAATGCTTTCTTTAAGTGAGATTACTAATCCATTTTGTCACATTACTAATCCTAAGCATAAAATCAATATTCATAATTTACTATTCATCAAAAATTAAGTTGATCTTATTAGACTCTAAATTTCATACTGAACACAACTGTAGAAGACCATTTTTTGAAAATAATTACACATTTTTAATTATTTAAGGTTTACATTAGTATTTTAAAATGTCCTTTCTCCAAAATTCATCTATAATATACATCCTATATTTATCCGGACACTTGAGATTTACAAACTTTACCATAAGAAGAAATCACAATTTTTATTTAAATCAAAGGATTACACAAGGCAGTTACGGTCTCGTTACATAGACCCTTATAAAACCAGCATAGGACCTAAGAGTAAGGTGTGCTAGGGTGATAGAATCTTGGGGCGGCTCGACCAACATTTCCCGAGTAGTGATTTCTATCAGCTTGAACTTCTCGCGAAGGCGATTCTGTTCCAGCTTCACACGATGAAGTTCGGCTTGGGTTTAGTCCAGAGCAAAGCTCAAAGGTGCTACCTCATTCCCAAGTTCCATCAGATGGGCTTCAATCGTCCTGAGACTACTGGATGGGGTAATTGAATCTTCTTTCTATATTAATTAATCAATATCACTTGTATTTATAGAAAATAATTGTAACATTTAGTTTCCAACGGTCATATTGACCAATGATCATATAACTGTTGAAACCCAATGGTCTCATTTTAATTATACTCATTTTATTAAATGAAAAATAAAATACCCACAAAAAATTAGGGAACAAAATTTACTCACAAAAAATTTCGGGTCGTTACAATCTTACCCCCTTATGAAATTGCGTCCATGCAATTTTAAAATTGGGATTGGAAATTTCATTGAAAGTCTCACATCAGAAAAAGAGTCAGTAAAACTATTACTTTAAAAGAAAGAAAGGTAAGTAAAAAGGTCACCCAAGTTAACCCAAACTAGGATTCCATGTCGGAAAACATGGATATGGAAGAGAAAACAAAGGGTCAAGTTCTGATGGAGGGTGTTAGAAAACATGATTAGGATAAAATTAACCAGAAGAAGATCACAAAATTAAGATGTGTTAAACAGTCTTTGATTACCCAGTAGCAAATATAAACCAATAACATTTTTGTTTTACGTTCCTTTTCATAATTTTGAGGAAATCATTTACTACATAGAATAAAAACATAAGGAAATATACTTACCTTAAAGTAGAGTTTCATCCCTTAATAAGTTTCCACCATGACTAATCTTTTCTCCAAACAATGAGCATTCAAAAGGACTTGGTCTCATCAAAAGCACAAGAATAATCTTCTAGAGAATCACATAATCCACAAAAGAATAACTATATTTTTCCCTTGTCTTTAGTCATCAACTAAAACTAAAATGGTTAGTATGAGATCATATAATCCCCAAAAAGGATAATCCTTTATAAAAATGAATATGACTATTAATCTCCAAAATTCAACAAAAGTACCCGAAGTTCCAGAAAGACCATTCAATACACAATCATCTTTAAAATTCTTCAGAATAATCCAAACTAAGATTGGAACCCAAAAATCAGAAGGATTTAATAACATAGTCTTCCAAGATAAACTTTATCGTTCATCTCCAAACAATATCAACCATTCTTAACATCTTATAAAAAAAGTAACTAAACTAATCACATTTTCCTCAAGATAGGTTAATCATTTCCATAAGTAACCTAAATTACCATAAGTTCACATTAAATTCATCAATTCTTCAAAATATAATTCAACCTTTAATTCTCAAAGAAAATACTGTAGTAATATATTTACCTTGATCATATAGGGTTCCCAAATTAGTGAACATCTTCCAAAATAATATTCATCTTTTAATCCCCTAATCATTTTTTTCAAGAAGAACATTTCACAACATCAACAAGTGATACATAACAATAGATGTTTTACTTAATGATATAAAACCATCTTAGGTAGTGACTCTATGTTCTTAGAAAACATTGAAGATATGATCATAGAGCACGAACTAAAATACAACATGACATAGACAATTATTGCGAAGAAGTTACATGTACTTCAGTCATCATGATCCATCTCAGCACATGACTTGCATTGTTCCCTTGTCCTTGAAGATTGTTGATTCTCATCATGCTTCTCATCCCTTCCAAGAGAGTATTGCCTTGGATAATTTCCAACTTCTCTACATTTATGAAATTGAATAGTATAAGGTACATTAGATTGATCCTTATCTCCATTCATCACATTATCCATTTTTTAAAGCAATTGGCTACTTTATGCCCTATCATCCCACACTTAAAACATCTCCTGGTTCCTTTGTGAAATTTTCCTTGGTGCCTCTTTCCACACTTTTTTCACAAAGGAAATTGGACCTTCTTTCTCTTATCACCTTTTTCAGATGAACATCCTTGAGACTTCATCTTCCTCTTCCTGGATGAATTTGGGCATTCAACTAGGTACCAATTATTAATTGTGATTTTTGATAGCTAGTTTGGCATAATCAGAATATGTTCAACTTGATATCTCGTACTCTCTGTCATATTAATAGGGAAATCATCACATTTCCTATCACATTGGTTGTTGGGACATGTTATTCTATTTCCTGACATTAACTAAGAAAAGAAAGTATAATTAGGGGGCTTAAATACTTAACCAATAATCATGGAAAAGAAACTTAAGCATAGAAGGAAAAACTTGTAGAAGAAAAGTATATCTTAACTTGTGATCCCCTAGGTTCCAATCTAGGTTATCCATGATAATATATTCTTATGTGAATATTTATTTTATTTTATCTTTGTTCCTTTAATAATTGTTCATACTAAGATTATAAATTTACCAAAGCATATCCCCTAGGAGTGTCAAATCAAGAGTGCAGAAAGGCCTGTTGTCGTTCACCAGGTTACCCCGGGTCAAGCCCAAAACACCTTGTCAGAGTTTTCACTCCTAGGTACATCTGTTTCAGAGCCACCTCTACTTGTTCGTATCCGAACATGGATTTATTTTTTTGGAAATAACTTACTCAATACTTCACCAAAATACCAAGATGTTTTACTATATTTAATATTTTCATTAAGAAACCTTGTAAAGTTTTCAAATACTAATTTACACAAATAACTAAACCATCATTTGATACCAACTATAGCATCCCACCTTTTTATCACATAAACTTTCATTACATTATAAAAAACCGAGGATCTTTAAGGTTTAGTGTCTTGGAAACCAGGAACTTAATACATGACAACATAAAAAAAATTCTTCTTAAACACTTGAAAGGATTCTTCATTTGTTCATCCTAAGTTCATTACTGCATCTCATAACCTAAAAACATACATCAAAGGAAAGGTTGAGCAGAAGGTCCAGTAGGGGAAACAAGGAAACTTTTTACATGTGAACTTGAGATACATCAATAAAGTCATGATAAATAACTTTAAGGCTTGAGAAAGAGATCATGAGGCATATTATAATGAAAAGAACATGATTCATAACTTGATGATGTGGATAAAGCATTTAAATTAGACAATCATGAACATATCACCAAGGTCCATCCCTAAGGTGTAATTTAATAAAAATTACCAAGGTTATTCACCAAGGTATCGTTAAAATTGTAATCCTTAGAGATTACATCATTACCCAATGCATTGGAGCGCTATCAGGGAGAACCATTAAATTTATCTTTATTATCATGTGAGACACATATATCATCATCAAAAATTTCATAAATAACCCATATATCATAAAAGAAATGAGTTTCATTTCATAATCATAATGGTTTAAAAACTGCTTTTAAGACATGATCTTTATGTCATTTTTAAGCAATGGAAAAGGAAAGAGGGTCTCATGTATGTAAATACCAGAATTAAAATAGAAAATATTTATATACATGTGAATACCCCTGTAGAATAAAGATCTTTGAGTATTCACTTAATAAAATAAAATAATTTGAGAAAAAGTGTGAGACATTTTGAGATGAAAATTCTGAAGCATAACGGCTATGTTAGAGGGTTTTAGAAAACATTGAAAAGAGAGGGGACATGAGTTAACCACTCATAAATGATACAAAAAATAGTAGAGGGACAGAATATAAAGGATATAAGAACATGGTAATGAAATTTTAAAGATATACCATATGAAATGAAAAAACATGAAAGGAAGAGAAAAATAAGATTTCTCTTATAAAAGTTTGGCAACCTAATGGCGTCACTTAAAACTTATAAAAATGAATTAATGAGATCAAATAAGGTCTATCATCATATTAAAATAAAATAAAAGTATGATGGATATAGAGATCATACCCCAACATAATAAATAGTAACTTCATATACTTAACATGAAAATAGAACTTTGAAAATGAGAAGGGTGAAACAATCCCTTACAAATATTCGGCAGCCTAATGGTGCCATATAAAAATTATTAAAATGAATTGATGAGAGTAAGAGGGGTTCTCTCATCATATGAAAATAAAAATTACATTAAGGTGAATATAAAAGAATATACTACAACATAATAACATGGATCATAAAATAAATGACATAAAAGAGAGTACTTGAAAAGAAAGAGAGAGGTAGGATCCCTTACCTTGAAGAGTAACTTCGAAAGCATGAATGTCGAGACCTTGGGAGGTCTGAGGGAACCTTGGGAGGTCTCCTTGGGAGGTAAGCAGACCATAAATTCGTTAATGATGATTTGGAAATGATAATAATGAGGGAAAGTCTTGGTTTTTATAAGAGAAGTGATGGGACAAGTCATTAATGGCCAAGGGACACCTCATCGGTGGTATTGGAAAAACCATGGGCTTGCCCATGGTATTTTCCCATGGTATTAGCCACTTGGGAAACTGAATAAATTATCTTACTATTAATAAGTCTAACAGAATGATTAAATAATTATTACATCCTTAATTATTTCATTAAACACCCGAAACTAAAAACTATATTTTCACTATTCATCGAAAAGTCATTTTTTTCAGAAAAATCCCCAAAAATCACCATAACCTAATATCGATGCTCTGAATTTAAAATTGAACTCCATTTTATGAAATATAATTTTCTAAATATTTTTAATTTAATTTTTAATTAAAAAAACACTATTCACCTGAAAAAACTAATACTTGACTAATAATTTCTAAAACAGTTATTTACCTATTTTATTGAATCACATTACTTAATCAAGGTGCCTAAATTATATTAATTCTTTCTTTAAGTGATATTAATAATCCATTTGGTCACATTACTAATCATAAGCGTAAAATCACTATTCATAATTTATTATTCATCAAAAATTCAGTTGATCTTATTAGACTCTAAATTTCATACTGAACACAACTGTAGAAGACCATTTTTTGAAAATAATTACACATTTTTAATTATTTAAGGTTTACATAAATATTTTAAAATGTCCTTTTTCCAAAATTCTTCAATAATATACATCCTATATTTATCCGGACCATTGAGATTCACAAACTTCACCATAAGAAGAAATCATAATTTTTATTTAAATCAAAGGATTACACAAGGCAGTTACGGTCTCATTACATAGCCCCTTATAACACCAGCATAGGACCTAAGAGTAAGGTGTGCTAGGGTGATAGAATCTTGGGGTGGCTCGACCAACATTGCCCGAGTAGTGATTTTTATCAGCTTGAACTTCTCGTGAAGGTGGTTCCATTCTAGCTTCACACAATGAAGTTTGACATGGGTTTGGTCTAGAGCAAAGCCCAAAGGTGTTACCTCCTTCTCGAGTTCCGTCCGATGGGATTCGATCGGCCCGAGACTACTGGATGGGGCCATCGAATCTTCTTTCTATATTAATTAATCAAGATCACTTGTATTTATAGAAAATAATTGTAACATTTAGTTTCCAATGGTCATATTGACCAACGGTCATATAACTGTTGAAACCCAAAGGTCTCTTCGCTTATGATTCACAACACAGATTCCCTGCTTTCCTTCACAAAGCTTCTTTGAAGGAGCAGGTAAGTGAAGGGAAATTAAGCGATTTTTCACTCTCTGGAATCCCTGCAGGCTCGTTTGTTTTTCCAGAAAACCGTAAGCCGAACAGAATAATTCGAAAGGGTTCTACAGCCCATGTTTCAGCAGCAAATGGCCCGATTACAGAACGCCTTGAACTCTGTAAAAATTCGTTCATTGCTAGGGTTTCTCTCTCAAAAGGTACGCAGCCCTGGAAAAATGTTGAACTTGTTGCTCGATTATCTTCCATTTGGGGTTTCAATGACTTCAAAGCTGTCTCCTTGGGTAGAGGTTTCTTTCATATTTTATTTCCATCAGCTGATTGCAAAAACCGAGCATGGTGTTTTGGATCTGTGAACCTTAAACCAGGAACTCTTAGGGTTTATGAATGGAATCCAAATTTTAGTTTAAATGATTTCAAAGATTCATTTGCACAGATCTGGATTAGAATACATGGGTTGAATTGGATTTTATGGCATTCTGAAATTTTGTTTGATATAGCTTCAGCAATAGGCATTCCTATTAGGATGGATCAGGCCACTGAAAAAACGTCCTTTGGTCACTTTGCTAGGATTCTGGTAGAGGTGGACTTAAGTTTGCCCCTTATAGACAAGGTCATTCTGTCCACAACACACGATGACATTAACTTAAAGATTGCCTATGAACGTTTCCCTTTATACTGTGAGGTGTGTTGCATCATTGGCCATGAAAAATCCAAATGTAGAGCGAATATCATCTGCTCTATTTGTAATATAAAAGGTCACGAGGGATCAGTTTGTAGAAGGAGAGATAAACAATATCCCCAACAAGGGATAGCATTGCAACCTATTATACAACACAAAGATGACCAAACTACTACAAGTGGCTGTGACCCTGATCAGATTTCTAGACAGCAGGATCCTAGGGAAATAGATCCTTTAAATTTGCAACAGAAATTTCCCAAAATAAGCTGGGCCAATCTAGCGGATGATGTTGAAACTCTAGATCACCAACCTTCTTTTAAGGATATGTCAATCAATGATATAACTGCACAACATAGTGAATCAGATTCTGATGATAGTCATGTGGAAAGAGAATCATTTGCTCAAGCTAAAGCTGATGACAGATTCTTGAATGAACATAATGCTGCTAGTAATAGAAAGGGTAAGATACCATTGGAAGCTGCTTCTTCAAAGAAAGTTATATCAAAAGAGGTTCACAGGAGGGACCTTGTGAAGGATTTCAATCCTTCTCTTAAGCAGAAGGACTCTGAACCTCCAAAAAATTTAGAAATTTCTGGTATGGACAGTTCAGTTGATAAAATTATTGCTGTTAAAACCCCTTCCCCCATGGGCCAAGAGGGGTTAAAGTCATCCAGTCCTTCTCTCAGGCAGAAAGTTTCTGAAACTCCAATGAGTTTGGCAGCCTCAGATTTGGTCAAATTAGCTGGTAAATCTCCCCTTTTCTCGGGTTCTGTTTCAATGCAGGAAATTGAACATTCCCCTCATACTCCACCTGTATCGAAACTTTTCAAACAGCATGACACTAACCCTGCTGCTGGTGGAAGTCAAATACAGGTAAGTTCTCCTCCCCCTTCACAGGGGACTCCAGGAAATGATATAAAGGTTGGTCAAGCCTTGTGTACCTGGACCACTTCTCCAGGGAATGTTATTCCAAGCTCTTCAGCAGCTGCATGCAAAAACAAGCAACATGCCATAGATAAAACCGTTCAGGTATGTACCTATAACCCTTTTTCACTGCTTGCTTCTCCAAGCAGGGATGATGATGGAGGGAAAGCAGGCTGTTTACTTGATGATGGTAGAGCACAACTAGATGCTGACTCTAGTTCAGAGGAGAGAAATGGCCCATGGATACAAGCGAAGGCAGGGAGAAGAGGACGTCGTGCTCGTGGCAAGAGTGGCAGCTCATCATGTCACAGCATGCGTACTCGCTCCCGGGGTTTTTGATGAGTTTTCTTTCGCATCTGTCTTGTTTCAGATTATGTTTTATGATGTATCCCCCCTTTTGTACTTTCTTTCTTAATTTATAATAAGAGACCTCGAGTCTCCACCTTTTTAAAAAAAAAATTAAATGAAAATGTTGAGTGTGCCCAAATAGAACTGCAATACATTGGGTAATCTTTTAGTCTCATAAGACCTTATGTATGGGATTGGGAGTAAACATAATCCATTATGGCACTTTTTCCACCATGTTGTGATGTCTTAGCATTTAGCCTTGACCTATGAGTATGATGTCATTTTTAATGTTGTCACCACATTCCCACATTTCCTTTATATTAACATGTTATATCATGCCTCATTATTAAATATTATGATTCTAACCCAAATTATGTTACCTTGATATGCCTATTTTATCACATTCACTAATTTACCTTATGAGATTCCTTTCTTATTCCCTTATTGTGATTTATAGATCACCCTTTTCTTATGTATGTACTTAGGTTATCCAATGTATTTTTAAAAGATCAATAGAATTTTAGGAACATGTCAATGAAATTTTCAATAATTTTTTGTATCTATTTATCAATTTTATGTGATATGTACCTAATTTCAGAAAAACACTAGGTTTCATGATATCTTAGGATTTTATAATGTGTAACCTTATATAATAAATCATTAATTAAAGTGTTTTAAAATATGGGTTGTCGTAGTTGGTATTAAAGACAATTATAGTTATTTTTGGGATTAGGATTAAAAAACTCTAGTAAAGGCCTTTGGTATAATACTAAATATAGGATTGCATCCTAAATTTGGTAAATTATAGAGTCTATAGTTTCCAATCAAATATATCTTATTATAGATACTATAAGTTTATTGGGCTCTAGCATAGATATACACAATGTTAATAACCCTAAAAATCACACAATTAACTGGACGCGATTGTCAACTGGTTCATAACAATAGGCCTCGCTTCACACCTAGTTTGGCACTCATGGGGGATATGCATTGATAAATTCACAATCTTCTTATGAACCATTATTAAGGGAATAAAAATGCCCACAATATTTTATGTTAAGATATAGATAATGGATAACTTATATTAAGACCTATAAATACATTAGTTAATGAATATATTTTATTTATGAGTTATCAATTTAATGTTCATGGTTTCCCAATTACGTGTTTAATAATTTACAAATATCATCCCTGATTTTACATTTATTTTAGTAAATTGATGGGTATATGAGTAATTGAGTCAACAACCAATGTGAGGGAGAATTTGATGAATTCACAAATGATATGCCTACCTCTATGGGAGTATGTATCCTGAAATTCATGACAATAATTTCTTAATTGAATAAATTTTTGAGCTAAAACTTGAATCGGGATGAACACCAGAATCCCCATATGAAAGATAATTTTAAATTAAGAACTTTATTGGAAAAAGGTATCTAAATTTCAATGGATCTTCTGATCCATTAATCACAGAGCAATGGATCAAATCCATTTAAAATATCTTCTCCATTAATAAATTATCTAAGATAGAGTAGGACATGATAATTGTTTATCATATAAGGGAGAAGCTAATCAATGGTGGACATTGGTAAAAAATATGAATCATGAGGAGAACATTGAATATATGGAGTGAAAGAAATTCCAAAAAAATGTATTTCGATAAATATTATGTTCACACTCTATGACTGAAAATGGATAGGTACATCTATAACCTCATGAAAAAGGATAATGAATTAATCATGGCATATAAGGAGAAGTTCACAAGACTTTTAGGATATATATCTAGAATTTTCATTAACCCCAAAAGTAAAGTTTACAAATTATTTTTTGGGATGAAGACAAGTCTAATAAAATCCTTAGACATTATGGAATTTTACAACTATGAGGACTTTTTTTGACAATCCTACAAAGTCGAAATGGAGATTAGCGAATCTCAAGGTTTTCCTGGGGATAAGAATCTAAAAATGGAGTTTCATTCTAGTGGTAAAATGGATAAATACAATGGTGGAAATAAATCCCAACATACAATTTATCAAAATTTTGACAAGAAGAAACATATAAATTTATAAAGGGGGATGATAAAATGATCTTGGTGCAAGAAGGAAGGGAATATAACTAGAGATTGTTGATGGAAAAACCCCACCAATGTGATAGAATAAAGGCATGGTCTAGTTATCCACCAACCATCATTATAGTGATTCAATTATAAGGAACACATGAATTATGAAAGCCAATTCCCTAATCCAATGATTCTTGGAGATAATCAATACTATAAACCTCTAAGATAGAATGGGTGAGCTTATTATATCACAAATAATGAGGAGGATCCCAACAAAAATTGGAGATATATAGGATAAATATTCATTTAAGGAGGGAGAATTTATTTTTTTAATCTAGTTCTATGAATTCTTCTAAATCCCCATAGTTTAGTAGAACTATTCAACACCACTAAAAATCAAGCAAGATATCAATGGAAATTTAAAATAAGGAAATTATTTCATCCAAAATATATGGATCCTCCCCTATAATGTTTTTTGGAATTGACTTACCAATGAACCTTGTGATACTTATTTTATAGAAATTTGATGTAATTAGGGTTATGGATTGGTTTTCCTTATTTAGAGCCAACATAAATTTCTGAGAGAATGAAAGCACCCTCTATATCACCAATCACCCTCTAATTTTATACAATTGCAAGGATGAAGATACATATTATTTAGTAAACACATCTCAATAATTGATATTATTACTTTTTAATTGACGGTATCTTTCCCAAATGATTGAGATTAAAAAAAAGAACATCCTTGATGACATTTTTAAGGGAATTCACTCATGTGTTTCCCAACGAATTTATTGGTTTTCCACTACCCATGTTGTTGATTTATCAATTGATATCATACTCAGAGATTGGAAACTATCTAAGATTCTATAAATAATGGATATTTTTGAACTTGAGGAACTAAAGAAAAAATTACTGTAGAATCCGAATAAAGGGTTTATACACCCCCAATGCTTCACCATAAGGTAAATGAGTCATCTTCATCGAGAAGAATGGTGGGTCAATGAACCTATGAATTGATTATCATGATCCCAAAAAGATCAGGATAAATAAAAATTATCCTCTTTCATATATTTATATCTTATTTGATTCGTTATATGGAGCTTAGTGTCTCTATAAGGTGGATCTTTAATCGAGATATTATCAAGTAATTGTGAAGAAGGATGATATCTCCAATACTATCTTTCATGCAAGGTATGAGAACCACAAGTCCATATTGATTCCATTTCGGCTCACTAATGCTCCAACAATATTCAAATACATAATGAGTTTATTCTTAAGAGATTAACTCAATAAAGTTTTGGTATTATTTATATAAAATATTCTAATATACTCTAAAATCAAGGAGGAATATGAGTGTAATTTTAATATTGTACTGAAGAACTTATATAATGAAAATATATATATGAAGTATGGTAAATGTTAATTATATTCATAGTAACTTTATTAGGATATGTTGTCACTAGTAAATCGATATTTGGGGATCCTTTAAAAACTGAGGTAATTGAAGGATGTATAAGGCCAATATCTATGACATAAATACGATGTTTCCATGGATTAGTTGGGCATTTTCATAAATTTGTGAGAAACTTCTTATAACATTCAATCCCACTAACAATTATTACTCTAAATTTATTCATATTTTTATGGAATGATGAATGTGAATAAAGTTTTAAAGTTATGAAGAAGAGGATAATCACTACACCTGTGCTCACATTACCCACCAGTGGTGAAGAATATGTGATTAAAATCAAGTAATATAAAGAGTTCATGGGTTGTGTACTCATTAAAGATGATAAATAGATAGCCTATTCCTCCCACTAATTAAATACTAATGAGAAGAAATCCCCAAATTGTGATCTATAATTTTCAGTAGTGAAATTTTCATTGAATATATGGCGGCATTACCTCTATTGACAAAAGTGAGACATATATATGGATCATAAAATCCTCAAGTATATATTCACAAAAAAAGAGCATGATATATTCCAAATAATTTGGTTAGAGATAATAAAGGATTATGATTTTTCAATCCATTACCATGTTGGGAGGGAAAAAAATTGGTAGATGCTCTTATTAGAATGGAACCCACAACTCTATCTATGATAAGGATTTCAAGGGATCTAGTCTTCTTGGACATTAAAATGATAGAAAATGGAATAAAAAAGTATATTCATCCTATCTTTATCAAATAACTTCCCAACTATCCATTCTTGAGAGGATTAAGGAATCTAAGAAGGATGATGGGTTGCTACAAAATAAATTATTGAATATTTTAAGGTTCAACTTTGATGAATATGGAGTTATAAGATTTGGACCCTAGATATGTGTCTGATAAAAACTAGGGCTGAAGAGGAAACTTTTGGATGATTCACATAGATCTTAATTATATATTCATCCAATAAGCACCGATATTTATATAGATTTTAAGAAAAAATTCTAGTTGTATAACATGAAGAGGGATATTTTGGAGTATCAATATTGATTCATGGTATGCCAAGAAATCAAGGAAAAGAGGAAGAAGTATAAGGGTATGATGCAACCATTTTCCATAATAGTATGGAAATGGGAAAACATAACCATATATTTCATCATATGAATTCATAAGACACCTAAATGAAATAACACCATCTGGGTGGTAGATTTACCTCTAAACCAACTCACCATGGTATACAAAAGGTAAGTGGTAAGACTGTAAGAAGCTCTACTCTCTATTATATTTTATTCATATACAAGGTTTACCTTAAGGTTTTTTAGAATCTTTAATCAATAATTGGATATAGAATTGTTCTTCAGTAATATTTATAACCTTTGGAAGGATGGTCAATATGAAAGGACCGTTAAAACATCAGAGGGTATTTTTAGATCATGTTCAATGAATTTACAAGGATATTGGGACCAGCACCATCCCACAGTGGAGTTATCATATAACAATAGTTTCTATTATATAATTCAAATTTAAATTTATAAGGCTCTGGATAGGAATCAGTGTCAAACTCTAACATGCTGGGATGAAGTTGGAGAGAGTAAGATGATGGGTCTTGACCCTATCTAAGATATAACAGATATGGTTTAAACCATACAACATCATATGAAATCCACACAATGTCGATAGAAAATATATGTAGACAATCATTGACGAGACCTATATTTTGAGGTTATATAGAGGGGTTAATTTTTATATATTCATGGAAGAAATTCATGAGGTTTCAGAAGAACTGAATGTTAAGCACTAGATATGTCACCCTATTTATATCAAACTAGGGTTAACATACTTGGATATTACATCATTTTAGATGAATATTCAGAAAAATTGAAAGTAAAATCCAAAGTATCCTAATATCATAGTGTCTTTGGAAACTTGGAACATAATATTATAACTCGTTCATTTATATTAAATGTTTCCCATAAATTTATTCTCATTTAATACTCCTCGTAGCCAAATCCTACCTAAAATATCCTTTATATCAAGGGGAAGGAAACATAATAAATGGTGATCTTAGATGCTCAATAAGGGTAAACATAAGATATATAAATCCATGAATATATAAAATCATAAGATAAACATAAGGGTATCTGATAATGAATCAATAATTTCTATGATCATACCCAACTTTCCATTGATCATAAACATGAGTCATGGAATAAAACATTACCACTTTAGAAAGAATTTTATATAAGGGTGAGAGACCATCCAAAATAAATCATGAAACATATTCACATTTCATAAAAGTGTGGCACTATCATAAGTATAGAAAGAAATTTCATGTCTCAATTGTAGCGTCCTGATTTTTTAGAACAGCTAAAAAATAATTCCAAATTTGATCTTTTCAAAAAGTGGCAATGATATTTTCTAAACCGATGATCAGAATCCAATTATGATTGTTCCATTAGCTTTATATCATGGTATTGGTTTGGTTTTAAGGCTTGTATAGTTCCTCAAGTGTTTTAGTTTTATTTTGAGAGCATTGGAGGATAATTGGTTTGTTTTGGAATTATAGGTTCAGGTGCAAGGTTTAAGGGAAAATCATGTGGCCCCTTCTAGGTAACTGTGCAGACCATTTTGAACTACAACACGGTTTGGGGAAACCGTGCGAGGGAATTTCATGACCATGTATACTTGTTTGTAGAATTTTCAAATAGATACTGAATGGTTTGGACATAGTAAGTTAAAATTGTGAGGTAGGTTGTATGGGTACTACCACTAAGGTGGTACCTATGTACTGTATCCAAAATGATTTGTGCACAATTTGTAAAACCATGCAGACTAATCGTACAACCCTTGTTGGGTTATTTTCTTCAAGTTTTTCTTTATTTTGTTTTATCTATTTTTTATCTTCTTTTCTACTTTCTTCTCCTCCTTGGTCATGGGAGAAAAGGGTTCTCCCTCTTTTTCCCCTTCCACTTCCATTTGATCTCATATCTTTATGCAAGGTCTGATTTCAGATCATTAATCAGCTTGAGACTTGTATCTGTAAGGCTAAACCTATCCATAACTCCCTTTGTCTTTATTTTCTACTTACAAACCATTGTTTCCATCTAAACTAATTTAAGGGTTTTTTATGGATACTCAGATTTACAAGAAAAAAAGAGATTCAAATTTGAGCTTGATATCGGATGTTCCTATGTCTACGAGTCTAATGAATGTGTTGCATACCTTAATTTTTTTAGAAATTTTGGGTGGCAAGTCCTATAGCACATTTTTCGGTATTTTGAGTGAGAACCCATTATATCTCATGCTTCATATCAAAATGATTTTTTGACCCTAAGGGATTCCATTAGGCATGCTCGAATCTATTTTGGATAAGAAAGGCTGAGTTATAGGTCATTTATCCTCAAGGTATTTTGTTCAGGGAAAAAAATTGATTAAATTGATTTGTTTTTATTTAAATTCATTTTTTTAAATTATTATAGATCAGTTAAACGAATTTGAAGCATTCAAGACCTACATGTTGATTTTTTATAGCTGGTAGCTTGTGCAATTAAATCCATTTAAATTTAATTTCTTGATTAAAGTGTTTTGAATTGAATTATATATATGAAAAAGGTCAAATTGCATGCGATAGAACCCATGGGGTTGTGATAGGCATGGCCTGAGGTGATTGGGATGGTACGACAATCGGGATTGAGGTGATGTAGATCCCTTGGTTGGGCTTGACCCAGATACTTGAGTGCTTTGACCACATGATTGGTCACATGGATGTCAGTTTAGGTGGTGAGGACATGAAGCTGGGCATGGACCATGATATTGGGATGGCATGACCTCCATAATTGAGTGACATGGTCACAGGGGAATGAGGTGTGGGTGATGAGGTGTCTTAGGGACTTTATTGGTGACTATCTCTCACCCGTTATGGATACAGTTCCATTCTAAGTCATGTTCACACAGGTAGACTCTGTAATGAGGTGGTTTAGACTACTCATGTAGGTAGAGGACCTCGATAATTATAGATTAGGTTTTTATGGTTTGGGGGTTCTTGTCATAGAAATCCACCTGGAAGGTGAGGAGCCTTCAAATGTCAGCCTTGAGGTTGATGGTTGGGGATTGAGGCCCACCATGCTTGAGGCTGTGTGCCAAGATATTTATTGAATGTAGATATCACTACACATCTAGACATTGTCCCTTAGGCTGATAAGGGATTTTGAGAAGGGGTCTATTGGACTAGGTTACTAATTACCCGGGCGTGACTTCGGGATGTCGGTTCTATATTGAGACACAAGGTTTCAGGGGGCACGAGGGGCCATGTTACTTGATGGAGGTGGAACCAGAGGGTTCACATGGACTGTATGACATTAGAGGTTCCTTGGGCCATGGTCCAAGGACCTTCTTCTATACTGAGATTCTAATGCTGGCTGAAGTAGGTAAAAATTCTTGGAGGCTGTTGACAACCATAAAAGTTTGGTTGTTTTATTTAAATGCATTGAATTGATTATTTATTTTTTATGAAATCCTACTTAAATACACATTCTTGGTACACACCTTCGATTGGTATCCTGATGAGATTCATCTCACATCCTCCTCGGGTCCTTTGGAATGCATGTATATACTTTATGAATTTGCGTTTAGGTAAGGAATCAACTTTAGGAGTTGGTTTGTAGCTACAGTTTGGCATAGGATGTTTGAAGGTACCTTAAGGTCTTTCCTAGTTGGAGTTACTATATCAGTTTTTCTATTTTATTTTACATACTATTATCAGTTTTTTATGTTTTATGTAGCTACATTGGTTAGTCATGGGATCCCTTTTTGTATATTGACATGTATGGAATGTTCAAGGATAATGTTGTGCTTGTTGTTTTAGTAGTGGATACAAGTGGGATTTGGTATGATGATCTATTTAATTTTTTCTGCTTATTTTGTTTATATTTCTTATATTGTTTCTTGATATTGACTATGCTTCCACCATTGGAAGGTATGGCTTGAGTCTGTTGAGTCTTATCCTTACACTACATGTTATATTTTTATTTTATGACTAGTATTATTATCATTACCTAAGGGTATATCCTCCCCTATATACTTGTTTACACCCTCACTACTAGTTAGAAGCCTTTGGTATTTGGGGAGGTGTGCATAACTCTAGTGGCACCCGATCTGAAATCATTTTTTGGTGTATAATTGGGTTGGGGATTCTAAAAATGGTATATGAGGAGTTTACTTTACCTATTTTATTGGTATTAATATTTGAGTTGTGGTAGATTGAAGATTAGGTTGTGGTTGGAACTTGATTTTGAACTTGTAATTGGGTACCTGCAGCCCTAGGTATGTGGGAAGGACCAATTTTCCTTGGGTACGAATTGTATTTTTTATTTTTCTCATATTACAGTTTATGTCATTTCAACCTTATTGGATTACTTAGTGTGTGATGTTATTTGTTTTGATATGTGGCCCTTGAATTGATGAGGTAAGGGATGAGAATATAGCCCCTTGACCTAGTATGGAAAAGGGGATATGATTGCTAGTTATTTTAGCTTTTGATAGGCCCATTTAGGGTATTTAAAAATTATAAAGGCATGTATGCTTTGTAAAATGATTATACCATGTGATTAATATCAAATTCCATGTAAAAATGTAAAATTCCATTGATTTGTGTGAATTAATTTGATATCTAAAAATTTGAAATTCAATGTGAATTGTTTTATGTCATGTAATTTATATATGAAATTGAATGTTCTATGTGATATGGCAATGGATCTTATAGGATATGTCCTGTATTATGGTTTAGGTGATTTTGATCACTAGGATTGGGTGACATAGTCATCAGATCGAGGAAACCATGGTTGTCAAGACATGCACGACCATGGGTACTATTGAAACTTGGCTCTGTTGTGGGTGGGTAGGGTGGTCGGGATGTTGTGGGGAATGGTGTAGTGAGGGGAGTAAGGGTAGTGAGGATTCACTACCTTTTACCGATTTCCCAATCTTCTTTACATATTATATATATATATGGGTTGTCTATCCATTTATGGTATTTAGTGTGTTCCTCCTAGACAACTTGAATACAATGTTAGGCAGGTTATGATACAATGTTGAATGAGCATGATTAGATTTAGACCCCTAAGGATCAAGCAGAGCATGACCCATAGGTACAAGTTCATGGGTAGGTTTGGGATCTAGTACAGATAGGTCAGCTACCAAACTGACATCGTTTGGTCCATGGATCGTTGAGTAGTTCTGATTGATCTTGGTATGTGTCTTTAAGGGAATAAAATGGGGTGATAAGAGAGAATATCCATCAATGGAATATCTAACACAGGAGTTCCAATCGTAGCACCTACCACTTTTTTTGGGTGAGGGTGGTCCGTAGGTAGCTGGGAACTTGTTAGATAGCATGCATATGATATTTGAGTAGCTCAAGACACCTCTAGGGTGGAGGGTCAAGATGGAGATGTACATTCTCAGAGGGATAGAAAAGCACTGGTGGGATGTGCAAGTTCAGGCTGGAAGACACAAGGGACAGGCATGGAAGGATTTTGAGGCCAGGTTCTTTGAGCAATTTTTTTCCGAGATGATGAGGGCTAAAACAGATCGTGATTTCTTAAGACTTTAGCAGGGTGACATGTCCATTAGGGACTATGAAAAGATGTTTATAGAGTTGTCACTCTTTTCACCCGACATGGTTAGCGATGATACTTTGAGGGTAAGGCACTTTGAGGATGGTTTATGAAACCCCTTTCGAGTGCATGTAAACATATTTAGGTTAACCTCATTCTCTAAGGAAGTGAACCTAGCATTCATATATGAGTGAAACCTGATGGAAAGGTCTTATTTTAGTTAGGAAGATGCTTCAGGTGGTTTTAGTTGGGATGTTTCAGTTGGTGGGAAACAAGTTCGGGATGAGTTCTAGCAGGGCAGTCAGGACAAGGACTCAAGAAAACCACCTCAGAGTGTCTCGTCGATAGTTTTCTTCCAGTTTGGGTATCCAGGACATGTTTGAACTCAATGTGAGCAGCCTCCAAAGGAGAACCGGGCATCTGGATAGATCCGTTAACTTGATAGGTTCTACGATAATCCTTATCAGATAGCCGAAAATCAGTGACCAGGGAAAACTTAGGTATTTGGGGTCAGTTTAAGAATGGTATCAGGTAAGGTTTGCTAAGGTTTAGGTGCATGTGGAGGAGGTGGAAAATATAGTGAGAACCATCAGTGGGGTCAGTGGACGATGGTTGTAGAAGCACCGTAGGATGGTCAGGCATAAGGCATTCAAGCTTCAGGAAAGGTTCACACCATGGAGATACCAGGGGATACGCATTATAGTGATAAAAAGATAGATAGAGGTATTCCATGGGTATAGCTTGGTTATTTTTTTATCTTTTGGAATTGTATGTTGAGGCATGTCCATTTGGCATGGCCTATGGAGGCATGTCTCTTTTGAGTGCACGAGGTATGCAGGTTGTATATGGACTAAGCAGATGCTAGTCAGTAGGTTGGAACTGGATCAGGTGTGTGAATATATATATATATATATATATGAGGTGTGTTTCATCAGGATCATCATTGTATGCGAGTTTTTTTTGCTTAGGCATTAGGGCATCAAAGGAATGTAGGTTACTCTAGGTTCCATGGGCATCGGGGCATCGAGGATACAATATTTGATTGAGGTGATAGGCATCTGGGCACAATGATTGTGCGATACTTGATTAAGGTGCAAGGCACTGGGATAGATTTTAGCATTCGTGGGATGAGAGACCTCAGAGTTCCATGAGTGATATGGTCTCGATGCGGGCACCGATGATGTGTGGGATGTGATTGGGAATCAAGAGTGACATGGGAGAAAATTATGTGGTGCGAACGTGACGATGCATCATGAAAGGACCTTGGATCTGGGAATAGTTCATTGGAACTTTTATTTATTAGAGTTTTTCTCAGGACGTGTCTAGGTTTGGAAATTACTAAGGTAGATATCCCCAATGAGGTAATTAGCCTATACCCTTGAGACCAGGGTAGTCTGGGTAAGATTTTACCAGGATGGTTATATTTGGTACCATATCTAGGTTTTTTTATAGCTTAAGGATGATCTAGGTTAATGTGGGGAGATTTTAATGTCCCAGTTTTTTAGAATGGGTAAAAAATCAATCTAAATTTGATCTTTTCAAATGGTGGCTATGCTGTTTTCTAAACCGATGATCAAAACTTAGTTATAAGAGTTCCATAAGATTTATATTATGGTTTTGGGTTGGTTTATAGGATTAGAGAGTACCTTTAGTGTTTTTGTTAGGTTTTGGTAGCATTATAGGCCAATTGGTATATTTTGGAGTTTCCGGTTCAGGAGCACGGTTTAAGGGAAAACCGTGTAGCCCCTTACAAGTAATCGTGAGGCCCATTTTTAACTGCTGCACAGTTTGGGGAAACCATGTGAGTGGGGCGCCTGGTCTTGCAATCTCATATTCATTAGTTTTAGAGAGCTACTCTGTGGTTTCGGCACATAAAGTGCATACCGTGCAATAAGACACATGAGTACTGCCACTTAGACAGTACCTATGCATTGTAGCCCACATGGTTTGCCTAGGATTTGGAAAGCCGTAAGGCCCATGCTGGGTTCTTTTTTTTTCTCTTTTTATATTTTTTTCCCTTTATTCATCCTTCCTTCTTCTCCATGATCACACAAGTAGAGGGTTCTCCCTAATTTTTCCCTTCTCCTTCCATTTGATCTTGTCTCTTCGTACGAGGTCCAATTTTAGATCTGTCAGAAGTTGGAGACTTGTATTAATAAGGAAAACCCCACTCATACCTACCTTAATATTTGTTTTCACCTTACGGTACATTGTTTATGTCTAAAAAAATTCATGTTTTTTATGGAAACTCATATCTACGCCAATCTTCTTCGAATTGGAGCTCGATATCCGATGTGCCTATGTCTACAATTCTATTATATGTGGTGCATAACCTGTTTTTTTTTTATTTTTGGGTGACAAGACCTATAGTGAATTTTTTTAGTGACACCCAATTTTATATCATTCATCATAAAAAAATAACCGTGTGACCCTAAGGGATGCTTTTGGGCATGCCCAGACTTATTTTAGATGAGCAAGGTTGGGTTAGAGGTCATTTCTCCTCTGGGTATTTTTGACGGGCTTCCAAAATTATCTAAATTGATTTGTTTTGATTTAATTTTTTTTTAAATTTTTATAGCTTATTTATATGAAATTAATGCATTCAAGGCCTCCATGATGATTTTTTATAGTTTGTAGCTTTTTAAATTCAATCCATTTAAATTTAATTGCATGATTAAATTGTTTTTAATTTAATTATATATATGTGAAATATTGAATTCATGTGATGGAACCCATGGGGCTGTGACAGGCTTGGCCTGGGGTGATTGGGAAGGCCCGACCATTAGGATTAAGGTGATGTAAATCGTCTGGTTAGGATTATCCTGGATACTTGAGTGGTTAGAAAACAAAATTGGGCATCATGGTTTTCAATTCAGAAAGTGAGTTTGTCAGGTGGGGAATGAACCATGATATTGGGAAGGAATGGCCATCATCATTGAGAAACAGGGTCACAAGGGCATGAGGTTCTAGTGATGATGTGGATTAGGGAATTTATTGGTGATTGTCTCTCATCCATGATGGCTAAAGTGATCTTCTAAGTCATGTGCACGTAGCAAGACTCTGTGATGAGGTGGTTTAGACCACTAATGTGGGATGAGACCCCTAATAGTTGTGGCTTAGATGGTTATAGTTTGGGGGTCCTTGAAATAGAAAGCCACATATAAGGTGAGGAGCCTCCATATTTCTGTGTTGAGGCTGACTGTTGGGGGTTGAGGATCATCGGGCTTGAGGCTATGGGCCTTGCTATTTGTTGAAGGAAGATCTCACTACGCCTCTGGATGTAGAGCCTTGGTATGATGATAGATTTCAATCAAAGGTTTGTGGGACTAAGTTTCTAATTAATGAATGTAAAAAATGATATAAATATCATATATTTCTAGTATATAAAATTTATAATAATATATAAAATATATAAATAGGAAATGAAATACACCATTCATGGAGACGATCGGTCATACGTGCATATGAACATTGTTCCAATTTTCTTATTGTATTGAAAGAAATAAAAGTAAATGATATATATATATATATTATCATTATATTATCATTATTATGTAATATATATCCCATATTTATATTAAACCCATCATTAATACATTCCATGAAAATCATGAATGAATCACATCGCTTCGTGAGGCCGTAGTCCATCATACACATGAATGATGTTTTCATATTCCCAAAATTTTAAAAACAAGAATGAATGTGTTATATAAAAATTATAGAAACATAATAACATCATAGATTTCATAAATATAATATATAAACAATAAATCCATCATTATTCTCAACCTTGAAATGTAGTAGTGGAAGAATGAACAACATTGATTCGTGAGGCGGTAGTCCATCGTACACACAAACGATGATTGCATATACCATTTGATGGAAGTGTGGGAAGTTTTAGTTAGTTTTTAACAAATGGAACTAGGTTTCCCTCAAACTAGGCACCTGACTCGATCTTCTACATAACTGAAGGGCGTTCCTGATCCCAAGGGCTAGCGATAAGCACTCGAGCATCGAACAAGACAACATAGGGAACAATTTTTCCCAAAATGGTCAAACACATGGAATATATGTACTAAAAAAAGGAATAGTGTAAGAAGAAGAAGATATATATGCCATAATTATAATAAAAATAGTGGAAACATGCAATTGAAAATGTATCTAAAAGCTCCATGACAAGTCCATCTACAAAGGGCGAAAAACTAAACAGCTACTCCAAAAAATAACATGGACGAACTCCTACCATCTCACCACCAGCTACCCAACCATATGACACAAACATCACCGCCTCATTGTGGCGCCTTGACTTTCCCTGCACTGGAAGACAAAAAAAGGTCTATGCATCGCTGAAGAGGTACACATGGTGTGAGCTAACAGGCTTAATAAGATCCCACCCATGTTTTCTACAACAAGTCTCTGTATAAAAAATATTGTATGCTCATTTTAAAATAAAACATGGAATGATAAGAAGTTAAATAGTTATATAGAAAACACAGTAAACATTCTATTCTATATAGTTCTAAACAAAATTAGGTATATTAGTTTCAAAGAAAATTTTCCATATCATTTTCCACAAGCATAAACATGAATATCAAGGCTAAATTAGAAAGACAAGAAGTACAAAACAGAATCACATGTATCAAAAAACCAAGTAATACTATATGTATAGGTATCAGACTACTCATACCACAATAATCAAGTGCACCAAAACTGATCCTAGAACACGGGCCTTGGAATAAGAGGAATACCCCATGATTAAACCCCCCAAAATGGAAATATTTGTCCCCTAGAACAACATGCCTAGGAAACAAATTAAATACCCAAGACAAGCCTCCTTTATAATCACAAAATAATAGATGATGGACTCAAGAAAAACCTTCCACCTAAGTACTCAAGGAAACCCTTATGCACAATTTCACAATTCATTTCAATGCTTTACTAATCATTCCAAACCATTTCACAATCTATTTCAATAACTAGGGAAAACCATTTTTCATTGAAAACTATTTTCAACACACCCAAAACAATCATGCCAATATTTTATTATAAATTAGTTTGTAAAGGAAAACAAGAAGGTTCATTATCATTGGCTAGAGACTAAACCACATACCTCAAAGATTGGATCACAGATGCCCGGAACAGAAATCCAAAAGCAATAAAACCCAAAACCATCAACGAAGTCCCTAAAATCAAATCAACATCAATATTGATTCAATTTAAAAGACAATGGGTCATAGGATAGAAGAAAATCCCCATACCTCAAGAACAGACATCCATCAAACCACAACTAACGAAGTAAAAGGCCTCCATAATGAGATCTCATAAAAGATCTAGAAGAAGACAATAAGAAGATACATCCAACTTAGATAAATAGATTTGACAATGCAAAGATAATGCGCTATCATGATCAAACTCAACGAAGAACTAGAAAGAACACTTACCCTGAGAGATTCACTATAGACACAACAAATATCCAAAGCCAATTGGATCCATCCAAAATGAGGAGCGCCTTTGAAAATCACCTTGGAAGAGTCTAGGGTCAAGAGAAATGAATATCCGATGAAAGGAATGAAACAAAATAGCTGTACGCGTGACTTAAACCTGGGCACATGCCAGGTCAAAACATGTACCCCCTTGGTCACTTCATGTAGGCCATGTTGGATAAGTCACAGCTAAAACCCATCGCCTCAAGTTAAAATTATGATATTTAAACCCTATACAACATGTTCCTTAGGTACATGATGTGTACCTTCTCACAACGTGATTTATCCTTTCATGACTTGTATCCAAAAACCAGCACACAACATATACCTCTAGTACACAGCGTGTACCAACTCTATAACCTAAAAAAAATCAAGAAAACCACCTCTACGGCTTTGAACAAGAAGGGAACTTATAAAAAGGGAAAACTTACCTGATCATGGTAACATGATGTTACAAACTCCCCACCATAAAGAATTTACATCCCTGAGAAGTCATGAAGAAGGTGTAACTCCTGGGAAAAGATGGGGCCACTGCCCCCTCATCAACAGCTCACATTCACAAGTATCATGGGAATCTGATCCTTGTTTCCATAGAACTCTAACGAATGAAATCAATTGCCCATGAAAGACTTTCTTCTAAGAGTCAATGATCTCAACTAGTTTCTCCAAGATAGAAGCATCTGGATCTTACTCAATTTCTTCCCAACTCAAAACATGAGTGGAATCAAGGTGATACTTTTTGAGCTGTGATATGTGGAAAATATCATGGATTCCCATCAACAGAATTATCAATGCTAACTAATAAGAAACCTATCTGTGCCATTAAATGATCCTAAATGGTCTAACATATCATAGAGCCAGCATTCCCTATTTTGCAAGCCAACAACGACCCAAAAGAGGAGATACTTTCAAGAAAACCCAGTCACTAATGAAAAACTCCAAAGGACAACATCGTCAATCTGCATACAATTTTTGTCGAATCTGGGATGTAATAAGATGTCATCACACCTCCTGAATATTTGCTAATGTCTCTTAAACCAAACTTGGTCTGACTAAGGACACTTCACCCACCTATGACCAACAAAGAGTTAATATGCACAGGTGACCCTAAAATGCCTCAAAAGAAGAAAATATTATTGACGACTGATAACTATTTTTGTAAAAAAACTCAACCAGTCCCAGATGGATATCCCATGATCCACCGAAATCCAAGACACAAGCGCTAAGAATATCCTCTAGGATCTGAATTACACACTCTATTTGACTGTCCTTCTGTGGATGGTAGGTTTTCTTGAACTTGATCTGAGTTCCCATTTCCTCTTGAAGACTTCTTCAGAACCATAAGGTGAACCTATGAACCCTATATAAAACAAAGGGAAAATGAATTCCATGTAACCTCACAATATCATTCTCATACAGCTTACCTAGATCTTTGAACTTAGTGGTATCCTTGATCAGAATGAAATGAGCAGTCTTCATCAACTGATCAATAACCACCCATATAGAATTTTTCTCATGGGGTGTATATGGAAACCCCAAAAAAATTCATGGATACCTCATCCCATTTCCAAACTGGCACTAAAATATACTGAAGCAATCCATAAGGATTGAAGTTCTCTAACTTTATTTGTTGTTAGGTGTAACAATAAAACACAATATCTACAATGTCACACTTCATACTCAGCCACCAAAATCTTCTTCTCATGTCATAATATATATTCATAGAACTTGGATGAATGGCCCATGAAGAGTTATTACAATTAAAAAAGACTGAAATTTTCACAGATGCTCAGATGAAAATTTACTTTTTGAAGTGAAGTACCCCATCTGAAGAAGGAGACCGACCAGAAATGGTCTCCCCATAATAAAGTATTTCTTGATTCTTCTGAAACTCACTATATTGCTATTGAATTTGAAAAATAGACTCCATGATAGATGATGATAATCGAGAACTGGTGAGAACCGTACATGAAACATCCTCTTGAGTTTCCAAGTAAAACTGAGTGAAAAGCCTTGTAAGATTCCACTCCTCCTTCAATTCCAAACTAGCCTATGACGGTACCTTCCTGCTAATAGAATATACAACAACATTCAATTTCCCAAGGGTGTAGGTGATTTCAGATTCAAATGACCGAAGGTATTCTATCCATCGTCTCTATTTGAGATTCAAGTATTTCTGAGAGAAGATATAGCTCAGACTCTTATGATTAGAGAAGACTATGAATTTCTCCCCAAAGAGATAGTGCCACCAATATTAATGTGCATGCACAAATGCAGCATGATATAAACCATGAGTGGGGTATTTCTTCTCATGCAGTCAGAATTGACAAGAGCCGTAAGCTACCACATGATCATCCTGCAGCAACATGCATCTTAAACCAGCACCAGATGAATAAAAAACACCACATACCCCTTAGTAGGATCAGTTAAGATTAGAATTGAATCGAATGTCAAAATTCATTTTAGTTCATCGAAAGAAGACTGGCACTTTTCATCCCATGTGAATTTTACCACTTTTCTGGTAATAGAAGTCAAAGGTGATGGCATATTAGAGAAATCTTTAACAAACCATTGGTAGTATCCCACAAGACCAAGGAATCATCAAATTTAAAAGATGTTTTATAGTTCCTTCAAGGTCAATACACCTTTTACGTTATCTAGATCAACTGATTATCCATGATAAATTTTTTCCCCAAGAACTTAAGTTATAAAATACTGAAACTACATTTTGAAAGCTTTCCATACAAATGGTGACTTCTTGAAATTTCCAGAGCCAAACTTATATAGTGCTTGTGCTCATGATTAGATTACAAATAAACCAAAATATCATCCACGAACACTATCAAAAAAGTGTCTAGATATTAATGGAATATTCGATTCATCAAATCCATAAAAATAACATGACCGTTAGTCAGAATGAAAGGAATCACGAGATATTCATAATGGCCATACCTACTCTTGAAGGCTATCTTTGATATATTATACTCTTGAACTCTAAGCTGATGATAACCCTATGAAATAAAAATCTTTGAGAACCACTTTTTCCCCTTAAACTTATCAAACAAATCATCCACACAAGGAAAAGGATAATTGTTCTTAACTGTTACCCAATTAAAATTCTGATAGTCCACACATAAATAATGTAAACAATATTCTATTTTGGAAAAGAGAACAGGGGATACCCAATAAAAAATTAAAGGTAAAATGAAACCTTTTTCCAATAGGTCATCCATCTGAATATTGAGCTCTTTTAGCTCTACTGGTGCCATATGATAAGAAGGTATCGATATCAATTGTGTTCTTTGACTAGATCAATCATAAAATACACCCCTCTTTGGAGGAAGACCATAGAATTCATCTAGGAAAACGTCAGGAAAATCTCAAACAACAACAGAAAGGTCATCAATAGAAGAAACTTCATCGGGATCAAATGAAACAACAACCAAAAAACTTCTGTGCTCTGGGAGGAAAGGTCGTCTATGACAATATCTCGTGTCCCACTATACCTGAAACACATGAGCGCTCCCATCAATAGTAAGAAATGAAAAATTTTGACAATAATAATAAAACTCATCTTGATGAGAAAAAATCCAATCCATATTGATGATGATTTAAAATAGATACAATTCAAGAATGCGAAAATCCCAGACCGAATCCGTATCATCTATCACTAAAAAACAAGAAGGAAACCAAAACACCTGCTCTTTCCTCTTGACAAGAGGTTTCTCTAACTCCATTATAAACGGAATAAGTTCTGTTGAATGTTTAAGAACATAAAAAAATCATGTAGATATAAACGAGTGGGAGGAACCAGTATCAAACAAAGAAATTACTATTGAAGATGCAATACGAAGCGTACCTCTCACTGTTGTCGGACCTACATCAACTTCCTATGGAAACTCATATACTATGTATAAAATATTCACTCATGAGGCCTGTGGTAGGATCCCTGTAGTATTTGAAGCTTATGACTACACCATAGTAGCCTTTGGAGCTAAAAAACCCTAACCATAACGAGGTGTATTCATAGACTGATATAAACATTATAAATGACCAACACATCCATTGAAATTTCACATCTTCACTGGAATATGATAAGAACATCTAGTGTTCCCTCCCTTTCCACACTGATATAAAGTTAGAGGCACACTTCCAGCTGTAACAGATGGTGCAGAGGAGGATCTCTGTTGAGACTCCCCTCCACCACTTCTGTGACGGTCCGACAACTTACTCTTATTCCCATGCATTCCATTGAAGCAGTCACTAGTTGGAATAAAATAGGTGGTAACAAAAACCTTTCCTGTTATATTCATCTCTTCCATCATTTATATATATATACTATCTCTAAATAGGTATAAATATTCAACATGAACACCTGTGACTTGATACCTGGTTACAAACCTTGCAGGTACTTCTGCACCTTCAGCTGGTCATTCTTTACCCTGTCTGGAGAAAAACAGACAATCTCAGTAAACAATTTAGTGTATGATCACACTGAACACTCTCCTTGTTGTAATGACAAGAACTCTAGAGACTCCTCTATCATAAATGATTCTGGACAAAATTGATGAAAGAATAGGGTTTTTAAAACCTTCCAATCGAAGCCCATAAGTCTATCTTCCAGGACCATATAATCCCACCATTGTTTTCTAGAACCCCCAAGTCTAAACATTTCCCACTTAACCCTGATATTCTCAGGTGTCTCTAGGAAGTTTAAGATTTTATTAATCATGTCCATCCAATCATTTTCCTCTTGAGGTTTAGTCATTATTTTAAAGGACATTGGCTTCCCGCCAAGAACTCTTGTGATTAATCTCTCTCCCCTTATGATCCTGGTTGTACCTCAACAACAGCATTCAGAAATCATGGCACATCCTGATCAACAATATGGACTCCTTGTATGATTGTCTTGATGGGATTATGATCCATAAGTGGGTTAACTTAATGAGCATCAGCTAAACCCTCCTGAGGAACTCATGGAAGACGTCTCGGAGGCATAATGATGCACACTGAAACATAATAACAATTAGAAAAGAAAAAAATCTCAGTTCAAAATAGATCACCCATAAGAAAAAACTGAGATTTTTAAAACAAAAACCAATACTAGAGACACACATCCCAACATCCCAGGGAAACTTGATTCTTTTTACAACAAGATCCAGCCAGGCACTAATCGCAACATACCTCTCATGTCCCGAAAATCCTATCTCCTTCATAACATACTTCCTAAGAAAAGGATTCTTGAGGATAGACCTCATTTGATACCAAACTGTAACAAACTGAACCAGGTTTCCCTCAAACCTATCACCAAACCTGATTCTCCACATTTCCAAAGGGTGTTCCCAATACCCATGGGATAGCAATAAGCACCTAGGCATCAAACAAGATAATAGAGGGAATGATTTCACCCAACCAGATCAAACACATGGCATACATGTACTAAAAAAAGGAACAATGGACGACGAAGAAAATATAAATATTCCATAACTATAAGAAAAATTGTGTAAGTAGAAACATGAAAAAGTAGCTAGAATATCCAAGACAATCCAAATACAAAGGACTAAAAACCAAACAGCTACTCAAAATGATGGAATGGAAGAACTCCCATCATCTCACCAGTAGCTACCCAACTGGATGACATGAACCTCTCTGCCTCACTACAGCGCCTTGCCTTTCCCTACAATGGAAGACAAACAAAGGTATATGCACCATCGAAGAGGCATTATAATGTGAGCTAACAGACTCCGTAGGATCCCACCCAAGTGTTCCACAAAAAGTATCTATATATAAAATATTTTATGATCATTTTAAAAAATAGGGCTTGATAAGTATAAATAATTGTATAGAAAACATGGTAAACATTTCCCTTTCCACAGTTCTAAACAAAATAGGTATATCAATTTCAATGCATATTTTACATATCATTTTCCATAATCATAAACATACATATCAAGGCTATCTTAGAAATCCAAGTAGTATAAAACAGAAGAATAGGCATCACAACACCAAGGAATAATATAGGTCTAGGCAGCAGACTACTTGTACCACAATAATCCAGTGCACAAAAAATGATCCTAGAATACAGGCCTAGGAAATAGAGGAATAACCCATGAGTAAACCCCCCAAAATGTCAATATTGTTCCCCTAGAACAACATTCCTAGGAAATAAAGTAAATACCTAAGAAAAACATCCTTGATAATCACAAAACAATGGATGTTAGACTTAAGATAAACCCTCCACATAAGTACCCAAGGTAACCCATGTGGTCAATTTCACAATTCATTTTAACGATTTGATAATCATTCAAAACCATTTCACAATCTATTTCAATAACCATGGAAAACCATTTTTCATTGAAAACTCTTTTCAAGAAACCCAAAACAATCATTCCAATATTTTATTATAAATTAGTTTGTAAAGAAAAACAATAATGTTCATTATTATAAGCTAGAGACGGAACCACCTACTTTAAAGTTCAGTCCGCACACGATCACAACGAAAATCCAAAATCAAAGAAACCCAACACTATAATGAAGTCCATAGAATTAAACATACATCAATATTAATTCAATTTAGAATAAAAGGTGTTAGAAGATAGAAGAATATACCCATACCTTAAAAAATGACATCCACCACACCATAACTAATGAAGGAGAAAGCCTCCAGAATGAGATCTCATAATGGATCTAAGAGAAGACAACAAGAGGAAACATAAAACATAGATCAAAAGATTATACAACGCAAACCTAGGGCACGATTGTGATCAACCACAATAAAAAACAAGAAATAACACTTACCTGGAAAGATGAACTGCAGTCTCAATGAAGATCCAAAGCCAATCATATCGATCCGGAAGGAGGTACACCTATGAAAGTCACCTAGGAAGATTATAGGGTCGATAGTAATGAAGAGCCAGTGAAAGGAGTGAAAAAAATAGCCACATGTGTGACTTAAACTTGGACACGGGTCAGATCATGATGTGAACCCCCTTGGTAAAATTGTGTAGGCCATGTTGGATAAGTTAATCCGAAAAACCCACCACCTTGGGCTAAAAATCTGATATTTAAACCCTACATGATGTGTACATCAGGTACATGAAGTGTACCTTCTCACATCATGATCTCCCCATTCACGACTTGTATCTAGAAACTAGTACACGACTTGTACCTCCAGTACATGGAGTGTACCTCTAGTACACAATTTACACCTCTAGTACACAATGTATTCTTACTCTGTATCCTATAGAAAATCCAGCAAACCACTTCTGAGTAATTTGAACCAAAAGGGAACTTAGAAAAAGGGAAGAATTACCCAATCAAGGTAACAGGATGTTACATAGTTATGTTGACATAAAAACATCTCATTATATTTAATATGCTGAGGTTATTATGTAAGGTTGATATAAAAATAAATGGAGGGATTTTGGGAAAAAATAAAATAAAAATATTATCTGGTGAATGTTACAGCTTTCTTTGGGTATCTTCTTTTGGTTTATACCAAAGGACTTCCTCAATTGGCCTTCCTAAAAAGGGTGGCTTCTTGGAGGATATAATGTAATTTGGAAGTTTATTTTGGTTGGTTTTGGATGACCATAATGGATTTTGAGGTGTGAATAAGTTAGGGGTGTGAGTGTCCTTTTATAGTGGAGGAGGATTTGCATTCTTTTAAATACCAAATGATAAATACTATTGGGAGGTCACCCATACATAATATGTTTGCAATAATTAACCATGTTTTATCGAATAGGGTTTATTATATAATTATTTCCATTAAATTGTTTTTGTAAAAGTTTCTAGGTTATTTTTCCCATATGTTCAATGTTTAGTTCCTTGGAAAACTTGTTTTTCTCATAGTCATTGTGATTAATTTTAAATGTTTTCACTAATAATTTCGGAAAAAAATTATTTTAAACATATTAAAGATCATAAAATATTATGAATTAAAATATTTAATCCATCTTTCCAAATTCCAATCACATAATTGGAATAAATTTATTTTAAATCAATCCAATAGATGGGATGAGACAACATATTTTTAATTTGAAAAATTTTAGAAGTTTGAATTGATTTTATATCCAATTTCAATGTGAAACTAATTCCAATGAGTTAAATTGGATAAATAGATGTAAAATTAATCTAATTATTCTTTAAAAAATATTTAAAATATAATTTATCTTTATAATTAATTAAAAAAAGTTAGTTTTCAATTAAAATTCAAAAAAATACTATTCATCTGAAAATAAAATAATCCATAAAAATACCAAAAAATCACCCTAAGATAATTTTTATATTCATATTTAAAAAATAAATTTTATTTTCTCAAATAAAATTTTAAAAAGTTTCAAAATTTAGTTTTAAAATAAGTATGCCATTAAAAGGTGACAATCTGCCTTTTAGAAAAATACATATTTTTATGCGTAAAATTAGACTTATCCTTATCCATTATCTAGAAAACACATAAGATGAACATTAAAGATTTTATTGAATAATATATATATATATATATATACAACAACCCTGCTTTTTATTACACACTTAAACCTGATTTATTACATAAAATCTTCACTTGATACAACATAGAAGATCAAGAGGTCTAGTGTATTTGGGTCTTAGTAACATTACATAACAACTTAGAACATAAAACACACAACATCTTTATTAAAAACATTCTTTACAAGACCACTATATTCCCTCATACTTAGCATTGGATGGGATAACCTGAGGACGTGAATAAGAAAAGGGTGAGCTATAAATCCCAGTAAGGGAATAAAAATGGAATAACATGAGGAATACAATACATGTTATAAAATAGGATATCAATGGAGCACAAGAGAAACATGAACATAAAGGCATGATAATCATAACATGGAAATGTGGCAACAACACTTAACATGAAATTAGCATGAGCCAAGGCTCATTGCACATGGAGCATGAGTAAACCCTCATTGCACATGAAGAATGAGTAAAACCTCATTGCACTTGAATTTTCATGATTCAACACCCATTTCACATGATGTATCATGATACTATACTTTACCTAATTCATTGGAGCACTATCAGGGAACACCCTTCTTAAACATTTCATTTAATGCATAAGTGTGCCACATGGATCATGGAATCAATCAACATCATAAGTTATTACAAGATTAAGTAATGTGGAATAAATAAATGAAATTACCATTCAATATGTATATGTTTATAAAGTTTAATACCCTTTATAGATACATGGGTATGGTATTCACTACACAATGATATTGGCTTGGAAAAACGCGGTGCAATTTTGGCAGCATAACGGCGTGACATAAAGATTCATGGAAATGGTTGATTAGATAAAAAAGGGTGTGTCATCATATATACATGAAATTTATAGTAAGGGGTTCATATAGATACATGTCCCAATAAACTTAATGGAATTTAGATGCATAATACAAAAGAATTACTTGGATGTAAAAGAGGAGAGAGAAATCCCTCAAGGAATTTCGGCAAGGTAATGGGTGTACATGGGAGGCATTAATGAGAGAGAAAGGGGTATCCCATCATACAAAAATAAAGAGGATAGTATGGGGGAGGTTCTAAATCATACCCCAACATTTGTAATTGAAAACAAAACGGCATAACAACTTAAAGAAAATTGGACAAAAATAAGAAAGGAAGAAATCCCTTACTGGGAAGTGTGATCCCAGAGGCTTGGGAGAGGACTGAGAGAGGCTTCTTGGGAGATTGGGGCACATTGGGAGGATTATAGAGAGAGGATTTTAGTGGTTGGTCGAACTACAAAGGATTTTAGTGAAGATTAAGTGGGATCTTGGGTGGGCTTATATAAGAAAGGAGAGGGAATTATTTATTATTTAGGTTTGGGACACCTCACATTAAACTAATGAAAACCACAAACCAGACCATGGTTTTTGCCCATGGTTTTTTCTATAGGGGAGTGGAAAACAATATTTTATAAGTCTAATGGACTAACGTTTTAAAATAATAGGGTTTCTTATGTGGAGGTGAGTCACACTCTCAAGGAAAACAATTTAAAAAGACAAAATGTTTTATAAGCCTTGAAGGGTCCACTAAAGCTTTGTGAAATAAATCAAACAAACCCAAAATCACATTATTTTAATGTTAAAACATATATTAGCCTAACTTAATGTTTATATTTTTTTATTACATCACTATTGGGTCATTATGATGTCATAAAACACATTATATATTTTAATGATATTTAATTTTTAAACAAAAATTCGACTGTCTCAGAAAATTATGAAAAATTCACCATTGGATAATTTTGAAATCCTGATTCCAAAAATAATAGTCATTTTATCTAAATAATTTTATAAATATGCGAATTTTTACTTTTAAAATAAAAACTGATATTTTCCAAAAATTCATGGGTTTTGACAAAAATAGCTTTCAAGCCTTAATAAAATTTACAATTGCATTCATAAAATTATATGATCATTTATATTTAATAAAAAGTAATTTAATTATAATAACATTTTATTAAAATATTATTTAATTCAAAAATACATTAATTCATCAAAATAAATTTCTTAGTTGAATATTAACTAAAAATATTCTTTGTGATTTAAAAGCTATTTACAAAGTAAAAAAAATAAAATGAATGCACATTCTTTATACAAAAATAATTTACATAGTCATAGTGCTAGGGTATTTTTACATAACCCCTTATAACACCCGCATAAGACCAAAGGGTAAGGTGTGCGATGGTGACAGACTCTTGGGTGGCTAAGATAACATCACTCAGGTGGTAATCTCTATTAACTTCCACTTCTACCGTAGTCAGTTTTGCTCAAGCTTAACATGTTCAAGCTCGACTTGGGATTGGTCAAGAGAGAATCCAAATGACGCCACAACCTTTCCTAGCTCCAAAAAATGGTCTTCGTACTGGGAAAGTCTACTGGATGAGGCCACTACTTCCTTTGTCTGAGTAAATTGGATTTGGTAAAGCCCTGTATTTATACTAATCATGTGATCACTATTAAATGTCTATATTAGAAATGGTCACAATTAATAATGGTATTTAAAAATCTATAAACATAAAACCAATGAAGTTCAAATTTTATATAACCATAATAAAGATTTAATTAGATTAAGAGAAATTTCCATTAATGAAAGTTTTGGTCGTTACAATCTTCAACCCTTATGAAATTTCACCCTAGAAATTTCCTCTTCACACTTTAAAACAACTAAGGGTAACTCTGCTTCATCACTTCCTATAATTCCCATGTTTCTTCTTCAAACTTTTGATTTCACCACAACACCTTGATGAGTGGCATTGTCTTATTTCGTAGAACTTTTTCTCTATGATCTAAGATCTTCATTGTTTGATCCTTGTAAGAAAGATCATCCTCTAGCTATACTAACTCTGAAGCGAGTACATATGAAGGGTCTGGTATGTACTTCCTTAAGAGGGATACATGAAATACATCATATACTTTGTCCATGGTAGGTGGAAGTGCTAGTTGATAGGCCACATCCCAAACATGATCAAGAATCTTGAAGGGGCCGATGTACCTATGACTTAACTTCCCTTTATTTACAAACCTCATGACCTTCTTCAATGGAGATATGCATAGAAATACCATGTATAAAACTTTAAACTCAAGGTCTCGTTGATGGTTATCTACATAACTCTTCTGTCGACTCTGGGCTGCCTTGATATGCTGCTGAATGGTTTTCACCTTCTCCACCATTTCTTCGACCATTTCTAGTCCTAGCAGCTTACGTTCACCGACTTCATAACAACATGTCAGTGTTCTGCACCTCTTCCCATATAGGGATTCATAAGGTGCCATTTAGATTCTCGAGTGGAAAATGTTATTGTAGGATAATTCAACTAGTTGAAGATGTTGGTCCAACCCTCCTTTGAAGTCCATAGAACATAATATTAACTTATCCTCTAGTGTATGAATAGTTTGCTCAAATTGGACATCAGTTTGAGGATGATAGGCCGTACTGAAGTTCAGTTCAGTATCCAGAGCATGTTGAAGACTCTTCCAAAACTTAGAGGTGAATCTTGGATCTTGGTCGGATACAATAGATAGTGGTACTCCATGCAGCCTTACCACTTCCCTCATATATATCTGTGTCAGTTTATCCAATGAGAATTCCTTTTGAATTGCAATAAAGTGTGAAAACTTTGCAAGATGGTCCACAAAAACCCAAATTTCATTTTTTCCTTTGGATGTCTTTGAATGTCCGGTGACAAAGTCCATGGTGATGTTCTCCTATTTCTATGATGGTATGGGAAATGGTTGCATACTACCCTTAGAATTATACCTCTATGCCTTCACTTACTGACACACTAGGCACTTTGATGTATACTTAGCAATCTCCTTATTCATATTATCCCACCAATAATGCTCTTGGATATCTTGATACATCTTTGTGTTTCCAGGGTGAATAGAGAAATTTAATATATGTGTATAATCCAAAAGTTCCTTCTTCGACTATAGACTTTATAGAACACATAGTCTTTTCCCAAATCTCACAATTCCTTCTTCATTAACATTGAACTCCGAATATTTCCCTTTTCTGATAGCTTCTATTTTCATCTAAATTACCACATCATTATTTTGAGCATCCTTTAACCCTTCCAAAAGATATGGTTGAGAAATCATTTCTGAAAGGATTGATGATGTTCCCTTCTTTATGATTCTCATGTCCATCTTCATCAAGTCTAATAAGATTGGATCCTTCTCAATTATCATCAATGATAGAATCATCGAGTACTTTATAATTAGAGCATCTTACACGTTATTCGCTTTCATAGGGTGGTAATGGATTGAATATTCATATTCTTTGATCAACTCTAACCATATTCGTTGGTGCATGTTCAACTATTTCTGTGTGAATATATACTTGAGGATTTTATGGTCCATATTTATTTCACACTTCTCCCCAAAGAGATAATGCCGCAAAATTTTTAAAGTGAATATCACCGTATCCAACTCCAAATCATGTGTTGGATAATTCTACTCAGGAAATTTCAATTTCCTTGAAGCATAGGTAATGACTTTGTCATTTTTCATCAACACACAACCCAATCCATTCTTCGAAGCATCACTGAATACCACAAAAATTTATCCACTTGTGGGTAAAGTGATCACAAGAACAGTGATAAGCCTCGTTTTTAACTTCTTGAAGCTTTCTTCACATTCTTCACTCCAAGAAAACTTTACTCCCTTCCAAGTTATCTTGGTAAGAGGGTTGGACAATCGTGAGAAATTTCTCACAAATCATTGATAATATCCAGCTAACCCCAAGAAGCTATAGATATCTATTACCAATGTTGTCCTAGACCATCCCTCAATTTGAATCTATTTTGGAGTTATCCATAGATATCCCATTGCTTGTGATGATATGGCCCAAGAATGAGACCTCCTTCAACCCGAACTCACATTTGTTGTACTTTTCATAGAGATTCTTCTTCTTCAAGGTCTCTAGTACAGTTATTATATTCTACTCATGATCCTCCTTGGTTTTAGAGTATATCAGAATATCATCTATAAATACAACCAAAAATTTGTTGAGGAAATCCCTAAATACTCTATTCATCAATTCCATGAAGGCTGCTGGAGAATTACTGAGTCCGAAATGCATTACTATGAATTCATAGTGCCCATATCTTGTACAAAAAGCAGTCATGGGGATATCTTCTTTCTTCAACCTTACTTGATAATATACCACCCACAAATCCACCTTAGAGAAGTATTGTGATCCATGTAGTTGAATGAAAAATTCATCGATTCGTGGGAGAGGATACTTGTTCTTTATCACAATTTTGTTAAGCTCGTGATAATCGATGCAAAGGCACATTGACCCATCATTCTTCTTGTCGAAGAGGACTGGTGCACTATATGGTGAAGCACTTGGGTGTATAAAACCTTTATCCAGACTCTCCTGTAGTTGTTTCTTTAGCTCCTCAAGCTCCACAACAACCATTCTATATAGATTCATGGATATTGGAAACACCCCAGGTATAAGATCAATTGAGAATACAACATCTCTTTTAGGAGGAATACCATGCAATTCCTTAGGAAACAATTCAATGAATTACCTCACAATAGGCATGTATTCAAGTATGGTTGCCTCCAAAGTCTCAATCATCTGATATATATATGCATGCTCATAGGGCATTAATATCCATGCTTGAGATGATGGAGTAAAAGAAGATTCATCTTCCTCCTTACACTTGTACAGAATCGGGGGTCGATTCTCCACATGGAGAGTGATTTCCCTCTCATGGAAATTTATGTTGGCTCTATATAAGGAAAGCAAATCCATGCTAATAATTGTATAAAATTCTACCAGAGGGAGTATGACAAGGTTTTCCAAGAAATTCAATCCACAGATTATGACAGGGGAGGATTTATATTCATGGGATTTAATGATTTCCCCATTTTCCATACTCACCAACATCTTTACTTCCATGATTTGTGGTGGTGGTGGGATTGTTCTACTAAACTTTTGGGATATAAAAGAATGCGTAGAACCTTAATCAAAAAGTATGTTCACTATTCTTAATTGAATAAATAGCATACCTGTCATCACTTTGTTGTCGGGGTTCACTTCGGCAACAGTGATGTCAAAATCTCTCTCGTTCTTCCTTGGAGGTTGTTGGTTTCCTCTGAAAACCCTTGGCTTAGGGAAATGATTTTCAAGATGACATGGTTCATTGAATTTGTAGTAATGAACAACACATTCAGGTTTGAATGGAGAATTCCTCTCCTCTATTGCAGCTGTAGGTTTTTCTTGTCGGCAGTTAACAGCTAGGTGCCCTTCTCTTTCACACCTAATGGATTTCATCATCCCCTTCAAGAAATTTTGGGGTGCTTCTTTTCACACATTTGGCAAGTGGGGTGCTGGATCTTCTTAACACCATTGGATTTATCCATCGGACTTCCAGCATTGAAGTCCACCTTATTCTTTTGACCCCCTGATACCCCTTATATTCTTCGATCTCCATTTTGACCTTAAGGGAACATTGGACAATTTTCTCATAGTTGTCGAAGTCATGGATCGCCAGTGCTTTCTGTAAGCTAGGTTAAAGCCCACCAAAGAATAGGTCAACCTTGCATTCAGGGTTAATGAAAAATCATGAGGCGTATCACGAAAGCCTTGAGAAGTTTGACTCATACGCTCTTACAGATTCGTCGTCTTTTTTCTTAAGGGTAAGAAAGTCCCTTTCCATCTTAAGTCAGAGGGTGCATGAAAAATATTTATCAAAAAAAATCTTTCATAAATCCTTCTATTAAAATGCCTCGATCTCCACCTCAGGCTTCATATTTTTTATCAACGTCCACCATTGATCCGCTTCACCCCCCATACGATAAGCATCCAGGAGAACCATCTCTTATTTAAAACATTGAAGTATGGAGATGATCTTTTCAATTGATCCACTGTTTGGTGATTGAGGGATTAGATGAACCATTAAAATTAAGAGGCCTTTGTCTCATAAAGATCTGGATAGCGACTTGTTCTTTCTTAGGGGGGGTTGAACGTTCCTCTTGACCCATGTTTCTATTCAAATCTTTAGTTAACTAAGAGAGAAGCATGACAAAGTTCGTGATTCCCACTCCCATCAGATTTGGCATCTCATTAGCACAGTCATCACATTGATCTTCACATCGGGTTTTTTCTTGAGTCCTCCTATTACTGTACATTGGATAGAATAAAAGGAAAGTTAGGGGTAACACATAAAGGTAAATCCAAGGAAAAAACTAATGACTTATAAATAACTTTTATTTCCTTAACTTATGAATCTATAGGCTTCAATCTATGCTATTCATGATCTACTTTCTGACATATATTCTTAGGGGCATTTTTTCATTACCTTAATAAGGGTTCATACTAATCTTGTGAATTTACCAAAGTATATCCACCAGGAATGTCGTAACCAAGAGTACAGTAAGGCCCGTTTCCATGCACCATTTCTCATTCGAGTCTAGCTCAAAGCGGTGTTTTAAGGTTTTACCCCTAGGATATATCTGTGCCAGAGCCGCCTCTACCTGCTCGTATCCAGACAGGGATGTATTTGTTTGATGAACCAATTACTCAATACTCACCAATACTTAGGGATGTTTTTATTATACTTATTATTTTCTCTAAGTCTTCACTAGGGTTTTCGAATCCTAATCCCAAAAATAACTAAACCTATCCTCTGATACCAACTATAACAACCCTTCTTTTTATTACATACTTAAACCTAATTTATTACATAAAATATTTACTTGATGCAACATAGAACATTGAGAGATCTAGTGTATTTGGGGATTAGGAACATTACATAACATCTTAGAACATAAAACACACAACATCTTTATTGAAATATTTCTTTACATGACCACTACATTCACTCATAATTAGCATTTCATGGGTTAAGCTGAGGACATGCATAAGAAAATCGTGGGATATAAAGCCCATTAATGGAATAAACAAGGAATAACATAAGGAATACAATACATGTTAGACAATAGGAATATCAATGGAGCACAAGAGAAACATGAACATAATGGCATGATAAATCATGATAATCATAACATGGAAATGTGGCAACAACACTTAACATGGAATTAGCATGATCCAAGGCTCATTGCACATGGAGCATGATTAAAACCTCATTGCACATGACGCACGAGTAAAAACTTGTTGCACTAGAATTATCAAGAGTAAAAACCCATTGCACATGACGTATCATGATACTACACTTTACCCAATCCATTGGAGCGCTATCAGGGCACACCCTTCTTAAACATTTCATTTCATCCATAAGTGTGCCATATGGATCATGGAATCAATCAACATCATAAGTTATTCTATGATTAAGTAATTTGAAATAAATACATGAAATCGATATTCAATATATATATTTGTATAAAGGTGAATACCCTTGATAGATACATAGGCATGATATTCACTACATAATGATCTTAGCTTGGAAAACGCGATGCAATTTCGGCAGTATAACGATGTGACATAAGGATTCATGGAAACATTTGATGAGAGAGAAAATTGTGTCTCATCATACATAAATTAAATGGAAAGTATGGAGGTCATATATATACATGTCCTAACAAATGTAATGGAATTCAGATGCATAATACAAAAGAATTACTTGGATGTAAAATAGGAGAGAGAAATCCCTCAAAGAATTTCATCACGGTAACGGCTGTACATTGGTGGAATTAATGAGAGAGAAAGGGGTCTACTATCATACAAACATAAATAGTACAGTATGGGGGAGGTTCAAAATCATACCTCAACATTTTTAATTGAAAGCAAAAGGGCATAACAACTTAAAGAAAATTGGACAAAATGAGAAAGAAACAAATCCCTTACTTGGAAGTGTGATCCCAAAGTCTTGGTAGAGGATTGGGAGAGGCTTCTTGGGAGCTTGTGGCACCATGGGAGGATTATAGAGAGAGAATTTAAGGGTTTGGTCTAAATCCAAAGGCTTTGAGTGAAGATGTAGTGGGATATTGGGTTGGTTTATATAGCAAAGGAGAGGGAATTCTTTATTATTCATATTTAAGACACCTCACATTAAACTAATCAAAACCACAAACCAAACCATGGTTTTTTCCCATGGTTTTATCCAAAGGGAAGTGGAAAAAATATTTTATAATCCCAATGGCCAAACTTCTTAAAATAATAGGGTTGCTTATGTGGAGGTGAGTCACACTCACAAGGAAAATAATTTAAAAAGACAAAATGTTTTATAAGCCTTGAAGGGTCCCCTAAAGCATTGTAAAATAATTCAAACAAACCCAAAATTACATTATTTTAATGGTAAAACATATATTGGACTAAAATAATGTTTATATTATTTTATTACATCACTATTGGGTCATTATGATGTCTTAAAACACATTATATATTTAAATAGTATTTAATTTTAACCCAAAAATTCGACTGTCCAAGAAAATTATGAAAAAATCACCATTGGATACACTACTAGAAAATAGGGCATTTGAGCCCTGTTACCTATAGCGACCACCATTGGCGGTTGCTAAGCCTCCTTAAAAAAAATAAGGGGCTTCCGCGCCCCCCCCCCCTCTCCACTCGATCTTGCCCCCCCCCCCCCCGCCGCCGCGCTCCCTCCCCACCGCCCCGCCGCCGCGCGCCCTCCCCGGCGCCCCGCCCTCCGCCGGCCCGCCCTCCTCCGGCCCGCCCTCCGCATCCCCACCCTCCGCCGGCCCGCCCTCCGGCCAGCCTCCCTCCGGCCGCCCTCCGGCCACCCTCCTCCGGCCCGCCGTCCTCCGGCCGTCCTCCGCCCTCCGGCTCCGGCCGCCCTACGCCCTGCGGCCGCCCTGCGACCTCCCTCTGCCCTTGAGCCTCCCGCCACCCGCCTCCGGTAGCCCGGCAGCCCTCCGGCCTCCCTCCATCGGCCCCACCCTCCCCGACCACCCTCCGCCCCCGGCTCCGGCCGCCCTCCGCCCTACGGCCGCCCTACGGCCTCCCGCCACCCGCCTCCGGCGGCCCGGAAGCCCTCGGGAGCCCTCCAGCCTTCGGCCTCCAGCCCCTCCGGCCTCTGACCTCCACCCTCGGCCCTCCGCCCCCTCGTCCCTCCCCCCAGCACCCTGAACACCCCCCCCCCCCCGCACCCCGCCAACCCCCGTCCCATTCGTCTTCGTCCCCTCCCTCGCCGCACCACCGCCACCCGTCCCCTCCTTCACCATCCCCTCCCTCGCCGCACCAGCTCCGGCTCCGGCTCCCCACCGCTCCTCTCCCTCAAAGCACTGTCGTCGGCTCCCCTTCCTTCCAGGTTTGTAGCACAATCAGGTATGACATGGGCTTTCACTTACATTATTATTTTATAAATGGTTCACAAACAATTAGTTAGTATTTATTTTAAATATATTTGATATCAAAAATGAAAATGTAATAAGTCTTATGTAAATGTTTGTTATAGGGATCTTATTATGGATAAGAGTTGGATTGATCTTCCAAATCGAACGTTTAGAGAGTATTTCAATGGAATTATGCAGTTTATGGACTTCACGAGAGGATTTGGAAGTGACTATATTAGTTGTCCATGTAGAAAATGTGCTAATAGATATCAATTCACACAAGATACTGTGAGGGAGAACCTTTTCTTTAATGGATTTCTAAAAAATTATAAGTGTTGGACTCGTCATGGAGAAGAATATGTTCGTTGTCAAAATACACATGCAGCTCAGATGGATGTTGATGCAAGGATGACTGATCCAATGCATGAAATGATTACTGAAATGGTACGTGGGTTTGATCCTGAAGGCATTGACATCCAGAATCTTGAGACCGGTGAGATAAATCTTCGCTCTGGTGCAGATCGTGATTCGAGGAGGTTTTATGAATCACTTGATGATGCGAAAACAGAATTATATCTTGGATGTACTTCTTACAATAAACTGTCGTTTATCGTGGAGTTGTTGCATTTGAAGACTTTGAATAATTGGTCAGACACATCATTCGACATGCTTTTGGTTTTATTGAAAAAAGTTCTTCCTGTCAACGCTAAGATTCCTGAGTCATATTACTATGCTCGTTAGTTGACAGAGAACTTAGGTTTTACATATGAGACCATAGATGCATGTGCAAACAACTGTATGTTGTTTAGAAAAGAAACTACCCATTTGGATATTTGTACGGTTTGTTGTGCTTCCAGGTGGAAAGAGAACAGGGGAAATAATACTCATCAAAGTCAGATTGTGATACAGGGGAAACCGATTTCCGTAAATCAAATGTGTTACTTTCCCCTTAAACCCAGGTTGAAAAGATTTTTTATGTCATCTAAAGCTTCTAATTTAATGAGATGGCATGCATAAAGAGTTCATGAAAGTGATATGTTAACCCACCCGACAGACTCTCATGCATGGAAGGAATTTGATAAGAGACATCCCAACTTTGCTAAAGATGTTCGTAATGTCTGATTGGGATTGGCAGCAGATGGTTTCAATCCATTCAAGTCTATCGTTGGTGCAACTCATAGCACATGGCCCATGGTGTTGGTTCCATATAATCTTCCTCTGTGGCTTTTTATGAAGCAAAAATTTATATTACTTTCCACTCTTATTGATGGACCTAAAAGTCCAGGGGATAAGATTGATGTTTACCTTAAGCCATTGATTGATGAGTTGAATGAATTTTGGGGCGATGGTGTGATGACTTATGACTGCGAAACGAATGAAATGTTCAAACTGCATGCTGCTTTATTGTGGACAATCAATGACTTCCCAGCTTATGCAAATTTATCAGGCTGGAGTACGAAAGGGGAATTTGCTTGCCCTTGTTGCAATAAAAGTAAAAAATCTGTATGGCTTAAACATTCCAAAAAATGGGCATACATGGGTCACATGCGTTTTCTCCCTCCTCAACACAGATTCAGAAAGGACAGAGTGACATTTGATGGTTCTAGAGAGTTCAGCCCAGCACCAAAGATCATGAAAGGAGTCGAAATTTTATCGCAGATTGAGGAAGAAAACATCTGCACGGTATATGAAATTCAGGATTTGGTGGCTCCTCCAGTACATAATATTCGTGCTGCGGGTAGGCAGCGTAGTCACAATTGGAAAAAGAAAAGTATTTTTTATAGTCTTCCGTATTGGAAAACTAACATGTTGAGGCATAATTTGGATGTCATGCACATTGAAAAAAATGTTTGTGATAACATATTGTGGACCATTTTAGGTGTCAGTGGAAAATCAAAGGACCATGTTAATGCACGCCGTGATTTGGAAGAAATGGGTTTAAGGAAACAGTTGCATTTATAGTTAGCTGAGGGAAACAAGGCATATATGCCTGCTGCACAGTATACGATGACTACAGAGGAGAAAGAAACATTTCTTTCCATTTTAAAGATGGTCAAGGTGCCTGATGGTTATTCTTCTAATATTTCAAAGTGTGTGAATCTGACGAGCAAGACATTGCAAGGGTTGAAAAGTCATGACAATCACATATTACTTCAGCAGTTGATTCCAATCACAATTTGTGATTGTTTATCCCCCAATGTTGTTCAGCCCTTGATTGATATGAGTAATTTTTTTAGACAGCTTTGTTTAAGAAATCAACGAATGAGTGATTTAAAAAGTTTGCAGGACCGAATTGTACTTATGCTTTGTCACTTTGAGAAACTTCCCCCCCCCCCTCTTTTTTCGATGTTATGGTCCACTTGATAGTGCACCTAACTGATGAAGTAATGGCTGATGGTCCAGTGCAATTCAGGTGGATGTATCCTATTAAACGGTATTTGAGTACATTGAAAAGATTTGTACGCAACAGAGATCGTCCAGAGGCATCAATAGCCAATGGTTATTTGATGGATGAGTGTAGTACCTTTTGTGCAGAATATCTTACGGATTTTGAAACAAAATTAGATAAGCCCTCTCGGATTCATGATGGTCCAGTTGGAGAAGGAACCACATTTTATATGGACAACATCGAGTGGATACAAGCACATCGATATATCTTGTTCAATACTCCATCAGTTGCACCATTAATGCAGTAAGTATCTTATCAATGTTCTTGTATAACTTTTACATGTTCTTTTTGCATAAGATGATCTTTTAAACATCGCGTTATCATTTGCAGGAAACACAATAATGAGATAAAAGAAGCGATGCATCGTGCGACTGAGTTGCAAATTCAACAATCTCATTATGCGTCATTTCATGATTGGTTCAAGGATTATGTATGTATAAATTGATTTTCATTATGAGTGATGTATTATACTAATTCTTTCTGCATATATCAGTATTGATTTTTATAAATTATGTAGGTTCGTAAGCTGAGGGAGTTAGGGGACCCCACGCTACCTGAAGTATTTATCCAACTGGCTGAGGGTCCGTCTATAACGGATCGTCGTTATAAAGCTATTGATGCTAATGGTTTTCGATTTCGCATTAAAGATGTTTACGACAAACGAGCAACACAAAACAGTGGCATCGGTTGTCCCGTTGTCAATTTTGGTTATTACTATGGTCAATTGATAGACATCATTGAAGTTGTATACACACACGATTTGAAGTACATATTGTTAAAGTGTAATTGGGTTGATCCAGTGCGTGGATGTAAAGTCGATCAATATCAATTTTCATTGGTGAATTTTAACTATATGTTATACAGAAATAATGAACGAGTTGAGAATGAACCTTTCATTTTGACATCACAAGCGGAACAAGTATTCTTCGTTACTTTGCCTTCGAATCCAAGTTAGCAAGTTGTTGTCAAAATGTCTCGGCGAGGAGTGTTTTTATTTGAAGAAGATGAACCCGAGACTGTTCCGTTTATTTACCAACAACTTGATCAACATACCGTAGTTCAACGTGAAGAAGATATTTATTGGGTCAGAGCGGCTGTTGAAGGAGAAACGGTCGATTTTCATGCTTAATGAAAGGTATAATTGTTTTCCCGCTATTCAGTAGAATGTCCAAGGATATCATAAATTATCTAATCATTTTATAAATCTTTATAAGTTTTAATCCTCACTTTTGTAAGTTTTAATTCAATCATAAATATTTAGGTTGTTTTTACTCTTGATTTATTGATTTTATGGTTGGTGTATCATCCCTTTGAGGTATTCTTCATCTGATTCATGTGCTGCTTGAATTTTTATTAGTTCTATCTGAAATTTGGCTATGCATTGACTGGTTTTGTACATAATTTGTATATCTATTTTGTTAACTTTCTGATTTTTTAAAATTCATTCACAACTAATTATTCAATCCATTTTTTGTTTGATTAATAGTTGTACAAGTTTGATTTTTTAAGAACAATCTAATTTATCTTTTAAACACTTTGGACTCATTACTGATGTTTTCTATGACTGCAGACATGTCAGGGGAAGAGGCAGAAGATCCACATCATCTATCTGAGGCATCTACGTCTCAGGGTCGAGGTATGTTTGAATGTCATTGTCTATATTTTTTATGTAATTGACATACATATATATATATATATATATATATATATATAACATTTGTCAATTTATATATAAAATTGTTTTCAACAGGATCAGACTCGGCTGCTTCTTCCTCTCACAGGAGAGGCCCTGGTCGTGGCATATTATCATGGAATTCCGACACGACGATAGATGTTTCATTTAATGAGGTTTTTCATCCTGTGGGACCGAATGCCCCGGCATTTATTCATCAGCTGGGTCATATCATACGTGACCCACATCGATTTCCATTGACCACGCGTGACTGGGCTTCTATCCCTCAGGACACATTAGATCTTCTATGGAGGGAGGTTCAGGTAAGAAAATCATTTTACTTTATTTTCTATGTATAAAGAATACTAATATGTTTGATTATTTTCTTTATAGAAAAATTTGAAAGTATGTCCTGAAGAGTTTCGGCCTGTGTGTATGAGAAAATATCGTAAGATGTAGAAAGATTATAAAGGCAAAGTGAAGATGGACCACTGAGTACCAAATGTGGGTGCCCTAGACATTTTGGAAAAAGTCCCGAGAGGTGTCCTCCCGGCTCAGTGGCGTGACTTGGTTGCATATTGGTCTACTGAGGGTGTTGTAGTTTGTATAATAATTATTTTGGTGTATATATATTTTCAAGAATATGTGATTTGTTTGAAATTTGAATGAATTGAATGTAGGAGGTGTTAACACGCCATTCTGAGAATCAAGCATTGCAGGGACCACCTCACAGGCTCGGGACTCGTCACGTGTCTCAGATCCGACATGAGGTATATATTATTCATTTTTTAATTTATTAATTAATATGGTTTTGTGTTTATATTCTTTTAATATACAGTTGCGAGAGCAAGGTGCAGCAACTGATAAAATGTCGGTGTGGATGAGGACTCGTGATCGCAATGATCCAGAGGTTGCAGCATTGATAGTAAGTGTCTGTACTTACCAATAATTACATAAATCTATATATTAACATATATATATTTATATATATTTAAATATTTCACAGGCTCAATTTGAAGCTGAGTTAGAACATCTTCCAGAGGACCAGTGACAGCTTCCCATGCGACGGGATGAGATCTTTCATCGCATTGTCGGTCGGGACGGGCATGGCTATAGTCTGACCTATGGAGCAGGGATTCCTCGTTCTGTAGTGTCATGCGCTGCGGTTGTCGGTCCTGTTGTTGCTCATATGACACAGCAGATGTCAGATTTTGAGGCACGGCTGCGCGCTTCCGAGGAGGCAAATGCGCAATTGACAGCTGAGGTTAGAGCACTGCGGGAATATGTGCATCGAGCTGATGGTGCAGGGGATCATACGACGCAGGTATATACTGTATTTATTTATTTAATTTAAATTATTTTTGTTATTAAAATATTTATAATGTTTATTTGTTGTAGGCCCCTGGCCCACCAGAAGGAGGTAGCATTGATGACAACGTGTGACGCATCATATATTCACGAGATATGTTTTTTGTTTTTACTGGTGGGGTTGACATTGATGTACGGTATGTATTCATTTAATTTAAATTAGAAGGTTGCGTACTTATAATTTCTTTCTTTTCTTGTTTATTATATGATAGCTAATATTATCTAAGGCGTGCATTTAAAAACTCTAACCCCCCTTACCCCCGTACAGCCCCCCCGCACCCCCGAACAGCCCCCCGCACAACCGTACAACCCCCCACACCCCCGGACAGCCCCCCTGCACCCCCGTACAGCCCCCCCCCCCCCCCCCTCGCACCCCCGTACAGCCCCCCCGCACCTCCGTACAGCCCCCTCGCACCCCCGGACAGCCCCCCCGCACACCCGTACAGCCCCCCGCACCCCCGGACAGCCCCCCCGCACCCCCGTACAGCCCCCTGCACCCCCGTACAGCCCCCCGCACCCCCCGGACAGCCCCCCCGCACCCCGGACAGCCCCCCCGCACCCCCGGACAGCCCCCCGCACCCCCGTACAGCCCCCCGCACCCCCGTACAGCCCCCCCGCAACCCCGTACAGCCCCCCCGCACCCCGCGTACAGCCCCCCTCACCCCCCGTACAGCCCCCCGCACCCCCGAATGTGTCGTTTTTAGCAGCACGGCGCGCGCTAAAATGGCGCGTTGGGGGGTCAAAACCACCCGAACGACGTCTGAATGCCACGAAACCGGACGAAAACAGCCGGTACGTGAATTCTGAAATGGTCGGCCAGACGTCATGTCATTCGGAGGTGCCGTTTGACCGCGGAGGCCGAAAACGCGTTTCCGGTGCCATAGAACACCAAAACGGCGTGCGGCGGCCCAATTCGGAGCAAACGTGCTCCGAACGATCTGAAACCGCACGAGAACGATAGGAATATTATTCCTGAGATGCAGGAGGAGGCGGCACGTCCATCAGACGTGTGGTGCGCTCGGCACGACCGAATACGTCGTTTTCAGCAGCTCAGCGCGCGCTGAAATGGCGCGTTGGGGGGTCAAAACCACCCGAACGACCTCCGAATGCCACGAAACCTCACGACAACATCCGTTGCGTGAATTCTGAAATGTTCGGGCAAACGGCACGTCAATCGGAGGTGCCGTTTGACCGCGGCGGCCGGAAACACGTTTCCAGCGCCATAAAATACCAAAACGGTGTGCGGCGGTCCAATTCGAAGCAAACATGCTCCGAACGACCTTAAATTGCACGAGAACGATTGGAATATTATTCCTGAGATGCAGGAGGAGGCGGCACGTCCATCAGACGTGTGGTGCGCTCGGAACGACCGAATGCGTCGCTTTCAGCAGCTCGGCGCACGCTGAAATGGCGCATTGGGGGGGTCAAAATCACCCGAACGACCTCTGAATGCCACGAAACCGCACGACAACATCCGTTGCGTGAATTATGAAATGGTCGGGCAGACGGCACGTCAATCGGAGGTTCGTTTTGACCGCGGCGGCCGGAAACGCGTTTCCGGCGCCATAAAACACCAAAACGGCGTGCGGCGATCGAATTCGGAGCAAACGTGCTCTGAACGACCTAAAACAGCACGAGAATGATAGGAATATTATTCCTGAGATGCAGGAGGAGGAGGAACGTCCATCGGACGTGCGGTGCGCTCGGCACGACCGAATGGGTCGTTTTCAGCAGCGCGGCGCGCGCTGAAATGGCGCGTTGGGGGGTCAAAACCACCCGAACGACGTCTGAATGCCACGAAACCGCACGACAACAGCCGGTACGTGAATTCTGAAATGTTCGGCCAAACGGAACGTCATTCGGAGGTGCCATTTGACCGCGGCGGCCGGAAACGCATTTCTGGCGCCATAGAACACCAAAACGGCGTGCGGCGGTCCAATTCAGAGCAAACGTGCTCCGAAAAACCTGAAACCGCACGAGAATGATAGGAATATTATTCCTGAGATGCAGGAGGAGGCGGAACGTCTATCGGACGGGCGGTGCGCGCGGCACGACCGAATGCGTCGTTTTCAGCAGCTCGGCGCGCGCTGAAATGGCGCGTTGGGTGGTCAAAACCACCCGAACGACCTCCGAATGCCACGAAACCGCACGACAACATCTGTTGCGTAAATTGTGAAATGTTCGGGCAGACGGCACGTCAATCGGAGGTTCCGTTTGACCGCGGCGGCCGGAAACGCGTTTCTGGAGCCATAAAACACCAAAACGGCGTGCGGCGGTCGAATTCGGAGCAAACATGCTTCGAACGACCTGAAACCGCACGAGAATGATAGGAATATTATTCCTGAGATGCAGGAGGAGGCGGTACGTCCATCGGACGTGCGGTGCGCTCGGCACGACCGAATACGTCGTTTTCAGCAGCTCGGCGCGCGCTAAAATGGCGTGTTGGGGGCTGAAAACCACCTGAACGACCTCCGAATGGCACGAAACCGCACGACAACATCCATTGCATGAATTGTGAAATGGTCGGGCAGACGGAACGTCAATCGGAGGTTCCGTTTGACCGCGGCGGCCGGAAAGGCGTTTCCGGAGCCATAAAACACCAAAACGGCGTGTGGCGGTCGAATTCAGAGAAAACATGCTTCAAACGACGTGAAACTGCATGAGAACGATAGGAATATTATTCCTGAGATTCAAGATGAGGCGGCACGTCCATCGGATGTGCGGTGCGCTCGGCACGACCGAATGTGTCGTTTTCAGCAGCGCGGCGCGCGCTGAAATTACGCGTTGGGGGGTCAAAACCACCCGAACGACCTCCGAATGCCACAAAACCGCACGACAACATCCGTTGCGTGAATTCTGAAATGGTCGGGCAGACGGCACGTCAATTGGAGGTACTGTTTGACCGCGGCGGCCTGAAACGCGTTTCCGGCGCCACAAAACACCAAAACGGGGTGCGACGGTCGAATTCGGAGCAAACGTGCTCCGAACGACCTGAAACCACATGAGAATGATAGGAATATTTTTCCAGAGATGCAGGAGGAGGCGTCACGTCCATCGGACGGGCAGTGCGCGCGGCACGACTGAATGCGTCGTTTTCAGCAGCTCGGCGCGCGCTGAAATGGCGCGTTGGGTGGTCAAACCCACCCGAACGACCTCTGAATGCAACGAAACCGCACTACAACATCCGTTGCGTGAATTGTAAAATGGTCGGGCATACATCACGTCAATCGGAGGTGCCGTTTGACCGCGGTGGCCGGAAACGCGTTTCCGGAGCCATAAAACACCAAAACGGCGTGCGGCGGTCGAATTCGGAGCAAACGTGCTTCGAACAACCTAAAACCGCACGAGAACGATAGAAATATTATTCCTGAGATGCAGGAGGAGGAGTCACATCCATCGGATGTGCGGTGCGCTCGGCACGACCGAATGTGTCGTTTTCAGCAGCGCGGCGCGCGCTGAAATGGCGCGTTGGGGGGTCAAAACTACCCGAACGACCTCTGAATGCCACGAAACCGCACGACAATAGCCGGTGCGTGAATTGTGAAATGGTCGGGTAGAAGACACGTCATTTAGAGGTGCCGTTTGACCACGGAGGTCGGAAACGCGTTTCCGGCGCCATAAAACACCAAAACGGCGTGCGGCGGTTCAATTCAGAGCAAACGTGCTCCGAAAAACCTGAAACCGCACGAGAACGATAGGAATATTATTCCTGAGATGCAGGAGGAGGCAACACGTCCATCGGACGTGCGGTGCGCGCGGCACGACCGAATTCGTCGTTTTCAGCAGCTCGGCGCGCGCTGAAATGGCGCGTTGGGGGGTCAAAACCACCCGAACGACCTCTGAATGCCACGAAACTGCACGAAAACATCCATTGCATGAATTGTGAAATGGTCGGGTAGACGGCACGTCAATCGGAGGTTCCGTTTGACCGCGACGGCTGGAAACGCGTTTTCGGAGCCATAAAACACCAAAACAGCGTGCGACGGTCGAATTCGGAGCAAACGTGCTTCGAACGACCTGAAACCGCACGAGAACGATAGGAATATTATTCCTGATATGCAGGAGGAGGCGGCACGTCCATCGGACGTGCAGTGCGCGCGGCACGACCGAATGCATCGTTTTCAGCAGCTCGGCGCGCGCTGAAATGGCGCGTTGGGGGGTCAAAACCACCTGAACGACCTCTGAATGCCACGAAACCACACGACAACATCCGTTGCATAAATTATGAAATGGTCGGGCAGAAGGCACGTCAATCGGAGGTTCTGTTTGACCGCGGCGGCCGGAAACGTGTTTCAGGAGCCATAAAACACCAAAACGGCGTGTGGCGGTCGAATTCGGAGCAAACGTGCTTCGAATGACCTGAAACCGCACAAGAACGATATAAATATTATTCCTGAGATGCAGGAGGAGGCGGCACATCCATCGGACGTGCGGTGTGCTCGGCACGACCGAATGTGTCGTTTTCAGCAGCGCGGCGCGCGCTGGAATGGCCCGTTGGGGGGTCAAAACCACCCGAACGACCTCCGAATGCCACGAAACCGCACAACAATAGCCGGTGCATGAATTGTAAAATGTTCGGGCAGACGGCACGTCATTTGGAGGTTCCGTTTGACCGCGGTGGCCGGAAACGCGTTTCCAGCGCCATAGAACACCAAAACAGCGTACGGCGGTCCAATTCAGAGCAAACGTGCTCCGAAAAACCTGAAACCGCACGATAATGATAGAAATATTATTCCTGAGATTTAGGAGGAGGCGGCACGTCAATCGGACGTGCGGTGCGCGCGGCACGACCGAATGCGTCGTTTTCAGCAGCTCGGCTAGCGCTGAAATGGCGCGTTGGGGGGTCAAAACCACCGGAACGACCTCCGAATGCCACGAAACCGTACGAAAACATCCTTTGCGTGAATTTTGAACTGGTCGAGTAGACGGCACGTCAATCGGACGTGCGGTGCGCGCGGCACGACTGAATACGTCGTTTTCAGCAGCTCAGCGCGCGCTGAAATGGCGCGTTGGGGGGTCAAAAACACCCAAACGACCTCCGAATGCCACGAAACCGCACGACAACATCCGTTGCGTGAATTTTGAAATGGTCGGGCAGACGGCACGTCAATCGGATGTGCCGTTTGACCGCGGCGGCCGGAAACGCATTTCTGGAGCCATAAAACACCAAAACGGCGTGCGGTAGTCGAATTCAGAGCAAACGTGCTTCGAACGACCTGAAACCGCACGATAATGATAGGAATATTATTCCTGAGATGCAGGAGGAAGCGGCACATCCATCGGACGTGCGGTGCGCTCGGCACGACAGAATGTGTCGTTTTCAGCAGCGCGGCGCACGCTAAAATGACACGTTGGGGGGTCAAAACCACCCAAACGACCTCTGAATGCCACGAAACCACAGGACAATAGACGGTGCGTCAATTGTGAAATGGTCGGGCAGATGGCACGTCATTTAGAGGTGCCGTTTGACCGCGGCGGCCGGAAACGCGTTTCCGGTGCCATAGAACACCAAAACGGCGTGCGACGGTCCAATTCAGAGCAAACGTGCTCCGAAAAACCTGAAACCGCACGAGAACGATAGGAATATTATTCCTGAGATGCAGGAGGAGGCGGCACATCCATCGGACGTGCAGTACGCACGGCACGACTGAATGCGTCGTTTTCAGCAGCTCGGCGCGCGCTGAAATGGCGCGTTTGGGGGTCAAAATCATCCGAACAACCTCCGAATGCCACGAAACCGCACGACAACATCCGCTGCGTGAATTGTAAAATGGTCCGGCAGACGGCACATCAATCGGAGGTGCTGTTTGACCGCGACGGCCGGAAACGCGTTTCCGGAGCCATAAAACACCAAAACGGCGTGCAGCGGTCGAATTCGGAGCAAACGTGCTTCGAACGACCTGAAGTTCCACGAGATCGATAGGAATATTATTCCTGAGATTTAGGAGGAGGTGGCACAACCTAATACGTCGTTTTCAGCAGCTCGGCGCGTGCTGAAATGGCGCGTTGGGGGGTCAAAACCACCCGAACGACCTCTGAATGGCACGAAACCGCACGACAACATCCGTTGCGTGAATTGTGAAATGCTCAGACAGACGACACTTCAATGGGAGGTGCCGTTTGACCGCAGAGGCCGGAAACACGTTTCTGGAGTCATAAAACACTAAAACGGCGTGCGACGGTCGAATTTAGAGCAAACGTGCTCCGAAAGACCTGAAACCGCACGAGAACGATAGGAATATTATTCCTGAGATGCAGGAGGAGGCGGCACGTCCATCGGACGTGCGGTGCTCGCGGCACGACCGAATGCGTCGTTTTCAGCAGCTCGGCGCGCACTGAAATGGCGCGTTGGGGGGTCAAAACGGGACGAACGAGGTCCGAATGGCCTGAAATCAGACGATATCAAAGGGTGAGTGAATTGTGACGTGTTCAAGAAGACGGCACATCAATCAGATGTGTCGTTTGACCGTGGTGACCAGAAACGCGTTTCTGGTGTCATAAATGGCCAAAACGGGCGTCTGACGGTCAAAGTCATAGCGGATGACATCGGATTGACCTGAAATCACAGGGAAACAATCTAATTATTATTTGTGACGTGTACGCGCAGACTTCGCGTCAATCAGACGTGCGGTCTGCGCGGTAGGGCTCATTATGCGTTCTTTAAGTGTTGCGCGTGCTTGATAAACGCGCGTGGGGGGGTCCAAACGGGCCGAACGAGGTCCGAATGACCTGAAATCAGACGACATCAGAGGGTGAGTAAATTGTGACGTGTTCGAGCAGACGACACGTCAATCGGCCGCACCGTGTGCCCGCGGTGACCGGGAACGCCGTTCCGGTGTCATAAACGACCAAAATGGGCGTCTCACGCTCAAAATCATAGCAGACCACATCGGATTGACCTGAAATCACAGGGAAACAATCTAATTATTATTCGTAACATGTACGCGCAGACGGAACACCAATCGGACGTGCGGTCTGCGCGGTAGGGCTCATTATGCGTTCTTTAAGTGTTGTGCGCGCTTAATTGTTTTCCATTTTTTATGATTGTTACCTTTGTTTTATGTCTGCTTTTCCACCGTGAAGAAAAAAACACAATTTGTAAATTTTATTTAAAAAATGAAAAATATTTTATTTAATATTATATATATAAATATTTTCATTAATATATATATATATATATATATATATATATATATATTATTTAATAAATAAATATACATACTTTATTTAATATTATATATATCAATATTTTCGTTATTTTATATATATATATATATTTGATTTAATAAATATATATATCTATATATATATTTATTATGGTATGAATTTTTAATTTTTTTTTTCAAGTTTAGCGACCGCCTCTGGCGGTCGCTAAAGACCTACAGCGACGGCGCAGAAGCAACCGCCAATGGCGGTCGCTAATGACATTTTTTTAGGAGTGATAATTTATATTTCCTGATTCCAAAAATAATATTCATTTTATCTAAATAATTTTATAAATATGTGAATTTCTACTTTTAAAATAAAAAGTGACATTTACCGAAAATTCATGGGTTTTGACAAATACAGCTTTCAAACCTTAATAAAAATTACAATTGCATTCATAAAATTATTTGATAATTTATATTTAATAAACATTAATTTAATTATAACAATATTTTTTTTAAAATATAATTTAATTCAAAAATCCAGTAATTCATCAAAATAGATTTCTTAGTTGAATATTAACTAAAAATACAATTTGTGCTTTAAAAACTATTTACAAAATAACAAACATAAAATGAATGCACATTCTTTATACAAAAATAATTTACATAGTCATAGTGATAGTTTCTTGTTACATAACCCCTTATAACACCCACATAAGACTGAAGGGTATGGTGTGTGATAGTGACAGACACTTGGGGTGGCTCGAATAACATTGCTCGGGTGGTAATATCTATTAACTCCCACTTCTCCTGTAGTCGGTTCCGCTCAAGCTTAACGTGTTCGAGCTTGTCTTGGACTTGGTCAAGAGTGAAGCCCAATGACTCCACCTCCTTTCTGAGCTCTGAAAAATGGGTTTCGTATGGGGAAAGTCTATTGGATGAGGTCATCATTTCCTTTTTATGAGTAAATTGGATTTGTTAAAGCACCATATTTATACTAATCATGTGATCACTATTCAACAGTTATATTAGCAATGGTCAAAATTCATAATGGTATTTTAAAATCTAGAAACCTAAAACCAATAAATTTCACATTTTTATAAACATCATACACATTTAATTAGATCAAGAGGAATTTTCATTAATGAATTTTTGGGTGGTTACAATATATATCATTAAAATCATTAATCAAAAGTGGATTTTTTTAAATTTTTGAGATAAAAAATGTTTTTGCATAGAAAAATAGTTTTCCAAAAAAGGAATTTATTTATTTCCAAATAGTTCTTACAATAATTTATAAATAATTGGTAACCAAAGAATTATTTTTATAAACATGAATAAACCAAATTTTTATAATTTATTTAATACTTTCCATACACTTTATTCCAAGGTTAATATGATAAATATAATAATATTTTATTATTATTATTAATAGTATATTTTAGTTTTGTAAAACTCGGTTTATCATTCAATGAAAGCTATCAAGGAGACTCTGTATTGTGTGTATCGTAATCAATGATTGGTGCTTCATGTAACACATTAGAAACTTAGTATTATGTGAAACAAAATCAAAACTCAGTGTTGTGTGTACCAAAAGTTAAACTCAGTGTTTTTTGTAATGCAAGATTAACTTGGTGTATCAAACAATGCAAGGAATCAAAAAATTTTAATTTATTCAAACTAAAAAACATAAAAAAAATTGGGTGCTATATTCTACCCCCCTAAAAATTATTTTTCCCTAAAAAATAATCTAGGTCATTAAAGGTTTAATACTTGGAATATCAATTCCTTGAAACCCACATCGTAAAAATAAATTATAAAACTTCCTTTATTAAAGAAAAATTGGAAACATAATGGTTACCCAAAATTGCTCATAACAAGGGTTATATATAGGATAAAATATGTGGTAGGTCAAAACATGGATATAATAGGACAACATTTTATTTCATGACCCTTTTCCTAAAGTTCAAAAAATTTCCCAAGGGGATATATTTACAAAAAAGTGGATAGAATAGGTTATCCAATATGCAGAAATCCTCATGTGGAAATATACTAAATTATTTTCTAAAACCGCATTAAAATTTCAACATAGAACATTTCATAAATGGTTCTCATTATGGAACTTTCAAAATATCAAAAATAATATGAAACTTGAGAAATAATGTGACTGAATTTCTCAAAAATAAACTTAACATTAATCTTTCATATATCAAAAAGTATCTCTTGATTGTCACAAACCCCACAAGTAAATACTTTCATTATTAATCACATCAAACATATTAATAAACTAAATTACCAAATAATCTTAATGAAAAAAATAATTCTAACCCATTACTTGAATAAAACCACATATTATTGAATATATTTCATAGATCTAATACTTTTTTGGATTCATTAATTATACCATTAACGAATTTTTCAACAAATCCTTTATCAGTTCCGAGGTCATCAAAAATATCCAACTTACTTTATCCTAAAAAACATATCTTTATCTAAACTAAGCACCATTTTCTTGCATTCCAAAAAAATATTAAGGGTTACCTTTCCTTAATCAAAATATCACATTTCCATTAAATCAATTTTTTAGTCCATCAGTGCCATTTAACATATTCTTGAAAAACCTTAATGAAAAACATCTACAAAAAATCCTTATATGTATTCATATAAAATAATTCTTGAATTATAATATATGAACACTTAAATTATAATACCCCATCCTTATTCCATATAATATGATTCCTCGTCATATTCTTTAATACCACTTTCCTTTTACATGAAATCAGTAGTCTCTTTATCAGCAACATTATAAACATTACTTGTAAAACATTTCCTACTTTCTCCATGAGATTTACCTTTTATTCCTTATATAAGAACTCATATTATACAAATACATTTTCATTAGAAACATATGCATCAAGGGCTATTTTTGAAAAATAGTTCTTCATAGATTCTATCTTAATATAGTGTTTTTGGGTTATCACCCCTTGTTGCTTCTATACCAGACCCACATCCACTTGTAGTATCCAAACATAAATGTATTTTTAGAAAATCACTAGCTCTATCCTTTACCATAATCCTTGGAAATTTTTCTATACTTTGACTCATCCTTATACTTATCCTTAGATACATCACTAGACATATCCTTTGAAATATCCTCAGTGATCTCACTAATATTTTACCATCCTAGTTTCTAATGGTTAACAAAAAAATTCCATTGATTCCAAATATAGATACATAGGATTAACATGAATTTATATTAAAAAAATTTGATGAATATTCATAACATTACAAAAGTACATGAACAGGGACAGTAATAGTTTGGTGTCTTTAGAAACTTTGAACACACTTTTCTAACTTGGTGATCGATCCTGAATGTATCCCACAAAGATCATACAATGTATTACACCTCATTTCTATATCCTACATAAATCATTATTCATAACCTGGGGAAGGAAATGTAATAAAAGGTGAGCTCAGATGATCAATATGGGTAAACATAAGAGGTATAAATCTATAAACATATGAAATCATAAGATAAGTATAAGGGTATGTGATAATGAATCCAAACATTATAATTTCGTACCCAACCTGTCAAAGATCATAAACATGATTCATGGCATAAAAGTTTACCATTTTAGAAAACATGTTCCTTAAGGGGTAGAAACCATCACAAATCAACCATGAACCATAATATCTTGTCATAAAAGTGTGGAACCATCATAAATATAAAAAAAAATCATATTTCAAGTTTAACTACCAATACCAGAAACATAGATGATTAGGACACACATATTTCTAATGGTGGATCATGATGTATGCATTTCCCATTGTGGACCAGGATGCACCTATTTTACATTATGGATTAGGATATGCTTGATTCCAAGTATGGATCTAGTTACACATGTTTCCAAACATGGATCATGCATGTTGACTTGTTTCCCATTTTTATCTCATGAGATACAACTCTTTACCCAATTCATTATAAGGAGATATAGTTCCCACCCATATCAAAATGAAAACCATATTTATGTGTGCCACAAGATCATAAACATTCACCATATCATAACCCATTAAATGAAATAGATATCATAAACATTTAATTATACAATAAACTTTGGAAAAGTGATAGGTTTCATAATAATTTTGTCATAGAATAACCCAAAAAATGTAGTGGGTAACATACGTGTTTTATCATGGTATAAACCAATGAAGAGAAAAGGGTTACATAAAAAACCTATCATATTAAACATTTACCATTCAAATAAATAATAATAATGGTGTCTTTGAATAATACCCCCATTAAATCATAAAATATGTCAAAGGATTTCATCTTAGATGGGAAGTAATTTTTAAATATCATTTAAATACATTTATTGAGAAAAATATCTTTTATACTTTGAAAAATGTTCTTTAAAAACATAAAATATTTTTGAAAACCTTTTTACTTAAAAACCACCTTGGAAATTTATAATGGAATCTTTGAAAACCATTTTAAACACTAAAAAAACTAAAATCCTTTCCCTTGAAATTAAGCTAAAAATATCATTTAAAAACATTTTTGAAAACATTTTTAGAATAAATTATTTTGGAAGAAAATAGATTTTTAAACAAAGAGAGAAATAAAGTTATATTTTCATAAAAATATTTTCTTAATTATCTTATATACCAAAAAGTGGAAAATTATTCCATGACTTGAAGATATCATGAATAACCATATGAGAAGAAAATTCAACCTTTTAGAAAAATACAACTTTTATGTATAAAATTGGGTTTATTCTAATATCTTGTATTGGAATCACATTAAATGGATGTTAAATAATTTATTGAATATATTATATATGTATATATATATATATATTTATATATATATAAATTTAATTAAAATAATTTATCAACATTTCTTTGATTAATTTTTTAAGATAAAACATGTTTGTACATAGAAAAATAGTTTTTCAGAAAAATAATTTGTTTATTTTTAAAATAGTTATTACTTTTATTTCTAACTAATTGGTTACCAAATGATTAATTTTAAAAACATGTATTAAAAAATCATAATTTAGTTAACCATTTTCATACACTCTATTCCAATGGTTAGATGATATGGATAATAATATTTTAATTATTATATTAAAAATATATCTTAGTTTGGAAAAAATCAATCATGCATGTAATACAAGTTATCGAAAGGACTTGGTATTATGTGTAACAAAATCTAATATCAATGTTGTGAGTAATGTAATATAAACTTGGAATCGCATATAAAAAAAATCCAAACTCAGTGTTGTGTGTAGCGAAAGCTAAACTCAATGTCGCGTGTAACACAATCTTGACTTGGTGTAGTGTGAAATTCAATGTCATCAAAGAATTTTAATTTATTTGAATGAAAAAATAATAAAAACTCAAGTTGTTACACACTTCCAGATCTTTGACCATATCTAAGTGGTGGCCTATCAACAAGCACTACCACCTTACCAATCCAAGTACATGATGTCTTCCATGTATTCCTTTTGAGGATGTATATACTGAACCCCTCACTTGTTCTGAATCTAGAGGCGGTTCTATTAGAGAATTATATTTCATATTATGAGATGTTGGTGAATATATTAGTTCATATAGAAAATGTTCTATAAAACAAGTCAATTCAACTGGCCAAAGTGTTTTGAAGGAACCATGAGTTTGAGGAAGTGGCATGGGAACCAGAAGTGGTGATGAAATAGAAGTTCCCTCATCGATTTTATTTTATGAAATGAAAATATTACCCGTGAAATTTCTAAATGGGAAATAATGTAAGGAATTGAATATCTATAAATGAAATTCCCACTTAGTGAATGAATAAATGCATTATCCAGGAATAAAGTTATAAAAAACACATGCACTACTTTGGTTATTTTTGAATAGTTATATGGTCTATCATATTTAAAAGCTTGTAATTAATCATAATAATTAAAAATATGGCCATTTTACAATGACCATTAATGTTTTTATATTAAGGTTTATGATAAATTCCAATTTATATAGATGAAATAAGTGATGGACTCTACTTTTAGGATCGTACCCTACAAAGCTAGTTTATCAAGGTTTATAAGGGAGAGATCATCATTGGATTTTTCCATTGATCAAACCCAAGATGAGATTCAAAAAATAAATTTTGAATGAAACCATTTATAGGATAAATTCAAGTTTATAAAGGTCAAATCCAAAACCATGTATGTTGAACCACCCCAAGAAAATATCACAATCGCACACCATACCCTAAGGTAATTCAGTGGTGTAATAAAGGGAGATGTATTTAGACCCTAATAGTATTTTTTTATATTTTATTTTAATTAAACAATGATTATATTTTTCATTTATTATTATTATTATTAAATTATTAAAAAATTAATTTTAAAGAAATTTGATACTGAAACCGTGAAGCACAAATTGTTTTTTTTTTGAAATATATTTTTTCATTCAAGGCACACATTTTAATGATTTCAAGAATTTTTGAAATAAATCATTCTTCAATAAAATATTATAATTAAATTTTATTTATTAAATATAAATGATAACATTGTCAGGAACCAAGCCGGAGTGCCATTCAAATCAACACCTAGCCCAGTTCATGGAATGGACCGAAGGGCATCCTTGATTCCCATAGGCTAGAAACCAGTGCCTGGGTATCAACAATATTCTTTGGGAAAGATTTCATGAACATCCAACATAAATAAACATCATAATAAAAAATAACAAAATCCAAACAAGGAATAATAATTTTCAAAATCAATGTTTACAACTCTAGATAATAAACAAAAAATTCTATAATAAAAGGGAATAACAACTATCCCAAAAACCTATATGCAACAAGAGAAACATCCTCCTCAAACCACCACCACCAACATGTGTAGGAGAAGACCACTAGAAACCCAAACCACTATCATGATATATTCTTTCCTTATCCTAATTCAAACATAACCAAATATACATACACCCAGAGGTTTATACCTTGTGTGATCCAAATCACAATATGATTCCACCTAATAAAAGAGATTCCGCTCCAAAAAATTATAAGAAAAATCAACATGAAATTATTATAAAAATAGTAGAAAGATTTTTAGATAAAATATTTTTAAATGGAAAACATTATTTTCTTTTGAAGTAACCAACCAAGTGCACCATATGCCGACAATAAGAACAATTTCACCAAAGAGTACTAAGTAATGGGAAATTCTTATAGCCACTAGATATAGTAGGAAATTAGGTACATTGTATCTCTATGAAATGTGGTATAAAAATTACATTGCTCATCATCCTCATGCACAATCCACTAGAGGTGAATCAATCCAAAGTTCTAGTGTTCCCCAATTATCATTAGTTTAGTTGGTGTTGTAACTTCAATCCCACTATGAAAAATCGGACCTCAGACCCACCAATCCAACTAGCATACTACTCCTAGTTTACCCACATAGTCATCTTGGATTCCCTTTATACTCATTTTCCATTCCACATATTACATTAATCATCACTTAAACTCATGTATAATCTAATAAATATAACACACATGACAACCAACCATTTCCATAACCCTAAACCAATTTTGAATCCAAATATACACCAAAATAAATTTAAAAACAATCTTCTCACGATTTAAACATTTTATCAAGCACATTTAAGAAGAAAATTGAAGAAGAACATAATAAATTCACATGGAACATACCCATTTCCTTTGTAAACCCCATATTTCTACACAAAAACACCTTCAACCCCCTTAAAAATGAATTTTACACCTCATAAACAATCCATAGAATATGAATAAGAAGAAAAGAACACATATCAAAATCATCAAATAATGTTTAAGCATGTAATCACTTACCTCAAGTGTAAAAACTTCCAAAAATTGATGTGAAACCACAACCACACCACAAGCGAACCCTATAAAGGCATGATCAGACCCAAAAAAATTGAACCCTAAAGAATAAGATCCAACCATAAATAGGGAACCCAACCTGCTAGAGATATGATTCCCTAAGAAAGAAGAAGATAAACCTTAGAAAAGTGGAAAAATGAAGAAGAAATGGAACTTACTAGAAGAATATTAGAGAAACCACAAAACAAATGTAGGTTCAAGGGAGAAAGTGGGCTTGGGTGAGGTTCCTAGGGATGGGAATATAGTGTGGGGAAGAAAATATATGATTTGGGGTGAAATACTTTGAGGACACAACCATCCTTTTAAAATTATTAATTACCTTGATAAGTCACATAATTTTCCAACATGGTTTTTCAAACTGTGTGGAAACCATGTGTCCCCCACTATACAATAGGGACTTTAAAGAAAACTTTCTTGTACAACCTAAAAACCATGTGGCTCGCCTCTATCTAAAAATGATACTTGGTTGCATGGTTTCCTAGGGACAGGTGCATAGTTTTCCAAACCATGAACCAACCATGAACCACCCACTATTAACCCAAAACTCTAATTTTTCACTAAAAAACAATGGAAACCCCAGGGAAAAACTATAGACCAAAAATAAATAAATAATACATCAAAATAAATTCACAGGTTAGAAAATTCTCTCTACCATGAAAAATTTTGGCCCCCGTAATTTCAACTCGAATCTTGATTAGAGAATAAAAATGGATACTCTTGATAAACCCATGAATTATTCTCCCAAGTCCTAGGCTCATCATTACCATTTTTTCAAAGAACCTAGACTAGTGGAATAGACTTCCCATGAATAAATTTCTCCTAGTATTCAATAATCTATACTGGCTACTCTAACATAGATAAATCAGGCTCCAACACCAACTTTTACCAATTTAAGACATCTGAAAAATCTGTAATATAGTTTTTAGCTGAGAGACATGAAACATGTCATGAATTCATTTCAACTGTGAAGGAATAACTAAAATGTATGCCACCTTTCCAACCAGCTCAATAATCTCAAAGGGTATAATAGACCTTGGCATTAGCTTTCCATTCTTACCAAAGTGATAATGACTGAAATGAGGTGCCACATTAAGGAATACTGAGTCACCCATATAAAACTCCAAATCTCAAAACCTATTATCAGAATAATAGTTTTAGAAAATCTGATCTGTCTTAAAACATTTCTTGATCAATTTGAATTTATCAAAAGTCTCTTTCACAAGGTTCGTCCCAATCAATAAGGTTTCTCCCACCTCATACCAAAACAAAGGTGATCCACATGGATGACCGTAAAGTGCCTAAAATGGATCTATTTGAATTAAAGATCAGTAACATTTTTTATATGAAAACTCAACCAACCCCAAATGGATATCCCATAAACCTCCAAAATCCAACAAACTTTCTCATAGCATGACTTCCAAAATCTTATTTTCTTGGTCCTTCTGACAATCCATCCAAGGATAATATATCATGCTCAGCTGGACCTATGACCTCATCACCTTCAGAAGGACTTCCCAAAACCATGAAGTGAAATGGGGGTCCTTATCAAATATTATTGCTGAAAACACTCCATAATGTCTCATGAACTCCTGAACATACAACTGACCCAACTCATCCACTTTGGATGAATCTCTGACTTGAATGAAATCAGATGATTATGGTCAAATGATCAATCAAAACCCAAATGGAATTATTTCTTCAAGGAGTATAAGGTAATCAAAAAATAAAGACCATGGAGATCCCGTCCCACTTCTAGGTAAGAATGGGTATTGGATAAAGTAATCCAGAGGGCCTTTGGTGCTCTCCTTTTATCTTCTAACATGTATAACACCACGGTAAAAAATCAGCTATGTCCCTCCTCATATCTAGTTTTCCAAAATTACTAAACAAATCGGTCCTTTGGGATTTGATTCCTTGAAATTATGCTAATGTAATTTAAAAATTCACTGAATTTGGGAAACTGTGGTTAGGGAATTATAATTGGTATCAAATGAAGTTTATTAGAAAACTTGGAAACTAAATTTAGAGAATTTATATTTGAGAACAAACCCCTAAGATAGTCTATCAGGATAAAACATACAAGAATATCCTAGAATTTTTTTTAAGGAAAATATTATGTGGATATTTCTAGAAAATAAATCATTGTTTGGATACTACAAGTGGAAGTGGTTCTGGAACAGATGTACCTATGAGTGAAAACCCCGATAAGGTGTTTCAGGCTTGACTCGGGATAACCTAGTATACAAAAATACACCTTAATTTGCACCTGGTTTGACACTCTTGGGGGATATTCTTAGGATAATTCAAATTTTTTTCTTACATACCATTATGAAGGATTTATTCTTCCAAAGTAACTAAATTATATGGCTCTAGGATTTACAATGCATAAATTTTTGATATGCGATATACCAGGTTTAGAGTTACTAAAAGTTCATTATTTTCTGAGATAATATAGCATATGGAATTGATTAAAAATGGTGCCTAGAATAAGGAACAAGAACATAAACAATCCACATGATGAAAATAGTAAGAAGGATCGTATCTCTCATGGTCTTAAACCATTGTTTAAAAGTAAGATAGCCTCCCATGTTTCCTCATCATATGAGTAAATAGAATCATATGTTAACAAGGTATATAAAAATTCTCTGAGTCTTACAACTTTGAAGGGAAGAAAAAGAAAAAGAGGATGGTAGAGAAAAATATAGATAAAGGGTAGAAGGGAAGGCAATGAAACTTTTTTGTTGGATGTGTAGAGACTTATATAAATAAATTAATTATTTTTTTATAGAAACATATAGTTATCTTTGTGATGATATAAATAGCCATTTTTCATTTAATGAAGGTTGATCCTTAACAGATTAATTTATAATAAAGGTAATTAAGGAATTAACGGTTACAACATCATTAATCATTTTAATAAAGTACATTCAATTTTTAGAAGAAGGTATTATTAAAATATACATATTTTCAACTATCATTGTAACACCCCAAGAATTTACAATCAGATTTAATACAGAATGCATGAAACACTAAGTCTCAAAAAAACACCACTTTGTTATAACCTATCCAGTAAACATAATTTTTCCACCTCTATGATTTTAATTTCCAAGAATTGGCATACACAGTTGCGTTCAGTAATAAATTTAGAGTCTGATAAGAAAAACATAATTTTTGGTGAATAGTAACATACCCTAATGAATGGTACTATAACTCTTATGAATAGTAATGAATATAAAATTGCCCAAAAAATAGAAACTTCACCGATGAATGTATAAATACAATTTAGACATCTTATAAGTGACAAAATGATCATAGTATAAGTATTTGTATTTTTGTATGTCATAAATATTATAATTAAATTTTTTATTTATATACTAATTTAAAATGGAAATGTATTTTCATAAAATTTAATCATAAATATTTATTTTATTTTCTTATGTTTATAAGAGAATTTTATGAGACCTTGATTAGTTTTTCAAGATATTATAAAATGAGTAATAGTTTTAAAGTTGTTTTTTTAGAATAAATTATGATTTTATTTCAAAATTAAATTAAAAATATTTAGAAAATTATTTTCAAAAAATGTATCTCATTTTATAATTATACACATCAAAAAATGGATGGGGTGAATTTTTGGGATTTTTCTAAAATAATTTAATTTTATGAATAGTAAAAAATACAGTTTTGAGTTTTAGGTATGTTTAATGGAATCATAATTATGTAATAATTAATATAAAATCCGGGTATACTTTTTTACATTAAAATATGATATTAGGTATCCCAATTTTCTAATACCATGGGAAATACCTAGGGCAAGCCCACGGTTTTGCAAAAACCACTAATGAGGTGTCCTTTGAAATTAATAAAAAAATTCTCTCTCTTTTACTATAAATACCCACTCATTACTTCTATTTCTTTCATTAAAAACTCATCATACTCAAATAACTAGTATTTTTACATCCGTTGGAGTCCTCCCAAGGTTTCCTCAAGCCCCCAAGAACTCAACCTTCAGGTTTTAGGAGTTACTCTACAAGGTAAGGGAATCCACCACCCTTCTATTTTTCAAGTTTTCATTTTATGTTATTCTTTTTTATTTCAATTGGATTATGTTGGGATATGTCATTACATATCACTCTTAATGACCATATTATGTATGAATGATGAGGGACCCCTTTTTATTTTATCAAATTATTTTATGAAATTTTATACAATGCCCTTTGGCTTCCGAATTTACAAAAGGGATCTTTCAATTTTTCTTTTATTTTCAGGTGATTTTATTTTATTTTTATTTACTCGACTCATTTAATTCAAATGTTGTGATTAATAAAACACCATAAATTACTGGAATTTTTCATGATAAAGTAATAATTCTTCATCCTCTCTCCTTTCCCATTCTTTTATACTAAAAATGAAAACACCATCCGATATGTGCTGATTTACCAAATTCAAGAACGTTGGGTTTTCAATTTCTATTACCATCTTCAATTATGGTCATGAAATGATTATTATGGATGAACCAGACTATAATATTTGTATTATTTTTCAACTATTCTTCTGAAATCTTTTTTTACAGATTGTATTTATTTATAAAGAAAAATGAGTTCATTGTGTCAAAAAACCGCCAATTAACCCCAACTTTTATCATTAAATAATTTATGTAATGATTCATCTTCACTACAAGTAACAAAATGAAATTTACAACCATGTAACCTTATATATTTTCAATAATAACATATAACTTCAATTCTGTACAACCATCCTCATTTTACATGATTATCCATTCATTTATATTAGTATACTGATGATGAAACAAACAGATCGGAACAATGAAATAGAACCTATTAAACCATCAAAAAGGCCATGAATAACCTTAATAAGGTTATAATAAATCAATTAAATGTATAATAGGTTATGGAAATATTAATTAATTAATTTAATAGGGTTATCCAGGCCATTAAGACCAAGTGAAAAACACCATCAGACTTAAGGTAAGGGTTTCTTCATCCCACTTCCATTTTTGTGAGATATTATGTATTCACTACTACTACTTGTGTATGGTGTATTTATAAATCCTATTGATATTTAATATCATTAATCTCATTATTTTCATGATATTAAATTTTTAATTTGATTATTATTTATTTTGGGTCACACGATTCAATTGATTACAAAGTTTTAAGTATTTTTTACCTGAACCCCCATTTTTATTCGGGTTGCTCTTATTCTCTACTCACATAAAGTAAATTCATATTCACTTCTATGTACTCCTCATAAATTCTGTGTGAATTCTCTATATATGTGTATTAATAAAAAAATAATTCTTTTTTTATGGGGTTTTACATGTTTTAAAATAATCTTTCAAAAATATTATTCTGAAATGCAAGCTCGATTCAAGGAATTTCTCAAACTCTTACCTATTTTGATGTTCACTATATAATCAGTTTTAAGAAAGATTTATATTTATAAAATCAAAAAATTTAACATGAAAAATATATTTTGGTTAATTTTTTGTTTTATGAAAGAAAACATTCCTTTGTGATTTAAAATCTTTTTAATGAAATCCTTAAACTGCGCTAAAATGTTTTAATTATAAATATTCTTTAAAAACACTTTTTACATGATTTCACTTCAGTGGGAAAACATTTATGACTCAAATATAATTTAAATGTTAATCAATCTTCATTTTTGGGATATCAATGTTTACAAATCTTATTTCATGTAAAATAAAAAAAAACTCTTCTTTCCAAATTAAAAATGATTTTTCTCGTCTCACTTTAACTTTTATGAGATATACGCCTTGTTCGCCACTTATTTCTTGCATGTGGTGTATGTAATTCCATTTGATATATCATATCAAGAGTCTCATTATTCTCATGATATTCTAAGGTATTATTATTCGAACGTTTCAAGCCGGTAAGGGACACTTTGGTATGTTTAGGGATTATTTCCTCAAGGATTTTTCCAAAGGTCTCGTTTAAATGTATATTCATCTATGTCAACATCCATTGTTGAATAATGTACTTCACTAAGGTTTATCTTCTATGATATCATCCACTGTGTTTTATTGAATAGTTTAGGATTAGTTTGACTATGGATGTTATATCTTTAAACCATTCACTATCTTAATTTGAATGGTTAGTGTTTATGTTTAATGATTGGGGAAAGTTATTTACATTTAATATGTCAGTTTCAATATGATTGTACATGTTAATTATGTTTATCTCAATTCATATTAGGAATGAATTAGACTTAGTAAGTGTTGTGTGGGTCCCACTATATCCCCACAGTGCATCAATAGTTTTCATGAGACAAACTATGGTCATGGAATGAGGCCTTGAAAAAATGATTATTTATGGCCTTTGCACGAGGCCTTGATGGTATGTTTTAGAATGTCCGACATATGCATTTCACTAATTATGAAGCTATAAATTCATAGTTCATGTGGTCATTCAACTATTAGAATACCCATAGTTATGTTTTATTATGGAATTATTTACTTAGATCATATTTCTTTCATAGTGTGTGCAAGTTTATTATTTTTTAAAGGCATGTGTTTTTAGTTATTAATCATGCCTAAAGTTTATGTTTATGATATATTCTATTGTATTTCATACCCTTAATGAGAATCTGAGCTCACCCATTTATTATGTTTCATTTTCTCAGGACATAAAGAGGTTTATTATGAATTTCCTACAAGGATAAACTTAGAGTTGTGGAAGTTCCCAATAAAACTTATATGTTGTATTTATTTTCAAGTTTTAATATTGAACCTATGTATGTATCTAGTTTTCCAAAATTACTAAACAAATCGGTCCTTTGGGATTTTATTCCTTGAAATTATGCTAATGTAATTTAAAAATTCACTGAATCTGGGAAACTGAGGTTAGGGCATTATAATTGGTATCAAATAAAGTTTATTAGAAAACTTGGAAACTAAATTTAGAGAATTTAGATTTGAGAACAAACCCCTAAGATAGTCTATCACGATAAAACATACAAGAATATCCTAGAATTTTTTTTAAGGAAAAGATTATGTGGATCTTTCTATAAAATAAATAATTGTTTGGATACTACAAGTGGAAGTGGTTCTGGAACAGATGTACCTAGGAGTGAAAACCCCGATAAGGTGTTTCAGGCTTGACTCAGGATGACCTAGTATACAGAAATACGCCTTAATTTGCACCTGGTTTGACACTCCTGGGGGATATTCTTAGGATAATTCAAATTTTTTTCTTACATACCATTATGAAGGATTTATTCTTCCAATGTAACTAAAGTATATTACTCTAGGATTTACAATGCATACATTTTTGATATGCGATATACCATGTTTAGAGTTACTAAAAGTTTATTATTTTCTGAGATAATATAGCATATGGAATTGATTAAAAATGGTGCCTAGTAGAAGGAACAAGAACATCAACAATCCACATGATGAAAATAGTAAGAAGGATTGTATCTCTCATGGTCTTAAACCATTGCTTCAAAGTAAGATAGCCTCCCATGTTTCCTCATCATATGAGGAAATAGAATCATGTGTTAACAAGGTATATAAAAATTCTCTGAGTCTTACGGCTTTGAAGGGAAGAAAAAGAAAAAGAGGATGGTAGAGAAAAATATAGATAAAGGGTAGAAGGGAAAGAAGGGTTTTCCCACATGTGATAACTATGTAAAGAATCACCCTGGTAAATGCTAAAAGGAAATGGGTGTTTGTTATAAGTGTGTAGAAAAAGGACACCAAGTTCACGACTTCAAGGGTAATAAAAATATTTCTAATGTACAATGCTTCAACTGCACAGATATGGGACACTATGAGAATCAATGTCCCAATCATCAAAGGATTATACCCCAAATGATGATTCTAGATAATTATCAATTTATGATGCTACTCTAGATAAAGTAGAATGGTTAATATGCCTAGTCAAGAATCATGTCATTTGAATATTTTGTCAGCAATGTATAGGTTATAAGAATTATGGAATATATGAGGATTGTACTGCAATACTTTTTCATTAAATATTTGAAACCGTAAGTCGAATGGTATGAAGAAAATATATTCAGTGGAAAGTTAAACTTTTTGGAAAACACATGATTAAGGGAAATATAACCCTTAATATATATCCAATGTTGAGATAATGATGAAGAAATGATTGTTTAGGATAAGTACTGACTACCTTGGAAATGATTATTGACTTGTTGAGAAGTGTTATATTCTATAATTTATAGAGTTTACAACACTTTTGGATTTAAGGAATATATCCAATAACATGTATCTTACAAAAGAAATATGGAAGAATGCATATTTCCAATATGGGTTTTACAATAATTCATGTTATTACCATATTTCAAAAGGATACATGATGAAGTTATTCACTTGTTTGGAATGTGAAAATTTAGATCTTCTTCATGTTGATTAAGGGTTAATAATAAGTTCATCTTTTAAATTTGGAGACCTTAATTCTAAAGTGTTGAATCATTATATTTTGGAATGTTTAACCATTTATGGGATGGGTTAAGTTGATCGTTGTACGAAATTTTAGATGATAATTTTAAAGACCCAGAATTTCCATGTAAATTTTTTTTAATTATATGGGAATTTTATGAGTCTGCGAAAATTGGCGGCATGTGATTCTGAGGCCTGAAGTGGCCGAAATGAATTTCTGATTTTTTTTCGGGTACGTTCAGAAAACGTACGAGCAGTTTTTTGTAACTTTTGAACCACTGCTTGGAATTGAAATCTGAGGGCACCGTTGAACTCGCAGCGCCGATATTCGCTTAAGGGGACCTTCACCTCGACCGCAGTAGGTTGAGGTTGAATGATAGTTTTTTGTGTTTTTCATGAAAGAATAAAATAAAATAAAAATGTGTAATTTTTTTATTTTCTTTTGTTGAAACCTTCCTTGTGGATGTTTTAATGGTGGGGACCACCAATACTAAAACCTCTCAACATAGAATATGGTGGTGGGGACCACCCGATCCTAACCTCCCATATGGTTTATGGTGGTGGGGACAACCCGAGACTTAAAACACCTTGAACCCCTTTGAAATCCCTCTTACTGGGGAGAAAACTCTTGAGATCCCCCACTTAATTATTCCAACTCTCTCCTTTAATTAATTAATCCAACCCCCCAATTAATTAATTAAGCTATTTTGAAATTATGCCAACAAATATAATAGATAACTTGTTCTATTATGTGGGCTACCTTTCATTTTTGTGGAATTGGGGAGAGAAGAACTATTGGGAGAAATCTCTCCAACGAAGAACACCAACGATGAACATCTTCAATGAAGAACGAACCGACGATTGAGGAAACGCTGACATCACTGGTGTCCGTCTATCCCCAATGACATCATCTCCTTCCTCGCGGCCTCCGTCAAAAAACCTTCTAAGTATGGGTTGTTATTAAATACATGAATTTCCTCGGTTAAATTCCTCGTTCTTGGAAAGCATGGAGGACGCAGATCAACCAAAACGAGTTAATCCACGATTCTTATTAAATTGTAGAGTTTTTCATTCTTGATTCCTGATTTTGTTGAGCCGCTTGCTACCGTTCTAACACAGAGGGTGCGGCCCAAAAATACATGGCTTGACCCCTCCTTTGTACTTCTTTATTTGTTTATTCATCCTGATGGTGATGACAACCGATGTTGGCGTTTGGAACCGGTGGAACATGAGAACGGCACCCGACACCAACGCCGACCACGATGAAGATAACGGAATCACCCCGCGGCTCTACGCCAACTCGTGGCCTCCGCCATCTATGGCCAGCGCTACCTCGCACCCTCGCTCCCCCCGTGGCTTCACCGCGCCGCCTCGCGGCCGTGCCGCACCACCTGCAGCTCCGCCACACTCCCTGCGGCCCCACCGCGCCACCCCGCTACTTCGCCGCCCTCGTGGCCCCGCGGCCTCCACACCGCCAGCCCAGGCCGCCCAACGCGGACCGGGCCGTACATAGTAAGCTGGACCGCCTAGTGGGTCAGGCCACAACACAGGCCAGGCTAGACCCAGCAGGTCGGGCCAGGACAACTCAAACAGGGTCGTCCTAGTCCGGGTTGGGCCGGGTCGGACCGGACCCTGACCCACTACGACCCATTTATGCTCATTTGGCCATAACTTTGGCACCGGATGTCCATTTGACGGACCGTCAGTGGTGCCAGAAACCATGGAGTGAGATGGTCCCTTTGGTATACCTCACTAGAGATTTGGATAATGTTGGGAAATGTTCAGGTTGGATCGATCCCAAATCAAACCACACTCTCTGGACTAAAGGGCTAATAACATACAGACCGGGCGTCTGATTGACACGTCGTCTGTTGCATTGAGACCTCTATGAAAGGGTGGTCCATTAGAATACTTCTTTATGGGACTTCATGGTAGTTTGAGTATCAAATAGTGACTTCAGGAGTGGAGCCTCCTAGAGACGAACAAGCTTAGCACGGGAACCCAGTAGCTGGTTGTGACTTGAGGAAGAGATCCTTCGTGGGTCTGTGATTGAGGTTCCCACCTAGAACCGCTCTAGGACTACATGTGGGACTACCCGAGTGATTCTGTGTGGGTAAACACCTAGTGATCCTATGTGCATCAGCACCTAGTGATCCTGTGTGGGTCAGCACTGAGCGATCTTGTGTAGGTCAGCACCGAGCAATCCTATGTGGGTCAGCACCGAGCGATCATGTGTGGGTCCGTACCTAGAGATCCTATGTGTGTCTGATGATGATTAGAGATCCTTCGTGGGTTTTCCTCTTAACAAAGTAAGATGATTCAGTAGTTACATCTAATCATATCTACTACTATACCTAAGAAATACCTTGTGTGAGCTGAGTCTGTACCTTGTGGTATTTTCCTTCATGGTAATACCTTAGTGGTATTCTACTATGTGGAATACATGTGTGGTAATTTCATTCATGGGATTCCTTCCTTTGTGGAATAGTTGAGCTTTGGGATTTGATTTGGACTCTGTGTTTTCCTCGAGAATGAGATGGGTATACTTGATAACTTAGGTATATATATGGGCATATACCTAAGTAGGGTTGTTAGTTAATTCCATGCTGTGTCGTTTATCCATGGTGGATTTTGTGAGACCTTTAAGCTCTCTAGGTCCCTAATGAGTATCGTTATACTCACCCCTGCATGGTCTATGCCTGAACATCATTTTGTTTGGTCCATATGACGAACAACACTGATTGAGGACAAGAGTACCAGGACTGAAGGTTGCTCAAAGTTGGGAATTAGACGAGGCATACCGTAGAGATGACCATTCGAGATTTGTACCTACCCTTCAGGTAGGATCCTTGGTGGGTGATCGCAAGAGATGTTCCAGCTTACTTGTAATTTCATTTTCTTGTACTTTCCAGTTGGGCTTGTATTCTGGACCCTTTTACTTACTGTACTCACTCTGTTTACTATTCAGTTTATTGGAGTTTTTATCTTGTTGGGTTCTTGGTTGTGTGTGTTACAGGTTATAAAGGCAATGCCTTCCCAGTTTTAGGTAATATACCTTTGGTGCTAGTCGATATCCCCTGACCTATGGAAGGTGGTCTTGGGGTAGTCATGGCACGGGCCTCGGGGAATGGTTCGTGACAATAATATATTATTTCACAATATGTCATAACCTATGCTAAGTGATGAAGTATAGACAGTTCAAGGTGAAATCAAAGGATGAGTTTGTAAATAAAAATATATATTTATACTCTTATAGAGTGTAATAATTCCTCAACTCAAGGGAAAGAGTCTTAAATAAAATGTTGTCTTGTTATCATAATCTTTGATAATACCAAAGATTGTTTTTATAGTAGTTTATTGTTTTTTAGTAATCAACTTGCATCTATACATGTTCTTTATCACATTCCATCATACTTCATAGAAATATTTTTCTTCTATGTCCAGGTTTTTACTTCTAACTAATGTCATCCCATTCAAAAGCATAATTTTTTTGGTGACCACCTAATTTCCCTTAACCTCTTTTTTAGACGATATATTATTAACCATATTCTCAATGTGGGTTTCCGACAAGGAAATTTTCAAGCATGAACCTTCAACTCTCGAAGTGCAGTTTCAAATTGCAAGGAAAAAATTTTGTTGAGGGGGGAATAATGTAAAACCCCAAGAATTTACAAATATATTTAATATAAAATTCATAAAACATTGAGTCTCTACAAAGCACCACTTTGTTATAACCTATCCAGTAAACACAATTTTTCCACCTTCATGATTTTAATTTTGAAAAACTAATATACACGGTTGTGTTTAGTGAGACATTTAGAGTCTGATAAGATAAACATAATTTTTGGTGAATAGTAACATACCCTTATGAATAGTTACATACCCTTATGAATAGTAATAATAATCATATGAATATTAAATTATCCAAAAAAATAGAAACTTCATCCATGAATGTATAAATAAAATTTAGACATCTTATAAGTGACAAAATTATCATAGTATAAGTATTGGTATTTTTGTATGTCATAAATATTATAATTATAATTTTATTATTTATTTAATAATTTAAAATGGAAATTTATTTTCAAAAAAAATTATTCATATATTTTTATTTTATTTTCTAATGGTTATAAGGTAATTTTATGAGACCTTGATTAATTTTTTAAGGTGTTATAAAACGAGTTATAGTTTTAAAGTTATTTTTTTGGATTAAAATATGATTTTATTTAAAAATTAAATTAAAAATATTTAGAAAATTATTTTCAAAAAATGGATTTCATTTTTGAATTCGACATGCAAAAAAATGTTGGGGTGATTTTTTTGGATTTTTCTAAAATACTTGAATTTTTCGTGAATAGTAAAAATATAGTTTTGAGTTTTTGGTTTGTTTAATGACATCATAATGATGTAATAATTCATATAAAATGATGGTCGACTTTCTTAAATTAAAATTTGATATTAGTTATCCCAATTGTCCAATACCAGGGGTAAATACCATGGTAAAGACCATGGTTTGGCAAAAACGACTAATGAGGTGTCATTTAAAATTAATTAAAAAAATCTCTCTCATTTAATATAAATACCCACTCATTCCTTAATTTTCCTTAATTACAAGCTCATCGTATTAAAATATCTAGTGTTTTTACCTCCCTATGATTTCTCCGAAGGTTTTCTCAATCCTCCAAGAACCTAACCTTCATGTTTTAGTAGTTACTCTACAAGGTAAGGGAATCTACCACCCATCTCTTTTTCAAGCTTTCATTTTATGTTATTCTTTTTAATTTCAATTGGATTATGTCGAGATCTATAATTCCATATAAACATTACTTTCTATATTATGTAAGAAATATGAGATACCCCTTTTTTATTTCATCAAAATATTTTATGAAATTTTATGCGACGTTGTTAGGCAGCCAAATTTTCATAAGGGATCCCTCAACTTTTCTTTTTCTTTTCAAGTTCCTTAATTTTTTCCTAAACTCCTTTCATCCAAATATTGTGATAACTAAAGTACCATACTTGTACTGGAAATTTTACATTATAATGGAATAATTATTCATCATCTCTCCTTTCGTATTCTATTATAATAAAATGAAAACACCATCTGAGATGTGCTAATTTACCACATTCAAGGATGATGGGTTTTCAATTTTTATTACCATCTTCAATTCTGGTCATAAAACCATTATTATGGTTTAAAAAGAATATAATATATATATTATGTCTCATATATGGTTCTGGAATCTTTTTGTTCCCATGGTTTTTATTTATAAAGAAAAATGAATTCATTGTGTTCAAAAACCGCCAATTAACCCAAACAGTTATCATTAAATAATTTATATAATGATTCATCCTCAATATAAGTAACCAAATAAATTTAAAACCATGTAACCTTTTTTATGTTAACTAATAACACATAACTTCAATTCTTTACAACCATCCTTGTTTTACATGATTATCCATTCATGTATATAAGTAGACGATCATGAAACAAACAGACCCGAACAATGAAATTAAACCTCTTAACCCATCAAAAAGACAATGAATGAAATTAATAAGGTTATAATAAATAAATTAAATATAGAATAGGTTCTAGAAAAATTAATTAATGAATTTAATTGGTTTATCTAGGAAACTAAGACAAAGTGAAGAACACAATCGGACTTAAGGTAAGGGTTTCTTCATCTCACTTCCATTTTTGTGAGATATTCTGTATTCACTACTACTACTTGTGTATGGTGTATGTATACTATCCATTGATGTTTAATATAATTAAACTCATTATTTTAATTATATTCAATTTTTATTTTTATAATTATTTATTTTTTGGAATATAGTTCAATTGATTATAAATTTTTAAGTATTTTCTACCCGAACCACCATTTCCATTCAGGTTGCTCTTATTCTCTACTCACCTCAAGGGAATTATTATTAATTCCTATGTACTCCTAATAAATTATGTGTTAATGATCTATATATTTTTACCAATCATGATATTTCTTTATTTTATGGATAGTTACATGTTTTAAAATAATATTTTAAAAAAATTGTTCGGAAATGCAAGCTTGATTCAAGGAACTTCTCAAACTCTTACCTATTTTGAAGTTCAATATATAATCTATTTTAAGTCAGATTTATATTTCTAAAATCAAAAAAAAATTGTGAAAAAACTATTTTGGTTAATTTCTGGTTTTATGAAATCAATAATTCCTTTACGCTTTAAAATCTCTTTAATGAATTCCTTAAACTGCACTAAAATGTTTTAGTTATAATACTTCTTTAAAAACACTTTTTAAAAGTTTTCAATTCATTAAAAAAACATGTATGACTCAAATATAATTTTAATGTTATTTCCTATTCTTTAATGGGATTTAAATGTTTACAAATATGATTTCATGAAAAATACAAAATAACACTTATTTCCAAAGTAAAAAAGGAATTTTCTCATCTCACTTTAACTTTTATAAGATATACACCTTGTTCACCACTTATTACTTGCATGTGGTTTATGTAATTCCCTTTAGTATATAATATTAAGAGTTTCCTTATTCTCATGATATTATAAGGGATCATGATTTGAATGTTTCAAGGTGGAATGGGACACTTTGGAATGTATAGAAATTATTTCCTCAAGTATTTTTTCAATGGTCTCATTTAAATGAATATTCATCTGTGTCAACATCCTTTGTGGAATCTTGTACTTCACTGAGGTTTATCTCCTATGATATCATCCATAATGTTTTATTTAATTTTTTATAATTAGTTTTGTTGATGGTGTGCTATCTTGAAACCATTCACTGTCTTACTCCAAATAATTAGTGTTTATGTTTAATGATTGGGGAAATTTATTTACATTTCATATGTTAGTTTCAATATGAATGTATATGTTATTTATGATTATCCTCATTCATATGAGTAATTCATTGTACTTAGTAAGTGTTATGTGGGGCCCACTATATCCCCTTGGTGCATCGGTAGGTCTCATGAGACAAACCATGGACTTGACATGAGGCCTTAAAAATGATTATTTATGGTCTTGGCATGAGGCCTTGATCGTATGTTTTAGAATGTCTGACATATGAATTTATCTCATTATGAAGCTACAAATTTATAGTCCATGTGGTTATTTGACTATTATAATACCCATGGTTATGTTTTATTGTGGCATTATTTACACAATTCATATTCCTGCCATAATGTGTTCAAGTTTATTATTTTTTAAAGGCATGTGTTTTAGTTATTCACCATGCCTAATGTTTATGTTTATGATATATTCTATTGTATTTATTACCCTTACTGAGCATTTGATCTCACTCATTTCTTATGTTTCATTTTCTCAGTACATGAATAGGTTTATTAAGAATAACATGTTGGGATAAACTTAGAGTTGAGGATGTTCCCAATAAAACTTATATGTTTTATTTCTTTTCATGTTGTAATGTTGAACCTATATATGTATCTGGTTTTCTAGAAATACAAAAACACTTTATCCTTTGGGATTTGATTCCTTATAATCATGACAAAGTAATGTAAAAATGCACCGACTCTGGGAAATTGGGGTCGGGGTGTTACAATCCTCATTTACTATTCCACTATCAAAATAATAATTTAAACTAACAATATGGATGATTATATACTAGATAACCTTATTCTATTCAATATTATTATTTTTATTTACGTATTTATCCATATTCTTATTTAAAGTTAAATTTAGTTTGATATGCCCTAATTTTATGCATCTATAATAGATATTATAATTATTCTATCTTTTATCTTATCTCTTAGTTCTTCTATTATATTGTTCTCTCATTTTTTCATTTATTTAGTAGCCCACTTATCCTAAATAATCTTCCCATATATATACCAGGTTTCAAAAATTTATTATCAAATATTTTAAAATAAATTTAATTGTATAGAGTTTTAGTTATAGTAGTGTTAAAATCTATTGATTTTCGTTCTTATTTTTTCCCATAATTACTTTTATGTCATAGTTCATACTACAATAATGGTTTGATAATTTTTTCAACCCTAAAAATAGTTAATGTTCTTATTAACCTCATGTTTGATTCATTATAAATTCAATTCTCTATTAAATGTATCTATGATTTCCTCAAACATACTCTCATTAGTGATATTTGTTTCCATTAATGTTCCAAACACATTTATTATTTTAATAAATCTATGGGTTATCCTTTAAATTGGATAACCTTGAATGGAATAAAATATTTGATACTCTGCCCATGAAATCAAAGATTTATCCCAAAATTGATTTTCTTTATTCTATATACCATTAATTATATTACATGAAAAAATTTCAAAATAAATTTTTATTGATATATATCATAATAGAGTGTTCCTAACATTTTAATTTAAAAAAAAATTGGTTTCCTCCTTAGTGGAAAATGTGTCAAAATATTCCCATGTATTTTATAGTCTTTTGAAATTGTGTTAAAATTATAAATTCTATATTAATAAGGAAATAATCCATTTCATCCTTTCATATTTTAATTTTATTATTTCAATGAATAATGGATGTTTTTGGTTATATTTTTTCAAAATAATAAAATTATTAAAATCATTTATAAAAAAAAATTCAAAATTTAGTTATTATTAAGAGAATATAATATTAAAACTCATTCAAAATTTTGTCCCAAATATATTAATTTCAAGTGATTTTGAATCAGATTTTAAAATTTTGAAGTAGGAAATAAAAAAAGAGAAAACAATGTTTTATAATCTATTTTTGAATTTATTGAAGGTTTATAAATTTTATTATAAAATGAAAACAATTATAATAGAAAAAAAGTATAAAATAATTTTTAAAAAATTTCAAGAAAAAATAATACATTAAAAGTATAAATACAACTTTTAAAATAATTTGATTGTTCATAACACATTCACGCAAGCTTTTTTTATCGCATGACCATTTTCCAATGGTGGTTGGTCATTAGGATGAGCAAACAATGATTTGAATTTCATAGTAAAATTGAAGGGATTGGAGGTTTACTCATCCCATGAAGGGTAATATTTTCTATTATGTGAATATATTATAGATTTATGACTTGTTCATGAAATATTTCCTAGTAACAATGTTAGTTACCCTTTTCATTAAAGTGATAAATTGTTACCATGAACCTATATAAATATCAATTTATTATAGAGGTTATCCATCTGTATGTATGATAGGTTCTCTATCATCCCCCAAGTTAGATATTTAATATATATAATAAATCCATAGATAAGGTTACTCTATAATGTAACTCTATCTAGATAGGTGGTTAGTATTTTGTAGTTAGAAATTTCCCCATAATAAGAGATATCACATTATCCCTATTATGGGAATAAAAACATACATAGTTTAGTGAATTTTAATGAGATGTGTTATAAATTTTAAGGTTATTTAATAAGGATCAATGTGGAAGCTTTTATGCTGATATAACCATGATAAATGAAATTCCTATTAATTTTATGCGTTTAAAACCATAATGGCCCTTTTATGTTCAGGATTATAGGTCCTATGAAGTTTCTTTTAGGATCATGACTCAAGGACATTTATGTATTTTAGTTTAATTTTATATGATTATGATGGATTTTAAAAAAAATTCATAGTCCACATGAATGGACTACTGTGTGTGGGTTCTGGAAAATGGTTGGTGTATGACATACACGTGAGATACCCATTAGGATTAACATATAGATTGATCCAATGAAAGTAAGTTGGGGATCCAACATATTGGAGGCTCATTTGAGTTAATGGATCATTGATTAAACAATATAGGTTTATTAGAAATTTGTTCAGGTACTTGGTGTATGTGGTGTCAATTCCTAATTTCAAAGTAGGAGAGCCATGATGGATGATCTAGGAAATAATCCACTTGTTTACCAAGAATAGGGATCCTCGTTATCTAAATAATACATGATAGACTATACTCTAGGGATCCAATAATTTAAAGGGGATAATGAGTATGAGATATCTACTAGGATCCTTCATTACCATTATCAAATTAATAGATGATCTAAAAATACTATAGGAAAGTGGATGATGACATAATCATGTAAATATGGTGGAATTTATAGGTTCCTTGAGGTAATGGGATTCATAAAGTTAGGACACAAACATGATGGTGTAGATATGTTATTTTTGCTATCTATTCCTGATCATGGTAGTTTCTATAAGGTCTAAGGGATTTTTTAGAATTATTTAATATTAGAAAAGATAGGTGACGGTGGAAGTTGGGGCACCCATGTTAACCGACTAGTTTAATGACATTCATAGGTGTGGCCCTGAAGAATAAGCACATCTTTATCTCTATGTATATTGGGAATGATGGATAATCAACTTTTTAGAATTAAATCCCTAGTAGAACCTTGGATGGTCTATGTGAATTTGATTCCCAATTGTTCTCAGAGAATAGCTTGGGTAAATTGGTTCCATGGTTAGATTCTCTGTAGGTTATAGGTAAAGTGTCCCCACAGTTGGACTTTAGGAATCTTGATAAAATTGAAATCCTATTTAGCCTATTTGGGTATTCTAAGTGAACTATCATCATAATAGTGATCATTTGGGAAACCTAGGTGACATGACACCCTTTTGGTTCTGCTGGAGAGTCTATCTCCAAATCATTTATAAGGAATGGGTGAAGTGGTCTCTTGTAAAAAATTTTATTAAAAAATTATTGGATAAAATTAACCTTTTCCAAAATTTATTTTCCCAATGGTTTGTATCCAAAAATAAATTGAGGGAACAGTAACACCCTAGTGTAATTGTTAATTATTTATTAAAATATTTTTTGGTAATTTTAATTTTTTTTATATTTATTTTTTTTCTAGTCTTTCGAGGGTCTCGAGGAGCTATAGGACTATATTGTATTAGGAAACACTATATCCTAGTGAGGAAAAACAATAGCATCTTCCCTCAGTTTCCATGCATCTTCTTGACAGGGGTGCTCACCTGTGTTATCTAGGGCCACACCATAGAGGGTGTTTTGTAGAAGACTCCATGTCGTATCATGGATAGTTGCATCATAGTGGTATTAGGATTTTAGGATCCCTGGAAAAAACATATGGGCCACCACAACACCATATCCTAGTGGTCCAATATAAATACCCTGATCCTAGTAGCCTAGAGTCGATGCCTTACTTAATTACATTGGTGTAATAAACAAAGAAATTCACATCCCAAAGGACCAAATAATTTAGTATCTTTAGAAAAACATATACATAAATAAGTTTTACATTACAAATAGAAATAAAAAACTAATAAACTCCATGGTAAACACTAAAAACTTCTATATTATCCCTATAAGTCATTTATAATACACATATTCACGTATAAGGGGAAAATAAAACATAAAAAAGGGTGACTTCATATTATCAGTAAAGTTAAACAATAAAGTTGAAGCTATAAAAATATACATAAACAATAATTAATTGTGAATAACTAAAAACACATGCCATTAAAACATAATATTGAGCATAATATGGTAGGAATGAAAGTTGAATAAATAATTCCATATAAACAATCACATGAGGATGAAACTAAACCATGGATATTCTAGTAGTCGAATAATCACATGGGATATCAATTACTAATATCATAATGAAAGACACCATAAACATACCATCAAGGCCTCTACCAAAAATTCTACATAAATGGGTAAGGCCTTGGCCAAAACTCGTCCTAATTTTTCTCATTATACCAACCAATGTATCAAGGGGCTATAGTAGGCCCCTCCCATCACTTACTAAGTCCAATAAAATCCTCATATGTCGAATAATAAATTTAAAAAAGATATATTTAAATTAAATTGATCGCTAACAATTTTATATATTTTAATTATAATCATAGATTAAAATACACTAATAAAATCATTAATAAATTCTTGAGAAAACTGCCCCTTTACTTTGAAAAGAAGAGTTCTTTTAGAAAATCATTTCATATTTATCACAAAATCAGATTATAAACATGTATATACCAAAAAATAAAAAAAATAAGGACCTTGAAAATATTTTTTATGCATAAATAATGGCCAATTGAAGTGAAAACATGTAAAAATAGTTTTTAATAAACTTTAAAAATGAGCCACTTTAGTGTGGTTTAAGATAAAATACAAAAGTTTATTTAAAGAGAAAAATGCCTAATTGTTATTATAAAACAAAAAATAAAAAGGTCATTTTTAATCATAAAAATATTGATTTTATAAAAATATTGGTGGATTAAAATAGAGAGTGTACTAGAAAATGGGTGAAAAATTGGAATGTTCCCTTAAATCGGGCTTGCTTATCGGAAGGATTTGAAAATAGAACCTTATAAAACATGTGTTTACCAATCAAAGAAGATTAAATGATCTAGATATATGATTTTTTAAAATTTACACCGAATTTATAAGAATTTTATTAAAATAATGAATAATTACATTGGGGTAAGAGAGAGAAACCATGACCCGAAGGAAAAATAGAGGTTCGGGAAGAAACTCTTCTCACTTTGTTGACAGTCAAACCATTTGCCCCATAAAATTAATGATCATGAAATAAGACATTTAATAGCATGAAGATAAATATATTCAAAATATTATACATCAATGGTAAGTATACATACTAAACAAAATAAATATTGGTGAATAAGGAATATCTCACAGAAATACGAGTGAGATGAGAAAACACTATATGAATATGCTCTTTACTTGATATTAATTTACTAGATAATTAGCTTAAATGAATTAATAAATTAATTAATAACCTCTTATACATTTATTTTATTTATTATAATTTTATTATTTTCATTTATGGCCTTTTTTATAAGTAATAAGATTAAATTTTGTTGTTCAGGAGTGTTCTTTTCCTTGGTTTTCATGATCAGTTTACTTTTATATGCATATGAAAGATCATGTAAAATGAAAATAGTTATCTAGAATTAAAATTATATGTTATTAAAGATATTATAAATGATTAAATGGTAATATAATTCATTTTTTTTGTGTGAGGATGAATCATTATATAAGATGTTAGTGATAATCGTTTACATTATTTTTGGCAGTTTTTTTATCATCACGAACTAGTTTTGTGTTATGAATTAATATTATGTATATGTACTAGTTACCTAAAATTAAATAAGTTTTATTACACATATTAAAGTCTGTTTTAACAGTAAACCTTTTTTATGACCATCCATGAAATCACAATTTAAAAACAAAAACATTTTATCCATGAAGGCAATAAATCGGCACCTCACGAACGATGTTTTCATCTTTAAAGTAAAAGGAATATGAGGAGTGACTTGATGGTGGATTTTACATTAACATAATAAAATTATAGTATATATAATCTACTGCAGTTATCATTCATGTTTCATTATATGAGGTTAGGTAAAGATAATAAAATAAAATAAATTGAAAAGAAATTAAAATAAAATGAAAGAGGTTTTTACCTCTTGAATTTTTCTCTTTCAGAACCTCCTAATGGATTTTTTTTTAGTTTTTTGGAGAAACAATTCTTGGACTAAGGTAAGAATATTGGTAAGAGGATTAAGCATGAATATTATAGGCTTAAAGTCTTAATAGGTGTGGTAAGAATAGGTGGTGAGGGTGGTATTTATAGTGGTGGAGTGGGGTGAGCTTTGAATATTTTATTCATTTTTTTATTATTTTAGCTAAAGACTATTAATAGTTTGATATTTATCACTAAATATATTAAAATATTTTAGGGGAGTTTAGTATTATTGTTATTACATCAGAAATGTATCAAGGAAGAGTTTATTTTACTTATAATGTATTTGTATCATAAATTAATATAGCTTATTATTCACAAAAAAATCAAGTCATTTGGAAAAATAACAAAAATTCACCACAACCATTTTTTGACATATAAAATTCAAAAAATAACTTCATTTTATGAAAATAATTTTCTAAATATGAGAAATAAAAAATTTAAGGTCTCATAAAGTTATCTTATAATCATAATACAAAAAATTATTAATTTATTAATAGATTTTATGAAAATAAATTTTATTTTAAATAATTATGTTTGTTATAAAATTGAAAATCAACATTTATGTTATATAAAAATATCAATACTTAATTAATAATTTATAAACCATTTATTTACTTAAATTATGATATAATTATATCATATTACCATTTATAAGATGCATAAATTTTATTTACTATTCCAAATTTTATTTTTCTATTCAAATATTAAATTTAGTATTAATATAATTAAAATGATAGTTTTATAAGAATTTGGATTTTTCACTTATTCACTGGAAAATAAATATTTCTAGAAAAAATTCAAAATTTTACACTAAGATAATTTTGACATTATGATTTTAAAAATGAAGATTATTTTGTTCAATATAATTTTAAAAAGTTTCAAAATTTAGTTTTCAAATAAGTGCACCATTAAAAGGAGGAAAAACAACATTTAGAAAAAAATATAGTTTTTTAATGTGTAAAATTGGATTCATTCTTATCTTATGTATATAAAATAATTTGGATTGACGTAAAAACATTTTATTAAACATTTAATATATAAATTTCATAAGTTTGTTAATACTACTCATTCCATTCAATTTAATTACTATGTTATAATGGTTATTTTAAAATAATGATATTTAATTTTATATCATTGTTCACGTAATCTTGGTATTGTGTAAAACCTATGCTGTCAGAAAAAATAAATTTAAAAATATACATGCCATAAAATCTTTGGTTGTTACAATATACCCTAAAATAATAAATTGCATCCTCATAATTTGAAATTATACTTTGAAAATCAAAGGTTGATACTTCCAAATTCTTTTGTGGGAAACCCATATAAGAATTAGGGTTAATAAAATATCCTCTTAATATTAGGGAAATAGAAATGAGAATGCCACCATGAATATATGATTTTGGGTAGGAGATAATTAGTAGAAAGATATAACATAATCATGAAAGAGTAAATATAACTAGTAAGTTCTGATAGGGATTGATAGATAATATGATTACTAGAAATTTAATCATCATGAAATTGTAAATATTGTGATTGGTTAAAAGACCAATTATTTCTAAGAAAGAAAAAAATGGAAAACGTTTTTATTCTAAAATCATTTTTCTAGAGTTTAGGTTTTCTTTTAATATCCAAAAAATAACTTTAGAAGATAAACATAATTCATTCCTTTCTATGTCATAATATTAATCTCATCCTTTGGTTGTGATTCAATCTATTTTCACTTCATCCCTTCCACCTAGAAATGAATTTCCATGATGAAATTTTCACACCTAAATAACTTTTAACAAATCATATAGTCCTTAAGTCATTCCTTATACATTTAATTTTTTATGAAACTAATAAGGTTAGCATATGTTATTAAATAAAAATAATTTTTTAGTTTAATTTGATTCATTTCATAAGTAGTTAATCTTAAGACTCGTCTAAAACATATCTATCCACATTCAACGACCAAAAATTTAGAATGAAGGATAAAAAATTTCTAAAATAAGCTTAACATAATATTCCCCAAAAAATATATCTTTTATTGTCACATACCAAATATATGAATACCTTAATCTCCTTAAAACCTTTATGAAACATGCATTATTCCAAGAGTAAAATCTATAGTTGTCCTTAAATCCAAACATCTAATAATTATAGCATAACATAAACCATCAGATCACTAACCACCTTCATAGTCACCAATTCTAACCCACAAACATCTATTTAATATTATCTCAACATAAATCACATATTTACAGTTATCTTTCCCAAGTAACGTATTTTCATGAAGATTAACATATGACCAAATCACTTCTCTTGATTTCTGGTGCTATTCATAAAATGATTCTAATTCCTTAAAGAAGAAGTATTGAGATACAATTCTTATATATATCATGATTAGAATAACCAAATAATTATTGATAAAATACTCAAATAACATAATTATTGAATCCAAACACAAGAATATTAATCTTTAATCTTTTTTTATGGTAGTATAATAAGCTTGACTATGATCCATTATCCTTTTTTTGTGTATATTACTTTGACACTTGATACATGGATTTGAATAGTGTACCACATCCTAGAAGTTTGAGCACTAAACATTGGAATATTATTTCCTTTACTTACAATCATGATCATAGTGTATTTTTTGTCCACACTTGATGTAAATTACTTTTCCACTTAAGCGTATACCATGGTGTTTCCTTCTACAATTATCACATGTGGTAAAATACTTATTTACCTTCTTCTCATTTTCTACATTTTTCTAAATTGTACTCTTCTTCTCTTGCTTCCCTTTGAATCCATAATATTTTGTTAATTCTTTCTCTATCTTGTTAGAACCCGATATTATTTACTCAAATTATGAGAATATATACAAGACTACTTCCCATTGAAAGATTGGGTTAAACCCATTAAATAAATGATCATTCTAAATCTTTGGATTATTTTCATAGATGTGAATCCCATTACTTATACTAGGAACTATTTTTAAATAATGGAATAGACTAGATTATATCATAACATTATGAAACATAATTTACAATACCAAAACTAGTGAAATATTTTACATAAATTAAAAAAACATAAATGTATCTAATCTCATAATCATAAACATGGTTTCTTTGGGGACATATTTACTACTAAATTCTTTATAATGGTTTATAAAGAAAATATGAATTATTCTAAGAACATCTCTTTGGAGTATCAAACCAAGTGTGCAGTAAGGATCGTTGTCATGTACTAGGTTACACCAAGTTAGGCATGACACACCTTATTGGAGTTGTTACTCTTAAGTACATCTATTCGAGAAAAATGTCCTCTTTTAATATCCAGAAAAGGATGTAATTTTAGGAAGAGCCATATAATTTCTACCTTATCAAAATTCTAGGAGGTTATTCTACACTTAGCCTCACAGTAATTCTTAGGGTTATGTTCCTTAATCTATGTTTTCTAAATCTAGTTTCCAAGGTTTCTAATAAATTCTCTCTGATACCAACTGTAAATACCCTGACCCCAGTATCCAAGATCTAGTGCCTTACTTAATTATATTGGTATAATAAATAAGGAAGTACCATCCAGAAGTACCTAAGAGTTTAGTATCTTTGGTAACCAATATATAAACATAAGTTTTACATTACAATATGAAAGAAAAATAAAAAATAAACTCTATAAGAAACCCCAATAAACTGCTATATTATTCTTTCAAGTCAATCATAATACACAGCTTCCCATCATTTGAAAAAATAAAACATAATAAAGGGGTGAGATCAGAAGCTTGGTAATGGTAAAAAAATACATCGAAAGCTATAAAAATAAACACAAAAATTAATGAATTTTGAATAACTAAAAAAATTAAATTAAAACATAATATTTACTATAATATGTATAGAATAAAGGATGAATAAATAATGTCATATAAATAATCACATGAGAATGAAACTCAACCATAGATATTATACTAGTCAAATAGTTACATGGGCTATCAATTACTAATATCATAATGATGGAATGCATAATTATAGATATCCTAAACATACCATTAATAAATTTTCCAATAATTACACATAAATGGGTATGGTCTAGTCTAAAACCCATTCTAGTTTGTCTCACGAGACCTCAAGGGTCTATAGTGGGCTCTTTCCATCACTCACTAAGACAAATTCATTCTTCCTATATCGAATAATCAATTTGAAAAGTTGTATTTAAATCAAAGTGTCCCATACCAATTTGATATATTTAAAATATAATCATAGATTAAAATACTATAATAAAATAATTGATAAATTATTCAGAGAAATACCCTTTTACTTTGGAAAGAAGAGTTCATTTGGAAAATCATTTCGTATTGGTCATACAATAAGATTATAAACATGTATAGCCCAGAAAAGAAAAAGGGAAGGACCATGAAAATAATGTTTAGGTATAAATGATGTCCAATTGAAGTGAAAACATATAAAAATAGTTTTTAAGAAACATTAGAAATGGGAAACTTTAATGAAATTTAAGGGGAAATATAAAAGAGTATTTAAAGTGGAAAAAAGCATAATTATTTTCATAAAAACATAAATGAACAAAGATAGTTTTTAATGATAAAAAAGATTTATTTTAGAAAAATATCGGTTCCTTAAAATAGATTACAGAGTATACTTGTAAATGGGTAATAAATTTGAAAGTTCCTTGACTCAGACTTGCCTGTCGGGAGGAATTGAAAATATAGCATTATAAAACATGTTTTTTCCATAGAAGAAAGATGAAAAGATATTGATACATGATTTTTGAATATTTACACATAATTTATAAGAATTATATTAAAATAAATAATAATTACATTAGGGTAAAGATAGATAAATCATGTCCCGAATGAAAAATGAAGGGTCGAAAAGAAACCCATACCACTTTACAAATAATCGAACCATATGCCCCTTAAAATTAATTTCCATGAAATAAGATATTCAATACCATGAAGATAAATATGTTCATGATATTATACATAAATGGGTATTATAAATACACCACACATAATAAATAGTGGTGAATAAGGAATATCTCACAAAAATAAGAGTGAGATGAGAAGACTCGTACCTTATGTCTGAATGTCTTTTACACTTGATCTTAATGTCTTAGATAATAATGTTAAATACATTATTTAATTAATTCAAAACAAATTATACATAAATTTTATTTATTATAATTTTATTAAGATCATTTAAGTCCTTTTGATGAGTTATAAGATTAAATTCTATTATTATAGAGTGTTCTTTTCCTCGAATTTCCTTATCGATTTACTTTTATACACACATGAAAGTTCATGTAAAATGAAAATAGTTGTCCAGAAATTAAATTATATTTTATTGGGGATAATATATAATATTAAATGATTATAAAATTCATTTGGTTATTTTTGGTTAGGATGAATCATTAGATAAGACGTCAGGGATAATCGTTTAGATTATTTTAGCGGTTTTCTCGATCATCACGTGCTAGTTTTGTGTAATGAATTAGTATTATGTATTTATACTAGTTAAATAACATTAAATAAGTTATATTACACATATTAATGTCTTTTTTAACCATAAAAATGTTTTTATCACCATCCTTTAATGCATAATTGAAGAATGAAAACCTGTCGTCCACAAAAGGCAGAAATGAGTACATCAGAGACGTTGCTTTCATCATTAAAATAAAGGAAAATGAGAAGAGAAATGATGGTAGATTTTACATTGGAATAATAAAATTATATAATATATAATATAATATATTTATCATTAATATTTGGATATATTAGGTGAGGGAAGGAATATAAAAGAAAATAAATTAAAAGGAAAGGAAAGAGGTTTTTAACTCTTGAATTCTTCTCCTTGAGAACCTCCTTAAGGAAATTGTTTTTGATCATTTTTTTAGACCATAACCTCCTATACCTTGAGAATAGTATTGGTAAATTAATAAGGTAGTAATTGGATAACCTTCAATTCTTAAGAGGTGTGAAGATAAGAGGTGGTGATTAGTGGTATTTATAGTGGAAGAGAGGGATGTTTTTTGAATATTTTATTCATTTGTTTATGATGTTGGATAAATACTATGAATAGTTTGATAATTATCACTAAATATATTAATATAATTAAGGGGAGTTCTAAATTATGGTGATTACACTATCAATGACTCATGGAATAGTGTATTGAAGTTGTGATGTATTTATACCAGAAATTACTCTATTTTACTATTCCTAAAAAATAAAGTATTTTATAAAATACCAATAATTAATTCTAACCATTTTTAAAAGTTTAGAATTAAAAAATGGACTATATTTTATGAAAATAATTTTCTAAATATGAGATTTTTTATTTTTAATTAAAATCATCATTTATTTTGAAAAATACCAATTTTGAAATTATAAATGATTTTATGGAACTTTAAAATATTAAATAAGGTCTCATAAAATTATCTTATAATAATAATACAGAAAATTAATAATTTAGGAATACATTTTAGGAAAATAAATTTTCTTTTAAATCATTATATTAATTATAAAATTGAAAATAAGCATTTATGTTTTTTAAAAATATCAACACTTAATTAATAATTTCTAAAATATTTATTTACTTATACTATGATATAATTATAACATATTACCATATATAAAATGCCTATTTTTTATTTATTCTTTCATATTTTTGGTTAGTATCCAAATAATAAATAAACAATTAATATAATAAAGATGACAGCTTTATAAAAATCGTGATTTTTCACTAATTTGATGGAAAATAAATATTACTAGAAAAAGACCAAAATTTCACCCTAATATAATCTTGAATTTATTATTTTAAAAATTATGTTTATTTTTTTAAATAGAATTTATAAATGTGTCAAAATTTAGTTTTGAAACTTGTGCACCATTATAAAGTGGTAAAACTTTGTTTTAAAAAAAATATAGTCATTTAATGTGTAGAATTGGATTCATTCTTATCTTATGCCTATAAAACCATTTGGGTGAATTTAATAAAATTTGATTAAATATATAATATATAAATTTCATAATTTGTTCAATATTATTCATTCTCACCAATTTTACTGCTATGTTATAACGATCATTTTAAAATAATGATATTTAATTGTATATAATTGTTTATTTAAGTTCGATGTTGTGTGAAACCTTTACTATTGAAGAAATTAAATTTAAAAGGAGACATAGAAAAAAATCAGGGCTGTTACATCCACACTGAATGGGTTCTTGAATAGGGACACCACTACATAGAAATTAGGTTCATGTCGTTGTTTCTAACTACCATTTTTTTTAAACAAGTTAAATTACCTATTTTATCTGAATCATTTGAACCTGACTCCCCCTTCCACTATCCCATTAAAAATATATAACACCCTTGGATCCCTAGGTATATCTCCTCCTTACTTCCCCTTTGAATTTAGTTTCATTTCTATAGAATCTCTCTGGTTTTCAAGGTCTTTCTCCCTCTTCTCCCATTTTTCACATTTACCCTATTCCCTCTTCCATTTAACATGGTATTTTTCTACCTCCTAGAACCCTAATCACTGTGTATAGATATATAGGGCTTAAATTTGGTTATAACATAGGTTTTTGGTTATTTATGGTCTATAGAGGGTGGTTCCTCTTTGTTTGGATGCTCACAGAGGAAGGCATCACGTTGTGACCAGTTTTCCATTTGATTTGAGGTGGGTTTCTCTACGTGATACTTTTGTTTTTTAAATTTATGAGATTATTATATAATAGAAATGGTTTTTATGAAATTATGGATATATAAAATTTCTTTGATGATTTAGTAATTTTTTTTTGAAATCGTGCTTTTGAACAGTGGGTTCATCATAACATTTCTAATCTCTCTTTAAAATCGGTGTTTAAATGTGTCAAAAAAATTGTGAAAATTTCTATGAGGATCATTTATATTATTTTGATAGAAATTTAAGTATTATTCCCCTTTTTATTTCTAAAGGTTATTTTGAAGGTTGATTTTTCAAATTTTTGGAAAGTGGCATGTCATTCCGAGTCTGAATTTTATGAAGGCCCATTCGGCACTTTCTAAACCTCATTTGTGTACCTTACATGACTCCTTGTATCAGACTTATTTATTATGTAATGTTTATCCTTTGATGATTATATTTTATGAAAGGGGCTATTTCATTCAAGGGTATTGGAGATGAGGTAAGATTTATTATATATAATTATGATGAATCTGTTAATAAATATTTAATTGTTCTCTCACATTCACTTTAAATTGGTCATGTGAACCTGGGTAGTTAAGTGAGAGAACTTGATCTATGTTACACTTGATTACAGCATACATGGTCTAGTTTCCCCTCTAGTCTAATATAGGGCTAGGTGGGTAGTTCCCCCAATGATGCTAGTAAAGGTTACATGGGTATCTTTCCATAGGGTTTGGATGAAACATAGGCAGATATATGATCCTATATTGTTACATGTTAATTGGTTCATCTCAAAATATAACCAAGGGAGTTTTCCATGACACATATTTTATTATTTATGATTTCAAAAGGGGTATTCCCCCTTCGTTTTTTCTTATATACCTTAGTGATTTTTCTTCTTATGAAACCACCTAAGTTATCCTTTATTATTTTATTTAATTCTCTTTCTATAGTGATTATAGTTTTTTTTGTTTTTTTTATTCAATTATTCTTGGGTTAATTTTCAAAATGTATTTTAAAAGTTGTTTTTAAATGTTTTTTTCAAATAAAATACAAATCTATGTTTATATAATAATGTTTGGAAAAATGGCTTGAAATGAGGAAAATAATATTTATTTGGGGTTTTTTATAATTTCAAAGGTTCTCAATTTAGTTTTTTAATGCATTTCAATACTAAGTAGATATCCCATGTGGGTATTTATAAAAATTAATTTCATTGATCTTTGGAAAAATAATAATTTCAAGTGTATTTATGAAATTAAAATTTAAAACATTATTTTCTATTGTAATTGAAACTATAATTTAAAAATGTTTGCATGTAAGAAGTTTCATAGACTCCTTGATGAGATCCTACAGGGTCAATTAGATCACACCATGCATATACACTCATGTGTGTGTGTGTGTTTGTTTGTTTGTGTGTTTTTGTGTTTTTGTGTTTTTGTGTTTTTGTTTTTTTGTGATTGTGTGTGTGTTAAAATATTTTTTTATACATTTCTAGGTCAATTTTTATTTTTCTTATCATTTTCATGGGAATTAGATAAGTGAGTGGGAATTTATTAAGGAACCTTATGAATAATAGAGGTGATATTGGGGATTTAGTTTTATTTTGAGATGTTTTATTGTATCATCTATGATTTCCTCTCTTTATTTATGTTTTTAGTTCACTAATTTTATTTATTTATTTTGTGTATTTATTTTGGATGATGTTTTATATTGAAGGAAATGGGTAGAATCATATTCATTGGTTATGAATCATTTTATTCTATACTCTATCTGTTTTTTCTTATCTAGTTTTCATAGTTATCCAGTATACAGATGCTCTATTCCATAATTTTAGAAAAATAATTCACTATTTATTTAATCTAATTTGAGGGTGAAATTTTTACCAAGTGTGTATCCCTTGTATCCTAGGAACTAGTCTCCATCACTTGGGGATATGTAATTGCATTTTTTCCAAGTGGTGGGATGGCCTAGGGGTATTGAAAGTTAGTTCAGGATCATTCAATACAAATGGTATCATAGCCTTAGTTTTTAGAAGGCTTGGGTTCTCAAAGATCAATCTTGTTATCTTGGGTTATTGGAAGTTTGGAGGTAAGAAAGTTGGTACTAGAGAGGTAGGTGCGAGAATATTCTATCTAACTCTTTCTCCTTCATAACCTTGAGTTTCCATGGTTATTCCAAAAATTTTACCTGGATCTTGATTCCATTCTTGATTGGTTTTCTTGTATTTTGATTTGGGAAGATTTAATTTGAATCTCTTATGAGTTCTGAAAATGATTTTGGGGTTTCTCTTTCACTTTTTGGTGATAGTGGATGAAGAATCAGAACTTCATGGTTATCTCAAATGGACTAGAAAAACTTGTGGATCCCATACAGATGGTTTTAGGGACTTCATAGAGTATATCACAAGATTAGTTCATGGTATTCCAAACCAAATGGTCAAATCCTGCATAGCTCTACTTCTTTTCTGTTTTAGTTTCTTCCCTCTTTTGGGATCATATTTCTTAGAAAATTGGTTCCAACTTATTGAATAAGAAATTAAGCATGTTTCTATAGTATTTTGATGTAGTTGAAGTGAATTTATATCAATATTTCATATAATTTTTTTTCTTATGTGATGTGATTTAAATATTGTTTATCATTTAAAACAAGGAATTTCATAAAAATTTTGACTTTCTATAACTAGTTTTTATGTGTGATTTGAAAAAGAAATTTTCATTTTTTTAATAAATTATTTGATAAAGATGCCAATTTTATTATTATTTTCATAGAAAATGTTTTAAAGTTAATATGGTATTTTAGGTAATATATTTAAAATTGATACCACTTAAATTGTGAATGATTCTAAATTATGGTAATGTTGTGAAATGATTTCATTTTAATTTTTGTATTTGGACTAGGTGATTTTGTCCAAGATTTATTGGTTTTATAGGAGGTAAGGTGTTCATTTTTCAAATATATTCTTTGTTAAAAAAGTTGTAAATTTTTTTATTTGATGTTGAAAATTTTAAGTCAATAATTTTTATGTTATGTGTGAATGATTTTTTTTCTTTATCCTCATGATTTATCACTTTTTTTGAAATGGTACTCTTTGATTTAAATTTGCGAGGAATGAATTAATTGGGTTCATGTCTTGGGTTTTTTAGAAAATCCCTACTATAAGGATCAAGAATGAATATTAAAGGATTATTGATGATGGTGATCCTTTTGCTTCATCCTCCAATATCTTTGAGAATATCCCTTATATTCTATATATTTCATAGACTCTGAATAAAGTGTGTGTTTCATAATTTTCATTTCCCATGGACCCGATACGAAACTTTTTCAACTAGTGTCTACCATCCTTTTATGGATATCAAGGTTTAGATGAAGTGGTGAAGTGATTAAAAATGATATAGAATATTTTCAATTAACTTATGACTCTTTTTCATAATGGATAAGATCATGTGTGAGTTTTCTAGTTATACTGAGTAGAGTGTAGTGAAGATTAATGGTTCCCTCTCAGTTATGTGGGGTTATATAGTAGGAATTTTTCAGAGTGGTGTCCATTCAGTTTTTATATCCTGAGAGTGTGAAAGTTGATAAATCCCTGAAGTTAGATAATATTTATCAGGTTGAGCAATCAGTAAGGGAGTATATAGATTGCTTTGTGGGGCTGGTGATCTTCTCTCCTGAGTTGGTCATCAAAAATTCTATAAAGGATAATTTCTTTAAAGGAGGTATTCACTCGAAGATTGAATCACTAAAGATTGATTCCTTACTATTATATTTTTATAAGGTGTCCAATATATCCATTATAGTGGAATATGATTAATCTAGGCCACCAATAATGGGTAACACCTCAGTTTTAAAATATGTGGCTAATAGAGACCCATTTGTTGGGAAGCTGAATATTGACAAGCTCAAATAAGATGTTTGGAAGGGAAAGTTTCACCCCTCCCTAGGCCTCATTTTTTCTCATGAGAATAAGATACCTCTCATGTTCTCTAACTGTGGAGATCTAGGTAACCCTAATCCCCTATGTTTGAAAGATCCAAAGATCTATCTGCATTGTGGTCATTTGCATCACCTTTAGAGGTTTCGTAAGATAACTTTTCAAAAGAAATTTTAGGTATAGTTTATCTTAGGATGATTTTTTTATTTTATGGTTTCCTATTTTTGTGGATCCATTGGTGTGTTCTTGTTTTATTATTTAATTTGAGGAATTTTATGATGGGATTTTCCTTTGGGAATCTCTTTATCATTTATTATAGGGTTTTAGTAATTTTTATGTCATGCTTATTATTAGTTTATGAGATTTTATTTTTCAAGTTTTTTATGTTTGATCTTGGTTGAGATGTGGATGGACTAATGATCATGTGTCTTGGGGAACCCTTATATCCATGCTATGGTAACAATGATATATGTAAAATTGATTTAGATTTTGTGTTGGTTGTTGTTTTATATAATTTATTGGGTTCTCTATGAGATGGTTTTCTAAATATAAGGTTGTAGCATATCCTTGTAGAGTATCATAACCATAGGTGTTATCCCATGTTTTTTATTGAGGCATCAGTTTTTGGTTTGTGCCATGTCTTTTTTGGGTTGGAAATATATTGGTTGATGGATTATTCTATGATTTTTATGAGATCATCTCATTTTTTATGTTTGGTTGTGTTTTTATTGGGTTTTGATTGGTTCCTTTTTGGATAGTGTCTTATGTTTGGTGGTATATTTTCCTCCTCAAAATTATTTTGTATATAATATTTTTCTACATCATAGTGGACACTTTATAGGAGTGTGTTTCAATTTATTGATCCATTTTAGAGGATTTCTAAATAGTTGGGAGACATATGCTAAATCTCCTTCCTCTTAGTGAACTTGATTCATTAGTGGTGATCTAGTTTGTGCTTAGATATTCTTGGTGTTTTTTAGCATTTGGGGAACCATTAAATGAGGTTTTTTTGGGTTGACTGGTTCTTTTCTTTCCACCATACCCACTCTAATTTTCCACAACCCACCTACCACAAGCTTTGATTTGGGAAGATTCTTGATTTTCATTTCTTTCTATATTGATCAATAAAATTTTTGGGGTAGAAATTAGAATGTTCGGGATAATTGTAACACCCCTATGTTACTGTTTCAAATTTATAATATGATATTTTGGTAATTTTAAAAATTTTAAGAGTTTATAATGTTTTTTGAGATCTTAGAGTGTCCCATTGAGATACATGTCTATATTGTTGTAGGTTTTTCCATAGCCTAGGGATGTCACATTATGGTGATCAGACTAGGGTTAATTGGTTTTTAATAATATTTTTACTCTATATAATAGTTAGAGGCCATGTTTTAGAGGTTTTTATAGGAATAATACATACCATAACATAGAGGGTTGTGCTTTGGCTGTCTTGGGGTTTTAAAATATTCAAACCTTCTATCTCATGAGCTCAATGTAATATCCCAGAGTACCATATTAAAGGGGTGCCTAGATAGGGACACCACCTCATAGCCCGTAGGGACATATCATGGTTTATGTCTGTCCTTTTTTTAAAACGGGGGATTATCTCTTTATCTTTGCTCTTTTTAACCTAATTTTATTTAAATCCCCAATTATTTTGGGTAGATAATAACCTTGGATAAAAATAGATAGATCCTCTATTCTTACACTTTGATTATGTATTTATTTCCCCAGATTCCATGTGGTTTTAAAGGTATTTCTCAATTTTTATCCACTCCTTTCATTTCCACTCCTCCATATTCTATTTATCTTAGGGGATTTAATCCTAATAGAACCCTAATAGTTTTTTTATAGACATTTAGGGCTCTATATTAGTTCTAAAATTGGTATTTCTTTACTTAGTTTCAATAGTGGGTGGTTTCTCCTTCTTTTAGTGTTCTCCATGGAAGCATACATGTTGTACATTATATTTATTTAGTTTGAGGAAGATCTTTATATGTGGTAACTTCATTTTCAATTCATGTGATTCTTGGATTCAAAAAATTTATTTTCTATAAAATTATGGCTTTGTATAATGTCTATTATGAGTTTATTAAATGTTTTTATGATGTTATTATTTGGAATAATGGGTTCTGGGATGAATATCAAATATCTATTTTAAATGGGTGTTTAAATGTGTTAATCCATTTATAAAACTGTCGATGGGATTCATTTAAATTATTTTGATGAAAAATGTTGGGATTTGGTTCCTTTTTTCGAAATATTTTTTCAAAGGTTATGTATTAAGATGTATGGAAAGTGAAATTAAATTCTGTATAAAAATATTAAGAAGTTCCATTTTGAACATTCTAAAACAAATAGTTTAATGACTATGAGTCCCTCATTGGTTCCCCTTGTATTATGCCTTTTATAATATTTTACACCCAATGGATTATTATCATAAAATGATTATATTATGTGGAAGGGGGTCTTTCCAAAAAATGGTGTTAGAGATGACATTAGATTTATTATTTATGATTATGAAATATGATTTGGTCATATTTTGATTACTCTTATTCACTTTAGATTATACATGGGAAACCAGGTAGTTCAGTGAGAGAAATTTATTTATTCTATAATAGTTCAGATCACACATGGGATTGTGTTCTATGTAGTATGAGATAGGGCTAGGTGGGGAGTTCCCCGGGAGATGCAAGTGTGGTACATTTATCTATATTGTTTTATGGTTTGGACACAACTTACATCGGTAGTTTTTCATGTACTATTATAATACATTATTTACATCTCACCGTAAAACATAAGAAATTATATATGATAAAAGTTTCCTTGTTAATGGTACTATATATGGAATTTCCCCTTTATGTTTTCTTTTATCCACTTATGCTTGTTTTTTATGGTGCCACTAGTGTTTTCATTTATTATTTTATTAAATTACAATGTTATAGTGGTGTTGGTTGTGTGGCGATTTCATTTTATTCACCTATTCTTAGGTTGGTTTTCTAAATGGATTTTATATTTTGTTTTGGATTTTTTTTAAATAAAATGAAATTCCTTATTTATATAATGTTTTTTTGTGAAAAGGTTTTTAAATGAAAAAAACAAGATCTATTTCATTTTTTAACAATTATAATGCTTCTTGTTTTTGGTTTTTTAAAGTTTTTTACTACTAAGTATATATCCCACGTGGGTTTTTATAAAAAATTAAAACATTGATATTTGAAAAAAACATGATGTATAGACTATTTTGTGCAGTTAAAAGGAAAAACCTTATTTCCTATTATATTTTAAACTAGAAGTTTTTAATTATTCCATATAAAAAATTACATAAAATCCCTAGTGATATCAAATTGGGTCTGTAATCTCACACCATTTATAAAAAATCAAGTGCATATATACAACTCTTATGTTTTATAAAGGTTCCATGTTCCATTATAGGTTTTTTATCATATTATTTGTTCATTTATGGGTGAATGGGGATGTGGCGAGAAACCCTAGGTTTCATATAGGTGACCTTATAGTTTTGGTGTTATTCTGGGAAGGGTCATTGTATCAGGTAGAACAACCTCTCTTTCTTTCTATTTTATTTTTTTTCCTTTTTTTTATATGTTTTGTATTTACGTTGAATGAATTTTTATGTTTATGGATATAGTTTAAATAATATCCACTGATAAAGATTCATTTTATTATATTTTCTATTATTTTAGATATATATGGTTTGCACTGTCAACAATCATATAGACTCTCCATATTGGATTTTCAATAAAATAATACAAAATGTATTTACTCTTATTTTAGGGAGAAACTATTCCCCAGATTGTATCCCTTGATACTTAGGAACTATTTTCTACTCTATAGGAATTGGGAATTCCCCTCAAGAACAGTGGAGGGATGGTCTATTTCACATTTTAGGTCAACTCATGCTGGTTCATTACAGAAAGTCTTTGAAGGCATATGAAAGGTGGATCTCGATATCTACACTTAAGTTATTCCAGATATCCAAGTGATTGGAACACTATATATGTGTAAATGAGATGTTAGGGGTTATTATATGGGTAATGAGAAGGCTAAGTGCCAAATATAGAGTTGTAACTTCTTTTAAATTATTTAAGAACCCCAAAAAGACTACTATAGTATCTGAACACATTGAAACCATTGATGAGGTTATATGGTAACCATGGATGAGGGTATTAGGTTGAAGTTGGGTCTAAAGGAAGGTCACATGCCCTATCACCTAAAAAAATTGTTTATTCCAGGAACCCATTTAATAGGGTGTCATAAAAAATCATTATTTAGGAAGGCATAGGGTGAGTCACGATTAAAACAGGCATAGGGAATGACACCTAAAGTACTGGTGTGATGAAAAATATCAAGGCATAATAAGGCCTTATTTCCAATTTTTCTTTAATTTATAAACTTTTAAACATCATTTGTTCTATTATATTTAAAAATTACAATCACTAATAATTCCACCCCCCCCCCACTAGGAATTGGATTTGATAGGAACATAGATGGTCAAATTCTATGGAAAAATGTTACTTCAGTATAAATGTTTCTTGAAAAAGGGAACTCGTTAAGGTTATGGGGTAAGAGTGCATGTTGGTTGTAAAATTGAGTGATTAATCTGAGTGTTCACTATTGAGGAAAACATAATGATTTGAAAATATAAGGTGTTGGTTCTTCCTTAAAAAATATATGAGAACAAAATCCATCATGGAACTTTATTCTAACCTTGGTGGTTCTTTTATATAATATCTCTCCCTTCTGAATGATGTGACCACAACACACACTGGAAACTTATTAAATTTAGGCACCACTGATTCATATTCACTTTGGTGTTCTTTGCATTGGTGCTAGTCCTTGGGCAAAAATCCTAGTGAGAAAGCATAGAGAGCCTCCTAGGAGATAGATCTTGGAAATATTCCTAAGAAAAGGGACATAGTAAAAGTGCCTTGGGTGAAATTTTTTACTTTGATAAAATTGATCAAATCTGAAAATTCAGAAAACCTAAATGTTTTTCCTACACCCATGATGATGCCAAAGTTATGGAAATACATGAAGAAAATTAATAAGTGTGATTATTTTTTAGATATAGATATCAATACATTGGTTTTCATATTTGGAATGATAATAATAGGAATATTATTAGAATCTAGAATAATCTATTCAATGAGAATATCATATGGAAATAAAATAACTTGGCATAAAATATAGTTAAGAATAAATAATCAACTGAACTTGTCAAAATTGATCATAATGAAAGATATATAAGAATATAATTTCCAAAAATCTCATGTAGCATGCCAATTTCATAGGAATTAGTTATTCTAGAATATGTTCCATAATGTTCAAGGACTGAGAAATCTCAGGTCAAAGATCCAAATTGTGATGTTTGGGGAAGATTTAGTTCTAGAAAGAGAATAATTACATGTTAAATTATTTACTTCTAATAAAATCAGAATACTAGTTCTAAGGTTGGGAACAAATATTCATTACTTGTTTGTTATGGATGGATGATACCCCAAATCCTACAATAAGTTTTTAGTCTCAGTGATTTTGAAAATTGCAAGTTATACATGTAATATTAATTTGATTTATTAAATGAAAATGATACTTGAGAGATAATGGAATTATCTTAGGGGTATAAAGGGTTACATAAAAATTGGGTCTTTTGTTTGAAGGTAGAATCTCATAGTAGGTTGAGGTAGAAGAATTGGTTGGTTTTTTAGGGGATTCAGTATAGGGAAGTAGTGGATTTATCTAAAATCTCACACCCATTCCCAAACACACAACCATATGTATATTTCTAAGTCTCATTTCATCTAAAATATCTAATTTATATATTATGGATATAAAGATACAATTTCTTTATGGTGAATTTAAAGAGAAAGTCGACATTAAGTAACATGATGGTTTTATGGAAAATAAAATAATTATTTGATGTGTAAACTAAATAGAGGTATTTATATTTTTAAACAAGCACCAATTGGAATTATAAATTTGATGTGTAACACCATGTGTTACTATTTTTTGCTATTTTATATTATTTTATATAATTCTATGGAGTGTTATGTTTTGAGAGTTTGCGAGCCTTTAAATTTTTATATTTTATATATTTTTTAGTGTAACACATTTTTCACATGGTTAGTGATAACCATGTAGTAAACTTGTAATGGATCTGTAATTATCGACAATTCCATTCAACATAGTTAGAACGTGGTTCGAAGGACCATGTGGGGTCCCCAAGTAAACAATATGTCTTGGTTTATTTCAAGGGATTACCTGCATAGTTGGTTCATAGTAAGATTAAACCCTATAATGCCCCAATATTTTATGAAATATTATTTTTCATATAAATTTAATTTCTTAGACAGCTTCCATTACACGTAACACCAAGTTTTAACAAATAGAACTATACTATAAAAATATTTTTATTTAACATGACAGTCATCATCTAGCCATTGGATTGGAAAATATGAATAAAACTAACTAAATTAAAAAAATGTTTATGTTTTAAATATAAATTCATTGCTTATAAATTTATTATAAATTATATATGAAACAAAAAACATTTTAAAGTAAAACAAATTTTTCTAAAAAATTATTTTTATGCGTGCAAGGTATTTTATATTAATAACATAAATTAATCACCATTGGGAAATGATTTTATTGAAATTTATATATTATAAATTCAATAATTTTTTTATCAATAATATAATTTTTTCTTAAGTATGGAATAGGAATAAATCCACTTTTATGCTTAAAAACTATATTTTTTCAAAAGGTCCTTTCATCATTTTTAGGCACTTATGTTAAAATTAAATTTTCACTATTTTTTTAAAATTAATTTGAAAAAATTAATTTCTTTTTTTGAATTAATATTTAAAAATTATCTTAGAGTAAATAATTTATAATTTTATAAAAATATTAATTTTTTTATAAATAATGAAAAATAAAATTTTTTATTAGAAAAATGTAACACCCCAACCCAGAATCCTCGAGCCAGTGCCTTGTTTTATTACCTTGGCATTGATACAAGATTCAAATCATAAGGTACCAAATAGTTTAGCTGTTTCAAAATTCCAGATTACATACATGATACCCATATTACATTGAGAAATAGAAAATAAAACATAATATATAATAAATACTAATAAATTTTATCCTTGAAACTCATTCAAAGGATTCCTCTTCATAAATTGGGGGAAGGAAACAAAAATAAGGGTAATCTCAAAAGGTCAGTAATAGTGAGTAAAGAAAAATAAATAATGAATCAATGAGAATTATTCAAGAAGAAAAAGTAAATAATTGAGAATATATTCCTTATAAATTACTAGATAAGGCATAATTAATATATAAATGTAAGAAACTGTAAACACGTGTCATTCAATGAATATACTAAGAATGAAATGTATCCAAATATTTTTTTCATAGTGAAAATATCAGGGAAAATAAATACTAAATCCAAATGAAAATAATGATTATTTATTGTACATCATTTCTCATGTACATGAAAAATTATACTATCAACATCTATCCTCTAAATAGCTTAAAATTATAGGTAGAAACCTGTTTAATTTTACCAACTAATTTATCTCATGAGAACCTATCAATGCATCGAGGGTATATATAAATTATAAGACCCATATTTGATTTTTGGTATAAATAATTCCTAATATTAAATAAAATATTTTCTCAATAAATAATATTCCTTATCAAATATCCATATTAAATAAAAAATACTGATTTATCAACAATTCCCTAGATAATCAAATAATTTTCAAGTAAACCCCATATGTAAAAATGGAATAAGTTTTAATCAATAGTTATACCCATCACATAATAGTATGAATATCATAAATAAAAGTAATATTCAGTGTAAAATGGGTTTAATTAAGTGATTGTTTCAAGAGAAAGTTAAAAATATCAAAATAAAGTGAGACTGTAAAGAGAACTATTACCCCTTTGTAATTTTCAAGTCAAAAAACCTTTGATGAGATATTTAAAAGTAAATAATTTAAATACCATGATGATAAAAGTATTAATGGTATAATATATCAAAAGTTACATTAGATACACCACACAAAATAATTAAGTGGGTAATATGAAATTCATCTCAAATAAGTAAAAAGTGAGATGAAAGTCCCTTACCTTGAGTCTGAACTATCACATATGTCTTTATATTACTAAATAATAAAATTTTATTAATTATTTAAACTTCTTTCATTTTTATTATTACCTATAGTTCATTTATTACAATGTCTTATACAACTACTTAAACAATTAAGTTTACTCTGGGTGTTTTTGACCAAATTTGTTCATGTGTCAAAAATAGCTTTGGTAGGTTGACCATGCTCGAAGAGGTCATTATATAAACATATCCAAAATAATAATATTTACATGGTCGTTATATTTATAAATAAATTATACTTTTAAAAATACTTATGAAATATTTTTATGAAAAATGATCCAACATTACAATCATAGAGATGATAGGTCATATGTATGTATGAGTAACGTTACGATTTTTTGATGATCATTATGGAAGGAAGGTAAGTAACATTATATATTTACAGAACTATCACTATATAATAAATATCATATTATTTAACCATATATACTTATATATATAATTATTTTCATGTAAAATTATTCACATCACGTTGAGGCGACGGTAGTCCACAAGTCTGCGAATTACATTATCACTGTTTTTTTAGTTTTTGAAAAGGGTAATAAAGAAAATGAAATACAATATTTTGAGAAAGGTAATTATTTCATTAATATTATATATATTTAATTTAGTTCAAATATTTTTAATTAAAATCATCCTTAATACATTCCATGTATAGCATGAATGAATCAAATTTCTTTGAGGAGGTGGTAGTCCACACTTCTACAAACGATGTTATCATATTCCCACAAAATGGAGTGCATAAAGGTATATATTAAAAAATAATTTAAGAAGCCTAAATACATTTTAAATACCATATATATCATACAAAATTAAGGTGTCAATCATAATTCCCAAAAAAGAGAGGTGGTAAATGAAAAACAAATGATATCATTTCTTGAGGTGGTAATTCACTGTACACAAAAATGGTAAGTTTGTTACCCATTTGATGGAAATGTGTGTAGTTGTAAGTTGAACCCTTAACATAAAAAATCTCATTATATTTAGGATATATGTTTTATTATATAAATCATGGTAACAACAAAATAAAATTTATTATAAAAGAAAAATATTGTGAATTCTTTGGGTGTTATATTCTCTTCACCTGAATTAAATTTTGTACTTGAAATTTAAACATGATATTGAAAATCTAGGGTTTGGTATTTGAAAATAATATTGTTAAAAAACCCCACATTGAAAATTTATTTAATAATAAATATTTTTAATAATAAATATATGGAAGTATGAAGTTCACATAACTACGGTCCAATTATGATAACATTAGTGAGAAATAAAAACATGGACATAGAAGAAAAACATAAATAGCTATAGTCATTGGTCATAAGAAAGAAAGTGAACAATGGAAAGTGAAGGGAATCAAAACCATAAATATGTGATGATTCTGAGGACCATTTTATTCATTCTTTATGAATGTAATAGGATAACATTTTTATTTCAAGACCCTTTTTCTAGAGTTGTAGAATTCTTTCACCCGATAAGAATATAATTAAATATATATTTCTATAAACATAATATTTTCCTTTTATTATACCTTGAACTATTTCTCATTCATATCCTAGAAGAAGATTACTCATATATTTAATTTATAAATCAATATTTAAATCAACTTCCAAATTTCAACTTAAACCATTTCATAAATGGTTAACCTTTACAATAGATTATGGTCCAACACTTTAGAAATAAGGTCATTGAATTTCCAAAATGAACTTATCATTAGCCTTTAATCAACATAAAGAAACATTAAATTTCCACATCCCATACATGTAAAAACCTTAATCATATACTCTCTTTAAATAAGGTAATAACTTAAATTACCATAATAGCATACTAAAAATATGAATGATTCCTTATTACTTAAGTAAAACACATGTTGTTCGATATATTTCTTAAATAAAAAAGTGTTGTAAACCCATAAATGATAGTAAAACACACATTTCCAAAAAATCATTAATTAGTTCCAATGTAGTCTATAATATCAAATTTAATTAATCAATATCAATCATATCTTTATTCAACCATCATTACTTCAATGTTAGGATCGTATTGACACTTATATTTCCCTCAACCATGAATTTTCAAAAAAAATATCCAACTGGATATTGAATCACTTTTCTTGGTTATCAATACCAATCAACACAAGATTTTAAATCCTTGATGAAAAAGTATTATAGTACAATCCTTATATATTTTATAATTCTTTTGACCAATACCTTACTTCTAAAATACTAAAATAACATAATTCTTGAATCCAAATAAAGGAATATTAATCACTCATCTTAATATATGGTTATATAAAAAATCATAACCACGATCTATATGACCATTTTAAGGTTGATTCCTTTCATAATTGAGACATTGATTTTCATGGTGTCCTACCTGCTTACAGTTAAGTCATTGTATACTCAGAACCATTTTCTTATCCATGCAATCATAAGCCTAGTGTCCTTTCCTTCCACACTTTTTTAAAACTCCCATTCCATTTACGTAAGTACCAGAGTGATTATTTCCAAAATTATTACTCATGGGAAAATACTTCCTTCACTTATTCCCTTCATTCATATTTTTTTTCAAATATCCACTTTTTCTATTGCTTCCATTTGAAACCAAAATACTTATAGAATTTTTTTCTCTATCTAATTATCACATCATACTATTTCCTCATATGATGAGAATTGTTAGGAGACTAATTCCCTTATAATTATTGGATCAAGACCATAAAATATAGTATTATTCTTAATCTTTAGATCATGTGAATTAGTGAGTTTCACATACATTCTACTAGGTTCCATTTATAAATGACGACATAGAATAGATTATATCTTACCATGTAAAATCACATTACTAGTGAAATATATAACTTAAATTGAAAAATTTTGGTGTATCTAATATCATAATAAAAAACATGGTATCTTTGGAATTTTCTTCTATAATTATACTCAATTTATATCCCAAGGTTTTTTTCCATAATCTATGTTTTCTAAATCTAGTTTCTAGGGTTAGTGTTAAACATCCTATGACACCAACTATAAATCCCAGACCCCAAAAATTCAGAATGAGTTCCTTACTTTATTACATCGTCATAAATACAAAATTAAAATCATGAGGGACAAAATAGTTTAGTAGTCTTGGAAAATTAGATTGTATAAATGATATCCATATTACATTGGTAAATATAAAATAAAACATAATACATAACAAATACTAATAAATTGTATCATTGAAACTCATTTAAAGGATCCCCTTTTATAACCTAGGGAAAGGAATCAAAAACAAGGGTGATCTCAAATGTATAGTAAGGGTAAGTAAAGTAGAAGGAATAATGAATCAATGAGAATTATTCAACATAGAAAATTAAATCCCTGAGAACACATGCAATAAAAATAATTGGATAAGGCATAATTATTATGGACTGGTAAGAACCTGAAAACACATGACATTAAATCAAAAAATTGAGAATAAAATACATCTATAGAGTTTTTCATAGTAAATATATCATGGAAAATAAATACTGAATCAAAATTAAGACAATTTCTAATAATTAGACTTCATGTATTAGGCATATTAAAACCACTCCTCTTAAGATCTATTCTCTAGATAGTTTAAAACTATAGGTAGAAACCTTTTTAATTTGGACAACTAATTTATCTCATGACAACCTGTAAATGAATTGAGGGGCTATATAAAGTATAGTCCCCTCCTTTAATTTCATGTCCAAATAATTCCCCATATCTAATAATTGATTTAATAAATAAATAATATGCATTATTAAGTATATTTATTGAATAAAAGAGACATATTTATCTATAATTCCCCAGTCAATCAAATAATTTTCAAAGTAAACACCATATGAAAAAATGTTATATAGTTTAGAAAATAATTAGACCTGTCACATAATAGTATGGATATAAAAAAAATAAAAGTGATTTCCAATGGAAAATGGTCACAAAGAAGTGATTGTTTTAAGAAAAAGTTAACAATCACAAAATAAAGTTAAATTGTAAAGATAACTTTTACCACTTGGTAATTTTCAAGTCAAAACCCCTTGGATGAGATAATTCCAAGTAAAACATTAAATATTATGAATATAAAAGTAATCATGGTATAATATATCAAAAGGGTTATTAGTAAAACCACAAAAAAATAAGTTTCAAATATGACATTTATCTCATAGAAGTTAAATGTGAGACGAAAATCCCTTAACTTGAGTCCAACTTATCAGGTGTGTCTTTAAATTCCTAAATAATTAAATTAGGTTAATTATTTACTTCATCCAAAAACTTTTTCAAGTTCTTTATTACTTTTAATTCACTTATTATAATTTCAAATACAACTACTTAAATAATTAAGTTTAAGCATAGGTGTTTTTGACCAAATTCGGTTCATGTGTCAAAAACAACTTTGGTAGGTCAAACATAGTCAAAGGGGTCATTATATAAAAATATAAATAATTATAATCATTATAAAATTATAAAATTTTTACATTAATTATACTTTTAAAACCAATTATACAATATGGTTAAGAAAAATAAACTAATGTTACAATCTTGAAGATAGTAGGTCCTGTCTGCACATGAGTAACGTTCCCATTTTTCAATGATTGTTATGGAAAGAAGGTAAGTAACATTATATAATTATATAATTATAGTTATATCATATATATAATTTTATTTATTCATACATAATTATATATATATAGTTCTTATGATGCAAAATTATTCACATCGCATCGAGGAGGAGGTAGTCCACACATCTATGAACGACATTATCACTTTTTTTAGTGTGTGAAAAGGGTAATAAAGAAAAAGAAATATTATATTTACATAAAGGTAAATATTTAATTAATATAATATATATATGTAATTTATTTCACATATTTTTAAATAAAACCATCCTCAATACATTCCATTTATAGCACGAATGAATCACATCGCTTTAAGGAGGTGGTAGTCTACACTTCAAAAAATGATGTTATCATATTCCCACAAAATGGAATGAATAAAGGTATGTGTTAAAAAATAATTCAAAAAGTATAAATAAATTATAAATATTATATATATAATATAAAAATAGGGTTTCCATCATAATTCCCAACCATGACAGGTAGTAAAGTGAAAACGAACGTCATCATTTCTTGAGATGGTAATTCGATGTGCACGGAAATGAAATGATCATTACCCATTTGATGGAAGTTTTTGTAGGTGTATTTTGAACCCTTAACATAAAAAATCTTATTATATATAGGATACTAGTGTCATTTTATAAATCATCGCATCAAAAAAATAAATTTTATTCAGAAAGAAACTATTCTAAAGTCTTAAGGTGTTACAAAGAAACTTTATTTTTGTTTAAATAATTTTAAAAAAAAATTATATATATTTTTAAAATGGAATATAAGAAAAATTATTTCAAATATATTATTATAAATGTAATTTATTTAATTTTAATCAATTTCATGTTGATTTTTTATATCAAAACCTTTTATATTGAGGAAAACTTTTCTTTGAAAACCAGCTTTTCCATCGTGACTACAGGTTTAATTTTAAATTAAATTAGACCACTCATGTGAATTGGATTTGGAAAATTAGATTTAATATTTATAATTATAATAATTAATATTATTTAATAATTAAAACTTATTTTTTTCATAATAAATAGAAAAAACTGTAAAAATTAATTACCCCAGTTAAGGTTAAAATGAGTTTACTAGGTGTTAAACCAAAAGATAAGGGTAATGTTACCAATTAAACTTTTACAAATCTAGTTAAATAGAAATATTTAGACCTTAAAATATCCAAAATTAATGTATATGTTCATTTTTAGGTTTTTTAATGTAAATTAAATTATTATTTTGTATTTTTTGGTAAATTTCCAAGTGGTTTCCAAGAGGGTCTTGTCCCCAACTTTTAAAATCAAACATCCTCTCCTCAACTCTCCACACATAAAGAACATTTTAGTTTAGAAAAAAAAAACAGAACATATCCCTTCCTTACTCTACTTATAACTTCTTAGTGTCTTTTTTTTATTATAAAATCCTCCAAAGAATACTTTAGGTGTAAACCTAAAGAGGTTCTCCAAAGAAGTGGTTTAGTCTTTAACCATGAGTTTTCATTTTATTTCTTCTTATATCTCCTTAAAATAATATTCAACCATGATTATATAATTAAAATTTTATATTTAATTTACTAATATTTTATTTATTTAATGGAATAATATACACCAATCCCCTCTTCTATGAAATGGGAAACGAAATCGTCGATCTTGTGTACGGCGTACTAACACCTCAAAATCGATGTAATTTGTTTTCCATAACCACCTCTCATATGTGGATATAATGATGGATTTAATGTATATAAATGATATTTATTATATAATTCCACATATTTAATTATCATATAACATTTACAATCTTACCTTCCAATCCATTGAAAAATGATAGTGTAACTTATGTGTGTGTGTGGACTACCACATCCACAAAGCGACGTGACACGTTTTTCATTTTGTTTTGACCTAAATGGTAATAAATTTATATGTAATGAATATATATTATATATATTATATTAAAATTTTTATGTATAGATGAATTAAAGTTCTTCTTTGTTTCTTTTCATCCATCGAGAAAATGGAAACAACGTTCATGTGTATGTACTGTCCATCGTCTCCATGAATTCTGTAATTCATTTTCCTATATCTAACTTTTATAGATGACTATAAACATGTATATTATGATTATATGTTATATTTATATCATTATTAAAACTATTTATATGATTTAATCCTAATAAAAGTGTACAAACCAAAACTACTTAACAAAAGCATACTTGAAAAACGAAGTAGTTATCACTCAGAATAAAAATTTTAATAAAGAATTGTTGATAAAAAGGTGATAAAAGGGTTATAAGTAGTAATATATGCCATGATATATATTATTATGGTTGTTTAATATATTTATAATAAACCTATACTTTTTATAAAATATTTTTGAACATTTATGATAAAATTATAGATTAGAGATTAGAGATTTTCATCACACATTCACTTCTGTGTGGCACAGGTCATATTCACCTCTTTTTTATTTTATGTGTTGTATATTCTACCAATTAATTTATTTAATCATTATTTTCATGATAATTTTGGTATATACATATCCATACATTTTTCTTTATTTCTTTTTTCATTTGATTCCCAAGTAATAAAATTGGCATGTGTTTTATGTTACAATCTCATTATCAGGATTGTTTATGATTTTTCTTCTCATGATGAAGTATTAGGATAGATCTATCAACAAACACATGAATTTTATTATACTATGGTTATTTATATAAATATTATGATTTCAATTCATTATCCTCTCTTTATATACTCAAGATACCAAAAGAATGTTTTTATAGAAAACTAACTTTATCTCTCTGCGGTTGAAAATCCTCTCTCTTTCATGTCCACATTTTCTAAAACCTTTATAAATATTTTTTAGATTAATTTTTTCAGATTTTTTACTTTTTAATAAATGGTTTAAAAGGAATATTCTTTTTGTTTTATGAATGAAGTAATTGGGACATTTTATTAAAAATTTAAAAGGAATATTTCTTTTAACATACATGGAAAAATCATTTTTTTTCATCATGGCCACTCAATTATTTGAATATTACTTTAATATTTTCTAAGTTTATTTTAAAATAAAATGTTTTCTTTAATATTTGGTAAATTTTAGATTTTAAATAATTAACTTCAAAGTAAAAAGTTTATTTTCTTCATTAAATATTCCAAGTTATATTTCAAAAAAATCCTATATAAGAAGGAATTATTTTATTTTATAAAATATTTACTAGGGATATGATTAAATTATATCAACCATGAAAAACCCCATTATTTTATGGTATTTATCTATTTTAATAAATTTAATCTCTTTGATAGATTGTGTTCTATGCAACACTGAGTTTTAATGATCTTCTATTAATTTTTATGTCATCATTATAACCTATCCATTAAATTTTTTCTGTTATAACTAGGACTAAGTAAATTATTAAAAGTATATTGTTTATACATTTATAAGTAAAATTCATTGGTACCAATAAAAATAAAAATAATAATTTGAAATTATAAGAATTTTTTTTCTGAAAAAATATTTTGGTGTATGAAATATGTTTATATCATAAAATTTAATTGGGAACTATTAGTGATTGATTTTAATGAAATTTAAATATTATATATTCATTAAAAAAATAAATATTTATCTATAGTTTTTAATATGAATATGATAATAATAAATCTATTTTTAGGCTTAAAATTTTATTTTTCTAAAAACTGATTTTAAATTAGTTTTCTGAAATTATTTTAAAATTATTTTCCACAACTTATAAAAACTGAATATTAAAAAATTTATTAAATATTTTAAATATATAGGTTCAAATTTTTTAAATAGTTCCCTTTTATTTTTGGTGAATATGAATATTAACTGTGGTTGAATTTATCACCTTGGTAAATGGTAAATTAGGTTAATCAAGACTACAACTAAATGATAAGGTCATAATATTTCATATAAATTCATATTGGATGAATTTAATTCGACTCTTAACACCTTATTCTTGAAATTTTTCTTCTTAATGTTAAATTTTCCATAAAAATTAAAATTATAATATTTATATCAAAGAAAGATACAAAATGTCACTCTCTTAGCTTTAAATATCTATTATGTGTCCACATAGGCACAAAAGAAAGTTATGCATTAATATAAATGTCTATTTTGTTCATAATGAAATTTTATTCACGATGATATTTTATATATAATTTTTAGTTCTTATATAATTACCTTAAATTTCTGGAGAATGTTAATAGAGTATTATGCGCTCGTAAGGGGCCCCTCTGTATCGCTAGGGTTTCCCGTCACCGCTTTCTCATCTCGGTCGGCTGCGTCTTCGTCCTCGACTATCGGTGACTTTGGGTTTTCCCCTCTTGTTGGGTCAACATTTGGGATCTCAATTTTTTCGCATCGTCGAGGTGCGAGGTCCTTTTCTAAGGGTTTGTGGGTGCTCTGGCGGTGTCGTGGGCAGTAGCTACCATCGGGCTTCGGCGGCGGCGAACGCCCGCAACCTTCGATTGTATCAGCTTCTCCATGTCGGCTCGATGTGGTCAAGATCCAGCCTCATGTGGTCTGAGGGTGGAGATACGTGTCGGTTGTGTGCTTCGGTTGGATCTGCAGTCTCTTCGAGCGATGGTGGCAATGGGTTTGGCTCAATTCATTGCGGTGAAGTTTCCTCTGACGTCCTGTTAGGGTGGCTGGCTTATTGGTGATGGATTCTAGATCTCTCTTTCTCCCTTGTAATTTTTTGTGTAATACTCTTTGGATGGTCCTCCCTTTAGTTTCGGGTTTTCTCCTTTCGATTCCTATTCTGTTTTGTGTTGTCTTTTTCACCAGCGACGGTGGTTATGTCCCTCAAGAAGGTGGTTTCGAGGAAGGGTTCGAGATCCTGGCTTGGCCCTTGGTTTTCTTTCATGGTGATGTTGTTGTTCTTGCAGGCACTTCTCAGTGTTAAGTTAATTGATGGTTTCTAGTTTATTTTGTTTTGGTTTTGGTCAATGTTTTGTTGGGATCGTTCTTGCAAAGGTCGTGATTCTCTGTGGAGGCGTTTAGCTGTTTCAACTCTGCCCTGGCTTCGTGGTTCGTCTCTCCTCTCCAGGTCGGTCTGGGGTGGCAGATATCAATGAAGCTTTGGGATCTGTTGTTCGAGTGGCGAACGGTGTTCCAGGAGGCTAGACCTTAGTTTGGTGGTTTGAAGTGATGGCGGTGGTGTGGTGATGGCGGAGACGTCGTGGAAGGTGTAGTGACTTGTTTGCAACTTTTTTCAATGTTTGACGTAGTACTCGATGCAGGAGTTGACGCGTCTGTTCCCACGACAGCCTTTTGAATTTTTTTTTTGGTTTTTTTGATTTTAATTTTGAATGGTGCCGGTGTAACTTGATCTGCGTGTTTCCCACTTTATCCTCAAAGTGGATTTTATGAAAAAAAATGATTTAGAGTTAATTGAGTATTCATTCAATTAATAGATATGTAATATAAATGATATTAAAAATACTAAAAGTGATATAATTTGAGTGATTTATAGTTTTTAAAGAATTTTTTAGATGACTATTATATATTAGGGATGTGAAATGAATTATATTATAAATAAAACTTTGTATTTGTGTATTTTAAGTCAAATTAAAAGAATAGTGTGAAAATTTATGTTAATGAAAATTTATCAAAATAATATTTTATTAATTTATATAAAAATAATTAAAACATTTAAATAAGAAAAGAGTGGTAATATATGGTCAAATATTTCATCACTTTTCCATTTATGAGTCAATAGTTACCTTATATATAAAATTATACCCCTTTAAGTTTGAAAAATTTGTTACCGCGGTTAATGTTAAAATAGGTAAACAAATAGGTTAAAACAAAAGATAAGGTTTAAAAAATCACAGAAACCTATAAATATTTTATTGGTTGATGATATTTAAACCATATAATACCATAGGTCATAATTATTAATCATTTTTATTCATTTATCTTGAGAATGACTTTTTTATAATTTAATCTTCCAATAATTTCCAAAAGTACCCCTCATCTCAATTATAAAAGGGCACATCCTCCCTAAATTATTTACACCGCATTGAGCATTAAAAACAAAAAAACTATCAAAATCTCTTATCAATTTTATTATATGAATTATATAGGATATTTTATCCCAAAATACCAACCTTAGGACCCTTAAGAGGAGATTTAAAGGAGTTCTTCCAAAGAAGAGGGAATCCCCTTAACTAGTCACTTTCTTTTTAATTCTTCTTTACCACATATAAATATGTTGTATTTATCATTAAATAATAACTAATATATCATAAACATAATGAAATTTTATTATGATTACAAAATCACCATTATCTAGCCACTTTCCCATCAAATGGGAAGTGAAGGTATTGCTCCTGCATACGTACAACTTACCACCTCCATGTGGCGATATAATTAATTTTCCACCACCATATTTCAGGGATGGTAATTATGATGTTTTTAATGTTTATATATTATAATTATAAAATAATTATACCCCCACCCTATAAAATATAATATAAAATCTTAATTCTTACCTTCCAATTCATTGGAATACAAAAACATCGCTCGTGCGTATGTGTGGACTGCCACCTCCATAAATCGATGTGATTTGTTTTTCATTTTAATTTTATATAAATGGTAATAAGTATGAATTTTATGGATATATATGGTTTATATGGTAAAATAATTATTATTAAAATGATAATAATTATTTATCTATCTTTTTTTCCATTCATCAAAAAATTAAAATAGTTTTCATGCGTACGTTCGGCATACCGTCTCCCCAAATTGTGTAATTCATTTTTCTATCTATAACTTTTACAGATGACCCAACATATCTTTATAGTGAATAGAAATTATAATTATACAATTATTAACAATATTTATATATTATAAACATTATCAAAACTATCAAACCAAAACATACATGAAAAACGAAACAGTTATCACCCAGAAAAATGATTTTAATATATAATTATCAATAAATGGGTGATAAATGATTATAAGTAAATAATATATGGAATGACATATATTAATATGTTTTTTAATATATATATATAATCAATATATATATATAATAAATATATATTAATAATATAAGAGGTTCGAACACATAGGAAGGAAGTCAAACCTGAGGTAAGGGTTTATTTCATAATCTCATCACAATTCGAGATTCTCTCCATTGGGAGAGTATTTTCTTCCATATCTATATTTTACAAAAATATTTTAATTTTTTTTACTATCCTACATAAATTCATTTTTATCTAGGTTTAATCTTTTTACAAAATATTTTTTTAAGGAATCAACTTTTTATTTTTCAAATGAGCTACTTTTTGACTTTTACCAAAAGTGTAAGAGGAATGTTTTTTAACTTTTATTAAATGAATAAAATTTCATTCTTAAATTATCTATCAATTATTTTAATATCAGATTATATTTTTACTCTGTTAATTTTAAATAAAATGGTTTATTTAATATGCGGGGAGTTAATATTTTTAAAATAATTAATGTGAAGAGCATATCTTCCTCAAAAAATATTCCCACAATCACGTTAAATTATTTTCAAATATTTTAAAATCATTTGGTGAATATTATTTTTTGGGTTTACTAAAATGGTACCATAAAATAAATTTTTTTGAATGATTTATGGTCAACTTTACTATGGAATGTATTGATATTTCGTATGATTATTCTTCCAATAAAGATAGTTATTGATTTTTAAGGAATTTTGATTAAGTTGTATTATTTATTAATATCATAGCGACCCTCTATGTTCATACATTAACTTTACATTACTTTTTTGTAATACTTAAAACATTATACTAACAGGTACCCAAATAAGGTTCTAGTCTAGTTCCTTTGGAAACATGGAAACCGAAACACCGATACATAAGTGAGGTACATTATCTCTGACTATGTTTTTCATGAATAGAAACCCTGTTAGAAGCATAATACATAATATATATCTTCATAAACGTGGGATATAAACATAAAAATATGTGAGATCAGATTCTCATTAAAGGTAAATAAGGGAGACATGTAATCATAAGAATGAGCATAAGGTGATGAGAACATGATCATAACATTGGAAGATCATACCCTTCATAACATCACATTATAAACATGAATCATGGCATAAATCCTTGCAGTTTATAAGACATGAATCATAAAGAAATAATGAACATAATATACGAAATCAAAACATAGGAATAAAACACGGATTTGTGGATTTTATATAAGAATATAAAATTATGTCCATAGTAGTCAAGGCCCCGCTACCAATGTCATTTTAGTGTAAAAAGTCTTTTACTGAAATGGGTGCACACCCCATTGCAGCCCTTTATTACTGAACTGAGTTCACTCCTCGTTCCATCCTTATAATACTGAATCAAGTTCATTTCTCATTTCTTCCTTGTAATACTTAATTGATTTCATTTATCGTTACAACCTTGTAATAATAAATCTAGTTCATTTATTATTACATCCAAGTATATCTCATTAGATATAAATATTTATATAATGAATTTGAGAGAGATATAGGTCCCACCCATCTCAAAAAGAAATCATGCATTCATTCTCTACAAATTAATTAACAATAATTTTATAACCCATAAAATTAAATGGGTTCCAACAACATTTAAGCATATCTTTAACTGTGGAAAAAGATAGGTTTCATACTCATTTCATCAAATAATAACCCATTAAAGGAAGTGAGTTTCAAAAGAATATAACCTGTTGAAGTGAAATGGGTTTCATAAGTATCATTCCATCAAAGCATAAACCATTCAACAAATAATATGAATGGAACCTTTGGATCATTTCCTAGAAGAAATTGTCTAACATCAACGGATGTTATCTTAGATGGATAATAACTTCAAAATATATTTTGAAAAAAATTATTGGGGAAAATATCCTTTATTCATTAAAAGAGGATTTTTAAAACATAAAAATATTTTAAAAACCATTTTCTTGAAAATGAAATTGAAAGCTTACAAAAAAATCATTGACACCCATTTGGAATCCTTTTCTTTGAAAATATATAAATAGAGATTGAAAAGATTTTGAAAACTTATAGAGGTTTCTTGAAATTTTTTTGAAAACCATTTCTTTTAAAATACATTTAAATCTTATAAATAGTACTATAAATTATTTTAAAAACTTTTTTCCATGAAAACTTATAAAAGAATCCTGAAACAGTTTTGGAAACAATTTTCCTTGAAATTTTATTAAAGAAGCCTAAAAATTATATATATAATTTTACTTAAAAACTTATAAAATAATCTTGAAAACATTTTGAAAACAAATATCCTTGAAAATCTATAAAATAATATTCAAAACACTTTTAAAGAAAAATTACTTGAAAAATTATAATTGAATCTTAAAAACCTATTGAAAAACACTTTATTTGCAAAATACATTAAAAACTTATAAATAAATAATAATAAAATTTTAAAAACAATTTATTTGAAAAATATTTTTAAAAAAAATTTCTTAAAAATAAACCTTTTAAATATGAAAAGGAAGCTTTACAAAAATGGAAATGGGTAAACCTTTACATGTCGCGGTAGGTAAGAAGAACATTCATTTTTCATGGTAAAAGGTTGGAAAAATGATTTGTTTGGAAAGATACAATAATATTCCTTTGAAAACATTTGTAAGAGAAAAAAAATGAAAAATTTCTTTTAAATATTACAGTATAATAATAAAATATTCTTGGAAACCCTTTTTAGAAAACATGGTTTTGAAGGAACACATATTTCCAACTGAAGAGAGAGTCAGGTCGGACTTTCCTAAAAACACTTTTTTAACTATATGATATAAAAAAGATTAAAAAAATGGTACCAATACATTAATATATCATGAATAACCATAGTATAAGAAAATTAATGAATTTTCTTGAGATATGGATATAATATTTCAATCAAGGAAGCATAATCATAAACAATCTCGAAAACCGGTGAGATTGTTTCAATAAACTCTTATCACTTATTAACTTTGAACCATACTCCCCATGTAATGAAGTGAAGTTAAATAAGGATTAAAATATAATGAAATGACTTATATTCATGATATAACATTTTCAAGGTGTTATTTACACATCCTATAAAAATATAGGTTCATAACATGGCCTGTATCTCAACGAATGTAAATTGAGACAAAACTATCTTACCGATTTGGTAACTTTTGAATCATAAACCCAATGAAAGAAAGAGAATATAATAGATATGTAAATACCAATAATTTTAATTATATGAATCATACAATATATGCATGGAAAGTATACACACCATACAAAAGGAATCGATGGTGAATAATGAATGTATCTCACGAAAAAGAAAGTGAGATGAAAATATCTTACCTTTTTGTATTGACTCTATTTATACTCATACAATATTACTATAAAATAAATATAAGTTTATTATAAATATTTTAAAGAATAATATAATTATATCTAATACCATATATGGTTTGAAAAGACTTTATATTACCCTCTTGTTAAAATAACTATGTTAAGATTTCATTTATGGTAATATTCGCTTTGTTCTACGCATTTACCTTAATTTGTTATATATTTGGTCCTTATAATTATATAATTATTTAAAGAATGTAAAGAATGATATAAATATAATGTATATTCTGTATATTTGTATTATAATCATATATATAATATATATGTATGAAATTGAATACATCATTCATGGAGACAGTAAGTCGTACGTACACATGAAAGTTGATTCTGTTTAATAGTTGTATTGAAAGAAAGTAAGTAAATGAAATATATGTATATATATGTATATATATAATTATTATATTATAATTATTATATCATATATATCATATATATCATATAATTTTACTAAACCATTCTTTAATACATTATATGTAGTGTGTGAATGAATTGTATCACTTTTAGGGGGTGGTAGTCCACACTTCCTCAAACAAAATTATCGTACTTACAACAAATGGAAAGTAAAATATATGTGTTTTACAAGTAATAAAGAATTATAAATATATAATAAATATAATACCTGAAATATATAAATATATTTTCCATTATAATGTCCAACATGAGAGGTGGTAAAGGAAAATTTGAACAATCGTCGTTTTTGTGAAGCGGCAGTTCACCGTACACGTAAACAGTTTGTTCATTTCCCATTAGATAGATGTGTGTGTAAATGTAGGTTGAAACCATATCATAAAAAAATCCTAATATATTTAAAATAGTTATGGTTTTATAAAATATTTTAATAATAAGATATTAGGTAGTGTAGAAAGAAAATAAAATAAAAGAGTTTAAGGGAGGATGTTACCTTTTAATCGGGTAACTCCTTTTGGCTTGCACCAAAGGGATTACTTGGATGAATGTTTTCCCAAATGGAGAATTAAAGGAGTAAGGGATGGATTTTTAGAAGTTTATTGGGTATATCTTGTCATAACCTATGTTTTTGAGAGGTTTTAATAGGAGAGAATGGTAATGGCCTTTTATAGGGGAGGGAAATGACACACTTGTCATTTTTTTTAAAACAAGTTAGGTGTAACCATGTTTTTAACTAAAAAAGGTCATAAAAAACATAAAAACTAAATAATATAAGTTTAATTTCCAAATAATTTCCATAAAATGTGTTTTGGACTAGTGTATAGGTTTTTTGGTCCCTTAAGATTAATATTTAGTCCCTTATTAAGCATAATTTTACCTTAATTGTTGTAATTAATTTTAATTACTTTCACCAATAATTTTGGTAAAAAACAAAGTTAACATTATTATAAATTATAAATTATTATTATTATAAATATTGAATCAATTTTTACAAATTAAAGTCACAAAAGTTTCATAAATTAATTAAATTTGAATCCCGCAGTAGGGTCGACAATGTTGGTTTTTAAAATAAAAACATTCAAAAGTTTGTTATGATTTTATATTAAATTTCAAAGTTTAATTAATTATACTGAACAAAATTGGATTAATTGATAAAATATAATCTAATAAAACTTTTTAACCAAATTGAAATATAATATAACCTTATAAATAATTTAGATTAAATGACAGTTTTGAATTAAAATCTGGTATTTTTCACTATTTGTCAAAAAATAAAGTTTCTTAGAAAAATCCCAAAAATTCACCATAATATAAATTTGAAATTATAAATTAAAAAATAAAGTTTATTTTATCCAATTAAATTTATAAATTTGTTTATAATTTATTTTATTATTTTTCACATAATGACATTAAAATGAGTTTATTTGAGAAAATAGTATTTTTAAACATATGGGGTCTTTACCAAAAATTATATATTTCATTATAAATATGTTTCATTTATATAAAACCATGAAAAAAAATATTTTAAAAATATTTATTACTATTCATATTAATAAGTTTAATGACTAGGTTATAATTATCTCATTTTAATAATTATAACAATAAAATGATGTTTCCTAGAAACTCAGTGTTGTGTGTAACATATGCCAAGTTGGTGTTTTGTGTAACCTATGACAATTATATGATGTCTTAAAGGAATTATTAAATTATTTCAATGAAATATATCAATGAATATGTAATTTATTTGGGAAAAAAGTTCTATAAAAACTCGAGTTGTCACATTCTATGCCCTTTAAAACGAATTTCACCCTCAAAATTAATATGGTTATCAAAGGTTTAATATTTTAAAGTTTCATTCATATAAACCCATATAGTAATAATGGATAATAAAAATTCCATTAAAAATTGAAATTTGGAACCATAAAGTTTACCCAAAGTAACATATAACTAGGTTCCCCCATTAGAGAACATAGGTTGGGAGTGAATATTAGACATATAGAGAAAACGTAAATATTTATAAGGATTGATTGAGGTCATAAATCACAAAAAAGGTAACTATAAAAGAAAAGTTCTGGACCTCAAAGTAATAAATCTGTGATGATTTATAAGGCCAGCGATTTAAAAAAATAATGTATTTAGACAACATTTTTTTCATTACCTAATATTTGAGTAATTATTTTATTGACCAAGAATATAAGGAAACATAGTTACTTGATATATTTATATAAAAAAATTCATTCTTTTGTTATTCTTTTAACAATTTTTAATTCATACATTAATTCAAGAAATGGATGTCTAAGAATTAACTTTGATTCCTGAAGCACTAAAATACAATTTTAGTAGATATTAAGGCCTATAAAATAATGAAAGTGTAACAATTTATCTATAACTATTATTAACAATCAATATGGTTAATAAATTAATCTATAAACATAAAAAGTAACACTAATGTTTCATTATAAATAATTATTCATCAAAAATAATTATACATTAACTAGGACATCGTATAGGCCAGTGATAAGCATGAAACCCTTATCATCCTTTATTAAATGGTTCAAGACCACAAACCTTTTCAAACCTAATTGGTTGTCACCCAACATACATGATGCCCTTTTTGAAAACCATGCTAACATAATTTATAAAATAAATGTGATAGACATCCTTGAAATAATCTTAATCACTTAATATCCTTTTAAGTAATGTTTTCAATACAATCTCAATACATAAATAATTCATCTTAATTTTAACTTAAAATTTTTATGAATGGTTAACCTTATAACTCTTCTAAATGATGGATATCAAAAACATTATAATTAAAGTCATAAAATCATCTTAATATTGATACCATATATATCACAATGTATCTCTTGGTTGTCACATTCCTAACATGTGAATAACCTCGGGTTAAATTCTCTTAGAACATGGTAACAACCTGAATTACCATAAATAATTTTTTAAAACATGCATTCTTAATTATTACATATATTATTGGATATATTCCATAAATCCAAGAAGTTGTAAACTTCACCCATTATATAATGAACTACTTATCAACAAGTCCTTAATTAGTTACAATCTAATCAATACCATCCAATTTAACTATTCATATCCCATGTATCATTATCCAAACAATAATATATTAATATAATTAACATATTAGGGGTTATCCTCTCTTAGTAAAAATAAATTCCTTGTCATTAAATCACTTTTCTAGTCTATCAAAAACATTCAACATAGTCTTTTAAATCATTAGAGAAAAACGTAAACTACACACTCAGTATTTATTTCACCATTCAAAATTATTGAATAAAAATAAAAAAAAACTTTGATAACTTCATCCTTAAGTAGTTTACAAGGCTAATTAATCATATTACATAATAAATCTTTCCTTTCACATTTTATATGTAGTATCATAATCATTAGCAATGTAATCATTACTCACACCACCTTGGTAATTATCTTCAAGATATTTCCTCTTGGAACATTGAGTTGCATAAAAACCATTTATTCCACACTTAAAAACACTTAAACTTCGATGATGCATTATGTAGGTAAATATTATCATCCATTTCATTAACAAAACTCTTCATTTTTTCCTAGTATTCACTTACTTTGTTTCCTTATTTTCTATAGTAAAAGCATCTTATTGGTCCTCTAAGAGATTCACTTAGGTTATTATTTCCCCATTATTGACATAAATGAAACCAAATATTTTTTCCTCCATGGTCTCTATTACCTGAACTCTTAGAGAAATCCTTACATATTTTACTTGGTGAGTCTGAGAGTTGGTTAAGGTACATGTTTCTAATCAGGTTCTGTGAAAACTAGTTAGGCATGATCACAACATCTTTCACTCCAATGATCATCCCACTTGACTGGTCATGAGAAAATCATATATCACATTGAACATTAATCTAGTTCCTTCTAGTTTCTGTAATTGAATAAAACCAGAAGCATGGTGGTAGCATTACATATCATAGCCGAAAATCATATAGTCTTGAATATAATTACTTATAGTATGTCTAAATCATGACACCGTCCTTAATCTATGACAACCTAGGTTCATCCTAGGTTATTCATATCCAACTTATTTTTAAATACTTTATGATAGTTCATTAAGAGTGTGAATTCTGAAAGCATATCCCCTGATAGTATCAAATCAGGTGGGCAGCAAGGTCCATTATCATGTACCTGATTACCTTGAGCCAAGCCTGGAACATCTTTTCAGAGTTTTTACCCCAAGGTATATCTGTTCTTGAGCCACATCCACCTATTTTATCCAAATATGGATATATTTCTCAAGAACCACTCACTTTATCTATTTCCTAAATTCCAGGATATTTTCCTATACTTTTCGTTATCCTTAGACTTATCTATAGGCATGTCCTTAGGGTTCTCATTAAGGTTTTCTCATCCTAGCTTCCAAAGGTTAACTAATCATTTCCTCTAATACCACCAATAGAGACCCTACCTTTCCATACATTAAGATTACAAAACTTTTTTTGAATACTTAAAACATTATAAAAACGGACACCCAAAGACTATACTAGTCCAGTTCCATTGGAAACATGGAAATATAAAAATCAGTACATAAGTGAGATACATTATCTCCCACTATGTTTGTCATCACTAGAACCCTTCTTAGACACATCATACTTAATACATATCTTCATAACCTAGGGAAAGAAACATAAAATAGGGTGATCACAGATGTTCAATAAGGGTAAACAAGGGAGACATGTAATCATAATAATGAGTATAAGGGTATGAGAATGTGATCATAACATTGGAAGATCATACCATGCATACCATCATATCATAAACATGAATCATGGAATAAATCAAGGAATCTCATAAACCATGAATCATAAATAAATAAATAACATAATCCATGAAAGCATAACATAAGAATAAATCATTGATTTCTAGAAGAAACATAAGCATATATAATGATTTCTATAGTAGTCAAGGCATCGCTAACAATGCCATATTAGTAGACAAAGTCCTTTAATGAACCGGGTTCACACCCTGTTCCAGCCTTTTATTACTGAACTAAGTTCACTCCTCATTCCATCTCTATAATTCTGAACTGAGTTCATTTGTCGTTATAGCCCTGTAATACTGAAATGAGTTCATTTCTTATTTTATCACTATATTACAAAACCGAGTTCATTTCTCATTCCATCCATGTCTATCTCATCAGATATAAATCTTTACCCAATTCATTAGAGGGATATATATTGGTCCCACCCATATCATAATGAAATTATACATACATGTTCCATAAATTCATAAACAATCATATAATAACCCATGAAACTAAATGGGTGTCATAAACATGCAATCATATCTTAACCTGGGTAAAAAGACAGTTTTCATACTTTTTTCATCAAAGAATAACCCATGAAAGGAAGAGGGTTTATAAATCATATAACCCATGGAAGATAAATGAGTTTCATAAGCATCATTCCATAAAAACATAAACCATTCAAGAAATAATATGAATAGAACCTTTGGATCATTTCCTAGAAGGGAATGAGTAACATCAACAGATGTCATCTTATATGTAAAATAACATGAAATGATATTTTGAAAAATTTCTTGGAGGAAAATATCATTTCTTCTTTGAAAAAAAATATTTAAAAATTAAAAACATTTTGAAAACAATTTTCTTGAAAATAAACTTGAACACTTATAAAGAAATATTTTAAAACTATTTTAAAACCTTTTCTTTGAAAACATATAAATAGAGTACAAAAATGTTTTGAAAAACATTTTCCATGAAAACTTATAAAAGGATCTAGAAATTTTTTTTTTCAAAACATTTCTTTTGAAAAAAATTGAAACTGTATAAATAAACCTTGAAATAATTTTGAAACCCATTTTCATTGAAAACTTATAAAATAAGCTTGAAAACATTTTGAAAACAATTTTCCTTCAAAACTTATAAAAGAATATAGAAAACATTTTGTAAAAAATTTTCCTTGAAAACTTATAAAGGAATCTTGAAAACATTTTAAAAACAATTTTCCATGAAAATTTATAAAAGAAGCTTAAAAAAATTGAAAACAATTTTCCTTGAAAACTTATAAAGGAATCTTAAAAACCATTTGAAAAACACTTTCCTTGAAAAATAATTTTAAAATATATAAAGAAATCATGAAAAGTTTTAAAAACAATTTATTTGAAAATTATTTTAAAGAAAATTATAAAAATTAACCTTTTAAACATGCAGATGAATCTTCACAGAAATTATATTAGGTGAATCCATATAAGTCGTTGAAGGTAAGAAGTGCATTCTTTTTGCAAAGTAAAAGGTTAGAAAAATGACCTGTTTGGAAAGCGACAATAATATTCGTTTAAAAAAATTAGTAAAAGATAATTAGTGAAAAAATTATTTAAACATTATAGTAGAATATTAAAATATTCTTAAAACTCCTTTTTCTAAAACATGGTTTTGAATGAACATAGATTTCTGACTGAAGAGAGGGTAAATTCGGGATTTCTTAAAAACACTTTCTTAACTATCTTATATACCAAAGAGTAAATAAATAGTACCAATACATGAATATATCATGAATAACCATAGGATAAGAAAATTCATGAATTTTCTTGAGATATGGATTATAATATTTCAATAAAATAAGCATAATCATAAACAATCTCGAAAAATGATGAGATTGTTTCCATAAACTCTTATCACATGGTAAATTTGAACCATAATCCTCATGTAATAAATTTAAATAAAATGAATATTAAAATATCATTAAATTAATTAGGTTCATGATATAACATATCATAGGAAATATGTACACATCATATAAAAATATAGGTGCATAACAAGGCATGCGTCTAAAGGAAGGAAAATTGAGACAAAACTATCTTACTAATTTGGTAACTTTTGAAATATAGACCCCATGAAAGAAATATCATAGAATGGACATGTAAATACCAATTATTTTAATTATAAGAATCATAAAATACATACATTTTCATTATACACACCATTAAAATGGAATGGGTAGTGAATAAATCATGTAGATCTCAGAAATAAAAAGTGAGATAAAAATCTCTTACCTTGTGTCATGAATCTCTTCAAACTCATACAAGATTCATGTATAATAAATATAATCGTAACTTACATATTATACAGAAAAATATTATTATATCTAAAACCATATATTTTTTTATTAAGACTTTATATTACATGCTTGTTAACAATCATATGTTAAGGTTTCACGTCGGGTAATATTCTCTTTCTTCTTCGCATGTGTCTTAATTTTTTATATATTTGATCATTATACTTATATAATGATTTAAAGAATATAAAAAATGATATAAATATCATTTAGATTCATTATATTTGTATTATAATAATATATATAATATATAAGTATGAAATGGAATACACTATTCATGGAGATGGTAGGTCGTATGTATACATGAATGTTGTTTCTGTTTATTAATTGTATAGAAAGAAATTAAGTAAATGAAATATATGTATATATATGAATACATATAATTATTATAGTATAAAAATTATATAATATATATATTATAATTTTACTAAACACATCCTTAATACATTCCATCTAGTGCGTGAATGAATTGTGCTTCTTTGAGGGGGTGGTAGTACACACTTCCTCAAACAAAATTATCATATTTACACCAAATGGAAAGTAAAAAAAGATATGTTTCTTAAAAGAAATAAAAAATAAAAAATACATAATAAATAAAATACATGAAATATATAAACATATTTTTTACCATAATTTCCAGATAAGAGGTGGTAAAGTAAAATGAACAATCGTCGTTTAGTGAGGCAGTAGTTCACTGTACACATAAACAATATGTTTGTTGCCTATTAGATGGATGTGTCTGTAAGTGTATGTAAAATAATAACATAAAAACATAATATTATAATTAATATAATGGTTTTTTATACAATCATGTAATAATAAGAGTTTAGGTAGTGGATAAAGAAAATAAAAGAAAAGAGTTTGAGGGAGAGTGTTACCTCTTAATCAAGTAACTCCTTTTGGTTTTCACCAAAGAGCATGTATGGAAGTATTTATACAAAAAGGGAGGATTAAAGGAGGAATGGAGGGATGTTAAGAAGTGTATTTGGAAGTTATTTTTTGAGATTTAGTGGCTTGACAGGATTTAAGAAGATGGAGATGTGGGGTCATTTTATAAGGGAGGGAAAGGACACATTAGGCTTTTGTGAAAACAAGTTAGGTGTACCAACATTTTTACATAAAAAAAGTCATCCAAAAACTACCAAACTCAACAATTTAAGGTTAATTACAAAATAATGGGAATAAAATGGGTTTTGAAAAAGTGGATAGGTCATTTGGTCCTTTAAGATTAATTTTTAGCCCCTTATTAAGCTTAATTTTACCTTAATCATTGTAATTAATTTTAATTACTTTCACTAATATTTTTGGCCAAAAACTAAGTTGATATTATTAAAAATTATAAATTACTCATATTATAAATATGGAATCCATTTTTCAAAATTCAAATCACATAAGTGGTAGAAATTAATTTAAATTTAATCCTGCAGTCGATTCGACAATGTGGGTTATTAAAGTAAAAACGTTCAAAAGTTTCCTATGATCTTATATTCAATTTCAATTTGAAAGTGATTCTAATAACCCACATTATATTAATTGAGAAAAATATATAATCTAATTAATCTTTGAAACCAAATTAAAATATAATTTAACTTCATAAATAATTTAGACGAAAAGGTGGTTTTGAATTAAAATCCGGTATTTTTCACTATTCATTAAAAAATGAAGTTTCTCAAAAAAATACCAAAAATTAACCATATAATAATTTTGAAATTATAAATTCAATAAATAATTTTATTTTATCATAATAAATTTCTAAATGTGCCTAAAATAAATTTAATTATTTTTCACAGAAGGATATTAAGAGTTCATTTGAGAAAATAGTATTTTTATACAATTAAGGACCATACCAAAATTATTTATTTTTTCATAAATATGTTTTATTCATATAAAACCATTGTAAAAAATATTTTAAAAAATATATTACTATTCATGTTACTATGTTTAACGGCTAGGTTATAATTATCTCGTTTAAATAATTATAATAGTAAAATGATGTTTTGTAGAAACTCAGTGTTGCGTGTAATGTACACCAAGTCGATGTTGTGTGTAACGTATGTCAATTTGATTACATATGAAAGTAATGATTGAATAGGTGAAATAAAACATATCAATGAAAATTTAATTTATTCAAGAAAAAATGTCCACAAAAACTCGTTTTGTTGCACATAAGAGAAATGTGATGGACATGGTAAGTATGGGTGGGGCCCGCTATAACACCTTGATTCACAGGTAAGTCTCCTAAGGAAAACTATATTGGTATTTGTATGAGGCCTTAACCATTTATTTTTATATGTCTTGACACAATGCCTCAAATATTTTTAGATGTATTGTCCAAGGCCTCAACGGTATTTTTTAGATATCCAGAATTATGCATTCCCTCATTATTAAATCAATTATTGATTTTAATGTGATTATTTTATTTGTTATGATATCCATTTAAGGGTTTTTATTTCATGTGATAATTTATATAGAATTATTTTGGCCTTCATTGATTATTTCCATATTATTCTTTCCTCGATAGATTCTAATGTATGCATACACTAACTGGGCATCTCCGATCACCCTTTTACTTGTTTTATTTTACCTAGGATGTGAATAAGGGTATTATAAATAAAATTAATGATGAATGAATTATTTTATAATATTTATATATAGACTCTCACTTTTCATACATTAACTTTACATCATTATTTCTAATACTTAATGCATTACTCAAATAGATTCCCAAAGACCATATTAGTTTAGTGCCTTTGGAAACATGGAAAGATAAAAACTGGTACATAAGTGAGCTACATAATCTTTCACAAGGTTCTTCAAAACAATCACCATTCTTAGTCACATCATACATAATACATATATTCATAACTCGTGGAAGGAAACATAAAAAGGTGTGAGCTCAAATGTTCATTAATGGTAAAAAAATGGAGATGTGTAAGCATATTAATGAGCATAAGGGTATGAAAACATTATCATGAAAATTTAAAATCATACCCTGCATATAGAAAAACATAAATTTGAATCACAGAATAAATATTTGCAATTCATAAGACATTAATCATAAGGTAATCAAGATCATAATCCATGAAATCATAACATAGTAATAAGACATAGAATATGTGGCAGACACATAAGCATAAAAACTGATTTCCAAGATAATTAAGTCATAATCCCAAGGCCATATTAGTGGAATGGGTTCACTCCCCAAACCGTATTAGTAGTCAAGAATAAATCCCAAGACCATCTTACCGGAAAATTTCCTTTATGTAACTGGGCTCACTATCCATTCCAACAACGTATTACTGAATCAGGTTTACTTCCTATTCCATCCCTATATTACTGAACTAAGTTCTATCCTCATTTCAACCATGTATTACTAAACTAATTTCACTCCTTGTTCCATCCATGTTTATCTCATTAGATATAAATCTTTATACAATTCAATGGAGGGAGATATAGGTCTCACCCATCTCATAATGAAATCATGCATACATGTGAAACAATAACATAAACAGTCATATATTAACCCATGAAATGAAATGGGTTTCATAAACGTATAATCATATAATAACCTATTAAAAAATATAGGTTTCATAATAATTTCATCAAATTATAACCTCTGAAAAGAAGTGGGTTTCAAAAGCATAAAACTCATGGAAGGGTAACGGGTTTCAAAACATATATCTCGTGAAAGATAAATAGGTTTCATAAAGATCATGGCATCAATAAAAACCCATTCAGAGAAAGAATATGAATGGAAAATTTGGATAATTTCCCTATAAATGCATGAATAACACCAATGGATTTTATCTTAGATGTCAAATAATTTATAAATATCTTTTAACAAAAATTTATTGATGAAAATGTTCTTTATGCTTTGAAAATCATTTTTTAAGAATAAAATTGTCTGAAGACTAATTTCCCTAAAAATAACAATGAAAATTTATAAATAAGATTGAAATAATTTTGAAAATATTTTTAAAGAAAATAATTTTAAAACATATTAAATAATCATTGAGATTATTTAAAACCTTTTCTTTGAAAAAAAACATTTGAAAACATATAAAGAGATCTTTGAAAATCATTTAAAATGATTTTTAAACATAGAAAACTTTTTGAAATCCATTTTTATTTAAATTTTTTAAAAAATAAAAAAAAATTATAGAATATTAGGAATACAAAATTTCTATAGAAAAATAACCTTGTAAACTTTCAAATGAAGTATCAAGGAGATGATGGTCATGACTGTGGATAAGTCTGTACAAGACGAACATTTATTTTTCACCTTAAAAAGTATCGAAAAGTTCCATGATTAGAAAATGACAAGAATATTCATCTTAAACCCATTTTTTAAGAACATAATACATGGGTAAAAAATTCATTTAAACATTATTTGATAATGGTAAAACAGTTTGTAAAAACATTGTTTTTAAAGAACAAAAATTTCTAACCGAAAGGTGAAATTAAGTCATATTTTCATAAAAACATTATCTTAATAATCTCAGGTAAAAAATAGTGTAAAATGGTACCATTAGTTAGATATAACATCAATAAATATAGGGTAATAAAATTCGTGATATTTATTAATATATGGATCATAATATTTCATCAATGGAATCACAACCATAAACAATCTCTATAAATATGAGATTGTAAAAATAAATTGTTACCACATTGATAACTTTGAATCATAATAAAATGGAAAGAATAAAATTATTTTAATCTTAAAATTTCATTAAAATAATAAGATTCATGATATAACATGTCAAAGTCAGTATTACACCTCATAGAAAAATATAGGTTCATAACATGGCATGTGTCTCAAAGAAGAAAAATTAAGACAGAATTACTTTACCAATTTGGTAAATTTTGAAACATAGACACCATGAAAGAAATATAAAAAATAGACATGTAGATAAATATAAATCTAATTATAATAATCATATAATACATTCATGATCATTATATGTTCCACACAAAATAAATTATTGTTTTATAAGACATAAGTCTCACAGAAATAAAAGTGAGATGAGAAAATTGTTACCTTAAGTCTTGACTCTTATCATACTCATAAAAACCTCCTATAAAATAAATATAATTTTATTATACATCTATTACAGGACCATATTAAATATATAATTACTTATATTATTTTATTATGACCTTTTATTACCCGCTTATTAACTCTTCTATGTTAAAGTTAGTTTCGGGTAATAACCACTTTCTTTTTCACATATTTTTTGATTTGTTATATTTTGTTCCTCATACTTATATCATGATATATAAAATTTAATCCATGATATAAATATCACATAAACTTATAATATATGTATTTATAATAGTCAATAAAATCTAAAATGGAATATATTGTTCATTGAGATGGTTGGTTGTACGTACACATGAATGGTGTCTCCATTTTATTATTATATTGAAAGAAATTATGTAAATGAAATATATGTATATATTTATATATATATATTAAATGTATAATTATTATTTAATATATATAATATACTTTTAATAAACTCATCCTTTATACATTTACTTAAAAGTTGGAATGAATCACATATTTTGAGGAGGTGGTAGTCTACACGTCCACAAATGAAGTTATTGTATTCACACAGAATTGAAAAAATGATGGCATGTGTTTTATAATAACTAATTAATAATAAATACATCATAAATATCATATATATTTTACATCATAATTACCAACCATGAATGTGGTAATGTAAAAAACGAACAACATCGTGTTGTGAGGAGGTAGTTCACCGTACACATGAATAGTAATTTTGTTACCTCTTAGATGTAAGTGTGTGTAAGTGTAGGTTTAAAACTTAATTTAACAAAATATAAGTATATTTAGTGTAATAATTTTATTATTTAATCATGAAATAAGAAGATTTTTTGGTTTGGAGAATGAAAATAATTCAAAAGAGCTTAAGGAAGAATGTTACCTCTTCTTGGTGTAACTCCTTTTTCTTTGCACCAAAGGGATTACTTGTCTGGATTTATAAACAAAGAAAGGATTTATGATGGAGGGAACGAATTTGGGATATTATTTGAGAATATTTTTGGTGATCCAAATTTCTTGATAGTTGTGAGGAAGTGGGAGGGGTGAGTGCCTTTTTATAGTGGAGGTGGAGTGGATTCTTGTAAATTTTTGAAAAGGAAATCTCACAAATGTTTTTACCATGTCAAGTGAAAAACATAATGAAAAAAATTATATAAAAGGGAATTTATGGTACAAATATTTCAATAAAATGTATTTTCAACAAGTTTCTAGGTTATTTTGGGCCTTAAATTTATGGTTTAGTCCTTCATTAGGCTAATTTTTCTTTTAATCGTTGTAATTAATTATAATCACTTTCACTAATCCTTTTGGTAAAAAAAAATTTTACATTATTAGTCATTATAAATTATGATTATTCCAAATATTTAATACATTTTACAAAATTTCTATCGTATAAGTGGAAAAAATTAATTTAAATTTAATCCTGTAGTCGGGATGACAACGCGTGTTTTTAAAGTAAAAATGTTCAAAAGGTGGCTAAGATTGTATATCCAATTTCAAATATAAATTGATTAAATTTACCAAAATTGGATTAATTGATTTATATTTTATCAAATTAAAATTTAAAACCAGATTAAAATACAATTTAACTATATAAATAAATTGGATGAAATAGTAGTTTTAAATTAAAATTCAGTATTTTCATTATTCGTCCAAAAATAAAATATTTCAGAGAAAATACAAAAATTTAACTAAAGTAAATTTTTATATTACTATTTAAAAAATTATTTTTTTTACAAATAAAAATTATAAAACTTTGTAAAATTATATTTAAAGTGCATTTTCTAATAAAATTTGGTAAAATTACATTTAAGAAAAATATAAATCTTTACGACTAAAGTTGGTTTTATTATAATTTTCTATCTAGAAAACACATAATATGAAAATTAAATTTTTTATTGAATATAATATCTATATATTTCATATAAATAAATTATCAAAAAAAAATTAATTGAATGGTTGTGGAAAAACATGTTCGATTGCATAAATATAGTTTTTCCACAAAAGATTTCATATATTTTTATGAGGGTTTTATTTTCATTTCAAAGTAGTTGGTCAACAAATTAATTTTTATTATATGTATTTATAAACCATGTTTTCATAATTTAATTAATATTTTTTAATAACCACCATTCCAATGGCTGTGTGACAACTATAATTTCATTTTAATAATAATATTAATATTGCTGTGTAGTTTGATAAAACTAGGTCTTGTGTAACACAATACAAGCATAGTGTGGCATATACAACAAGCTAATCTAAGTCTTTTTTTTAATGTATGTTTTAATTGGTGTTGTGTATAACTCAATCCAAACATAGTTCTTTCAAAATATAAAAAAAAAAGAAATATTCAGTGATGTTTGAAATTAAAAATATCAAAAAGATTTAAATTAATATTAAAAAATCCCAAAATCTCAAGGTGTCACATTCTAACCCCCTTAAAATGAATTTATTCCTAAAAATTTATCTATTTCATCAATATTTTAATACTTGGATGTTCGTTTCATAAAAACTCAAATCATAAAAATTTATATTAAAACTTAAAATTAAAAAATGGAAAGTCGGAACAACAATGTTTAACCAAAGTAACTCATAACTAGCTTCCCAAATAAGAGAACAAAGGTGGGAATTAAAACATGGACATGTAAGATAAATTTTTTCATTGATTTATGATGACCAGTTATGGAGAACATTGATCAGTAGAAGTGGGTAATCAAAAAACCATAAATATATGACGATCTTAGGGACAATTTGATTCATAAAAAATGAAGGTACTAAGATTAATCTTTTTATTGATATCCTTTTATGAGAGTGAAGGAATACGTGTATTTTATATGAACATAAGAAAATATACTTACTCTATTTAATTCCTTTTTATAATCACAATCTCACCCTTTGGTTGATTCTTTCTTGATTGCATCACTTACTTCAAGAAATGAAGGTGAATTTGTCATTATTGAAGAACTAATAGATCATGAGGTAGAATAATAATTAATTCCATCAATATTTAGTTAAAATCATAGAATATTTTTTATGATAGGTTATCAAATATGCATAGACACTCATATGGTGAGATAATAGTTTAATCTTTAAAACTTCATTCAAAGTTTAACATAAACCATCCATAAATAGTTAACCTTCTAAACCTTCCAAAAGATAAAAATCTCAAGACTTAGAAATATGGTCACTAAATCAGCTTAACATTGATCCCCCATGTATCATAAAATATATTTCTATCGTCACATACCAAACATGTGAATACCATCATTGTACATTCTCTAAAAACATGGTAACAACCTGAATTACCATAAATACTTTTGGAAAACATGCATGATTCTTCATTACAAAGATTACCAGATATATTCACTAAATCCAAGAAGTTGTAAAATTCATACATGACAACATAGATTACTTTTTCAAAAAATAACTTATCGTCTCTGAGGTTATAAATACTATCCAATTTTACTTTATCTACAACATCATATCTTTATCCATAAAAAATATCATTTTCTCATCCTTAGGAACATGTTAAGGGTTACCTTCCCATAGTATAACTTTTCCATTAAATAAAAAAATGTTCATCAGTATCAATTAACTAATTCTTCAAAATCCTTAAAGAAACTTCTACATACAATCCTTATACACTACAATATTCATATAACATAATCTTTGAATTCCAAAACATATAAACTTGAATCATCCAACTTTATTCTTAAACAATTACTCGGGCTTCATCATATTATTCCTTAATACACCTTTACTATAATATGAAAAAATTATCATGTCTTAAGTATCCTTAGTCTCAATATAATCATTCTAATTATGTTTAATGTAAATAATACTGTTAGAACATCCATACCTTTCACATTTCATTAACGATCTCTTTATCTTCAGTATTATAACCAATACTTGTACCATATTCATAATTATGTTCATGATTTTTACAATTAAGAAATCTATTTTCATAATTCCTATACTTTCCACAACTAAAAAATTCAATTTTAACCATGTTTCTTCAAGTTACTATCATTGAATAAAACCATAAATCATACTGTGAGAAACACTTATCATATAAAAAACTATATAATCAAACAAAATTACAAATAGGATATTTAAATCATGTCACATTATTCTATAATATATGAAAACTTAGGTTTATCCTTGGTCATTCATAGTAAACTTATATTTAAATCCTTTATTATAGTTCATAAAGTTTTTTTGTATTCTTAAATCATATCCCCTAAGCATGTCAAACTAGGTGTCTAGAAAGGCTCGTTGTTGTGTACTAGGATATGCTTGAGTTAGGCATGACACACCTTTTCATATTTATAACCCCTAGATATATCTATGGTAGATCCACATACACTTTTAGTATCCATAAATGGATTTATTACTAGGAAACAACTCACTCTATACTTCACAAAAATTCAAGGACATTTTCCTAAACATTAAAACAACCATATACATATCCTTAGAGACATCACGAGACATATCCTTATAAACATTCCTAGGGATCTCACTAAATTTTTGTCATCCTATCTTCCAAAGTATGACTAAACCTTTTATCTTATTCTAACTATAGCGACCCTCTGTTTTCATACATTAATGTTACATCATTTTTTCAGAATACTTAATAAATTACTCAAACTGATTCCCAAAGACTATATTATTTTATTTCATTTCGAAACATGGAAACATAAAAACATGTATATAAGTGAGATACATTATCTCCCACTATGTTCTTCATAACTAGAACCATTCTTAGACACATTGTACATACTACATATCTTCATAACCATTCGAAGGAAACACAAAAAGTAGTGATCTCAAATGACCAGTAAGGGTAAACAAGAGAGAAATCTAATCATAATCATGAGAATAAGTGTATGAGAACATGATCATGAAAATATACAATCATACATTTCATATTACAGATCATAAACATAAATCATGGAATAAATATTAGAAGTTTATAAGACATTAATCGTAATTTAATTAGGAGCATAAGCCATCAAATCATAACATATGAATAAGACATGGAATTTATGGTAGACACATAAGAATATAACAATGATTTTCATGGTAGTAAAGGTTTAATATCAAGTCCATATTACTGTAATCTTTTCACTCTCTAAACCATCTTAGTATTCGAGGTTCACTCCCAATACCATCTTAGCAGAAAAGGTCCTCTAATGAACCTAGTTCACTCCCCATTCCAATATTATATTACTGAATTGGGTTCAATTTCGGTTTTATCCCTATATTATTAAACCAGGTTCACTACCCGTTCCATCCCTGTATTACTGAACCAATTTCTCTCCATATTCTATCCATATATTACTGAACTGATTTTACTATTAGTTCCAGCCTTTTCTATCTCATGAGATATAAATCTTTACCCAATTCAGTGGAGGGAGATATAGGCCTCACCCATCTCATAATGAAATCAGGCATACATGTGCCACATGAGCAGAAACTATTATATCATAACCCATGAAATTAAATGGGTGTCATAAAAATGTAATCATATATTTACCTATAGAAATAGATAGGTTTCATAATAATTTAATCAAACTAAAACCCTTGATAAGAAGTGGGTTTCAAAATTATAAAACTCATAGAAAAGGAATAGGTTCAAAAACATATAACATGTGAAAGAGAAGCGGGTTTCATAAAAATCATGCAATCAATACATAAACTATTTAGAGAAAGAAAATTAATGGAACATTTGGATCATATTTCTTGAAAGTCATGATTAACACTAATGTATGTCATCTTAGATAGAAAATAATTTGGAAGTATCATTTAAAAAAATTTCTTGAGGAAACTATCCTTTATGCTTTAAAAAAACTACATAAAATATTTTGAAGACCATTTTCCATGAAAATAACCTTGAAGATGTATAAAGAAGATTGAAAACATTTTTTAAACTTTTTTAATTTAAAATACAGTGAAATATTATTAAATTATCTTTGAGGTCATTTAAACCGTTTTATTTAAAAAAAACCTTCTGAAAACATATAATGGGATCTTTGAAAATCATTTTAAACACTTTTAAAACATTAAAAAAAAATTATAACTCATTTTATTTGAAAACAATTTTAAAATTAAAAAAATTCTTTAAAAAACTAACATTGTAATCTTATAAATGAAGTATCAAGGAAATAATAGTCTTAATGTTGGATATGTTTGTACATGACAAATATTCCATTTTTACCTTAAAATTTTAGAAAAGTTACATGATTATAAAATGAAAAAAATTGATTCCTTTTAAAACCATTTTGTGAAAAGTTAATATATGTGTAATATTTTATTTAAACATCATATTATAATAGTAAAAAAAATTTAAAACATTTTTAGAAAACACAGTTTTGAAATAACATAGATTTTTGACCAAAAAGAGAAATTAAGTAAGAATTTCATAAAAAATGTTTTATTAAATATATTATATACCAAAAAGTAAAAAAATGGTAAAATTACTTGGATATAACATGAATAAACATATTTTAATAAAATTCATGAGACTTCTTGAAATATGGATCTTAAAATTTCAGTAATGGAATTATAATCATAAACAATCTTGATAAATGATGAGATTGTATCAATAAATTGTAACAACTTTGGTAATATTGAATCGTGAAAAAATGTAAATAATAAAATTAAACTGAAATTAAACTATCATGAAAAGATTTATATTCATGATATAACATGGAAAACACATTATATATACCTCATAGAAAAATATAGGTTTATAACATGACCTGTGTCTCAATGAACAAAAATTTAGACAGAATTACTTTACCGATTTGGTAACTTTTAAAACATAAACATCATGAAATAAATATCGTAAAATAGATAATAAAATACACATAAATTTAATTATAATAATCACAAAAAATATTCATATATACTATATACATCACACAAAATAAATGAGTGGTGAATAATTCATAAGTCTAACAGAAATAAAAGTGCGGCGAGCAAACCCTTACCTTATGTCTTAACTCTCGTCAAACTTATACAAACCTCCTATATAATAAATATAAGTTTATTAGAAATATATTATAAGAAAATATTCAATTATTTAATAACATATGTGATTTTATTATGACATTTTATTACCCATCTTATTTACTTTTCTATGTTAAAGTTTTGTTTCCGGTATTAACTGCTTTGTTTTTCAGATGTGGCTTGATTTGTTATATTTTAGACCTCATACTTATATTATGTTATATAGATTATAAAAAATGGTATAAATATAATATATATTCATTATATATATATATATTTATAATAATATGTAAAATATAAAATAAAATACATCGTTCATAGAGGCGGTAGGTCGTACGTACGCATGAACATAGTTTCTGTTTTATTGTCATATTGAAAGAAAGAAAGTAAATAAAATATATGTATATACAAATATAATATAATTATAGTAGAATTATTATTTAATATATATCATATACGTTTACTAAACCCATAATTGATATATTTCATGTAAAGTGTGAACGATTCACATGGCTTGGAGGAGGCCGTAGTCCACACGTACACAAACGAAGTTATCGTGTTTACACAAAATGTAAATCATGAAGGTATGTGTTTTGTAATAATTACAGAAGAATAAATACATCCTAAATTTCATATATATAATATAAAAACATAATTTATATCATAATTCCCAACCATGAGAGGTGTAAAATGAAAAAATGGACAACATCATTTCGTGTGGCGGTAGTTCACCGTACACAAGAACAGTAAGTTTGTTACCCATTATATAGAAGTGTGTTTAAGTGTAGGTTGAACCCTTATCATAAAAAAATTATTTATATTTATTATAATAAGGTTATTATTTAATCATGGAATAATAATATTTTAGTGTTTGAAGAATGAAAATGAAACAAAATAGTATGAGGAAGAATGTTACCTCTTCTTTGGGTAACTCCATTTGGTTTGCACCAAAGGGACTCCTTCAATTAATTTAATCCCAAAGAGATAATTTTATAATTAAAGGAATATTTTTTGAGATTATTTGATTATATTTTTTCACAATACAATGTACTTTATGCGTGTGAGGAATTGGTAGGTGTGAGTGTTTTTTTATAGTAGTGGAGTGGTATTCTTTTTTATTTTTGAAATGGGAATTCCACCCACATTTTTTCCATTTCAATTTGCACCAATAATGGATAAAATTACAAAATATTTATTATACGGTATAAATATGTCTATAAAATGGATTTTGGAAAAGTTTCTAGGTCATTTTGGGCCTTAAGTTTATGGTTTAGTCCTTTGTTAAGCATATTTTTATCTTAATCAAAGTAATTAATTTTAATCGCTTTCACTAATAATTTTGTTCAAAAAATAAATCAAACTTATTAGAAATTAGAAATTATTATTATTAAAAATATTTAATCCATTTTTTAAAATTCAAATCATGTAATTAGAAGAAAATAATTTAAAATTAATCCTACATTCGGGACAACAATGCGGGTTTTTTAAGTAAAATGTTCAAAAGGTTACTAAGTTTTTATATCCAATTTCAAAGTGAAATCGATTCTAATAAACTCAATTGGATTAATTGATGTATATTTTATCTAACTAAACTTTTAAAAAAATAAAATATAATTTAAATGCATAAATAAATTATATGAAAAAATATTTTTGAATAATAATTCAGTATTTAACATTGTTCATCCAAGAATAAAATATTTTAGAAAAATACCAAAAGTTTACCCAAAGTAAATTTTGAAATTGAGATTTAAAACATGAAGTTTATTTTTCTAAATATAAATTATAAATTTTTATAAAATTATATTTAAAATGGTTTTTCCATTAAAAGGTGGTCAAATTACCTTTTAGAAAAAATATAAATCTTTATGAGTAAGGTCGTTTTTATTCATATCTCTTGTGTATAAAAAACACAATATGAATGTTAAATAGTAAATTGGATATAATATCTATATGTTTCATATAAATAATTTATAAAATGTGTTTTAATTAATTTATTGAGGTAAAATGTGTTTGATAACATAAATATAGTATTTTAGCAAAAGATTTCATATATTTCCAAAAGGGTTTTATTTTAATTTCTAGGTAATTGGTACCCAAAATAATTCTTATTATATGTATTTATAAATCATATTTTCATAATTTAATTAAAATTTATTAATAACCATCATTCCAATGGTTATTTGATAACTATAATTATAATTTAATAATATTATTAATAATACATTATAGTTTTATAAAATTAGGTCTTGTGTGTCACACAAGTTATCAAGGGAACTCTGAATTGTGTGCAATACAAGCCAAACATAGTGTTGTGTGTACCAAAATCTAATATAATTCTATCATGTAATGTATGGTTTACTTTTTCTGCATATAACTCAATCCAAACTTAGTTCTTTCGTATGATAAAAAGATATATTCAGTGTTGTGTGAAATGATTTTTTTAATATTTAAAATAATTCGAAAAAATGTTTCAAAAAATCCTGGGGTGTTATAATGTATTTAATATTTCTAATGCAATATGAGAATAATTTTTGTATCTAGTTTTTTCAAGACTATTGAACTATTCGGCCCTTTGGGATGTGATATCTTGTAGCTAGTTACAATGTAATAATGTAACCATTGGCTTTAGGATACTGGGGTTGTGGCCTTTATAGTTGGTATTAAAGTAAGTTTAGTAGAAACCTTGAGAAATGGATTTTGGATAACATATATTAGGAGATGTATCCCTATGAAGGACTTTGATAATATTCCCATAGAATTGAAGCTTATAATTTTGACATTAGTTATACATAAATTTTCAATTTATGTTACATGTTTCACTAGTTTTTAAATTATACATTATTATTCATAATGTTATAATATAATCTAGTGTATTCTATTATTTATAAATGTTTCCTAGTAGAAGGAATGGAAACTCTATCAATATACATAATCCAAATAGTGATTTCTCTCCTAGACAATATATTGTTGCTAGATCTAGAGTTGTAGCTCGAATAAAAAAAATAATTATTATATTGGGGTAGATGAATCAGATTATGACCAATAACCATGATTATATGGATCATCCTATAGATATAAAGTATGATGTAATAATTTTATACCACTTTATGCATCAACAACCTCCATAATTCAATGGAACAATGGATACATTTGTAACTGATAAAAGAATAAGTTCCATAGAGAAGATATTTATCAATTTGAGAAGTAATGGAAGAGAGAAGGTTTTCATTCTAGTTTATCTAATCTCAAGGGATGAAGATCAATGGTGTTCATTGATTAGAAACACTAATAATGAAGAGAAAATAGATAGCATGGAATGGAAGTATTTTAAATAAATTTTCTTCAATAAATATTTTCTTCAAGATTAATGAATGGATATGGAAAGTAAAGTTTTGTGTTTGAGAGAAAAGGGAGATAGAAATGTTTCTATGTCTGGAGCCAAATTTACAAGGATAGAAAGAAATGATATAGAATACATACTTATTCCAAAGATTAAGATTAATAATTTATTTGATGGGTTAAATCCATTCCATTGGGGGGAAATAGTCTCCAAAAAATCCCATCATATGAGGACACAGTCTCATGTGATATCAAGATAGAGAAAGAATTATCTAATTGGAATTAATTCAAGGGAAAGAAATATAAGAAAAGGATGGAAGATCTAAAAATGTATAAGGGTAATTAGAGAATGGTAATTTTCTAACATGATATACTTTTGTAAGGAAACACCTGAGTACCTATTTAAAAGGAAAAATGAGCTTTCTTGAACTGTAGAAAAATATTCCATCATGCTCATGATTTCAATGGAAAGAAATAAACAAAAAAATTTGAATGATTTAACTATAAGGATATGGGGAACTTTGAAAATAGTTGACCCCGATATCAAGGGAAGTTTTCCCACAAGATTTCAAGGAAATGAGGTAAATATTTATTTATCACAATAGTATAGATTGAAATTCCTAATGATTTTGGAGATGGTACTTTATTCATATCTTCAAATTTATCCAATGCTTTACTTGATTCTGGATCCTATCACTATTTCATATCTTCCATGTTTTCCATCAATATTAGATTTTTCCCTATCATCTTAAGAATGGAATTATCATTTAAGACTCCTAGTGGATATCTCACTACAATAAGGATGTGTCTTCCAGTTCTTATTATGACACATAAACATTCCCAATTTGTTGCCTTTATTATTATACCCATGGTGTATTTTGACATAATCTTTGGTATGGACTATTTTTCAAAATATGGAGAAAAATATATTATAAAGAGATGTAAATTTTTATTAATGTTGAAGATATAGAATTTCTTATCTTTAGAGGGGGTACTTTATCATCTAATTCATGTTCAGATCCACCCCTTTAGCTCTTCTAAATTAAATTATTGAATAATATAAGTAAAAATATACAAATGTAAAAGGTGATATAAACATTTATGATGTAAATTTTATATAGGAATACATTTATATATTTATAGAGTAATTAATTGTACATCCACCAGAGCATAAATTTTAGTTTTCCATTGATTTGATCACTGATCCAAGACCAATATCAAAGACTACCTATGAAATTTCCACTATTAAATTAGTGGATTTTAAAAATAAAATATAGGATATATGTGATAAATTATTTATAATCCCTAGTTATTTACCTTGGGGATCCCCTATTCTTTTCCTTAAAAATAAATAGGTATATATAAGGTGCTGTATTAATTATAATAAAATCAATTCTATTATAATAAAAAAAACAAGTTTCATCTTCCTTGCATTGATGAATTATTATATCAACTTCATAGATCTTATTATTTTTTAAAGATTAAGATTTGTTCTAGATATCATCAATTGTGACTAAATAAGGGAGATATCCCAAAGATATCATTTTTAATGAGGTATGGACATTACGAGTTCATAGTAATTTCATTTGGATTTAGTAACTCGCCCTATTTATTCATAAATATAATGAATAGAGTATTCAAGGAATATCTTAATAATTATTTTTTTGTATTTATAAATGATATATTGGTGTAATAAAAAAACTCTATGTGGACCATGAGAATTACTTCCAGATCATTCATGAAACTCTTAGAAGAAAATTTTTATATGGTAAATTTAGTAAGTGTGAATTTTGGATTTAAAAAAGTTTCTTTTCTTTGCCATATTTTCTAAAATGATGGAATATTGGTCAATCCTATAAAGAAAAAGGTATCCAAATAATGGCCTACACCAACAAACATAACTGAGGTATTCAATTTCATTGGTTTGGCTGGTTACTATAGGTGATATGTTCAAAAAAAATCATTATTGTATAACCCATTAACCAAGCTTACATGTAAATATTTTATTGTCATATGGGAAAAGAAATGTGAATAATTGCTTGAATAGTTAAAGAGGATATTGGTTAATGATATTATTTTGAATATACCTATAGGAAATGATGTATTTGGGATATATAGTGAGGCATCAAGGAAGGTACATTGTTGTGTCCTTATAAATAATGATAAAGTTATTATCTATGCATCAAGGTTGTTAAATACTCAAGAGTAAAAATATCCAACCGAAGATCATGAATTAGAATAGGTAATAATTTATATAATGATATAGAGACACTATATCTATGGTGAAAGATGTGAGATATATATAGATCATAAGAGTTTTAAATACATATTATCAAAGAAATAACTCAACATGATGCAAAGATTATGAATTGACCTAGTTAAGGATTATGATTTCTCAATACACTAATATCTAGGAAAAGAAAATAAGGTATAAGATTCTCTAAGAAGGAAATATCATAGATTTCTAAAGAAAATGAGGATTTACTGGGATGCTATGTTCGTGGATTTAGAAAATATTGATCTATAAATTACTAAATTAGGGGAAACATCACTCCTTTTATAAATGATTTCAAAAACTTCTATATTGGAAAATATAAAAATTTTCCATATTGATGATGAGAATATTAAAATGAAAATTAATGGTATCAATGATGGGATATTTTTAGACTTAATATATGAAGATGGGGTTTTGAAATTCGAAAAGAGGTTGTATGTTCCATCTATATTAAAGATAAAAGTATAATTATTATATGATTCCCATTTCTTTAATTTATCTGTACACCCAGGAAGCACCGACATGTATAGGGTTTTGAAGGAACACTTTTTGTGGGATAATATGAAGTGGGAAATTGATTATTACATGTTAAGATGTTTGGTTTTTCAATAATTAAAGGCTAAGAGACAACATCCAAGAAGAGTCATGAAACTTTTGAATATTCCTATATGGAAATTGGATGACATTATTGATATTTTCATTGTATTACCAAATAATATTTTAAAGAATCATACAATATGGGTTATTGTTGATCAACTTACGAAATTTGAAAATTTCCTTACTATAAGAGAAGATTTTCCTCTTGTGAGCCTCATAAGACTATATATTAACAAAGTTATAAGACTTCATGGAGAACCTCTATAAATTGTATCTAATCATGATCCATGATTTACAACAAAATTATAGAAAAGTATTTATAATGATCTTGATACAGATCTTTATTTGAGCACCACATATCATCCAAAAGACTATGGTCAAATAGAAAGGACTATATATACTTTATAAGACATGTTTATGGATTTCTCACTTGACTTTAAACATATGTGGGATTAGTATATACCTTTTGTAGATTTATTCTGTAAAAATGGAATCCATTTGAGTATTCAATTGGGGTCATATTAAGTATTATATGGAAATAGGTATCCTACTCCAACTTATTGGGATGGAGTTGGTGAAATAAATCTTATAGGCTCAAAACTTGTGGATGAAACAATGAAAAAGTTCAAGACTATTAAAACCCATATCAAAGTAGGAAAAATAGGATTTCCAATAAGTAGAATAAATATTTTAAATTTCAAGTGGGAGATCATGTTTTCATAAAGTTGTCTCTATGGAAGTGGGTTATGATATTCTTTTTGAAATGAAAAAAATCCCCAATTACATCAAACCTTTTAAAATCCTATAAATAATTGGAGTTTTTTCATTCCATTTGGAAATTCCCCATAACTTTATAAAGTACATGATGTGTTACATATCTCTTTGTTAAGAAACTAAATTCCAGACTTGACGTATGTGATGAATTCTAAAAAAATAGAATTCAAACCTAACTTATCTTACTATTAAGATATTATCTACATTCTGGACATTAGAGAATGAGTTTTAATGAATTGAATGACTAGGCTAGTAAATGTACTATGGAGAAATCAAATGATAGAAGTGGAAATGTGGGATCCTAAGGAAATTATGTTGAATAACTACCCAACTCTATTTCAAATGTGAAATTGTAAAAAATTAAAGAATTAATTATTTTTGGGAAGAATGTATAACCAAAATATTTTATGTTATTACCCTTTTATATAAAATTAAACACTTTTATATCTTGTGTTGCAGGAAATATCGAGTTCAAATGAACCCAGATCTATTATTATGTAACCATTATAACATAGCCAAAAAAAATTAGACAGTATGAAAAGGAATAACTAAATTAGAAAAATTATTTGTTTAAAACATTTATAAATCATATTAATTGGTTATCAATATAAATATAAAAATAAGAAAAGAATTTAAAAGTAAAAGAAATGTTTTTATGAAAAACTATTTTTGTGTGTGTGATAAGTTTATATCATATTAAATTGAATTAGTCGATATTATTTAATTATATTAATTAAATATACATTTTATATATTAAATCACTATTTTTATCATTCATATAGAGTTTTTACTTGGCATGGGATAATAATAAATCCAATTTTATTATTAAAAACTATATTTTTCTAAAAAGTGATTTTCATCGCATTCTATGCACTTATTTTAAAATTAATTTCTAAAACTTATAGAAATTAAAAATTGAAAAATAATCACATATTTTGAATCATTTTTTTAAAAATTTGGTAAATATTCCCCTTTTATTTTTTGTCAATATGAATAGAAATTGCGGTAAAATTTATCACCTTGGTAAATGATAAATTATCCTAATCTAACTTAATACTAAATAATAAGGTCATAATATTTCATCTTAAATTTTATTGAATGAATTTAATTTTAATATCTTCACCTCAGTCTCTAAATTGACTTTTTAATGGATACTAATCTTTAAAAATGATCAATATAATATTTAAATCAAATAAAGTTACAAAATTTCACTCTCATAGATTTAAATCTCTAATTGGTATCCTCATATAGATAAAATAATGTTTTGAATGAATATAAATTTCAATTTTCTGAATAATGAAATTGTGTTTAGGTTTATAATTTATTTCTAATTTTTAGTTATTATATAATTAACTTAATTCTAGTAAAATGCTAAAATAGTATCCATTCCATTAATAGAAAAATAAAATAAATGATATTAAAAATATTAAAAGTTATATAATTTTAGTGATTTATAGTGTTTGAAGATTTTTTTATATGAATACGACATATAAGGTATTTTAAAATTAATTTCATTCAAAATATAACATTTTTTTGATGTATTTGAAGTCAAATTCAATGAATAGTGTCAAAATTGACATTAATGATAATTTATAAAAATAAAATTTTATTAAATTAATTAAAAATCATTAAAATATTAAAAGATGAAAAGTGGTAATATATGGTCTAAAATGTTATCCATTTTCCATTTATGAGGTAATAGTTACATTATATATAAAATTATAATCCTTTAAGGATGAAAAATATATTATCGCGTTTAATGTTAAAATAGGTTAACTAAGGGGTTAAACTAAAAAAGATAAGGTTTAAAACACCACAAAAACTAGAAATTTTTTTATTTGATGTTATTACATCCATATCCTTCTATAGGTTGAATCCCTACCCATTTGGATTTTTTTTCTTGATAATGAATTGATTATAATTTGATATTTTAAGAAATTCCAAAAGTTCTCCTCGCCTCAATTATAAAAGGGAATATCCTCCCTTTCTTATTTACTATACATTGGTCCTTATATCTTCACCAAAACATGAAAAAAAAAACAATACAAACTTATTTATCCTCATTCTACATGTGTTTTTAATCCCTAAATACCAACCCTAGGACCCTTAAGAGGGTATTTAAAGGAGTTATTTCAAAGGTGATGTAATCTTCTTAACCAATCACATTATTTCAATTTTTTTCTTTACCTAATATATAGAAATTTTATTTATCATAAAATAAAAAATATTGTATCCTCAATATACAAATTTTTTTATTATTATAAAATCACTACTATCTACACTCTTTCACGTCAAATGGGAAGTGGAGGTAGCACTTATGCGTACGTATGACTTACCACCTCCACGTAATAATACAATTCATTATCCAACATCATATTTAATGGATTCTTATTATGAAGGGTTTAATTTTTATATATGATAATTATGAAATTATTATACCCCTATAATTATAATATTATATATACCATCTTACCTTCCAATCTATTGGAACACAATTACATCGAACGTGCGTACATGTGGACAACCATCTCCATGAATCGATGTGATTTTTCTAATTTTGGTTTTAATTTGATTATATTAAGGATGGAATTTATATATATATATATATATATATATATGATTTATATGATATAATAATGATTCTAGATGTGTTAATTATTATCTAATTTTCTTTCATTCCGTTCATTTTAAAATGAAAACAACATTGATGCAAACGTACGACCTACCGTCTCCATAGATGGTGTAATTCATTTCTCTATCTATAACATTTTATGGATAACCATACATATATATATATAATGAATATAAATAATAATTATATAAGTATTAACATTTTGGAGATGATATAACCATGATCAAAGTACAAGGACCAAAACTGTTGAACAAAAACACACGTGAAAAATGAAACTATTATCACTCGATGCAATGATTTTAATAAAGAATTATTAACTCATTGGTGACAAAAGATTATAACTAAGACATATATGGAATTATATATATGAATATTTTTTTGGAATATATTTTTAATAAATCTATATTTATTATACATAATATTATAAGGCATATGAAATAATTCAAACCTAAGTTAAAGGTTTATTTCACAATCTCATTTTTATTCAAGATTGTCTCTACAAGGGGAATCTTTTCTTCGATATCCATATTTTATAAAAATAATTAAAATAATATTTTTTATATACTATAATTATTTATTAAAGTAATTTTTAACTATGTTTGACTATTTTATAAAAAAAAGTAAGGGAATCTCTTATCCATTTTCAAAATTAGGTACTTTTTTAATTTTACCAAAAGTGTAAAAGGAATGTTTTATTTAACTTATACAACATAAATATAATTTCATTTTATCATGAACACTCATGTATTTGAAGCATCATTTTAGATTTTACAAGAATCTTTTCAAGGAAAATATTTTCTTTAATATGAGTGAAGGTTTTAAATTTTAAAAAAATGTGATTTTCAAAGTGAATGGGGTATTCTCCTCAAAAAATATTCTAATAATATATTTAAATTATTTTCATCTATATAAAAATATTTTGTTGAATATTATGTTAAATATGTGATCTAATGATACCATCCACATAATTATTTGTATATATTATGATAATAATTACTAGGGAATGTTTTTAAATTTTTCATGTTTGTTCTTATAATACTGATAGTTATTGATATTTAAGAAATGTTGATTAAGTTCTATTATTTATTTATATGATAAATGCATTAGACTTATTAAGTGATAGGAAGGGCCTTCCATAACCCCTTAATGCATTGGTAAGTCTCATGAGACAAAATAGATTGGGTTTTGGTCGAGGCCCTATGTATTTATTTTTTGATGTCTTGGAACAAAGCCTAGAAGATTTTTTCAGATGTCTTGGACAAGGCATCAGTGGTAAGTTTTAGGTGTATGGAATTATGAATTCCCCCTTAATGAAATCAACTATTTATGTACATTTTTTTTATGATATTCATTCATGAGTTTCTAGTTCATGTGATCATTTATATCGAATTATTTTGACCATAATTTATTCTTTTCATATTATTCATTCCTTATTAGCTTCTTTTCTACAAAAACCTTTAATGAGTATCTGAGATCACCAATTTTTGTTTTATTTTATCTAGTATATGAATAATGGTATTATTAATAAGATCAAGGATAAATTAATTTTTTTTCTATGTATTTTATACTTCCATTTTAATATGGGAATCATGTTTGAATCTTGTTTTTTAAGACTACTAAACTATTTGGTCCTTTCAGATGAGATCACTTATATCTACTTCTAATATAACAATATATCCACTAGATCTAGGATATTGGTGTTAGGGTGTTTACAATCCTTATTCTTTCCCTAGATTATTTTTTATTATGATGACAATTTTTTATTAGACTTGTTCTTTTTTCCATGGTTTTTGTTATGATGAAATTATATGATGATTATGAAACCTGTTTATTTTCCATGGGTTATACCATGATGATTTTTTTATGAAACCTATACTATTTTCATAGTTTATTATAATATGAATGATTTATGATATTTTGGAACACATTTTTATGGTTTTCATTATGTGATGTGTGGGACATAATATATATAGCTCTCAAATGAATTGGTTAATGATGGATATCTCATGAGATAAAGAGGACTAGAATAGGGAGTGAACCTAGTTCAGTAAAGGACTCTGTCTAATATGATATTCTTGGGATTGAACATTGACTACTATAATAGTTTTGGGAGTGAACCCATCCCACTATTATAGCCTTGGAAATGAGCATTTACTATTAAGAAAATGATATTCTATTCTTTTTTTTATTCCACAAATATATGTCTTATACCAAAATTATCCTCTCATAGATTATTCTCTTTGAATACTTTATGATTCATGTCTTATGAACTTTAAAGATTTATTCCATGACTTAATATTATGATCTACAATATATATGGTATGGTTTTCAAATTTTATTTTCATGTTCTCGTACCCTTATAGTCATGTTATGTTAATATATCTTTTTTCCCTTATTAAGCATCTGAGCTCGCCCATTTATTATGTTTCCTTTCCAAATATTATAAAAAAAATTAGTATTCATGATATATCTTGGAATTGTGATAGTTCTAAACAAATTAATGGGAGATAATGTAGTTCACCTATAAACCAGTTTTTAATATATCCAAATTTTCAAATTCACTAGACCTATAAAATTCTAGAATATATTTTTATGTTCTGTATTTAATATTCATATATTAAGATGTGATATCTTGGTTTTAAAATTTTGGGTTCCTATAAATCATGTAACCCAAACCATGGAAGGTATAGTATTCAATTCAGCGGCATTTGTACTGTTGGTTCATGGATTTTAAAATTGTCTGAAAAACATTATGGTCTTCCAAGATTCACTTAAAAGGTAAAAATACCCCTCTAATTTTAAATGTTTCCTTTTTCTTCCTCCTCTCTAATTTTCGACCAAATATCCTTGGTGTCTCTGGGATTTTTTTTCTTTCTAATCTCATGATTAATGTCCCATTTATCATAACTTTTATTCGGTTTTTCATGGTGAACCTTCCTCTCCTTCTTTAACCTCTTCTCCTCTCTTAAATTTCTTATCTCACTTTAATTTTTCATCTCCAAAAATACCCTAAACACCTTTATAAGGTGATTAGGGTTTGGGTTTATTTGTTCACATGTTTTTTATTATTTTTGGATCATATATGTTGATTCATGACTCGATTGGGCATTCTATATGGATGGAAAGGCATTGTGGATTTATTCCACCCACTTCAAGGTAGGTTCTTCTATGTTATACTTTTATTAGTAAATTCATATGATTCTTAAGTTTTTATAAAATTATATTTAATACATTATGTCTATTATAATTCAACATAATTATTTATAATTTTTTTCATAAAATTGAGGCTTGGGATAAAGGGTGTTCTTAATAAATTATAAGTTCTTATATGGGGAATGAATAATTTTATGTTTCAATAATTTTTAAAATTCATATAAGGATCTTTAAAGTGATTTTGAAACAAATTTGGGGAGTTTTCCTTGTCTTAAATTTTCAATGGGAGAAATTATATTTCAAAGTTTGATTTTGGAAAGGAAATATGTATGGTTTAATAAATGAATTATGAAAGATATTCTTAATGATCATGTTGTTCAGAGTTAGTAAATCCAGAGGGGGTGAATTGAGTTCCAAATAAAGATTTATATTTAAAATATTTTGAAACTAAATATTCCAAATTAATAAAAACACCCAGATAATCAAAATATTAGAATTATATAAATTGGATCTTTAAAATAATTTCTCAAAAGAGGGATTAATGCTTAGATAAAAATGTCTTAAAAAATATAAATATTTAAACTAAATTAATTGATCAAACACTTTATATAAACAAAAATTAATACTAACTATCAATTTAAAGGTTTTTTTATATTTTAATAACAAATATTGTTTTAAATTTGAAATATAGAAAAATAATAATAATAAAACATGGAGTGGAATTACACAAGGGGTTCGGTCTCAAGAGGAGACTTCATCCCCTCCACTTAGAAATCAACATATTTCTAAGAATCTAATTAAACAATAAACCTGATCTGAAAAATGAATTTTATTTTACAATCAAAATTACAAAAGGTTATCTAGACTCAAATACTCTTCCATAGTTATATGTGGGAAGAAAAACAATTTCAGTTCATGAAAGAACTATTCCATATTTATTTTTTGGAATAAAAATAAAATATTTTGAGAGAATGTTTCAAGAAAACTCTAAATTAAGAACAGAATTCAGTGTATAAAAATAAACTGAGTACAACAACACACTTCTCAAAATAAAATCATAAAAAGAAACGAAAAATGAGTAAATATTGGAAGTGGTGGTGTTGCCCTATCAAAAAGGATTCAGATGTCCATAGATCCTTAAATCAGTATTTGAAAGGAGATTGAATAGTTTTCTCATAATTTTCATAGAAAAATATTGTCATTGTTTTCTGGAAAGTACTTAATTTTTTATTCTTTCAATGTTAAGAGTTGATTCAGTGTTAGAAGGTTTAATATCAATATATCATTGTTATTGACTATCGCCTCTTCCACTAGTTTTCCAACATTTTTTTATCTATTATCTAAAATGAGGATGATATACTGAATACTTATCTCTATAGGTCTAATTATCCCTTGAGGAATAATAATAATAAAATCATGGATCCTTGTATTGGGCACTAAATCAAGAAGTTCTGAATTTGTTTTCAATGCATCCATAATGATATTTAAGAATAATGATTATTGAGTCCACATTGGTTGTGAATTCACAAAATTCCATAAACTAGCCGTTGGAGGAATTAATTTTGAATTGTGAATTTGAATAGAAATAATAGTAGTGTAGAGGTAAATCCTCACTAGTAGTAGATCTAATTTAATGGTATATCTTTTAGATAGTAGAAAAACTATGGAGGTAGATCAACTCTAATGGTAGATATGCCCTTGCATTACATGTGTTGATGGTATATCTTTCTGGTGATAGCACATTCCTAAGGAATATTATCCATAAAGGTACATAATTCAGTGGTAGGTGCTCTAGTGGTAGATGTGGTTAACTTATAGATCCAGTTTAACTAATGATAGATGTATTGAACTATCAGTATATGTACTCAAATGTAAATTTATAAATGGAAAATTATGAGTATAGATGTATTTCACTAGTAGATCCATCATCAATATAGTCTAACGGTAGATGTGGTCCACCAATAGATTACTTTAACTTGCGGAAGAATATCATTTCTCATTATAGATCTTTTTGAACTAATGTTAGATTAGTACTTTGAAAAAAATCAAAAAGTTTCTTAGAAAATGATTGACTATCAAAAAACATTGAACATGTAAGAAACATGATAATTATGATTTGAGATCATTACAATAAGGAGGTAAAAAAATATCCCCCTTTTTGATGATCACAAATCATGGAATTTTATAACCATGTATATGAAAACAAAAACATAAGTATGGATGAATATAAAGAATATTCTTCTTATTATTTAAAAGTATGAATATGATTCTTCCCATCTTAAGTTTCATTCATAAAGAACTCCCCATTTAAGGATTATAAAAAAGATATGGAATGAAAATTAAAATACAAGATGATAAATATAATAATAAATCATATATAAGTTGCATTAGTATGTACAGTCAAGGATTATAGGACAAAAAGTAATATAAGGGAAAAATACAATTCCTATCAAAAAATAATATGAATAAAAAGCACTCATATCTCGATGATATTTTGGATCCATAAAGTCTTTTCATTTTCCCAAACTAGAGGTATAGAGGTTGAGGTTGAGGGTGCAGTGGTAGTTTAAGAAAACTCACAGATGAAAACCGACCTGAGATTCCAAACTCCTTTAATCAGAGTCATTCCAAAAATATGAAACTATAATGGAAGAGATGAAAAAGATTGTTTAGAAAATAATTTAATGATATTTACACTATGCTCCATTACCTTAGGAAATTCCTTCTTCTCTTCCATAAATAGTTTGAGAAGATGGGATAACACTTTGAGCTAATTTACATATTCCTTGAAGGACTTGGTCAAATGAGGCATACCTATATATTTCTCAAGAAAATTAAAATGATAATTGAGCTCATTCTTAGTATAAATGAATGAAAAGTAATACATAACAGCTTTAGTGGTAGTCTCTATATAACTTTTAGATTCATTTAAACATTACCTCACCGATATATATATAATCTCACTATGTGCCTTGATCTATCGAATATATTCTTAATGTGAGGTCGGAAGATAACCCATTACTGTATTCAAATCTTTTCTAACATTGGATTGGATCATCTCAGTATCAACTAAAATAGTAGTAGGTAGAGCAGTGGAGGTATAAGTACCAGTTGTAGTTAATGTTTACAACCTATAAAAAAGTGATGATTATCATGTAGCTAAGATTACTATCATCTCTTCCATTATAGTCTTCAATTCTTCTATCTCATTATAAAACCTCTTATTTTCAATCTATACTTATTTAATTTTCAATATAATTTTAGTTTTAATGTGTGATATAACAGACATAAAAATACACTTTGTATCTACTTCACTCAACCTATTCTCCTTAGGATGTTTGGTTCTAAGGATACCACTAATATCTAATAACATATTCACTCTAAAAACTTCCAAATCATCCTTAGTGACATAACATAATGGTAGAGGAACTAAAGGTAGAGAATATGGAATCCTCTTATAAAAATTTAAAGTATACTTTACATTCCCAAACACAATGACATCAAGAACAATGAAAAAAAAGGCTTCAACTATAACACCCCAGGATTTCATAGCACGTTATCTCTTTAAAGTAATTCAATATCTTGCGCTACACGCAACGCCGAGTTTGAGTGTATCATGATTTACCAAACTAGCCGTTCAAAAAGTAGTTATGAATAGTATTAACAACATTTTGAATTTTATATACTTCATATAATTTTAACATCCATAATATGTGTTTATTTGACATAATATAAGAACAAATTCAATTTTTCAGATAAAATAAGTGTTTTTCAAAAAAACACAATTTTAAAACCTTTTAATGGAGAACCATTTTAAAATATAATATCTAACACTTTTATATATTCAATTTGACAAAATAAACCTCTTCTTTAGAATCAGGACATAAAAATTTAGTTTGGATAAATTTTTGGTGTTTTTATGATAACTTTCATATGTTGATGAATAGTGAAAGATACTAAATTTTAATTGAAAACAAATTTTTTAATCAGAATAATTTATAGTGTTGAATTATAAATTTGAATGGTTTTTAAGTATAATTAGATCATATTTTTATCATTTAATCTTATATTGGTCATTGGAAGTAATTTCACATTTTAATTGGACAAAAACACATATCAATTTTTTAAATCGTTTTTTACTTCTCAAAAACCCGCTTTCAGGTTTTGACAACGGGAATTAATTTTAAATTAATTAATGAAACTCCTATGTTTTTAATTTCAAAAAATAGAAATCATTTTTTAATTTGTAATATCAAAATTATCTTTGGGTTATTTTTTGTATTTTTTTGAAAACATTCAATTTTTGATGAATAGTAAAAAACATTGCATTATTGTTTAAAACAGACTTTTATTTAAATAATTATTATTTTTAAATAAACTTATTTTAAAGTAAAATTAGATACATAATACCTATATTAGTCCAATTTAATTCATTGGAGTCATTTTATAATAAGATTAGATATATAAAATTTTATTGAACTTTTTGACGTCTTTTACCCACCTTCTAGGCACATTTTCAAACTTGCATAAAATGTAATTTTACCACTTCTATAAATTGAATTTACAAAATCTAAGATACATGGTTAATATAAGTAAGTAAAATTTGGTTCAATAGAATGAAAATATTTTTTGGTGAATGGTAACTTTGGGATTTTATTTACCACGGTTAAAAGTAAATAAGGTAATTAAAGGTAAAAATGATTTTATAATTACCCTAACACATGTCCTAATTCTATTGTATAAGTGTATTTAAACCAAAATAAACCTTATTAATAAAATATTATCCTTTTTTATCCACTTGGATTAGTTTAAAAATTTTATTATATTTTATTTAATGAAGAGTCCAAAGTGTTAAATTCAAATTTTAATAACTAAAACATTTTTAATATATGGTTATACATAAGATAAATTCGACTATAAATGTTCATTAGAAAGATAAAACAACTTCATACATAATGGTATTTTATTTATAATTTTATACATTAAATAATTAAATTTATTTATGAAGAAATTATGATGCAGTAATTACCTTATTAATGAAAGATTAAAATAATTGATATTTTAAATATTAAAATAAATGTAAATTGAGACTATTGATGAATTCCAAAAAAAAATTATTGGTTACTATGACATTTTAGGGTTTATTAAATAAATTTTTTTTTAAGTAATAAATTTCTTATGACTTTCACAAAAACCATATACTAAATAGTGTCAAAATTGACATAAATGAGTTTTTAAAACAAATACTATTTTGTTAAGTGATATAATATTCCCAAAAATCTAATTATAGGCAAAAGGACTTATATAAGGTTAAATATATCAATAATGAACCACTTGGGGTTCTCTTGGATTTTTATAGTAAGTTTATTAACCATTTATGATAATAATACAAGAAGACATGGTAAAAGTTAAACTATTTAACTAAGAGTTAAATCTAAAAGATAGGGTTAATATGGTGACCTAAACTTGTCTAAAACCTATTGGTTGAGAGGTTTTCAACCTAGATCCACCTTATCCTCAAAATAAATCCTTTTTGTGCCATTATAAACAGAAAATTATTTTAGAAACAAATAATATATCAAGCTTTTCCTAAAGTGACCCTCACCTCTCTTATAAAAGGGTACTTCTACTTATCTCAAAATCACACCACCAAAGAAATTTGTATTGGCCAAAACCTGCTTAAATATCTTTCCAACTACCCTCAATTTAACCTAGATTCCTTACTTTGATCATAAATCCAACCTAAGGAGCCCTTTTGATCAAATCAAAAAGGAATCACCCAAAGAAGAGGTAATAATTTAATCACCTCTTTCAAAATTCATTTCTTCTTCCACTTCCGATTTCTTTGTTGTTTCCATACCAAAATAATAAATCCAGTACCTTATACATAGTGTGATGTTATTATAAATATTTTATAACCATATTCATTATTCTATCCATCCTATGAATGAAAAAGTCACCATATGTGCGTACGTACGGCTTACCGTCTCCACGTGGTAGTGTAGTTTTTTATTCAACACTTCATTATTTGGATGGGTATAATAATGAGTATAATTTATGTAAATAATAAATATAACATGTTAAAGATTCTGTATATATGATATAACATCCAATTACATACTATTTTACCATCAATAGAATGGTATGTGGCTCGTTCGTACGTACGGATTACCGTCTCCACGAACGCGATGAGATTCATTCCCCATAGTAACCATTCAAAAATAATTTTCATTTTATGATTAAAAATAATGTTTAAGAACTTAATATCATTATATATATGAATCAAATATATCCTATCTATAAAAAAACATGACTTACATAACAAAACATATAAAGGAAAACAAATCAGTTAACACCCAAAACAATGATGCTACTAAAATATTATTAACAACCAATATTATAGGATCATATATGATATCATATTTATGTATGTGATTCTTGTATAATTTAATGAAAATGATTTAACTATTATACAGGAGTTTAACGTACCCTCAAACATGGAAAAGTACAAGTTAAGGATTAATTCCTCAATCTCATTGCTATCTATGATTGTTTATAAGTATGTATTTACTGGGACATATTTATCATCCATGTCCATGATTCATAAAAATGTTTTCAAAAGGAATATTTTAAGGTTTTATGGAAAGATATATTTTACTATATCATCATTCTAAATTTTTTAAAGATTTATTTTTCTAAATCTATTTTATTAATGTCTATGTTTTCAAAATGATTTTAAGGATTTATTCAGATGGACATAATTGTTTTAAAATGTTAATTCCTATAAAAAGTTTCAAAGTGGTATGGGACACTTTGATTTAAAAATATATTTTAAATGAATTCATTTATAAATTGTGATACTTTTATATGATTTCATGAAAAATGATATTTTCTCTCAAAGGGTTTTACTTATTATTTTAAACTATGTCAACATAATTTTTGGATATTATTTATGATTGAGGTTGATTTATTATAAATACAATCTTCAATATTGTATTGAATGAGTTTTGATATTTTTTACTATGAATGTGCAATTTTAATACCATTCATGATTTATGGATAAATTATTGACATTTATTATGCTAGTTTTAATATGAATTTTTATGTTATGTTTCAACATTTTTATATAAGGAATGCATTGTACTTAGTAAGTGATGGGTGGAGCCCACTATAGCTCCTCGATGCATCGGTAGGTCTCATGAGACACACTACTGTCTTGGCACAATGCCTTGAAAAACATCTTATTTGTATTCTTGGCACAAGGCCTTGACTATGTGGTTATGATTTCTGATATTATGCATTATATCATTATGAAATTATCTATTGATATTACATGTGATTATTCGTCAAGTAGAATATCCATGTGAATAAGTAAATGGAATTATTTGACTTACCTTTTCCATATTATACTGATTTTTAAGTTTAAATGACATGTGTTTTAGTACTATACATTACCTTAAATGTTTATGATTATTTATGATAGCTTCTGATATATTGTTATCCTTACTAAGAATCTAACCTAGTGCATGCCATTGTTTAGAAATGGTTCTTAGTATAAGGAATGAGAACTCCAGCAATACTCATGATCGAAAGAGTAAGAAGGATCGTATATTTCATTATCTTAATACAACCTTTACAAGGGAAATACTCCCATGTATTCTAATCATATGAAAAAATAGTATTGTGTGTTAATAAGATAAGTAAAGAATTATCTGAGTCTTATGGATTTGAAGGGAAGCCAAACAAGAAAAGTATGGTAGAGAGAAAAATGGATAAAGGGATAAAGGGAAACAAGGATTTTCAAATATGTGATTACTATAGAAAGAATAACATTGGTAAATTCTTTAAGAGAATGGGAGTTTGTTATAAGTGTAGATAAAAGTGACACCAAGTACATGATTTTAAGGGTAACAAAAAGGTTTCAATTGTACAATGCTTCATCTGCAAGGAGTTAGGACACTACATGAATCAATGTCCCAATCATTAGATTATACCCCAAATGATGTTATTGGATAATAATCTAGTTATGATATTACTGTAGATGAAGATGAATAATTAGTGTTCTTATATTTTTATTAATGAATTGTGTCAGTTGAGTGTTGTATCAATGATGTACTGGTTATATTAACTATAGAAATAAATAAGGATTGTACTACAGTACTATTTCATTGAGTATTTGAGATTATACAGTACAAAGAATAGTGACTCAATGGTAAGTTAAACTTTTTTAGAAAATACATGCTTGAAGGAAAGATAAAACTTAATATGGTCCTAATACTGAGGTAGTGATTTTAGAATAAGAGATGGTTGATTTGGATAAATTATATTAGATATTCTTGAATACCTTGGAACTGATTAATGGTATGTTTATTCCATCATTGTTGGAGTATTCAAATTTTTTGGATATAATGAATATATCTAGTATTATATAAGGAATAAGGGAGAATGAATGTAATCAATAAGGTTTTATGGTAATTCAGGGTGTTACCATGTTTTAAGAGAATACTTGATGAAGGTACTCACATGTTATTATGTGGAAAAAAGAGATCTTCATTATGTTATGTTGACCTTCCTTATAAATTTGTGGACTATGAGTTTGGACACAAATATTCTGGATAAGTATAAATGTTGGAATGGATTAAGTTAGAAATTGGATTCTACAGTTTAAGGTTCAAACATTTGATAACATTATTTTTGGATTTTTTTTATAAAAAGGACAACCTGAAGGTCATGCGACAACTTGTCGGGTCTGGCAAGGTCACGAGACTTGAACCCGCAACCGAAGGGTGACAAGGGTGCATCACCTACCACTGGCCTATGGGATTTTCTGGTTTTTATAATTTATTTTTTTTAAATGATCAGATATGTGAGTTATAAATTAATTTTTTTCTAAATCTAATATGATTAGGATAAATAGAATATTTTTTAGTTCTATTATATTTTGGAGTGAAAGATGAGTTTGTGGTTGAAATTAGTTATAGGATGGAACTCTACTTATCAAATATTTTTTTCTTATTCTATGAAGAAATTAATTCTTAAAATTTAGGGAAAGGATATTAAAACCAAAAATGTGTAATATTAATACCATATGTTTTGATGAACCAATAATATTTTAAGTCATCGTAGATTTATGTCTTTTAGGCCCCCAATTTTCTATTTATTGTTCACTTATTTGTGATTGATAACCTCAATCACTCCCTATAAATATTTATGTTTTTCCTCCAATTATGTGTCTCAAATTTCCACCAATTTTCACTTATTCCAAATCTTAATTTGGTGGTGACTTTTTCATTTCATTTCCTTCTTATTAAGACTAAATTTTATTAACCATATTTCCGATATGGGTTTTCCACAAAGGTATTTTCTATTTTTATCCTTTTATTTTTGAAGAACAATTTCAAATTGTGAGGATTCAATTTATTAAAAAAGGGGAGAATGTAACACCCCATTATTTCATGGTACATTATCTCTTTAAAATCATTCAATAGCTTTCACTACACACAACACTCAGTTCGAGTGCACCACGACTTACCAAACTAGTCGTTCAAAAAGCAGTTATGAATATTATTAACTGTATTTTGAATTTTATATACTCAATATAATTTTAACTTCTATATTATGTGCTTCTTAGACATAATATAAGAACAAATTCAATTTTTCAGATAAAATAATTATTTTTCAAAAAATGAAATTTTACCGCCATTTAATGGAGAATCTATTTCAAATTCAATATTTGAAACTTTTATATATTAAATTTGACAAAATAAACTTCTTATTTAGAATCAGGACATAAAAAATTAGTTCGGATTAATTTTTGGTGTTTTTCTGAAAACATTCATATTTTGAGGAATAGTGAAAGATACTAAATTTTAATTGAAAAAAATCTTTTTTAATAAAAATAATTTATTGTGTTAAATTATACATTTGAATGGTTTTTAAGTATAATTAGATTGTATTTTTATCATTTAATCCAATATTGGTCATTGTAAGTAATTTTACATTTAAATTGGACATAAACACATATCAATCTTTTGATAGTTTTTACTTCTCAAAAACCCGCTTTCTGATTTTAAAAACGGGAATTAATTTTAAATTAATTAATTCAAAAAATATGTTTTTAATCTATTAAAATAGACATCATTTTTGAATTTTTGAATATCAAAATTATATTTGGGTGATTTTTTTTATTTTTTTGAAAACTTTCAATTTTTGACAAATAGTTAAAAACATTGTGTTATTGTTTAAAACTGACTTTTATTTAAATAATTATTATTTTTACATAAATTTATTTTAAATTAAAAATAGATACATAATACCTATATTATTCTAATGTAAATCATCGTATTTATTTAATAATAAGATTAGATATATAAAATTTTATTGAACTTTTTAACATCTTTTACCCACCTTCTAGACACATTTCCAAATTTGCATAAAACGTAATTTTACCGCTTCTATGAATTTAATTTAAAAAATCTGAGATAAATGGTTGATATCAGTAAGTAAAATTTGTTTCAATAGGATGAAAATAATTTTTTGTGAATAGTAACTTTTGAATTTTATTTACCATGGTTAAAAGTAAATAGAGTAATTAAAGGTAAAAATGATATTATAATTACCCTAAAACATGTCCTAATTCTATTGGATAAATTTATTTCCACTCAAATCAACCTTAGGAATAAAATATGACTCTTTTTTATCCACTTGGATTATATTAGGACATTTATTATATTTTATTTAAAGAAAAGTTAAAAGTAATAAATTCAAATTTTAATAAATAAAACATTTTTAATATAGGGTTATGAATAGGTTAAATTCTACTATAAATATTCATTATAAATCTAAAAATATTTTCTACATAATGGTATTTTATTTATAATTTTTAGATAGTAAATAATTAAATTTATTTATGACAAAATGATGATGCAGTAATTACCTTATTGATGAAAGATTAAAATAATTGATATTTTAAATATTAAAATAAATGTAAATTGAGACTTTTGAAGCATTCCACGAATTTTCGTGGTTAGTATTACATGTTACTATTGATTAAATAAATTTTTTTCTAAGTAATAAAGTGTTTATGACTTTCACAAAAACCAAATACTAAATAGTGTCAAAAGTTACATAAATTATTTTTTAAAACAAATACTATTTTATTAAATGATATAACATTCCAAAAAATCTAGGTTTCGGAAAAAGTACTTAGATAAGGTTAGATATATCAATAATTAACCACTTGGGGTTCTCTTGTATTTTTATAGTAAGTTTATTAACCATTTATTATAATAATACAAGAATACATGGTAAAAGAAAAACTATTTAACTCAGAGTTAAATATAAAAGATAAGGTTAATATAGTGACCTAAATTTGTCTCAAACCTATTTTTTGAGAGGTTTTATACCTATAACCACCTTATATTCAAATTAAATCCTTTTTGAGACATTATAAACTGAAAATTATTTTATAATAAAATAATATTTCAATCATTACCTAAAGTGACCCTTACCTCTCTTATAAAGAGCTACTTCACCTTCTCTCTAAATCACACCTCCAAAGCCATTTGTCTCAGCCAAAACCTGCTCAAATATCTTACCAAATATCTTCTATTTAACCTAGAGGCCTTTATTTTATCATAAATCCAACCTAAGGATCTATTTTGATCAAATGAAAAAGGAAGCACCCAAAGAAGAGGTAATAATTCCATCACCTCTTTTAAAGTTATTTTCTTCTTCCACTTCCTATTTCTTTGTTGTTTCCATACCAAAATAATAAATCTAGTACCTTATACATACTATGGTGTTATTATAAATATGGTACTACCATATTCATTATTCTATCCCTCCTATGAATGACAAAGTCTCCATACGTGTGTACGTACGGCTTACCCTCTCCACATCGTGGTGTAGTTTGTTATTCAACACTTAATTATTTGTATGGGTATAATAATGAGTATAATTTATGTAAATAATAAAAATAAAATGTTAATGATTATTTATATATGTTATACCATCCAATTACATATGATTTCACCATCAATAGAATGCTATTGTCACTCGTGCGTACGTACGGATTACCATCTCCACAAACGCGATGAGATTCATTCACCATCGTAACCATTCAAGAATAATTTTCATTTTATGATTAAAAATAATTTTTTAGGACTTAATATCATTCTGGATATGAATAAAATATTTCCTATCCAAAACAAACATGACTTATGTAAAAAAATATTTAAATGAAAATGAATTAGTTAACACCTGAAATAATGATACTACAGAAATATTATTAACAAGCAATATTAGAAGATCATATATGATATCATATTTATGTATTTGGTTCTAATATAATTTAATAAAAATGATTTAACTATTATATAAGAGGCTAAAGTGCCCATGACCAAGGAAAATTACTAGTTAAGGGTTAATTCTTTAATCTCATTATTATCCAATATTGTTTATAAGTATGTATTTACTAGGACATATTTATCATCCATGTACATGTTTCATAAAAATGTTTTCAAAAGGAATATTTTATGGTTTTATGGAAAGATATATTTAACTATATCATCATTTAAATTTTTTTAAAGATTTATTTTTCTAAATCTATTTAATTAATGTCCATGTTTTCAAAATGATTTTAAAGATTTATTCTTATGGATATAATTGTTTTAAAATGATAATTTCATTCAAAAGTTTTGAAGTGGTATGGGAAACTTTGATTCAAAAATATATTTTAAATGAATTCCTTTATAAATTGTGAGACTTTTAAATGATTTCATGAAATAATGATATTTCTCTCAAAGGGTTTTACTAATTATTTTTAACTATATCAACATCTTTTTTGGATATTATTCATAATTGAGGTTGATTTATTATAAATAAAATATTCAATATTGTATTTAATTATTTTTGATATGTTTTACTGTGAATGGGCTATTTTTATATCATTCATGATTTATGGAAAAAGTATTTACATTTCTCTCAAAGGGATTTACTGATTATTTATGCTGAATTTTAAGTTTAAAAGACTAGTGTTTTAGTCTTATACATTGCCTTAAATGTTTATGCTTGTTTATGATATTTTCTTCAATATTTTTATCCTTACTGAGCATATGATCTCACCCCTTTATTATGTTTTCGTTTTTCCAGGATGTGAAGAAGTATATTATGATTGACCTGCAGTTATAGGCTAAAAGATATGAGTTTGTTCGAAGGGGAAATAATGTTGTTGTTGTTTTTTATTTCCTGATGCAATGTAGAACTTATGTATGTATCTAGTACTTCCAAGGATACTAAACTAATCGTTCTATCGAGACTTGATCTCTTGTGATCAACTCAATGTTAAGTAATAATGCACTTACTCTAGGGAACTAGGGTTGGAGTGTTACACCACTATCTGACCTCATCTGTATTTTCCAACATAGATCTATTAGGATCATTTTCATCAATATGGATGGAAATTACACCATGATCAGGTGGAATTCAAGGGTTATCATCATAACTAATGAAATCACCTTCACTATCAGAATCAAGGTGTGAGATTCGGAGTATCTTGGAACTAGGATATGGCTCCCCCTTGGGTGATGCATTATCCTGAACAATGGATAAAAAAACTAGTCCATCCATATAAGTTGATTTCCAACAAGTAGAGCTTGTGGATTCCTCCACATAAATAGGTTCTATAAGATCATCTATATCAAGGGAATCGGCATTAGTTTGAACCTCATAAGCTCTCACTTCATCACCATTTTTACCAAAAGAAGAAGTACCAAGAGAGTGATGAGACTCCTCTCTCTAACTAGGATCGCCATAAAGACCTTTGTAGGCCTGAGGTTTGTCAGTATTTTAATTTTTAGATTCATAAAAAACTATAAATTATTATTTTGATCCCTCACAAAAACTCTTAACCTCTTATCCAATTGGCACGTTAGTCTCCACTCCTTCTCCTTCACATAAAAGTATCTCTCTATAAGGAAGATAGATGGAGGGGCTAGCAACTCCATAAGAAATATAGGGGATCATGATCACATCAGGGACACTTCTTTCCACAACTGAAGCATCCATTGACACTTCTTCTCTTACTATATCTTCTTCCTCCTCAAATTCATCATCATAAGAATAAATAACAACTCCATATATATCCAAGATAAGATCAACCATATCCTTAGGTTAATAAGTATGTTGTAAATTTTCATATAACTTAACATTTTTAGACAAACATTTCTTCATCCATGGGTTCCAATTTAACTTCATCCTTTTTAATGTAAACTAGATTAAAAAACCTCTACAACTAGCAACAACTTCTTTTTATTTATATACTAGTCCCTTAGCTTACAACGTAGTCAAAATGATATTAGAATAAATCAAGGAATTGGATCGTGATGAGGTCTTACTCATCTCCATCAGGCAGGCCATTAGATATCTGCACAAATTTACCTTATCCCCTCTTTTAATAAGGAATAATAGAAAAACATATTATTACCTCCTGGTGCTAAAGTTCCCTTTACAATGATGTCACATGTTTTTGATGAAAATAAACAAGATTTAACACTCTCCATAAAGCTCTACCAAAGCTATTCCTCAAACTTCACCATTTCTAGTCAACTCTAGTAGGGAATTATCATAAAGAAATAACTTATTATCACTGATAATTGAACCTTGAGAGTTATCAAAAATACCTATGTGGGGTATATTGATTCATCTAACTCATTTATTTGACAAAAATACTTCCGTTTTACCATAAATAAAAATTTGAATAAAAATTTTCTTCTAACTAAAATCATACTTTGCATACAGATAGAACTGGTGAACCGATATAAGAAAGAATGGTCAATCATTACTTAAAAAAATTACATCCATATTGGTCCTGGATCACTTTGAGCAGTAAATAATTGCTTAAAACCATCCATTTAGCATCTATATTTTTTTAGCAGTGACAACTCGAGTCAAAAGATAGGGGTTATTTGGTTCGATAGTAGCAGCAAGACTAGAATTGCCACAAGACTTATTTGGGTAATTTGGTCCTTTATGAAAAGAAAATGAATCAAGTTTCACTATCACCACTATAATGATTAAAAGGAATAAGAATGAGAACAATGAAGTTTTAAAGTTGGTAGATAAATGAAAACAAAAGATTCTAAGAGAGTTATGAGTGAGAGGGTTCATAAAATCTAATTTAAGTCATTTCTATCATCTATGAATTTATATTTTAAAAATATAATAAAATATACATAAATAAATCTAACAAAAATTAAATATATAATATAGAACAAATTTTATTTAAAACAGATACCCTCGATCAATTGACCACCAAAGGTAGAACTTCCACCGGTAGATCTTCTAAAGATATATATTCCAATGGTAGGTCACCAATGGTGGATCCCCTAATGTTGGACCACAAATTATGGATCTCCTAATGGTTGATCAACAATGGTGGATCACCCAATAGTCAATGACTATTGGTGGATATCCTAAATTTCAAACACCAATTGTGGATCTCCTAATAGTTCATCACAAACGGTGGATTACCCAATGGTCAATCTTTCTAAAAATAAAATCATAAGATAAATAACTAACTGAGGTTTATCATTGCTAATTCATGTAAGATACAGAATAATCTATGATAATTCAAAGGATTTTTTAATATATCAGTAGTCTAATGTTTCGTTCCAATTAATTCAAGAGTAATATCACCTTTCTTGAAATGGTCTCTCAAAAAAGTGATTTACTATATTAATATGTTTTGTCCTAGATGAGATATAGTATTCATATAGGTATTTATTGAACTTTTATTATCACAATTTATAGGTACATGTCCAAATTTATATCCATAATCTAGTAAAGTGTGTATCATTCATATAATCTAATCACAACAACATCCAATGGCTATATATTCAACCACAATAGTATACAGTGCAATAGAAATTTTCTTTTTAGTACACCATGAAACTAGTTACTTGCCTAAAAAGTGACATGTTTCAGAGGTTCTTTTTATATCTAACTTTCAACCACCAAAATCATCATATGCTAAATCAAATTCTTCTCCTTTAGGATCAAATAGTGTTAAATTGGATGTATACTTAAGGTATATAAAAAAAATTAAAGTAGTTAAATGATACTCTTTAGGGTTTTCTTGAATATCGGGATACATACATATAGTAAAAATAATATCTGGTTGAATAGAATTTAAATATATAAATATTTCAATCATACTACCATATTTGTTTTGATCCACTGATTTCCCAGTTTCATCAATATCCAGCTTATAGGTTGTACTCAAGGGAGTAACACTATAATTTGTGAAATCTATAAAAAAATGGTATTTGGTATACTTTATTTGGTTCTAAATAATTATATATTCATTTTAAAAATTTTGAAAGCTGAGAAATAATTTTAACTCAACCATTAAACTCATTTCAAATTCACTTTGCATCATTTTTGAAAAATCAGTGTACAAATAATTTCTATAATATCCAAAATTTATATCATCAATATAAATTTGAACTAATAAAACATCTTTTGAAATTCCTTTTATATATAGAGTATGGTTAGATATGCCTTTAGTAAAAACTTTATAAATAAAAAATAGTTTATTCCATCATAAAAATATCTAGGAGATTGTTTTAAAACATATAAATATTTTTCTATTTTGAAAACATTATTTGGAAATTGAGTATTTTTGAATTTATGGGTTTGTTTAAAAAAACATCCTCAACTATATAACCATTTAGTAATTCACTTTTAATATCCATTTGATATTTTTTTAAATGTAAATTTGATTCAAATGAAAGAAATATTAGAATGGATTCAAGTGTAGATTTTGGTTCAAAGGTTTCCAAATATTTAATATCTTCTTCTTGATTGTATCCTTTTGAAACTAACCAATAATTGTTTCAAACTATAGTTCCTAACTTGTAAACATTATTTCTAAACATCCATTTAGTTTCAATGGTCAAAGTGTCTTTGGTTCTTTCTACTAGTCCAAAAATTAATTTCATTAAAATTGATTTTACTCCTCTTGAATTTTTATTACCCATAATTCATCATTAATTATATAATTGATATTCATAGGTTCAAGTTGTTATAAGAAAGATTGATGTTCAACCACATTTCTAAGAGAATCTATAATATGTGTTCATCTATCTAGATTACCAACTATAGCATTGAAAATATGATATCTATGAGTCCAAATAGTTATAGGATAATACGGTCAAGATATATCAATATCCTATACAGGTTTGGGTTGGGGTTGTTCCTCATAACTGGAAGTTTTTTCTGTATGTTTGATAGAAATCACAAAAGTTTTGGAAATTATATTCAGATTTGACATATCATTTTAAAGCTTGTTTACATGGGTCTTAGGCTCATGTTGACCTGTTTAATTAAATTTTACATGTATAAATTCTGACACAATATTTTCATTTTATTAAACACACTATATGACTTTCTAGATATGAAATATCGAAGGAAAATTTCTTAATCACTCTTGGAAGAAAATTTTTTAACATTAACCTTTGTATTGAGAATAAAAACATTATAAACAAAAATTATAAATTAATTAACAATTGGTCTTATTCCATTCCATAATTTATAATGGGTCTTTTTTAAGAGAGGTCTAATTAAAACTATAATAATTATGTAACAAGTAGTATTTATAGCTTCTGCTCATAAATAAATATGTAGATCATACTCATATAACATGGTCTGGAAAATTTCTTAAATGGTCCTATTTCTCCTTTATACTACACCATTCTGTTGTGGGGTCCAAAGAGAACAAATTTTATCATTATAGACATTTTATGAGAAAAAATATTCAAAATATTGATTTTTAAACTTGCAGCCTTGATCACTTCTTAAATTATTAATTTTAAGTCCACTAATATTTTCTATGGTTTTAGACTAGTTACTAAAATATAAACAATATTCTTTTTTCTCAGCTATAAATAATAACCAAGTATATTTAGAAAATTTATTTACTAGAACATAAACATAGTGCTTCTTATTTAAGATAGAAACTCTAGATATTCCAAACAAGCCCATGTCAACAAAATATAGTTCCTAAAAAGTTGGAACTTATTTCTCTAATTTGAAATAGATTTTTTGTTGTTTACATTTTTGACAAGGGTTAAAGACTTTATCATTCTATAATTCTCATTTAGGATGGTCATTTACTAACCCTTTACTTGTAATATTTCTAAGTGAGTGAATATTCTTGTGGCCTATTATCATATTTTAAATCCAAGTCTCTTTTTGAAAGATACTGTAAGAACCCGGATCTTCATTCAGGTATGTTTTCCCTTTTTCTGGAGTTTTTAAGGAAAATAAATTTTCTGGAAATTTCAGAAGTACACACCGTGTACTTTCTGAGTACACGCCGTGTACTCTTCCCCGGCACGAAGTCGTGTGCTAGCCGTGCCAAGCCACACACACGGTGTGTAAGGATGAGGTGGAGGACGGTTAATTCGGAGTATGGAAAACTGAATTACACGTCGTGTACTCAAGAAGTACACGCCGTGTACTTTCTTTTTTTTCATTAAACGGACCGGGGTCACGCTTAACCCATAATTTCATCTTCCTCTCCAGTTTTCGTCCATCTGAGAGCGATTGTACGGCTGGATCTTCGACGAACTCCCACCTCTCCGTCTGTTCTCCGATTCGAGCACGGTCAGTTGCGTTGGAATCATAGTAGTGAGTTATTCCTTCTGCTTTATCCTCGTTTCTTGATTCCTCCTCATTTCCAAGTTATCGTGGGATGAACTTTTTGTGCGTTTTCTTAGATCTTCGTCGTTATAAGGGGAATTTGTTGTCGTTGATCACGTATATCGATCCCCTAGGATCAGGTATGTGGTTTGTGCCTTTCTGTAGAAAGTTGATGAATATTATGTGAAAATTCCACCAATACCCGTGAACGGGGTATTGCGTGTTTCCCGTTTTTCCCCTGCTGTTTTCCTGCTTTGCTTGTTTGCTTTAGTAGAGGTTATTGCTTGTGAGTAGAGTAATTTATTTTGTGCTCAGATTTTTTTCTATGCTTGTTTTTTCTATTTGGCGTTTTGCCAGTTTCCATGCCTAGTCGTAGGATAGTGGAACTATTACTTTTTATGCTGTTGATCCTTAGTTGATAGCCAAGTAGTTCTTGAGGTTTACTTGGACGATACACGCATGCTGAGCGTGTTTAGTTTTACTCAGGACTGTGAGAACCTAGAGTAGTAGACCAAAGGGATAATTGACGGAAGGGATTCTCCAGAGTGTCTTTTAATTACGATGCGAGACTATAGGGGGAATTGATGTTGATTGCTTCACCAGAGAGTCTGTAGATCCTCGACGTGGGCCATAGGGGGAATTGACGTTGAGTGCTTCCGTAGAGAGCCTTTAGCACGATACGAGACTATAGGGGTAATTGACAGTGAGTGCTTCCCTAGAGAGTCTTCTTAATTATGTAGATGAACCAGAGGGGTGAGACTGTGTGTGCTTCCCAGAGGGTTTCTAGTACTATAGGTTGAACCATAGAGGTTAGGCTGTGAGAGCTACCCAGAGGGTTACCTGTTTTCTTCTTGTTGTTGACTGCTTACTTGTGTGCTTTACTTGTTAGAACTGTGGATTGTAGCTACTTGTGATTTCTTGTTTACTGTTTCTTGTTTATTTACTACCATGTATTCATTTGGCTATAAGGCACAAATCTTTGGGTGATTTCCTACTGGGATTGTATCTCACACCCTGTTTGGGCCATGCTTTTAGGCCCAAGCAGACTATGTTGCTGCAGGTATAGACAAGGGCAAGTGCCCTTCTACTTTAGGATCTTGATTGCACCAGGAGCTGGGGAGCATGGGACTGAGCCGTGGATCGTGATGCTGAGGAGCTTACTTTGTTTTCTTTTGCACTTGGTTTCAGTTGTATTTCAACACGTTGTTGTGTTTTCTGTTTTCCTTAGATACTTGTACCTGCTGCATCATTGTCATCATAGTTATATATCTACATTGCTTCCGCTGTTTGGTTTCTGTTGTTATGCATTTTTTTTACTGCTTCCACTATTTATTGTTGTTTTCTTACCTTGTATACCTTACCTAATGAGGGAATAGTTTCCCCACCGACTCACCAAGGCCCTCGCTACTAGTAGGCAGCCTCTGGCGTTTGGGGAAACTTGCTTGAGTTCATGTGGCGAACCGGGTATCGGGCACTAGTGGAGGGGCTCCGGACTCGGGTCGTTACAAAGTGGTATCAGAGGAGTTCTTTTCTCTTGATTTACTGTTTGGAGACTTTAGACCGGGATAGGATGGATTCGGTACTTGGCATTAATTTGTGCTCGGGAGTAGCAAACCTGTGTATAGGGAAAAGCCATACTACCTCGTTAATTGTAGTTTGCTGATTCTGTGATGTTATAGTTGATCTGATTTCACTGAGAGTGATTCGTATGAATTGTGCGGTTATTGTTTTGATATTTCGGTTCTATTTCTATCACAACTCGATGAGATGATGGTATTCCATCTCATGCATCATATAGGCACTTGTAGAAATCACATGTCATGCACTCTTGCCATGCCATCTAGGGTGCATTAGCGATTACATGCTGTTGTGATAGGCTCTGTGTAGATTATGCATGCTGTTGTGATAGATTCTTGATAGATTCTATGTTGTTGTGTTAGAAAACTGTTGTTTGGTTCCTTGCCTAAAATGAACGCTAAATTTTGGTTCTTGAGGTGTTATGGACCATACCGGATCAGAATTTGGAATCTTTTCCCCTGTTTTTAGTGTTTCTGGAATTCTGCGCAGTTTCTGAGCTACTGCCCAAAAAACCCAGAATACACGGAATGTACTTTTTGGGAACACGCCGTGTAGTTTTCAAGCCATGTCACTGACCGTGTGAGCAGAACACGGTGTTGTGGGAGAAACTTTGGGAACACGCCGTGTACGGTAGCTATACGTCGTGTAAGTTCAGAGCCGTGTACCCGGCCATGTCACTAACAACACGGGCCGGTGAAGCTTGGGTAGAACATGCCGTGTCCATAGGGAACACGCCGTGTAGTCCTGTCCAGGTACCTGGCCGTGTCACGAACAACACGGGCCGACGTTACCTTCCTTTCCACACGCCGTGTTTGTTCGGAACACGCCGTGTAGTCTCGCCCAGGTAGCCGGCCGTGTCACGAACAACACGGGATGGTGTCGCCTTCGTCTATGCATGTCGTGCTTGTTCGGAGCATGCCGTGTAAGGTTCATCCATGTAGACAGCCGTGTAATCAACAACACGGGCCGCCCAATCCTTTTCTAGTACACGCCGTGTTTGTTTAGAACATGTCGTGTAGTCTCGGGTTAAGTCGGACCGTGTGGGTTAGCCGTGTAAAGAGACTCGTGCAGGGGATAGTTTTCCTGTAAATGTCGTGTGTTGGGGTCAACACACCGTGTAGTTGAGGTGTTACACGACTTGTAGGGCAGGAGTACACACCCATGTCAGTGGCTTAAAAAGATGTCGTGTAGTTTTTATACACGCCGTGTAGTTGTGTTTTTCAATCTTGTGTGTTTTCTTCCCCTGTTTCTATTTAGTACTCTTGTGTTCTATGTACTTGTTTTCCTGATCTAAGGTGTGCTTTTGATCTTTCAGATCTATGCCTCTGAGACATCCTCCGGTCATACGTATGTCTTCAGGCAGTGATCAGACGCCAGATATGGCTGATCAAGGACTTCCTGTCGATCCCCTAGCTGAGACAGCCTTGGCACCGGCTGTTATACCAATTGCGGGCACTAATGCGCAGTTCAGGGAGGGCTTCATGAGGATGATGCAGGCCTTCCAGGGAGCAATGCCTCCTGCCTCGTCTATGGCAGACTTGACGCGGGTCTTTCAGTAGCATCATCCTCCCACGTTCTCGGGGGAGGGAGGACCTCAGGCTGCAGAGTCATGGCTGGAATCCATGCTGACTATCTTCGAGAATCTGGAGACGCCTCCAGAGAGGCGAGTCAAGCTCGCCACCTACATGATTCGAGACTCTGCCAAGAAATGGTGGGATGTGGTCTCACAGGCGGGTCAACAGTAGGCTATGACTTGGGAGGAGTTCCAGCACGTGTTCTACGACTACTTCTACCTGGAGACCCTGAGGGCCGATCAAGCCCGGGAGTTCATGAGCTTAGAGCGGGGTACTCTATCTATCATAAATTATTCCTCTCATTTCACTAAGCTGCAGAATTTTACACCCCTTTGGGATGGGAGTGGGGTGTTCTTGGCGGGGAAGTTTGAGGATGGACTTAGGTGGGAGATCTGCTCGCAGGTGAACATCTTCCAGCTGAATTCCATTACTTCCATCGTCAACCAGGCACTGATTGTGGAGCGCAATCTGAGAGACTCTGGAACTGTGAGTCAGGGCGGTTCTGCTTCCAGAGTTATCCATCCTCCAAATGATAGCAAGAAGTGTCGTAGGGAGCCTACGCGCGGTGATTAGAGGAAGCGAGATGAAGCATCAGGCAGCCAGGTGACATGCTACCAGTGTGGCCGGACAGGATACACGAGGCCGCAGTGCCAAAGAGACCCCATGGAGTGCCGATATTGCGGAAAGTTGGGTCACATCCAGCGTTTCTATCAGTTTTTCTCACCAACAGTTGGTGACCGGGGTTCTTCCATGACTCCTCGTTCAAGAGCAGCCCCACCAGTCTCTCACCAGTAGGGAAACTGGACTTCTTCCGGCCGTTCGGGCCAAGGTGTAGGTCGAGGCCATGGAGGTCATCCACCAGTTCCTCAGCACCAGCAGGGAGGTTCAGCTCAGAGTGGTTAGCCAGGGGCGCAGGGCCGTGGCACGGGCCAGTCTTTCGCCGTGGAGCAGACTTATCATGAGCAGGATCTCGGCCCTTCTACTGTTCGAGGTACGATTTTAGTAGCCTCAGTGTTATCTTCAACCCTTTTTAATACTGGTGCTACGCATAGCTTTATCTCCATTTCTATCATGGAGAGCCTTGGGCTCTGCATATTTTCTTCTGCCGACTCGTTGACACTAGACACACCTTTGGGAACGAAGACATCTAGTGTACACCAGTGTAGAGAGTGCCCTCTCGAGGTTGCAGGGTATCTCTTCTTATGGGATCTCTATGTCCTAGAGATGACAGGCTATGATGTCATTCTCGGCATGGACTGGTTGCTTCCCTTCCAGGAAGTCGTTGACTGTTATCGCCGCAGAGTCAGTTTAATCTCACCAGAGGGTGAATCTTTTCTTCATAGAGACGAATGGGACGTTCGAGCGAGTCGGGTGGGACTCGAGCATCTTGGGCTAGGAGGGGTGACAGACCAGATTGCTAGTCTCTATCTGGATGATCAGGGGACTCCACAGTTATAATTTCCTCTAGTAGTGGATCGATTCAGGGATGTCTTTCCAGAGGACTTTTCGGGTTTGCCTCTGGAGCATGAGGTAGACTTCTCTATTGAGCTTGTGCTAGGAGCAGCACTGGTGTACATTCCTCCCTATAGGATGGTCACACCTGAGTTTCAGGAGCTCAAGAAGCAGTTGGAGGAGCTACAGGCTAAGGGTTTCATCCGACCCAGTACTTCTCCTTGGGGTTCGCCTGTTCTGTTTGCGAAAAAGGCAGATGGTACCCTTCGGCTTTGTGTGGATTATTAGAAGCTGAACCAGTAGACGGTCAAGAACCGATATCCCTTACCGCGGATTGATGACCTCTTTGATCAGCTCTGAGGATCCTGGGTGTTCTCGAAGATCGACTTGAGGTCTGGTTACCCTCAGTTGAGCTTTAGACCATCAGATATACCTCTGACAGCCTTCAGGAGTAGGTACGGTCTTTACGAGTATACAGTCATGCCGTTCGGTCTCACGAACGCACCTGAAATTTTTATGGCACTGATGAACCGAGTGTTCCATACTTACTTAGATTCCTTCTTCGTGGTCTTCGTGGATGATATCTTGGTGTACTCTCACACTCGACATGACCATGCCACCCATCTTGAGATCGTTCTGAGTACACTGAGAGAGCATCGGACTTATGTTAAACTCTCGAAGTGCCACTTCTGGATGGACCATATTCACTTCTTGAGTCACGTCATCTCAGAGGCAGGAGTTTCAGTGGACCTAGAGAAAGTGAGATTTTTAGTTTCCTGGGAGCATCCGAAGAACGTCTTTGAGTTACGGAGCTTCCTAGGGCTGGCGGGATACTACAGACACTTCATTCGGGACTTTTCTCATCTAGAATCACCCTTGACAGGTTTGACCAAGAAGGGGGGGAAGTTCTTATGGTCATATTCTTGTGAGTCAGCCTTTCATAAGCTGAAAGGGAGGTTGACGTCAACACCGATACTAGTCTATCCAGAGCCAGGAAAGAGCTACACTGTTTATTGTGATGCTTCAGGTGTCAGGCTAGGAGCGGAGCTTATGAAAGGAGATGGAGTTGTTGCGTACGGGTCTCGGCATTTGAGGCCACAGAAGAGGAACTACCCTACGCACGATCTGGAGTTGGAAGCTGTTGTTCATGCCTTGTCTTTTTGGAGACACTATCTTCTGGGAGAGAACTTTGTGGTCTTCACTAACCACAAGAGTCTCAAGTATATCTTCACTCAGCGTGATCTAAATCTGAGGCAGCGCAGGTGGGTTGAGTATCTACAGTCTTTTTACTTCGAGCTTGCCTATATGCCGGGAAAGGGAAACGTCGTGGCAGATGCGTTGAGTATGAGAACTCAGATTCAGGTAGTTCAGGAGGCCAGTAGTGAGTGGCAGCTGATGGCTCTGTTCTTTGAGATGCATATGGAGGTGCACGACAGACGGGGACATACTTTTCTATCTTCTGTAGCTGTTACCTCCACGCTACTTGATCGGGTACGGATGAGGTAGCTATCAGACTCGGAAGGATTAGTCCTGTGGGAGAGTGTGTCAGGAGAGGACCCTCTTCCTGGATGGACAGTGGGCGAGGATGAGATCTTGCGTTTCCAGGGACATGTATGGGTACCAGCAGACATACGCGAGGAGCTAATGCGGGATTTCCATTCCTCTTTTTGGGCAGTTCATTCTGGCATCACCAAGATGTATCAGGACCTTCATCACTAATACTGGTGGCCAGGTATGAAGAAGGATGTTGCTGGTTTTGTCTTGAGATGTTCTACTTGTCATTAGGTGAAATCAGAGCATCAGCGACCAGCGGGGATCTTACAGTAGTTATCCATTCCGGAGTGGAAGTGGAATGATGTTGCAATGTACTTCATGATCGGGTTGTCGAGATCGCCTCGGGGAAATAATGTTGTTTGGGTTGTCTTCGACAGGATTACAAAGGTTGCTCACTTCCTGCCGATCAAGGAGACCTTCAGTGTCGACGATCTGGGACGACTTTACATCAGAGAGATCATTTGTCTGAATGGAGTTCCGTGCTCTATTGTTTCAGACAGAGATGTGTGCTTCACTTCTCGGTTCTGGAAGGGACTTCAGAAGGCCTTGGGTACACAGGTACTTTTGAGTACATTATACCATCCCCAGATTGATGGCCAGTCTGAGCGCATGATCCATGTGCTTGAGGATATGCTCCGAGATTGCATTCTAGACTTTGGAGGTTCTTGGGAGAAGCATATTCCTCTGGTGGATTTTTCCTACAACAACAGTTTCTAGGTGACAGTTCAAATGGAACCATACTAGGCCTTGTACGGTAGGCCATGCTGATCACCCTTATGCTGGTTGGAGGCAAGAGAGGCAGCTTTGCTGGGACCTCGTCTTGTTTAGGAGACTTCAGAGCAGATAGAGCTGATTCGGAAGATGATGGCTATAGCACAGTCTCAACAAAAGTCTTATGATGATCAGCGTAGAAGACCTCTGGAGTTCGAGGTTGGTGATCAGGTTTTCCTGCATGTCGCACTGAGGTTGGGACACAAGAGGATTCAGAGACAGGGTAAGCTTTCACCATGGTACGTCGGGTTGTTTGAGGTCTTGGAGAGAGTTGGGTCGGTCGCCTATCGGTTGCAGCTACCTCAGAGGTATCGGGCCATGCACAACGTCTTCCACGTCTCTCAGCTCTGACGTTACTTTTTAGACCTGTCTCACATCTTTCAGCCCGAGGAAGTCGAGTTTAAAGCGGATGCGTCGTTCGAGGAGCGTCCTATCCGGATTGTCGATCGCAGTACGAAGGTTCTCCGTGGGAAGTCTGTTCCTCTGGTATGAGTGCTATGGCAGCACGAGTGAGTACAGGATAAGACCTGGGAGAGGGAGGTCGATGTACGATCGTAGTGGCCGGAGCTGTTTGGGGATTCTTCTTCTCCACCTCGTTAGGGAAATTTGGGGACGAATTTCTTTAAGGGGGGAAGTTTGTAAGAACACGGATCTTCATTCAGGTATGTTTTCCCTTTTTTTGGAGTTTTTAAGGAAAATAAATTTTCTAGAAATTTCAGAAGTACACGCCGTGTACTTTCTGAGTACACGCCGTGTACTCTTCCCCGGCTCGAAGCCGTGTGCTGGCCGTGTCGGACCACACACACAGTGTGTAAGGCTGAGGTGGAGGCCGGTTAATTCGGAGTACGGAAAACTGAAGTACACGCCGTGTACTCAAGAAGTACACACCGTGTACTTTCTTTTTTTTTTCATTAAACGGAATGGGGTATCGCCTAACCCCTAATTTCATCTTCTTCTCCAGTTTTCGTCTATCCGAGAGCGACCGTATGGCCGGATCTTCGACGAACTCCCGCCTCACCATCCATTCTCCGATTCGAGCACGGTCAGTTGCGTTGGAATCGCAGCAGTGAGTTCTTCCTTTTGCTTTAGCCTCGTTTCTTGATTCCTCCTCGTTTCCATGTTATCGTGGGTTGAACGTTTTGTGTGTTTTCTCAGATCTTCGTCGTTCTAATGGGAATCTATTGTCGTTGTTCATTTATATTGATCCCCTAGGATCGAGGTAGGTGGTTTGTGCCTTTATGTAGAAAGTTGATGAATATTATGTGAAAATTCCACCAATACCCATGAACGGGGTATTGCGTGTTTCCTGTTTTTCCCCTACTGTTTTCCTGCTTTTCTCATTTGCTTTAGTAGAGGTTATTTCTTGTGAGTAGAGTAATTTATTTTGTACTCGGATTGTTTTCTAGGCTTGTTTTTCCTGTTTGGCATTTTTCCAGTTTCCATGCCTAGTCGTAGGATAGTGGAACTGTTACTTTTTATGCTTTTGAGCCTTAGTTGATAGCCAAGTAGTTCTTGAGGTTTACTTGGATGATACACGCACACTGAGCATGTTTAGTTTTACTCAGTACTGTGAGAACCTAGAGTAGTAGACCAAAGGGATAATTGATGGAAGGGCTTCTCCAGAGTGTCTTTTAATTACGATGTGAGACTATAGGGGGAATTGACGTTGAGTGCTTCCCCAGAGAGTCCGTAGATCCTCGACGTGGGCCATAGGGGGAATTGAGGTTGAGTGGTTCCCCAGAGATCCTTTAGCACGATACGAGACTATGGGTGGAATTGATGGTGAGTGCTTCCCTAGAGAGTCTGCTTAATTACGTACCTGAACCAGAGGGGTGAGACTGTGTGTGCTTCCCAGAGGGTTGCTAGTACTATAGGTTGAACCATAGGGGTTAGGCTATGAGAGCTACCCAGAGGGTTACCTGTTTTCTTCTTGTTGTTAACTACTAACTTGTGTGCTTTACTTGTTAGAACTATGGATTGTAGCTGCTTGTGCTTTCTTGTTTATTGATTTTTGTTTATTTACTTCCATGTATTCATTTGGCTGTAAGGCACAAATCTTTGGGTGATTGCCTATTGGGATTGTATCTCACACCCTCTTTGGGCCATGATTTTGGGCCCAAGAAGACTATGTTTCTGTAGGTATAGACAAGGGAAAGCGCCCTTCTACTTCAGGATCTTGATTACACCAGGAGTTGGGGAGCATGGGACCGAGCTGTGGATCATGATTCTGAGGAGCTTACTTTTTTTTCTTTTGCACTTGGTTTCAATTTTATTTCAGCCCGTTGTTGTGTTTGTTGTTTTCCTTAGATACTTGTACCTGCTGTATCATTGTCATCATAGTTATATATCTACATTGCTTCTGCTGTTTGGTTTCTGTTGTTATGCATGTTGTTTACTGCTTCCGCTCTTTATTGTTGTTTTCTTACCTTGTATACCTTACCGGATGATGGCATAGTTTCCCCACCGACTCACCAAGGCCCTCGCTGCTAGTCGGTAGCCTCTGGCGTTTGAGGAAACGCGCTTGAGGTCATTTGGAAAACCGGGTACGGGGCACCAGTGGAGGGGCTCCGGAATCGGGTCGTTATAGGTGCATATATAGGAAATGTTTTGAGAAAACAGGTGATCTAAATTAACAGCATAAACATTATCATTTCTTAAATCAGAAAAAACTAAAACATTTTAAGAGTCAAAAAAATTACAGCCATTATTCTCAAATCTAAGATGGATACCATCATCTCATAGTTGGGATATGATGAGATTTTTATACCATAATCTATGCACAAACAAAACATTAGAAATTAAAATAGTATTAGTGTTACCGATTTAACCAAGTCAATTTTTTTCCATTAGCATTATCACCAAAAGTGGCATGTCTACCATCAAACTTAATTTGGGTCTTGAAAAATGAATATTCCACAATCATGTTTCTCGTGTATCAAATATCCAAATACCATAAGTACTTCCTGGATATTTTCAAGTAGGATTCCTATAAAATATATTTTAAATGAATAATGACTTTGGTACCCAACTTTTCTTTAGGTCAGAGATGTTAGTAAAAAGTAATTTTGTAGTTCATAATTGTTTAATAGGTTTATAATAGGTAGATTTGAGTCCTTTGTAAATATTTACTTTTTAATCCTAGAAGAATAAAAATAGTAATATAATTAGTAATATTGGTACTAGGAATAAATTTATTTTTAATAATCTTTCTTTGTTTAGCCTTATATCCTATTCCAGTAGTACATTTTGGTAGAGTATTATTTCTATGAATATGGTTCAAGGTATTTATTCCATTTTTAAATCATTTCAAATCCTTTTATAATTTACCATTTTATAATTTTATGTCATTTTTTCTTTTATCAATTGAGAATTTTTATCCTTTTATATAAAAATATCTTTTTTAAAGTGTGAAGACAAGTCATTATTCTTCTTTAGACTTTTATACTTATATTTAAGTTCATTTAATGTATCCTAAAACATATTATAGTATTCAAAATTTTCATCATTAGACATATTTTCTTTACTGTTTTCATCTCTATAATGGTTAGATCTATGACCAGAAGATGCAGGAGAAATACTGGATACATCGGATGTGTTTTTCATAAAACACATATTAGCTCTATCATGGTTATCATCTCTGCTTGATTATAAATCACTTGAGATATATTTTTAATACATACAAGTTTCTTTTATGGATTTATTAAACCTATTATCCTTTTCCTTATAATTTTTCTAAAATTTAAGCTTAGGGAAGTCATCTTTGACAAGAACTCTTCTCTTGCATTCCTACCAGACTATATCATTTGTAGTATCATCCTTTTTGCATTCTTTTCTCTGGTTACCTATGTTGCTATAATTTTTTTATAATTGGGTTTCCTGAATAACTTCTGTATTTTTTAGAATTTATTGTATCTTATGTTTAATTGGTCCATTTCTTCATCACTGTTAGTCGATGACTCTTCATCGCTTGATTTTTTATCATTGATATTCTATTTTTTTAAGCATTAGTTTTGAAAACTACAGACTTCCTATTTGGTTCATCCTATTCTTCTCAGTTAACTTTTAGTTTCTCTTCATACAACATGATATTTCCTATTACCTATTTATTAATCAACTTACTTATATAACATGATTCTCGAATTGATGTTGAAGTTCCTCTGCATCAGGATGGTAAACATCTCAAAAGGCGCATCACTTGGCCTTTTAGAAATTGGTTTTCCCAGGGAATGAATTATGTTCACAATATTATTAACCATGATGTATATATCATAAATTTTTTCATCAAGTTTAAACTCAAATTTATGATATTTAATAGTATAAGTATTCATGTGCATTTCTTTGATATTTTATATTCCTTTATGAAAAACAGCCAATATATCCCAAATTTCATAAGTAGCGGAACATAAAAAAATTATATTAAATAATCCATCTTATAACACATATTATATATCCTTCATGTAATTACAGTTATTTTTATAATATTATTTATTAGGATCATTACATTCAACTATGTCAATTTTGGGTAATTCAAATTTATCTTCAATGGCATACCATATCTCAAAGCCCATGATTCCAATCTGAATTATAATCTTAATTTTCCATTGATAATAATTAATTTTATTAAAATAACAATACCTATTAGTGTAAGTACTATCTTTTCTATTACTATCCATAAATAATTAATTTTAGAAATTATATAAATTTAAGATTTTTACAATACAGTTAAATCACATTTAAAAAGATATTTGAAATGCCTCTCATACCAAATATTGGTCATAGTGAGTAAATCAAGATGGGGAGAATTAAGTTCCCAATAAAAAATTATATCTAAAAAAATTAAAACTAAATCCCCAAAATGAATAAAAACTCCTAGTTAATAAAAATAGTATAATTATATAAATTTCATCTTCCAAATAATTTCTCATAAGTGGGATTAATTCTCAGATAATAATGAATCAAAAATAATTTAGCTTTTAAAATGAAATTACTCAGTACAACACTTTATATATATAGAAATTAATACTAACTATCAAAGTAAAAAAATAGATTTTAACAACAGATATAATTTTAACTTTGAAATATAGTAAAATAACAAATGAAACAAAATAAAGACCTAAAAAATTGTTTTAGTTTTAAGTTGTGACTTAATCCCCTCCACATGGAAATAACCTATTTCTAATAAGTTTATTAAACAATAAAATTTATCTAAAATTTGGATCCAGTTTTAAAAAATTTAGTATAGACGATTATCCAGGATCGAATCCTCTTTCACTGTTACACATGGGAAGAAAAACAATACTAGGTCATACAATACCTCTTCCACAGTTATTCATAGGAATAAAGAGAAAAGAGTTTGATAGAATGTGTCAAGTACAATCCATTTTAATCATAGGAGTCCGTGTGTACAAATAAATAGAGTACAAAAACACACAACTCAAAATTAAAGCATAAAAAGATATCTAAAATGAGTGAATATGGGAAGTAGTATTGTTGCTCTATCTAAAATGATTTAGATATTCATAGATCCTTGAATCAGTATTTGAATGGATCTCAATTAGATTTATCAAAATGTGATAGAAAAACTAGTTTCAGGGTTTTCTTGTAGGTCCTTCTATTTCCAATCTTTCAATGCTTATATTTGACTCAATATAAGAAGGATAGAATCTTTATGTATCACTGTAATTGACCATCTTATCTTCCACTAGTTTTCCCACTTGTTTTTAACCTTTCCTTACAAATGAATAATATCTTATGAATATATAGCTCTCCAAACCTAATTATTTATTGAATAACAATAATAACAAAATCCTGGATCCTCGAACTAGGCACTAGATCAGGACCGTCTTATTTTTTCTTCAATTCATCCATGGAGTGGTTTAATAATAATGATTCTTGAGTCCATGTGGGTCTTTAGTGTGTTAAATTCCATTAACTATCCTTTAGGATAATTAATTTTGAATTAATAATCAGAATAGAGAGGGTCCACTCTTGTGGTCGATACTCACTAGTGATAGATCTTGTCTAATTTTATATTTATCTTGTGGTAGATAAAATATTGAATTAGATCAACTTTAGAGATAGATGTGATCTCGCAGTATATGTGTTGACCATAGATGTGTTAATGGTAGATCTGACTGGCGGTAGCATGGTCTAGCGGTAGATTATCTCTGACGGTAGACCAGTAAGCAATAAATTATCCAACAGTATAAGTAGTTCACCGGTAGATTTTTTTTTTGAACTATTGTTATATGTGTTGAATAATCGGTTGATTTCTTCAACAACAGATCTAGCAGTGGTAGAGTATGATGATAGATGTATTCCACCGGTAGATCCATCAGTGTTAGAGTCTGATGGTTGATGTATTCTATCAGTAAATCCTTTTTAACTAGCATTATATCATCATATCCAATGAAATATTTTTTGAACTAATGGTAGACCTGTAATATGACAAATTTGTTTCACAAAGGTTCTTAGAAAGTTATTTACTATCATAAGACATTATAAATTTTAAAAACATAATAATCATGATTTTTGAGTATTAAAATAAGGAGGTTCTAAATATTTAGATTATAAGATATGAAAATGATCTATAATCCTGAGCCAGAATCATTTTGAAGTCTGGTTTGGAACCATTGGAAATAAATTATTGATTCTTGTGAGACCATTATTTTTTCTCCTTAAGTTTTTTTAACCATATTGGGTTATTCTTGTGATGGATATATTCTAAAAAGGTTAAGGTCTGTGTAAGGATTTTAGAGGTGAGGTTTGAGACATTCCTTATATTTAGTTTTAGTAATTTCTTTGATTTATTTATAACCTCCTTTATTGTTTGATCATAAAATTCCTAGGTAGATATGTAGAGACCCAGATAAGTGAAAATATTATTTATATAATGTTATAACTAGATATAGAACCAGAGAGCTAAGTGTTCCCTTTTACTTATGAACATGGTATCTTCAATCTAATCAGAGGGTTATAGGTCCCAAATAATTTGAAAATACAAACAGGATATACAGGTTCTTATTGGATAAACTAGGGTACCAGTCCCTTGTTTATGACAATATTACAGTAGGAACTAGGATATAACCCTTGAAATATACATTTTCCTATGTGGTTCTATTACAGTGGATTCCCTTTCCTTGATTTTTTGCATCCCCTTGTCCAAGCTAGTTTGTGGAATCAGGGTATGACCCATGACACGTACATTTTTTTAGGTGGTAGTATTACAAGGGATTCCATTTATTTTCTCTAGTATGTCCCCTTTTCCATGATTAATTATATAACTATTTATTATAATTTCTTATTTATTGATATACATTTGGGTTCCCATTTGATTATGATCCTTTACTTTATAGTTATCTGTGATATTTCTTATTTTTTTTCAAGGTTTGTTTTGGAAATATAATTTTAAATTTATTAGTAAATTATCAAATCATTTATTCCTAATGATTTTAAAATATAATTGAAAATATGGAAATGGTTTCTTTTATTATATTATATTCAAAGACTCTTGTACTCATTGGGTTTCAAACCAGCTTTACATAAAATAAAGGTCTCTTTATTTATTGTTAATAAATGTGGTTTTATTACACTAAGGCATTACAAAATTGAAACTTACATTATACTTTATTTCAAACTATCATTAATTAAATACTTAAGGAAAGTAATTCTATATAATATTTGGTGAGATCCTATAGGTCTTATTTACTCAAACCACAAAACACACTACTATTTGTGTGTGTGTCTGAAGTTTTCATGATTTATAGTGGTTATATTCCTTGTTTTGGATTATATATCATTTGTCTTATCTATTTACTACTGATTTGGGATGTAGTGGGAAGTCATATGTTTCACAAATGTGTTCTTTCATTTTGGTTTTGGATTGATTTATATCTTGGGATGTTGATGTATCGGCTAAGTTGTTTAATTTTTTATTCGTTTCATTTTTCTTTCATCCTAATATGTATTCTAGTTTGTTACTTTACCTTTATTATTAGTCAGTGGTATCATTTTATTAGATTTATATAGTCTTGTTTTTCATCTATTTCTATTTATTTGGTTTATTTTCTTGGTCATTAACTATAGGAATTCACCATGTTATATTTTTGATAAAATATCCATTATACATTACTATGATTTTAGGAAAAACCATTCCCAAGGTGTTTACCTTGATACCTTGGAATAATTTTCCATCTCATCATGATCGGAAATGCTCAATGTTCCTATTGTAAAATTGGATTTCATGACATGATAATTCATCATAGGTTATTTCAATACAAATAATATAAAATCCTAAGTTTAATGAATAGACTAGTTTATAGAGTGATCTCTTTCTATGTTTGAAGTTGGTTGAAAGTGCAATAGGACTGTTGAAACTCAAAAGTTAGATGTGAGAAGATCATGTCTAACTCTTCCTCACCCAGTGACTTGATTTACTAGTGGTGTATAGAGTTTGGGATTCATTTTGATTCTTCTTACGGATTAATATTTATGATGATAATAATTAATAATAATTAGCATTTAGGGAGTTTCCATGAGGGTTGTTTATTGATTTGGGATAAAAATGAAGAATAAATTTTTATTTTAATGATTTCTTCCATGGTGTGGAAAACCGCATAGTGATTAACGTTAGGTTTTATAAATGTATCGGATATAGTTTCATGACTATTTTATAGTCATCATCCATGTGGACATGTCATGCATCATATACATCTCATTATTTTTGTTATTTATACCACTATATTCATGAATTTTGCATCGATTTTAGAAGGTAAATGGTATTCAGTAGGTCCTTAGAATATTTTTAAGTAATTGTTTTGTGTTTTGGTTAGAATTTGTGATGTTCTTTAGTTATGTAGTTGTGGTGAAATTAGTTTTTTGTGCGTGAAAAGTGGAATTTCAAAAAATGTTTTATTTCCAAACCATTTTAGTTTATTTTTTACCAGATATTATTTATCTCAAATATAATACTTTATAAAATATATAATTTCATTATAGTTATAGTAAAAAAATTAAGTGGAAGTGGATCATTACATAAATGTTTTAAGTGAACCTGTTTAATCTGGAAATTATTTCAAATGACTAAAAAATTATAAAATGTTTTATATAGTTTTTAAATAGAGTGTTGTATTCTACCAAGGTATGGTTGTTTCAAAAATAGGTGGTATGTATCTAAAATTTATTCCTCAATTAAATGGGGTTAAAATTATTTATTGAGTGTTGATGATTTTAAATAAATAGATTACATGATAGGTATTTTCTATGTTTTGATTTGGATGGTTTACGTGACTTGATTAGTAACTTGGCTGATAATGGGACTAATTTAATTTTAATTATAAGGTGTGAATTGATGTTGTTCATGTATCATTTTATTTTGAAAATTACTTAACATAATATTCAATAGATAATATAAAAGGATCGTTTCTATAGATCCTTATTTATTAAACCCTCTTGTCACTTGGAGCAGTTTTATTTTAGTTTTAGTTTCCACCAACACTCTAAATAGAGTAGTGATCTCGGGACATCCTCTATTCCATGTTCTCTTTCTAGGACTTCCTGAATTATTTCCCCACTCGTATAGGAAATATTTATTTGACCGGTGTTATTTTCCTCCAAATAAGTCACTGATGAATCTTTAAAATATTATTTCATTGACTATGCCTTTTTTAAATATTAGATCAATTATTAATAGTCAATCTTCCTAGAGTTTTGTGGTTCCTTAAATGAATAATAACTCTCCCATGTGAACTTTTGTGGTTATTTGGGTTCTTTATGGAGATTTTTTACGCTGTATTTTTAGAAAAAAAATCTCAGATGTAATTTTGGGGGTTGTTATCTATTTTGTGGTTTTATTTTGGAGGATCAAGATATGATCAATGTTTTTAAGTATGTTACTATGGGAAGACAACTATGTAGGGGTTTTTCTCTTACATGGTTGTTTGGATCATTTTTTTCATGTATATATTTTCTTATACTTTAGAAATGATGGGAGGGTATGGGAAAGGCCTTGGATTCATGTTTTGGTAACTAAGACTTGTGGGTAACTAGTTTAAATCATGTAGTGGTTAGTTTTTGTTTTTCAAAATATTAGGTTTTCTAAAATTGGGTGCTCTGTGTGCATTATTTCCTAGATTAACAATCTATATTTGTTCATTTTTCTAAGTTTATACATTTTTCAATCCGTGTGAAGGTATGTTGTGGTTGTGTGACTAGTAATTTCTAGGTTGGAGGTGCTTGAGTGGATCCTTTAGTAGTTTTATGGAGTCATATTTATATATGTTTAGATGTTTTAGATGTTTGGTTTCCTCTTTTGGGATTTGATGTGTTCCTTATGCATGGTTGTTTTTGGTTGGTGAAGGATGCCGTCTCCTTGGTTTTTTAGAAGGATGATGCTCCTTGGTTTTATTAGTTCATTTTTAGGATATTTTCTCTTTGTATTCTCAATTTTAGATGAATTTTAAATGGCATGGAGATCCATGGTTGGTCTCTATATTCTTTGTATTTATGCTTCATGGTTGTTCTAGCATTGGGCATAGAGACATTTAGTAGAATTTGAGATTTTTTAGTGTTTGGTTTGGAGTTTAGTTCATGTAGAGAATCTTACTCCGATGTACCCTTCTTGAGACACTTCCCAATCTCTACCACCTCTTGAATTGGTTTGAAGAGATTTTAGTTTTTCACTTCCTTTTAGTTTTAACAAAATATTTTTGGGGGAATAAAGTGTCATAGTGGAGAGATTATAACACACTATATAACTACTGTTGCTTATTTTACATTATTTTATGTTATTTCAAGGTTTTTTTAGTTTTGATAGTGTTTAGGAATTTAATTTTTTAAATTTTATATATTTTTACACATAAAATATTTTACACATGGTTAATAGTAATTTTGTAGTAACTATGAAATGGTGAAATAATTATTGATGGTACCATTGTTCACAATTTTCGTAAGGTCTAAAAAGTTTGGTGGGGGTGACCCACATGGTCGGTTCATTGTTTGTAGAAAATTTTCGAATAAAACTATGAGGGTTAGAGTAATCTAATCGGTGGATCCTATAAGGTTAGCATATAGTTTAGAAAATCATGTGTCCAAAATGTGCGGACCTCCAAGATTCATTTAAAAAGTGAAAAGTCCTAAATTCCCCACAACATTTAAGTGTTTCCTCATCCTTCCTCCTCCCCACTTACATAGTCAATTCTACATGGGGTCTAAGTGAGCTTCTTATACTTTCTATAATGATTTTTGGCCTCTTTATCATAGTTTTAGAGTGGTTATTCAAAGAGATCCTTCATTTATATCTTGTTTCTCCTCTCCTCCCTTTCTTATCTTATTTCTATTTGATTTTCCATCTCCCTAGGAATGCTAATCAAAATTTAAAAAGTATTTTTTGTTCATTTTCATCTAATATTGGATTTTTTTTATTATTTTAGTGTTATAAAGGTTGATTATTGACTTTATTAGGTATTGTAAAACTAAGGTGACATATTGTTTCTTGGTACCACTCGATGTGAGTTTAGTTCTTCTACATTCATCTTTTATTTTAAAATTCATGTGATTTTTGAGCTTTCATAAAATTGTTATGAATAAATTATTCTTAGTGAAATTGCTTATAGGAATTTATAATTTTTTTTCTTTTGAATGTAGGCTTGTAATAATGGTAGTTATTTATAAATTATAACTACTAATTCGGAAATTTAACTTTCTTTTTGTGCTTATAATTTTAGAAATTCAAATTAGAAACCTTAAATTTGTTTTAAAATACACTTGGTGATTTGACCTTATGCTAAATTTTTAAAGCAATAAATCATATTTTGAATTAAGATTTGGGAAATATAAAAGGTTTTTCTGGTAAAATTTATTTTAAATATTATGTTTAATATTTAATTTCTATGAAATCAAAAAATCTTAGCATACAAAGCCAAATTTATTTTGAAGGCCTCTTTGGAACCTTATGAAATAAATGGTTGATGTTTATATGACCTTTATTGTTTCCCATTAAGAGTTTTTTATATTTCTAGGTTATTTATGTGATGGGTTAATATTGTGAAAGGAGTTGTTCTATGTGATATTTTTGGAGGTTAATGTGAGACATTCTATATTTTTTATATTGGTAATTTCCTTGATTTTTTTCTCACCACCATGGTTTTTTGGTCATGGGAATACATGGTATCTAAGTAGAACTAAAATAATTGAAAACTAAAATTTATCTTTTTAATTTCTCAAAATATAGAACTAGGATGCCTTTTGAACTTGTAGGGTTATTCTAATGGTTTCTCTGGCCTCCTAGGAAGGTTATTAGGGTCGTCTTGTTTTATGGGACTATTAGGATGGAAAAGTTCTTGTAAGTCATCCAAGGTTACCAGTCACCAATTCCGAACTATATTAAATTAATATCAATCATATAACCCATAATGCTTACCTTTTTATAGGTGTTAATATTGTAGGTTATTCCCTTTCCCTACTTATAAGTATCTCGTTGTGGTATGAATTCACTCAAGCTTTATGAAATAAAAAACCATACTATATATTGTATTTCAAACCATCATTAATGAGATTATTAATAAAAGGAATTACATAGACTCCTTGGTGAGATCATATTGGTCTAGTTTTCCCACACCTTGTATACACACTATTTTGTGTGTATGTGTGTGTGTCTTTCTCATTCTTTATAAAGGTTCTAGGAATCATTTCTTATTAGATATCATTTATCTTTGCTAAAAATGGGTGAGTTGGGATGTGGTGAGAAATCATGGGTTATACAGATGTTACACCCCAATAAATTACAATATATTTCTTTTTTAATTATTTTAATTTCATTGATATATTTAATTTCACATATCACTAAATTATTGAACAACTTTATTCTATATCTTGTGTTACCCACAAGACCAATTTTTATTAAATTATAATATAAAATTAATATTATAATATAATATTGTAGTTATCACATAGCTGCTATATTTTTGGGGATTAATAGGACTAACTATATTATGTTTGAAAACATTTATAAAATGTTTTTATAATCATCTAATGGAATTGTGATAAGAATAAATCCACCTTTACGCTTAAATTTTGTATTTTTCAAAAAAGTCAATTTTTTCTCCTTTTAAAGGAACACCTATTTTAAAACTAAATTTTTAATTTTTTATAAATTTTATTTGAAAAAATAAAATTCATTATTAAAATATTAATTTCAAAATTATCTTATGGTGAATTTATTGTATTTTTCTGAGAAGTTTCATTTTTTATGAATAGTGAAAAAAATAAAATTTTAATTGAAAACTCACATTTAATCTAAATAAATTATAATATTAAATTGTATTATGACTTTTTTTAAAGTATAAATACATAAATTATATATAAATTAATATAATTTAGTTCTTTGTAATAAATTTAACATTGATATTGGATTTAAAAACATTAGAAACTTTTAAACATTTACTTTAAAAACTCGCTTTGTTATCCCACCTATGGGATTAATTTAAAATTCATTTCTGCCACTTATATGATTTTATTTTATAAAAATGGATTCCATTTTCAGAATAATTATAATTTATAATTACTATTAGGTTCATATTATTTTTTATCAAAATTATTAGTGAAACCAATTAAAATTAATTATAGTGATTAAGGTAAAAATGAGTTTACTTAATAGTTAAAATTTAATCTTAAGGGGCCAAATTGCCTAGAAACTTATCAAAAATCCATTTTCTATACATATTTCTTACTTATCATCTCTTATATCAAAAAATTGTCATTATTGGAGTAATTTTATTTTAGGGATTCCTCCCAATAGTGTATACATTTTATTATGTACAAGAATGACACTCCTCCTCCACTATAAAAGGGAACTCACCCTCCCACCAGTTCTTCACAAATATCAAGACTTTTGGATCATACAAACCCTGAAAAAATAATTTTCAAAATTCCCTCACCTCATACAAGAATATTCACTTTGGTAATAAATAAAACCAAGTAATTCTTTTGGTATAAACCAAAATGAGTTACCCAAAGAAGAGGAAATGTTCTTCAATGATAACTTTTATGTTATTTCTTACTATACCCTTTAAAATATATTTATATCATGTTTATATAATAACATAAATATCTTTAATATACTAAGATGTTTTTATTTTAATGGTATTACATACACTTTCACACACTTCCAACAAATGGGATACACAATCATCGTTCGTGTGCACAGTGGACTACTGCCTCGTGAACCTATCTCATTCATTATTCCATTACCACCCTTCAAGGTTGGGAATAATTATATATTTAAAATTTATATATTATATATATATTATTTATAATGTATTTATTCTTTTTTAATTACTAAATAAAACATACCTTTATGCCTAATATTTTTTGGGAATACGATAACATCATTTGTAGACGTGTGGACTACCACCTTATCAAAGTGATGTGATTTGTTCATGCATTACATGGAATGTAATAAGAATGGGTTTAATAAACCAATGTGACATATATAACAAAAATATGACTCTATAATTATAATATATATATATATATATATCATTTACTTTCATTATTTTCATGTGATAAGAAAATATAAACAGTGTTCATGCATACGTATGGGCTAACATCTTCATTAATAGTGTATTTCATTTCCTTTCTCCAAATTCTATGGGTTAATATAAAAACATATATAATTAATATATATAATATTTACACCATTTTTTACATTCTTAATATGATTAAATCGTTATCTAATTAATAGGAAAAAATAAAAAGTCAAAACATACTCAAAAAATAATGTAATTGATACGTGAAATAGTGTAAATAATGAAAGATTATTAAAAAATGGGTTATAATATATTATAATAATATAATATATGAAATTGGATCTTTTATAATTTAATAACATTCTTATTACAATTATACAATAATTTAAAAAAAATGTTTAACCAAAAGGGAGTGTAAGGTAAGGGATTTCGTCTCAATTTACATTCCATTGAGACCTATTTTCTTTTATCCACCAAATCACATTTAGGTGGTGTATATGCTACCAATTTGACTTATAATTTCATAAATACTACATTATTTATAGTGTTTTAAGTTTTAATTTGAATTATTTTATCCAAGGGGATTTGATTTGAAAGGATATCATGAAATATCACTTTCTTTTCTGATTGTTATCTTTCTCTTGAAACAATCAATTTATTGAAATAATTTTTCATTAGACATTTAATTCCTCTTAGAAATACATATTACTAAGTAATGGATATGATTATTTCCTAAACCATGTACCATTTTTGTATATCATTTTTTCTTTGAATGTTATTTTATTAATTGGGTAAATTTTGATAAATCTGTATCCTTTACTCAATATATTTGATAAGGCACATTGTTTATGAATTAAATTGATTATTATATATATGAGGAATGGTTTTTAAATGTATTATAGGGGTCGGGGACCAGTAAATTTAATCACCTCAATGCATCATTAGTCTCATGAGATGAATTGGTTTTCCAAATCAGCTGTATTTTTACCCAATATGTTAAAAATCATCTTGAGGATGGATCTTAACAGTAAAGGTATCATGTTCCTAGGAAACATGACATCCAATAATTAATAATTTTTTTCATTCAGTATTTATTTATTATTATCCACATTTTTTTAATTATGAAAAAAATATATGGATTCATTTTATTCTTAGTTTATTGATTAAACGGCATGTATTATCAGTATTTTCCTTTCCATACTGATTATTCTCATTAATTCATTATTGATTCCACTCTATTTAACCCTTACTGATTATTTGAGATCAGATTTATTTTTTTCTTTCCCTGGGATATGAAGATGAATTATTGGAATGAGTTTGAAGGATGTTGAGATTTTACTTTTGTTATGAAATATTTCTTTTTCCCAATGTAATATTGGTATCATGTTTGTAATATAGTTTTCCAAAACTACAAAACAAATCAATCCTTTGATATTTTATTCCTTGTAATCATTCTAATGTAATAATGTAAAGAACTAGATCTAGTCTATAGGGGTTGGTGTCGTTCCATAGAGGTTCTATTTTAATTTAGTGTTAACCTAGTTCTTATTTTGGGGTATCGATGTATCATCCAAGTCAACCATTTTTTATTTATTTTTAGTTTATCTTTATTATATATTGATATGTATTCATAATTTTTATTGCTTTACCATTTTTGGTATTTTTCTCTTTCATCTTATTGGGTATGGATGGTTTGGTTTTGTTGTATATTGTTATCTGTTTATTTTAGTTTTATGGTCATCCAATGTATTGATACACAATACTAGTTTTATTATAAAATAATACACTATTCAATACTCTAATTTGATATTGAAATGGTTCCCAAGGTTTTTCACATAATTCACAACAACTAGTTTCCAAGACATAGTGATCAGGGATTCCCTTCAGTCATTCTACACTGGGATGGGTGATGCTCCTAGGAGGTCCGAACATTAAATGAATTTAGGAGGTGAAATTTTATTTATCTAGAATATTCAAGATAAAGGATCATGTTGAATCTAATAAAATCTTGGGGTGTATATTAAGAGATATAGGAAGACACAAAATTTTATTTTATCGTATAAGGAATACATCTAGAAGGTCATTAATATATTCATAATGACCGGAAGTAAACCAATTTCAACCCCATTGTTTGGAAACCTCAAGTTATCCAAAGAGACAAAATCAAAAAAAAATATGAGGCTATGTATAGGGTGAAAGATATATTTTAGTTGGTGTTAGGTAAATTAATGTATTCTATGGTGCATAAAATATCATAAATTTCATTTATAATGGTATTTTTTGGTCAGTTTATAGAGAATTTGGGCAATGAACACTAGTAAGTTATCAACATGATTCTCTGATATCTTGAAGTTTTAAAAGATATATCCTTGTGTTTTAGAATAGATAATATATTTCAAGGTTATGTAGAAGTAAATTTTTTAGGTTATATATATGCATGTAAGAGTATCATAGCGTCTGAGTTTATCTTAAGAGGTAAAACAATAATATTGATTTCAAATTTCTAATTGGTTTTAGTATTATCCACAATTAAATATGAATATGTGGCCATCACAGAAGTAAGTAATGAACTGATATGAATAATGTATTTATTGGTGGAGGTGATTACCCATGTCATCACGTGTTGATAAAATCCAAAGAAATTTAAAAAAATTATTGTCTTTTTGGGGTAAAATATTAAATTATTCAATTATATGATCTCAAATAATTTTTTTAAGCCTATAATTTAACCCTATAATAGGGTTTTTACCCTATGATAAGAGTTTGGTGGAATTCCTAATCAGTCATATTTTCATGGAATATATAATATTTAATTAATTAAATATTAATTATTCTCATATGTTCTATCACTGATATCTTCTAAAAAGGGTCAAAAATTGAAATTCTGACTCTACAGTTGAGTCTAGAATAGGGTTTTTTCTTATTCAGGGTTAAAAAATGCTTTGGGTTTTGGGACTAGGGTAGGGCCACTTAAGTGGGACTTTTTTTCTTCTTCTATTTTTTCTTTTTTAATTTCTCTTTACCTATTTGGATTCATTTTTCCTAGGCTTATTTAACCTATGGGTGTCATACTTGGTTGAGAGAGGATAGGTATATGAAGATGCGAACATTATCAAAGAGCTTTTCTAGACTTATATCATAGTCTGGTGGCTATGTGGCACAAATTTGGATGTGAATCCTTATCATTTTACACCCATATAGTTGGACATTTTTTTTAAATAATATCAATATATATTTATATTTTCTAAAGTTTAAATCCTTATATATGTTGTTAAAAACCCCTTCAGGGTCTTTACAAGGATTTTTTGGTGCAGATCAAGTGTTTCCAGCTGATTAGATGGGTTTACATTTAGGAAAAAACACGATCACACCATGTGTAGTTTATAGAATACATGTCATGTGTCCTTTTTTGGGTATGTGGTTGAACATTATTTTTACATGGAATGTGTGATTAGGAAAAAAAATATAGGGGTAACTTAGGTTGTGGACAAGTACTCAATCGGACACTCTATATCATGTTTTATGTTTGTATAGGTCACATGTCACAACCCCATGTGAATGACATTGCTAGAATACATTTAAAGTTCTTTTCCTGGCCCCAATTGAGGTGCATGGTCATATACCCCATGTGACTTACTCACCATGTGTGTTTGGTATATAGTATATAGAGGGGGATAGTGAATTCCAAGTAGGTTGTGTCACACAGCCCAAGAGGCCAACTATATTCTAATATCATGTAGATGAGATACACATCATGTACTACCTCTTTATAGGATTTCACTAGTTTTTTACCCTGGAGTTGGTATTGGACTTGTGAGTAGTTAGTTATGAGTGTTTTTTCTTATAATTCATGACGGTCGAATTCATATTGAATTTTAATGATGTTTAAGAGGTGTTTTGGTGTTGGTGAGATTTGGTAGGTGGTTTTCATTAAGGTATTGGTTTAGAATCCTCATGCAGGTTGAGTTTTGGGGAAATGATTGAGTGAGGGTAATGATATTGTGGGATGGATTCTCTTGTGGACACCAACTGAGATTTTTTTTAGGTTTTTTGGGATAGGTTTAGTAATTTGAGATCGAGTAGTATCTTGAATGAGATCTAGGAAAATCCATTTACATCATAAATATATTTTTAAGGTTTCATCAGTTGGGTTTTTAGGCCTCCTATTAGAGGTTTTGTTTGTTTAGAGCATTTATGCAAGGTTGACTTCATGGAATAAAAGGTATGGATGGGTTTCAACAATTACTTGTTGATTTGAGTATGAGGGAGTCTTGAGGATTCCCTTATGAGTGAGATAATACTTATGGATGGGTTCTATGTTAGAGGGGCCAGTTGAGGTTTTTTTATGATGATATTTCCATGAGATTTCACTTTTGTTGGTGTAACCCCAAATTAGGTGTCCCTTTGCTGATGAAGTCATGATAACTTGTGAGAATTCCATTATTAGTATGGTGATTCTTTAGGATTACCTTGTGAAAAAAGTTATGTTCATATTTGGCCTCATATTCAGGGTCATTGAAGGAGGTTCTCTTATGTATTTCTTGGACTATGGTTTGATATGGATGTGATATAAGAGACTATAGGAACCCCAATGTTTGGTAAAACCTATGAGGGTTAGATTTAGTTGGAACATTGGTGACATAAGGTGTTTCATTTTAACTTAGATACCAATGGTTTGATCCTATTGGGGATATGTTCTTGTTGATAGGTTTCAAAATTTTATTGACATATGTTTTATGGATTATGGTCGAGATGTTTGATCTTGTTACTACTGATGATCTAGATATTTGAGGAGGAATTTATAATATTATGGGTTCTATTATTGGAACTAAAATTTATATGGTTCTCTCCTCAATTTGAATTCCAGTGTTAGACGGTTCTAGGGAGATAACCAATGATCTGGAGGAGTGAACCTCCCCCTATCTAATAGATAGTTCTTGGCTAGGGGATGGGTGTTCATAGTCCATAAAATTTCAAATAGAACTAGGTTATGGGTTTATTCATTCCCCAATTATAAATTTTGTAGATTATAGTTACTTATATAGGACTAGCGTGCTTTGGAAAAGTTATCTTAGTGTGGGTAGAGTTTTTTTATCTAGTTCGTATTGAACCATTAGAATCTCAAATATTGTTAGTGGTGTGCATTGTGTTTTTGTACATCATGGATGTATCCTAGGGTAAGACATGCATGCCTCTAATATTTTTCATTTGGGAGATCATATTTTATCTAATAAGCATAGCTAATGTCATATGGATTGCAGAACTCTAGCTTTATCAAGGGTAGGTTGGATTGATCCCAGGTTTCATCCTAAAACCAGAGGCTTGGTATAGTTTTTTGACTTAGGTTGAAGCAGTTTTGTTCCACATCAAGTCTCTTATAAGATCCCTAGGTTCAACAGTATTTTATTTCACTACCTTATTTATGGTTTTTATACTAGTTTTCTTTATTCTATTACACTAGGTATATCATATGTACAGTCACTTATTATAAAATAAAATTTTATAGAGTCACAATTGGGGGTAGCCTACTAATATTTATTTCTCACCCTCTAGACATTCACTTTGGTGTGTGTACATACACTTATGTATACTTTTCGGTTGAATATATAATTCATAATGGATGGGGTATGGTGCACAATATTGTATGTTTGAGATATTTGAGTGGATCCTCTCATGTGGATTCTAATGTTTGAGCTAGAGTAGTTCAACCATTCTGGAGACCAGGTATGAGGAATGGCTCCGGGTTATTAATAGATCCTTATATATATTATTTTATTTTATTTGCATCCTATATATGTGGTATTCATAGTGGTTTATGGGTTTTTGAATGTTTTATAAATATTTGATTCTTTATGACTGTATTCAATGGTTCATTTGATATAGCCTGTATTCCCATCATTTATTTATATATCATACATTGATGATAACCCATGTATATGTGTTTGGTTTATTTTTCACTTTTATTTATCTCTTATTTTAGGGTATAGTATCTCCAATTTATTTTTTTATAGTGACCCATACTTTTCATACATAATTATTAAATATATTTAGATAAATATTCAATACATTTCACAGATACAGGACCAAGGGCTATAAAGGTTTAGTTTCATTGGATACTAGATACACAATCTTCCTATTTCATGAAATATCTTCAACATCACCAATAAATATCTTCCCACTTAGTAATTTTTATAGATATACCATACTTAAACCATTATTCATAACCTGAGGAAAGTAAATATAAGAAATGGTAAGTTGGATTCTTAGTAAGGGTAAACAAGGGAGATAATAATTGATGATCATAAGAAATCATGAGATAAGAATAAGAGTTTGATATCACAAAAAATTACAAAGTTAATACCCAATCTATCATTGATCATAAACATGATCCATGGAATAAATAATCATCATTTCAAAATAGATGTACCATAAGAGTGATAAATATTCATAAATTAATCATGAACCATAATTTAATTTCATAAAATTATAGAACTTTCATAAGTATAGAAACAATTTAATATGTCAAAGTTAACTACTGATACCATAAAATAATAGTGTATAATCCATAAAATCATATTTCCTATATCATAAAAGATTATAAATCATCACCTATTTCCCATAGTGGATCAATAAAAATGACTTAATTGTATCCTATAGTAGATAAATCACATCAACTAATTTCCCATAGTGGATCAAGAACATTCAGTTATTTCCCCTATTTATCTAATGAGATATAAAAAATTAACCAATGCATTAGAGAGATTTATAAATATAGTCCCACTAATCACATAATTTAAATCATACATATGTATTCTACAAGATCATAAAATATTCATCATATCATCATATCATAACTCATGAAATGAAATGGGTTTTATAAACACTTCATGAATTCATCATAGCATAACTAATGTAAAATAAAAGGGGTTCATAAACTTCCCATCATAATACTCATAAATCATACAAAGAAATAATAAGGATCATATCATTGGATTATATCTATAATAAAATATAATTCACATCAAAGGATGTTATCATAGATGAAAATTCCTTCAAAATAATCATTGTAACATTTCCTAAGAAAAAATCCCTTTTAAATTTAAAATAAATTATTTAAAATATAAAAATTTACAAGATATTATGTAAAACATTTAATTTTAAAAGAAACATAGAAAATTTTAAAGAAACCTACAAATTATTGAGCATTTTTCATGATGGTAAATTATGTTCACATCGTGTATTCTAAAACAAGAAATTTCTTTTACATTTTCGATAAAAGGTTGAAAACTACCTCATCCAGAAAATGACAAGAATATTCTTTTTAAACCATTTTTTTAAAAAGTAAAAAAAGTATTAAAATGAATTAAACCAATCATTTCATAATATTGAAAACATTTTTGAATACATTTTTAAAAAATATAGAAAACATGGACATGGAAGAAAAATATTCTCGACCGAATAGTCATACATAATCAATTTACCATAAAAATATTATTTTAGTCTCCTGAGTACCTAAAGATATATAAATGAAATTAAAACATGTAATCTCCAAAAATAACTAAAGGACATGAAAATTCATGGGATTATCATAAGTTAGATCATGAAATATCATCATCAAAAACTAAATTGGAAACAATCTCGATAAACAAGGAGATTCTAACGTAAAACCACTAACTCAAGTCTCATCTTTTATAAAACATGTTTGAACCTCAATTATAAAAAAATATAGATTTATTATACATGTTTTACAAAATAATATTTATATCTATAATACAATGTATGTTTTAATTATTATATCTTATCGTCGATTTATTAATATTTTGTTATTAAAATCATTGTTCTGGGTGACAACTACTTAATTTTTCATGTGTGTTTTGGTTTGGTGGTATCGGTCCTTGTACTTTGATCATGGTTAAATAATCTAGAAAATAATAATATTGATATAAATATAATATATATTCATTATATAAATATATATATATTCATCCAGAGAAGGTATTTATAGAAAATGAATTACAGCGTTTATGGAGTCCGTAGACCATATGTATGCATGAACATTGTTTTCAGTCTTCAGTGATTGAAAATAAAGAAAAATAAATAATAATTTACCTTTATATAATCATTATTATATAATATATTTTAAATAAATTTATCCTTATTACCATTAATATAGATTATAAGGTAAAAATGAATCACACCGCTTTGTGGAGGTGGTAGTTTACACGTACGCATAAGCAAAGTTATCATTTTCCAATGAATGTAAGGTAAGAAGTTATATATGATATTTTAATTACAAAAGAATAATTATGTCATAAATATCATATATATATAAGCATTCAATCCACCATAATAACCATTCATGAAAGATGTTGATAGAAAATGAATTGGATTTCTATATGGAGACGGTAAGTCATACGTATGCACGAGTGATACTTTCACTACCCAATTGTAGTAAAAGAGAGTGAATAAAGGTGGTTTCATAATAATAATAACATATCATTACATTTATTTAATAAAATTTATTATTTTCTAAATATTATAATATATTTATAGTAAGTATAATAATTACTAATTGAAAGAGTTTAGGTAATATAATTACCACTTTTTCAGTATGACTCCCTTATATTCCTTGTTAAGGACCATTTAAAAGGTATTTTAATAAGAAAAGAACCAATAATTCATGGAGGGTGTATTTTAAAAGATATTTTTTTGGTTTTTTTCAAGATATAAGGATCAAAGTGGTGTATATTAGAGAAAGTATAGGGTCCCTTTTATAAGTGAGGGGAGGGGAACTCATGGAATTCATAAAAGATTAAAATATAATATTGTCATTATCTAACAAAATGCTTCCAAATAGACAGATATTTAAAGATAAGGTAGTATTTTTTTGAAATGACAATAGAAAATAGAATTCTTATAGGTTAAAGTTGTTAATTAAACCTTACCTTTTGGTTTAACCCCTTGGTTAACCTATTTTAACCATAGTCACGGTAACCTATTTTCACAATTAAAGGGTTAGAATTTAAATTAAAAGGGAAAATTTGGTTAATAAATGGATAATTTATTATAATTTTCACTATATATTATACCCCTTTTCCTATTTAAATATCTTTATAATTTTTAAATAATTTGATGAAATAATATTTTCATAAGATATCATTAATGTCATTTTTGACACTATTCATTTAATTTGACTTTAAATACATAAACAAAAAGATGGAATTAGAATATAATCCTTTAAAAAATCAATAATATGTTATATTCAGATATAAAATTATTTTAACAACATAAATCACTCAAATTATATTATATTTAATATTTTTAAAATCATTTATTTTATTTTTATATAAAATTAATAAATATTATTTTGTGATGTGTAATAATTTATGGTAATTATATAATTAAAAAAAAATAAAAAAAATATATTATGAAATTAATTTAATTATTCTAAAAATAAAAATTATGTTTTTTCAAAACTTTATTTTTTTCATATGTGAACACATAAAATATATTTAAAAGCAAGAGAGTGAAATTTTTTATTTTTCATTGTTTAAATAATATATAGGTCATTTTCATCGAAAACTATCCCTTAAACAATTAAATTTTGAGCCTAAGGTGAAAACAGTTGAATTAACTTTATCCAATAATAATTATGATGAAAAATGGTGACCTTAGCAGTTAGTTTTAACTTCTTTTAACCCAATTAACCCTTTAAGGATATGATAACATTTATCACAGTTATTGTTCATAATGACCAAACACAAAAGGAAACTATTTACCAAATTTGAAACACCTAATTCCTAATATGGAATACACTTTTCACAATTCAATTTATAAAATTGGAATAAATTTATTTTGAAATAACTGCACAAAATGTAACAAAATCCATTTTTTTAGAAAAATACATTTTTAAGCATAAAAATGGATTAATTCATATCTATTGTCTTGAAAACCCATTATATGAATGTTAAAAAAATTATTAAATATATAATATATAAATTTCACTAAAATAATTCATAAATTGTGATTAATTTAATTTATTAAGGAAAAAAACACATTGTGCACATTAAAATATTTTGTTAGAAAAACATCATATTTATTTTAAAATGATTTATATTTTTAATTATAATTAAATGATAATAAATCGGTAAGTTTCTTACATATGTAAACCAAAAAATTCATAACTTAGTTATTATTATTCATACCTATAAATACAATAGCTATGAAATTATTTTCATGTTAAATAATAATATTTTAACATTATATCGAGTTTCTCTTGAACATGGTGTTACTTGTAAAGAAAGAAATTAAAAAATTAAAAAATTTATAGAAAACTATATCATAAAATCCTTGGGTGTTACATTCTACACCACTTAAAATAAATTTATCCCTTGAAATTTTAACACTCCAACACGAGTAAATGATTATATATCTACTTCATCACATCTTCGTTTTCCTAAGTAGCTTCTTGGAATTTCTGATTCCTCCATAGAACATTAACAACGTGATTAGTCATATTAAATATCAGTTTATCTCTATGATACAAGATTTATACTGATTTTTCTTCTTATTAAATATCATTCCCAAATAATATGACCTCATATACATTTTATGGATCAGGTATGTCCTTCTACATGAGAGATATATGGAACACATCATGAACTTGAGATATGTTCAGTGAAAGTTTCAAGAGATAATATATTATCCCTACTTGATAAAAAATATCAAAGGGAAAAATATACCTAGGGCTCATGTTTCCTTTATTTCCTAATATCATAACCATATTCCATAGATAAATTCACATAAATACCTTTCTACCAATTTCAAACTCTATATCACATTGACAGCTATTGGTGTAACATTTATATTGACTCTCAGCTGCTCTTATATTTTGTTGAATGATTTTGACTTTCTCTATCATTTCTTCAACTAGCACTGGTCCCAATAGATTTCTTTATATAAATTTATCACAGTATGTATTATTTATACTCTTCCTACCATATAGGGACACATGAGGAGACATATAAATTCTTTATTGAAAGATATTATTGTAATAAAAGATGACCAACAACTTGTGAAATCCATAAAAGATATCTAAACATATCCTGTAGGGTTTGAATGGTTCTCTCGGACTGGCCATCTATCTGAGGATGATAAAAAGTACTAAAACTTAGATCTATATATATATTATACTGAATAATTATCCATAACAACAAGGTAAACCTCAAAAATCAATTTTATATAATATAATATGATGCTCCGTGAAATCTAACCACTTTATTAATGTATAACATGGAAATAATATCATGAGAGAAATGTTATTTTATGGAAATAAAGTGTGCTGAATTCATAAGAAGATTGAATAAAAACCAAATATAATTGTACCATTTAGAAGTTTTGGTGATTTCGATGAAAAAATCCATTGTAATGTTTTCCCAATTCTATTCAGGTATGGGTGTTAGTTATAACATCCCCTTAAACTTTTGTCTCTCAACCTTAACTTTTTGATGTCCCATAAATCAAGATACATATTCTATAATATCTATTTTCATATTTTTCCCCATAAATACACTTTTATATCTTTATACATATTTTTACTTCATGTATGAATATAAAATGATAAAATATAAGATTTATCCAACTACTCCTTCAAGTATGGTATGGGAAGAACACATAAAAGGTTCCAAAACCTTATCATCACATCGCATTCATGGTTGAAATTTCAAACATTTCTCTCCTTATTTTATAGCTCTACATATTATTTTACACCTCTTGAATCCTCAAATGGATGGATGGTAGCATATTTATCTGAGAAAGATATGATCATTTCTCTTTCCTCTGTACTTCAAGTTCCATCATTTGAAAATTTGTAAGTATTGGATCTCTCTCAATCCTCTTCATGTAAAACCTAACATAGTCATTACGACTCATAGCACCATCCAAATTTCTTTCCTTCTCAATATCATAATGTATTGAGTAGTCATAATCTCTAATAAAATCCAACTATCTTTTACATTTCATATTTATCTCTTTTTGTGTAAATAGATACTTCAAACATTTATGATCTATATATATATATCAAACTTTTCACCATAAGAATAATTCCTTTATATCTTCAATGCAAAAAAATACCATAGCTAACACCAAATCATGAATTCGGTAATTTTTTTCATGTATTTTCTATTATAATTAATCATATGTTATTACCATATCATTCTATGTGAGGAAACATCCAAATCCCATATTTGATATACTATTATAGATCACAAACCCTTATCCTCTACAGGGTATTGTAAGCATAGGTGCACTAACCAACCTTCTCATTAGTTCTTTGAAATTTTATTCACATTTTTTCATTCAAAGGAACTTGAATCTATTCTAAGTTAACATGGTGATTTTATTATACATCCATGAGAGATTCTCCACAAGGAATCGATAATATCCAGCCAAAAAATAAAAACTATGGATCTCACCCATTGTGGTTGGTCTGGTCCAAAATTAAACAACCACTAAATTTAATGGATCCAAACATATATCCTCTATTGAGATTATATAACCTAAAAATGAAACTTTTTTCACCAAACTTCACACTTTAAATTTTTCATATAGTTTATCCTTCCCTAGGGTCTCCATATAAATCCTCTAATGATCTTCATGATCTTACTTTATCTTAAAACATATAATAATGTCAACTATAAATACTTTTACAAACTGATAAAGGTAATATCTAATATATCTAATCATTAAATCAATGAAAATAGCAGGAAAATTATAAATTCTAAATGGTGTTGTTATAAATTAATATTTCCCAAACATTGTACATAAGGATATCTTGGTTACAACCTCCTCCTTAACCCTTAATTGATGATATCTGAAATGAACTTCAATTTTTGAAAAGTATTTAGCTCCTAACATCTTATCAAATAATTCATCAACATGAGGTAGAGGATACTTATTCTTTATTTTGATCTTGTTAAGTTCCTGATAATAAATTTAGAGTCACATTGATCAATATTTCTTCATAATAAAAAGAAAACGTTTACCCCAATGTGATACACTTGGCTAAATACAAACATTTTCAAGATTATTTTGGGGTTTCTTCTTCACTTCTTATAACTCAACCAAGATTATTCTCTATGGAATCATTGATATATGTGTAGAATTGTGTTTTAGTTATATTAAAAACTCAATATCATGATTTTGAGGAAGATGAGGAAGTTATTCTATGAGGACATCAATAAAATATTGTACAATATAAATATCTTCTATGTTGATTTTCTCCCTAACCATATGAGATACGTAACATTAATTTATAGGAATTCATACCCACAAGATAGAAGTAATTACAATTGGATGTTCATATTCACCCTCACACCAATAAGCAATCATATGTTCATTTGGAATATGAAAAGTGACTTCCCTTTATAGGAAATTTATATGGGATCCATATAAAGAAGGACAATCCATTCCTAATATCACAAAAAAATCAACTAAATGGATCATCATAATATTTTAAGGAATATTTTCCTCACAAACTTCAACCATATAGGAACTAGATACTTGAGATGTGACCATTGTACCATTAAGATTTTTCAATACTAAATAAATATCTAATCATTGAGTTGGTAATTATATACCCTTAAGAAACTTATTAGATATAAAAGAGTGGGTATAACCAGAATAAAATAATACATTATTATTTGTAGAGTGGATGATATGTTTACCTTTCACCCCTAATTATCATAAAAAACCTTAGAAGTCATGATCACATGAGATTTCCCTTTTAATTTGACCTTAAGAGGTTGTTAATAATGATCATCATTATAAACCTTCTAATTTATGCAGTGGTTGGAATAATGACCATAATCCTTTCATTGGAATCATTGGATCAAGGGTGGTGCATTATTTAGTGTCTTTTTTTCCACCATTGCATTAACCATCCTATTCATCTCAATTTGAAATTCAGGGGATTTATGACCTACCTTTCCATATATAAATCACCACCTAATTTAATTCAATAAATTACATTAATGTTTCTTATTACATTTTTTGGTATATATATGGCTATAATTTATTTCCACCATGTGATTTATTCAAGTTTTCATGAGACTTTGTCTTCTTTTTCTTATCAAAACCATGTGAAAGGTTGGAATCTCTGATTTCCATTTCCATCTTCAGTGAACATATAATTATTTATTTATAGGTACTAAAGTATCTTATCGATAACACCTTTTAGAGACTTGGTTTTATTCCCCCAAATAATCAATGAATTTTCCTTTCTAATATAATGAATAAACTAGAAGCATACCTTGAAATTTTGGTAAAAATTCTCTCATAAGTACCAATGGATTCAAACTCATTTTTCTAAAGTAAAAGGAATTACTTCTCTATATTTTCATGTAGAATATGAGAGAATTAATTTTGGAGAAATATCATCTTATACTCATCTCATTACATGGATTAAATTTATTCCTCTTGTCTCGTATTCATAATAAGGTTCCACCATTGATCTTATTAACCTTACATATGATAAATGGCTAGGAAAACATTTTAATGTTTTGACCACTTGAGAACAAAAATATATTTTCTCAATGGTATTAATACATCACTCAGCCATTAGTGGGTTAGGAGATCAACTAAAATAAAGTGGGTATTTCTTTATAAAAGACTCAATAGTACAATATTCACTTATTTGATCATTTGAATTATCAAAATGATTCATGGTCTGAAAATTTTGTGTGATCTTAGAAATAAGATTTTGTATTTTGAATCTAGTAGAATTTGGTTACTCATGTCGACAATCATTTCATTTTATATTACAGTCATGATTATCATGATATCTTTTAGTTCCAACCATTGAATAAATCTAAAAAATCAAAGTGTAATCATCAAGATATAATAATCAGAGTGAACTATCATATAATAATGAAATATCTTTCATAGGTTGTAAAAATATTTACACCTTCTTCTCTATATATAGGACCTTTTTTTAACCTAGTTTATCTATGCTCATTACCAAAACTTTATAATGTTAAACAATACTTAGGCTTATACCTAGGTTTTTCACCAAAGTTTTAAAATCCTAATCTCAAAAGATTGAATAAAATTTTTATTTGATAAAAACTATAGAAACCCAGGATTTTAATATATAAATATTATATCCTGTTAGATAAATATTCAATACATTTCACAAATACACTCCTAAGGACCATAAAAGTTTAGTATCTCTGGAGACTGGATACACAATATTCCTATTTCATGAAAGATCATCAATATCTCCCACAAATATCTTCCCACTTAGTACTCTTCATATACATACCATACTTAAACCATTATTCATAACCAGGGGAAACAAAATATAAGAAATTGGGAGCTTAGATTCTTAGTAAGGTTAATCAAGTGAGATAATAATAAATGATCTTATGAAATCATAAGATCTTCAAAATGGTATAATATCATAAACATAGCATACAAAATTCATAACCAATTTTTCATGGATTATAAACATGATCCATGGAATAAAATTTATCATTTCAAAACACATTAATCATAAGAGTGATAAATCATCATAAATAAAACATGAACAATAATTTCATGTCATAAAATTATGTCACCATTATAAGTTTAAAAACCACTTCATATTTCAAGGTTAACTATCGATACCATAAAATTATAGTGCATTAGGAATCAATACATGTTTCACATGTAATAATAGATTAGGAATCATCACCAGTTTCCCATAGTGGATCAATAACATAAAATTGTTTCCCATAGTGTATTATGCACAATGACTTGTTTACCATAGTGGATCAAGCACATTGACTTATTCCCGATAGTGGATCAAGAACATAGACCTATTTCCCATAGTTAAATAATGAAATATAAAACATTAACTAATGAATTATAAGTATATAAAATTCTTGGTTCATGCATCACATAATGATAAACATACATATGCATTCCAGAATATCATAAACTATTCATCGTATCATCATATCATAACCCATGAAAAGAAAATATGTTTTATAAAAATTTCATAAATTCATCATATCTTAACCCATAGAAAACAAATCAATTTCATAAACATATCACCATTATCATAATAATAAACCATCCAAATGAATAATAAGGATGGTATAATTGTATCATTTACCTAACAAAACATAATTAACATCAAATTATTTTATCAAAGATTAAAATTACTTTAAAATAATCAGTGTAAGATTTCCTAAGAAAATACCCTTTTCAATTTGAAATCACATATTTAAAACAAAAAAATACAAAATATTTAAGAATACATTAAATTGGAAAAGAACCTTAAAAATTTATTAAGTAATATTTAAAGAATTTGGAGGTAATGACGGAATAAAATTTCATTCATGTCTTCTACATTAAAACAAATATTATTTTTCATTTTCTGTAAAAATCCCAAAAGTACCTCATTCATAAAATGATAAGAGGACTAATTTTAACCATTTTTTAAAAATTAAAAATGGGTGAAAATGAATTTAAAAATCATTGAATAATATTATAAATATTTTTAATATATTTTTAGAAAACATGATCATTGAAGAAAAATATTCTAGAATAAATAGTCAAATATAGTCGTTTTTCCTTAAAAATGTTTTTCAGAATCTCGAGTACTTAAAGAGAGAAAAATGAAATTAAAACATTTAATATATAGAAATAACCGGTGTATAAAAATATTCATGGGATTCTTGAAAGGTAGATCATGAAATTTCACTATTAGAAACGTAGTCATAAATAATCCTAGTAAATAATGAGATTGTAAAATAAAACATTTACCTCAAGTACTATATTTATTAACACATATTTAAACCTCCTGTATAATAAATATATATATTATATAAATATATTCAAAAATAGTATCAATATATTTAACACCATTAATGATTTACTTATGACATATTATCACCCATTTATTAACAATTTGTTATTAAAATCCTTGTTCTGGGTGATAACTACTTCATTTTTTTTATTGTTTCTATTCAAAAGTATCAATACTTATACGTTAATACTTATTTAATAATATATATAATTATAATCATGATATTAACATCATATATATTTATATTCCTTAATATAAATTTGATATAAAAAAATTAGTTACACCATTCTAGGAGAAGATAGGTCGTACATATGCACAGACACAATGTTCACTCATAAAAGGATGGAATAAAACAATTTTAAATAATAAAAAAACTTTCTAGAATAATTATTATATCATATATATCATATATAATGATTAAATTTATCATTATTACCATATATTTAAATTATAAGTGAAAAATGAATCTCATCGCTTCGTAGAGGTGGTAATCCACATATATGAACACGTGTTGTTATATTTTTACAACAGATGGAAGGTGAGAAGGAGGATTTGATATTATCATTGGAATACTATTTATATCATAAATATTATATATAATTACTAAAAACATCATAATAAACATTCATGAAATACGGTAATGAAAACTAAATTGTAACGATGCGTGGAGACGGTCAGTCATACGTATGCACGACCAATACTTTTACTACCCATTTGATATAAAATAAGGTGAATAAAGGTGGTCTCATAATCATAATAACATTTTAGGTTGTTTCATTTTTAGACCCTCTCCACATTTTTTATCCTCTAGTATACTGTGAGGTGCGCATGTGGCCTTATGGTCAACCAGATTGGGTGACATGCCATGTTGACTAGGCCTAGTTCATGAAAAAATGATATCATAGCTATATTATTTTTTGATTGGGTGAGTTTGTAGGTAGCTGTTTTAGGAATGTTTTCAATATTTAGATAGACCTCATATTTGTGCTTCATAAACACCTTTTCTGATGGAAATTCTAGGTTATCAGGGTGATGGGATTTCTATTCTTGTTTTTGTTTTTATATTTGTATGATTTAACCTAATGGGATGCACTTGGGTTTTGTGGATTTATGGAAAATGGGATTTTAGATCTTGTCCAATGGTAATATTCCTATTTACATGCATCATTCTAGGAATGTAAGATTCACATGACCGGTTTCTATCTATTTTTGATTTCACTAATGATGGAGGTTTAGTTTTTTAAAGTGTATATAATGACCATTAAAGAGTTTCCCTATATATATTCTTTATATAATTATACTCAACTGAATAGAAAATGTTTTTTATAAAATGATAGTCTATGTGGATCTGTAGTGATATGTTAACAAGCGATATAAATTCATTCTCTTCGTTAAGGGGTTTGTGGAGACCCTATTAGGTAGTTGTGTTAGATTCCCTGGTGGTGTATCACTGATGGAAAGGATACCTAATAGGTACTTTAGATAGATCTCTAAATTTTATATTCTTGTCTTCTCACTTAATTCCCAAGTTTTATTTTTTAGGTATAGGTACACTACTACAAAAACGGGCAATATCAGTGCTAAAATCGGGCTTTAACAGCGCTAGAAAAGCACTGTAAAGCTCAGCGCGGATAAGGGGGGGCCTTTAACAGCGCTAAAAAAGCGCTATTAAAGGTCTCCTTTAACACCGCTAAAAAAGCGCTGTTAAATCCATGACTTTAACAGTGCTTTTTTAGCGCTGTTAAAGGACACCTTTAACGGCGCTGAAAAAGCGCTGTTAAATGCCTGACTGCTGCAAATAAAAAATCTGCATCAGTACAACCAGCCGAACAGACCTGCAGAAAAATCAGTATATCAACCACAAACATGTCATCAACCGATCACAACCCAACCATTAAATACTTGCATTGCCTCAAACACCCACAACACAACCCAACCACAACCACAACCTTCATCTCAATGTACTCAACCGATCTAAACACTTATGATGGATTTTACCCAAGACTATCTAATTCAAAACTCCTATCATGTCATCAACTGACCACTTAATTTCTATGGTGCTCCCCACTATATGATTTATCTCACAAACACCACCATATGATTTTTAACACCTCCATCATAGAGAAAGAACCAGTAGAACCCCACATGATATAAGGCTATTGCATGATGTTCAAACATAGCGAGAGGAGAAGAGAAGGTGAAAGTCCCGTAGACGAACAACATCAACAATGAACATCCACCACCCTTTCACTATATACATCAAAATAATATCTTTAATAATGTCCATGTGAATTTCTATCTTACTTCCATCGAGGATGATGCATCTTGGTCAACTTGTTTTGGAAATTGTTTATCTTCATCTGTGCCTTGTAATTGCACCCATGAATTTGAAGTTGAGTCTGCGTACACGATAGTTGAGGTGGGGTTGACTCGTACACGTCACATATGACCCATGAATCATTGTCCTAAAGTTTCAACACAATCCGAAGGCGTTTGGTCGGTTTCCCGTATGTCAGTTCTTGATTTCACTTAAAAATAAGTCCATTTTGAACAAAACATAGGCACATTGAGTGGTTTCCGCCACACCGGGCCTCGGATTGAGTTGGGTTTGACTCTTACACATCAAATTTGACCCACGGATCTTTTTCCTTAGGTTTCAATAGAATCCGAATGCGTTTGGTCAGTTTCCCGTATGTCTGTTGTTGATTTCTCACTTAAAAATAAGTCCATTTTGAACAAAATAGAGGCACTTTGGGTGGTGTAGGCCACACAGGGCCTCAGATTGAGGCGGGGTTGACTCGTACACGTCACATTTTACTCATGGATCATTTTCCTTAAGTTTCAAAAGAAACCGAATTTGTTTGGTCGGTTTGGCGTATGTATGTAAAATATTGTCCATTTTAAACAAAATACATACACTTGGAGTGATACTGGCCACACTGCACCTCTTATTGAGGTAGGGTTGACTCTTACACATCACATATGACCCATGGATCATTTTCCTAAAGTTTTAACACAATCCGAAGGCGTTTGGTCAGTTTCCAGTATGTCAGTTGTTGATTTCTCACTTAAAAATAAATCCATTTTGAACAAAAGAGAGGCACTTGGAGTGGTGTCAGCCACACCAGGCCTCAGATTGAAGCAGGGTTGACTCTTACACGTCACATTTGACTAATGGATCGTTTTCCTTAAGTTTCAATAGAATACAAATGCGTTTGGTCGGTTTCCGGTATGTCAGTTGTTGATTTCACTTAAAAATAAGTCCATTTTGAACAAAATAGAGGCACTTTGAATGGTGTCGGCCACACTGGGCCTCAGATTGAGGTGGGGTTGACTCTTAAATGTCAAATTTGACCCATGTGTCATTTTTATAAAGTTTCAACATAATCCGAATGCGTTTGGTCGGTTTGTCGTATGACAGTTGTTGATTTCACTTAAAATTAAGTCCATTTTTAACAAAAACAGAGGCACTTTGAGTGTTTTCGGCCACATCGGGCCTCGTATTGAGGTAGGGTTGACTCTTACATGTCACATTTGACTCATGGATCGTTTTCCTTAAGTTTCAATAGAAACTGAATGTGTTTGGTCGGTTTGGCATATGTATGTAAAATATTTTCCATTTTAAACAAAATACATACACTTGGAGTGATACCGGCCACATCGTGCCTCGGATTGAGGAAGGGTTGACTCATACACGTCACATATGACCCATGGATCATTTTCCTAAAGTGGAAACACAATCTGAAGGCGTTTGGTCAGTTTCCCGTATGTCAGTTGTTGATTTCTCACTTAAAAATAAATCCATTTTGAACAAAAGAGAGGCACTTGGAGTGGTGTTAGCCACACCAGGCCTCAGATTGAGGCGGGGTTGACTCGTACACATCACATTTGAAGGTGAGTATGCATACACGATAGTTTACCTTCTTAGAGAAGAGTTTATGGAAGAGTATAAGAGACATGAACCAATGAATATCATTATAGTGTTGGAGCAAATGTGGTTGCTACAAACAATGTGGCAATCGGCTTGTGCAAGGCGGCCTAAGTTACAAATTGCAGGTATTGAACTTTATTTTTTTCTGGAGTGTTTTAGTTTAAATTCATTTTGGAATGATCATTGCTAGCCATTGTCTTTTAGGTTTTTTTGACAGCCGAGGGGAAAATGTGGGGTCTCCAGACATTGGAGGATATGTCGAAGGGTGATTTTGTGTGTGAATATGTTGGAGAAATGTTAACTCACGTAGTTCTGAAAAGAGTCACTATTTAAAAGAAAGTCACAATTTTAGATACATCTCAAGATGGTCAGTTTAAAGACATTTTGAGGGAAACTACTAAAGACATACTCAAATATGCACACATCCCCCACTTTTAGATTGTTGTCTACTACAATGATCTTCCAACCAAGATATGCATTAGAACGCTCATGATACAACGATCTAAAAGTGGGGGATTTGTGCATATTTGAGCATTTCTTTAGTAGTTTCCCTCAAAATGTATTTAAATTTACCATCTTGAGATGTATCTAAACTTGCGACTTTCTTTTAAATAGTGACTCTTTTCAGAACTGCATGAGTTAACATTTCTCCAACATATTCACACACAAAATCACCCTTTAACATATCCTCCAATGTCTGCAGACCCCACCATTTCCCCTCGGCTGTCAAAAAAACCTAAAAGACAATGGCTAGAAATTATCATTCCAAAATGTATTTAAACTGAAACCCTCCAGAAAAAAATAAAGTACAATACCTGCAAGTTGTAACTTAGGCCACCTTGAACAAGCCGATTGCCACATTGTTTGTAGCAACCACATTTGCTCCAACACTCTAATGATATTCATTACTTCATGTCTCTTATACTCTTCAAGAAACTCTTCTCTAAGAAGTTAAACTATCGTGTATGCATACTCACCTTCAAATGTGATGTGTACGAGTCAACCCCGCCTCAATCTGAGGCCGGGTGTGGCTAACACCACTCCAAGTGCCTCTGTTTTGTTCAAAATGGACTTATTTTTAAGTGAGAAATCAACAACTGACATATGAGAAACCGACCAAATGCCTTTTTATTGTGTTGACACTTTAGGAAAACGATTCATGGGTCATATGTGACGTGTACGAGTCAACCCCGCCTCAATATGAGGCCCGGTGTGGCCGACACCACTCAAAGTGTATGTATTTTGTTTAAAATGCACAATATTTTACGTACATATGCCAAACCGATCTAATGGATTCTGATTGTGTTGATACTTTTTCACAACGATCCATGACTCATGTGTGACATGTACGAGTCAACTTCGCATCAATCCGAGGCCTGGTGTGTCCGACACCACTCACAGTGTCACTGTTTTGTTAAAAATGGACTTAATTTTAAGTGAAATCAACAACTGACATACGGAAAACTGACCAAACGCATTTGGATTCTATTGAAACTTAAGGAAAACGATACATGGGTCAAATGTGACATGTAATAGTCAACCTTGCCTCAATCTGAGGCCTGGTGTGGCTGACACCACTCCAAGTGCCTCTATTTTGTTCAAAATGGACTTATTTTTAAGTGAAATCAACAACTGACATACGGGAAACCGACCAAAAACCTTCGTATTGTGTTGAAACTTTAGGAAAACGATTCATGGGTCATATGTGATGTGTACGAGTCAACCCTGCCTCAATTCGAAGCACGGTGTGACCGGTATCACTCCAAGTGTATGTATTTTGTTTAAAATGGACAATATTTTACATACATACGCCAAACCAATCTAACGGCTTCTGATTGTGTTGATACTTTTGAAAAATGATCCATGACTTATGTGTGACGTGTAAGAGTCAACTACACATCAATCTAAGGCTTGGTGTGGCTGACACCACTCACAGTGTCACTGTTTTGATAAAAATGGACTTAATTTTAAGTGAAATCAACAATTGACATACGGAAAACCGACCAAACGCATTTGTATTATATTGAAACTTAAGGAAAACGATCCATGGGTCAAATGGGACGTGTACGAGTCAACCTCACCTCAATCCGAGGCACGGTGTGACCGGTATCACTCCAAGTGTATGTATTTTGTTAAAAATGGACTTAATTTTAAGTGAAATCAACAACTGACATACGGGAAACTGACCAAACGCCTTCGTATTGTGTTGAAACTTTATGAAAACGATCCATGGGTCATATGTGACGTGTAAGAGTCAACCCCGCATCAACCTGAGGCGCGGTGTGACCGGTATCACTCCAAGTGTATGTATTTTGTTTAAAATGGACAATATTTTACGTACATACGCCAAACCGATCTAACGGCTTCTGATTGTGTTGATAATTTTTCAAAAAGATCCATGACTCATGTGTGACGTGTACGAGTCAACCCCGCATCAATCTGAGGCCCGGTGTGGCTGACATCACTCACAGTGTCTCCGTTTTGTTAAAAATGGACTTAATTTTAAGTGAAATCAACAACTGACATACGGCAAACCGACCAAACGCATTCGGATTCTGTTGAAACTTAAGGACAACCAAGATATGAATTAGAATGCTCATGATACATAGAGAAATTCACTGCCCACCTTTGAGAATGATCTGAAGACCAAACCATGACAGCATTATGTTTTTCCTTGAAAATTCTCTTGGTGAACTAGAATGGAAATAGTTGCACACATGAAGAGACAAGTAGATACGCAAAATCACAAGAGTGAGTTGCCATTCCAGTTCACCAAGAGAATTTTCACTCTCTTGATGAAACAGAGGAAAGATATTTAAATGTAGCGTCAATTTCCAAATCATTGGAACAATTTCCTGCATTGGATGTTCTAAATGACAGATTTAACATCCCATCTTGTTCATCAAATGGATTGGTGAACTTCCAATCTATCATGGAAGTTTCCGCATACATGCAACTAATGATTAGAGATTTTACTGGTTCATGCATGATATGAAGGTATTTTAGAGATTTTACTGTTTTTTTTTTGTCCAAAGGCCAAAGAAATGTGGTTCATCATTCTTGCATGTTGCTGGTGCATTTCATATGTTAAAATGGACAAATGACCCATTGGAGAAAGAATGTTTTATTTAATAATAATTACAATTTTTCTACAAACATTTACATACAAGAATGTTTCATCTTTTTATCCCCATGAACCCCTCTCAAAAATTTCCTCCAATTATACGCGTCTGCAACTCTTGCAATAAAAGTCAGATCTTCATGCTATTTCTGGACAATCTTGCATCAGGTATGCGGCCCACTCATTTCTGAACATATCTACATCATTTTGTGAATATGAAACTTTTCAGAATTCATAATAGTACTGAAAAATATATAAATAAAGAATTAATAAATAATTTAAATGAAATAGTCTTGTTTTCGAAAATACCTCTTTAGGGATGCTAGTTTGTCCATTGACAAGGATCTCTCTCATGAATCTACAAACATAATAACCGCAATCTTTGCCGTTTGTTTGTTTTGGACACTGCAGAAAAATTGATCTTGAGGCGAGTAAGTAACTTGTTTTGATATATGTTTGTATAGTGCAAGTTTATTATATATACCCTGATATTTTTCCAGACGTAGTATTTGCTCAGCTCCTTATGCTTAGCCCCTGTCCTCATACCATGATTTAGACGATATTGGTACACCACCCTATCATAACAGAATCCTCAGTAAAAGATAATATATATTATATAACTTGATGTTTAGACCTAAAACGTAGGATGTAGTGTCTTACATATTGACAAACTGCATCACATGCGGTCGGCTTGTTGGATATTCGTGCTTTGAATCCAGAAAATAAATCTTGGGAGTATCCAAATTCACCGCAGTTAGCATCCAATGTTGCATAAATACACAAAAAGGAATAAGTAATGAAATAAATGAAAATATAATTGATATTCTTTAATCGTAGAGTTTTACCCTTGCATGGTTGGTATGAGGAAGAGTCTGTCATCCGTTATCTTGCTGTCAAATGCTTTCAGCAAAGCAGTCGCTCTTTCCTTAATTTTTGATTCTGATAATTGTATTTCTTGTGTTGATGTGATATGAGGACTGATGGGTCTGAATTTTGTCTCATGAGGAAAACCCTTCAACTGCTTTTCATATATACGTCTCCCAATAATATAAAATGTATTTAATCATAATTAGCACAATATATCAGCTTTTGGAAAAGCAACGGGGTTGAAAACATACCTCATATACACATTTACACATGTGACGCTGAGCCACCCATACTCAAGGATCTCATTTACATTCTCAGCAGCAACAAAATCTTGTATTTCCTCTCCATACATATTCTCTTCAAAAACAATTACATGGCTACTACCATTTCTCAACTTCGTATCCACATTAGTCTTCAATGAAATTAAATGTGGATAGAGAATAGGTGGTGTAATTCCTCTTTCAGTAGATCTTTTGGATCGACTGGTCGATCCTTTCGATGCTCCCAAGTTTCCTTTCACCTCATCCCCTTTCTTCGTCTACAATAAAATTCATTGGTTCAGACCTTTTTTTTTGTTAAAGGTTTGGCTTAAAAAACTGTAAATAAATACCTCTTTTTCAGCATGTAGTCTCACAAGTTGTGATGGTCATGTAATGAATGTCCCAATATCCTATTCGACTATACAAATATCATCATCATCAAGTGGAACAGGTAGTTGTGCTGTTGGATCATGAGCTACCGTAATAGTCACTTTCAGATGATCTTTTGGAAGTGGACTATTGTGCAGCATGACTTCTGAGATGTTGAATACTATAGCCCTCGCTACAAGGCGATAGGTGGGTGTTGAAAGATATAAATCACAATCATTATCACTCTACAGAAGATCAGTATAGGAAGAAATCAGTGTTTTCCTGATTCACATTTCATCAGAACAATTAATAGAATATTGATTACCATGGCTAAGACAACTCTTTGAGGGGAATGGCTCACCTCAAAGCTGGTGGGGTGTGGGGAAGGATCTTCATGCGCTGGTTGTTCCTGAGTTGTCTCTTCTCTTGGATTCTCACCCATTAAAGTTTCTAGAAACTCTCTCTACCATTGAGACTATTCTTCAAGGGTTGTTATTCTATTTTTCATTGCTGTCATTTCTTCATTTTTTTCATCCTCTTGTTTTTTTCTCATAATATACTCGGGGTGTCACCCCAAACCCCCCAGCTTTGACGCGGTCGTATTATTCTGGTCGCTTCAAAGTTGTCACTAATATGTCTGCACCAGCTGCAGGAGTACCTGACTCCTGTGACTGTTGGATATAAGAAAATAAGTAATTATTATTATGTAATAGCAGTTTAAAACAAAACATTTTATTGTGTCATACTTAAACATATTTCCCACACTTTTTGTGTGTTTTCATCAACTAGATTCCCTTCCTTATCCACATGTTCCTCCTTCCATAGAACATGACGAGGGATGGATGTGTGTTTGGTTTCAGAGGCACCAATCTACATATAAATAGAGAAAGATTTTTAAAAATTTGTTTCTTGACACATAACAATATCACTGTAAATTTAAAATACGCACCATTTTCTTTTCTAGTGAGGCGTACCCCATCCTTGCTTTACGATAGGGGTACATCAGTTTTGATGCGCGTTCCTTGTTTTCAGTACTGATTTGCTGTTTCATAAATGAAATATTGACAATCAAAGTGATGAATACATGTATATCCTCAAACAACATATTATCAGTCACAATGTACCTGAAACTTTTGATCCCTACGATGACCAACAAATGAATCCCATGATTCTTGGGATATCAAGTGAGTGTAGACAATGGGTGGGTGTGGGTTTATTTTACCCTTGGAATCTTTCATTTGATATTTTGTAAGAAGAGTGTGAAAAACTCGATGACACCTTCCCGAAAGCCTTAGTACATAAATCTTGTGTGAATCATCTACTATAAATGCACTCTGCAATGGATTGTGAAGAGTAAGACATTGTTTCATTATTTTATTTGCTAGTAAATTAAAGAAATTAAATCAAAATGTTTCCGTAATTTCTTCCCACATCACAGCCTTCAGGCCGGACGCAACATGGTTCCATGAATCTATGTCAATCGGCACGCGTTGCCGAGTGACAATTCCAATGTAACTATTAAACATTGCCTTGTTGGGGTTAACGTGTTGCCCCCGTGCATTCCACCCAACATCAAATTTGATTCCTTTGCTCTTTGACTTCAGAACGTTAGCCAACAATGTTAAACTATGACGCATCTGTTTTTTCTGTGATGCCACTCCTTTATCCCCAACCATTTCGTCTATATCAGCATCACCAATGTTTTCATCTAAAATGCTAGCATCAGCATGTTCAGATGGTTGTTGGACCTCAACAAGAGGAGCACCAATAGCAGCAGCACCACCACCAACAACAAAAATAGGTTGAGGTTGAGAGGATTGAGAGGCTTGAGAGTCTTGTTCAGAAGCAGTAGAAGCAGAAGAAGCAGCAGCAGAAGCAGCTGCAGCAGAAGCAGCAGCAGCAGCTTGAGAGGCTTGTTCAGCCTCGAGGTTAGGAGCACCAGAACGTGCAGAAGTCATTATCTGCTAAAAAATTTTAACACTTAAGTTGGATTACATAAATTCAATAATGATAAGATAATAACATGAGATAACAAGATCTATATTACAAACAAAATATAACCTGTTTATTGAACTCTCTTTTTTTTCAAAGGAAGAAGGGATTTGACACCTCTATCGATAATCCAAATCCCTTCATTGTGGTCTCCTCTAACATACAAAACGCCGTCTTCATTGGGACCACTGCGAAATGATTGCGACGTCCCACTGAAAGGATCATCCTCAATTGAATTTTCATCGAACCCTTCTGTAGTTTTGGACGATAACAGAACAAATCGACCACTTTTGGTTTGCGGGGTCTGAAACATAAAATACTTGTACCGCTTGTGATTCCATTATAAATTGTTCATCTTTGTACCCTTCTTTACTGAAATAAACTTTCACAAATCTCAATTCATCTATTTTAACACCACTGTTGTTATTAACCCAGTTGCATTGAAAAATCGGCAATTGGAATATCGTATAATTCAATGCCCATATTCTTTTGATAATGCCAAAGTATGACATATTTGCATAAATTGGATTTCTATCCTTACTACCAGAAACATGCATTGCTTCAGCCACAAGTGTTACTCCACTATTTTGCATGGTACTATCTTCATCATGTTTATCTGTATAGAATGTATAACCATTAATTACATAACCATTGTAAGATAATATATACATGCTTGGTCTGGAAGCTAGCCATCGAAGTCGTTCTGAAATTGAATTTGGATTTTCATCTAACTCCTTAAAAATATGGTCTCTAAACCATCCTATAAACTGGTGATTATGTGTATTTGATATCCATTTTTCAGCCCTTGATGGATTCAACTGTCTCAAAATTTCTTTGTGGGTTTCAATATATGGAGCAACCTCCCAACTGTTATGCAAAACATAAATGTGGGCCTGCTCCCGATCTATAATATTGATTGTCACAACATCTCTTCTAGAAATTCCCTCACCCTCAATGCGTCTAGTGTGATGATATTTCGGCAGACCAATGCTTTCCACATCAGATAGGTATTCGGTACAGAATTCAATGGCTTCCTCAACAATATATCGCTCCACAATACAACCCTCTGGCCGACTTCGATTTTTGACATACCCTTTCAAAATCTTCATATACCGTTCAACAGGGTACATCCATCTACAGTGCACAGGACCACAAAGTCGAACCTCTCTCACCAAATGAAACATCAAATAAACCATCATATCAAAGAATGTTGGCGGGAAGAACATTTCTAATTCACATAATATGATGACAATTTCTCTTTCTATAGATGGCAATTTCGCCGGGTCTAAAACTTTACTGCATATAGCTTTGAAGAAGAAACAAAGTTTGGTTAACATATGAAGAACATTCTTGGAAAAAATGCAATGTAAAGCTATAGGAATTAAATCTTGCATCAAAACATGGCAGTCATGTGATTTCAAACCTTTTAACTTCAAATCATTCATTGACACAATGTTTTTGATATTTGATGAATACCCCTCTGGAACCTTTATATCATTGAAGAAGTTGCAAAACTGATATCTATCATCCTTGGAAAGAGTGTACGCAGCTGGAGGAAGAAACGTTCGATTTTCACCCTTCACGGGAGCCAACTCTTCTCTTATTCCCATGTCAACCATGTCCAACCTTACCTTAATTCCATCCTTTTTTTTGCCAGGCGCATTTAGCAACATTCCGATAACATTGTCACATACATTTTTCTCCACATGCATCACATCAAGAAAATGTATGACGTACAGACATTTCCAGTATGGTAATTCAAAAAAAATTGATCTCTTTTTCCAACCGATTTTCGTAAGGTTTTTCGAAAATGGTTTACCAAAAACAGTGTTCACGTTTTTTACTTTCTCAAAAATCTGATCACCTTTTAGTGGAGATGGTGTTTTGCGTTGTTCTGAACTTCCATTTAATGATGTCGTCCAAGATCGGTACTTATGTCGACGGGGTAGAAATCTATGATGTCCTAGAAAGACAGATTTCGATGAATGTTTCAACCTAATTGATTCTGTATCTTCTTCACACACAGGACACCCCTGAGTTCCTTTAATTCTATATCCTGACAAATTTCCATAAGAAGGTAAATCATTTATCATCCCATACAACATCGCTCTCAACGTGAAGTATTCTTTTTCATAAGCATCATACAACATAACACCTGAATCCCACAGTAACTTCAAATCATCGATCAAGGGGGCCAAATATACATTAGTATCGTTACCTGGTTTTTTTGGTCCTGATATAAGCAAAGATAACATAATGAATTTCCATTTCATGCATAACCAGGGTGGAAAGTTATAATTTACCAACATAACAGGCCAAGTACTGTGAGTGATGGTTTGAAAACCAAAAGGATTCACTCCATCGGTAGATAACGCAAGACGCAGGTTTCTCGGCTCATTTCCAAATTCAGGATACTCATGATCAATTCTCTTCCATTGAGGAGAGTCGGACAGGTGACGTAATTTTCCATCTTTATTTATTTTATCTGCATGCCACAATAATTGTCTTGCAGTTTCTTCACTTCCATATAGACGCCTAAACCTTAGAATGATTGGAAAGTACCATAAAACTTTCGTAGGACTGCGTTCATCTTTCTTGTATCGAGAAGCACCACAATTTGGGCATTCTGTAAGTGATTTGTTCTCCTTGTTAAATAATATACAGTCTTTCGGGCAGGTATGTATTCTTTCAGAAATCATACCCATCGAGCGTAGCATTTGTTTAGCTTCATATGTCCGGCTTGGGAGCTCATTATCTTCTGGAAGCATGTCATTCAAAAGAGAAAGTAGTTCTGTGAAACTAACATCACTCCATCTGTTGCCTGCTTTCAATTTATACAACTTCAGTACAGCTGACAATGCAGTATATTTAGTGCAACTAGCATACAATGGCGTCTTTGCACAACTCTTTAACTTCTCAAACAATTTTGGGTAATCACGGAGTTCATGTTCCACTGTCCTTGTCATTTTCTCAATGCGATCTTCATCATCATTGACATCTGTAATCACATCCTCTATACGGTCTTCTTCATTATCCATATTTGTAATCATATCTAATGATCCATAAAATACAGTTTTATCCCAGCCAATAGCTACATTCGCTTTTTTCCCGTGTTTATTCCAACATTTATAACTCTGATCTATTTCGTGACATATCAAATGTTCTTACAACTCCTCTGGAGTAATTAGTATATAATAACAACAACGTAAACACGGAAAAAGGATTTGAGAAGGATCCTTTGCATGATACTTTGCAAACTTGATGAACTCTTTCACTCTGTTATCATACTCTATTGTCAAACGATTAGCATCCATCCAATCTTTATTCATCTCCATCCTATTTGAATCTGAAATATTATTATTTATGATTCAAATACACAAAAGAAGACTTCCAAATAAAAAGTAGCAGAGAACAAATTCCTTATAAAAATAGATACTAATATAGCCTAACCATTTTCAATAAAGATTTGGAAATCAACGGAACCAGGATAAACCCCCATCAAAATGAACACACTTTCCAGTCCCCTTACCAATAGTTCTAGCACCCACCACCCTACAAAAAAACATTAAACATCCTTTTAACCACTCCTACTAGTCACCTCATTCATAATAAACATTAAACGTCTTGGATGAGTCTTGGTGGATCTTGGAAAGGGGTTAAATCCATGTTTAAGATATATATTCCCTATAATATAAAGTCATATTCTTGATTATGGATGAGTCTTGGTGGATCTTGGAAAGGGGTTAAATCCACAAGACACATTTATAATTTCCAACCAATCCCATTATCCAAAACAAAATCCAACCATTTCTATAATTATTAAATAATTATTACTTCACTACCTAGTCTTCTAGCACAAAGAAACCATACATAAAACATAGCTCATCATTCCGATCGAATCATCGCCTCACCGCCCCAAAAGAATGACCAAAAAATTCGTTACCTCACCACCCCAAAAGCATGGCCAAACAATCCATCACCTTGCCACCCAAAAAGAAAAACCAAATGAATCATCCCCTCACTACCCAAAAAGCATGGCAAAACAAACCATCACCTCTCCAAACCAAAAGCATGGAAAAACAAACCATACATCATCGCACACCACATCAAAACCAATTATCATGACCCCCACTAGCATGACCACACATCAAAGACCATTTTATAGATTTAACAAAGGGACTTTTAGCACATTTCACTTTACTTTAAGAGTGTTATCACACATTCCATAAATCCAGGGGAAATCATTTCATTATCCAAATATAATTGGTTATCCAATTTCCATTTTGGGGTGATATCACAACAACATGAAAAAAGGCTTCCATATGACAACAAATACAGTGAAAGAAAGGGCGCCCAATATCCATGATTTTTAGCGGGGTATTCAGTCCGTACAAACACAATATCACAATAATATCAAAGCTGTAAAAGTACAAGAATCATTAACCCTTCCCCTTGAATTTAAATTAACTTATTAATTTATCTTAATTAGGCTAGTGCAAACCATCCCCAATGATAGAAAAGAGTAAACCCCTCATGTATGAAACAAAAAAGTGAGAAATGAAGGAATTCCAAACCTCAAAGAAGGTTTTCCAACTCACTATGAACAAGAAATGCCAATAAATGACAACCGCATGAAAAACCTAAAGATCAACCTACACTACAAAACAATATTTAGGGCATCCACTGACCTTGGGTGAAGAAATCGGAAGTCAAAGGAAAACTCAAGGTGAGGGAGCCTTCTGCGCTGCCTGGAAGATGCGACCGCCGGAGTGGGGGTGCACGGGAGGAGCCGCCAACCATTGAAGGGGAGGAGTAGGGTTCATATGGGAGGAAGATCCGCGGAAGAGGTTCGAGGATAAGGAGAAAGAGTAGAGCAGAGGTCCGTCAAAGGGAAGATCTGGGGGAGGGAAGCAGTCGCAAGGGTACAGTACAGCGAGAGCTTAGGGCATGATAAAAAAGCGGAAACTATTTGCTTCCTTTTAATAAAATTGGAGACAGTTTTTAACAGCGCTAGAAAAGTGCTGATAAAGCCACCCTTTATCAGTGCTAAAATTTTAGCGCTGATAAAGGGTGGCTTTATCAGCCCTTTTCTAGCGCTGTTAAAAACTCTCCTTTATCAGTGCTAGAAAAGCGCTGATAAATCTGCACTTTATCAGCACTTTTAAATAGAACTGATAAAGATTATCCTTTATCAATGCTTTTAAATAACGCTGATAAAGATTATCCTTTATCAGCGCTTTTTGATTAGCGCTGATAAAGGTGGCGCTTTGCTTGCCCGTTTTCGTAGTAGTGGTAGTTCTTCAATTTGTTATCTACTAGGTCTTTTTATAGGTCTTGAGTGATTACTATCTATAGGGAACTCGGATAGGTGTGATCGATCTACCTTTTGGTGGGGCATGTGGGGGTTTGTTATCATAATGAGTCATTCTATAATAAGGATCCTTTTGTGGTCTAGAATTAGGATGTTTTTATCTTGATAAGTGGAGTGTTGGGAGTGATATTCGACTCCTGATTAGCAATAAATGGTGAGATTTGTTGTAATCCTAGCCCTTTTTGTTTCTATTTTTTCTTTAAGTGGTACTACATGGGTGTTTTTATGTTCTTGAGTTTTTTATAAATTCCCAATTGGAAATTAGTTTCAGGGTTATTCATGGATTTAATGAGATGTGTTGAGTTTCAAGATGAGTTTTTTGATTGCTCTATCTTGTGGTAACTCACATGTATGCGGACCATGGGAAGTGTTTTAGGCATGTTAACTTAGGTTTCCTAGGATGTGTATTTTGTTAGTTTGAGTGTGATTCTGGTTGTGCATTCTAATTCAAAAGTAAAATGTGATTATTTCCTTGTGTAAGTCTAACTAGTTCGTTGTGTTGGATCATATGAGAGGGTCATGAAGAATCACTCTTCCATTAGAAGTGAAGTGGTCATTATCATGGATTTTATAGAAAACCCCCTAGTGTGTAAGGGAATGTGCATGTTTGTTTTTCACATTTCTGTTTGGTTTTTTGGATAGTGTGTGGGTCAATTGCGTTTTTTTGGATCTTGGAAAAAACCCAAATGGTGTTTTCATAGTGTACCTGTTGAGTTTGGTGCTCATTTAGTAGTGTAAAGAAATACATACAATGGGTGGTGGACCATAAGATATGGGATAATTTGATCCTCAATTTAAGTGTTTTTTAATCATGATGAATGTCATTCCTAGTGATTTGATAATGGTAAGTGGTTTATGTTTTTGGGTTATCACTCTAGTGTGAGAGATTCTACCATGTCCATTCATTGAATTCGGTATTTAACATAGTGTAGTATATGGAGCTTGTCTTTTTAGTTGTGAGGAAACAATAAGGGTACTCTTATGGTGAGGATCATCTCATTGATCTTGGAGAATGACCTACATGTTAGAGTTTTGGGTGTTTCAGTTCATGTTGTGAGATCTTGATGTCAAGTTTTCCATTAAGGTATATTGGGGAGAGATCTATTGTAGTGGGGAAATTTTGGTTACCTATGTGGACATCTATTGAAAAAAGTTTGAAAATTTTGAAAAAGAATTAGGTATTTTTGAGGGGAAAACAACAACCTCACTTATCATATAATCTCATATAATTTTCTCACCCACTCTGTTAGTCCTATAATAAGGTATTTATCTATGAATATATGTTTAGTGGAATTCCAAGTTGATTATATTTTCATGGAATATTAAATATTAAATTAGTTAAATATTAATGATTATCTCACATTAAAATCATGATATCTTATGAACAAGGTCTTGGATTGAAATTTTTACTCCATGGTTGATTATGAGACTCTCTAGGGGAGATGTAAACTTTTTTCTAGTTTCAAGACTCGATTTGGGCCTATATAGTGGGTCGTTTATTTTTATTTTCCTTACCTTTTAATTTTACTTTTTTCTTTTTCTATATTTCTTTTCTTCTTTACCCTTTGGATTCTCACATATGTGACTTTTTCTCTATATGAGTGTCATGATCGATTGAGAGAAGAGAGGGAGACTAAGTGTGGATAACCATTAGAAAACTCATCAAGACCTGTATTAGACTGTGGTGGGTGAGTGGTGTGGATCTAGTAGAAAATATTCAGTATTTTAAACCTTAGGTTGGTTGGTGTTTATTTGTTTCACAGGTATCCCAATGGATTCAAAGTTTTTAATTTTTAACACCTTATATATGTTGTTGGGGGTGTTTAGGGTTGTTTTATGGTGCTTCTTGGGATAATCGGGTGTTCTAGGCTGATTAGAGGGGTATCCATTCAGGAAAAACAAATCAAAAGGCATGTAGTTCAAAGAATAAATTCATGTGTTCTTTATTTTGGGTGCATTGTTTAAGATAATGGTTACATGACGTGTGTCTTTAAGATGTACTTTATAGGGGTGACTCAAAGTGTAGCTATGTACTTATCTAGAAACCTTGTGTCAATGTAGACGTCTACATAGGGAACACATTCAGAACCTATGTGTGGGCCACAACCAGAATCTATATAGGTCACTTGCCTTGACCTTGTGTGAGTTACATGGCTAAGTACCCCATGTGACTTAAACAACATGTGTGTTCGGTATATGGAATGCGGTTGGGGATAGTGAACGCAATGTTTTTTTAGCACTTGAATAGGTAGGTCAGTAGAAGGTACATATCATGTATGTGAGGTACACATCATGAATGTGAGGTACACATCTTATATGTGAGATACACATCGTGTACTACCTCCTTGGAGGTGTTCGTTGGTTTCTCACCCTAGATTCAGAATTGGACTTTTGAGGAGTCCATTCTAGGCTTTTTTCAACATCGGAAATGATGACGGAACCCATATGGAATTTATATGTCGTTTAGTATTGGTTTTTTTATCTTTTTGGGAATTTTTTCTTGATTTTTTAGTTTAGAATCCTCTTATGTTTTGAGTTTTGGTGTGAGGCCTGAGTGAGGGTAGTGAGCTTGTTATATTTCTTATATTTTAAATACCAAGTGGGTTTATTTGGGATTCTTTTATATCACTTTCAAAAGGAGCTATTGAGTAGTATCCTAGATAAAATCATGGATGGTCCCTGAATGGGGTGTTTGGCTGCTTTAGGTTAGATAATTTGAAGTTTTAGACCTCTTTTTAGAGGTTTAGTTTGGTTGGAGCCTTCTAACTTGATTGACAACGTTGGATGGATTGTACAACTAGGAATCATTGATAAAATATTGAGTTGTGTCTAAGGGAATCTTGAGGATAACCCTATAAATAAGATGATGGATGAGGATGGGATCTAGAATAAAGTGGATGGTTGAGGTTTTTTTGTGAGAGGATTTTCTAATGGTTTTAGTTGTTCTAAAGCAGTTCCTCATATAGTGTCCCATTACTAAGTAGGTCTTGAGGACCATTATGAATTACCTTATTTTCATAGAGATTATTGAGGATTCCATTGTAGGCAAGGTGATGGTCATGGATGGATTAGGTGTTGGATTCATTGGAGGATATTCTCTCATATAAGTTTTGGCACATAGTTTGAGATTAACATGACCCATGGGACTATAGGTATCCCAGTATTTGGTTGGCCCTATAAGGGTTAGTGATGTTCGTAGTGTTCACAACTTTGGGTTTTTCCTTTGAACCTAGAGAATGATTTTTTTTCATTGTGGTTATATTCATATTAATGGGTTTTAAAATTTTATTTAACCATGTTTTATGTCCTATATATGATATGTTTGAGGAATTTTCTAATCATGATCTTAATTTTAGAGGAGACATTTGGCATATTATTAGATCGATATTTTTCCCTAAGATTTATCAAGTTATCTCATATTTTGTATTGTTAGTGTTATATGGTTTTAGAGAGATAACAGAGGGTATAGAGGAGTGCACCCCCCCACACACACACACACAATCCAACATATAGTTTCAAACTAGTGGATGGGTGCCAGCGGTCCCAAAAATTCTGGATGGTTCTGGTTAGTTATACGGAACTACCATTTTTAAGTGAGTTCTTTTAGTGTTGGTATAGAATCTATCTATGGTTTAGATCATTTCATAGGAATACTAAATCCTAGAAGTAGTTTTTGTTGTGGTTGTATACACCATAGTTAATATCCTGGGGTCTAACCTTTATGCCTCTTGTGTTTTTTATTTGGGAGTTACCTTTTGATATATTTGATGTGCCTAATTTCATTTGTCTTAGTGAGAAACATGATCTGAGGCCTTCGAATTTAGGCAGAGTATGTTTGGATGATCTTCAGTGACATCTTAAAACCCAAGGATTGGTATATGTTTCCAACACTAGTCAAATCATGTTTGGGAATCCTTATATTTTTTTAGAATATGAGGTTCAATGGTGTTTTATTTTACTTTATAGTTTATGGTTTTTATATTATGTGTCTTCATTTTTTTAGATTTATAATATCACATGTGCACACACTTATTATGATAGAATATGTTATAGGTTCTCTGATGTGGGTGGCCTACTTAGATTTACTTATCAACCCCCATATCTGAACTTTATTGTGTGTGAAAACCCTCATATCTACATTTAGGTTGACTATGAGATATAGAGTGGATAGGGGTTGTGGAACAAAGTTTCATGATAAAGCAGGTCTACTCATGTGGAGTCAGTGGTTCAATCTAGAGTAGTTTGACCATTTTGGAGACTGTGTATGAGGTGCATATTGGGGTTTTCGATAGAGACTAGTGTATTTTATTTTATTTTATTTTATTTTCTACTTGTATATTTGATCGTCCCAATGGGTGATCAATTTTGTATGTTTTATCATGCTTTTAGTATGTATCATTATATACAAAATTTCATTTGATATATCATGTTGTTGCTTCAGTTATTTAGATTATGTTCAATGATGTGTATATTTATGGTTTATTTTACACTTTTATTGCACTCTAATTTGAGGGTAGAGTCTCTTAAATATATCTTTTCAGACCCTCACCACTAGTTTGAAGCATCTGGTGTACATTTCAAGGTGCTCTGGGGATATTTTAGGTCGAACTAGGATAGTTCATTAGATAAGAACTTTGAAGGATTCAATAGAAAGGATTTCTCTTATGTGACAGTTAGAGTGAAATTAATTTATCTATGAATCCAATTTTTTATTATGGATGAAACATATTAAGTTTAAAAAAATCATTTATAAGATGTTGTAAGATAAAGAGTATGATTTATATAAGGTCTACAAGATTCATAATATAGTTATCATGTTCACCAAGGGTTTAGTCTTGGAAAGTATGAGACAACATTGTGCCTCAGCAGGACTAGGGTGATAGGATGGTGTAATGGATACATTTTCTGTTTCTAGGGATGTTAGAATGATTTAATTTTCCTTAGTGTGGATGGTTGTTTTTTCCTTGAAATTAATATTCAAGAAGGATATTGTTAGGAAATGTGATGTCTCTTTCATGTTTTCATTCATAATGTCAAGAATGGTAAATTTTAGAACATATGTTTTGGCATGATGAAGACTCATGGTGGTGTAAGTTTAGTGACAAGTAGGCTGGTCTAGAAGTTGATATACTATAACCAAGAGTCTTGGTTTCCATAGTAAGGGTAAATTATGGAATACATCAGTTTTTATATTATAATTACATAAGTTTTTTCCTATATACTATTCTATAAAGTAATAATGTATGGTTTTTCTAGAAGATATGTGTAAAATGAATTATTTAAGGTTTTATTGAAGGATGCATAAGATTTCCATGAACATTCTTCAGGAGTCAGTAGTACTGGGTGGCTAAGCGGCATGCAATTTGAGGTTACTGTGACCAACGTTGGGTCCTCTATAAATATCATAGAATAGTGGAACTGATTGACCAGCTAGCCCCAAATATAAAGGTAGGATGGGACCACATATAAAATAATTGATTGAATTGATATCAAAATATAATATTGGATAATGATATCCAAAATTGATTATAATCCTATAACTTCTATCAAATTAAAGGAAGTTCCATTGATATGCCATGGATATAGGATAAATTTATGGACTATGTCAATATTTATTGTTTTTTATTCTTTCCTTTATTTCACTTGAATTATTATTTCTAAAAGATGTGTTTGGTTTCACTATATGATATAATCATCTATGTGTGGGGACTTATATGTACCTTGAATTCTAAGTTCTAGTGTATCAATGTTGTTGGGTTCTTCTAGTCTATGAAGTTTTAGAATTTTTGTTTTATTCTTGAATCTTCTTATGGTTTTTATTTTAGTGTTTAGTGGTTTCAAATCCCAAAAGATCAAATGATATTAAACAATAATAAATAATCATAATATCTATTCATTTATACAGTAGAATATCGTAAAGAATACTATTGAGTTTTAAACAATCATTTTTTCACTAAAAAACTTCCCAACTCATCATTAGTCACCCATTAAAATAGTTTTAGTGTATAATTAACCCTAGTTATGATTAATTCATCAACAATGTAATCTTATAAAAATAGGAATCATGTCAAAAGAATAAATATAAATGATTAATAATCATATCATCGCATATTCTATTTGAAATGGAAATATCAGGAAATATAGTTTCTATATAAAATTACATTTCAATATCATCATTATAAAATCACCCATACACATATCACAATTCATGAATCAAATTTCTTATGATCATGATTTAATTTTTAATAACCAAGATAAAATCATTTCACTTGAATCCAATACATTGCTTATAAAATTGTATAGCCTGATATAATATATAATAACTCATTTATTCATTTTTTTCAATAGTTTTTGTAGATATTATTTTAATAGAAGCATATCATGCCAATAAATTTCACAAAAAAATTATTATCTAGTAATTTTATCCAATTAATGATGTTTAATTAAAAATAATTTATATGCTATAAATATTTAAAATTACTCAAATTTCATGATATATCAAAAAAACACCATTTGAATGGAATAATATTTTATTGTTTCACACTATAATAATTCTGAAAGATACTTGTATGTATAATGAAGTGTAAACACATATAAGATGATAAAATGTATATAATAATATTTTCTTCAAAAAATTAAATGATTTAATTTTCAATTGGCACCCTTGTCATAAAATCATCACAAATATAATTGTAATATAAAATCCTAATCATAATGAATCATTTATATCAGGTTTCATTTTGGGTAAAATTGAACACATATCCTCATAAATAATATTATTTTTTAGTTAATTAATTCCCTATAAAAAAAATTTAAGTAAATATTAAATATTTGTTGATGACATTTAATTAACATATAATTTTTACCTTTTCCTTGTGAAATATCAAAATGAATAATTAGTTTTATCTGACCAATCATAAATAAACACACATATGCTATTACTTATATGTATTTATCCTTGATGCATGAGACTCATCAACAATCATTTCATATTATTTTAAGATTTAAAATCATTTAAAATTATAGATCAAATTGGTAAACACTTCTGACCAAAGTCACCTTCTTGGAATCACATAGAAACATGAGTTTCCACTAAAAATATATAACTTAGAGATATTTGTAAATTAAATTTCAAGTAAAAACCATTCATATATCAAACACAATATTATCCAAAAAAAATCCATAACCATTGCATTGATACTAATTTGTAACAAACCACTAATGGTTTTCACAATAAATCCCCAAAAAGGGACACCATAAAGACTCATGAGCATCTTGAAATTTCTATAGGATATCTACTAGCATCAAAGGTTTACTAAAAATTGGGAGGTTTATTTTACTACTTAGAATAATTATAATAATAATAAATGAAAACAATGACTAAAGGCCTTATATAAGTAAATCCTCAAGGACACCATTAGCCACTAAAATATCTAACCAGAAAACAATAAATAAATAATTGAAAAATTAAATAAAACTAATGATATATTTGTACATTTTAAACATAAATAATAAATTTTTATTATATGTGTTTCATTTATCAAGATGATTTACTTTAGGTAAATTATAAAACACAAAGGTAAATAAATAAAACTGATCTAAGTTGATCCTCTCAAGACACCATGAAATATACTCTTTGCCACCAAGTCAAAGTTGTTTCTCCAAGATAATTGAATATCCCAAATGTTATCCCTAAGAACCTGTATAATACATAAAGTAATATAATAAAAAATTTATATTCCCCTAGGAGTACATATACTTTTTAAGTAATATATCCAGGTAGGCATTACCATAAAATTGGAAACATTTGTTGTGATGTCAATGTGTAATGCATGTGTTCATGTAATGAAATAAAATATAAAACCATACCTAGTACACACCAATAATAAATACATATATAAGTACTCATGTTTAATCAATAAAAAAATATATAAAAATATATATCATAAAATGTTAGTTTCCTTTGTGATTTCCAATCCATCATATTCCCTAAACATACTTGGGTGGTTTTTTAATATGACCAATTTAAGGGTAAAATACCTATGTAAGATTGTATATTATAGTATAAATATAAGGGTAAATTACTCATAGAGAAATAAATTTGATACTCCCTCACATAGAGGTAATTATATGGGGAACTGACATATATAGACGTAAAATAACATGTTGATAATCATGTATCAAAATCCCAAAGGAATATTAGAAAAGGATGGATTATTTTAATGTTTGCCTCCTAAATACTATATCCACAATGTAAAAAAGGGGGGGGCTTTTTTTATTGAATCCCACCAAATATTTTATGCATCATGTAAAACAAAATATGGGTTCGGTGTTAGTCATAGTCCTAGTCAAAATCCCATCTCTATCATGAAATAAAAAATAGGGGAGGTGTATGTTTTATAGGATCTACCAAAATATCATTATTATCACACATGATCTTTCACACTAACCTCACAAACCAAATAAATAGAAACTGGTTCAAATCACCATGCTAAATAATTATCCAACTCAATATTTATCTATTGATACATGGAACTATATGTCTAGAGACTTCCCCCATATTTTGATTGGTACTCCATTTTGAATTAAAATCTTAAAGGACATATGAAACATTTCATGAAAAATAATACATAAAAATCAATGAGGGTCTAAAAACATCAATAATATCTATAATCCAAGTGATAAAACGAAATCAAATATATGTTATCCATAAATCATCAATTAAAGAGGATTGTTCCATAAAAACATAAATGATTTATAATCTTTCAAATCATGTACACATCCTATCTCTAACATTAAAAAACATGAGCTTTATATAATCTTAACTCATTTCTCCCAAGGTCCATGAATTTCTTAATATCACCCATCTCCTTTCTGTATCATCCATATCTTTCCAAATCTCTACAAACAAATCCTATCCCAATCCTCATTTCCCACATCACTCAATTTTCCTTTTTACCCAATTTAAAATTTCAATGAAACAATAATATTCATACAGCATAGTCATACCATCAAATAATAGAATAAATTTTCTACATAATCATGTACACTAATACAAAAAATACAAAAAATATCCATATAATATACTATTAGGTAAGAATCAATACAGTAATCACATATCCAATATATATGATGCATACAATCTATATAAAGAAAATCTCCCTTTCATTTAATTTTAAATAAATCATTTATTTCATTTTTCATATGTTCTATATTGGGTATAGGTTTTAATAAAATTATATTATCCCTCTCAAAATCAATTTTGGTATAGAAATTTTTTCTATGGTCACAATAGGCTCATGCCAGCATTTTTTATTTTTTGGGAATCATAGTTTCCACTATGGGTATTTTAAGATATAACTTCCACTTACCTAATACACAAATTTAAAAACATAAAAAAAATGAATTGAAATGAGGTATACATTTATAATATATTTATTAAAACACACACATTGAAAATTGTAGAAAAAACTAGTTGGTTGAGCATAATATGACAAACCTAGAAGAAAAAAACCAAGACCATAAGTTTAATGACCATTCTAAGTAAATTATAGGTTAAGATGAATCAAATAGTTGAGTTACTTCCATAATAATATATTTAACTCACTTATAATGATCAATCCAAAATAAAATATTTTATACACCTAAAACTCAATATACAAGATGGAGGGGGAAGATACAAAAGTAAAGAGACCCCTTCTCTAGCCGACACTTCCCCAACAAAGCCAATGGATTTATTTTAAAATTTTCCCCTATGGTAATTACCCAAATTATCCCTAAAAATTTAGGCAGGAAAATTTTATTTTAGGTTGGATACCACCATACTTCTAGTTGTAGAAAATGTTTGATAGTGTAGTTATCTAGAACACCAAAACAAATTGTGAAACCATACCAGGCCTCTAGTAGAACACTTCTACATAACTAAAATTTTATTTAAAACATTATCACTTGAAAATTATCTTCAAATAACTACAGTTTCTTTCAAAATTATTAAAATTTTAATTTTTTGAAAAAATCATTATAATAAATAAATCATTAAATTATAAAAATGAAGGGATTTATAAATTTTCTTTAAGGTTTCATATCCCTAAAAACTACCTAAAAACCCCAAACCCTTAAATAGTTTTTTTTGGGGTTTATATTCCTCCATAATTCATATAAATTTATTTTATTATCATTTTTAGAACTCTATTAATATTTAAGAATATTTTAAATAACGAATTTCCCAAAAAACCTTGCAATAATCCTTAGAGTGAAATCATGAAATTAACCGTTTTCATTAATTTTTTATTATTTATCTCAAACATTTCATTTTTTGTTGTGTATAAGAAAACTTAAATTCTAATATCATCATAGAAGATTGAAAAAATTAATGAATATTTTATTAAATTCCCCTATTGCACCCATTATATTTTATTTTTATTTTTTGCTTCATTTCAACCTCATTTTTAAAAATAATAAATATATTTATCACTTTATCTTTAGAATTTAATAAAAAAACATGTTAATATATATATTAATCATTAAAAAATGTGGCAGTGTAACTTTTTACTATCAATGGTGGGAAAACATTAAATTCATATAAATAACTATAAATTGAATCTAATATATTCAATTTTTATTCAATATTTAGAAAATGTTTCATAACTGTTTTATTATGAATGCAGATAAAAAAATATCACTATTATTTTCCATACTTGGTAGTAAATTTATATTTCCATTAAAACTATTTTTTACTTATTTATTTGACATAAAATATTATACTATAAACCATATAAAACCCTAAATAGAAATAAAAAAATTTTAATTTTAAACTATAACAGCCCATTTTAAAAGTGATATTTTTTAAAAATTAATTTATCCTTGCATAAAAAAATGTTATCTTACTCAAATGTAAGTTCAAACTTAAACTTCTTCACTAAGAAACTTAATATTATGTTTTTTTGAACTTTGGATACATATAAGAAATCTTAGAGTGTCGATGTATTCCCACAAGTAAACTTTGGTTAGACTACACTTCTCCCTTATATGTTGATGCCTGATAAATTTCTCTAGGAGAATTATTTAATTTTTTATTGATTACACCATCTTTAAGAGAATATTTCTATCTCACACATTCCATGAAAAACCACAATTGACCACCATAAAATATAAATAATAAAAAACATGGCACTCAAAAATAATAAAATGAATGTTCTCATTTGCTGAACTTATAAATTATTTAATCTTATTACAGTGTATCCAGTCTTATTTGAAGTAAACAATATTATCATGGAAGTAAAAAATATTATTACTCTTGAATAAATCCCCTTAATATGTTGATTTAGTTGGTTATGGGATCATTTGAACTAATATGATTTTCTAATCCCTCTATCATAAGGGCCTTAGGTTTTTCTAACATTAATATCATGTGTATCCTTGTTCTTTTAACATTCCTCGTCCAATTTGGGGTTTATTAGTAACTCATTAATGAAGATATATTCATTTTTAAATTTAATTGAATACTTAAAAAATTTCCTAGGAGTCAAAAACTTATTCAAGATAATTTATTTTATGAATTCTTTATCTATGTTCGTGTTATTTTGATCTAGATTTTGTAATATCAAATGAAATTTATAATATTGATCAATGAAAGGTATATAATTTAATATTATATGATAATTTAAATTATTAAAAATTAATTTCTTACTTATAAAAAAACCCAATGATGTATTTTTACTCCAGGGTATCTTAAATCTTCTTCATCATTTTTATGTGTTAATATAATTCAGAATGTTTATCATCCATTAAATTAAGGATATTCCCTAGTCCCATGGGGACATCATTCTTCCATTTCATTTTTTATGTTATAGATTATTTGAATAGATTCATTCTTATTTTGTGAATTATTAGGATTAGGGATGTCATATAACACTATTAATGTTATAGAGAATAATTTCAATTTTTTTGTACACATTTTGATGTACTTTCCTTTAAATTTTCTATTTTTACCATATTGTTAAGTGTTACTAAGTCAGTTTTAGATATTTCATATTTAACCTTAATATTTTTAGAGGTATCAATAAAAAATGACTTGGATCATAATAGATAAAATTTATATTTCATGTTATAACATAACTCTCTTTTATTATTAATTTTTTCTCACCAATCTACTATTACTTCATGTTTTTTATGAACAATACTTATGGTACAATAACATTTTTTATTATACAGCTAAATTAATTATTGGAGGATTTCCTTTATAAAATAATAGGGTGGAAAAATATATTAAAATTAAATTATAATTAAGGGTTCTGATATGATTTATAAAAAAACATAGATTATTAAAAATATAGAGGGAGAATAGGAAAATTTTAATTCATAGGTAAGGGTGGGATGATTTATTGAGAGTCTAAATTATAAGGATTTATGCACAGGAGGTGACTACATAGTTTTCATTGTAGTGGAGGGAGATCAGGGTAGTGGAGGGATTAATTAGTGTGTTTTATTTTTTTCTACCTTTATACTATATTGTTTCTATTTATTTTCTTTTCTTCCAGTGTGTAAATCCAACGTACGGATGAGTCATTCCAAAATTTTATTAATTTTCTAATGATGTTTTAATTATTTTTTTGTGGGAGAAATAATTTTCGAGTGGTTAGTCCTTATTTCTCAAACACTTATTATATAGGTTTATTCAAGTTTTCATCTTCCCCGAATTAAGGAATATTTAGAATTTGTTACTTCTGAATCAGTAAACTGAAATTCCTCGACTCAGTAGACGCTTTGTAACATATAGGTTAGACTCACTATCTTCTTATTTATTATTTTTTATACCCTCAAATTATTAAAGTACATCAATGTTTGAAACTTCAGTTGGTTGTTTTTAAATATTGGTCCTGTATAGTAACTTCCAGTTCTATAACATCTAGAATTCACATATTGATGATTTGGAACTTGAAGCTCTAGACACTCAAATTCTTTAACCCAAATCATATTTAGAACTCATGGGTTGAAAAATCATACTCATCTGTATAAAAAAATTCATATATATTTCATCATGTAGTTATATTCTCAATTAAATATCTAGTGATTGAATTGATAAAAAAATATTTATGTACCTGACCCTCCACTGATCCCCTTGTGATTATAGAAAACACACTATGTTACATTCATGTATATTATTGGGTTCACCCAGCATGAGTTCCACACAACATTACTCACACACGACTCTAGCTAAATTGGTAATAAAATCCTTCCTTTATTCCAAGAATAACTTTAAAAATTTGTAATCCCACTTCTAAGATTATCTACATCTGGATATATGAACTTATTTGAGTTTTATTTTCCTTTTAATCCTATCTTATCAACATAGGAAAATTATTATCTTCATACCCCTTTTTGGCTCAAATAAATGTTATTATTCCATAAATTTGTATTGTTAATATTTATTCATTTTGAACATCTTCAGATGTTCAAAATTATGGATACTTATATTGGATTGCTCCATGTATAAAGAAGTATGTTGACAATTCAATCACACATCAAGAAAAAGAAATATAAAATGTTCAATTAACAAAATATTAGGGTTATCACACCAAATGTACCAATATTCTAATGAAAATCTTTGAATTTTTATAGAAATTAACATTGGGTGTGGTTTTGGAAAACATTTTATGTTAAAATTTTCCAAAAATTTTCTAAAATATCCTATGATAATATTTAGAAAATAAAAACATGAAATATTTCCCAAATATCAAAAGAAAGGTAAATTTCATCTATAGGATCAATATACACTTACTGTCAGTAAATCGGTGATGTGGAACACAAGGGTGGACTTGGCAGAATGAATCCCTTTTGTCCCAGCAATGGCACGAGACTCTTTATGAAGAAGAGATTCATAATAATTTGATCTTTCCTAAAAATCTTGATCTTTGATGACAGTTCCAAGACCACGGGAAACTACAAGCTTAGAAATGTTCATGCCAAAATTCTTTCCAGCTATAGCATGGGAAGCAGTTGAGGTGGCATTATCACCCACCGGTAAAAATGTTCCAAAATCCATCACTTTGGAATCCACGGATCCAAGTGTTGAAGAATGTCCATCGAAAAAACTTAATTTCCTCTAATATTTCATTAAAATATTCACCTTTTATCCAATAAGGTGTGTCTGTATAAACTCATTTTCCTCATGAGAATAGGGAGTAGTTTTTTCATCTCGATAAGGATTCCCCATTTCGGGACCCCTGATTCTTGAAATATTAACACTTCAATTTGCTAACGGGATTCCAAATGGGATAGAATCATTAGCCATGATGACATAGTCTCCACTTACAACCACAACTAACTTTCCAGAAAAATTATGATTGTGAATTTCCATTGAATTAGAAGTGACGATACATAATTTGCCCAAATTCTAAGACGGTTTTTATTTTCCTATAGTTCAGTGAATTTCAGTTTCTATTTTACTCCATCTTCCAATATGTTAGAACTCCATTCAACATTCTTAGAAAAACCATTTTCTATAAGCTCCAGCACAAGGTCCTTTTCCAAACATTTAACTTATTAATAATACTGTTTTTCTTAGCTTTTTATATTCTAACTTTTAGATACTTATATTATTCTCATGAATTTATTCAATTTCTAAATTATTAAATAAAACATTCAACATGCAAACACTTTCATATTTACATCAAGTGAATTAAGAATCATTACTGATATCTAGTCTTCCACATCAACCTCTTCAATTTTTACTTCAAATTTTGGAATTTATTTCTAGTATGTGATTCTCTAAGAGAATCCTTAGCATATTTTGATTTAATTTATAGGTTCACATTCCAAACTCTTTATCCCTAATTTTTTTGGTTTATGTTTTAGACTCAAAACATTCAGATACTTCTCCATCAATCATATAAAAAATCTATCTTCCAAACTCAACATAAATCATGAACTATTTTCAAATAGTCATAATGATTTTTACATTAAATTATCATTATATAATCTTCTTATGTAACTTCTAGAATATCATTCAATAAACCTAAAATTATTCTAAATAGACAAACCTAATGTATCACTTTTATTTTAACACATACATATTATCTTCTTAGATATTACATAAGAAAATGTCAAACTTATGTATCATTATAATAATTCATTTCATGTTATTAAGATATTTTATATTCTAGTAAAGTCTTATGAAATTTTTCAAGGTTGTATCATTTAGATTATTTTAACACCTCTACTTCTAGTGATCGGTACTTTATCTTTTGGATAAACAATATCTTTTGTATATGAATCATCTTTGGAAAATGTATCTATATTCTTTCTTCACTTCAACATATCTTCAAAATGAGCACCTTTCTTCATCTATAATCTTCTAGATTCACTATAGATTAGCATCAATAACTCATCTTGTAACATTAGGAAAACAAATTATATTATGTTTCATCCTCTATGTAATGTTAATATTTCATAAATAATGCTTCCAAACATTATCTCTATATTTTTTTGTATCATCTTCCAAACATAATCTCTAGATGTTTCTAGTGTCATAATTTATACCCATGGTTTTGTAAACAATGGTTATAGATATATTCCCATGATTTAAATAAAATCATGGGTATTATGGAAATATCTAGGGCTATACCCACGATTTCCATACATATTTAGGTATAGCTCTATATTGATGCCTTGGTAGCCCATGGTTTATAGAATCATGGGTACAGCCTATACCCACGGTTTTAGGGGTTATACCCACAGTTCCAAACTATGGGTATAGGTGAGTTATATAGTAGAGAAAATATCATTTAATGGGACATTAATGATACAAGCTATCATGGGTGGAGACTCATAGGACTCTGAGACACTTTCTCATGGTGTATACCCTTGGTAATATTTAATATAGAAGATTATCAGCATATAACCCACCAATAGAAATACCACATTTATATGCATCATTAGATATTCCTATCTATGGATTTGTGTAATGATACTTATAATTTAATATTATTATTAATTCATGTCATGAGTCATGTAATTTTATGTATTAATGAAAACTATGAATATACATGCTCAAGGAGAGGTATGATAAATATGGTGTGTCGCGAGTGATGTGGTATTAATGAATAGTTTGAAAAAATAATTTTCCTTTATTTTCTTTAATATAAGTAGATATCTATGGACCTTTAATGAGGATTTAACTATCTAATTAAGTTCATGTCCATGGTGGTGTTGTCAGCAAGTTTATTTCTAAAAAAACAAAAAAAAATACATCAAACATATAGGTTGATGACACTAACATGAAACCTTCTTGATTAGAGCTATTGAGATAAATTTATTATATTACACAGTGTACATTTTAATGAGGTTTCATGTCATTGTGACATTAACTACTTTCTCTATGGGAAACTTGGTGTGTTTCTAGACATTAACCTTGGAATTTATGTAGTGTAGCTAAATTTAACTAAGAAAGGGGCATAGAGGGTCACAAACTAAGGGTATTTGAAACCTTAGTAAAATTCCATATGAATTTAACCGATTGGATAAATACTATTCTCATACATGGATTAATAATTATTCATGTTGGTTTGATCGAAAATATTCAATCACCAATTTTTCAAGAGAATATATATGTGAGTTGAATATTTAATAAATATTTATTCACTAGGTAATTATTTATTTAATTACATGAATATAAAATATTTATTTATATTGTTTTATTCAAAAGGTAAAAATTTATTTATTTATTTATTTACATGAATATTTAATAAAAATTTATTCCCTAATTCTATGAATATAATATTTATATATTTATTAGAAAATAATGCAATTGTATTTATTTAATTAAAAAATAGTCATTATTAAAGGATAGATAAGTATTAAGGAGGATTAGTGGACCAAGTTTTATGGTCCATGGAGAAATAATATATTAAAATGTTATTTGAATAAATATTAATTTATTTATTAAAGAAATTTATTTTATCCATGAGTTTAGTTCATTTCAAGTAATTATTTTTATTATTATTATTATTATTATTATTATTATTATTATTATTTATACTTGAGGTTTTATGGGAATTAATAAAATAATAAGGGATCTAGTGTAATTATACTTTTTCTAACCATGTCACTATATAAACCTAGTTATAACATTTTATTTAATCCCTAACTTCATTCCATAATTGTTTACAAAGAGTTCTATAGAAGATCCTCTCAATACCTAGAAATATGTTCTCTAGAACAATTTGAATAATGAAAATAAATTCTTCTCCTTGAACAGAACGGATCCATTCCCCTTGAAGGATTCAGTTGTGGTCAACATAGATCATCACAAGAAATAGATTCATTCATTCTAGTACTCGAATAATTCTATGGTGACAACCGTAGGTTCATCGATTATGTGTGGATCAACTCTAGAGAGAATCTACCCTTGATTCCTATGACTCAATGATGTTAAGATAATATTATTCTATGAATTCATCAATGAACAATGAATTACAAGATCAAGATAATTCAAAATCTATCTATAAATTAACTACAAATTACATGTGATTATCCTCCCTTTTGGTTTCAAGATTAATATATTAATTACTATTTGATTCAATTCTATTTTTCATAATTTTATTCATTATGTACATCATGTATTAATCATTGATTATGAAAAAAAACTTTATTTTCCATACCACCACTGGAACTTATATTGTACCATGAACCTTCAGTATGTGATGATGATTATGAAGTGGTTATGGTTGTGATGCAAGGTGTGGTTATGTTGTTATATAGAAGGGATATGAGAAATAGAACATTTTTCATTAGGGTGTGAGAGTGAAAAATATGAGGGGAATGGGTTGGGGTACCTTATTAATATATTCTTTCATTACTGTGTTATTTTATTCTAATGATATATTGGATGATCGAGCCTAAGTGAAGTTGGGTTATAGATGACCTAATGTGGGTGTGAGTTGGTTATGTTGTTTATTTATTGATGTATTAGCTTGATTCTTCTAAATCTTACTAAGAGGTATCAAGTAGGATCATATTAAGTATAAATGTATGCTCATCCTTATATATCAAAAACTATTTTCCAACCTTCCGGGAGGGATTCCTCAATTGAGTTGGATATTACTATTTTGAGACATGGATCCACGGTTCGAAGCATTCCAGTAATAGTTACTCAATTTTTTTTATTTTAGAGACTTTTATTTTTGTGACATTTCATGCATATTTTTATATTGGTATTGTTTTAATTTATGGTTTTAATTAGTGGTTTCTTTTAACTACAAAAAATGGGTATTAGCGGCGGTTTATTAGTGGCAGTTTTTGGAAAAATCCTATAATTAATTTTATGTATATTATTTAAAATATATCGTTAGTTTCATAAAACTGATGCTAGTAATTATATTTAGGGTCATTTTTGTTAAAACAACTTCTAATTACTTTAGAAAAAACATAATTTACACTACCCCCTGCCACCCCAAGCCTTGCGGCACTAACACCCCCCAACCACCTCTCCCTTAACACAAACTATCATTCAATGATTCTCCCTCACTCATTGATGACCCCCCCCCCCTGACATCGACCACTATCCATCGATCCCCCCTCCCTCGATTCTAACCCCTGACAATCAACCCCCTCCATCATCAATGACCACTGACCCCTGACCCTCCCTCCCTCGACACCGACCATGGTGACACCCCCTGATGAGTATTATCCAGAGATACTGGACCCTCTTCTCTATTTTCTATTTAATACCACTCCTAATGGATTCCAAGCCCTAACCCCTTCCCCACTACCTAATACTCTTTCCTCCCTCCTCAATTTCCCCTAATTCTATCACATTCAGACATCTTTGAAATCTTATCCTCAACCTCCACATTGTCTTTCTCCCTCACTTTACCTCAGTGACCTTCAATGACATCTGAACCTATTATTGTGAGTGGTAATATTAATTCATTTATGTTTATATTTTTCATGTTTAATTGTATCATCTTCATATTAAATGTTTTCTACCAAATCAAGACCCTGCCCTAGTCAATTACAAAATTGGATGATGTTAAAAATTGATTATAATTTCTTGACTAAACATTTATATCTTTATATATGAATGTATAGTGAGAAGAGTGACCATAAAATACCTATGGATATAATTTGTATTAATTTACCTTGAAAAACACCTTGGTATGCTATGGGATTGGAAGAATTTTTAGATTATTCAATTGAAAACTAATAAGTGGATGGTAGACCAAAAAAAATTCTGATTATAGATTCAAGTGATAGTTGAATAGAAAAAAAGGTATATTGTTATTTGATATTAAAAAAACTTCCTTCTTAATATTTATGTTGGATTTTTCTTGGTAAATAAAATGTTATGGAAATTTAAAATAATGGATATCCTATCAACAAAACACAAAGTGACCTAACAGAGGATAATTTGGTTAGAAACTTGATAAATGATGTATTTGGATTTACAAGAAACAATGTAAAATATTTTAATAGATTAAAATAACCTTTAGTTGATCTTGGGTAGGTTAATCTTGCTTCAAACTTTAGTGACCAAAAAACTTAGTTTTATGAATTATTTGATTATCTACAAAAAAACTATATGATGGGTGTTCCAAGTACTCAAAGTTATCTTTTCTACTTAAGTTGTATCATATCAATTGTCACTATGGAATTACTAAAAATGATTTTAGAGTTTCTTCATGATACATTTAGTGAAGCTAAGATCTCTACATCATTATGTGAGATTATGAAAATCATCAATATACAAGTACTTGATTATAAAAAGATACATGCATGCCCTGATGATTATATATTTTACTTGGGAGAAGGATATAATAAAGAATAATTCATAAGATTCTATAAAAGAATATGGAAATCAATGAATAATAATTAGAGTAAAAAATTAAAGAAAAACTAGGAATAAAGGTATTGTGTTACTTTCCTATTATGCTTGAAAATATTATTCATGCCATATAACACTACATGAAACATAAAGTGGAATGATAAGTATAGTAATAATGATGACTTTATGATACATTAAAAATATTCAACATCATGAAAGGTGATTGATTCATTATATCCATACTTATCTTTAGATCCTATTAATGTATATTTGGGATTGAATTATTATGGTTTTAACCCTTTTGGTACTTTAAGTACTAATTAAAGAATTCGTCCAATTGTTTTAATCCACTAAAAACTACCACCATAGATGTGTATGAATAAGAATTATTTCATTATTTTGATGATTATTCAAGAAAATAAAATGCCCAGAAATGAAAATGATGTATACCTTCAACCTATAATAAAATAATTGAAATAATTATGGGATGCTGGCATGGAAACATATGATGCTTTAAAGAGAAAACTATTCAAAATTCATACTATTTTAATGTGGAAATCTAGTAACTTTTCTAGAATAGGAAACTTATCTGGTTGGAACACTCATACAGGTTTGGATTTTCCTTTTTTTAATTTTTATTTTCAACCACAATGATTAACTCATAGAATAAAATGGTGTTTTATGTTTCATCATCAATTTCTTGATGATTCTTATAAATTCAAGTTTAACAACAAACAATTAAATGGAGATATTGAATTAGTAAATCCACTAAATGTTTAATTTCATTCAGAAATCCAAGGACAATTAATGAATTTCACTATAGAATTTAGAAAATGTAATCAGTTTAAAGAAGGTGGGAAAAGGGTATGAGGTATAGTATCTGAAGCAGTTGGAACACAAAAATAGAAGAAAATGAGTATATTTTTCAAACTCCCTTATTAGGAGTTTAATTGTACATGTCATAATCTTTACGTAATTCGTATTTAGAAGAACGTCTGTAATAATGTAATTTTTACATTTCTTAATGAGCAAGGTAAATTAAAGGATCACCTTAATGCTTGTAATGATTTAGAATAAATAAATATAAAGCATGGTTTGTGGGAAAATGGGAATGGAAAGTATACTTCAACTATTTTTACAATTAAAAATCATGAAAAATACATATTCCTTCTAAATTTAAAGAATTTAGAAGTTCCAAATGAAAATTCAAGTAACATTTCAGGGTGTGTTATCTTAAAACATTGAAATTTACATGGATTGAAAATTCTTGACTCATATATTCTAATGGAGAAGTTATTATTGTTGGAATTTCATAATACATTACCCGAAAATGTAATTGTGGTTATAGTTTATTTATGTACCTTTTTCATAGATATTTGTGAAAAACCTCTAAATCTAACTAGGATAGATAAACATTAATAAATAATTGGTTTGAAACTGTCATTTGGAGATGTTATTTACCCCTACATTCTTCACATTCATGATTCATTTGACTGTTTATTTAGTTGAAGAAACTAAACGAGGTGGATTGGTACACTATCAATGGATATATCCAATTGAGATGTAGGCTAATTTTATTTTTATTTTCATTGATGGATTCAATTTTATCAAATAATTGCATAAATTTTTATAATATGTTTCTTATTTTTTCATCAGGTACTTAGGTTATTTGAAATCATATATGAGGAATAAATCACTACAAAAAGGCTCTATTACTAAAGGTTACATAGTCGAAGAGTACTTGACCTTCTGTTCAAGGAATTTGGATGGGATTAAGACTAAATTCAATCATGTTAGATGTGTTGATGACACCTCCACCAATTCTCATTGTAAAATCTAGTTATTGTTATTTGCAAATATTGAAAAACCAATTGGAATGGGGTCAAATTTTACACTAACTAAATTAGATTTTCCATAAGTGCATAGATATTTACCACTCAATTGTCTTATTATTGATCTATTTTTTGAAAAATTGATATTTAAAACAAAGAGGAAACTAAGGGTTTAAGATAGAAAGGAGCTGGAATTGACAAAAGTTATTAATAAAGAGATTGTAGAATGGTTTTCCTGTCATGTAAGTATATACTCATATTCATATTATTGACATTTTTTTATTTTATCTTTTTTAAAAGTATCACCTTATATCTTATTTTATAGGTAATGAATATTGATAATATAGTTGAAATATAAAATGATTTAAAGTTTTTTGGATCGAGGTTCTCTAAGGCATGCCGATACATTTGATGCCTACAATATCCATGGCTTCAGGATTCGTACAATTTATCATAAAGAAGACTTTAAAACTCAAAATAGTAGTGTATTTACACTTTTATAGGAGGGATACTATGAAAATATGATTGATATAATCAAATTAAAATATTGTGGACAATTTTTAGTTGTCTTACTCAAATATAAGTGGGTTAACATTGATAGGGGTATAATGAAATATTATTTACATTTTAATTCGTCCAACTTCTCTCACTTGATCCATATCGATGAGCATGAATACAATGATCCATTTATCTTTGATTCACAAGAGAAGATGGTTTATTATGTGGATAATTAAAGGCATCAATGTTAGAGTGTTTTTGTACAATTAAAGTAGAGATACTTATATGATATGGTTGATGAAGATCAATTGGTACTTTGTGATAGTGAACCTCATAAACCAAAACAAAATTAAACCATTTTTTCTTGAAAATATTGAATCAATAAAACTTGTAGGATAGATTGAAAAATAATTACTCATCATAATGGAGGTTGATAAAAATAAACACAATTAAGATAAAAAAAATTGAATGTATAAATTGGCAATGAAATTATATTACAAGTTTTCATTTAAAAGTTTTTCATACATATATACATTATTCTAATTTTTTCTTTTTTTTTAAATATTTTTACTTATTCATATTTTATAAATTCAATATATTCTGAACCATTTGAATTATAGGAATGCCAAGAAAAAAATTCAAGATCATAGCCAATCAATATCTTAGAGCACACCACCATTACCATCAGTTTCAGTGGATCTGAGTTATTTCATTATACCATATACTTATAGTGTGCTAGTAGTTTTCCTATATATTTTTGGTTTCCCATTGTTTAATGCACCTATGATGGATCAGTTGGTCCCCCCTCCATCTAATCGATATTTGGCGATTTACAATTATTGGTATGTTTGTCATTATAAAAAAACAATATATTTTAATAATTTTTTAATGAATTTTTCAAACTAATAAAGATAACAAAATAAGATATATAAATATGAACATAAAAGATATACGGGACCTAAAATAATATAATATTATCATTCCATTGGATGAGTTCAGGGTTTCTACCAGGGATGTTGTCAGAATCTATGGACAGATTCTTAGGTTTTTTTCTTATGATATGTTGTTATTTCTTGATAATTATAAAGATTGGAGGCACATTCCCACATCTTGGAAAAATGAGTTCTTTGATAACCAAGTAAAGTTAATATTAATTTAATATTAATTGATAACTAATTTATATGTCATGATTAAAAATTTTAAAATACTTATAAAGTGTTGTGATTTTTATTTCAAGATATTTTTTTCATTTTGATACCCCAAATTTTATTTCACACCCATGGAAACTGAAAATTTTGGGAAATAAATAAAGATATTTTAAATGTATGTTATGGAATGAATTTAATGACACATATCTGAGCTCATGACAGATGTATGAGAAATTTCTTGAAGGCATTTCTCATGTGCAGTGTAAGATGTTTGTCAATATTAACAAAGATGCATATCATGAGGTAATTACATATTTTAAAATATCTTAATAAAATAAACACAATAAAATTATAATTTTTATTAATGATTCAATTTTTTGTAGGAATTATCTAAAAAATATTGAGAATCATGATAAATATGTCATTGATTATATCGATGGGTCTTATATTTTTTTTATAAAAATAAAAATCTTGGTTGTATTTTATCCATTACCATTTATATTATTATACTATAATTCAAGGTTTTTTATAACTTGTATATATTCTTTCTATAAGAGGTAATAAATTAGGTCACTCTGTTGGCGGGGTAGAGATGTGGCTTAAAGTTCATAGGAAACTCGACAAAATTTTTGTTAATGAACCTACCAAAGAGACGTTGGAGTAAGTGATTTTCATTACTATTTAATGTTATTTCATTACTATAAAATCATACTAATGAAAAATAAATTATAACAACAAACACGCCTTAAACCCAATTAAATGGGGATATCTACATGGTTAAAATGGTTCTAATTGGATCTATCGGTGCATTTTGATTCATGTAGCTGACCCCATTAAATTGAGTTTAAGGATTATTTGATGTTATAATTTATTTTTTATTATTATGTTTTTATAGTAACAAAAAAACCTTACATGGTAATGAAAAAAATATGAATTAGATAATATTATGAAGTTCAGATAATTTAAAAAATCATTATTAATATTTTTTTAGTTAACAGGTTAAAATTCAAGAAGCCTGGGATGTGAACCCTTAACAATCATCATGGGTGTCCCAAAATTGTGAAATTTAAACCATTTTAGGGATGGATCATATCGATTGTGTACAGGGGATGGGTTTTGAGCCTACTCCATTAGTTGTCTTTGGAAGGGTGTCATCATCATTTACCACTACACCCAGTGCGGATTCGAGGAGTTTCACTGATCGGGAAACACAAAGAGAAATTTCAAGGTTGAAAAAAAGTGCAAGAGCATGACACTTATAAGAAAACACAGGATCAATGGTGGTTGGAAATGGAAAATGATTTAGTTTCTGTAATTCAAAGGATAAAAGGCATGATACCTAAAAAAATTAGACTTATAGCTCATCTTATAGAGGTAAATTCTAAACTCTATATATCATTCACATAATTTCAAAGAACACATACAACAGTAATGAAAAAAAAACTAAAATGAAACAATTTTATTGAAAACACACACTTCAAATCATATAGACCACATCATGTATCATATTGACATTTTGTATATTCCTACAAATAAAAAAATGAATTATGGATAATTATCCTAAATTTTTAAAATAATCTGATCTCATTATCCCAATTTTGGCTATGTGATAAGAGTTTTAAGGTAAAATGGAACTTGTATTGAAAATGTGCACTTTGGGTCATATTGACAAAGTAATATTCTTGATTGATGTGTGGTCAATTAATACATATAAAAAATGAATTATGGATCATTCTCTTAAATTTTGGAAATAATAGGATCTTATTTTCTTAGCTTTAACAATGTGATAGATGTTTTAAACTAAAATAGCACTTTTGTATTAAAAACACACAATTATAGTCATACTAACCACATATTATATTATATTTATCTGAATTCAATAATTACATGTTAAAAATTAATTAGGGATAGTTTTCCTAAAATTTGAAAATAATATGATCTCATTTTCTTGATATTAGCTATGTGATGAGCATTTTAAAGTAAAAAATGACACTTTTATATTGAAAACACACACTTAAAGTCATAACACCAACTTAGTGTGTTCTATGGATATGAAATCACAATACAATGACTGCAGATTAATTTTTGAGATGTAGGAATAGAAGACTCATCAATCTAAGTGTGGTGTGATCAGAATGGCTCAATAAACAATTTTTACAGATACTAAAGTCATTAAAAACTTGTGTCGGGGTTAAAAACCACACAAAAAAAGTATAGTGGATGTAAAATCATATGAGAACAACCAAATATTTATTTTTGAAACATAGGAACCAATGAAATATCGTTATGAGTTATGGTTTTCATGGGATGCCCGTAAATGTGTTTTTAGTGTTTTAAAACACCAAAATAAGCGTGTCATTTTCAAAACCATGGAAAAAACATAATATTTAAATTAAATGATGGTAAACCTAATATTTAATTATTTTTTATCTCAACTCATAGACAAAACATCCATTTGATATGCAAGGTGTTTGGGATGAATCAATAAACAGTTTTTAAAGATTCCAAAGTCATTAAAAATGTGTTTCAAGGGGTAAAAACCACACAAATGATATAAAATGACCGTGAAATCATATGGAAATAACTATTGATTTATTTTTTAAAAGTAGGAACTGAAATCAAATCATTCTATGTAACATTTTTATAGGATGCCTATAAATGTATTTTTAGTGTTTAAAAACACAAAAATGTGTGTGTGATGGTAAAAATCATATAAAACGACCTCATGTTGACTTGAAATAATGGGAAAACCACCATAAAATTATTTTTTATGTATACATATAGAAAACACATCCATTGGACATGTATTATTCTCTTAATGACTCAATAAATGGTTTTTAATGTCACCAAAGATATTATAATGTGGGTCAGGGGTTCAAAATAAAGAAAACAATTTCGGATGGCTATGAAATCATAGGAAAATTATCATAGATTTATTTTTAAAATTTAACAACTAATGGAATGACATTTTGAGTTACATTTTTCTTGATATTCCCATAAACGCATTTTTAGTGTTTTAAAACCCCAAAACATGCTTGTAACGGTCAAAACCAAAGAAAACAAACTCATATTGACATGAAATCATGGTTAAACCACTATTTAATTGTTTATTATGTTTAAATGCAAACAACATATCCATCCAATGTGTGGTGTTCTCATAATGAATTAATAAACTATTTTTAAAGATGCCAAATCCCTTAACAACATGTATCAAGGGATCAAAGCTATACAAAAAAATTTGTATGTCTATTGAATCATAGGACAATGAATGAATATTTACTTTTATATTTTAGGAACTAACGGAACATCATTCTAATTTATAGTTTTTCTGGGATTCTTTTAAACCTATTTTTAGTGTTTAAAAACACTAAAATGTGCATGTAATGGTCAAAAATATATGAAATGAACATATATTGATGTAAAATAATGGTAAAACCACCGTTGAATTATTTTTTTGTGTACATATAGAAAAAAAATTCATATGATGTGTGGTGTGATCATAATGACTCAATAAATAGTTTTAAAAAAAAGTAGATTCTTTAAAAACATGTGTCATGGGATCAAAACCATGAAAAACATTTGTGGTGGTCATGAAATCATAGTAAAATGACCTTATATTGATTTTTTAAATTATAGTAACTGACGGTGCATCATTCCAATTTACGGTTTGTTTGGGCTTCCCATAAATGCATTTTTATTATTTTAAAATACTAAAACATACATGTTGAAGGTTTTGGGTGTAGAAGAAGTGCACGGTGGGTGATGGGATAATTAAAATTTATTTTAATTTCAATTTTGTGGAATCATAATAGAGTATCATCCATGTTAAGTTTATAATTTATTTATTTAGATTATAAGAAAGAAATTGCCTCATCTTCAGTTTCTTTATTCATATTTGATGTTTATCATCTAAAAATACCCTTTCGAATTTCCTTTGTTTAAATTTTCAATATCCAAGGGTAGAATCCCTCAAACAGTGATCCACACATGCTTCTAATGATCTATGATAAATGCCACTCGATCTATCGGTCCTAGCATGATGAATTGAATGTCTTGTATTATTCATTCTTGACCACACATTCTTCAATCATAAATAAATCACTCTTTCATTATCATTCTTGATAGGTATAGAGATAAAGGAGTCAAAAGATAATTCATTATGTGCAACAATTCTCACTTTTTGATAAAATTCCATAATAGTCATCATGGGTTGTTTATAGAGGTAGGTTTTAGGTTATAATATTATTGAATTACATGTCATCCCTTAAACAATATTAAAACCTCTAACAAACCTCATGCCACAAAATAATAATATAATTATTATTTTGCAGTATACACCATCTTGGGAAAATGATAAATAATATTTACCAGCTTGTAAATAATTATTTATCACTGAATGTGGTCTTGGTCCATTTGAACTCCTCTATATTTATTGAATACCAAAATAAATATTTTATTCATAAATAAATATTGTATTCATAGATAAACATTTCATTCACATACTGGTGAATATATATTTATTAAATATTCAATAAAATAAATAAATACATTTTTATTCACATGTCAGAGAATAAATATTTATTTAATTTATTCGATTAATATAACTTGAAAATAATTAATCCTCAGACTTGAGAATAATATTTGTTCTATTAATTAAATTAAAATAGAATTTAATCGAGGCCAACAGAAACACTTAGTGTGTGACCCTCTAGGATTATTTCTCATTAAAATTAGGTAGGATTTCCTAAAGTCTGAGATTGTTGTCTAGAAATGGGTCGAGGAACCTAAGAGAAGGAACTTAATGTCACAATTTCAAAAACCAAATATAAATGCTCATTGTGTAATATAATCCCTTTGTCATAATCTCTCATCAAGAAGATTACACGATGTTGTCATCAGCCTATATGCTTGATAAGTATTTCTTAGATTATCTAAAATAAACACGTTGATACACCATGGTCATGTAATTTAGGTGATGGTTATATTCCAATAAAAGGGCTGAGATATCAACTCCCATAATTATATGAGGTAAAAATCTTTCCTCTATTTATCTATTAATGACATGTAAATCATGACACACCAAATGTACTCTACTTCCCACCAAAATATGGAATCATGTTTTTTTTCAATAAATCTAAGTGTGTGATTTGTAACATGGACTAATGACAATCTTAAATTATAAGTACCATTGCACACTCTCTTAGATGGGAATATTTGATGACACCAAAACATGTAGAATTTCTAATGGAGGGGATATTCTCATAATCTCCCTTCTTGGAGATTACCAAGTGTAAACTTTACGAGAAGAAACATCATCCGCTTATAGGTACTCTCACCTGATGGTCTATATATAATGTGTCCCATCATAGTATATTATTTGGTTTTATAACAATATTAAGAATATTATAATAACAATTTAAGGTTCTCATCATAGTGGGAAACTTTTATAACTTTATCATTGTAAAAAATACTCTAGGACATTACTATATTAAAGTCATATAGAATAATTAAAAATATGTAATAAGATGTTTAATTAATATTCAATACATATAATATACATGTAATAAAAGTATGGTCAGTTAGTTCTTGGACACCAACTCCAAAAAACTCCCACTTGGACTAGTGACAACTTCTTATGAAGTTTAGTTCGCTATACCTCACATGATAATCATGTTTATGATGAGTCAAGGCCTTATTCAAGGGGTGCACCAAATTGTATTCTATGGAAATATTGATTTCTATAACTTCACATCTCTGATAAAATACCTCAAGTGATGATACTTTCAAAGTATATGCTTATTATATTGATGTGACCTTGGATCCTTTATAAGAGTCACCACTATAGTATTATCACAATAGGGTGTGATTAGTTCTTTACTTCTAAGTACCACATTAAGCTTTTAGAAAAGTTGTACATCCATACTTCTTCCTTAGCTACCTCAGAATATGCAATATACTCATACTATACTGTAGAATCTTTAACCATATCCTTCTTTGATCTCTTCCATCTCACAACACCTCTATTTAGAGTGAATATGTATCCCATTAGTGACTTCATGTCATCTTGATCTATTTGGAAACTAGAATCTACACATCCTCTAATGACTAGTTCCCCATATCCTCCCAAGACTTGGAACATATCCTTAGTATACCTCAAATACTTAAGGATAGTCTTGACTACCATCCAATAGAGGTCACCTAGATCAACTTGATGTTTTCTTACTGCACTTAATGCATAAGTAACATCTATCTTAGTACATAGCATAACATACATGACTGGCCCAATCACTAATGTGTGTGGAATCATTACAATTCATTTTTTTTTCTTTATGTGTCTAAGGAAACATTTTATTAGAAAGATGAATGTCATGTGACATTGAAAACAATCCCATCTTGGATTGTTCTATACTGAATATCTTCAGTATCTTATCAATATATGTACCTTGACTTAGGGAAAGTTATCTCTTGGATCTATCATGATGGACCTTTATCCTAAGAATATGTTACCTTGCCTAAGTTCTTCATGGATAATAATTTATTAAACCACACCTTAACATACTATAAGACTATTATTTCATTAAAAATAAGTAATATGTCGTTGAAATATACTATTAATAAAATGGCCGAACTCCCACTAAACCATTTATAAACACATGGCTCGTATTCATTCTTTATGAAACCAAATTCCATTATGGCCTCATAAAAATGAATGTTCCATGGGTTGGATTCTTTCTTTAATTCATAAAAGTATCTTTGCAACTTTCATACCTTTTTATCATCCTTTAGAGTCACAAACCCTTTGGGTTGTGTCATATAGAAATATTTCTAAATGTTCTCGTTAATTAAGGATGTTTTGACATATATTTTCCAAATCTCATAATTATGTAAATATTTAATGGAAAGTATAATTTTGATGTATTTTATCATTGAAACTAGTGAAAAAGTTTCATCATATTCAATTCTTTGATGTTTTTTAAACCATTTTACAACCAGTTGTGCCTTATAGGTACTAACGTTTCCTTCCATGTCAAGTTTCTTCTTGAATACTCATTTGAAACCGATGTGATTTATATCTATTGGAGGGTCTACCAAAATCCAGACATAGTTTTGGTAGATGGAATCCAATTTAATATTCATGGATTCTTTCCACATTAAAGCATTTGTGCCACTTACTACTTCCTTGTAGGTTATAGGATCACTATTATCAACTAATAATGAGTCACCATCCTTAGTGTAATATCCAATATTTTTTCAGGTATTTCCCTCTTTATGATTTTCATTAAATTTATTTTGTAGGGTTTTTATTTGTCTTTAAACCTTAATGGTCAAGCCTCGTTCAGATATGGAGAGCCCTGTTGGGAAAATGACCTAAATTTCAAGGATGTATGCTTTTTTTAATTAATGTATTTTAGATATAAATTTGTTAAATGGGATTACAATGGTTTTCAATGAGTTTGTAAGGCTTTTGAGGTAGTTTAGGTGCCTTTGCATAATTTTGGGTTTAAAGCATCCTGTGAGACATTTACACATCATGTCTTTGTATTAAATGATGTGTAACTATCCTCGGGATGATGTCATTAAATGAATATATTTCATGATCTAGTTCATGACATGAACTAGTCACATGTCGTGAATCTACATTACTAGACATGTAATGTTCAGGCAAGGTAAAATTCACCCAAGGTGACGTGAATTTTGGTGTACCTCATAATTAATAATTACATACTGTTTAATAAATTTACATAATGTTTAATTCATGGGATGAGTGGTTTTAAATCCATGGTGAGTATATTTTATTCATTCAATTGACATGAATCCCTCTTCTATCAATCCCTAGGCAATTTTCTAGTGATTTTGGAGTGCCTTACTCTATTTTGGATGTCCCTTTCAATAAATTTATCCCCGATGAGTTGTTTTTCTTTGGTTCTCCTTCTCTTCCATTATTCTCTAGTTGTGGAAATGAAATATCTTCACCACAGATGGTTTGGTTATTAATCTTGATCTTATTTTATCAAGCTTCCTTCTTAAAATCTTATGTGCCTTCTTTCATGTTAGTGCTCCCTATTTGAAGCATTGTGTTGATTTATAATTTAAGGTGCATGGTCTAGAATTTATCCCTTAGGTATGATTTAATTATCCCTTATATGTTCAATTTGAATGATCATGTTGGAACACTGCACATGGGAACAAATAAATTGTATAATCCCTATTAAATTATAATCTTTCATTTTAGACCACCCATTAGATCCAATTTGGTCCATAGGCATGGAGACTGAGACATGTAGACACCTGATTGGTTGTCATCCATAAACCTTGTTGAGAATTGGTCAATTTGGTGTTAGAGCCCTGAAATAAATTTGATAAATTTATTGATTATTTTATTAATTTTATGAATTTTCATAACATTTATATTGTTTGATTTATTATATAATAATCACCTCAACTAAATTAGTTTAACTAATATTTTATTGACCTTAGGGTTAAATGATAAATGAAACAGGTTTGATATAATTATAATGATGATTGGGAACCTAAATTAATGAAATATACTTGGATGTAAAAATGATAATTTGGTAAATTAATCATTGTGACTTAAGATTATATATCTAGAATTTGTGTTTTTTCCTTGTGATTTCTTGCATATATTTTTTTTTATGTGACACTAATGTGATTGATGCCTAAGGGTGGGATTCTTTGTGCCGTGTTGAGTTTTTCAGGATACGACTCAAGATTTATGTTGATTCATGAGGTCATGATGCCTGTTTTCGTACCACTTGAGGGTTAAGAGCATAGGTACATGATGATTTATTGAAAATTATATTATTATATTGAATGTATGGGGACCATATAAATATTCATTAGATGCTCGTGGGTGATATTATGGATACCTGAGTGTGAGATTCTAGTTATCTTGAGGGTAGAGGCCTTTTTTTAGTTTTTATGAGCAATTCATCCTTGGTAGAAGAATCATCCACTAACTCGAGTGATCCATCCTAATATAGGAGCATCCAACCTTAGTCAGAGATATCAGCAGGGCACTGAAGTAGGTTTGGCTAGCCTTAGGTGTTAACCCATAACTTGAGGGTCATCTGGTTTATTTCATGCAGAGTATTAATTTATTAAATTAATACCCTATTTATCACTATATTTCTTTCACTCCATTTCTCAGACTAGATATGTTTAGAAATTGTGGTTTCTACCTAATAATTTTTACTCATATCCTATATAGGCCTCCATTTGGTACCTAGATAGATTTCATGGATACAGGTTTGGATAAGGGAAAGGGACCATGTTGTTGATTTTTATCTTGCTGGATGGGTTGGAGCTTAGAGATGGGACCGACATGGGGTTTAGGACTGGGGTCTTTGAATATTTATTCGAGTCTACTTAGACATTTATCAATATAAATTTCAATATTTCATTTAGTTTCATTCAATTTTTCATTACATTATTCTTTTATTATTTGGATTTTTTAGTTGGTCCTTCCTAATATTTGGTTTTCTAATTATTTATTAATATTATTTCCACTATTTTTAAAACTCTTTTATTATTTTAATATTTCATTAAAACTCTTTAACATATGGTACAGTCTCCCCACTATATTCTTTAGACCCTCGTTGCTAGTTGGTGGACTATGGCATACAGGGAAGCACTCTTAAGGTCATGTAGCCAACTGACTTGGTCACTTGAGGGAGCATAGGTTTGGGGACATTACAAAGTGATGTTAGTGGATCATATTTTTTTCCATTACTTTACTGTTTAGGAAAATTAGAAAGGAGACTTTTATTTTTTAGGAATTTTTATTGAGCTTGTGAATGGTAGTAGCTAACCCATGTATGGGGGAAATCTGAGTTCCCAAGGATGGGATTTTTGTTCATGATTTTCATTTGTTTCGGTTGATATTGTTTCACCTTGGTTGATTCACATGTTGTTTGATGTTATATTTATTGAGATTTCTAATCATGTCCTGGTATGGTATAATATGAGTATGTGTGCATCATGACAGGCACGTAGCGATATATATTAACATGCATTGTTCAGGATAGAAACATATTTATTTTATGTGATGCATTTTCCTATATAAATTGTGAAATGAGAAACCTGTTATATCTAAAGAAAAATAGAATAAATGAACTATTATGTTATGTTAATTCACTTGTTAAGTAATGTTTAGAGAGACCATGATCTGGTGTTTCTATGTTTTTATCACCGGTTGAGGTTGATGTTTTGTGTAACATGTGTTCTAAAGAGTGTTTTTTTCTTGTAGAGAAAACATCTCCTCATCATCTTCAAATTGAAAGTTAGGAGAGAAGAAATTACCATGCTCCTAACACAACTCATATTGATCTTCCTATAGCTCCTGATAATATGGTGGATGTTTATCTTCATGATATCTTCCTGAGAGTCATGCGACCCCTGGAAGGGGATCCCATTCACATAATGCCTTCAATGTTTGAGCTAATGAGATAGTTGCATCTACTACATCTGCCTATATTCAATGAGGATAGAGGTCCCTGGTAAGTTTATTTCTAAATTGAGTCAGTCAAAATGATCTTCAAGAAACTTTAGACACCCATATATTGGAGGGTGAAGCTTACTTTATAAATTCTTCAGGGACCTTCCAAGAATTGGTGGGAAATTATTGAACAAGACCTACAATAATATGAGTTTTTATAAAAGGTCTACAAGGTAAATTTTGTGATCCACTCCTATCCTAATATGTTAAGGATGGAAAGGATTGTGATTTTATTCACCTGAAAGAGGAGACATTTTAAGTTATGGACTATGTTAGACACTTCACCAATCTACAGTGATTTTCTACAACCTTATCATTTGATGAGATTCCATAGATAAGAAATTTTCGGGATGGGATTCACTATGAGATCAGGTCATAGGTAAATTATTGATCTTGTGTAGTCTTTTAGACATGATAAATCGGGATTTCATTATGGAAGGTAATCTAAGAGAGTCCATGAGTATTGGATATATAGTTTCATCAGGGTGATCCAGGAACTCTTCTTTTAGTGGAAAGAAGCACTGCTATGATAGTTATCACTAGGGAAATAGTGGGAAGAGCAGTCAAGGGAGTGGGATTCCACCATAGGACTGTGGTTTAGTGTAGCATGTTTAGTGTGTAATGTTGGGCCACAAGTGGCCACGGTGTCCTCACCCCGTAGTGGAGTGTCATTTCTGTAGAAGATTGGGTCATCTTTAGAATTTTTATGGGAAATTTTCCTAGAAAATCAATGTTAAGGTATCAGGATAGGCACTTGATTATAGGAGGGGCTCAGCTACCCCTCAGCATACTTGTAGCTGGACTTCCACTGGCCGTTCAGGCCAAGGAAGGGGACATTCTACCCTAGTATGGGAGTATATGTACCATTCAAATAGAATATAACAAGGAAGTTTTATTGGATCCTAGGGTAGATAGGTGAGACAAATTATTCTATATAGTATTCTTCTATTGGTTAGGATGTAGAAACTTCTACAGTCAGAGGTAAGATTATTCTTTAATCTACTTTATCTTGTGTTTTCTTTTGATATAGAAGTACCACATTCCTTTATATCTACTATTTTTTAAAAAAAATGGGTTTGGATATAGAGAGAATATATGGGTTCATGACCATTTACATACTGTTGGGAGTGTGGTCTGAGCATATCGGGTGTTTCAAGGAGTGTTCTCTTGAAATTGGTGGCTATCATTTCCTTTGAGAACTTTTTGTGTTGAAAATTATACTATTTTATTTGATTATTGGTATGTATTGTGAAATCCTATACCAGGATCATATCAAATGTAATCAATGGATATTTTCCTTTATATCTTCAAACGGGGGTATCTATACTCACCATGGTGAGTGAGATCATCAGGTTGGTCATGTAGGACCAATTTAGTGTAGTTTGGATTGTATCATAGCTCAGATAGCAATTGTTGTTCTTGATGATGGAGGAATGTAGCAGCATACTTTTTATTCAGTGGTGTACCATTTTCATGACATCTTTTATGAATATTTCTTCAACTTACCACATGAGTTGGAGATTGATTTCACTATCTAGTTGTCGTTAGGATCTGAGCTAGTTTCTACTCGGCCTTATAGGATGGCACCAATAGAGATTTATAAGTTGAAAGTTAAATTGGAAGACATGGAGGCCAAGGGTTTCATATATTCTAGTAAATATCCATGGGGTTCTCTAATTCTTTTATCCAAGAAGGTTTATGGGAATTTACACTTATATGTGGATTATCATAGACTGAACAAGATGATGGTCAAAAACTAGTATCCCCTTCCATGTATTGATGATCTCTTCAATCAGCAAAGAGGTGCTAGGATTTTCTCCAAGATTGACTTGAGGTCTGGGTACCACCAGTTTAGGGTGATACCATCAGACATACCCCGAACTTATTTTAGGATTATGTATGGATTATAAGAGTTTGTAGTGATGTTGTTCGGTCTAAAAAACACACCAAAAATATTCATGGCCTTAATGAATTAGATATTTCATCCTTTATTGGATATGTTTTTTGGTATTTTTCATCAACGACATCTTAGTGTACTCCCAGACAGCATATAATCATTCCCAACATCATGACATCGTCAAGATTACATTGAGAGAACATCTGATTTACATCAATCAATCCAAATATATTTACTATATTGACAGAGTGTGATTTTTGGCCCATGTTATATAAGATAATCAAGTGTTAATGGACCCAAAGAAGGCTGAAACTGTGGTATCTTGGGAGTGATGCAAGAATGTCTTCAAGATTCATAGTTTTCTTGGTCTCACATCATATCACCAGACCTTCATTTTGGACTTCTACCATCTAGCAGCACCGATGTATGGGTTGACCAATAAAGGGGTGAAGTTTTTTTAGTCAAATTCTTACATGATATCTTTTTAAAATATAAAGAGAAGGATAACCTCAACAAAAATCCTCACCTTACTTGTATCGGGTAAATCATATATTGTGTACTATAATGCATCTGAAGTTGGACTCATAGAAGTTATGATGTAGGAGGACCAAGTGGTTTCTTATGGCTCCAGATAGTTAATAATGCATGAGAGTAATTATCCTACGCATGATTTGGAGTTATAAATGGTGGTAAACACCCTGGTATGATTGAGCCACTATCTTTTGGGTGAGATGTTTGTGGTTTACATAGACCATAAGAGCCTCAAGTAAATATTTTCTCAGTGGGACTTGAACCTTCAGTGGAGGATGTGGGTCGAGTATCTACAGTCTTTCGACTTCGATTTGTCTTATATACTAGGCAAGGGAAATGTATTTGTTGATTCCTTGAGTCGAAATTCACAGATAAAGGTAGTCAGAGAATCTTTCAATGAGTGGAAGTCAATAAAATACTTTATAGATATATATCTTGATGTTCATAAGTCCCAGGGATGAGTATTTGTGACTTTGAAATCTGTTATATCAGTGCTTCTTGACTAGATCAAGATAGAGTAGTTATCTAGTCTAAAGGTATTAGCTCTAAGGAACATAACATATGGTGGGGATCCACCAATAGGATAGTATCTTGGTAGAAATCAAGTTCTTATTTTTCATGGCCAAGTATTGGTTCTTATTAGTTTGCACAAGGAGATGACGAGAGTGTTTTATGTTTCTAAATGGGTGGTACATTTAGATTTGAAAAATATTTATTGTGATCTTTGTAGATAGTACTGGTGTCCATGAAGGAAAAAAAGATAGTGATCCTTATGGTGAGATGTTTAACTTTTCAGTTGGTAAAGATCGAGTATCAAAGGCATTTTGGGCTATTGTAGCCTCTTACCATTCTAGAGTGGAAGTGGCTCAATGTCATTATAGATTTTTTTACAGGATTACCCAAGACACCTCACAATAATGATATTTTGTGGGTGATTATGGATAAAATTATGAACGTATCCCACTTCATTCCTATCAGGGAGACCTTCATCATTGACTATCTGGGTAGTCTTTCCATGCATGAGATATTTTGGTTTCACTGTTTTCTATGGAGTATCATTTATGATAGGGGTACCCATTTCATGTTGCGGTTCTAGGAGGGTCTTCAAAAGGCTCTGGGATTACATTTCTTTTGAGTATGGCCTATCATCCTTAGATTTATGGTCAATCTAAGCATGTTATTCAGATTCTGAAGGATATTTTATAAGCCTATGTTTTGGATTTTGGTGGTTTATAAGAGAAGTATATGGAACTTACAGATTTTTTATATAATAATAGATTCCAGGAATCAATCTAAATAGAACATTTAGAGGATTTGTATGGAAGTTAATGTTGTTCAACTCTTTATTGGTTTGAGGAAGGTGGTTTGGTTCTTGTTTGACCTAGTCTCTTACAGGAGATGCATAAGAAAGTTTACGTGATCAGGAGGCGGTTGGTGACCGCACAGATCAGGAAGAAATATTATTCTAACCATCAAAGATGACCTATGAAGTTTGAGGTTGGTCATAGTGTTTTTCTACAAGTATCTATTAGGATATGGAAATGTCATATTAGAAAATATGGAAAGTTATCTCTGAGGTTCATTAGGTTGTTTGATATAGTGTAAAGTTCTAGTCTGCTAGCATACCGATTTTTCCTTTCACAATGCTACAGTTCCATGCATGACTTGTTTCATGCATCACAGCTTCAAAGATATCATCCAAACCATTATCATGTGATAGACATCGAGGATGTAGTGAATTTTGTAGATGTTTCCTTTAAGGATGGTCTAATGTGGATTGTTGACCATATTGAGAAGTATCTCTAGGTTAGGACCATACCTCAAGTTCGAGTGCAGTGGCAGTATGGTTGTGTTCAAGAGGATACCTATGAGAGAGAGTATAATATATGATCACAGTGTCTAGAATTATTTTTTAAGACCCCATAGTGATTCTTATAGTAGCTCAGGGATGAGCAGTTATATGGTGGGGAGGTTGTAAGATCCCTTATTTTTCTAAGTACTTCCATCTTTGAGTTTTTCGTTAAACAAATTTTCTTGGTTTTTTCTTTTTCTTAAAACCTTGATGTTCAAGCCTCATTTGAATATAGTGATCCTTGTTAGGAAAAATAAACTAATGTTCAAGGATGGGTGTTTTTTTTAATTAATGTATTTTGGGTATAAACATGTTAAATTTTCTTATGAGGGTTTTTCATGAGTTTGAAATGCTTTGGAGGTGGTTTAGGTAATTTTGTGGTATTTTGGTCTTAAATCATCCTACATGACATTTACACATTGTGTATTTTTATTACATGACATGTAACTATCTCCAAAAATATTTTTTGAAATGAATATATTTCATGAACTAGTTTATGATGTGAACTGGTTGCATACCATGAATCTACACTACATGACATATAATGTTCAGACATAATTAAATTCACCTGAGGTGACATGAATTTCAGTATACCTCATAATTGAGAATTACACACCATGTAATATACTTACACACCATTTAAGTTGTGGGTTGGGTGGTTTTAAATCCATGATTAGTATTTTTATTCATTTGTTTCAGGTGTATCCCTCCTCTCTCAATCCCAAGGTGATTTCCACATGATTTTTTTTGCACCTTCCTCCATTTCAGACATCCTATTCAAGGAATCAATATCTAGTGAGTTTTTTTCTTAGGTTTTCATTCTCTTCGATTGCTATATGGTTATGGAGATGGAATATCTTAACCATGGTTGGTTTGGGTTTTTATCTTGATCTTGTTTATTCTAGTTTTCTTTTTATGATATTTTATGCCTTTGTACTTGTTGGAATTCCCTGTTGGAAGCATTTCATTGATCATCAGTTTTATGTTTGGTGGTCCAAAACTTATCCCTTGGGTATGATTTAATTATCCCTAGTATGTGAAATATGTTTTGTCGCACCAATACGCTATGTGTGTGACCAAATAAATTGGATAATACCTATTTAATTATAAGTATTCATTTTAGACCATCCATTGGAACCTGTTGGGTCTATAGGTGTTGAGACTATGACTTATGGCCAACCAATTATCATGTCAGCCTTGGACCTTATAAAGACTTGTTCAATTCAATGTTAAATCCTAGAAATAAATTGGATAAATTGATTGATTGTTGTATTAATCTTATGAATTGTCATAACATGTATATTATGTGATTTCTTATAGTATAATCACCTTGACTAATATGTTAAGGACCTTAGGCTTAAATTATAAATGAAACATGTTTGATGTGATTATGATTATAATTGGAAACTTAAATTAATGAAATATACTTGGATAGAGAAATGATAATTCGATAAATTGATCATTGTGTCTTATGATTATATATCTAGATTTTTTTTTAGATTGCTTGTATAGATTCTATATTTATGTGAAACTGATGTCATTAAGGCTGAGGGTGGGATGATTTGTGGCATGTTGAGATTTCTGGGATACAAATCATGATTTATATTGAATCCTGAGAGAATGGTATGTGTTTCCATACTACCTAATGGCTAGGATCATAGGTACTTGATGACTGAGGTTATTGTATATGATTATATCATATGTATGAGGATTAGATACATGATCGTTGGATTCCTAAGGGTGAAATTCTAGATGCCCGATGGTGAGATTTTGGTTAGCCTAAGGGAAAAGGCCATTTGTTTAGGAGTTTTTATTAGTAATTCATCCTTGATAGGAGAATTATCCATTGAATTAGGTTATCTATTCTGATTTAAGAGGATCCACCCTTATTTAAAGATACAAGAAGGGTTCCAAATAAAATTTGGATAGCCTCATGTGTTAACCCATAACTTGAGGGTTAAAAAGTTTATTTCATGTGTAGTATTAATGTATTAAATTAATACCTTGTTTATATCTATATTTTATGAATTCTATTTATTATATTGGATATGTGTAGGCATGGTGGTTTCAACCTACTAAGTTTTACTCATACCTTGGATAGGAAACCATTTGGTACCCTGATAGATTTCATAGATGCAGGTTTAGATGAGGGCAAGGGACCATGTTGTTGATTTTTGGATTGCTGGATGGGTTGGAGCTTAGAGATAGGACTTACATGTGGTTTGGGACTAAGGTATTTAGTGTCTTTATTTTGATATACTTATTATTTTATCTATATGAATTTCAGTATGTCATTTGGTTTCATTCATCTTTTCGTTATATTATTCTTTTATTATTTGGATTTGTTCAGTTGGTCCTTTCTCAAATTTGATTATATGATTATTTATTTATATTATTTCCTCTATTTTTGGTACTAAATTATTATTTTATACTTTCATTGCAACTATTTATTATAGTTTATAGTCTCCCCACTATATTCTTTAGACCCTCACTGCTATTCAGCAACCTCTGACATACGGGTAGGTGCACCTGAGGTCATATATCCAACTATCTCAGACATTTATGGGAGCACGGGGTTGAGTAAGTTGCACTTGATGACTAGAAAATAATAAATCTCTAGTTCTCTAACCTCTATTGTACTCCTATGTTGTACTTGTGTCTCTAGATTAGTTTCTTCTTCTACAAGTATTTTTGGAATATTTTCTTGTACCAACTCTTGTGTTCCATGAACCTTAAATTCATCGAAGTCTGTCTCACTCACACTATATCTTTTAGATATGTTCTCCCTATCAATTATTATAGCATGTATTTACACTATAACCTTTTTTTTGTTTGTATATGTAATATCTCCTTATTTACTTGGGGTATCCTATAAAGGTGAACTTTGTACCTCAGGGTGCAAGTTTGTTACCTGAATAGGCCTTAACAAATGCTTCACTTCCTCACATATGTAAATTTGATAAAAAAAATTATTACACTCCAAATTCATATGGAATACCATTTATCATTTTATTTCTTACTTGGTTTCATATATGTGATGTTGTTTATAATGAATATCCCTAAAAGGATAATGGAATACTCGAATAACTCATCATTGATCACAACAAGTTCAATAATGTGTAGTTAGTCTTTTCTCTTATACTATTCCATTGAGGTGTATTAGGAGGAATGGGTTGAGATAAAATCCCAAACTCATGTAAATAATCAATTAAGTTTTGATTGAGATATTCTCCACCGTGGTATAAGGGGAGTGTATTAATAACCTTACTAATCTAGTTCTCAAATTCATTCTTGTATTCGTTAAATTTTTTAAAGTAATATGACTTATACTTCATTAATTAGACATATCCATATCTAATAAAATCATCAATAAAATTTATAAAGTATGAGTAACCACCTATTAATTCAATAGGAAAAGGTCCACACACATTTATATAAACTAATTCAAGAATATCTTTGGACCTTTAACCTTTCCCAATAAATTGGGATTTGGTCATTTTTCCTTGTAAACATGCATGACATACACCAAGTGGTTTTAGTTTAAAAGGATATAAATATTCATATTGATGTAATTTAGTTAAGAACTTTTCATTTACATGACCAATCTAGTGATGCTAAAGGTGGGTGTGGTATGATTCATGTGAGGTTGTTTTATTATTGATTGTCATTACTTGGTTTGTGTAGTCCAACACATAAAGACATTTATTTAAATGTAACTTACTATAAAAAAATCTATATTTATAAAAGAATAAACTTGTATTTCCAAAAATGAAAATAAATGCATCTATATCTAGTATGGATATAGATATAATGATTTTAGTAATGGATGGAACATAATAACAACCTTTCAAAACCAATATCATTCCAGTTGGAAACGTGAGGTGGTAGTCCTCGTTATCTATAGAAGTAATTTTAGCTTCATTGGATGCTCATAGATCTACCTCCCCTATGTTGATTCTTCTAAATCTACTTTGTTCCTATATTTGAATAAAATCGATAACCAAAAGATATATCTAATTCCCAATTTGTAGAAATGAATAAATTGAACTCAATAAAAAATGCATTGTAGGCTTCCCCTTACTTCTTAGGATGGGTGTAGTTTTTCTTCCAGTGGCCCTTATTTCCATATGAGAAAAAAACAACATCATTTTCCCTTTATTTCCACTTGATCTTCCTCTTCCTAGATGGGTGTTGTGAAGAAACCTTGTTCTTGAGGCTTTTATCTTGGCCTTTCCTCTTATTCACTATAAGGAATAAAGGATTTTCACACTTCAATTTCATATCCACTTGGAAAAGAAGAGTGAGAAGATCTACAGAAACTTATCAATGTTGTTCATATTAAAATTAACAATAAAACTAGATACTCTCTAAGGGGGTGATGAAATAACGAGATCAGTGCCTTGTTATTTAGGGATTTTAAACCCTAGAATTTCTATGAGCTCTATGTGGCCAATGAGCTTGAATATATGAGGTCCATCTGGGGAACCCTCCATAAGCTTACTCTGAAAGAGTGTTTTTGAAATCTCAAAATACTCCTATCTGTATCTCTCTTGATATAGTCCATATAGATGTTTGAGCATACTATATGCATCCATGTTTTTATGAGAATTAATGATCTCACTAGACATAGATGAAATCATAAAACATTGAATTTAAAGCACATCATTCATATGTTTCTCATAGAATAGGAACTCTTCACCACTTTCCTCCTTTGAAAAAGAATCAATAAATGTGGATTCTAGCATGTATGATTTCTATTCAAGGTAAAAAAGAACCCAAACGTGTTTATACCATTTCTGGAAGTGACTACCAGTTATAATATGGTCTTTCTAAAATATAGATCATAGGGATAGTGTGGATGATGAGCTTTCCATTTGTTCTACAATTTAAAAGAGCATATTATTAGTACTTTTCTTGATTATAAATTATGTGAGATATAATAAGTTAATTGTTTTTATTAAATCTATTACTATTTTATCAAGTCCCAATATCCCTCAACATTGTACTCAGAATGTCTAGTTACTAAAACATTATAGTGGAAAGGATCCATATTCCCCTTCATATAACCCTAAAAATGGTTGGACAAGCTATTTTAAGGTATTTGGGTAGGCGGGTCTTTTCCAACTATAGGCTTACAACTCCTTGATCTATTGAGTAGACTCCCTAATCTTGAAATCCTAACATGGATTTCCTCAACACTTTCCTCCAAATTACACTATATCTAGCAAGGAAAACTCTTATTGATGTAAAATTTTTAATTCAACCCAAAACCTTCATAAGAACTCCCCTTATAACATTAAGTGTCCCAAAAAGTGTTGTTCAAAAACTTAGTTCTATTGGATTCATTCCTAATCAAGTAATGGAAGGAAAAAACTAGCTTAATATTTATTTGAGGGTTTTTATTTTATTATGAATAAATTTTATCTTTTTTATCATTTACATGTATTTTTAATATTAAGTGGATTTTAATTAATTAATTAACCATGATGGATAAAACATTTATGCATAATTCATTTATTTATATTCCTTCTTTTCACATTAATTCATTTATTTATGTGATTTTAGTCTTTCATACAAAAAATAAATAATAAATTGATAGAAATAAATAAATAAAGTAAATGACATCATCATGATATTATATAATGGTTGATTTAATGAGTGTACATTAAATCAACCTATAACCTAGGGTAATAACTCCATTTTTTGGTCTTGGCACGAGTTACATCATTCCACTTGTACATTTATGTATCAATGAGTTGGCATCATCATGGTTCTTCCTTAAACCACCTCCACACACATTGGGATGCTCCGTTAATTACAAGTATTTATTACTTACTCATAGGTGAGGGGAAGCAAAGGATTAGTTAAATAGGGTTACATAAATATCCTTGGACACACAAGTACTATATAAAAATAGAGGGAGGTATGACTCATAGGATATTGTTTAATTTAATATTAAATAATTTCAAAATCATGTAATAAATTAAATTAAATTAATTGCAACACATACCTAGGTCTCGGTGAAGCTCATGATGAGTCATACATGCAACGAATACGCAAAAGTAACTGTCTATCATTCATTTCTTTATTCATTCTTTATTACTAAGATGAATGTGATTTCATTAACTAAATAATGAATTAATTAATTCTCTTTTATCTTAATGATCATCAAAACTTAATTTCAGATACCTATTAATTATGGAATTCATGGAAAATAAATGGAAGAACCAATAATGACATAAGTATTACAACAAATTAATTGAGAATTTAAAATTATTTAAAATAATTATTAAATTTTCAAACACGCATTGGTGTGCCAATCAATAAAATAAGGTTTTAATGTTGTAATTTTTAATTTAATGTAATTTTTAATTATGTCCTTTAATGGGAGACTACACAGTGTGTACAGACCAGCTGTATGTAGTGTATCTCGATTTTTGTGTATCTAGGGTACACTCCTGGATATGCGATGTGTACCTTGATCGGACTACATGGCATGTACAAACTAGATACACGTCATATGTTCCAATTACCATATGTTTAGGATGAATGAATTCATATTTAGTGTGTGTTCTAGATTCATAAATTGATAAACTACACACCGTGTACACCAAAAGCACCTCATGTATATCATAAATGTTCTAGATTTTTAGTCTCACATGGTTTGTAGCACCCCAAACATTTTATGGTATGTTTCTCTTAAATACATTCGAGTCATATCCTGTATTGAATAAAGTACTGAGTTTATTTGAAACAATACTTGGTTATTTAGGATATAGTCATATCCTAGCCATTGAACTTAAATTTTCCCCTTGTGTTTTGAATTTTGAAAATCTGACATACACGGTTGTGTTTAGAATGATATTTAGAGTCTGATAGAATTAACTTAATTTTTTGGTGAATAGTAACATACCCTTATGAATAGTAACATACTATTATGTATAGAAATTTACCCTTATGAATAGTAATGTGACTCTTATTAATGGTATCCACACCCATGAATGTATAAATAAATTTAGGCAGCTTAAAAATGAAGTTGAATAATTTACATGTTTATATTTTTTGATTAAATAATGATTTTAATTAAAATATTAAAATAATCATATTTAGAAGAAAAAAAATTGAAAAATTGACTTCATTTTTGGATTCTTCGCGTCAAAAAATGGTTAGGGTGAATTTTTAGGATTTTTCTGAAATACTTGAATTTTGGATGAATAATAAAATGCGATAATTTACGATAAATGCTAAATAAGGGATTTATTGAGTTATTGATGATGATCTGCTGATGTAAGCCCAATTTGTTCGAATTCACATGCATTTATTACTCTTCTTGGTCATGTAATACTTACTATTCCTTTTCTTGTGAAGAAATAATAAACTAATGATTAAACAATTATGAAAACTCACCTCTCATCCACTATAAAAACCCCCCCTCACTCCCTCTTCTCTTCATTCCTCTCAAGCTTTGTTCCTTACCAATATTCTGCCCAAATATCTCCCCAAGGTCCTCCCCATGTCCAAAAGCCCCGATCCTCTTCAAAATACCAAAACCTCACCCCTTAAGAGGTTCTCAAAGGAGGAAGTCTCAAGAGGTAAATTCCTCTTTCCAATTCCTTATTTTCTTTTTAGTTCTTGTCTTTTTGTTTCTTTCCTCACCTCCCTTTGTAACACCCCAAGCTTCCACGGTATGCTTCTCTTTGAATAATACAGTAGCGTGTGTTGTACGCAATGTCGAGTTCTAACACACCACAACCAATCAAACTAGCCATTATGAATAGTAATACCCACTTTTTGAGATTTTATAAATTTTATCTTTCAAAATAGACTTCATTTTTGGATTTGTAATATCGAAATTTTTTTAGGGTGAATTTATGGTACTTTTCTGACAACTTTCAAATTTTGATCGATAGTGAAAATTACTAAATTTTAATTAAAAATAACTTTTTTAATCGAAATAATTAATCGTGATAAATTATGAATTTGAGTGATTTTAAAGTATAATTAGATTATATTTTTACAATTTAATCCAATTTTGGTCATTGTACATTATTTCACATTTAAACTGGACATAAGCAAGTGACAAACTTTTGATAGTTATTATTTCTTAAAAACGCGCTTTTTATTTTGACAACGGGAATTAATTTTAAATTAATTTTTTCCACTTATGTGTTTTGAATTTAGAAAAATGGATTAAATATTTATAATAAGGAGTTCCAAATTGTGTAAATATATAACTTTTATTTTTAGACATTTTGAATAATTACTTCGGTAAATATTTTATTTATCATGGTTAAAGGGTAAATTCGGTAAATAAGGGTAAAACAATAATATTATAATAATAGTAAATTACCCTAAAATGTATCCTAACCTTATTGGTTGATACATGTCCGACCATGGGCATCTATGGGTCGATTTTGGGACCCCATGGAGCCACTTGTAAGTGATAATGACACTTTATATTAATTAAGTTAAAGTAAATACAAAAATGACATAAGCATATATCTTTTAGAAAAACAATTTTTACATAGGGTTATATATGTTATATTTTAGACTATAAATATTCATTAGAAATATGAAAAGATTTCCTAAATAATGGTATTTTATTTATAATTTTTAGACCTTGAATAATTAAATTTATTAATGACACAATAATGATGTAGTATTTTCCTTATTAATGAAAGAATCAAATAATTGGTATTATAAATGTTAAAATAAATATAATTTGAAATCTTTGATGACATAAAAAAATTTATTGGTTAATAAGACATTTTATTATTACTTAAATAAATTTAGTTTGAATTAATAAAGTTTTTAAGACCTTAACAAAAATTAATTATTAAATAGTGTCAAAATTGACATAAATGATTTTTTAAAAAAAATATTATATTATTAATTGATATTCTATTTATAAAAATAAAAGGTTTGGCCAAAGGACTTATATAATTATATTTGTATCATTAATGGACCACTTGGGGGTCTCTTGGAAGTATATAGTAAGTTTATTAACCATGTAATATAAAAATACAAGGTGACATGGTAAATGTCAAACTATTTAACTAAGAGTTAAATCAAAAAGATAAAGTTAATATAGTGACCCAAACCTGTCTAAAAACTATTTTTTGAGTGGTTTTATACCTATACCTACCTTAAACTTTAAATAATCCACATTGGAGCCATTATAAACTAAATATGAATTTATTATAAAATAATATATCAAGCTTTTCCTAAGGTGTCCCTCACCCCTCTTATAAAAGGGCACTCCCCCTACTTACTAATTAACACCTTCAAAGAATTTTGGATAAGCCAAACCCTACCCAAATATCCTCTAAACTTCCATAGATTCATCCTAGAGGCCCTCATTTTTTTAGGAATCTATCTTAAGGAGCCCTTTTGATCAAATCAAAAGGAAGAACCCGAAGAAGAGGTAATAATTTCACCACCCTCTTTCAAGTTATTTTCTTCTTCCACTTCTTCTTTTTTTGTTATTTTCATTATAAAATAATAAATCCAGTATCATCTATATAGTTTGAAGTTATTATAAATATGGTACATCCATTTTCATTATTTTATCCATCCTTTGAATGACATGTCACCATACGTGCGTGCGTACGAATTATCGTCACCACGTCGTGGTGTAATTGTTATTCAATACTTTATTATTTTGATGGGTATAATAATGTTGTGTAATTCATGTAAATAATAAATATAACATGATAATTATTCTTTATATATGATGTAACATCCAATTATATATATTATTTTAATATCAAAAGATTGATATTGTCGCTCGTGCGTCCGTACGGATTACCGTCTCCACGAACGTGATGAGATTCATTCCCTATCTTATCCATTCAAGACTAAATTTCATTTTATGATTAAAAATAATTTTAATATACATTATATAATTATGGATATGAATAAGATAAATCCCATACATAACAAATATGGCTCACATAATAAATAATATAAAGGAAAATGAATCCGTTAACACCTGAAACGATGATAATACTAAGATATTATTAACAAATCGATGTTAAAAGATCATATATGATATAATATTAATGTATATAATTCTTTTATAATTAAATAAAAATTATTTAACCATTTTACAGGAGGTTAACCTACCCTCGACGAAGGAAAATGTACAAAGTAAGGGGTTTCTTATCTCACTTTTAATTCCGTGAGATTTCCATTGTTCACCACTTATTTATTGCATGCGGTGTATGTACTGCCCATGATTTTATTCATTGTGTAATATAATTTAATTTATGGATATTTACATCATCATTTTATGGTCCATCTTTTAATGGGATTTATGTTTCGTAAGTTACCAATTTGGTAAGGGAATTACAAATTTCAATTTCCACTCATTCGGCTTTACGCATACTTCATTGATTATTTTACTCCAAGATTATGTGTAGAATCACTATTCATTTTCTTATGTCATAATTTCCACTCCACTTTCTGCGGATATACTTTTGATACACATAATCACTCCATTTATAAATTCTCAAGTCATCAATATGAATTTGATAAGAGTAATTTTAACTCAATCTCCATTTATTGAGTTAAATATCTAATTCATTGGTGTTGTTTTTACAAGAATATGTGTGAATGTCATTTGATTGCTTTACACTGAATATCCAATCATATTGAGTGTATTTATATTTTTCACAAATAATTATGTCTTTGATTTATCCTTAACCTAAGGATATGGCCTTTATGATAGATTTCATCTCAATTTACATTCCATTGAGACTCCTTTGTTGTTATACACAAAATCACTTTTATATGGTGTATATAATGTACTTTGACATAGTATATCATGGATCCCTTTATTCTAATGATATTATAAAGTTTTTATTACCTCAATTATTTGTGTTCAAGTGTCTCTCTTTTGGTTAGGAGCTCTAACTAAAATATCATTTTAAATGTTTTAAAGATTTATTATTCTAAATCCTTCTCATTAATGTCCATGTTTTAAAAATGGTATTAAGGATTTATTTATGTGGACATTAAAGTTTTAAAATTAAAATTCTTTTTAAAAGTTTCAAAGTGGTATGGGACACTTTGATTCAAAAATCTATTTTTAAATGGCTCCTTGACAAATAGTGTGACTTTTAAATGATTTCAAGAAAAAGGGGGATATTTATCTCTAATAGTTTTGATGATTATTTTCATCTATGTCAATATCATTCATTATTATCGATTGAGGTTAATCTGTTACAATAAAATCTTCTATATTTTATTGAATGAGTTATGTTTGACTGTAGATGTGATATTTTTATACCATTCATGGTTTGTGGATAAAGTATTGACCTTTCGTATGCTAGTTTTAATATGAATGTTTATGTTATGTTTCAAACCTTTCATATGAGGAATTCATTGGACTTAGTAAGTGACGGGTGGAGCCCGCTATAGCTTCTCGATGCATCGGTAGGTCTCATGACACAAACTAGTGTCTTGGTACAAGGCCTTGAAAAAATATTATTTATAGTCTTTGCACGAGGCCTTGACTATGTGGTTATGATAGTCTGGCATTATGCATTCCATCATTATGAAAGTGGTTATTGATATTGCATGTGATCATTAGAATATTATAGTATCCATGTGAATAAGTAAATGGAATTATTTGATTTTATCTTTTCCATATTATGCTGAAGTTCAAGTTTAAAATGCTTTTGTTCTAGTCTTATACACTGCCTTAAATTTTTATGCTTATTTATGAAAGTTTCTGCTATAATGTTATCCTTACTAAGCATCTAAGATCACCCCTTTCTATGTTTTATTTTCCCAGGATGCAAAGAAGTATATTATGACTGACCTCTAGGTATAGTCTATGGTATCTCAGTGTTGTCTATGGAGACAATGTTTTTGTAGTTTTCCATTTTATGATGTAATGTAAACCTTATGAGTGTATCTAGTACTTACAAGGCTAGTAAACTAATCAGTATTTCGAGACTTGATCTTTTATGATCATGCCAATGATACGTAATAATGAACCTACTCTGGGCTTCTGGGTTCGGGGTGTTACAGTTGGTATCAGATGAAGTTTAGTACAAACCTTGGAAACTAGATTTAGATAAACTCTGATTAGAGAACATAGACCTAAGATGGACTTTGTGGATTAGTATAGAAGAACATCCTATAATTTTGGTATTGTAGATATTTTGTTAGTTTTCTGAGAAATACATTCGTGTATCGATACGATCAGGTAGAGGCGGCTCTAGAACAGATGTACCTAGGGGTAAAACCCGAAAACACCACTTTGAGCTAGACTCGAATGGGAACTGGTGCACGACAATGGGCCTTGCTGCACTCTTGGTTACGACACTCCTGGGGGATATTCTTTGGATAATTTACATTTTCTTTACAAAAATATTTGATGTATTTTAATATAATATCAGAATAAATGACCTTGGTTAATCCTAAGGTGTTTCAAATTAAGAATATGGTGTCATGATATTCTCTAAATTATTTTATGACTAATATTACTCACACAATGCTTTCTGGTTTTAGTCAATGGCTGGATTCTAAGGAAGTCATAGTAACTTTGAGAATGATGTACAAGGTGGTAACGGTGGTGTAAATGAGCAAAAAAATGGAATTTTGATAGGTGTAAAAGATATCATGTTCATTCCAAATTTGTTTTCCAAAAATATGATCAACAACATATATATTAACCAACTCCCGGACTCAAAAAATATGAGAAAGGTGATGAATGATAAGAGATTCAGCAATGGAGACCATGGAGAGAAGAATTCTCAATTTCCATCATGTAGGAAATGTGGAAGGAGACACCCAGGAAAGTGTCTCAATGGAACAAAGAAATGCTTTACGTGCGGGAAAGAAGGAAATAAAGTGAAGAATTGCTGAGGAAAAATGAAGAGTACTGTGGAAGAAAATAAAAATGGTCCCAAGAATATATTTACAGTCATTTCTCATAAATGTAGGGGACCTGGCCATTACCCGAGTGAATGCCCTATTCTATAGGATATTTTCTTGGTCAAAGAAGAAGATATGTGGAAATAAATGGTTAGATAAATGTTTAAAAGTAGTAGTGCTTCTTTTTGATGGGATTACTTTGGAATAATTATATCTTGTATTTGTAATGCTGTAGTTTATTGTGTGAGAATGATATTTGAGGAAGACTTATCTTTTCACTTGTGGATATAGTTATAAATTACCATTTGGTTTTATATGATCATTGGGTTTGAGGCAATTAAAAGTTATTATAATTTGGGATGAAGATGCAAGGTATGAGATAAAATTTGTGGTTAAATTATGTTATGGTTATTTTGAGGAATTTATCTCATTTTGGTAATGTTATAAAATATAGTTTTTAAAAAAGGACAGCACGCAGACCGTGTGACAACCCGTCGCGTCGGACAAAGTTGTGGGAATAGAACCCACAACCAATGTGCGATTGGGATTTATCGCCTGCCACTGGACTACGTGAAGTCCCTAGTTAGTGTGACTAATTATTTTTAGTTAAATGATTTTATTTATCAAAAATAAGTTGATTTTGGATCTTATGTATTATCAAATGAATACCCTTAGTATAGGAAAATGATTCGGTGATTAAGTGATAAATGTTATTTTTGAAGATGTTCTCTTTGTTGGGAACACTATATGCCCAAGGAAAATAGAATACTATGGGATTTAATTTGAGGAGTAATGGTAGATTTTTATCTATTTTTTTATTGTGGATTTATAGTGATTTGGGTTATTTATGTAAATGATTAACCAATAGTATATAATATGTGATTAGGTCAATTACTTTTAAGTATGTGACTTTAAGAGTATTTGATGCCATTTAGAGATACATTTTAACGTGGAAGACTACATAACCAAATTATTCTATGTTTTGGGTTTCAATATTAGTTTGGATTATATTGAAGGATTTTAAGGACAATTGTTTATTGAATGGTATTTATTTAACTTTGGGGTATTTTTGGTTTAGTTTTAGAAATTAAGATTAGTTTTTCTTTCTCTAATTGAATATCCTTTTGGGGGATCATCACATCTTATACTAACCGTTTTGGTTTTGATTAATCTCTAAAGACAAGGTAAATATATAGTTTATCCTTCGTGGATCATGTGATTCTATAAAATTTTATTCTAGCTCTTCCAGTGTGACCATGTCTTCTTGAATACTCATCGTTTAAAAAAATGAGTTAGTGTTAGAAATTTATTAAAGAATGAAACTCTATTTAAAAATTAAGTATATCTCTTTATGTTCTTAGTTAATCTCATAAATTAATTACTCATCTTTATATAATGTAACATAAAACAAAAAAATATATTGTCCGTTTACTTTTCCTACTGGGAGACTAATGACCGTTTGTCCCATCACAAGTTTGTGGTTTTCTTGTTGTTAACTTTCTCTTAATCGTGTTTTCTATCCCTCTCCATTAGAAAATTACACTTAGTTTATCATCCATATCCATGTTTTCTTACATTGAATCCTAGTATGGGTTATCTTGGGTGACCTTTGAACTTATCCTTCTTTCTTTTAAAGTCATAGTTTTATTAACTCTTTTTCCGATGTGCGACTTTCCATTATATTCCCAAACCCAATTTTAAAAATTACAAGGATGCAATTTATTGAAGTAGGGGAGAATATAACACTCCAAGATTCCACGGTACGCTTCTCTTTGAATAATACAGTAGCGTGTGTTGTACGCAACTTCGAGTTCTAACACACCACAACCAATCAAACTAGCCATTATTAATAGTAATACCTACTTTTTGAAATTTTATAAATTTTATCTTTCAAAATTCACTTCATTTTTGGATTTGGAATATTTAAATTATCTTAGGGTGAATTTTTGGTACTTTTCTGATAACTTTCATATTTTCATCAATAGTGAAAATTACTAAATTTTAATTAAAAACAAGTTTTTTAATCGAAATAATTAATAGTAATAAATTATAAATTTGATTGATTTTAAAGTATAATTAGATAAAATTTTTACCATTTAATATAATTTTGGTCATTGTACATTATTTCACATTTAAACTGGACATAAGCATGTGTCAAACTTTTGATAGTTATTATTTCTTAAAAACAAGCTTTTTGTATTGACAACGGGAATTAATTTTAAATTAATTTCTGTCACTTCTGTGTTTTGAATTTGGAAAAATGGATTTCATATTTATAATCAGAAGGTCCAAACTGTGTAAATAGATAACTTTTATTTTTAGACATTTTGAATAATTACTTCGGTAAAATTTTATTTTCCATGGTTAAAGGGTAAATTCGGTAAATAAGTGTAAAAAAATAATATTATAATAATAGTAAATTACCCTAAAACGTATCCTAACCTTATTGGTTGATACATTTCCGACCATGGTCATCTCTGGGTTGATTTGGGAACCTCATGGAGCCACTTGTAAGTGATAATGACACTTTATATTAATTAAGTTAAAGTAAATACAAAAATGACATAAGCATATATCTTTTAGAAAAACAATTTTTACATAAGGTTATATATGTTGTATTTTCGACTATAAATATTTATTAGAAATATAAAAAGATTTCCTACATAATGGTATTTTATTTATAATTTTTAGACTTTGAATAATTAAATTTATTAATGACAAAATAATGATGCAATGTTTTCCTTATTAATGAAAGAATCAAATAATTGGTATTATAAATGTTAAAATAAATATAATTTGAAAGTTTTGATGACATACACGAATTTTATTGCTTAATATGAAATTTTATTATTACTTAAATGAATTTGGTTTGAATTAATAAAGTTTTTTAGACCTTAAAAAAATTAATTATTAAATAGTGTCAAAAATGACATAAATGAGTTTTTAAAACAAATATTATATTATTAATTAATATTCTATTCCTAAAAATCTAATGTTCAGACAAAGGACTTATATAATGATATTTGTATCATTAATTTACCCCTTTGGGGTCTCTGGGAAGTATATAATAAGTTTATTAACTATATAATATAAAAATACAAAGTGACATGGTAAATGTCATACTATTTAACTAAGAGTTAAATCAAAAAGATAAAGTTAATATAGTCACCCAAACCTGTCTAAAACCTATTTTTTGAGTGGTTTTAGACCTATCCACACCTTAAACTTTAAATAATCCACTTTGGAGCCATTATAAACCGAATATAAAATTATTATAATATAATATTTCTAGCTTTTCCTAAGGTGTCCCTCACCCCTCTTATAAAAGGGCACTCCCCCTACTCACTAATTCACACCTTCAAATCATTTTGGCTCGGCCAACCCCTACCCAAATATCCTCTCAACTTACCTCTCTTCATCCTAGAGACATACTTTGGTCATAAAGCCAACTTAAGGATCCCTTTTGATCAAATCAAAAGGAAGAACCCGAAGAAGAGGTGATAATTTCACCACCCTCTTTCAAGTTCTTTTCTTATTCCACTTATTCTTTTTTTGTTATTTACATTATAAAATAATAACTCCAGTATCATATATATAGTTTTATGTTATTATAAATATGGTATACACATTTTCATTATTCTATCCATCCTTGTAACGACATGTCACCATACGTGCGTACGTACGGATTACCGTCTCCACATCGTGGTGTAATTGTTATTCAATACTTTATTATTTGGATGGGTATAATAATGATGTGTAATTTATGTAAATAATAAATATAACATGATAATTATTCTGTATATATGATATACCATTCAATTGTATATATTATTTTAATATCAAAAGAGTGATATTCTCGCTCGTGCATGCGTACGGATTACCGTCTCCACGAACGCGATGAGATTCATTCCTCATCGTATCCATTCAAGACTAAATTTCATTTTATGATTACAAATAATTTTTAGAGACATAATATCATTATGGATATTAATAAGATACATCCCATCCATAAAAAATATGGTTAACATAACAAATAATATAAAGGAAAATGAATCTGTTAACATCCGAAACGACGATAATACTAAGATATTATTAACAAATCAATGTTAAAAGATCGTATATGATATCATATTAATGTATATAATTACTGTATAATTCAATAACAATTATTTCACCATTATACAAGAGATTAACCTACCCTTGACCAAGGATAAAGTACAAAGTAAGGGGTTTCTTATCTCACTTTTAATTCCGTGAGATTTCCATTGTTCACCACTTATTTATTGCATGTGGTGTGTGTACTTCCCATGATTGTATTCATTGTGTAATATAAATTAATTTATGGATATTTAAATCATCATTTTATGTTCCATCTTTCATGGGATTTATGTTTTGTAAGTTACCAAATTGGTAAGGGAATTACAAATTTCAATTTCCACTCATTCGGCTTTACGCATACTTCATTGATTATTTTACTCCAAGATTATATGTGGAATCACTATTAATTTGATTATGTCATAATTTCCACTCCACTTTCGGTGGATATACTTTTGATACACATTATCACTCCATTGATAAATTCTCAAGTCATCGATATGAACTTGATAAGAGCAATTTTAACTCAATCTTCATTTATTGAGTTAAACATCTAATTCATTGGTGTTGTTTTTACAAGAATATGTGTGAATGCCCTTTGATTATTTTATACTGAATATCCAATCATATTGAGTGTATTTATATTTTTTGCACATAATTATGTCGTTGATTTATCCTTAACCTAAGTATACGGCCTTTATGATAGATTTCATCTCAATTAAAATTCCATTGAGACTCCTTTGTTATTATACACCAAATCACTTTTATATGGTGTATATAATGTACTTTGACATAGTATATCATGGATCCCTTTATTCTCATGATATTATAAATTTTTTATTACCTCAATTATTTTTATTCAAGTGTCTCTCTTTTGGTTAGGAACTCTAACTAAAATAACATTTTAAATGTTTTAAAGATTTATTATTCTAAATCTTTCTCATTAATGTCCATGTTTTAAAAATTGTATTAAGGATTTATTTATATGGACATTAAAGTTTTAAAACTAAAATTATTTTTAAAAGTTTCAAAGTGGTATGGGACACTTTTATTCAAAAATATATTTTTAAATGGCTTCTTTACAAATAGTGTGACTTTTAAATGATTTCAAGAAAAAGGGGGATATTTCTCTCTAATAGTTTTGATGATTATTTTCATCTATGTCAATATCATTCATTATTCTTGATTGAGGTTAATTTATTACAATAAAATCTTCCATATTGTATTGAATGAGTTATGTTTGACTATGGATGTGATATTTTTATACCATTCATGGTTTGTGGATAAATTATTGGAATTTCTTATGCTAGTTTTAATACAAAATTTTATGTTATGTTTCAAACTTTTCATATGAGGAATGCATTGGACTTAGTAAGTGACGGGTGGAGCCCGTAATAGCTCCTCGATGCATCGGTAGGTCTCATGAGACAAACTAGTGTCTTGGCACAAGGCCTTGACAAAATCTTATTTTTAGTCTGGAAAAAAGGCCATGACTATGTGGTTATGATAGTCTGGAATTATGTATTTCATCATTATGAAAGTGGTTATTGATATTGAATGTGATCATTCGACTAGTAGAATATCCATGTGAATAAGTAATTAGCATTATTTGATTTTATCTTTGCTATATTATGCTGAAGTTCAAGTTTAAAAGGCTTTTTTTCTAGTCTTATACACTATCTTAAATGTTTATGCTTATTTATGAAAGTTTCCGCTATAATGTTATCCTTGCTGAGCATTTGAGCTCACCCCTTTCTATGTTTTATTTTCCCAGGATGCAAAGAAGTATATTATGACTGACCTCCAGGGATATTCTATGGGATCTTAGTGTTGTCTATGGAGAGAATGTTGTTGTAGTTTTCTATTTTATGATGTAATGTAAACCTTATGAATGTATCTAGTACTTCCAAGGCTACTAAACTAATCGATCTTTCGAGACTTGATCTTTTATGATCATGCCAATGATACGTAATAATGCACCGACTTTGGGCTTCTGGGGTCGGGGTGTTACACCTTGCACCCAAATAGTATGATAACTCTAGTAACTTACATGTAATGGAATGTTTTTATACTAATGTGATATTTCATTATCTTCTCTCCTTTCCCCACCTTTTATTTGAAATAATGAAAGCACCGTTTGATATGTGCCAATTTAGCACATTCAAGGACAACGGTTTATCAATTTCTATTCTTATCTTTAATTTTGGTCATTAAACCATTTGTGTTATGGTTGAACCAGATTATTATATATGTAATATATCCTATTTTTGGTTCTGTAATCTTTTTGTACTAATTTTAATAAGTTATAAAGCAAAACATGTTCTTTGTAATCAAACCCACTGATTAACAAAAACGGTTGTCACTATGGTTTTATATAATAATTTGACTTCACTCCAAGTAACCAAATTAAATTTAAAACCATGTAATCTCATATATGTGAACTAATAGAATATAACTTAAATTTTATACAACCACTTTCATCTTACATGATTATCTAAACATGAATATAAGTGAACCGATCACTAAAATCAAGTAAACAAATGAGCTCGAACAATGAAATTGAACCTCATAACCAATCAAAAAGATTATAAATGAACTTAAAATGATTATACTAAACCAATTAAATATATAATAGTTTCTCTAATTATTAATTAATAAACCTAATTTTTTTATTTGGGTCTTTAATAACAAGTGGAGAACGCCAACGGATTTAAGGTAAGGGATCATCTCTCTCACTTTTGTTCAAGAATCTCCCCTATGATGTGCTCTTTTATTTTTAATACCTAATGATGGGATATGTTTTCACACCTTCCCCATACTAACATTATGATATATAAGTAATGGGATACCTCTTTACCTCTCATTAATCCCTCACAAGAACACTCGTTACCATGCCGAAATGTGTGTAAGGGATTTTCTCATCTCACTTTCAATTCTGTGGGATTTCCATTGTTCACCTATTATTTCTTATATGTGGTATATTTGTACTAACATTTGATATATATTATCATGATTCTATTTATATTCATGGTATTTTGTGATTTATTTTGTGGTTATTAACTTTTGGTCATACGACTCAATTGATTATAACATGGTAACGAGCATTGTCTATATTTTCACTTCATTGTGACTTGCTTAGTATTGTACACCTACTCTTTCTTATTTTTTGTACCTAATGCCCATTTGAGATCACTTTTCAATTGAAATTATATTCCATTTAAATTTCCATATTCTCATATCATGTATATGATTATTTTCTAAGCCTTATACCATTTTACATATGATATTTATTTTGAATGTTGTTTTGACTATGGAAATATTGATAAATATATATCCCCTATTATATATGGATAATGTAAAGGAATATTTCTCTTATGTTTAATATATGTATAAAGAATTATTTTGAAATGTAGTGGCGGGTGGGGCTCACTACAGCCCCTCGATGCATCGACCGGTCTCATGAGACAAATCAGTTGGTGACAAACCCTTTGAGTTTACTTCCAAAAATCAGATGGGTTTCTACCCACAGAACTAAAAAGTTTTTACAATATTATGGTATCATGTGCTAGATACATGATGTACAATTAATAATAATTATATTTATTCATTATAAATTATTACAATCCATGAGTTTTTCACTTTGAAAAAAATCTATGGATGCAGTTTCATTCTCAGTTTATTAATTGAATGAGTTTTTCATTTATTCACCATGTCATATTGATTATGTAAAATTGTTAATGATTCGATTATTATTGAATTCATGTTTCTACTATTTTTAACCCTTGTTGAGTGTTTTATCTCACCCCTTTCATTGTTTACCTTCAACAGGTGATGAAGAGGAGATCATTTATTGAGTTCTTATGGATGTCGTTTTCAGTTTTTATTATGTACTGTGTTTTGTAACCTTTCCAATGTAATTTGAGTTACATCTATGTATCTAGTTTCTTCATGACTACTAAACTGATCGTTCCTTCAGGATTTTCATTCCTTCTAACCATGCCAATGTAATTATTAATGCATCGACTCTGGTCTAGAGGGGTCGGGGCATTACAGTTGGTATCATAGGAAGTTTAGTAGGAAACGTGGAAACTAGATTAGAAAACGTATATTAGGGAACAAAGCCCTAAGGTAGTATTTGATCATAAACATGCAAGAACATCCTGGTATTTTTTTAAGGAAAAGATAATGTAAATATTTCAAGCAATACATCCATATCTGGATACGAGCAGGTAGAGGTGGCTCTAGCACAGATGTACTTAGGAGTGAAAGCTCTGACAAGGAGTTTCGGGCTTGACCTGGGGTATCCTAGTACACGACAACAGGCCTTATTGCACTATTGGTTAGGAAAATACCTAGGGATATTCTTTGGATAATTCATATTTTCTTTACAAGCCATTATAAATGACTGAAATGTAAATTATTCCTCAAAGAAACCATTTTTATGATTATGGGATTATCCATGCGTAAGATCTCAATTTATGATAAGTATTTTGTTAAGTTAATATTATACATTATGATTCATACCTTAATCTAGTGTGTTACATTATTTAGAAATGGAATCTAATGAAAGAAGTGGAATCAATACTTGTGGGAAATATAGGGATCTTCCCACTGAGCAAGTCAACACAGTCAATGTTGGAGCAGATCAGATCATGACCATATTGGGAAAACTTACTCAGGTTGTGAAAAATAACCATCCCACACCTATGTTGTATCGTTTCATGTAGAAGAATCCCCCATCCTTCAGCGGGACTACTAATCCAGTGGTTGTTGAGCAATGGATCAAGTCCCTTGAAAAGATATTCATGGCATTAAGATGTAATGAAAATGAAAATGTAGTACTTGAAGTATATTATCGCAAGGGAGATGCTGATCAATGGTGGTCCTTGATTCATAATACCATAGAAGAAGAAGAAATAGAATATATGGAATAGAGTATTTTAAGGAAATATTCTTCGAAAAATATTTCCCTCATGAGAAATGAACAGAAATGAAGAGGAAATTCCTTGGCTTAAAGATAAGGTAAGAAGATAGTGTTATATAGTATGAGGATACCTTCACAAGGCTATCTAGGTATGTTGTAGATTATATACATGACTCAACAGACAAGATTTATCATTTCTTTAAAGGTATTAAGCCAAGTCTTCGAAGGGCACTGGCTTCTCAAACATTTTAATCATATGATGAAATTCTATCAAGCACCATCAAAATAGAGAAGGAATTTGCTAGATCAAACTTGTTCAAGGGAAACCAAGATAAAAAGTGGTACTCTAATAACCAAGGGAAAGGTGAAGCACTAAAGAAGAACAAGGGAGTGAAGAAATTCCCATTATGCAGGAACTGTAGAAAGAATCATCTCGGTAAATGATTGAAAGGCATGGGAGTATTCTATAAGTGTGGAGAAAAGGGTCATCTGTCTAATTAATATAAGGGGAAGAAAAAATTTGATGATGTTCAATGCTATAATTGTAGAGAGATAGGACACTATGCAAATGAGTGTCCTAAGCGCCAAAGAAACTTGCCTCGGAAAAGGCCAAGAGAGCAAGGGAGAGATTATGTGATTACAAATGCGGAAGTTGAAGTTCCAAATGATGTGGTGGTAGGTACTTTAATTATTTCCTAAAACTTAGCCAAAGATTTATTTGATTTTGGATCATCACATTCATTTATATCTTCCTAGTTTTCTAAGAAAATTATACATGTCCAATTTGATTTAATAAAGTATTTGTCAGTCAAAACTCCTAGGGAATGTATCATTGCAACAAAGGCATGTTGACTAGTCCCCCTCCAAACAAAAAAACGTGCTTTAGTTGCTAACCTTATCATCATACCAATGACTAACTTTGATATAATTATCGGTATGAATTGGCTGTCAAATTATGATGCGAAGATTTTTTACAAGAAGAAAGAAGTTACAGTCTTTGAAAATGGTGTAGAATCTCTTATTTTTAGAGCATAAACCTCACCATCTGATTCTTATCTAGATCCACCCCCAGTAGCTCTACTGAATGCAATACTTGGAAAGGAAGATAAAACAATATCTATGGGAGAGGAAATAAATCTTAAAATTGAATATGTGCATATAGTAAAAGAATACATTGATTTATTTCCAAAGGATTTAACTGGACATCCTCTAGAGCGGGAAGTTAAGTTATCTATTGATTTAATTCCTGGTGCAAGACCTATATCAAATACTCCCTATAAAATGGACACTATGGAATTAGTGGATCTAAAGAAACAACTAGAGTAATTGAGTGAAAAAAGATTTATTCAATCTAGTGTTTCTCCATGGGGAGCCTCTATCCTCTTTGTCAAAAAGAAAGATGAATCCATGAGGGTATGCATTGATTATAAGGAAATCAATGCTATTATAATAAAGAATAAGTATCCTCTACCCCGGATTGATGATTTATTTTATCAACTTCATGGAGCTCAATACTTTTCAAAGATTTACCTTTAATATGGATATCATTAACTATGTGTGAGGAAGGAAGATATTCCGAAGACAAAATTTTGAACTAGGTATGGGCATTATGAGTTTATAGTGATTCCTTTTGCACTGACTAATGTACCCTCTGTTTTAATGTCTTTAATGAATATATTTTTAAAGTAATATCTTGATACCTTTTTTGTGGTATTCATCAATGATATTCGGGTGTACTCAAAAAGATATGAAGACCATGAGGATCACTTTCGAATTATTTTGAAAAATCTTAGCAGAAATGAATTATATGGGAAGTTTAGCGAGTGTGAATTCTGGCTTCAATCAGTTTCTTTTCTAGGCCATATTGTCTCTCAGGATGGAATCCTAGTTGATCCTATAAAGACAAAGGCAATCCAAGATTGGCCCATGCCAACAAACATAACTGAGGTACACAGTTTTATTGGCTTAGTAGGTTACTATCAGCATTTCGTTCAGAATTTCACTTGACTGGCTAACCCACTAACCAAGCTCACATGTAAAGGGGTGAATTTTGTATGGATGAAATAATGTACAAAATACTTTGAAGAATTGAAAATAATACTGGTCAATGCTCCAATTTTGACTCTTTTATATGGAAATGAGGGATTTTTGATATACAGCGATGCATCAAAGAATGAACTGGGTTGCGTCCTTATGAAAAATGATAAATTTATTACTTATGCATCAAGATTGTTGAAGACTCATGAGAAAAATTATCCTACTCATGATCTTGAGTTAGCATCCATAATCTTTGCTCTAAAAATATAGATAAATTATCTCTATGGATAAAGATGTAAGATTTATATAGACCACAAGAGTTTGAAATACATTTTCACACAAAAAGAACTCAACATGAAGCAAAGGAGATGGCTCAAGTTACTCAAAGATTACGATTTTTCAATAAACTACCACCCAGGAAAATAAAATAAGGTGGTAGATTCATTAAGCAGGAAAGATCATAGAATCCTGACCCAAATGAAGATTGAAATAGATCATATATTCATGGATCTACTAAAGATGTATATGGGAATTGTTAAAGAAGGGGAAACATATTTCCTCTTTCAAATGATTGCTAAATCATATTTATTAGAGAAGATAAAAATCTCTAAATCTTATTATGAGAATCTACACAAGAAAATTAATGTTGTCAAGGATGGGAGATTGGAAGACTTCATGTATAGAGAAGGAGTTCTGAAATTTGGGAAGAGGTTATGTGTTCCATCGGTACCTGAGCTAAAAAGGGAACTATTAGATGATTCTCATAGCTCAAATTTATTTATAAACCTGAGTAGCACAAAGATGTTTATAGATCTAAAAGAATATTTTTTTTGGGATAATATGAAGTGGGAAATTTCTGACGACATGTCAAGGTGTCTAGTTTGTCAACAAGTGAAGGTAGAGAGACAACATCCTAGAGGCGTGATGCAACCTCTATCTATTCCTATGTGGAAGTGGGATAACATTATGATGGATTTTGTTACCAAACTACTGAGGACACCTATAAAGAACGATGCAATATGGTTAATTATTGATCGTCTCACAAAATCAGCACATTTCCTTCCTATAAGAGAGGATTTACCACTTGAGTGCCTAGAATTACTTTATATTAATGAAGTTGTAAGACTTCATGGTGAACCTATATTGATTGTGTCTAATCTATATCCTCGGTTTATATCAAGATTCTAGAAAAGTCTCTAGAAGGCTTTGAATACTGATCTTTGTATGAGTACTCCTTATCACCCCCAAACCGGCGGACAGTCTAAAAGGACTATTCAAACTCTAAAGACATGCTGAGATCATTCTCTCTTGACTTACAAGGTATATGGGATCAATACTTTTCATTGGTGGAATTTTCCTACAAAAATAGTTTCCATTATAGTATTCAAATGGCTCCATATGAGGCATTATATGGAAAGAGATGTCGAACTCTGATTTTTTGGGGAAAAGTTTGTGAGAGGAAATTTATAGGCTCAGAACTTATTGAGGAGACCATGACAAAGGTGAAGAAAATCCAACCCGATATTAAAGTATCCCAAAGTAAGTAGAAGAGTTATGATGACAACCAGTGAAAGGATTTGGAATTCTAAGTGGGAGATCATGTCTTTCAGAAAGTATCTCCATGGAAGGGTGTCTTAAGGTTTGGTAATAAATGGAAATTGAGCCCCAGGTACATCGGACCGTTTGAAATTCTGGAAAGAATCATAGTTGTAGCTTACCGTTTAGAAATGCCTCCAAGTATCTCCAAAGTTCATGATGTGTTCCATGTTTCATTGTTGAATAAATATATTCCAGACCCAACGCATGTACTCACCTATAAAGAAATAGAACTAGAACCTGATTTTTCATATTGTGAAGATCTTATCGGGATCTTTGACAAAAGGGAGCAGGTATTGAGAAATCAGACGACTCTTCTAGTAAAGGTTCTTTGGAAAAACCAAAATATGGAGGAAGCAACATGGGAACCTAAGGATGTTATGAAGAAGAACCACCCATATCTTTTTGGTGGGCTTTATAAATGAAAAATTTCTAGGATGAAATTTCCAAAGGAGGGAATAATGTAGCACCCTGAACATTTTATGGTATGTTTTTCTTAAATACATTCGAGTCATAACCAATATTTAATAAATCACTGAGTTTCTTTGAAACAACACTTGGTTATTTAGGAGATAGTCATATCCTAGCCATTGAACTTAAATTTTCCACTTGTGTGATTTGAATTTCAAAAATCAGACATACACAGTTGTGTTTAGGATGATATTTAGATTCTAGTAGAATTAACTTAATTTTTTGGTGAATAGTAACATACCCTTATGAATAGTAACCTAACCTTATAAATAGTAAATTACCCTTATGAATAGTAATATGACTCTTATGAATGGTATCCACACCCATGAATGTATAAATAAATTTAGGCACCTTAAAAATGAAGTTGAATAATTTAAGTGTTTATATTTTTCTACTAAATAATGATTTTAATTAAATATTAAAATAATCATATTTAAAAAATTATTTTTAAAAAATGGAATTAATTTTTTGATTCTACACATTGAAAAATTGTTAGGGTGAATTTTTGGGATTTTTCTGAAATACTTGAATTTTGGATGAATAGTAAAATGTGATAATTTACAATAAATGCTAAATAAGGGATTTTTTGAGTCGTTGATGATGATCTGCTGATGTAATCCCAATTAATTCAAATTAACATGCATTTATTACTATTATTGGTCATGTAATACTTATTATTACTTTTTTGTGAAGAAATAATAAACTAATGATTAAAAATTTATGAAAACCCTCCTCTCCCCCACTATAACCCCCCCCCCTCATTCCCTCTTCTCTTCACTCCTCTCAAGCCTTGTTCCTTGACAATATTCTGCCCAAATCTCTCTCCAAGATCCTCCCCCAAATCCAAAATCCCCTAACCTCTTCAAAATACCAAAACCTCCCCCTTAAAAGGTTCTCAAAGGAGGAAGTCTCAAGAGGTAAATTCCTCTTTCCAATTCCTTCTTTTCTTTTAAGTTCTTGCCTTTTTGTTTCTTTCCTCACCTCCCTTCACCCAAATAGAATGATAACTTAAGTAACATACATGTATTATAATTTTTTTATTCTAATGGGATATTTCATTATCTTCTCTCTTTTCCCCACCTTTTATTTGAAAGAATGAAAGCACCGTTTGAGATGTGCCAATTTAGCACATTCAAGGACAACGGTTTATCAATTTCTATTATTATCTTTAATTATGGTCATGAAACCATTTGTGTTATGGTTGAACCATATTATTATATAGGTAATATATCCTATTTTTGGTTCTATAATCCTTTTGTAAAAATGGTATTAATTTATAAAGCAAAACATGTTCTTTGTAATCAAACCCATCAATTAACAAAAACGGTTGTCACTATGGTTTTATATAATAATTTGAATTCACTCCAAGAAACCAAATTAAATTTAAAACCATGTAATATCCTGTATGTGAACTAATAGAATATAAATTCAATTATGTACAACCACTTTTATCTTACATGATTATCCAAACATAAATATAAGCAAACAGGTCATTAAAACCAAGTAAACAAATGAACTCAAACAATGAAATTGAACCACATAACCAATAAAAAAGATTATAAATGAACTTAAAATGATTATACTAAACCAATTAAATATAAAATAGGTTATGTAAATATTAATTAATAAACCTAATTTTTTTATTCAGGTCTTTAATAACAAGTGGAGAACACCAATAGATTTAAGGTCAGGGATCCTCCCTCTCACTTTTGTTCAAGAATCTCCCCTATGTTGTGCTCTTTTATTTTTAATAACTAATGATGGGGAATGTTTTTACACCTCCCCCATATTTACATTATGATATATAAGTAATTTTATACCCCTTTAACTCTCATTAATCCCTCACAAGAACACTCGTTACCATGCCGAAATGTTTGTAAGGTGTTTTCTCATCTCACTTTCAATTATGTGGGATTTCCATTATTCGCCTCTTATTTCTTATATGTGGTATAGGTGTACTACCATTTGATATATATTATCATTATTCTCTTTATATTCATGGTATTGAGTTATTCATTTGGTGGTTATTAACTTTTGGTCATACGACTCAATTGATTACAACATGGTAACGAGCTTTGTCTCTATTTTCACTTTATTGTGACTTGCTTAGTATTGTGCACCAACTCTTTCTTATGTGGTGTACCTACTGCCCATTTTAGATCACTTTTCAGTTGAAATTATATTATATTTAAATTTCCATATTCTCATATCATGGATATGATTATTGTCTAAGTCATATACCATTTTACATACAGTATTTATTTTGAATGTTGTTTTGACTATGGAAATATTGATGAATCTGTATCCTCTATTCTATACGGATAATGTAAAGGCATATTGATCTTGTGTTGAATCTATGTATAAAGAATTATTTGGACATGTATTGGTGTATGGGGTCTGCTATAGCCCCTCGATGCATTAACAGGTCTCATGAGACAAATCAGTTGGTGATAAACCCTTCGAGTTTGTTTCCAAAAATCAGACGGGTTTCAACCCACATAACTAAACCTTCTTATGGTATTATGGTATCATGTTCTAGATACATGATTTCCAATTAATAAGCATTCTATTTATTCATTATCAGTTATTATTATCCATGTGTTTTTCACTATGACGAAATCTATGGATGCAGTTTTATTCTCAGCTTATTAATGGCGTGAGTTTTTTATTTATTTTCCATGCCATATTGATTATGTCAAATTTTTCATGATTATATTATTATTGAATTCATGATTCTACAATTTTTAACCCTCACTCAGAATTTGATATCACCCCTTTCATTGTTTACCTTCAATAGGTGATGAAAAGGAGATTATTTATTGAGTTCTTATGGATGTAGTTTTTAGTTTTTGTTATGTATTGTGTTTTGTAACCTTTACAATGTAATTTGAGTTAAATCTATGTATCTATTTTCTTCAACACTACAAAAGTGATCGTTCCCTCGGAATTTTTATTCCTTCTAACCATGCCGATGTAATTAGTAATGCACCGGCTCCGGTGTAGAGAGATAAGGGCATTACATGGTTTGGCCATATATAATGACCATATGAATTTCAGGATTTTTTATGATGACCCGTATAGACTACACAGCATGTACACTAATACACACTGTGTAATCCAACAACTCATGTGTTATCCTATATTGGTCTGTATATGGTGTGAAATAAATTATCTACATGTAGTAACTGTGTGGTGCACTATATATCCATAAACACGCCCATATGCAGTGCACTAGGGTAAACGATGAGTACTTCCAAGTAAACATCATGTAACCCTGTCTTATCGGCCAAAAATTTGGCAGTTCCTGATAGAATCTCTGATCATTCTTCATTTGTTCTTAGAAATTTAAGAAAATGAAAAACTAAAAAAACATGATTAATATGTTGAAGCATGTTAATAAAAATTGGTTTAAAGGAAAAATAACATGAAATGAAAATATAACAACAATTATGCATGATAAAAAATCAAATAAATAATTATAAATTTGAAATTTGACCACTCTCATACCACTTGAAGGTTTCGAGTGCAGCAGAAGCATGTGGTGGGAAATGGGATAATTAAAAATTATTTTAATTCTTATTTCCTGGAACCCTGATATAGGATCTTTCATGTTAAGTGTATAATTAATTTATTTAGATTGGAATAAATAAATTACCTCATCTTGGGTTTCTTTCTTCATAGTCAACGTTGATCCTTCAAAAAGACCCTTTTGGGTTTTCTTTGTTGTGCTTGTGTGGATCCAATGGTAGAATCCCTCTAGAGATGATCCACATGTTCTCCTAATGATATTTGAGTAATTTCACTTATTATTAGTGTTCTAGTGTGGTGAATAAAATTTTGTGTGCTATTCATTCTTGACCGCTCATTCTTCAGTCTTAAATAATCTCCCTTGTGTTCTTGTTCTTGAGAGGGATAGGGATAGAGGATTCAAAAGAGAATTCATTGTGCGCAATAATTATTTCTTTTCCAATTGCACTACATAATATCCATAATGGTATATTTATAGTGTTGCGGTTTAGGTTTGAATTTTTTTTAATTGCATGCCATCCATTAAAAAATATTAAAACCTTTAATAAACCTTGTTCTATAAAATAATAATATAATTATTATTATTTTGGAGTGTGCCATCTTATGCAAGTGATTAATAATATTTATCTACTTGTAAATAATTATTTTTCATTGGACTTGGTCTTAATCCATTTGAAATCTTTAGAGTTTATTGAATACATAAATAAATATTTTATTCATAAATAAATATTTTATTCACACACCAATGAATAAATATTTATTAAATATTCAATAAAATAAACAAACATATTTTTATTCACATGTCGGAAACTAAATATTTATTTAATTTATGTGATCAATATAACTTGAATAAAATTATTCCTCGTTCTTGAGAATAATATTTATTCCATTAATTAAATTCAAATAGAATTTAATTGATATTAACAGAAACACATAGTGTGTGACCCTCTAGGATTCTTTCTCATTGGAATTAGGAAGGCTTTCCTAAATCCCAAGATTAGTGTCTAGAAATTTTTCAAGGTGACCTAGAGAATTAACTTAATGTCACAACATCAAAAACTATATAAGAACACTCATTGTGAAATATGACCCCTTTGTCACAATATATCATCGAGCAGGTTTCACAACGGTGTCACCAACTTATATGTTTGATACATCTTTATTTATTTATCTGAAATAAACACGTTGATACACCATGGCAATGGAATATAAGATAAAATTATATTCCATACAAAGGTTCGAGATATCAACTCCCATAAATATAGAAGAAAAAAATCCTTCCTTGACTTATCCATTAAGGACATGTCAATCGTGAAAAAGTCAATGTATCCCACTTTACACTGATATATGGTGTGAAAATTTCTTTTAGTAAATCTAAGTGTGAGAGTCATGACATACACAAATGATAATCTTAAATTCTAAGGACCATTACACATGCTTGTTGATAGGAATATCCGATGACACCAAAACATTCAGAATTCCTACTGGTGGGTCTATTCTCATAATCACTTGTCTTAGAGATTACCAAGTATGAACTTCACGAGAAGAAGCCTCATCCTCTTACGAGTACTCGCACCTGATAGTCTATATGTTATGTGTCCTATCATAGTATGTTATCCAACTATAGAACTATATTTAGAATATTTTCAAATCACTTTAAGGTACTCATCATAATGGGGAACTTCTATGAATGTGTCAATGTGAAAAATACTCTAGGACATTATTGCATTAAAGTAATGAAGAAAAATGAACAGTATATAATAATATGTTTAATTAATATTCAATTTATGTAACATAAATGTAATCAAAGTATAATTAGTTGGTCCTAGGACACCAAATCCAACACATCTAACTGTCAAAACCATAGAAAATAACCATATATTGATGTGAAAGCATGGGAAACCCATCATTAAACTATTTGTGACATGTATGCAAAGACAATACATCCATCCGATATATGGTTCACTCAAAATGACTTAATAAAAAGTTTTTAAATATATAAAATTATTAAAAAATGTGTTTCAGGGGTTTGGAACCATGAAAATGGTGTTAGATATTCATAAAATCATTGAAAAATGACCTTGTAGCATCCCAGCCTAAGATCCATTAAAACGGTTCCCCGATACGGTTGGCCATTAGGCCTCAAGAACGCCTCCTTATATGCTAGAGGCTTCCATCTAGCATTGAGGGTCTAAAATAGGTACTGTGGGGAGACTATACCCTCTGTATTAGTAATAAATATAGAAAAATCAAAATTAAATAAAGGTAGTATACTATAATGTCAATTAAAAATAAATAATCATGAATTATAATCATTAATGAACATGTGCTAACATAAATATGGAAATATATAAAAATTACATGGAGTGGCTAACAATAAAATTAAATGAATACAAGAAATAGTGGTTATCTCTAATATCATCACAACCATAGGCTTGGTCAACTTCCCCCACACTCTATCCTAGCCATAAAGATGATAACAAGAAATCATAATCAAGGAATCTAATCCTAAAACCATGAGGTATGTTTAGGTACCCCAGTGAAATGGTGGCTCGAACAAGATGTGAGATATACTCAGTAGGCCACCACCAATGGTGTCTACACTATCCAATCCGTAAATATAAAATATAGAAGTGTGCAGGTATAAGTGATAAATCAGTAAAGAAATAAATAAAAAACAAGTTGGACTCAGGTTCCTTAAGGAAACCAAGATGACCATACCAGCTTCATCCTAAGATGAAATATCTCTACATACCTTCCATCATGTATCTATATGCATACTTCATACAATAGTTTGCATGGATATACATGCACCGATATAGACCTGAGGTTTATTACCAAGGCATCTATATAAGGGGATTATATATCAATAGGGGTGTCATACCCAGGTCCCATACCTAATAGCATAATATATAAGGGACACCATGCCCAAAGGTCTCTATGAAAACTATTCAAGGTGGTCTATGAATAAAAGTAACTGCATTAAAATAGTACTAGTGAAACTTTTACAGCATACTTCGAATATCTCATGTATTAAATATCAGACCTACAAGGGCTAGGTCTCAAGGCAATATCTAGGGAGACCTCATTGAGACCAAGTAACTTGTTCAATGGTCAAATCAAAATTGTATCAAACCTACATGGGCCAGGTCCCAAGGCAATCACCTGGGTGACCTATATCCAAAAATATGAATGTATACAAAGTTCATAGGTTCCATAACTAGATCCACCTGATTGGTTCTATACCATAATTAATCATACCTAGGGATCGTAGGTTTTATACCTTGATCCCCTAGTTAGTTCCATACTGTAATTAATCATACTTAGGGGTCACAAGTGATATACCTTGATCCCATAGTAGGTGTCATACCATACTACAACAAGTTACAAACCTTCATAAGAAGTCAATTCCATACCACTATTTTCAACATCAAGAAAATATTATAAAATGGCATGGGTTATGTTAGTGTCCATACCAAAAAATAATTAAATAATTCATAATTGATTCATTAAACAACTCACTTATAAGTGATAAAAAAGGAGGGTCATGGTAGTGTCCATCCCCTCTCTATAATTTCAATATATATATATATATAATGTTCAATTCATTAAATGTATTTATTCTATTATCTATAATATGGAGGACATGGTAAATTTTATGCCTTAATCAATCTAATTTCCAATAGATTCCAAGTATTCACTAAGAGTAACAGGGGCTAGGTGAAATGTTCATAAATAGAAAACACCATAAATATTAAAGGTATAAGATGGTCCATTCTAACATGAACACCACACATAATTCATCGAGTTATTTCAATAAGAATTAGGCCACATCCACTAAGGATGTTGTTTGTTCAATAAGTAATAATATATTGGAGTGACACATCCTTCAAAATTCCAATTAATTCCATATGTTTAACCCATTTACATATATAAGATAGTGTACCTCATCAGTTGATTTTATTAGAAAAAAACTTTCCTAATTAATAAGGTATTTTAAGAACACCCCTTAAGGGGTGGTCTACATTGAGGTGAGGAAGATCCAATGTTAAAACTAAATGGGAACATCCATTTAGTTCAAGGTATTAAGACATACATGATGAATTTAAAATTTTAGAGGTGTTGCATGGAAACACTAGAAAATTTCACAATGGCATGTCATATAAAAATATGAAACTTTGAGGGAAAAGTTATAAACTACTTACCTCGTGTTTAGGATTATACACTCATCTAATATCGATCTTCAATTCAAGATTCTTTGAGAGAAATCAAAGAAATGGAAAAAAAATATTTGAGAATAGGGTGAATTAGCTCATATGAAGATAGCACCAATGATGGTGTGATAAACAAAAAATAATAATCAAGAGAAGTGAATCACATATCAAGAGGCTTCCATTGCAATAGATCGAATCAAGGTCTGGATAGAGAAGGTATCTTAAAACCCTTACCTTGAGGGGAGGAGGATCTAAAGTGGGATAGGGGGAGGTGTTGCACATGTGGGAGGAAGAAAAGAGGAGGATAAGTTTAAAATATGGAAGGGGAAAAACTATAAAAAACCTATTATAAATACCTTCAAAGTTTGGTTGCATGGTTTTGAAAACCATACACCAACTGTGTGGTGCTATTATCTAATATGTCTCCCCCTTCACATGGCTATAAATAGAGTTTGGAAAATTGTGCACATCTCATGCGGCCTCCATTGTGAATACCTCTATAACACTCACATGGTCATGCATCCTAGTGTGAATGGTTATAAAAAATCATGTGATACCCTCAAGGTTAATAGACAGGTTGCATGGTTTCTCCTGGATGGTTGTATGGTTTCAGATAAACTGCACGCCTCATCCATCTTCTTCTGAATATGAGCTTTCAAGTTCCACTACCCCTAAAAATCAATGAAACACTCTAGACACCTCTTGGTCCTTAAACAATTTATAAAAACAACACATTTGAGTACTCCAACTCTCAGAATTATGTTTTAAGGATCGGTTTAAAATTTTTCCCATCTACCAAACTAAAAATCTCAAATTAGCTTGTAATTTTAACTCTGTACAAAAACATGGGACCTTATAATATCCCAACAATTGAGCTTACCATCCTCAAGAAGTCTTGGGAAATAATGAAAATGACACTCAAACAACCAGAGTTGTGAAGTTTCATTTAAATGGTCATTTTATGTTTCCAATGCCCAACACACCTCCAAGTATCACTTAAAGTGTATGGTACATAAGTTGTAGAAAACTCAAGTCAATGCTTGTATCAAAAACTGAATATCTTAATCCTGTATTAATGGATACATGATCAATTCATCATCTTATTTTTTGAATCATGGAACTCACCACCATGTATCCCAACATTTAATGAGTAATACCAATCCACGGTACTTCCCACCATTGGAATTTCCAAAAAATCATGCCCTAAGCATTTTAATGATGATACTAGCATGAATTTATCAACTTGGAGAACCTGGTTACATCTAAGGACTTATCACAATCCTTGTTTGATTAAATCAGTATAATTTTAATTAACCAAGTTAAAACTGGTCGTGTGGTGTTTCCTTGAAAGGCTTTGTTAAAATTTACATCACACCCATATTAACATGATGGTGTGCCTGTAATGGTTACTCACTAACCATAATCATCAAAACAAAATAAAACAAGTCAATCCAATTTTGGATGACTATTCTAAAAATTCTTGGCTTAGACGGTCGTCATATCACAACATGATGCATAACGCCTTCTCCTAAGGTACCTCATTTTTTCTTCAATCATGACCCCCAAAGACCATACCTAACTTCTAGTAACATCTCCAAGACAAATCATGACCAGTTCATTTAATCTTTCATGACTCACCATGAATATGGTTGTATACCCAATCTACACACTTAGATCATCACCCTTAAAACATCTCAACTGATCCCAACTGGAAACTGAGATAACCTCATAATAATCAACTAAAGTCTAAGGATATTATCCTAGATAGTGCATAACCCATCCTTTACACAAGATACATTGGTACATAGCCAAAATTTCCATTCATCAAAACACTCACCTAGACCAATTATAGTCAAGTCAAAGAACTAGATGGTGTCCATGAGTCTGTCCAAGGTGTGCCTACTTAGGAACCCAGGTATAAATTAGGACTAACCATTCCTCTATAAACAACCACACTTCTAGATTGAAACCTCCACTGAGTCTTTTTATCAAAACAGAAAGGTGTTTTAATTATTTCTTTACCTCAGTGTATAACTGATACTCCCTTAATGCACCTGGATGATGTCAAGATAGGGAACATGATCGTCATTAAGATAAGAGTAAACTACTTGGGTGTGAATAATTACTAGATATACTAGATACACTTCTTATATATCCAAGAATAAGTGCTCGATATGGTTTCCAACCAACCATACCCAACTACCAGAAATAAGAGTAGTTGAACCACTATTGTTCGAATTATTTTAAAAAACATCATTTGTACCTACTGATGCATCATCATTACCCGACCATGATTCCTTTACCATGCAAGGAATCCCATGTTCACTCAAGAATAACTAGTGAAGTCTAAAGTGACTAATAAAATCTTTAAAGGTTGTGTATGCAGAAAACCATATCATTGTTATGTTTCCTCACAAGCACAAACACAAATTAAAACTTACCAGCCCCATGTACATTCAAAAGTGGTACTAACCATTTTCAAATGGTAGTCCTCAGTTTTGTTCCTTCTACTTGGAAGGACACACTTTCTCGTGATTAACACGGTTCTCCCCACCTTAGGAGTGTCCTAGTCATCATTTACTAAAAATGGGAACTCATTCTATTGAAAATGATTTATCGACCACTGACTGTGTGTTCTAGATATGGATAAACACTTACTTCAAGATCCAACATAAAAAGAGAAGAAACCCAACTGCTTAAAATATCATTTGAACAGGTTTACTCTAGATGTATTCATGATTCTCTCCAGAGTCTTGCTCATAGTCATAATTAGCATTAAGCATAAAATCCAAAACAAACTATCCATAATTTTGAAACACCTGATCCTCTTTGGGACGTCATCCCAAATATCGAGATGAGTCATATTTCTTTTTATGCCTAGGTCACTCTACCTTTTAGTTGACCAATGATAAAAGTGTAACATTTCAAGGGTTCAATGAGTACCACTGAACTCATACAGTTCATTGTACCATTTTACCAACTTGATAGGTACCGCGTGTATCAATGCATACTACCCCATTGTTTCATCAACACAACAGCACATCCCTGAAACTATCCATAGGATTTTTGGCCCTATGAATTCAGTGTCTAATTCACCATACAAAAGGACTAGCCTAGATTCATATTAACTTGTACAACTGCAAATTTGGCTAACAAGCTCCCAAGTCATCCATTACTAAAAAATAAGGGGAGTCACATGACCTACTAAGTGGCTGATCATTCCCTAGGCATGGAAAACCGACTAAAACTGAGCGTTGCATGATTCTCATTCTTGTAATAAGGATAAAATTACTACATGACCACCCATCCCACCCAGGTGTAGTTTTAGAAACTTAGAGTCCTGCTCGGGACAAATGAAACCTTCTATCTAAAACTAATCACAGGTGTTTACTGAGGCTTTTCACTCCTAAGGGCTCTACCTACAATGATATATCCCCTTATTAAAGCATGAAATGACAACTATTAAAACTATAGTCACATCATAAATGATCTCTAGAATCCACAACCTATCAATTAAGTTCAAGTGATAGATGGAGAAGAATCCTACAAGCAATGATCACATTCCCACTCTAAAGAAACTATCAAGGAAACATTTAAACTACCCTTACACGAGGGTTGAAACTAAGAACATGATGTTATGTTTTGACTTAATAACTTATAAAAAATTCACATTGGGATTTAACTAAAACCACAGGTCACATAGGAAAGCTTTATCAATCTTCCTTTTAGGTGTTAATTTTTAAATTGTCATCCCATCATATTTATCCCATTTATCTTATAACTCCTTTTAAGTACTAAGGAATTTCCAAATAAATGCATCACATGAGTGTCCCATTAATCTATTTTTGGTTTATTTAAATGAAACCCGATACATTTTAAATCATTAAGATTCTGAAATACCCTTAGTGATTTTTTTACATAACCATAGAGCACCATGAACATCCTACCTGAGTCGAATCAAGTCTAACTCATAAGAAACATGCCCCAAATGGCTTACTTAGGTCCAGCTATGCATTTAAAAAATTAGTCATATGGGTCATCATGCCCAAGTCAAAGAGTTTCAAACCTTTATAAAGGAAACTATTTCCAATAAAATCAAAGTTTAACATATTTTATATTTATACAATGTTCTCAAAGTATATTAATCTAATATATGATGGTTTGATTATATGGTTCACCATTTTCCACATTATAAAGTGCCCATACACTTTATAGATTGAAAATTGGATCACATTTATTGAAACTAGTATGTTTCATCCCATGAAACTAATGGTCCATAGCTCAAACATGTCATGATTGGTTAGTAAAATAGATTTTCACCATCAAGATATGAAAAAAAACACCACTTAGGTTGATACAAACATTCTATTTAACTGACCATTTACCATAACTATCAAAAATCATTCTATCACATAGAAATAAATTCAGGTTACTATAGAAATTTATTACATAATAAGGGAAAACACCCAATCATGGTATACAATAAATATTTTAATAATCACAAGAGTATAGAAAGTAATTAACTAAGAATGGTAATAGATAAAAATGATAAATAAATCAAAGGATCATGGCATAACCCACAAGGCACATAATCATAATTATTAGGTAGGCTAAAAATGAAACTATATGGTATGGAATGTGAATCTCTATGTGCCAAAAATGATGTATGAAATGCTTCTTCCTTTCCATGTTGGGAGAAGGGAAAAATAACATAAATATCATAAATTAGTAAATAAAGGAAAATACACCATTCAATCAAAGTGAAATCATAATCAACTGTAAGAATAAACAACACGAACAACAGTACCATCCCTAACCACTCAGTCTTTTCCCCATGCATGGGGTGATCACTCCCAAACATGGCTATTTAATAAGTACTGACACATTCCTAGTCTCTTGTCTACTAGCTCAAAATAGTAATACAAATGAAAAGAAACACCTTTGGTACCACCTATAGTTTCATGACCTAAGAACCACTAAAATGGTTCCCCAATCCAGTTGGACACTAGGCATCAAGTGCACCTCCCCATAGGCCAGAGGCTACCGACTATCAACGATGGTCTAAAATATGTATAGTGAGGAGACTATTCCCTCTTGATCAGTAATAAAAATTTCATAATAAAAATAAATAAAGGAAACATACTATAATTTCAACTAATAATCAATAATAAATGAAAGATAATCATGAAATAACATGCTCTGATAGAAATATTTTAAGATATACAAAGTACATGGCAAGGATGATAATAAAATTAATGAATAAAAGAAATAGCAATTATCTTCAATAGCATCACAAGTACAGGCACAGTACTCTACTCCCACACTCCATCCTAGATAGAAGTATAACAATAATAAATAACAATCAAGGAACCTGATCCTACAACCATGAGGTCTATTCAGGTACCCCCAGTGTAATGGAAGCCTGAACAGGGTGTGAGATACACTCAGTAGGCTACCATTAACAGTATTTGCACTATCCAGTTAGTGAATGTAAAATAAAGTAGTGTGAACTTTTAACTGAAAAGAAGTAAAGAAATAAATAAAAATAAATAAGTTGGACTTAGGATTCTCAAGGAAACCTGGTCGGACATACCTGTTTTGACTTAAGCTGGAATATCTCTACATATCTCCCATCATGTGTGTATATGCGTACGTCAGAAAATCATTTTCACATATATACATGCATCGGCACTAACTAGAGGTTTAGTACCAAGGAATATATATAAGGGGTTATATATCAATAGGGATTTCATACCCAGTTTTCATACCTAACAGGATAATATATAAGGGACACCATTCCCAAAAATCTCAATGAAGACTGGTCAGGGTAGTCTATGAATAAAAGTAACAACATTAAAATAATAGTAGTTCATCTCCCACGGCATACACCGGATATATCATGTATCAAGTATCAAACTTATGAGGGATAGGTCCCAAGGTGATATCCAGGGCAACCTCATCGATGCCAAGGAACTCATCCAATGGTAATCTCATAATAGTATAAAACCTACATGGTCCATGTCCCAAGGAAATCACCAAGGAGACCTATATGTAAAAATATAAATGTATACAGAGGTCATAGGTGCCATACCTTGATCTACCTTATCATTTACATACTATAATTAATCATTCTTAGGGTTCCCAAGTGCCATACCTCAATCCCCTAGTCGGTGCCATACTGTAAGTAATAACACCTAGAGGTCGCAAGTGCCATACCTCAATCTTCTAGTTGGTGTCATATCGTACTACAATAGGTGTTATACCTTCATAAAAAGTTGGTTCCATACCGAGATATCCAAAATCATGAAAATAATATAAAATAACATGGGATATGTTAGTGTTCACACCCAATAACAATTAAATAATTCATAATCAATTCATTAAACAACTCACTTATAAGTGATACAAAAGGAGGGTCATGTTAGTGTCCATACCCTCTCTATCATTTTAATATATATATATAACATTCAATTCATTAAATGGATTCATTCCATTGTCTTTAATATGGGGTCCATGGGAAATCCCATGCCTTAATCAGTCCACTTTTCAAGAGAGAGAAAGTATGTACTAAGAGTATCAGGGGACTAGTGAACTATCCAAAAATAGATAACACCATACATGAAAAAGGTATAATATTGGCCATTCTAACATGCACTCCACAAACAATTCATCAAGTTATTTAAATAATAAATAGGCTATATACACTTAAGAGGTGTTTTAGTCTCTAGGGAACAATATAGTGGAGCAAAACATCCTTCCACATTCCAATTAATTCTATTTTTTTAACTCATTTACATTTATAGACAGGGCACCTCAGCAGGTGGTTTTATTAGAAAATCCATTTCTTAATTAATAAGGTATTTTAAGAACACACTCTAAGGGGTGGTATTTGTTGAGGTGAGCAACCTCTAATGTTACAACTTAATGGGAACATCCATTTAGTTCAAGGTATTAGGACCTACATGATGAATTTCACATTTTAGAGGTGTTGCATGGAAACACAAACATACGGCATAATGAAATATCATATAAAAATATGAAACTATGAGGAAAAATATATAGACCACCTGAATCATGTTTAGGATGGTCCACTCATCCAATATCAATCTTTAATTCGAGTTGGTTTGAGAGAAATTGAAGAAATGGAAAAACTCCCTAAGAATAGGGAGAATTATCTTACATGAAGATAGATCCAAATATTGTGAGATAAAAAAGAAAAATAAAGTAATAAGAGTGAATCACTTATCGAGAGGCTTCTATTGTGATAGAAATCACTCGAATTGGAGGACAAATAGAGTAGGTAACTCAAAGAATACCTTGGAGGGAGGAGGATCTTGAGTGGGAGAGGGAGAGGTGATGCATGTGTGGGAGGAACAAAATAGGAGGATAAATTTAAAATAAGGTAAGGTTAAAACCATAAAAACACCTCTTTTAAAGACCTGCATGGTTTAATCACATTATTTGGAAAACTGTGCGACAACCATGCAATGCTACTATCTAATGTGGGTACCCCTTCACATGGATAGATTCATGGTTTTTCAAACCATGCACAGTCTATGCAACCTCCACTATGAATTCCTATGAAACACTCATATAGTTGTGTAGCCTGGTGCACATGGTTAGAGAAAATTGTGTGCAACACCCTCAGGTGCATAGAAAAAAGAAACAATGTTTCTCTTAGAGGGATACACGGTTTTAGATAAACCATGCACCTCTTTAGTCTTATTTCAAATTTGTGTTTGGGGGGTTAGTCACTCCCAAAACTCAATGAAACACCTAAGACACCTCTCAAGCCTTAAAACCAAGTCTAAAAACAACACAATTGAGTGCTCTAACTCTTAGAATTATATTTCAAGGCCTAGTTTAAAATTCATTCTATCTACTAAATTGTAAAGCTCAAATTCCCTTGTAATTTCAGCTCAGTCCAAAAACATAGGACATTAGATAAAAAAGATTCATTTTTGAAATAAAATAACCAAAGGCACATCATTCTGAGTTATGGTTTGTTTGGGATTCCCATAAAAACGTTTTTAGTGTTTTAAAACACTAAAATGGGTGTGTGAAGGTCAAAACCATATAAAATGTCCAAATATTAATATGAAATCATGGGAAAACCACTTTTGAATTATTTTTGATTTGTACACATATACAACACATTTATCTGATGTGCAGTGTGCTCGGAATGATTGAATAAATAGTTTTTAAAGATACCAAAGTTTTTAAAGACATTTTTTTAGGGGGTAAAAACCACAAAAATGATGTTGGATGGCTGTGAAATCATAGGATAATTATCTTAAACTGATTTTTGAAATTTAGGGACCAGTGGAACATCATTTCAGGTTATGGTTTGTCTAAAATACCTAGAAACTCATTTTTTAGAATTTTAAAACACTAAAACATGCGTGTGATGGTCAAAACCATATAAAACAACTTGATATTGACATTAAATCATGGTAAAAACACCTTTGAATTATTTTTTATGTGTATGTGTAGAAAAAACATTCATTCGACATGTGGTGTGCTCATAATGACTCAATAAATAGTTTTAAAAGATACCAAAGTTTTTAAAAACTTGTTACAAGGGGGTAAAAACCAATAAAATTTTGTTATATGGTTTTGAAATCATAGGAACATGATGTTAGATTTATTTTTTAAATTTAGGAATTGACGGCACATCATTCCAATTTACGGTTTACCTGGGATGCCCGTAAATGTGTTTTTATAATTTTAAAACACCAAAACATGTGTGTAATGGTTAAAACCATAGAAAATGACCCCATATTGACATGAAATCATGGTACAACCAACTTTGAATTATTTGTAATGTATATTCATATACAATACAACCATCTGACATGCGGTGTGATCAGAAAGACATAATGAATGGTTTTTAAAGATACCAAAGTCTTTAAAAACCTGTGTCATGGGGTCAAACCCAAAAAAATAAAATCAAAAATCCATGAAATTAGAGGAAATGACTATAGATTTATTTTTGAAATTTTGGAACCAACAACACATAATTCTAAGTAATTGTTTTTCTATGATCATAGTAAATTCATTTTTAGTGTTTTAAAACACTAAAACTTGTGTGTAATAGTAAAAACCATAGTAAACAGCCTTAGATTATTGTGAATTCATGAACCAATCATATTTGAATTATTTTTGAAATATAGTACATGTTTTTATATCAAAAACTTTAAAAAATTATTAAGTAAATTTCAATCACTGTAGATTTAAAACGTGAATAGAATGTATATACTTATACATTTTTAGTTCTAATTGTTGAATCATATCTAAAATAGGTAATTTTATGTTTTAAAAATTTTATTCATGATATATTATTTTTTTATGTTATATTTTATTCTAGTTTATTAAAAAAATAATAAATTTTATATGCAACGTTCTAAATATATTCTGTTCTGATTCTCTTTCACATTTCTTTTCTTAAATGTTCTAGTTTTTATTATAGGTGACAGATGTCAGAAGTAAACAAGAGGTTGACCATTGTGATCCATGAAATTCTTTAGAAGACATTCATTATAACACATTCATATTTCTAATAATTATTTTTCTTTAAATAATTTAATTTCTTTGGTAGCTTGTGTTGCATACAACATCGAGTTTAAACAAACCATGACATACTATTAAAATAATATTATTCTAGCATGACCATTATAACCTAGAAGCTGAATTGGAGCGTATGATTGGGAATAAAAATATTATTAAATATATTTATTTATTAATTATTAGTTAATAAACACTTAAATTTTAGTAAAGTTATTTTATTCTTAAAAAATATGTTTTCTTCAAAAAGTGATTTTATTACTTTATTTGAGAAGATAAATATAATTAATTTTTAAAATTTTAGAAATTTTATTTTAAAAAATAATTTTTTTTGAATTCATCATATAAAAATTATCTTACGATGATTTTTTGAGAATTTTCTAAAAAGTTTGAAATTATAATGAATAGTGAAAAATAATGATTTGTATAGAAAACTGTATTTTCTTTTAAAAAAATCAATATAAAATTCCATTTTAGATTAGTTTTAAACTTTAATTAGTAAATTATAATTATAATTAATCAAATATTCTTCTTTTAAATGAACTTTAAACATGAATTTAGTATAAAAACATTTTATACTTAAAAAGGGCATTTTTTAGAAAAAAGAAATGTTTTTTGTTGCATTTTTTCCGGTTTAATATTTAATTAAATTATGAAAATTCCAAGTTTTGGATTTTAAAAAATGGATTACATATTTGGAATAATGAGTTCTAAATTTAGTAAATAAACCCCTTTTATTTTTTTCAATATAAATATTAACTTTAGAAGAAAAAAATTGTCATGGTTAAGGGTAAATCGGATAATTAAGGGTAAAAATAATAATATAAGGATTATAAAATTACCCTAACACTTTCCAAAATTTTATTTTATGAGTAATTTTCTACCATAACCATCCATGGTTATAATTTACGACTATTTAGAGCCATTTTTTTGACATTAAGTCCCTTATAGTATTTTATTTAATGAAAAGTCAAAGATGTCACACTATTGCTTTTAATAAGTATAACATTTTTAACATGTATTTATCTAAGATATGTGTTTGAGTATAAATATTATTTTTAAATATAAAAGATTTATCATAATAATGGTAATTTATTTTTAATTTTTAGGGAATTAATAATTACCTTAATTGCTTACACAACGATGATGCAATAATTATTAAAAATATTAAAATATATATAATTTGAGATATTTAATATTATAAAATAATTATTTTTATTACCATAAGATTTTTACCATATAATAAAATATTTTTCTTGAATTTTACTTGTAGTCTTGATGTTCTTAAAGTCATAGTATTGAATAGTATCAAAATTGACAATAATGATATTTTGTGGAATTAATATTTTATTAAATTATATAAAATAATAAAAATATAAAATAAGGGAAAAAGTGATAATATATAGCCTAAAATTTCACCCTATGTTCATTTATAGTCCATTTGGAAGCATTTTTCTCTAGAATATTCTTATTATAATTTAATATTTTTTAGAAATTCCAAAAACGCCCCTCTCCTCCACTTATAAATACCACCCCTCCTCACCCCTTATCCTCACACTTTCCAAGCCTTTACTCCTTCCAAATATCTTCCAAAAACTCTCCTACCCACTATCCTCATGTCCAAGTTCTTCTATTCTCACCAAAAGATCAATTCTAAGTTCCTCAAGGGGTCCTTCAAAGAGATGGTATTCAAGAGGTAACATTCTCAAACTACCTATTTTAATTTCTTTTATTCTTATAAATTCTCCTCACTTATTTCATACATTAAAGAATAATAACTATAGTATCATGTATATACTGTAATTTTATATTTCTAATGGAATATCTTTTATTCATCCCTTTTTCTCATTTCCTCTTATTCAAAGAAAGAAAACCATTGTCCAAATTATGGCAGTTAACCGTCTCTGTGGATGATGTGTTTTTATTTTCTATTAAATCCTTTGAGGATGGTTAGAAAACTATTATTATGGTTAAATAAGATTTTAATAAGTATATTATAACATATTTAATGTTTTTTAACTAATATATAGACACAAAATTAATTAAAATGAAACTAATGTGTGTTGGTTGGAAAACCTCCCAAAATAAACTAAGAATTTATCATTAACTTTTTGTCAAATGAATCATCCTTATGTCATAAAATAAAATGTTATAAGTAGATATTTATACTTAGGTAAGTTTATTAATACCATTTTATTTAACTTCTTTAATATTATTACCATTCTATAATAACCTTCATAATTATACACAAGTGAACCAACCATGAAACCTTGAAATGAACACTCTTGAAATAAAGAAATTTTACCTTATAACTAATCAAAATAGAGATAAATGAACTTAATAAAATTATAATAAATAAAATACATGTGTAATAGTTTCTTAATTAATCAATCAATGAATCTAATTTTATTATCCATGGAATTAATTACAAATGGATAATGCATTTGGGTATAAGGTAATAGATCTCTTCGAACCTCCATATTTCTTTTGGGTTATGCTTTCTCTCTATTTTCCTCAATTTATCTCTTAATTATTTGTATATAATTATTCTATATTTTGTTTATATATACCAAACATATTTATGTATCTCAATTCATCTTTATTTTGTGGGAAATTACTTATTTTATAAGGTTCCCTTCTCAATTCCTCTTGATAAGCAAACACGAATAAGGGAATTTCTCTATTTCTTACCCATTTTCTATTATACTCCATAAAATGATTTAAACCTTTAATATTTTTATAAAATCAATCAATTTATAATGAAAAATTATTTTCATTCATTTTTGGTTTTATGAAAACAATTACATTGTTATCCTCTTTAAAGAATCTTTATTTTTTTCCCTAAAACCACATTAAAGTGGCACATTTTTAAAGTTACCTAACCATTATTTTTCATGTTTTCACTTCAATTGAAAATAATTATTATTGATAAATTATTATATTTCCTTTATTAATTTATAATTATTATTTAATCCCTCCTTTCATGAATAACATTATGATACACCCTTTGGTTTTGCCTTATGACATGATTACGAAACCTATTTCATTCTATGTTTAACCCTTATATTTATTTATTATGTTTGATTCTTTATGTGGCACACATATACATGAACATGTTATGATGGGTGCACCTAGATAGCACTCTCATGCATTGGGTAATGTTTTAGTCTCATGAGATGTTATGTATGGGATTAGGGAGTAAATCTAATCCATTATGGGACTCTGACCACCATGTGATATAGTCTTAGAAGTTAGCCTTGAATCATGTTTATGTCAAGTTATATATTTTTTCCACTTTCCTATATTTCCATGATCCTATGATTCCATCTTCTATATATTATGCTTTTATATGTTTATTCATTATCCATTAATTTTATGTTATCATGTTATGCCTTATAACTCATGTGATATGCTTTATTACCATGTTTATTCCCTTACTGGGATTTTTAGCTCATCAATTTTGTCTGTGTATTCCCTAGGTTATCCTATGTAGTTTTAGGAGCTTAAATAGAGTTAAGATCTCATTAAGTAGATTGACAAAAATATGTTTTATTTTAGTTTCATGATTTCTATTTATGTACCTATTCTTCCAAAGACACTAGACTTTTTTATCCTTGGTTTTTATGTAATGGATCACTATGCCTAAAGTCATGTAATAATATGTATAAAAGAATTTGGTTTCTATAGTTGGTATCAGATAATGGTCTACTTATTTTTGGGTATTAGTATTAGAAAACTTTTTTAATAACCCTAGGTATAATTATATCACTATGGATAACCTAGATTGAAACTTAGGGAATCACAAGTTATGATAGACTTTTAGTTTAAAATTTTATCCTTATATTTTCATAGTTAAATTTTTGTATGCTCATTAGCTAAGTATTCAAGCCCCCCATAATTTTATTTTTTTCATTTTTAGTTAATTTATATAAAGAGGAGAACTTGTGTTAACAACCAATGTGATGGGATATGTGATGATTTCCCTAATGAGATTCCAAACCTAATTAGAACGGGTTCTCATAACTTCGTGATAGTACTGGCTCAATTGGATCACATTATGAATAATAACTTGAATCATGTGGAACTCACTCCTTATAAGAAAGAAAAAGTTGTGGTTGAATCATTTATGTAACAAAGGCCTCTAATATTTAGTGTATATTTTGATCCCTTCATCACAAAACAATGAATTAACTCCATTGTGAACATATTCTCAGTCCTCTAGTTCTTAGAATAAGAAAAATTCATGTTAGTGGTCTATCGTTTTGATGGGTAAGTTGGTCAGTGGTGAAAAATAATCAAGAACATGAAGTATAAAGGGGAAGTTGATTCCAAGTATTTGGAAGGATTCAAGGAAATATTTTTTCATAAATATTTTCCAAAAAAAAACTCTTTCTTAAGATGGAGATGGAGTTCCTAGGACTGAAGAAAAAGTAAGATGAGTCTATTGAGGTGTACATGGAAAACTTCACAAGTATTTCATGATACACCTATGGATTTATCATAAAGACCAAAAGAAAAGGGGATATCTTATTTAGTGGATTAAATCTCAGACTATAAAAATCTTTAGAGATTTTAGACTTTAACATCTATAAGAAGATTTTTCATTGTGTCCTTAAGGTTGAGATGGAAATTGGAGACTCTCAGTGGTTTCTTAATCCTAGAGATAAAAAGTGTGAAATTGAGTTTAATATGGTAGGATCAATAGATTAATCCCATTAAGGAAAGAAAATACATCATCCCATGTGTCAAATGTCACGAACCATACCCCAAGGCCCATGTCATGACTACCCCAAGCCCACCTTACATAATCCAGGAGCTGGAGACTAGCACTGAGTATGCATATCTCAAAAAGGGAAGGCATTGCCTTTAAACCTATACACGTGCACAATGCTCAAACTGTGGAAAGTAAACACATAGTAAACAAAAAAATTCACTGAGACAACTATTGAGATTACAGTACAAACTAAAAGTACAAAGGGGTCATAATACAATCCCAAAACCATAAATAAAAGTACAACTTTTATGGTTTATCTGCTCGAGACCATACTTGTAGGGTAGGTGAAGGGTAGCTACCTATAGCCGTAGAAGTATGTCTGTTTATTCCATCTCACTGAGCACCACCTAGTCCTGGACCTCCAAGGTCTCTGTAGAAGCATAAATCACCTACAAGAGACACAACATGTGCAGGGAAGCCCATGCAGGGGTGAGTAACACAGTACTTATTAGGGACCCCAAACCACAAAGGAAATACCACAAAGTAAGACCACAAAGTAAAGATATCTCACACTAGGTATAACTCAAAGTATAGAAAGTAAGATTATCAGTCATAAATCTAAATCATCTTATACTGCTGAGTCACTCATCCTTGATGAGTCATTGAGGTTTTCTCAGCTAATAGATCAATAAGATCCACTAGGATACTAGACCATTGAGGTCCTATGAGCTATAGGACCACTGAGGTTCGCTGAGCTACTGGATACCTAAGGGTTGCTCAGCTACTGGACCACTGAGTTCTGCTCTGCTACTGGACAACTAAGGCCCACTAAGCTATTGGACCACTTAGGTCCACTTATCTACTAGAGCATTGAGGTATGATGAGATATTATACCACTGAGGACTGCTCAGTTATTGGACCACCAAGGTCCTACTTGTCATATCCTTCGTGTCACAGCCAGCCATAGGATTCTATCTCTCCAACATGCTTGATTCAGGTAGAATAAATTACTCAAGACATCAGTTGTATATTGACTACTAAAAAAACTCACTTAAATTACACCCAAACGACCATCTTGTTGCAATGGTCCCAACGCCACAGACGGTGCGTCAATCAGACACCCAGTCTGAAAGATATTGGTGTTTTAGTAAATAGGAGTCGGTTACATCCGGGTCTGGTCCAACTTGGTCAGACCGACCCGACCAACCCAGCCCAGGGGTCCCACATGACCCAACCCGATTTGGCCGCCTTGACCCAAACTAGTTGGGTCTGGGCCGACCTGGTCTGCCCTAGCCAAGTGGTCAGGTCCAGTGGGCCTTGCTGGACCTGACTTAGTTCGGTCGTGGGTCTAGCCCACCAGGTAGCCCAGAAACCTGGTTCTCATCTGGTCCAGTCCAACTTAGTTGGACTGATTCTAACTAGTCGGGCCACCCAGTGGCTCGGTTTCCCATCTAGCCCAGCCCACAATTTGGTAGGCCAGTTCTTCTCTAGCCTGGGCCACCTAGTGGCCCAGTTTACTCCATCGGCCCGACCCGCATTGGCGGGCCGGCTTAGGTCCAGCCCAGACGCCCGCTAGTGTCCGGTTTTCATAGCCATGCAGTAGGATGAGGTCGGCTGCCTCCCTCTACATGTGGTCTAGTGTGGACCACCTACCATAGTATGTTGCGGCCCGCCCTGCATTCCAGTGCATGTCGTAGCCCGCCCCATGGTCTACTCCACCTGACGCGGTACCCAACTGGTTTTGCTACCCTGAGCTATTGCATCCCCTACTGGTCGCGGCTTCTACTGCCTCGGTACACCACCTCCCACCTACGGTTGCCACCGCGGGCCACTGGACTTGTTTTGGTGGTCCGTTTCCCGATCTGTCTGCACTTCTGAGCTTCTTGGGCGTCTTCGTCATTACCATGTACTCTTCACCATTTTTCCATCGCTCGGGGGGTCTGACCTCATTTGGAATCCCCCCAGAAAAGATCTGATGTGACCTCATGGGCCCATCATTAAAGAACAAGGAGAGGGAGGATCACAAAGAACAACCAATGAACAAACCATCCTCTGTTCGTGTCAGCTTGGAATTGTTCTTTTCAGTAGGATTATGAAGCATAAATATAAATCACTAATATTTAATTCCTATAACCAATCCCACAATAAATATTTCCCAATCCCGCAAGAAGAACCGATCCGCATATCAACTTGTTTGAGAGTTGATATGCGTTCTTCATTTAGAGGGGAGAACAAGGGAAAAGAAATCACTAATATTTAAACCCCTATTTGGGAAAAAAGATCAGTGAAGGAAGATCACCCATCATTATTCATCGATCTCTAGTTATGATTCACTCTCCAAGGGTATCATTTCTACTTTCTGATTCAGCAGAGTTTGTCGTTGGAGAGGTTTCTTTCGTCGTTCGTCATAGGAATTCAAGGGTTGTTCATCAAACCTGAATCCATGTTTATTTAAAGAAGGAAGATACATTGCGCATTGTAGTGTCACTGTGTTGATTCATTAATGATGTTCATTAATGGATTCAGTGTCACCTCATCATTGTACTGATGTGCTGACAAGTCTCTGTGTAATGATGAAGAGAGAATAATAAAATAACTTTATAAGTTATTTTATTTTTCTTCTCAAGGTCCCGAAAAATATATTTTTCGGTCAACCCATGTTGGTCGATGTTAGGACCTTATTAGAAAAATCCTAACACTCTGAGTTCAATGGTGCCCATAGATTTTTGATCTAGGCACCGGTTTAAAAGTTATAAAAACCTGATCTCATGATTATTTAATGAACTTTAAAAAATAGTTTGAAAATACATTCTGGCCACTCCAGGTCTCAGAATCACATGTCGTATCAGAGCCTGGTCTCGAAATAATCCCATTTAATTTTTCAAAAACATTTCATGGAATTCAAGGGTATTACATCAAAATTTTAAGGAAAATCATCCTAGGAACTATCTAAAGGGAACCGGGATATGCTTAAAATGTTGAAAAGAGGGGCATTAGGAAAATCATTGTTGAAGGTATTTAAAGAATCCCACTAATGTGGAAGAAGTAAGGAAGTTTCATATCAATAGTCAGCCTATAGTATATTGTTTCAACTGCAAGGAACATGGGAATTATTCGATCCAATTCCCTAAGCCAAGGGTTTTCATAGACAATCAACGAAAACAACCTACAAGGAAGTAGGGAAGGGAATATGCTATCACTATTATTGAGGTGGAGCCCAATAATGATGTTTTGATGGGTACACTAGTTATTAATTCAAGAATAGGAAACATACTTTTAGATTTTGATTTTACACATTCTTTTATATCTTTCAAGTTTAGTATAACTATTCAAACACCACCACAAAATATGGAAGTTGAGTTATCTATGAGAACAGCGAATGGGTAAATTATTGTATCTAAAGTATATAACTTCTCTCTGATAAACATTTGTGTAATTAAACTCCAATAAAATCTCATATTACTTACTTTGGGGGAGTTTGATTCTATATTGAGCATGGATTAATTGTCTTTATAGAAATACAACATCAACTATTGGAAAATGGAGATCACTCTACACATCCCGAGGCATCCTCCAATTCTATACAAATGTAAAGAGGGGGATGGATATCCTTTGGAATATTCCTATAAATCATGGATACTATTTCATTATGATCAAGCATAAGTAGCTCAAATGATTGAGACAAAGTAGAGAATCATGCTTGAAGACATGTCCATTATGAGGGACTACATTGATGTGTTCCCTAAAGAATTACCCAGTCTTCCTCCTGACTGAAACTTTGAGTTTGTAATTGAGCTTATACCTAGATCTATACCCATATCAAAGACTCCTTATAATATGGCCACCATTGAGTTGGAATAATTAAAGAAGCAATTATAAGTGAATCTAGACAAGGGTTTCATATGCCTGAGTGCTTCACCATGGGGTGCACTAGTCCTCTTCATCAAGAATAATGATGAATTAATGAACCTCTATATTTATTACCATGAGATTAAAAAACATGATAAATAACACATATACCCTTCCATAGATATATGAATTATTCAATCAACTACATGGGGCTAAGTATTTCTCTAAGGTAGGCCTTCGATCGTGATATCACCAATTAAAGGTGAAGAAAGAAGATATTCCCAAAACTTCCTTTTGAATGAGGTATAGACACTATGAGTTGATATTGATTCCATTTGGACTCACTAATTATCTATCAATATTCATAAACTTAATGAATAGAGTCTTTATATATTACCTTGATAAATTTTTGGTGGTCTTTATAGATGATATTTTAATATACTCCAAAAGAAAGGAGAAACATGAGGATCATTTGAATATTGTGCTAAAGACTTTGTGAAGGGGGGGAAATATGAAAAGTATATTAAATGTGAGTTCTAGATGGAGTAATTATCATTCTTGGGGCATGTTATCACCATCAAATGGATATTGTGGACCTTTTTAAGACAAAGGCAATTAAGGAGTGGCCCAGACCAGCATCTGTAATGGAGATCCATATTTTCCTTGGTTTAGGTGGGTATTATCAATGATTTTTGAGAAAATTATCATGATTATAAAACCCACTAAATAAGAATACTCGTAAGGTATTAATTTTTTTCTAGACTAGTGAATGTGAAGGCTACTTCAAATAGTTAAAAAAGAGGCTTACCACTGCACCAGTACTTACACTTCCCACAAGTGGGGAACTCTTTCTGGTATACAGTGATGCCTCAAATAATGGATTAGGATGTGTACTAATAAAAAGGAAAAGTAGTATCCTATGCCTCAAGGCATCTGAAATTTCATGATAAAAACTATCCTATGCATGATCTGGAGTTGGCGGTTGTGATTTTTACATTGAAAATCTAGATGCATTATCTCTATAGGGAGAAGTGTGAGATATATACTGATCACAAGATCCTAAAATATATATTCACATAGAAGGATATTATTATTCACCATAGAATATGGTTATATCTCATAAATTATTATGACTGTACAATGCACTACCATCTTAGTAAAGAAAATAAAATGACAGATTCTCTATATAAAAGGGATCCTGCAACTTTATAAATGATTATAATTGAGAAGGATCTAATATTATTAATCTTGCAAAGGATAGACATGGTAATAATAAGGAAAGGAACATAATCATTATTTCTCAACCATCCCTTATGGAAAAAATAAAGTATTCTCAAAGAGATGATGTGGAAATTAAAAAGAAGGTGGAAGCTATCAGAAATAAGAAATCATCAGAGTTCAAAATTGATGATGAATGAGTCGTAAGATTTGGGATATGACTATGTATACCCTAAAATCTTGAGATAAATAGGGATATTTTGAATTATTCACATAGATCAACCTTCTCCATCCACCCAAGGAGCACAAAGATGTATTGAGAACTCCGAGAGCATTATTGGTAGGATAGTATGAAGAAAAAGATAGCTAAATATACAACAAAGTTCCTAGTATGTCAGCAAGTGAAGTATGAAAGGAAAAAAGTCTAAGGGGATGATAAAACCATTACCTATACCTACATGGAAATGGAAAAACATTTCTATAGACTTTTTCACTGTAATTTAGAAGAAATATAGAGGAAATAATGTTATATGGGTTGTTGAGGATCTTCTTACAAAGACAACTCACTTTATTGAAATTTGAGAGGAATTATCACTCAATCAACTTTCATAAATATACATCAGATAAGTGGTTATGCTACATGGAGGGACATTATCAATTTAATCTGATCAAGATCTTAGATTTACCTCTATGTTATAGAAAAGTATCTAACATTCTCTAAACACTAAGTTGAACTTCAGTATGTCTTATCACCCTCAATCTAATGGCCAGTCTGAGTAGGAAATTCTAACACTGGAATACAAGTTGAGAAAATTATTAATGGAATTCAAAGGAGGATGGGATCAGTATCTTTTACTAGTCGAGTTATCTTACAATAATAGTTTCCACTCAAGCATCCAAATGGATCCATATAAATACCTTTATGGAAAGAGAAGTAGAACACCTAAATGATGGGATGAAGTTCAATAAAGTCAGATGATAGGAACTAAAATGGTTGAAAAAATGGTATAAAATGTGAATGTTATTCAATATAAAATCAGGGCTGTCTAAATTTAACAAAATAGTTATGCATACAATCATCAACAAGAATTTTAGTTTGAGGTTGAAGATAAAAAATTCCTCTGTATATACCCATGGAAGAAAGTCATGAGATTTGAGAAGAAGGGAAAGAAAAGTCTTAGGTACATCGACCCATTTGGGATTCTTGATCACATCAGAGCTGTGGAATATCGACTAGCACTTCCACCAACCATGTCTCAATTGCATAATGTATTCCACATATCCCTCCTAAGGAAGTATATACCAGATCCCTCACATGTAATGAATTCAGAGGGGGTACAGTTGGGAAATTACCTCTCTTATGAGGAATGGTTGGTGAAGATCTTGTATTTTTTAGATAAATTTATATACAACAAGACCACTCACCTTGTTAAAGTATTATGGATGAACTAAAAATATGAAGAGGCTACATGGGAACCAGAGGAAGTGATAAAGGAGAAGTACCCTCACCTGTTTTCACCGTAGAAAGTAAAATGAAATTATGAGGTAAAGTTTCATAAGGGTGGAATAATTTAACATCCTAATATTTTTAATAATATTTCTCTTTAAATAATTTAATTTCTTCGGTAGCATCTGTTTCAGACAACCCTGAGTTTAAACAAACTGTGATATACTATTAAAATATTATTATTCTAACATGAACGTTATAAAATAACTGTTAAATTAGTGGGTATTAATAGTAATAACCATATTATGAAATATATTTATTTATTAATTCTTATGAAATAAACACTTAATTTTTAGTATAGTCGTTTTAATCTTCAAAAATATGTTTTCTTCAAAAAATGATTTTATTGCTTGATATGATTAAATAAATATAATTAATTTTGATAATTTTAGAAAAATTATTTGAAAAAATAAATTCATTTTTCAATTAATAATGAAAAAGTTATATTAGGATGTATTTTTGAGAATTTTCTAAAAAGTTTGAAATTTTAATGAATAATGAAAATACTGATTTTCATTGAAAACTTTATTTTCTTTTAAAACAATTAAAAAGTAAAATTTAATTTTGGATTAGTTTTAAAATTTAATTAGTTCCTTTTGATTATAAATAATCTAATTTTTTTCTTTTAAATTAATTTTATACATGAATTTGTTATAAAAAACATTTTATACTTAAAAAGGGCATTTTTCAAGAAAAAAATGTTTTTCATTACGTTTTTCTGGTTTTGTATTAAATTAAATTCTTCCAATTACTTGTTTTGGATTTTGAAAAATGGATTCCATATTTTTAATCATGATTTCTAAATTTTTTAAATAGAAACCTTTTATTTTTTGTTAATATGAATAATAACCTTAGTAATTTTTTGTAACCATGGTTAAGGATAAATCTAGTAATTAAGGATAAAAATAATATGATAGGGATTATAAAATGACCCTAACACTTTCCCCAATTTTATTATATGATTAATTTTTTACCATAAAAATTCATTAGTCAAATTCATGACCTTTTAGAGTCACTTGTTTTACATTAAGTCCCTTATAGTATTTTATTTAATGAAAAGTCAAAGATGTCACTCTATTACTTTTAATAAGTATAACATTTTTAGTATGTGTTTATCAAGAATATTTGTTCAACCATAAAAAGTATTTTGAAATATAAAATATTTTTCTTCACTGTGGTAATTTATTTTTAATTTTTAGGGAAGTAATAATTACATTAAATGCTTACATGATGATGATGCGGTAATTATTAAATTAATGGAGAAATCAAATAAATGATATTAAAATTATTAAAATAAATATAATTTGAGAAATTTAAGGTGATCCACGAATTATCTAGATTAACATTACATGTTTGGGATATAATAAAATAGTTTTTTTAAATTTTACTTATTGTCTTGATGCTTTCAAAGTTGTAGTAATGAATAGTATCCAAATTAACAATAATGATATTTTATGGGATTAATATTTTATTAAATTAGTTTAAAATTATAAAAATCTTAAATAATGAAAAAGGGGGTAATATATGGTCTATAATTTCACCCTATGTTCATTTATAGGCCATTTTAAATCATTTTTCTCTAAAATAGTCTTATTATAATTTAATATTTTAACAAATTACAAAAACAACCCTCTCCTCTCCTTATAAATACCACCCCTCATCACCCATTCTCACAATTTCAAATCCTTGAAGATTTTTAAATATATGAAAAATACTATCATACCCACTCCACCCATTTCTAAGTGCTTCTGGTCTCACTAAAAGATCGATTCCAAGTTCCTCAAGGGGTCCTTCAAGGAGGTGACATTCAAGAGGTAACATTCTCAAACTACCTCTTTTAATTTATTTTCTTATTCTACCTTCTCCTCACCTATTTTATCCATAAAATAATAATAACTCTAGTATCATTTATATATTGTAATTTTATATTGGTATTGTAATATCTTCTATTCATCCCTTTTTCTCATCTCCTCTTATTCAAAGAATTGAAACCACTTTCCAAATTATGGTGGTTAACAATCTCCATGGATAATGAGTTTTTGTTTTCCATTAACACCTTCAAGTATGATCATAAAAATATTATTATGGTTAAATAATATTTTAATAATTATATTATAACTTATTTTATATTTTGTAACTAATAAATATACATAATATTAAATAAAATGAAACTAATGTGTGATGGTCGGAAAACCCGCCAAAATAAACTAAACATTTATCATTAATGTTTTATCAAATGAGTCATCCTAATATTAGAAAAAAATGATATATGGGACCATTTAAACATCTGTAAGTGTATTAATACCATTTCATTTCACTTCTATAATATTATTCTCATTCGAAAAGAAACTCCATAATTATACACATGCGAACCAACCATGAAACCTTGAAACAAACACTCCTATAATGACGAAATTAAACCTTATAACTCATTGAAATGAACATAAATGAACTTAATAATATTATAATAAATAAAATAAATATGTAACAGGTTTTTAATTAAGTAATTTATGGATTTAATTTTATTTTCTAGGATATTAAGTGCAAGTGCATAATGCATTCGGACATAAGGTCAGGGATCTCTTCAAACCTCTATATTTTCTTTGGGTTATGCTCTCTCTATTTTCCCCAATTTATCTCTTAATTATTATTATATACTTCTCCTATATTATTCATATATATACCAAACATATTTATTTATCTCAATTCATCTTTATTGGGTGTGGAATTACATATTTTATACGATTCCCTTCTCAATTCATTTAGATAAGCAAACACAATTAAAGGGAAATTCTCCGTTTCTTACCCATTTTCAATTATACTTTATAAAATTATTTAAACCTAAAATATTTTTATAAAATAACTCAATTTATCATGAAAAACTATTTTCATTCATTTCTAGTTTTATGAAAATAATTATGCATTTATCTTCTTTAAAAACTCTTTATTATTTTTCCTAAAACTACGTCAAAGTGGCACATTTTTAAAGTTACCTAACCATTATTTTTTATTTTTTCACTTATATTGGACATAATTATTCATTATTTATTCTTATCTTTCCTTTATTAATGTAAAAGTATGATTTAATCCATTATTTAATGAATACCATTAGGATACACCATTTGGTTATGCCTTATGACATGATTACAAACCCCATTTATTTCCATGAGTAACCCTTAAGTTTATTCCTTATGTTTTATTATTTATGTGGAACACATGTGAATGAATATGTTATGATGGTTGCACCCAGATAGTGCTCTAATGTATTGGGTAATGTTTTAGTCTCATGAGATGTTATATATGGTAATAGGGAGTAAACCTAATCCATTATAGGACATTTTCTACCATATGATATAGTCTTGGTAGTAAGCATTGACTCATGTTTGTGTCATGTTATATATGGATTCCACTTTAATATGTTTTCATGATCATATGATTCCATGTTCAATATGTTATGCTTCCATGTGTTTATTCATGATTCATTACATTTATGTTATCATGTTATGCCTTCTAACTCATGTGTTATGCTTAATTTACGTGTTTATTCCCTTACTAGGACTTTTAGCTCATCCCTTTTGTCTATGTATTCCTTAGGTTATCTTATGCAGTTTTAGGAGCTCAGAGGTAGTTAGGAGCTAATTAATGAGATTAACAAAAAGATTTTTTATTCTAGTTTCATGATTTCTATTTATGTACCTAGTCTCTCAAAGTCACTAGAATTTTTTATCCTTGGTTTGTATTTAATGGATAATTATGCATAAATCATGTAATAATATGTGTAAAAGGATTGGGTATATATAGTCTTGATGGTTATTATTTTATGTGGTATGTTTAAATATTATCAATGATTCTACTATAATTATGATTTATTATGTTCATTTTTAATTTATATCTTCTTTTTTTTCTAGTTAATGGCATGTTGTGGTCGATTCCTATAAGAACCCAGTTCTTCATTGAGGTGTAGATCCTTTAAATTCAGGAAATTTTTAGTTTAAATTTTTAAATAGGTACTAATGTGAATTCTCGTTGAGTTCATGGAGGTGTCAAGGGTGTATGGGGTTGGTTAGAAGCCCGAAACCCAAGTTCTGGGGTTAAATAAGCCTGGTGCATGGTTAGTGCAAAACGTATGGGGTGGGATTCATGCTTGTAAAAATTCATGTAAGTATGGATAGTGGGTAGATATAAGACGTATGGTTATAGAAAACCATGAAATTTAGGGTGCATGGTTGTACGGCCATGTCTTTAATTTTGATAGTGAATACTTTCATGGTTTGATCACAGTTAGACAAGTTGTGCAAGGAAACTGTGTGGGGTTCCCCTCCCTATAGAAAAGCATAAAATATTGGTACAAGGTTTGAAAAACCATGTGGAACCATATTTTGGGTGAATTTACCAATATTCCCCCAACTTAATTCTTATATCAATTCTAATTTCCTATTCTTTTCCCACACAAAAAAACTCACCTATTAGAAGCCCTCTTGGGAGACTATTCTATGAAGTTGGAGATCTCTTGCATCCAAGCTTATATTCAAGGGCTCTTCATCTCATTGGATCTGCATCGGTAAGATATCCATTCATGTTTATCCTTTCTTCTTTGTTTTGGTATCGAGTGGGCAATTTAGGTGTAAGATAATTTTCCCTATTTTTAGGTTCCTCATTCATTCTTCAATTTTATCTCGATCTGAGTCGAATCAGGAGATGATACTAGATGATCTATCCACTATAGAACAAAGTTGGTTGGTCTCATTCTTTTTGTTAAAATTAAAAGTGTTTATATATATGTCATTGTGTCGCATGACCAATATTTGGAGTTTCAACCTTAAAATAGATTATAATCCTAGAATTGTATTTTTAGGCATGGCCCATGTGATTAATAAGTCATGTTGATAAATGTTAAATAGTTAAGAACCTCGAATTAGAACCACCCCTTTGGGTGGGTTGTTAAACAAATAGACCATTATGATGGCCTTTGGAATTGTATTCTTAGGGTGTTCCCTTTTACCCCTAGCCTTGGGATGTCAAATGTGAATTGAATCCATGTGAGTTGAATTGTGATATCAATTGTAATTGAATTGATTAATGGTAAGGGATGAAATGACCATGACCCTTGGACTTTTATATTTAATGGCTTGTTTAATCATGGCATTCTTGTGATAATGTTTTTTGTATGTAAGTGATTGAGAGGTAATCCTTCTAAGCTTAGCTCATGCCTTTAGCCACCTTTTAAGGTGTGGTGTAAATGAATTATTCTTGATGGTGACCTTGACATGGTTAAATGGAATTGATTAAATGATGTTGATTAAATGTTATTGAATTATTATGAATATGCATTTTATGAAACATTTATTCAATGATGAATGTCATGGATGAACTCATTTAGATTTTACCATGCTTATGCCCGAGTGACACGTGGAGTCCTTTCATGGACTACTAAGAACGAACTCATAAGGGATGACTATTATATGTCAAGTGATACTTGGATTACATATGGATTGTGAAGGAAGGAATCAAAGAGAATTTGATCATATATGCCAATGTTGATACTTGGGATCCCTTAGTAGACCACTAAGGACGGACTCGAATGGAAAGGATGTTATACCTCACCAAGAGTGATACCTAGGTTATTGTGAGAATCACCACAGATGGGATTGTAAGGTGTTGTTTTATATTATACCTATAGAAATACATAGATTCCAAATTAGGAACTCAAAGTATGGGATCAGGTTCATAATTGAACAAATATTGAAATAAAATTTATGACATGTCTACCAAGACAAAGCACAGGCTTTGATTTGGTCTTTGTTTGTACTTTTTTGGATGGACTGTTTACGCATCCTTTGAACAAGTTATCACAGGGGGCGTTGGGCATTATGATAGGTATCAATACTTACTTAAATGACATTAAATAATTAAATGAACTTGTTTATAAATGAGAAATAGGAATTTATAGGATATTTACTTTCAATACTTCCTTTACTTGTTGTATTTTTGCCTGGACATTGATGTTATATATATATATTCCCTGATTGGATATCACTAGACCTTAGGAGGTTACCTATTGGGATTATGTCTCATACCTTGTTCAGGCCGCCTTGGGTACCCAAACAAATTATATGATCGGAGGTATGGATAAGGGAAAGCACCCTGATACATGTTCTTGATTACTGCTTGGGAGTAGTGGAGCATGGGACTGAGTTGAGACTTGTGATGCTAGTTGGGATAATTTTAGTCTTTTTGTAATTTTTTTCCATGTATTGTACACCTGCCCTGTATACATGTTTTCACTACTTTATTAGACACATGAAATGTATCATCATCATTGTGTATGAGTTCCTTTTGGAATTTATATATATTCTTGTTGTGTATCTATTGTTAGACTGTTATTACTACTTCTGTTATTGTATGTCATTGTATTTCCATTGTGCTACAATCTGATGATGAGGGCATAGTCTCCCCACTAACACACCTAGGCTCTCACTGCTAGTCATCAGCCTCTGGTGTTTTGGGAGATACGCTTGAGTCCATGTGTCCAACTAGGATTAGGTCATTATTGAGTGGAATCCAGGTTTGTGATGTTATAGTTTCAGTTGATGACATGATATGGCAGTATATGGATGTGGTGGAGGTCATGAGATGGATGTATACTAGTTAGGGGTTGTTATTGTTGGATATATTTTATATGTATATATTTATTATTTCTATATCAATACATTTAGGGGTGATAAAGATCAGGCGTTCATGCACCTAATGTAGGGTGCATTATTTGTTATGGGATATTCGGCCCATTTTACTGAGCTCTAACACTTCAAACTTATTTTGATGGGTTACAAGTTATCTAAAGTTAGGCGATTCGAGGATGTTCTTGGGTATGACATCAAATCACAAGTGAATTTCCTTTGGTTGACTAACATTTATAGAATAATGAATTGGGAACTTCTCACAGATCGCAACATGAGAAAGTATGGGGGTGTGATCTAGGTCAGTTCGGAATCTCGATCTAGTACTACATCGAGTGGTAATAGGAAACATTGTATGGAGATTCCACATGGTGATATTAGAAGTCAGAGAACATACTCAGGTAGATAGGTGAGGTGTTACCAGTGTAGTAGGCTAGGACATACGAGACCTCAGTGTGTGAAGGAACCAGTCGAGTGTCGATCTTGTAGAAAGACGGGTCATCTACAGTGCTTCGGTAGAACCTTTCCTCAAGAAGCCAATGAGAGATGGTTGGTATCGACTCCTTGTTCAAGAACAGGGCCAGAAACTTCTCATCAGGCAGGGAGATGGAGTATAATTTTCCTATTAGGCCGAGGTGGTGGTCGTGGTCATGGTAGTCATACCCCAGTTTTATAGTGATAGCAGAGCAGATCCGCTCAGGGTATCCAGGAAGTATCATAGGGTTGAGGTTCATGCTAGATATACATAGTGTAATAGACCCTTGAGAAGGATGATCTTATACCTTATACTATTAGAGGTACTATTATAGTAGCATCTACTTTAGCTTTATGCTTTTTGATATAGGGGATTCACATAGCTTTATATATGTGACCATTGTGGAGATCCTTGGACTAATTTTTTATACTTATGATGTCTTCATGATGTTTGACACTTTGTTGTGGATTATAATGGAGGATGTACATCAGTACAGGGAGTTACCCTTGATATTGGTAGGTTTCACTTCATATGAGACCTCTTTGTCCTCAAGATGATAGATTTTGACATCATTCTTAGTATGGACTGGTTGGTACCCTTTCATGATTTCATTTATTTTTATCACCGCAAGGTGACCTTCACATCACTAGAGGATGGAGAGTTTATTCACAAGGGTGAATAGGATGTTTAGGTGATTCGAGTTGGACCCAAGAATTGTGGGTTGGGAGGGATGATAGACCAGATTGTGAGTTTATATATGGATGATCGGGGAACTTTTTAGAAATATTTCTCTCTAGTAGTTGATTATTTCAGGGATATTTTTTCAGATGACTTTTCTAGATTACCTCTGATGATAAAGGTAGATTTCTATATCAATCTAGTTCTAGGAGCTTCATCAGTATCCATTCCTCCTTATAGGATTGATATTGCTGAGATGCATGAGATCAAGAGGCATTTTGATGATTTAAAGTCAAGGGGTTTATTCGACCCAGTACTTCTTTGTGGGTTTCACTGGTCATTTTTGCAAAAAGGGTAGATAGAACTCTTAGGATATGTGTAGATTAGTGGAAATTAAACCAACTGATAATTAATAACTGGTATCATCTACCATGGATAGATGATCTTTTTTACTAGCTTCAAAGATCTTGGGTTTTCTCAAAGGTTCATGTGAGATTTGGTTATCATAAGGTGTGTTTAAGACCATTAGACATACCTCGCACAACCTTTCATATCAGTTATGGTCTATATGAGTATTTGGTTATGTAGTTTAGTATTGATGCACCCGATTTGTGTATACATTTTCACATACCTTATTGAAAAATAAGAACAAGTTTTCAGAAATTATTTATTTTTTTGTGGAAAAATACTTTGATTTTGGTGATCTTATTCATTTTCAGGAGATTTATGGCCAAATACACAAAATGGGGGAGAAATGAGCAAAATTTACAAACTACACAGCGTGTACTTATACACATGTTGTGTACATTCAAACTCAGACACGGATTGACCAGTATAAGTACATTCCCAAGTAACCAGAAGCTGGTACACGCCGTGTTCACACTTTACACGCCATTTACACCCTTCTAGAAGTGGTTGGAGGAAGAGAAGAAGTCTACACGCCCATATGGTTGGCTGATGGAGACACGCTGTGTTCAACCTATACACATCATGTATACCGTTCTAGAAGAGGTTGGTGGCTGAAAAATGCGACTACACACTGTGTATGGCGGTACTACACGTTGTGTATATCTACCTACCAAGCGGCGCCATGTTCCAAGTCAAAGACAGCATGTTAGACCTCCTACCAGCGAAGAAAACAATGACAAAAGCGCATTGACAAAAGTACATGTCGTGTACTTTTTCCACACGCCGTGTAGTTGTATTTCCTATAAATAGATACTTTGGCCTCTGGTTCCAAAAAAAGGAGTGTGTGGAAAGGAAGGGTTGAAGTTCCGAAGGAAAGAAGCTCTACTACCATACTACCGTCATTCTACCATCTACCGAAGAATCACTCCCTCCTCGAATTTTCAAGCATGATCACATCAGGTATCAAGGGTTTTGTGTTTATCTTTTCCGCTATGTGTAACTAAATACCCAGTGTGTTTGGGTTGTGGGAGATGATGATTTTTAATTTAAATTAGTTGTTCTGAATGTGTTTATTCTATTAACTCCCTCTTATTCTTCTTAAATCACTTCATCTTATCACTAAAAATTCTGAACCAGACCAAGGGCAGAATTTTCAAGGATTCAAAAGTAGAATAACAATGAATAGTTTCATGATCATTGGAAGTATTCGTTGACTCAAAATGGACTAAGACAAATAAAGAACTATAAAACACTAACAATCAGACCAAGGAGTTAGTTTCTCCAGCTCTAAATATAAGTTTACTAGAACAAGGAAACTTTATTACAAATTTAAATCCAGAGTGTTGGGTTATTATGAACAAAACAACCTCATAATCAATTTGATTTAATAATCAACCTCTCATAAATACACAACCCTAACGCATTTCTCCCTTTATTTGCATCAAAAAAAAATTCACATATTTTCCTTTATTCATTAAGTAATTTATTAAAGAAACTTAAAACCAGTTATTCTTTTTATCCAAAAAAAAATCAACTTTTAATTCAGCACACTTCACTAAGACAAAAATACAAATTAGTTAAGCAAAGACAAAAATAACTCTTTTTTCCCTATGGATCGACACCTTACTAGTATTATACTCGTTAGGGTATAAATAATTTGGGACACCGATAACATACCTTCGGTGAAACGACTGACCAAATTTTGGCGCCGCTGCCGGGGAGTTAAGTAAAGTTAATTTTGTCCTTGTTTTAATTAATTTTGTATCAAATTTTAGTGAAAATAAAAATCATAAATTCCCATAAATCTATTTTCTAATATCATTTATGTGTATCTTTCTTTTTCCTCATTTAGGCTTGGTGTGTTTTGTATTGTGTGGGTTGTTAGGTGTATGAGCGGCTACCTCACACATTCCAAGAACACTAAGGCATCAGGGTTTTTCCTAGTTGACCCAGAGATCGAACGGACACTTTTGAGATGCCAACAAGCACTAATGACCGAGCACAATCACAACAATACCATGGCGCAGAACGAGGAAGGAAATCCAATTGATGTCCAAGGAGTTGGATAGGCATTAGGATTGGATGACAACCGGAACCAGCAAGATCCACTTGCTCAAGGGTGTGGCCCGCAGTAGCTCCAACAGTTTCAACCGGAGCGGATTCCATTTTTACACCTAGTTCGGGGGTCGTACTACGCCCCTCAAGAACAAAAATACATGCCAGCTCCACTCCCTCAACATCCACCTCTACATCATACTCTCATGGAGTACATCTTTCCATCTATCCACAGAGATAACACGGGCATTGATCATCCACCGGTGCAGGCCCAACACTTTGAGATCAAGCCTGCTATCATGAAGTTGATCCAAAAAAACCGTTCAGTTTGGCAGCTTGCCTAGTGAGGACCCCAATGCCCATCTCTCCAATTTTATGGAGGTTTGTGACACATTTCTCTACCATGGAGTGTCTACAGACACCATTTGTCTTAGCCTCTTCCCCTTCTCTCTAAGGGATAAGTTGAAAGAATGGATCAAAGGATTGCCACAACAATCCATCCTCATCTGGGAGGAGCTATCCCATGCATTCCTATCTAAATACTTCCCACCATCGAAGATGATGACTCTGCAGAACGAAATACATAACTTCCAGCAGCATGACGCGAAGTCATTGTAAAAATCATGGGAGTTCTTGAAGGAGATGTTGCGCAAATTCCCACACCACAGACTTCCACTTTGGATGCAGGTCCAAACCTTCTACAGAGGACTGACAATAAATAAAAAGTTTGTGGTAGATGTTGTTGCTGGAGGTACAGTAATGAGTAAATCCCCCAAAGAGCTTTTCAAACTACTGGAAGACATGTCTTCCAACAGATTACAGTGGAATTCTGAGAGGGGTACACAGAAATGAGGTATGAATTACATTAATGCTACTACTATGCTTGCTACCCGGTTGGACACTGTGTCCAAAAAGATCGATGCGCTCAATCTGAAGGGAACATCCCAAGTACATGCGGAAAACCATCCAGTGTGTAGAGAATGTGGTGATAACCACATCATGGGAGAATTCATGAGTTCTACTGGAGTCCCTTCAACAAGCGAGGTGAGTTATGTTTCCCAAAACTGAGGGCCAAACCAGTACCAACAGTATCAGAACCCATCCTGGTGTGATCAACAGAAATAGGTTGGGGCCAACAATAGTAGAATCTTCCGCCCTAGTGACTGCTCGGCTACAACCAGCTTCCTTTTTAGAACTAGTACCCGAGGCAGAAACAGCCCCAACAGGGCTCTTATCAGCATCAAGGGTATCAAAACCCTCACCCACAGTAGCCGCGGTAGCCACCACCTCTACCAACTCAACAACTACCTCAGCAGGAGAACACCTCAAGGTTAAAGGATCTCATGGAAAAATTTATATCTACTACTAAAACTAGATTTCAGAATCAAGATGCTTCTATTCGAGGCCTAGAGAACCAGATTGGTCAGCTGGAAAACCAACTCTTGGGAAGGCAACTTGGTACACTACCTGGTAACACTGAGAAGAACCTAAGGGAGTAAGCCCATGCCATCTCGCTATGAAGTGGAAAGGAGCTACCACAGCAGCAACCAATACATTCAGGTGCACCCACACCCCCTATTGATGAAGAAGGTACAAATACAGACCCCTCATCATCCAAAATCCCACGGAAGGAGGCTTCGCAGAATAAAAGGGAAGGAGGTTGTCAAACCCTTTGAGCCTGCCTTACCCTTCTCAGAGATAATAAAGTAGAGAAAGATGGATCACCAGTTCGTAAAATTCATGGACTTGTTCAAGAAGCTACACATAAATATTCCATTTTCAGAGGCACTAACGCAAATTCCCACTTATTCTAAATTCATGAAAGAGATCCTCTCTAACAAAATAAAGATGGAGGATCTAGGAACCATTGCCTAACCAAGGAGTGTACTACAGTCGTCCAGCACTTGATTCCTCCCACACTCCAGGATCCATGTAGCTTCACTATTCCATGCACTATTGGACCATGTGAGTTTGGGAAGTCCCTCTGCGATTTAGGGGTCAGTGTCAACCTCATGCCCCTTGGAGTTTTCAATAAGCTAGGGCTCAACGATTTGAAGCCTACCTGAGTATCCCTTCAACTTGTTGACCGATCCATCAAACATATAAAGGGGATACTAGAGGACGTGTTGGTCAAGGTGGGTAGGCTAATCCTCCCTACAGATTTCATCATCCTTGACATGGAAGATGACTAGGAGGCACCTCTCATTTTGTGAAGTCCTTTCTTGGCAACTGAGAAGGTACTTATTGACGTGCACCAAGGGGAGATAATTTTTTGGGTAGGAGACGAGAGAGTCTCCTATAATGTCCTCAAAGCCATCAAGCATACATCATTGTCTAAGCATGAGGGATGTTATGTGGTAACCACCATGGATGATCGCTTGAGTGAAAAAGGGGATGATCTGGTATGTTCTTTTACCTCAGATAACTTTATCATTCCAGACATTCCAGTTGAAAAAGTTCCAGAGGACATGCAATTCCTAGAAGGATAGGGAGGCCACTATTAGCAACGTGCAGTTATTCCTGATAGTCTGGAATAGGAAAAGGTGAAACCACTTGTACCTTTGATTCTAAAGGCGCTTGAACTAGAATTGAAGCCTCTTCCATCTTCTCTAAAGTATGGGTATTTGGGATACCATAAAACATTGCATGTAATACTTAGCGCTGAACTATCACAAGAGCAAGAAGATTCACTTATAAATATTTTAAAACAACAGAAGCTTGCTATTGGGTGAATAGTTTAAAATTTGAAGGGCATCAGACCTACCATTTTCACCCACAAGGTGCTTCTTGAAGAAGGTACCAAGCAATCTCGGCAACCACAGTGGCGCCTGAATCCCCCCATGAAGGAAGTTGTAAAAAAGGATGTAATTAAATTATTGGATGAAGGCATCATTTATCCCATCTCAGATAGTCCATGGGTTAGTCCCCTGTAAGTGGTACCCAAAAAGGGGGGTATCATTGTGATTTCAAATGATAAAAACAAGCTCATACCCACTCGCACTGTCACGGGCTAGCAAGTCTGTGTGGATTATAAGAATCTGAATGACACCACGAGGAAAGATCATTTCCCCTTTACCTTCATAGATTAGATGCTAGAACGACTAGTGGGTCACAACTTTTATTACTTCCTCGACGGCTATTCTGGCTAAAACCAGATTTTCATTGCTCCATAGGATTAGAAGAAGAGTATATTTACTTGTCCCTACGATACGTTTGCTTACCGAATGATGTCTTTTGGAATGTGAAACACCCCCTCCACCTTCCAACATTGTATGTTGGCTATCTTACAAGACATGGTGGAACATATCGTAGAGGTATTCATGGATGATTTTTTTGTTTGCAGAAAATCATTCACCACTTATTTGAGACACCTGGAGCTAGTTCTGGAAATATGTGAGAACACTAACCTGGTTTTGAACTGGGAAAAGTATCATTTCATGGTGTAGAGTGGCATCTTCCTTGGCCACAGAATCTCAGCAAAGGGGATAGAGGTGGACCCGGAAAAGATAGAATTCATTTCACGACTGCCTATTCCGACTTCCGTCAGAGCCATCCACAGCTTCCTGGGGCATGCTGGTTCTTACAGGTGGTTTTTCTGTGAATTTTCAAAAATAACCTATCCCCTCACCAATCTTCTAACCAAGGATGTCGTATTTGAGTTCGATGATACATGCACCATAGCTTTTGAGCATCTGAAGCAGCGCTTGGTGGAATCTCCAGTGATGATTTCTCCAAACTGGGAGGAATAATTTGAAGTGATGTGCGATGCCAGTGACTATGCAGTAGGAGAAGTCTTGGGTCAATGGATTGACTAGATTTTCTGACGTATATATTATGTCAGCAGGACGCTCAACGAGGCACAGTTGAACTACACCACTAAAGTAAAGGAGAAGTTGGCAGTGGTGTTCGAATTTGACAGGTTCTATTCTTACTTAGTGATATCTAAAGTTATTGTTTATATTGACCATGCAGCACTAAAGTACCTACTAAACAAGAAAGATGTGAAGCCCTGATTGATCTGTTAGGTTCTCCTCCTACAAAAATTTAATCTAGAGATCAGAGACAAGAAAGGGAGCGAGAATGTTGTTGTTGATCATCTATCCTTCCTGGAGCTACCTCATTTGGAGAAGGAAGAAGATCGAGAGATCAAGGAGGATTTCTCTGATGAGCACCTCTTTTCAATCACCAAAACACCTAGACCTTGGTATGATGATATTGCTAATTTTTTTTTATAGGTGTTGTTCACCCCGACCTCTCCTTCCAGCAAAGGAAGAGGTTTATCTTTGATGTTAATAGGTACTTTTGGGAAGATCCTCTTCTGTTCTAATCCTATGGAGATGGGGTGATCCATCATTGCATCTCTGAAAATGAAGTTCATGAAGTCTTGAAATTTTTTCACGCCTCGCCAGTTGGGGGACATCATTTCCCTGACCGTACGATAGAAAAGATCATGCAATCTGGGTTTTTATGGCCCACCATGCATAAGGATGTCCAGGCCTTTGTTTCTTATTACGATCGATGCCAGAGAACCAGTAATGTGGGACATAGAGCTGAGATTCCCTAGAACCCCATCCTGGAGGTTGAAATTTTCAATGTATGGGGCATAGATTTCAGGGGTCCCTTTCCCCCATCTTTCGGGAACACTTATATCCTGGTCTTCATCGACTACGTCTCCAATTGGGTGGAAGCTACTGCTACAGCTCACGACATAGCCAAGGTAGTCATGATCTTTTTAAAGAAATATATTTTTAGCATGTTCAGAGTTCCCTAAGTACTGATCAGCTATAGAGGGACCCACTTCGACAACACACTGATGAAAGGAATGTTGTCGAAGTATGGAGTAAAGCATCATATGGGGACATCATATCATCCCCAATACAGTGGACAAGTAGAGCTCTCCAACTATGAGCTCAAGCAGATCCTGGAGAAAACAGTCAACACTTCGAGGAAAGACTGGTCTAAGAAGTTGGACGATGCTTTATGGGCATATCGGAATGCTTTCAAAAATACCACTGGGAATGTCCCCATTCCGCCTCATCTATGGCAAGATCTGCCATCTACCAGTAGAATTGGAGCATAAAGCATATTGGGCCATCAAGGACCTGAATTTTGATCTAAAGGAAACTGAAGAGAAGTGAAAGTTCCAACTATCGGAACTTGATGAAATCAGATTAGAGGCGTATGAGAACGCCAAGCTATACAAGGAGAAGACGAGAGCAATTCACGATCAGATTATTTCATGAAAATATTTTCAACCTGGTGATCAGGTACTTCTCGTTAACTCTCATCTTCGATTATTCTGAGGGAATTTGAAGTCACGATGGTTGGGACCATTCCAAGTGATATGTGTATTCTATCATGGAGTGGTGGAAATTTCTGGAGAGGATGGTCAACTATTCAAGGTGAATGGGAAGTGGTTGAAATCTTACTAGCACATAGATGACACAGTGGGAACATTGTCCACCATACAGCTTAGGTAAGCAGAGGTAAGTAGGTCGAGCCAATGACCTAAAACAAAGGTGCTTCCTGGGAGGCAACCCAGGGGATACACGCCATGTACCACCTATATACACGGCATATACTTATTTCTTTTCATTTAACTTCTAACTATTATAAATATATAGCTTAACAGAGTATTAAACAGGGATGATGCTGGTGCCGATGGTAAGGTCACTGGAGTTTATTCGAGCCGTCGTCGGTTCGAATCTCTCTCGACCTACCTTTGACATGGGGTTCCTCCTTTTTCTCCACGTGTTTTCTTACATGGCGTGAGTGGTAGTTTTATATATATATATATATATATATATATATATATATTCTTATAAGAAAACCCATGGTGGGGATGGAACGGTTGTCCAGGATCATAACCCAGTTCCAAAAGACTCAGGGTTCGAATCCAGATAACCACCCCATTTCTATCATTTGTCTTTTTTAATAAACCCACACGGCGTGTCTTTTGATATACGTCGTTTACACCATGTTTTCCTTCTAAAAACTGAAAAGATTTTTTGCATAAAGTAATTCATGCGAGTGAAGTTGGCAGATTGGCAGAGTCTTGGCCCGGAATCCAAAAGACCCAGGTTCAATATCGGTTAATCTCTCTGCTTCATCCCTTTTTGTCTAATTAAAAATCACACGGCTCCCTCCCCTCTCCCTATTTCTTCCCCTATACGCTACTCATCCTCCCCTTCCCAAATCTGCTGATTTAGGGCATTTTACCTTCTAATTTTTGCGGCATTTTGATCCACATTCCAGGTACACCCTTCTACACCCTTTATTTTAAGTTTTCATAAGCGTTTAGGGTGATTTGTGGATCAGCTGACCATTCAGCTTCCACGATACATGGGCAAGAATTGAAGAACATGCGTCATGCACTTATGTACATGGACACACTCTGAATGTTTCGCGATTTAAAATTACATGGTGTGTATGTTTGGTACACACTGTGTACCATCCCCCATCATGCCCGGGTATCTTTTGTACATGGCCTCGCACACCATGTTCACGTACATAGTGTGTCTGTTCGGTACACACCGTGTATACCATTTCTATTTGCCAACCCGTGTGTAGTGCTTCACGAAGCCATTTTCCCTTTGTTCTTGAACACGTTGTATAGTCTTTTCACACAGCGTGTCCTATGTTTTTAGTTCTGATTAGACTTTGGTCATGCCTTTTCCAATACATGACCAGGAGAACTTTGTCCGAAAACGGCATGTAGGTTTAGTACATGCCATGTATCCTTTCCTGGTGTATTCTCTACTCACTCAGTGTGTCTATCCAAAGAACACGGGATGCTAAACCGCTTTCATTACACGCTGTGTACTCTGGACATACACTCCGTGAACTTTTTATTTTTCCATTTTCTCACATTTGTTTTTTTTTTCCTTTTTCTTTTCTTTTTCTTTAGTTTGGTTTTTCTATTCTATTTCAGGATATAGTAGACAGAGATCCTTCCCGTGGGAAGTAGCCCGCCTCCACCACTGAGGGCGAGAGGCCCATTTTTCATCAGATTCGACTCCGGCCCGTGATGCTACCAGATCTGGACTCTCTGGTGTACCAGATCTCTCCATTGGCCATCCTTCCACCACCCACCACCTTAGTAGAGGCTAGTCCTAGTACTACCGCACCTCCACCATCCTACCCAGAGCCTCTGAGCACCATCGTTTCTACCCCATCCAGCGAGCCATCATCTTCTGCAGCCACTCCACCCCCAGAGCCAGCCGCTGCTACACCTCCACCTGGGCCGGCCCCTGTAGGTGTTCCCTACCCTTGCATAGTGTTCCCGATCACCGACTTAGCGCATGACAGGGTTCGGTGTTTCTCTCGCCACCCAATCCCGTTGAGCAGCCGCTATCTCGACAATAGCATCCCACAATAGCTTAGTATCTGAGGTGAGTTGGAGGATCTTCTCAGGTACACTCCAGTACTCATGATCTTCTAGCTAAGTACTCCTATTTTCCGAGATTTATTTTTGGAGTTTGCTGCATCCTTCGAGTTCGAAGGGCCTAAGTATGGGGAGACGCCTGGTGATGTCATCCCAGTAGTCTGTTTCTGGCTAGGCGGCTGACCCTTTTCCCTTACCATGACTGAGTTTGGCTGAGGGTGTGATTTCTATCCTCATCCCATCACCCCCCCCCTATCTCCACCCCGACCTGACCCGAGCGCTTTGAGCTCATTGCTATGTGGCGGGAGATTGCAGGGCCTGACCACCACTATACACCTACTTCCCAAAAGAGTACCCTTATAGTTGACCATATCCTTCACTTCTCCCACCGGTGCTTCAGCTCCATCATTTTCCCCTACCATGAGGATATGGGGGTCGTGATCGGTCGTGACATGGATCTCCTCACCTGTGTCATCCGGAAGGACTACTCGGACCTCTCCTATCTTGCCACCTCCTATTTCTATGCCATGTTTACCGGCCATCAGGGAAACCTTAATGGTGGGTTTTACACCACTCGCCTTGCCCACCACCTCAGGGTATTTGATCCTTATCTTCCCCGTGACTTGTTAGGTTCCCCTAAGTGGATGAACTATCTCATGTTTATTTGCATGGGATTGATCTGGAAGTAGGGGTGCTTACATCCTTTCCCAAGCACAACCCCGACCACCTGCTGACCCTCCTGCATCCACCGATGCACCTACTCCTCCTTCCCCACCCATTCTGTCTTCCCCACCACACCCCCTTCTTCTAGCCTACCTTCTTCTATTCCACCTACTACCCCTACCCCTACACCCTTGGTCGATCTCTCCTTTTCCTTCCACTTAGCCACGATGGAGCAGCACTTGGTTCATCTTGATTGATGTCAAGACCGGATAGAGAGGATGTTGAGGTTTCTTCTTCAGTATCATGGTATTCCACTACCCCCACCACATGCCTCTACGTCGATTCTTGGCCCTTCTTCAGTAGCTCCACCACCTTTTACTGCATTGGACACAGATTTCGTTCCCCTATCCACTATGGACCCGACTACTGCTACCACTGCTATCACCACTACTGCCAGTCCATGGAGTGCTTCTGAGCTTCCTATTACGATTCCAGCTCCTATGGATCCTACTTCTATGGTTTCTCTTCCGAGTGAAGATTCTGAGCCTCCAGTTTCCGTAGCTCCTAATCCTTCTCTACCAACAGTTTCTGTACCATATAATGCCTCTTCTGAGGTGACCCCCTGACTGGTTTATAGACACATGTTTTTCATTATATGTCTATTTGTGATATCTTGTGCATGTGTATGTTATGTATTCTTGCAATGTTCTTTCTCCATGACCATCATAGGTACTCTGGCATGCTTTGGACTAGCCTTCTCCATATCTCCTCGTCTTTCTTTGCCTAGACATGAGGGAAGTATTGTTTTTTCACATTTTTTCATTGTTTTCTTTTCTTCCTTGGTTTTATTCTTTCCTTACTTCCCCTTGTTCTGGTCCAATGTTGTGTCTCCACATTCCCTTATTCACTTTCTTTGGCACTTGGTAGACCACGTGCGATATTATGTATGGGGGGAATCTCTCGACCACTTTAGTCGTTGCTCTTATCATCATTCTAGGAGACATCATTATTGGTAGATATATTTGAAAATGTGAAGACATTTTGGTTAATCATATTTCTAAATAATAAATCTGAAAGTGGAAAATTTTTAAAAGTTGCATGCTTATTATGGTCCTTAAGTGTTTTAAAATTATTTCTGATATAGTTTAAATTATAACTTGTAATCATTGGATAATTACATCAATTAGACTAATCAATTATATGCTAGTCACGACCTGATTGTCTCTTTATTTGTTTTCCCACTCCTAAGAGTTATTATAAACCCTTTTTAATGTTCTTCCTAATATCCTCTTTCTTGAGAGATTCTTAGGATATACAAAACTACCAGAATTTTCAAGTTTTCTTTTCGAAACATGAAGAATTTTTGAATTAAATTAAAATGATTGAGGCATTAGATTGTTTAAACCCCTTTATCTTAAGACCTACCCTACATATTATCTTTGTGAAGCCCCTAGAAACCATGAATAGCCTTTATAGAAATCCATATTACAAGGCTATTTTCCTTCCTACCCTAATTATTTTATGATTTTTCATGATTATTCACTTGATCTTAAAAGAAGGGATTTTCAACACATAGCATACTGTTGTGAATTGTCATGACAATAATTATTGGGGAGAGCCTCTTGATTATTTGGGGAAAAAAGGGTTCCAAACCTCTATTTGTGGAAATTATAAAATGATCCCTTTGTTCTATTAAAAAAATGGTACATAAAAATGGATGTTATACTCACTTGTTGGTTTGTAAACCCTACCCAACTAAAGGAGGTGGTGGTGATGAGATCATTTTATTGAGTTTGTTGAGGACATTTTTTACATTGAGCTTAACTTTGAATATCATGCACTATTATTTAAGAATTTATCCTCCTTTTTCAAGCCTCAGAGTTATTTTTTACATCTTTTACCCACCAAACTTTAGTCATAGAAACATCTGATCCTTATTGAAAAGTCCTCATGATTTTTGTAAATCAATTTTCTAAAGTAGAGAACAAGATTTCTTGCAAACATTTGGATAGAGTGTATATATCTTTGATTGAGCATAACTTTAATTTAAAACATCTTGAGTGTTGAGTATATTATTGGTGAGTTAGATCATCAAGTGGATTGCTTATTTTTGAAAGGTTGAAACATGTGTTTAAAGGAGGATGAAATTAGTTAATTGAATTGTATATGAGGCATGATTAGAATATCTCCTGAATTGAAACTATTTTGTATCTTTTTAGAATTCTCTCCTGTGAATTATTATTTACATTTATGATTGACTTAATTCCTTCCTTTTAAAATATAGACTCTTTTAATTAGATGTTGAGATTCTCTTGAGGGAAAGAAAACGACTAAGTATGGGGGAGTTTGATGCACTCGATTTGTGTATACATTTTCACATACCTTATTGAAAAATAAGAACAAGTTTTCAGAAATTAATTACTGCTAAGTGGAAAAATACTTTGATTTTGGTGATCTTATTCATTTTCAGGAGATTTATGGCCAAATACACAAAATGGGGGAGAACTAAGCAAAATTTACAAACTACATGGTGTGTACTTATACACACACCGTGTACATTCAAACTCAGACACAGATTGACCAGGAGAAGTACATAACCAAGTAACTAGAAGCTAGTATATGTCGTGTTCACACTTTTCATGTCGTGTACACCCTTCTAGAAGCAGTTGGCGGATGAGAAGAAGTCTACACGCCCATGTGGCTGACTGAAGGAGACACACCATGTTCAACCTATACACGTCGTGTATACCTTTCTAGAATCGGTTGGTGGCTAAAAAATGAGACTACATGCCATGTATGTCGGTGCTACACACTGTGTATATCTACCTACTATGAGGTGCCATGTTCCAAGTTAAAGACAGTGTGTTAGGCCGCCTACCAGCAAAGAAAACAATGAAAAAATCACATTGACAAAAGTACATGTCGTGTACTTTTTTCACATGTCGTGTAGTTGTATTTCCTATAAATAGAGGCCATGGCCTCCGGTTCCAAAAAAAAGGGAATGTGTGGAAAGGAAGGGTTGAAGGTCCGAAGGAAAGAAGCTTTGCTGCCATATTATTGTCGTTCTACTGTCTACCAAAGAATCACTCCCTCCTCAAAGTTTCAATCATGATCACATCAGGTATCAAGGGTTTTGTGTTTATCTTTTCCTCTATGTGTAACTAAATACCCAGTGTTTTGGGGTTGTGAGAGATGATGAGTTATAATTTAAATTAGTTGTTATGAATGTGTTTTTTCTATTAACTTCCTCTTCTTCTTCTTAAATCACTTCATCTTATCACTGAAAATTCTGAACCAAACTAAGGGAATAATTTTTAGGGATTCCAAAGTAGAATAACAATGAATATTTTTAGGATCATTGGAAGTATTCGTTGACTCAAAATGGACTAATCCAAATAAATAACTGTAAAACACTAACTACCGGACCAAGGAGTTAGTTTCTCCAGCTCTAAATATAATTTTACCGGACCAAGGAAACTTTATTACAAATTTAAATCCAAAGTTTTGGGTTATTATAAACAACACAACCTTATATGCAATTTGATTTAATAATCAACCTATCATAAATCCACAACCCCAATGCATTTCTCCCTTTATTTACATCAAAAACAATTTTCCCATATTTTAATTTATTCATTAAGTAATTTATTAAAGAAACTTAAAACCAATTATTCTTTTTATCCAAACAAAAAAAAATCGACTCTAAATTCAGCATACTTCACTAAGAAAAAAATACAAATTAGTTAAGCAAATACAAAAATAACTCCATTTTCCTTGTGGATCGACCCCTTACTGGTACTATACTCATTAGGGTAAAAATAATTTGGGACACTGATAACATAACTTCGATGAAACGACCGACAACCAACCAAGTATCATGAATGTGCCAGTGGTCTTCATGGTGCAGATGAATCGAGTTTTCCATCCTTATTTGGATTCGTTTGTTGTGGTATTCGTGGATGATATTTTGGTTTATTCTCATAATCAACACGACCATTATAAACATCTTGAGATTATATTAAATACATGGAGAGAGAATCAATTATCTGTTAAGCTCATAAAGTGACACTTCTAGATAGATCAGATTCACTTTGTGGGTTACATAATCCAAGATACAAGAGTATCAGTTGACTCAAAGAATGTGAGAGCTGTAATTTCCTGGGAGCATCCTGAGAATATCTTTGAGGTATGGAGTTTCTTGGGGCTTTATGGTTACTGTATTAATTTAATATAGGACTTCTCATGCTTAGAATCACTAATTTTGGGCTTGACTAAGAAGGGTGTGAAGTTTACTTGGTCATATTTCTATAAGAAGGCCTTTCAAGAGCTAAAAGGGAGATTGAATTCATCACTGATACTAATATTTCCAGAGCCAGGCAAGAGTTACACTTTGTATTGTGATGTATTAGCTATCAGTCTAGTAGAAATCCTTATGTTGGGGGATGGATTTGTAGCATAAAGGTCTTGGAAGTTGAGGCCACATGAGAGAAATTACCCGACACGTGATCTTGAGTTATCTGCAGTGGTTCGTGCATTGCACTATTGGAAACTTTGCTTACATGGAGAGAATTTTGTGGTGTACACAGACCACGAAATCATAAAGTACATATTTACACAGCGTGATATGAATCTGAGGTAGCGACGGTGGGTTAAATACCTACAGTGTTTCAATTTTGAGATTTCCTACACACCTGGTAAAGGTAGTATAGTAATTGATGCACTGAACAGGAGGACTCAGATATAGGTAGTTTAGTAGGTCAGTAGTGAGTGGAAGCTCGTGAATTTGTTCTATGATATGCACTTGTAAGTGCACGACAGTTAGGGGCATACGTTTATTTCATATTTAGTTATTACCTGTACCCTTCTACGTAGAGTCAAGATGAGGTGGTTATCAGATTATGAGGACCTATTCCTATGGGAGAGTGTCATAGGTGAGGACCCTCCTCCTAGTTAGACCATGTGAGAGGATGAAATTATTCATGTACATGGTCGTGTATGGGTTTCTTTAGATATGCGTGAGGAGCTGATGTGAGACTTTCATGCTTCATCTTGGGAAGTGAACCCCAGTGTCACTATGATTTATCAAGATTTATATCACTAATACTAGTGGTCAGATATAAAAAGAGATGTAATTGGTTTTCTCATGAGGTGTTCTAGCTGTCAGTAAGTGAAGGTGGAACACCAGTGACCAGCTAGACTTTTACAGTAGTTACACATCCCTAGGTGGAAGTTGTTTGACATCATGATGGATTTTGTGATAGATTTACCGAGGTCACCTCAAGATAATGATGTTGTATGGGTTTTTATTGACAAGAACATGAAGGTTTCACATTTCTTTCTGATCAAGGAGGCCTTTAGTGTTGATGAGTTTGATAGGTTATATATCTGTGAGATAGTATGACTTCATGGGGTCCTATGCACTATCATTTTAGATAGGGACGCCCGGTTTACTTCACAGTTCTATAAAGGGCTACAAAGGACATTGGGTACATAGGTTCTTATGAGCACGACATACCACCCCTAGACATATAGTTAGTTAGAGCACTCGATTCAGGTGCTTGAGGACATATTGTGAGCATGCGTCCTGAATTTTGGGGGATTTTGGGAGAGACACATACCCTTAGTTGAATTCACCTATAACAATAGATTTACGGATACTATTAAGATGGAACTTTATGGGGATTTGTACAGTAGGCCATTTCGATCAACCCTATATTGGTTATAGGAAGGTGAGAAAACTATGGTTAGACCTCGTCTTGTTCAGGAGACCACAGATCATGTTTAGTTGATTCAGAAGTGGATGGATACTCTAGAATATCATCATAAATCATATGTTGATCACCACAGACGACCTCTAGAGTTAGAGGTTTGGGATCAGGATTTCTTACATGTTTCACTGAGTTTGGGACATGGGAGGATCATGAGATAGGTTAATTTTTCACATGTTATGTCTAGCCATTTTATATTCGGGAGATTCATACCAGTAGCTTATTGGTTTCAGTTACCTCAAAGGTATCAGTCCATACACGACATCTTCCACATATCTCAGTTGTGTTGCTGTCATTCAGACTCATCTCATGTCTTTAATCCCAAGGAGTTTGAGTTATAGGTAGATGCATCCTTTGAGGAGCATCATATACGTATTTTGGATCGTATCATGAAGGTTCTTCAAGATTGTCCAGTTCCTTTAGTACAGGTGCTATGGAAGCATGTCCAAGTATATGATGAGACCTTGGAGCGAGAGGCTAATGTGCGGTCATAGTGGTCAGATTTGTTCTCAGACATCCTTGACCACCCTTAAGGGGGAAATTTGGGGACGAATTGTTTTAAGGGGAGAAGTTTTGTAAGAACCTAGTTCCTATTTGAGGTATGGGTCCTTTACATTCCATAAATTTTTAGTTTAAATGTTAAAATATGGCCTAATGTGAATGATTGTTGGGGTCATGGAGGTTTCAGGGGTGTATGGGTCTAGTACGGATCCTGAAACCCAAGTTTTTTAGTGAAATAAGCCCGACGTGCAGTTAGTGGAAACCATACAGGGAAGGAAAAATGGTTAGATAAAACCATGTGAGGCTAGGCAGTAGGGAGCTACAAACCACATGGTTAGATCAAACCATGCAATTTGGGGCACATGAGCATGCGCCCCTATCTGCAATTTTGACAGTGGAGATTTTCATAGTCTGATCATGGTTAGACAAACCCTTCAAGGAAACCATGTAGGATGCCCCTCCCCACAAAAAAGTGTGCACGTTTGGCTCATGGTTTGGAAAACTATGCGGCCAAACCGAGTGACTCCATATTTTGGGTGAATTTTCCAAAATTACCCCACTTAATTCTTATATTAACCCTAATTTTCTATTCTTCTCCCGTATAGAAAACTCACCTATTGGAATCCCTCTTCAGTGACTATTATAGGAAGTGGGATATCTCCTCCATTTGAGCTTGAATTCAAGTTTTTCTCATCTCTTTGGATCTGTATCGGTAAGATATCCATTCATTTTTAGTCGTTCTTCATTCGGTTTGGTATCAGATGTGATATTTTTGTGTAACATAATTTGCCCTATTTTTAGGTTCTTTGTCTGCTCTTTGATTTTCTCCTGATCTGAGTTAAATCAGAAGTTGATATTGGACGAACTATCCACTATGGACCTAAGTTAGGTTGTCTCGTTCTTTTCATTAAAAGTCGAAGTGCTTATATATATATCATTATGTTGCATTCCCAATATTCAGGGTGTCACCCTTGAAATGGATTTTAATACTTGAATTGAATTGTTAGGCTTGGCCCATGAAAGGGTCCTTTTAAGGGTTCCCCCTCATCCCTTGAAAGGGGGGTTATCAAAAATCAATAAAAAAAATTATGCCTTCTGGACATTCAAGCAGGGTGTGGCCTTTTACCCCTGGCCTTAGGATGTCAAATGTGAATTGAATCCATGTGATTTGAATTGTGATTTCAATTATAATTGAATTGATTAATGGGAAGGGATGAAATGACAGTGACCCATGGACCTTTCCATGTAATGGCTTGTTTAATCATGGGATGCTTGTAATAATGTTTTTCCCACGTGAGTAATTGAGATGTAAGCCTTCTAAGCTTATCCCGTGACTTTTCCACCTTTTGAGGTGAGGTTTAAATGAATTGTTCTTAGTGTTTACCTTGACATGGTTAAATGGAATTGATTAAATGATGTTGATTAAAAGTTATTAAATGATTATGAATATTCCTTGGGTGACATATGGATTCAATGATGAATGTCCTGGATGGACTCATTTGACTTTTACAATGCTTATGCCCGAGTGACACTTAGAATCCTTTTTTGGACTGTCAAGGAAGTACTCATAGGGGATGACTATTATATGTTGAGTGATACTTGGATTCCATATGAATTATCATGGATGAACTCAAAGGGAATTTGATCCAATATTCCATGGGTGATACTTGGGATCTCTTAGTGGACCTCCAAGGATGGACTCTAATTGTGAGGATGTTATACCAAACCTAAAGCAATACATGGGTTCTTATGAGGGTCACCCTGGATGGGCTTGTAGGGTGTTGGTTTATATTATACCTAGAGTGATACCTATATTCCAAATTAGGAATTCCAAGGACATGCTAGGGTTTATAATTGAATTGTTGGAGTTTGTGGCCTAAAACCAACTACATTGTACTTTATTCTTTAATAAATACCTTATCACGTATTGATTTTTCTTTTGTGTGACAATTCATTGATAATTTCCTAAGGATAGTTGTTGCATTAAAGGGTCATAGCAGATCCATACTATGATGAGAACCCAAAAGTTCCATAACAGTGTTCTTGAATATATGTTCTATGGCCGGATGATGTTATTTGAGGGGCACAAATAATACAATCCATTAGGGGTGAGGACTCAAAAAACTTTAAGTCACCTTATCATGGTGTGCACCCTTTGTAATATCCAGAAGGATATTATGAGAACGAGAACCGCCAGTAGGAAATCCAAATTTTATAGTGTCATTGGATGTTCCTTCCTGTAGATGTGTGTATTGGTCCGGGTATTACAACTCATGCACTTAGATGTATTGATTAAAACTGTGACGAAACATTGTTCGCAGTGAGGTAGGATATGTTGGGTGCATCATAAGTAATACTGCATTAATAGATAATGCGAGAAAGTATTTTTCTCTTCTGTTCCATAACAAAAGTATATATTTTATGCCCTTTTATAGAATTGATATAGCCTAAATAAATCCTTGGCCATGGTAAGAAATGGGAAAGTTCAATTTCAGAAATTCAAAGAAAAAATAATCGAGCACATGGGTTGATGGAACTAGCATGTAACCCGCTTGATTCGATATATCGAGACAAAGGTATTACATTACATGGTAAGCGTTCATAGGAGGTGATACGTCATTGCGGTGTTAACTTATTTCTATATGTGTGCCTTGGTGTGATGCTAGATGCTACCCTTGGACTTTAGGTAGGCTCCACCTAATTCCATTGAGAAAGAGGCCTAGAGGGTCACACACTAAGTGTGTCCAAGTATCTCAGTTAAATATTAATTTAACAAGTTGATTAAAGAGTATTCTCAATTTTGGTTTAATAATTATTCAAGGATTCCTGATCACATTTATTTTGACACTAGTTATTAAATAGAATATATTGTGGGAGAAATAATATATATTTATTAGCGAGTAATGAATTGATATTTATTTGAGAAATAAATAACCATTATCCAAGGTCTAATAAATATGGTGGAGTAAATAAAGAGAATTTAAAAACAAAAGTACACACCCTATATATTAATATACATGCCGTGTAATTTTTCTGGGGGTTTGTGAGAAATTATATTATTTAATTAATTAAATAATATTAGGTGTAATTCTATGGGCGCATGTCAAGTAATAATAATATTAAACTGTTAGTATTAGACATGGGGTCTTACTAAGAATTAAAGGAAATGAATAAATGCTTTTGGATAATTAATTCATTTTATTATTATAAGTAATTAAAAATCCCAATTATATAATTCTCATTAGCTTAGACATTTTTTGTGGTTGTACACAACGGATCTAGAGAAAGATCTCGAGACAAGAGAGAATTATTTTCTTCTAAGAACACTCTCAAGTTATGAGAGAGATCCTCCTCTACGAGATTAATGAGAGCGTTTTACAAATGGATCTCAAGGCGATTGAAGGTGGACATCACAAATGAAGGATCTTCCTTGATAGCACTTGAAGATCACTTTGACGACGTCCAGAGATACATAGATCACGTGTGGATCGCTACTAGAGGAATCCTACACTTGGATTCTACGATGCAATGACAGATCACATCGGATCGTGACCGAAAACGTCAACAGAGAGAGAATTCCATCAAGGTAATTCTTGTCTTTTAATTAAATTAATTATAACCAACATATGATGATCCTCTCTATATTTTTGGGACTCCCTTCCTTTCTTTATCTCTTTGTTCTATTCCAAAGATCTGGCATTTTATTATTGTGATGGATCTCAGATTGATATTTATTAATAGAAAAATTAAAGTTGGGTACTCCCACCAACGCACTTCTGCTGTGCCTGAAACCTAAAAGTGGTATCATAGTGGTCATATAATTGATTATAATTATTTAGTTTTTCATTGGTGATTTACGCATTTAATAATTTAGTTGTCTCAATTCATGTTAATAATTCTATAAATCTGAATCTCAAGATCTATTCCTTCTCTTTCATTTCTCATTCACCTTACAGAAATGGTTTTTTCTTTTACTTTTGATTAAAATAAAATAGAGGATCTTATCCAGATGTGACAAAGCTTCCTGACCGTACAACACCAGAACACACAGTGTGTATTCATCAGTAAACGTCGTGTAGTATAGGTTCCATGCACTATGACGTTCCGCCAAACCAGGTCGTATCATTGGATTATATCTAAGACTTTAAGACTCCATGTGTTGACCAGGAATAGGTGGCACACAGTTTCCGAATTACATGTCGCATGGCCCACTGAACATGATGTGTAGTCCCTTTGGGTTAGGGTTGGACCGTGTACCCCATACATGGCTTTCCTGGCTGGAAACCGTGTAACGTAGATACTACATGGTGCGTGTTCCACTAAACACGTCGTGTACTCTGAATATTTCTAAAGTACATCTACACACCATGTCCCTGGGTGTGTACTTCAAATGGACAGTGAACAAAAGTACACGCCCTGTAGTTGGAACTACACACCATGTACTCATCAAAATTACACAGATTTATTAAAATTTATTATTATATTATACAAACCCTTGAGACGTGTACCATAGTGCAGGCGTAAAGCTAAGGCACAACATGTGATAGGTGTTTTATATATATGTGTTTAATTTAACATCTGCGTAATGTTCATTTCTAATCATTGGGTAGTTATAAATGGGAATTCAGTGGGTTACCTCCAAAGTACGAGTTATGTAAAAAGATAATTTTAAATGAATTTATTTGTTTAAAATTGTGATGGATGAGAATCTCAAGGAAATTCATAACAAGGGTTTAAGATAAGAGGATTAATTAATTAAAGATAATTAATTGATTCAAGCATGATTTATCTTAAACAATAATGATTAAAGAATTGAATGCTAGTTTTATTTATGTGTAAATATCGTTGCATGTATGTATGATCATGAGCTAGACCAAGACCTTTGTATGTGAATGGTTTCTTTTAATTTATTTATTTAAATTAAATTTGTTGGCATGTGAGCCTTCTCCTCATTAATATGTAGGGCCTACGTGACCAAGGATTATTTTATGTAAAACCCCATTTACCCCTCACCTGCGAGTGAGATAAAATCATATGTAATGGATGGAGATCCCAAGCTAGTGGAGGTGGCTCAAGTTAATAGCCAATTTGAAACCAATTCAAGGAGATACAAAGGTGAACAGTTAGAAAGGTGTAAACACGAACCCAAAAGGTTCAAGGTGTTTCTCCCCTAGGTCTTGGGTTTTTTTATCAACTGTTAGATAAACTAACCAATAGAACAAGCTCATGATCATACAATTTATTTTATTTCTTTTAGTTGTATGGTTTATTTATTGTGGGTGTGTTGTCACAATCACATAATTAATGAATTAAACAAGCATGCAAGATAGAACTAAAATAGGACTGGATTATGCGTAAATATTATCTTATACATGGTTAATCACTCAAGTATATCCCACTTAATATTAAAAAGCACGTAAGAAAGATAATAAAATGGAAATTTATGTATAAGTATAAAATCCCTCAAAGAAATATTAAGTCGGTATAACCATCCATAATCTTGGTTAGAATCAAACCATAGTTCAAAGTGTTTGACCAACCCTAGTTGGGGTGCTTTAAATTATTGTGGAATTATAATTCAAGGTTTTGGATTGACTTGACTTGGTTCACATCAAGGGTTGACTTCCACAATAGGACTTGGTGTGACCAAGAGGCAAAGGTTAAGGAAATCCAAAATAAAAGGATTTCAGGATTAGAGAGTCCACTGATCGGATCAAGGAGCTGCGAGTTAATACAGTTAGTATTTATAATGCCTACCTAAAACCCTCCAAGTTTCTTGAAAAACCCAATTTGGGGTAATGAAAAGGTAAATATGGATCCTTTCCACTAGAATATTCAGAAAACATAATATTCCAAAGTCAATGGTGAGGGCTATTGGATTTCGATAAAATAGTGGGAGACTAATAAGTATTACATTATTTATTTGTCTCAGCTTTATCATGATTAAGTACTAAACCTTTTCTCATATTAATTTTTTGAAACTGCAAGAAAAATGACTTCAAACATATCATTGTGAACCATACTTTAGAAGGAAAACCTTCTCACCGGCACCAATTTCAAGGAATGGCATAGGAGTTTATGCGTCATCCTTCGCCACGAGAGTAAATTGTATGTTTTGGAGGATCTTATACCAATTGTGCCTAGAAAAGAGGCCAATGATGAGGAACTATCTCTATATATGAAACATATGGATGATGACACATATTTCCAATGTTTCATGCTATCGGCCATGTCTAATGAGCTCTTGAAGAAACATGAAAACATGGATTTGTATAGCATGATGTCTAAACTTAAGGATATCTATCTAGAGAAGGAAATAAATGAGAGATATAATATCTTCAATGCTTTGTTTACAACTAATCTTGGAGAGTATGTGCTATCTGGACCTCATGTAGTCAAGCTTATTAGCTACATTGAACGCCTGGACATCTTAGGGATTTAGTTCCCGGATGAGTTACGTATAGATCTCATCCTATCATCACTACCCAAGACCTTATCTAGAATTATTATCGACTAAAACATGATAAATAATGATAATATTCTATTGGAACTTCTGACCTTAATTCTCTAGGTAGATAAGGACATGGGGTGTGACAAACCCGTAGTTCTTATGGTGAATAAGAAAAGGATGGGAAAGGAAAAGGGTCCAAGGATTCATAAATGATCTAAATCCCCTGAGCATTGTCCCTCCAAGAAGGGGAAGATATAAAGGCAGGGAAAGGAATGGGAGGCGGTATGTTTTTCATGTGGTAAGCCAGGCCGCTGGAAGAGGAACTGTACCCAGAAGCATGGGAATGCAAAAGGTGTGTTCGTTATCGAGTGTAATATTTCCATTTCTACACATTGGGTATTAGATACAGCTTTTAGGGATCACATATGTATTCAAATGTAGGAACCAAGTAGATTTAGAAATATTGCTAGAGGAGAGGTTGATCTTCGAGCTACCAATGGCACGAGGCTGACTGCATTGGACATTGGTGATTACCATCTCTCATTTCCAACTTGAATGTTTTTGGTTTTATGTAACTTTTATTATGTGCCTAGTGTTACCAAGAATATAATTTCTATATATTGTTTGGATATGGATGGATTTATTTTCAAATTTGGAAATAAGGGTTGTTTATTTTATAAGAACAACATATGTTATGGTATGGTGTATTTAAATAATGGTTTATATGTATTAAATTACGAAAACCAAGTGTTTAAAATAAATAATGAAACAAATTCACATGACTCATACAACACCCAATTATGGAATCACCACCTTGGTCATGTAAACGATAATCTCTTAACAAAGCTCTACCAAGATGGTTATTTAGACTCTAATGAGCTAAAACCACATGATAGATGTTACGCTTGTTTACAAGGTAAAATGACCAAGACACCTTTTGGTGGATAGGTTGAAATGGCCACAGAGCTTCTAGGATTGGTGCACAAAGATGTGTGTGGACCATTTCAAGTAGAATATAGAGGTGGATATTCTTACTTCATCACTTTTACTGATGATTTGAGTATATATGTCTATATCTACTTAATGAGGTATAAGTCAAAAGACTTAGATAAATTTAATGAATTCAAGAATTAATTAGAGAATCATCTTGGTAAGAAGATAAAGAAACTTCAATTGGGTCGTTGTGGAGAATATCTAAACCAAGAGTTCATCGATCTTCTACGGGAGTCTAGGATTCTATCTCAGATCACTCATCCTTATACAACATAGTGGAATGGTGTTATTGAAATGTGTAATTGAACCTTGTTGGACATGGTGAGGTCGATGATGAGTCGTGTAGATCTTCTATTATCCTTTTGGGGATATGCATTAAAATTTGCAGCATACACATTAAATCGGGTACCAACTAAGATGGAAAATGGAATTCCCTTTGAATTATGGAATGGAAAGAAACCCATTTTTCACACACACGTGTATGTATATGTGAGGAATTTGTTAAGTCATTCTTAGGAAAAAACTAGAACCCCAGGGCACAAGGTGTATCTTTATAGGATATCCCAAGGAAATGAAAGGATATTACCTATATAACCCTTTAGACAAGAAAGTGATTATCGCCAGAAAATCTATCTTTCTTGAGAGGGAGCACATGCTCAAAAAGGATAGTAGGAGCAAGATTGACTTCAACGAAGTTGATTCTCAAAATACACAGGAGTTGGTATAGGAACAAGTTCTACAGGTCCCTGTGGAAGTGGTTCCTGAAACACAAGTACTGCGTAGGAGCTCAAGAGAGGTAAGGGAATCAGAGAGATTTTGTTTTCCAGTCACTGAGGATAGTGAATCATTATTGATGGACAATTATGAACCTATATTCTATAATTAAGTGGTATAAATATTATAAGATGCAATATGGATAGAAGCTATGAATTATGAGATGGATTCCATGTATTAGAACCAAGTCTAGGTTCTGGTCAATGAGCCAGTTGATGTAAAGACTGTTGGATGCAAATAGGTATTCAAGAGAAAACTGGACACAAAAGGTTAGGTTAGCACCTATAAAGAAAGGCTAGTTGCTAAAGGATTCAGACAGCGTCAAGGAATTGAATATGATGAAACTTTCTCTCTAGTTTCTATGTTTAAATCCATAAGAATCATACCTTCCATAGCAGCTTACCATGACTATGAGATTTGGTAGATAGATGTCAAAACAATGTTCCTTAAAAGTAACCTTCAGTAAGATGTCTATATGACACAACCAGAAGGGTTTGTGATGCTAAGTGAAGACAAACAGATTTGAAAGTTTCAGAAATCCATTTATGGATTAAAGAAAGAATCTGGGTCATGGAGCATTCGATTAGATGAATCCATAAAGGAATTTGTTTCATTAATAATGAATGTGATCAATGTATTTATAAATGGTTTAATGGGAATGCGGTCGTTATCCTAGTATTATATTTTGATAATATATTGCTTCTTGGAAACGATGTACCAGTCTTTTAGTTAGTTGAGGACTGGTTGAACAAGTGTTTCTCCATGAAGAACTTGGGTGAAGAATCCTATATTCTAGGTATCAAGATCATTCGTGATAGATCCAAGAGGCTGCTTGGACCAAGTCAGGGTATATACATTGACCAGATACTAAAGAGATTTAGTGTCAAATAATCCAAGAGGGGATTGGTTCTAGTGTCACATGGCTTACATCTTTCTAAGAAAATGTGTCCTCAGATACAACAGGATAAAGATAGAATGAGTAAGATCTCATACGCTTCGGATATAGGATCTATCATGTATTCCATGTTATATATCAGGCTTGATGTTTCCTATGCACTAAGCATGGTAGGAAGATATCAAGCAGATCTAGGAGAACATAATTGGAATACTGTTAAGACTATCCTTAAGTATCTGAGAAGAAATAAGGATATGTTCATGTTTTATAGAGGATATGAGGAGCTTGTCATTAGAGGGTATGATGATACTAGTTTTTAGACAAATCAGAATGATATGAAGTCACAATCTGGATATGTTTTCTGTCTCAATGGAGGAGCTGTGAGCTGGAAGAGTTCAAAGAAACTAGTTATCGCTGATTCTATAGTGGATTATGAATATATAGCGGCTTCTGATGCATCCAAGGAAGCCATATGTATTCAAAACTTTTTCCAAGATCTTGATTTGGTACCTAGAAGTAAAGATTCTATCACATTGTATTGTGATAATACTACAGTGGTGGATCTTGCAAAAGAACCAAGGTTACATCAATGAATAAAGCACATACTCTGAAAGTATCACCTCTTAAGGGATTTGTATCAAAGGGGTGAAGTTACAGTGGGTAGAGTGTCCACGGAAGAGAACATGGTGGACCCCATGACTAAAGGCCTATCTTAGAAGAAGCATGAATATCATGTGAGAGCTAGCGGATTAAAGGTTGTCAGTAGTTGGCTCTAGTCCAAGTGGGAGTCTGTTGGAGTTGGTGGCCTAGAACCAAATAATTTTTACTTTATTCATTAATAAATACCTTATCACATCCGGATTGTTCTACATGACAATGTGTGTGATAATTTCCTAAGGATAGTTGTTGCATTAAAGGGTCATAGTGGATCCCTATTATGTTGAGAACTCTAAAGTTCCATAACACTATTCTTGAATATATATTCTATGGACAGATGATGTTATTTGAGGGACACAAATAATATAGTCCATTAGGGGTGAGGACTCATAAAACTTTGAGTCACCTTCTCATGGTGTGCGCCCTTGCTAATATCTAGGAGGATATTATGAGAACAAGACCCGCCTGTAAAAAATCCACATTTCATAGTGTCATTGGATGTTCCTATCTGTGGATGTGTGTATTGGTCCTTATACTTTAAGATTATTATTAATGGGTATTACAATATGTGCACTTAGATGTATTGACAAATATTGTAATGAAAAACTGTTCGCAGTAAGGTAGAATATGTTGGGTGCATCATGAGTAATGCTATATTAATAGATAATGCGAGAAAGGATTTGTCCATTCTATTCCATAATGGAAGTAGATATCTCAAGACCTTTGATGGAATTTATATAGCCTAAATAAATCCATGTCCATGGTAAGGAATGGTCAAGTTCAATTCTAGGAAGTCAAAGAAAGAATAATCAAGTACATTGGTTGATGGCACTAGCATGCAACCCACTTGATTCGAGATATCGAGACAAAGGGATTACATTACATGGTAAGCATTCATAGGAGGTGACACATCATTACGGAATTAACTTATTTCTCTATGGGTGCTTTGGCGTGTTGCTAGATGCTAACCTTGGACTTTAGGAAGGCTTCGCCTAATGCCACTAAGAAATAGTCCTAGAGGGTCACACACTAAGTGTATCCAAGTATCTCAGTTAAATATTAATTTAACAAGTTGATTAAGGATTATTCCCGATTTTGGTTTAATAATTATTCAAGGATTTCTGATCACATTTATTTTAACACTAGTTATTCGAGAGAATATATTGTGGGTGAAATAATATATATTTATTAGCGAGTAATTCAATGATATTTATTTGAGAAATAAATAACCATTATTCAAGGTCTAATAAATATGGTGGAGGAAATAAAGAGAATTTAAAACATAAGTACACACCATGTATATTAATATACACGCTTTGTAGTAATTATGGGGATTTGTGAGAAATATTATTATTTAATTAATTAAATAACATTAGGTGTAATTCGCAGGGCACATGTCAAGTAATAATAATAGTCAAATATTATTATTAGACATGGGGTATTACTAAAAATTAAATGAAATGAATAAATGCTTTCAGGTAATTAATTCATTTTATTATTCTAAGTAATTAAAAATCCCAATTATATAATTCTCATTAGCCTAGCCATTTTTTGTGGTTATGCACAACATATCTAGAGAAATATCTCAATCCAAGAGATAATTCTTTTCTTTCAAGAACGTTCTCAAGTTACAAGAGAGATCCTCCTCCATCAGATCAAGGAGAGTATCTTTCAAGTGGCTCTCAAGGCGATTAAAGGTGGACATCGCAAGCGAAGGCTCTTCCGTGATAGCACCTAAAGATCCCTTTGGCAGTATCCATAGATATGTGGAGCACGTATGGATCACCATTAGAGGAATCCTACACTTGGATTATACGACATAATGACAGATCACATCGGATCGGGACTGGAAACATCAATGGAGAGAGAATTCCATAAAGGTAATTCTTGTATTTTAATTAAATTAATTATAACCAACATATGATGATCCTCTCTATGGTTTCAGGAATCCCTTCCTTTCTTTCGTTCTTCATTCTATTCTGAAGATCTGGCGTTTTATTATCATGAAGGATCTTGGATTAATCATTATTAACGGAAAAATTAAAGTTGGGTATTCCCACCAACGCACTTCCACTGTGCCCGGAACCTACAAGTGGTATCAGAGAGATTATATCTTTGATTATAATTATTTAGTTTTTCATTGGTGATTTATGCATTTAATAATTTAGTTATTCCAATTAAAGTAAATCATTCTATAAATCTGAATCTCAAGATCTATTCCTCCTCTTTTGTTTATCGTTCACCTTACAAAAAATATTTTTTCTTTTAATTTTGAATAAAATAAAACATAGGATCGCATCCAGAGGTGCCAAAGCTTCTTGGTTGTACAAAACCATAACACACGGCATGTATTAGGTAGTACACACCATGTAGTATAGGTTCCATGCACCGGGATGGTCTTCCAAACTAGGCCTTGTCATTGGATCTTATCTAAGTCTTTAAGATTTTGTGTGTTGACAAGGAATAGGTGGCACACGGTTTCCGGATTACCCGATGTATGGCCCAATGAACACAGAATGTATTCTCTTCAGGTTAGGGTTGGACCATGTACAACATACATGGCTTTCCCAGCTGAAAATTGTGTAACGCGGATACTACATGGCGTGTGTTTCACTAAACATGTCGTGTACTCTAAAGATTTATAAAGTACATCTACACGCCATGTCCTCGTATGTGTACTTCGGATGGACAGTGAACAAAAGTACACACCGTGTACTCATCCAAATTACACAGATTTGTTAAAATTTATTATTATATTATACAAACTCTTGAGACGTGTACCATAGTACAGATATAAAGATGAGGCACAACACATGATAGGTGTTTTATATATGTGTGTTTAATTTAACATCTGTGTAATGTTCATTTCTACTCATTGGGTAGTTATGAATGGGAAATAACCAGGTTGCCTCCAAGGTACAAGTTATGTACAAAGATAATTTTAAATGAATTTATTTGTTTAAAATTATGATGGATGAGAATCTCAAGGAAATTCAGAAAAATGGTTTAAGATAAAAGGATTAACTAATTTAAGATAATTAATTGATTCGAGCATGATTTATCTTAAATAATAATGATTAAAGAATTGAATTTAAGTTTTATTTATTCGTAAATATTGTTGCATGTATGGATGATCATGATCTAGACCAATACCTTTGTATGTGAATGGTTTCTTTTAATTTATTTTTTTAAATTAAATTTTTTGGCTTGCGAGCCTTATCCTCATTAATATGTAGGGCATACGTACCTGAGGTTTCTTTTATGTAAAACCCTATTTTACCCCTCACCTGTGAGTGAGATACAATCATATGTAATGGATGGAGCTCCCAAGCTAGTGGAGGCTGCTTAAGTTAGAATCCAAGGTGAAACCAATCAAAGGAGATACAAATGTGAACAAGTGGAAAGTTGTAAACACGAACCCAAAAGGTTCAATGTGTTTCTCCCCTAGGTCTTGGGTTAGTTTATCAACCACTAGATAAACTAAACAATAAAACAAGATCGTGATCATACCATTTATTTTATTTCTGTAAGTTTCATGGTTTATTTATTGTGGGTGTGTTGTCACGATCACACAATTAATGAATTAAACAAGCAAGAAAGATGGAACTAATATAAGACTGGATTATGAATAAATATTATCTTAGACATGGTTAATCACTCAAGTATATCCCACTTAATATTAATAATCATGTAATAAAGATAATAAAATGGCAATTTACGTATAAGGATAAAATCCCTCAAAGAAATATTAAGTCGGTATAGCCTTCCATAATCTTGGTTAGAATCGAACTATAGTTCAAAGTGCTTGACCAACCCTAGTTGGGGTGATTTCAATTATTAGGGAATTCTAATTCAAGGTTTTGGGTTTACTTGACTTGGTTCACATAAAGGGTTGACTTCCATAGCAGGGCTTTGTGTGACTAAGAGGAAAAGGTTGAGGAAATCCAAAATAAAATGATTTCAGGATTGGGGAGTCTACTCAGTGGATCAAGGAGCTGCGAGTTAATGCAGTTGGAATTTGGAATGCCTACCTAAAACCCTTCAAGTTTCTTGACCAACCCTAGTTGGGGTAATTCGAAGGGTATTATGGATCCTTTCCACTAGAATATTCAGACAACATAATATCCCGAAGTTAATGGTGAGTGCTATTGGATTTCAATAAAATAGTGGGAGACTAATAAGTATTAAATTGTTTATTTGTCTCAGTTTTATCATGATAAAGTACTAAAAATTTTCTCATCTTAATTTTTAGAAATTTCAATAAAAATTACTTCAAACATATCATTACGAACTATACTCGAGAAGGAAAACCTTCTCACCGGCACCAATTTCCAAGAATGGCAGAGGTGTTTACGTGTCATCCTTCGCCATGAGAGAAAATTTTATGTGTTGGAGAAGCCTATTCTAGTTGCACCTAGAAAATATTTCAGTGATGAGGAACTATCTCTATATATAAAACATATGGATGATGCCATATATTTCCAATGTTTCATGCTATCAGGAATGTCTAATGAGCTCTTGAAGCAATGTGAAAACATGGATGCGTATAGCATGATGTCTCGCCTTAAAAATCTCTATCAAGAGAAGGTGAGACAGGAGAGATATGAGATCTCCAAAGCTTTGTTTACAACTAATCTTGTAGATTTTATGCTATTTGGGCCTCATTTAGTCAAGATTATTGGCTACATTGAATGACTGGACATCTTAGGGATTAAGTTCCCAGATGAGTTGCGTACATGTCTCATCTTATCATTATTTCACAAGACCTTCTCTAGCTTTTTTTTCAACTACAACATGAGAAATAATGAGAAGAGTCTATCAGAACTTTTTAACTTAATTCTCCAGGTAGATAAGTACATGGGGCATGAAAAACCCGCAGTACTTATAGTGAATAAGAAAAGGAAGGACAAGTAAAAGGGTCCAAGGATTCATAAACAGTTTGAAGACCCTGAGCACTATCTCTCCAAGAAGGGGAAGATCCAGAGGCAGGGTAAGGAATGGGAGGAGGTATGTTTTTTATGTGGCAAGCCAGGCCACTAGAAGAGGAACTGTACCCAGAAGCATGGGGATGCTAAAGGTGTGTTTGTTATCGAGTGTAGTCTTTCCATTTCTACACATTGGGTATTAGATACGGCTTGTGGGGATCACATATCTATTCAATTGTAGGAACCCAGTAGATTTAAAAATATTTCCAGAGAAGTGGTGGATCTTCAAGCTTCCAATGGTGCAAGTTTGGTTGTCTTGTCCATTGGTGATTATCATCTCTCGTTGCTAACTGGAATTATTTTGGTTTTACGTAACTATTATTATGTGCCAAGTTTTACCAAGAACAAAATTTATGTATCTTGTTTGGATATGGATGGATTTATTTTCAAATTTATAAATAAGGGTTGTTTCTTTTATAATAACAACATATGTTATGGTATGGCGCATTTAAATAATGGATTATATGTATTAAATTACAAAAACCAATTGTTGGAAATCGATAATGAAACAAATTCACATGACTCATACAACACCTATTTATGGCATCACTGTCTTGGTCATATAAATGAGAAGCGCTTGAAAAAGCTCTATCAGGATGGTTATTTAGACTCTACTTAGCTAAAACCACTTGATAGATGCCACCCTTGTTTAAAAGCTAAAATGACCAAGCCGCCTTTCGATCGTTAGGGTGAAAGGGCCACAAAGCTTCTAGGATTGGTGCACACAGATGTGTGTGGACCATTTCTGTAAGAACCTGGATCTTCTTTTCAGGTATGTTTTTCTTTTTCCTGGAGTTTTTTAGAAAAGATGAGTTTCTGTAAATTTTTGAAGTACACGTCATGTACTTTATGAGTACATTCTATGTACTCGGTTACCGTGGGTAGTCGTGTGTTGGTCGTGTAGCGGCCTTTCACACATCCATGTGTGATGACCTGGAGGCCACCTAAAGTAGAGTACAGAAATGTAGAGTACATGTCGTGTACCTCAAAAGTACATGCTGTGTATTTTGTTTTTTTTACATTAAACATACCGGGGTCGCGTCTGATAGATAGAACTATCTCCTTCTCAACCTAGTTTGTCCGAGAGCACCGAGCAGCCGCGGATCTTTAATGAGCCCCCGACCGAGTGTCCGTCCTCTGAATCAAACACTGACGGTTGCGTTGGAATCGCATCGGTGAGTTCTCTCTTCTCTTAGAGCATCATACCTTGATTTCTCCTATTTTGTGAGTTATCATGGGTTGAAATTTTTATACTTTTTTATAGATATATGGTTTTCTAAGGCGAATCAAGCCTTGTGGTTCAAGTATCTTGATCTCCCAACACCGAGGTAGGTGGTTTGTGCCTTTCTGTTGAAAGTCTTTGAGTTTTATGTGCAAATTTGTCCAATACCCATGAACGGGGTATTGTGTGTTTATTGTTTTATCCCTATTGTTTGTATTCTATGTTTGTATGCTTTATTATATGATATTGTTTTTTAATAGGGTGAATTGTTGTGCTTTGGATGTGTTGCCCATACATGTTTTGCCAATTTTGACCTTCGGGTCTAGTTGCCTATTAGGCTGTTGTTTACTTTCACATGCCTAGTATTATAGGATGGTGTGACTATTGTTCTGACATGCTGTTATGCTATAAAATGCAAGCCAAGTAGTTCTTGAGGTTTAATTTGGCTGATACGCGATGTTATACTTTCTAATTTACATAGGGTCGTGAGAAACTAGTGTAGTAGACCATAGGGAGAATGGACATAAGGGCTTCTCCAGAGTGTCTTTTATAATATTATGATGTGAGACCACAGGGGGAATTGACATTGAGTGCTTCCTCAGAGATTCTGTAGTTCCTCGACGCGGTCCACAGAGGTAATGTGATGTAAGTGCTTCCCTAGAGCGCCTTTAGTACCGATACAAGACTATAGGGGGAATTGATGGTGAGTGTTTCCTTAGAGAGTCTATACTTTAGCTGAACCAGAGGGGTGAGACTATGTGTGATGCCTAGAGGGTTTCTTGTACTTGTTAGGTAGGACCAGAGGGGTTAGACTGAGTGTGCTTCCTAGAGGGTTACCTATTGTGTTTATATTCTTGTTTAGTTGTTGCTTGATATTGAGACTGTGGATTGGTTGTTGTTGAGTACTTCCTTGTTTACTGCTTTCTGCACTTTTACATGCCATATATTCACTGACTATTAGGCACGGATCTTATGGTGGTTGCCTACTGGGATTCGTCTTACACCCTTTTTGGGCCATGCTTTTGGGCCCAAACAGATTATATTGTTGTAGGTATAGACAAGGGCAAGCTCCCTTCTACCTCAGGTACTTGATTGCATTGGAACTAGAGAGCATGGGACCAAGCTAAGTCTTGCGATGCTGAGGAGTTACTTATCTGTTTTCCTTTTGTACTTTGGTTCAGTACAATATTCAGTATTGTGAATTGTTTGTCTACTTTCCTAGAAATATATGTATCATGCATCATTATATATATATGCTCCAGTTGTTTCTTTATCATTCTTCCACTATTACTACTGTTTGGTATTATTACTGCTTCTACTATTGTATATCTATTTACTTAAATTGTGTACTCTGCCAATGAGGGCATAGTTTCCCCACTATCACACCCAAGGCCCTCGCTACTAGTCGGCAGCCTCTGGTGTTCGGGGAAATGCACTTAAGGCCAAGTGACCTATCGGGTACGGGGCACCTCTGGGTGGATTCCGGAACTGGGATGTTACAAAGTGGTATCAGAGGAATTATTTTCTCTTGACTTACTTTTTGGAGCCTATAGTCAGGGATAGGACTGAATAGGTACTTGGTAACAAGTTGTTCCCAGGAGTAACTAACCCGTGTACAGGTAAAATCCAATCTACCTCGTTTATTGCAATTTTTCTGGTTTTCGATTTTACAGTTAATTTGATTTTCACCGTTAGGTGACTCACATGTATTGTAATATTATCATTGATATTATTGAGGTTCTATTTTTGTCGCAACCTGATGAGATGAGGTTATTTCATCTCATGCATCATATAGGCACTTGCTAGAAATCACATATCATGCATTATTGTCATTCCATTTAGGATTCATTAGAAATTTCATGTTGTTATGATATATTTTGTGTAGAATATGCATGTTGTTGTGATAGATGCCTTGATAAAAAAATACATGTTGTTTGATAGGGTATTTTTTGTGTGAGTTTTTGCTTTAATGGATGCCAAACTTTGGTTTTGGAGGTGTTATAGGCCCTCATGGACCGGAACTTGGTGTATCATTGACTCGTTTACCTTGTTAGAACATGTATAAGATGCCAAACTTTGATTCGCAGGGAGTATGGGCCCTCACGAATCAGAATTTGGAACTTTCAATGTTCGTTTCAGTGTTTTCTGGGTTTCAGAGTACTTTCTAAGGCTTACTATCTGAGAAAACCCAGAATACACACCATGTAATGTTAAGTACATGTCATGTGTTCTTATGTTTGGGAAGAAACTATTTTAATTAAGTACACGTCATGTACTTTATGTACACGTTGTGTAGTCTCTAACCATGTCATCATCTGTGTGGGCAGAGACACGGGATGGGGAAAGTCTGGTGGGAACACGTCATGTATCCTTCAAACACGCCGTGTAGTGTTGACCTTGTGTCCGCCCGTGTAACTAACAACACAGATAGATAAACGTTAAGGTATACACGTTGTTCCAGGATTGAACACGTTGTGTAGTATGACCCAGGTACCCAGTCGTGTCACGAACAACACGGGTCGGTGTTATCCTTTCGCATACACGTCGTGTACTTCTGGAACACGCCGTGTAGTGTGAGCCGTGTGTTAGGCCGTGTCACTAACAACATGGGCCCGGTGAATCTTGTCTAGTACACGCCATGTCTGCCTTGAACATGCCATGTAGTCTTGTCTTAGGAGTGCCATGTGGCTTAACCGTGTAGAATGACTTAGGAAGAGAAAGAGGAATCAAGTACATGTCGTGTGTTAAGACAACACATTGTGTGTTTGGGTGTTACACGACCAGTTGTGGTAGAATTACATGCCTATGTGAATGACTTAAGGAAAAACACCATGTAGGAATTGTACATGTCGTGTAGTTATGTTTTGTAAAACTTGAATGATTTCTTTCTCATGTTCCCTTCTTATGCTTCTAGTTTTCAGTCCTTAATGATCTTGATCTAAGGTGTGCACTTGACCTTAAATAGTCATGCCACCGAGACGTCCTCCAGTTGTACGCTAGTTGCCAGGTGGTGATCAGACACCGGACATGGATGATTAGGGACTTCCCACAGATCCTCCTGTTGTGCCGGTCTTGGCACCAGCAGTTATACTTGATAATGGTGATGATTCACAGTTCAGGGAGGGATTTTTGAGGATGATACTGACCTTTCAGGGGGCACTGCCTCATGCCCCATCGATGGCTGATTTGACGCGGGTCTTCCAGCAACAGCATCCTCCTAATTTCTTAGCGGATGGAAGACCCCAGGCTGCAGAATCATGGATAGAATCCATGTTGACGATCTTTGAGCATCTGGAGACGCCTCTAGAGAGGAAGGTCAATCTTGCTACCTATATGCTTTGGGAATCCGCCAAGAGGTGGTGGGATGTGATCTTATAGGCGGGATGCCAGCAGGTTATGGCATGGGAGGATTTTCAGCGTATATTCTATGACTACTTTTATCCAGAGACCTTGAGGGCCGATCGAGCCTGAGAGTTTATGAGTATGGAGCAGGGTACTTTTTTTGTTATGGAGTATTCCTCCCACTTTACTGAACTATAGTGATTCACACCTATTTCAGGAGGTGATCAGTTATTCATGGTAAGGAAGTTCGAGGATGGTCTGAGGAACGACATTCTATTGTAGGTGAACATATTCTGGTTGACTTCTATCACTTCTATTATCAACCAGGCACTGATCACAGAGTGTAATTTGAGGGATTCTAGAGTTGTGAGCTAGGGTGTCTTGGCATCTGAAGTTATCATCCCTCCTACTGACAGTAGGAAGTGCCGCAGGGAGTCTTCGTGCGGTGATCCAAGGAAGCGAGAGACACCTTCAGGTAGCCAGGTGGTATGATACCAGTGTGGAAGGGCTAGACATACGAGGCCGCAGTTCCAAAGAGACCTAGTGGAGTGTCAATCTTGCAGAAATATGGGTTATCTTTAGTGTTTCTATCAGATCTTATCACCAACAGCTGGTGACAGGAGTTCTACTATGACTCCGAGTTTGGGAGCAGCACCACCAGTTTCTCACCAGTCAGGGAACTGGAGTTCTTTCGACCAATCAGGCTGAGGTGGAGGTCGTGGAAATGGTGGTCAGTCTCCAGTCTTTCAACGATAGTAGAGTGGGTCATCTCAGAGTGGTCAGGCAGGGTCAAAGGGCTGTGGAGAAAGCTAGATCATTGCAGTGGAGCAGACCTAGCATGATCAGGATCTCGAACCTTCTACAGTTCGAGGTATGATCCTAGTTTCTTCAATTTTATCTTCAGCTCTTTTCGATACAGGGGCTTCCCATCGATTTATATCTATTTCTGTTGTGGAGATACTTGGGCTCTGTATCTTTTCCTCTGCCGATATTTTGATGCTAGACACTCCATTGGGGACTAGAATGGCTAGCGTACATCAGTGCAGGGAGTGCCCTCTAGAGGTTGGTGGGTGTCACTTCTTATGGGACCTCTATGTCCTAAAGATGATAGGCTATGATGTCATTCTTGGAATGGACTGGTTAGTTCCTTTCCAGGCAGTCGTTGACTATTATCATCGCAGGGTGAGTTTCACATCACCATAGGGCGTATCTTTTCTTTATAAGGGTGAGTGGGATGTCTAGGTAAGCAGAGTAGTTCCAGAGCATCATGTGTTGGGAGGAGTTACATCCCATATTTCTAGTCTATATCTATATGATCAGGGGACTTCACAGTTAGACTTTCCTCCAGTGGTGTATCATTTCAGAGATGTCTTTCCAGAGGACTTTTTAGGTTTGACTCTGGAGCGTGAGGTGGAATTTTCAATTGAGCTTGTGCTAGGAGCAACACCGGTGTCCATTCCTCCTTATAGGATGGCTACACCAGAGTTGCAGGAGCTCAAGAAGTAGTTGGAGGAGTTGCAGGCAAAGGGTTTCATCCAACCCAGTACTTCTCCTTGGGGTTCACCTGTTCTGTTTGAGAAGAAGGCAGACGGTACTCTTAGGCTTTGTGTGGATTATCAGAAGCTGAACCAGTTGACAGTCAAGAACCGATATCCCTTGCCGAGGATTGATGATCTCTTTGATCAGCTTCGAGGAGCCCGGGTGTTCTCAAAGATTGACTTGAGATTTAGTTACCATTAGTTGCATGTTAGACCATCAGATATACCTCTTACAGCCTTCTGAAGTAGGTATAGTCTATACGAGTATATGGTTATGTCGTTCGGTCTCATGAATGCGCCATCAGTTTTCATGGTACTGATGAACCGAGTGTTCCATCCATACTTGGATTCCTTCATGGTGGTCTTCATGGATGATATCTTGGTGTACTCTCATACTCAAAACGACCATGCTACCCATCTTGAGATAGTTTTGAGTACATTGAGAGAGCATCGGTTATATGCTAAGCTCTCAAAATGTCACTTTTGGATGGATCAGATTCACTTCTTGGGTCATGTTATCTCAGAGACAAAAGTGTCAGTAAACCCAAAGAAAGTGAGAACAGTAGTTTCCTGGGAGCAGCCGAAGAATGTATTTGAGGTGCGGAGCTTTCTAGGGCTGTCTGGATACTATAGATGTTTTATACAGAACTTTTCATGCTTAGAAGCACTGCTGAAAAGTTTGACTAAGAAGAGTGCAAAGTTATTATGGTCAGATTCTTGTGAGTCAGCCTTTAAAGAGATGAAAGGGAGGTTGAATTCAACACTGATACTAGTATTTCCAGAGTCGAGAAAGAGCTATACTATTTATTATGATGCTTCAGGTATCGTGTTGGGAGTTGTGCTTATGCATGGAGATGGAGTCATTGCGTATGGGTCTCGGCAGTTGAGGACACACGATATGAATTACCCGACGCACGATCTAGAGTTAGAAATTGTTGTTCATGCCTTACGTTGTTGGAGAAATTTCCTTCTGGGAGATCATTTTGTGGTTTTCACCGACCACAATAGTCTCAAGTACATCTTCACTCAGTGTGATTTGAATTTGAGATAGTGAAGGTGGGTTGAGTACCTTCAGTCTTTTGACTTTGAGCTTACCTACATGCCTAAAAAAGGCAACGCAGTGGCTGATGCATTGAGCAGGAGGACTTAGATACAGGCAGTTCAAGAGGCCAGTAGTGAGTGGAAGCTGATGGACCTGTTCTCGGAGATTTATTTGGAGGTGCACGACAGACAGGGGCAGACCTTTCTTTCTTCTGTAGTTGTTACCTCTACTCTTTTTGATCGAGTACGAATGAGGAAGCTATTAGATTTTGAAGGCCTAGTCCTACGAGAAAGTGTGTCTAGAGAGGAACCTATTTCTAGATGGACCATAGGTGAGGATGAGATCTTGCATTTCCAGGGACGCGTATGGGTGCCAGCAGATACATGTGAGGAGATGATGCGGGATTTTCATTCCTCAGTTTGGGAAGTTCATCCTGGTGTCACCAAGATGTATCGTGATCTACACCATTGGTATTGGTGGCCAGGTATAAATAGGAATGTTTCTGGTTTCATCATGAGGTGTTCCACTTGTCAGCAGGTGAAGGCGGAGCATCAGCGACCAACAGGGCTTCTATAGCAGTTACCCATTCCCGAGTGGAAGTGGAATGGCGTCACGATGGATTTCTTGAAAGGGTTTCCAAGGTCGCCTAGCGGGAATGATGCAGTATGGGTTGTCATTGAAAGACTTACGAAGGTTTCTCACTTCTTACCGATCAAGGAGACCTTCAGTGTTGATGAGCTAGGACGGTTTTACATCCGAGAGATCGTACGTCTTCATGGAGTTACACACTCCATTATTTCAGAAAGAGATGCTCATTTTACTTCTCAAGTCTGGCAGGGGCTCTAGAAGGATTTGGGTACACAGGTACTTTTGAGTACAGCCTACCACCCCCAGACAGATGGCTAGTCCGAGCATACGATTCAGGTGCTTGAGGACATGCTCCGAGAATGCATCCAGGATTTTGGAGGTTCTTGGGAGAAGAATATACCTCTTGTAGAGTTTTCCTACAACAATAGTTTTCAAGCAACTATTTAGATGGCACCTTATGAGGCTTTGTACGGTAGGCCATGCCGATCACCCTTATATTGATTGGAGGCAGGATAGGAAGCCTTGCTGGGACCTCATCTTGTTCAGGAGACCATGGAGTATATACAATTGATTCGGAAGAGGATGGATACTTCACAGTCTCATCAAAAGTCTTATGCTGATCAGCATAGATGACCTCTAGAGTTCGAGGTCAGGGATCAGGTTTTTCTACGTGTCACACCGAGGTTGGGACACAAAAGGATTAGGAGATAGGGTAAGCTTTCACCAAGGTATGTCGGGCCGTTTGAGGTGTTGGATAGAGTTGGGTCAGTGGAATATCGGTTGAAATTACCTCAAAGGTACCGGGATATGCACAACATTTTCCAAGTTTTTCAGCTTTGACGTTACTTTTCAGACTTGTCTCATGTTTTCCAACTAGAGGAGATTGAGTTGGAAGTGGACGCATCTTTTGAGGAGCATCTTATTCGGATTTTTGATTGAATTATGAAGGTTCTCCATGGCCGGTCTGTTCCTCTGGTATAGGTGTTATGGCAGCACGGGCGATTACAAGATGAGACTTGGGAGAGGGAGGCCGATGTACGATCGCAGTGGCCAGAGCTGTTCGGGGTTTCTTCTTCTACGCCACCTTGCTAGGGAAATTCGGGGACGAATTTCTTTAAGGGGGAAGTTTGTAAGAACCCGGATCTTCTTTTTAGGTATGTTTTTCTTTTTCCTTGAGTATTTGATAAAATAGAAGTTTCTGGAAATTTTTGAAGTACACGCCATGTACTTTATGAGTACATTCCATGTACTTGGTTACCACGGGTAGTCGTGTGTTGGTCATGTAGCGGCCTTTCACATGGCTATGTGTGATGACCTGGAGGCCGCCTAAAGCGGATTACAGAAACAGATTGTACACACCATGTACCTCAAAATTACACGCCGTGTATTTTGTTTTTTCATTAAACGCAATGGGGTCGCGTCTGACGGACAGAACCGTCTCCTTCTCAACCTAGTTCTTCTAAGAGTGCCGATCAGCCATGGATCTTTGATGATCCCCCATCCGAGCATCTGTTCTCTGAATCAAACACTGATGGTTGCTTTGGAATCACATTGGTGAGTTCTCTCTTCTCTTAGAGCATCATCCCTTGATTTCTCTTCTTTCGTGAGTTAACGTGGGTTGAACGTTTTATAAATTTTTATAGATCTACGGCGTTCTAAGGATATTCAGTCCCTGTGGTTTAAGAATCTTGATCTCCCAACACCGAGGTAGGTGTTTTGTGCCTTTCTATTGAAAGTCTTTGAGTTTTATGTGCAAATTTTTTCAATACCCATGAACGGGGTATTGTGCGTTTACTGTTTTAGCCCTATTGTTTGTTTTCTATGCTTTTATGCTTGATTATATGATATTGTTTGTGAATAGGGTGAATTTTTGTGCTTTGGATGTCTTGCCCATGCATGTTTTACCTATTTTGACCTTTGGGTCTAGTCGACTGTTAGGCTACTGTTTACTTTCCCATGCCTACTATTGTAGGATGGTGTGACTATTGTTATGACATGCTGTTATGCTGTAGAATGCTAGCCAAGTAGTTCTTGAGGTTTAATTTGGCCGATATGTGATTCTATACTTGTTGATTTACATAGGGCTGTGAGAACCTAGTGTAGTATACCATAGGGAGAATGGACGCAGGGGCTTCTCCGGATTGTCTTTTATAATATTACGATGCGATACCACAGGGGGAATTGATATAGAGTGTTTCATCAGAGAGTCTATAGTTCCTCGACGTGGGCCACAGAGGGAATGTAATGTAAGTGCTTCCCTAGAGTGCCTTTAGTACCGATATGATACTATAGGGGGAATTGACAGTGAGTGCTTCCTCATAGATTTTATACTTTAGCTGAACCAGAGGGGTGAGACTATGTGTGTTGCCCAGAGGGTTGCTTGTACTTGTTAGGTAGGACCAGAGGGGCTAGACTGAGTGTGCTTCCCAAAGGGTTACCTTTTGTGTTTATCTGCTTGTTTAGTTGTTTCGTGATATTGAGAATATGGATTGGTTACTGTTGAGTACTTCCTTGTTTACCGCTTTCTTCACTTTTACCTGCCATATATTCACTGAATTTTAGGCACAGATCTTGTGGTGGTTGCCTACTAGGATTCGTCTCACACCCTGTTTGGGTCATGCTTTTGGTCCCAAATAGATTATATTTTTGTAGGTATAGACAAGGGCAAGCGCCCTTCTACCTCAGGTACTTGATTGCATTGGAGCTGGAGAGCATGGGACCAAGTTGAGGCTTGTGATGCTGAGGAGTTGCTTATCTGTTTTCCTTTTTTACTTTGGTTCAGTATTGTATTCAGCATTGTGACTTGTTTGGATGATTTCCTATATATATATGTATCATGAATCATTATATATATATATATCTATGCTCCAGTTGTTTCTTTATCAGTCTTCCGTTGTTACTGTTGTTTGGTATTATTACTGTTTCCGCTATTGTATATCTGTTTACTTCCATTGTGTACTCTGCCAATGAGGGAATAGTTTCCCCACTATCACACCCAATTCCCTCACTGTTATTCGACAGCCTCTGGTGTTCAGGGAAATGCGCTTGAGGCCAAGTGACCTACTGGGTATGAGGCACCTCTAGGTGGCTTCTGGAATCGGGACGTTACAATTTACAATAGAATCTAGAGGTGGATATTCTTACTTCATCACTTTTACTGATGATTTGAGTAGATATGGATATATCTACTTAATAAGGTATAAGTAATAAGCCTTAGAAAAATTTAATGAATTCAAGAATGAAGTAGAGAATCAGCTTGGTAAGAAGATAAAGAAACTTCAATTGGATTGAGTTGGAGAATATCTAAACCAAGAGTTCATCAATATTCTATGGGAGTTTGGGATTCTATCTCAGCTCACTCCTCCTTATACATCATATTGGAATGGTGTTAGTGAAAGGAGGAACCACACCTTATTGTACATGGTGAGGTCGATGATGATTCATGTAGATATTCCATTATCATTTTGGGGATATGCATTACAAATTGTAGTATACACATTAAACCGAGTACCAACTAAGGTGGAAAATGGAATCCCCTATGAGTTATGGAATGGAAAGAAACCCAATTTGTCGCACACACGTGTATGGGGATACGAGGCATTTGTTAAGGCCTTCTTAGAAAACAACTCACACCCCAGGGCACGAGGTATATCTTTATAGGATAACCCAAGGAAACAAAAGGATATTACCTATATAACCCTTCAGAAAAGAAAGTGATTGACACCAGACAAGCCGTCTTTCTTGAGAGGGAGCACATCCTCAAAAATAATAGTGGGAGAAAGATTTACTTCGACAAATTTGATGCTCAATATACACAAGATTTGGTACAAGAACAAGTTCTACAGGTCCCCGTGGAAGTGGTTCCAAAAACACAATTACTGCGTAAGAGCTCAAGAGAGGTAAGGGAACCAGAGAGATTTGGTTTCCTAGTCACCAAGGATGGTGAATCATTATTATTGGAAAATTATGAACCCCTATCCTATAAGGAAGCAGTAGAAATCTCAGAAGCTGCAATATGGCTAGAAGCTATGAATTCTGAGATGGATTCCATGTATTAGAACCAAGTCTGGGTTCTGGTCGATGAGCTAGTTGATGTAAGGTCTGTTGGATGCAAATGGGTATTCAAGAGAAAACTGGACATGGAAGGTCAAGTTAGCTCCTATAAATCAAGTATAGTAGCTAAAGGATTTAGAAAACATCAAGGAATTGACAATGATGAAACCTTCTATCTAGTTTCCATGTTTAAATCCATAAGAATCATACTTTCCGTAGTAGCTTACCATGACTATGAGATTTGGAAGATGGATTTCAAAACAGCATTTCTTAATGGGAACCTTCAGGAAGATGTCTATATGACACAACCAGAAGGGTTTGTGATGCCAGGTGAATCCAAATGGGTTTGTAAGTTTCAGAAATCCATTTATAGATTAAAGAAAGCATCCAGGTCAAGGAACATTTGATTTGATGAAGCCATAAAGAAATTTGGTTTCATTAAGAACGAATGTGAGCCATGTATTTATAAACGGTTTAATGGGAATGCGGTTGTTATCCTAGTAGTATATATTGATGACATATTTCTTATTGGAAACGATGTACCAGTCTTACAGTTAGTTAAGTACTGGTTGAACAAGTGTTTCTCCATGAAGGACTTAGGTGAAGCAGCCTATATTCTAGGGATCAAGATAATTTTTGATAGATCCAAGAGGATACTTGGACTAAGTTAGGGTACATATATTGACCAGATACTAAATATATTTAGTATGGAACAATCCAAGAGGGGATTGGTTCCAGTGTCACATAGCCTACATCTTTCTGAAAAATGTGTCCTTAGACACAACGGGAGAAAGATGGGATGACTAAGATCCCATACGCTTCAGATATAGGATCCATCATGTATGCCATGTTATTTACCAGGCTTGATGCTGCCTATGCACTGAGCATGGTAGGCAGATATCAAGCAGATCCAAAAGAACATCATTGGACTACTATTAAGACTATCCTTAAGTATCTGAGAAGAACTAAGGATATGTACCCGGTGTATGGAGGAGACGAGGAGCTTTTCATTAGAGGGTATGCTGATGATGGTTTTTAGATAGGTTAGAATGATCTGAAGTCGCAATTTGGTTATATTTTCAATCTCAATGGAGTAGTTTTGAGCTAGAAGAGTTCAAACCAACTAGTTGTCACTGATTCTACAATGGAGTCCAAATATATAGAGGCTTCTTAGTTTATGTGGTATGTTTAAATATTATTAATTATTATACTATAATTATGATTTATTATGTTCATTTCTAATTTATATATTCTTTTTTATTCTATTTAATGACATGTTGTGGTTTATTACTGTAAAAATCATGTTCTTCTTTGATGTGCAGATCCTTTACATTTAGTAAATTTTCAGTTTAAATTTTTAAATATGTACTGATGTGAATTCCTGTTGAGTTCATGGAGGTGTCGAGGGTGTATGGGGTTGGTTCGAAGCCCAAAACCCGAGTTTTTGGGTTAAATAATCCTAGTGCATGGTTAGTGTAAACCATATGTGGTGGGCCACATGCTTAGAAAAATTTGTGTGAGTCTGGATAGTGGGGAGATATAGGATGCATGGTCATATAAAACCATGCAATTTAGGGTGCACGGTTGTGCAACCATGTCTTCAATTTTGATAGTGAATATTTTCATGGCTTGATTACAATTAGACAAGTTGTGCAAGGAAACTAAGTGGGGTGCCCCTCCCTAAAGCAAAGCATATAAGGTTGGTACATTGTTTGAAAAACCTTGTGGCCCCATATTTTGGGTGAATTTACCAAAATTACCCCCACTTAATTCTTATATCAATCCTAATTTCCTATTCTTCTCTCACACAAAAAAAAAACTCACCTATTAGAATCCCTCTTTGGAGACTATTCTATGAAGTTGGGGATCTCCTGAATCCGAGCTTAGATTAAAGTGCTCCTCATATCATTGGATCTTCATCGATAAGATATCCATTCTTGTTTATCCTTTCTTCATTTGGTTTGGTATCGAGTGCGCTATTTAGGTGTAATATAATTTTCCCTATTTTTAGGTTCCTCATTCGTTCTTTGATTTTCTTCCGATATGAGTTGAATCGGGAGATGATATTGGATGATCTATCCACTATAGACCAAAGTTAGGTGGTCTCGTGCATTTTGTTAAAATTAAAAGTGTTTATATATATGTCATTGTGTCGCATGACCAATATTTGGAGTTTCATCCTTAAAATATATTATAATCCTTGAATTTAATTGTTAGGCATGGCCCATGTGATTAACGAGGCATGTTGATAAATGTTAAATGGTTGAGAACCTAGAATTTGAACCACCCCTTTGGGTGGGTTATTAAACAAATAGACCATTATGATGGCATTTGGAATTGGGTTCTTATGGTTTTACCTTTTACCTCTAGCCTTGGGATGTCAAATGTGAATTGAATCCATGTGAGTTGAATTGTGATATCAATTGAAATTGAATTGATTAATGGGAAGGGATGAAATAACCATGATCCTTGGACCTTTATATTTAATGGCTTGTTTAATCATGGGATTATTGTGATAATGTTTTTCCTATGTGAGTAATTGAGAGGTAATCCTTCTAATCTTAGCTCGTGCCTTTATCCACCTTTTGAGGTGTGGTGTAAATGAATTATTCTTGATGGTGACCTTGAAAATGTTAAATGGAATTGATTAAATGATATTGATTAAATGTTATTGAATTATTATGAATATGAATTGGGTGAAACATGGATTCAATGATGAATTCCATGGATGAACTCATTTGGATTTTACCATGCTTATGCCTGAGTGACACTTGGAGTCCTTTTATAAACTACCAAGAACGAACTCATAAGGGATGACTATTATATGTCGAGTGATACTTGGATTCCATATGGATTGTCAAGGAAGGACTCAAAGAGAATTTGATCATATATACCATTGTTGATACTTGGGATCCCTTAGTGGACCACCAAGGACGGACTCGAATGGCAGGGATGTTATACCTCACCTAGAGCGATACCTAGGTTCTTATGAGGATCACCATGGATGGGATTGTAAGGTGTTGGTTTATATTATACCTATAAAAATACCTAGATTCCAAATTAATAATTCCAAGGATGGGATTAGGTTCATAATTGAACAAAGATTGAAATGAAATGTATGACGTGTCTACCAAGCCAAAGCACAAGCTTTGATTCGGTCTTTGTTTTTACTTTTTTGATGGACTGTTTAGGCATACTTTGAACATGTTATCATAGGGGATGTTGGGCATTATAATAGGTATCAATACTTAAATGGTATTAAATCATTAAATGAACTTGTTTATAAATAAGAAATATGAATTTATAGGATGTTTACTTTCAGTACTTCCTTTAGCCCGAATGGCTCGAAGTCCTTCTTTTTTATTTTATTATGGATAATCCCCCTTTTAAGGGTTGAAGGGGAACCCGTACATGACCCGTAGGCCCAAGTCACAAGGCCCGAAAAACACGAAATACATGACCCGAAGGCTCAGAGGCATACCATTCCCAATACATGACCCGTAGGCCCAGCCCACTTGAACTGCCCCTCCCCGGATTTCTATGTCATTGATCACCTAGCTCCCACCTTGAATTACTGATTGGCTAGCATTGCCCTATACAAAGCTGCACGGTGCCTGGTCCCGATGGCGGTTGCCATACCCTCTTATTCTTCCAATCTGATTAGCTCTGCATCTGGTGGTTGCTACTCATGTTGCTCTGATCCTCTTCTGGGGCCTCTTCTGTGTGAACTGGGCCACTCCATGGTCTACGTGACCCGAAGGACCTATGGCCCGAAGCCTTTGATGACCCGAAGGTCCTGGAGACCCGTAGGCCCAAAATGGTGGCCCGAAGTCCCAAATCAGGTGAATAGTTCTGGCTGCTACAGTACCAAACAGTAACTGCTACAGTAACCCGGAAATTCACCTCCACCCGGTTTTGAACCCGGGTCTCTTGGATGCCAAGAAGGAGCCCTTACCACTCGGGTACGGGCTCGTTGGATTTCAATACTTCCTTTTCTTGTTGTATTATTTCTTGCACATTGATGTTATATATATATTCACTGACTGGATAGCACTAAACCTTAGGAGGTTACCTATTGGGATTATGTCTCACGCCTTATTCAAGCTGCCTTGGGTACCCGAATAAATTATATTATTGGAGGTATGGATAAGGGAAATCACCCTAATACAGGTTATTGATTACTGCTTGGGAGCAGGGGAGCATGGGACTGAGCTAAGACTCATTATGCTAGTTGGGATACTTTTGGTCTTTTTGTAATTTTTTTCCATGTATTGTACACATTTCTTATATACATGTTTTGGATGCTTTATTAGACACATGAAATGTATCTTCATCATTTTGTATGAGTTCCTTTTGGAATTTATATATATTCTTGTTGTGTATCTATTGTCAGACTGTTATTACTACTTTTTCTATTGTATGTCATTATATTTCTATTGTGCTACAATCTGGTGAAGAGGGCATAGTCTCCCCACTAACAAACCTAAGCTCTCGCTGCTAGTCAGCAGCCTCTAGTGTTTGGGGTGATGCACTTGAGGCCATATGGACAACTAGGATTAGGTCATTATTGAGTGGAATCCTGGTCTGGGATGTTATAGTTCCAGTTGATGACATGATGTGGAAGTATATGGATGCAGTGGAAGTCATGGGATGGATGTATACTAGTTATGGGTTGTTATTGTTGGATATATTTTATATGTATATATTGATTATTTCTATCTAAATATATTGAGGGGCAATAGAGCTCAGGTGTTTATGCACCTAAAGTAGGGTGGATTATCAGTTATGGGATATTCGGCCCATTTTACTGAACTCTAACACTTCAAACTTATTTTGATGGGTGATGAGTTATCTAAAGTTAGGCAATTCGAGGATGGTCTTGGGTACAACATCTGATCACAGGTGAATGTCTTTCGGTTGACTATCGTTTCTAGAATAATGAATTGGGCACTTATCACAGATTGTAACATGAGAGAGTATGAGGGTGCGAGCTAGGTCGGTTCGGAATCTCGATCTAGTACTGCATCAAACGGTAATAGGAAACATTGCATGGAGATTCCACATGGTGATATTAGAAGTTAGAGAACATACTCAGGTAGCTAGGTGAGGTGCTACCAGTGTGGTAGGATGGGACATATGAGACCTCAGTGTGTGAAGGACCCAGTCAAGTGTCGATCTTGTAGCAAGATGGGTCATCTACAGTGATTTGGAATAACCTTTCCTCAGGAAGCCAATGAGAGAGGGTCGGTATCGACTCCATGTTCAGGAGCGGGACCAACAACTTCTCAATAGGCAGTGAGATGGAGTACAGTTGTCCTATCAGACCGAGGTGGTGGTCATAGTCATGGTAGTCATACCCTAGTTTTATAGTGATAGAAGAGCATATCTGCTCAAGGTATCTAGGCAGTATCACAGGGTTGCGGTTCATGTTAGATATATTCAGTGTAACAGACCCTTAAGGATTAGGATCCTAGACCTTTTACTGTTAGAGGTACTATTCTAGTAGCATCTAATTTATCTTCTATATTTTTTGATATAGGGGATTCACATAGCTTTATATATGTGACCATTATGGAGATCCTTGGGCTCATTTTTTATACTTCTGATGGCTTCATGATGTTTGACACTCTGTTGGGGGTTAGAACGGAGGATGTACGTAGGTACAGGGAGTTACCCTTTGAGATTGGTAGGTTTCACTTCATATGAGACCTCTTTGTCCTTAAGATGATAGGTTTTGACATCATTCTTAGTAGGGACCGGTTTGTACCCTTTCATGATTTCATTTATTTTTATCACTGCAAGGTGACCTTCACATCACTTGAGGGTGGAGAGTTTATTCACAAGGGTGAATGGGATGTTCAGGTGATTCAAGTTGGACCCAAGCACCGTGGGCTGGGAGAGATGACAGCCTAGATTGTGAGTTTATATATGGATGATCAGGGAACTTTTTAGGAAGATTTTACTTCATTAGTTGATCATTTCTGGGATGTTTTCCCAGATGAATTTTCTGGATTACCTCTGATGATAAAGGTAGATTTCTATATCAAGCTAGTTCTAGGAGATCCACCAGTATCCATTCCTTTTTATAGGATTTATACTACTGAGATGTAGGAGATCATGAGGCAACTAGATGATTTAGAGGCAAAGGGGTTTATTTGACCCAGTACTTATTTATGGGTTTCACCGGTCATTTTTTTCAAAAAGGGCAGATAGAAATCTTAGGCTATGTGTGGATTAGTGGAAATTGAACCAATTGATAGTTAAGAACTGGTATCCTATACCATGGATAGATGATCTTTTTTACTAGCTTCAAGGAGCTTGGGTTTTCTCAAAGGTTCATGTGAGATCCGGTTATCATCAGGTGTGTTTTAGACCATCAAACATACCTCACACAACATTTCATAGCAGTTATGGTCTATATGAGTATTTGGTTATGTCGTTCAATATCACGAATGTGCCAGTGGTCTTCATGGTACAGATGAATCAAGTTTTCCATCCTTATCTAGATTTGTTTGTCGTGGTATTCGTGGATGATATTTTGGTTTATTCTCACAATCAACACGACCATTTAAAACATCTTGATATCATATTAAATACACTAAGAGAGAATCGATTATATGTTAAGCTTATAAAGTTCCACTTCTAGATAGATCAGATTCACTTTGTGGATTACATCATCCTAGAGACAGGAGTATCAGTTGACCGAGAGAAGGTGAGAGCTGTAATTTTCTGGGAGCATCCTGAGAACATCTTTTAGGTATGGAGTTTCTTGGGGATTTATGGTTACTATATTCCTTTCATATAGGACTTCTTGGGCTTAGAATCACTACTTTCAGGCTTGACTAAGAAGGGTGTGAAGTTTACTTGGTCATATTCTTACAAGACGGCCTTTCAAGATCTAAAAGGGAGATTTAATTCAGTACCGATATTGATATTTCCAGATCCAGGCAAGAGTTACACTGTGTATTGTGATGTATTAGCTATCAGTCTAGGAGAAATCCTTATGTAGGGGGATATATTTTTAGAGTAAGGGTCTTGGAAGTTGAGGCCACACAAGAGAAATTACCCAACACATGATCTTGAGTTAGCTACAGTGGTTCATGCATTGCACTGTTGGAAACATTTCTTACTTGGAGAGCATTTTTATGGTGTACACAAACCACAAAATTATCAAGTATATATTTACACAACGTGATCTGAATCTGAGGTAGCGATGGTGGGTGAAATACCTACAGTATTTCACTTTTGAGATTACCTACACACCTAGTAAAGTAAATATAGTGGTTGATGCACTAAGTAGGAGGAATTAGATACAGGCAGTTCAGTAGGCCAGTAGCGAGTGGCTGCTCATGAATTTGTTCTCTGAGATGCACTTGTAGGTGCACGACAATTAGGGGAAAACGTTTCTTTAATATTTAGTTGTTACCTCTACCCTTATATATAGAGTCAAGATGAGGTGGCTATTAGATTCTGAGGTCCTAGTCCTATGGGAGAGTGTCACAGGTGAGAACCCTCCTCCTGGTTGGACCATGGGTGAGGATGAAATTATGCATGTACATGGTCACATATGGATTTCTTCATATGTGCATGAGGAGTTGATGTGAGACTTTCATTCTTCATCTTGGGAAGTGAACCCTGGTGTCACTAAGATGTATCAGGATTTACATTTCCAATACTAGTGGTCAGCTATGAAAAGAGATGTAGTTGGTTTTTTCATGAGGTGTTCCAGCTATCAGTAGGTGAAGGTGGAACACCAGCGACTAGCTAGACTTTTACAGTAGTTACACATCCCTGAGTGGAAGTGGGTTGACATCATGATGGATTTCATGACATTTTTACTGAGGTCACCTTGAGATAATGATTTTGAATGGGTTTTTATTGACATGATCATAAAGGTTTCACATTTCCATCTGATCAAGGAGACCTTCAGTGTTGTTGAGTTTTAGAGGTTATATATCCATGAGATATTATGACTTCATGGGGTCATGTGCACTATCATTTTATATAGGGACGCCTGATTTACTTCATAGTTCTGGAAAGGGCTATAGAGGGCATTGGGTATACAGGTGCTTCTGAGCACAACATACCAACCTTAGACATATAGTTAGTCAGAGAACATGATTCATGTGCTTGAGGACATACTGAAAGAATGCATCCTGAATTTTGGGGGATCTTAGGAGAGGCACATACCCTTAGTTGAATTCACCTATAACAATAGATTTCAGGATACTATTTAGATGACACTTTATGAGGATTTGTACAGTAGGCCATGTTAATAACCCCTATGTTGGTTAGAGACAGGTGAGACAGTTATTCTTTGACCTCATCTTGTTCAGGAAACCACATATTAGGTTCAGTTGATTGGGAAGTGTGTGGATACTATAGATTGTCATAAGAAATCATACGTTGATCGCCGCAGACGACCTCTAGAGTTCGAGGTTGGGGATCAGGCTTTCTTACATGTTTCATTGAGTTTGGGACATGGGAGGATCAGGAGACAGGGTAAGTTTTCACATGTTATGTCTGGCCATTTGAGATTCGGGAGAGTTAGACCAGTAGCCTATTGGTTGCAGTTACCTTAAAGGTATCGGTCCATGCACAACGTCTTCCACATATCTCAGTTGTGTCGCTATCATTCAGACCTAACTCATGTCTTCCATCCCAAGGAGGTTGAGTTATAGGTAGATGTGTCCTTTGAGAATCATCCTATATGTATTGTGGATCGCAGCATGAAGGTTCTTTGAGGTTGGTTAGTTCCTTTAGTACAGGTGCTATGGAAGCATGGCCAAGTACATGATGAGACATGGGAGCGAGAGGCTAATGTGCGATCATAGTGGTCGGATTTTTTCTCAGACATCCTTGACCACCCTTGAGAGGGTGATTTGGGGACGAATTTCTTTAAGGGGAGAAGTTTGGTAAGAACTCTGTTCTTCTTTGAGGTTCGGATCATTTACATTCCATAAATTTTTAGTTTAAATGTTTAAATATGACCTAATGTGAATGACTATTGAGGTCATGGAGGTGTCTGGAGTGTCTGGGGCTAGTACGAAGCCCGAAACCTAAGATTTTGGGTGAAATAAGCCTGGCACGCAGTTAGTGGAAACCATGCGGGGTAGGCCGAATGGTTAGATAAAACCATGCGAGGCTAGGAAGTGGTGAGCTACAAACCACACGGTTAGATCAAACCATGCAATTTGGGGCACACAAGCATGCACCCCTATCTGCAATTTTGATAGTGGAGATTTTCATAGTTTGAGCATGGTTAGACAAACCCTTCAAGGAAACCGTGTAGGATGCCCCTTCCCATAGAAAAGCATGCACGTTTGGCTCACATTTTGGAAAACTGTGCGCCCAAACCGAGTAAATCCATATTTTGGGTGAATTTTCCAAAATGCCCCCATTTAATTCTTATATCAACCATAATTTCCCATTCTTCTCCTGTATAGCAAACTCGCCTATTGGTAGCCCTTTTTGGCGACTATTATAGGAAGTGGGAGATCTTCTCCATCTGAGCTTGAATTCAAGTGTTTCTCATCTCGTTGGATCAATATTGATAAGATATCCATTCATTTTTTGTCGTTCTTCGTTTGGTTTGGTATTAGATGTGCTATTTGGGTGCAAGATAATTTGCCTTGTTTTTAGGTTCTTTGTCCGCTCTTCGATTTTCTCCCGATCTGAGTCAAATCAGGAGTTGATATTGGACGAACTATCCATTATGGACCTAAGTTAGGTGGTCTCATGCTTTTCATTAAAATTTGAAGTGCTTATATATATGTTGTTGTGTTGCGTGCCCAATATTCAGAGCGTCGCCCTTGAAATGGATTTTAATCCTTGAATTGAATTGTTAGACATGGACCATGAAAGGGGCCTTGTAAGGGTTCTCCATCATCCCTTGAAAGGGGGTTATCAAAAATCAATAAAAAAAGCAGGCCTTCTGGCCATTCAGACAGGGTGTGGCCTTTTACCCCTAGCCTTAGGATGTCAAATGTGAATTGAATCCATGTGATTTGAATTGTGATATCAATTATAATTGAATTGATTAATGGGAAGGGATGAAATGACAATTACCCATGGAAATTTCCATGTAATGGCTTGTTTAAGCATGAGATGCTTGTAATAATGTTTTTCCCACGTGGGTAATTGAGAGGTAAGCCTTATAAGCTTAGCCTGTGACTTTATCCACCTTTTGAGGTGAGGTGTAAATGAATTGTTCTTAGTGTTGACCTTGACATGGTTAAATGGAATTGATTAAATGATGTTGATTAAATGTTATTGAATGATTATGAATATTCATTGGGTGACATATGGATTCAATGATGAATGCCTTTGACGGACTCATTTGACTTTTACCATGCTTATGCCTGAGGGACACTTGGACTCCTTTTATGGACTGTGAAGGACGGACTCGTAGGGGCTGACTATTATATGTCGAGTGATACTTGGATTCCATATGGATTTTCAAGGATGAACTCAAAGGGCATTTGATCCTATATTCCATGGGTGATACTTGGTCTCTCTTAGTGGACCTCCAAGGACGGACTCGAATGGTAGGGATGTTATACCACACCTAGAGCAATACATGGGTTCTTGTGAGGATCGCCATGGATGGGCTTGTAGGGTGTCGGTTTATATTATACCTGGAGCGATACCTGTATTCCAAATTTGGAATTCCAAGGACGGGCTTGGGTTCGTAATTGAATAAAGAATGAAATGAAATGTATGATGCGTCTAAAAATCCAAAGCACAAAGCTTGGATTCGGCCTTTTTTTGTACTTTTTAGATGGTATGTTTAGGCATCCTTTGAACATGTTATCACGGGGGACGTTGGGCATTATGCCAGGTCTCGAGACTTACTTAAATGAGACTGAATCATTAAATAAACCTATTTATAAATGAGAATCTGGACTTTATAGGATGTTTACTTTCAGTACTTCCTTTACTTGTTGTATTGTTGTGTGTACATTGTTGTTATATATATTCACTAATTGGATGACATTAGACCTTGGTTGATTGCCTAATGGGATTATGTTTCATATCTTGTTTGGGTCGGCTTGGGTACCTAAACAGATTACATGGTTGTAGGTATGGATAAGGGCAAGCACCCTGATATAGGTTTTTGATTGGTGCTTGGGAGCTGGGGAACATGGGATTGAGTTGAGGCTCGCGATGCTAGCTTGGATACTTTGGTCTTTTTGTACTTTTGTTCCATGTATTGTACACTTGCCTTGTATACATGTTTTGGCTACTTTATTAGACACGTGACATGTATCATCATCATTGTGTATGAGTTCATTTTGACATTGATATCTATTCCTGTTATGTATCTATTATCTGATTGTTATTACTACTTCCACTATTATATGTCATTATTTTTCTGTTGTGCTACACTTTGGTGTTGAGGGCATAGTATCTTTATCGGCACACTTAGGTTCTCGCTGTTAGTCGACATCCTTTTGGTGTTTGGGAAGATGCACTTGATGTCATGTAGTCAACTAGGCTCAGGGCATTGTTGAGTGGCATTCACCTATTGGAATCCCTCTTTGGCGACTATTATAGGAAGTAGGAGATCTCCTCCATCTGAGCTCGAATTCAAGTGTTGCTCATCTCGTTGGATCTATATCGGTAAGATCTCCATTCATTTTTAGTCGTTCCTTGTTTGGTTTGGTATCGAATGTTCTATTTGGGTGCAAGATAATTTGCCCTATTTTTAGGTTCTTTGTCCGCTCTTCGATTTTCTCCCGATCTGAGTCAAATCAGGAGTTGATATTGGACGAACTATCCACTATGGACCTAAGTTAGGTGGTCTCGTGATTTTCATTAAAATTCTAAGTACTTATATATATGTCGTTGTGTTGTGTGCCCAATATTTAGAGTGTCTCCCTTGAAATGAATTTTAATCCTTGAATTGAATTGTTAGGCATGGCCCATGAAAGGGGCCTTGTAATGGTTCCCCATTATCCATTGAAAAGGGGGTTATCAAAAATCAATAAAAAAAGCAGGGCTTCTGGCCATTCAGGAAGGGTGTGGCCTTTTACCCCTAGCCTTAGGATGTCAAATGTGAATTGAATCCATGTGATTTGAATTATGATATCAATTATAATTGAATTGATTAATGGGAAGAGATGAAGTGACAATGGCCCATGGACCTTTCCATGTAATGGCTTGTTTAAGCATGGGATGCTTTTAATAATGTTTTTCCCACGTGAGTAATTGAGAGGTAAGCCTTCTAAGCTTAGCCCGTGACTTTAGCCACTTTTTGAGGTTAGGTGTAAATGAATTGTTCTTAGTGTTAACCTTGACATGGTTAAATGGAATTGATTAAATGTTATTGAATGATTATGAATATGCCTTGGGTGACATATGGATTCAATGATGAATGTCTTGGACTGACTTGTTTGACTTTTACCATGCTTATGCCCGAGTGACACTTGGACTCCTTTTATGGACCATCAAGGACAGACTCATAAGGGTTGACTATTATATAACGAGTGATACTTGGATTCCATATGGATTATCAAGGATGAAATCAAAGGGAATTTGATTCTATATGACATGGCCAATACTTGGGCTCTCTTAGTGGACCTCCAATGACGGACTCGAATGGTAGGGATGTTATACCACACCTAGAGCGATACATGGGTTCTTGTGAGGGTCGCCGTGGATGGGCTTGTAAGGTGTTGGTTTATATTATACCTAGAGCGATACCTGTATTCTAAATTAGGAATGCCAAGGACGGGCTTGGGTTCATAATTGAATAAAGAATGAAATGAAATGTATGATGCGTCTGCAAAGCCAAAGCACAAAGCTTGGATTCGGTCTTTTTTTGTATGTTTTAGATGGTCTGTTTAGGAATCCTTTGAACATGTTATCACGGGGGACATTGGGCATTATGCCAGGTCTCGAGACTTACTTAAATGAGACTGAATCATTAAATAAACCTGTTTATAAATGAGAATCTGGACTTTATAGGATGTTTACTTCCAGTACTTCCTTTACTTGTTGTATTGTTGTGTGCACACTGCTGTTATATATATTCACTAATTGGATGACATTAGACCTTGGTTGATTGCCTACTAGGATTATGTATCATATCTTGTTTGGGTTGGCTTGGGTACCCGAACAGATTACATGGTTGTAGGTATGGATAAGGGCAAGCGCCCTGATATAGGTTTTTGATTGGTGCTTGGGAGTTGGGGATCATGGGATCGAGTTGAGGCTCGTGATGCTAGCTTGGATACTTTGGTCTTTTTTGTACTTTTGTTCCATGTATTGTACACTTTCCCTGTATACATGTTTTGGCTACTTTGTTAGACACGTGACATGTATCATCATCATTGTGTATGAGTTCCTTTTGACATTGATATCTATTCCTGCTATGTATCTATTGTCTGATTGTTATTACTACTTCCACTATTGCATGTCATTGTATTTTTGTTGTGCTACACTTTGGTGTTGAGGATATAGTATCTCTATCGGCACACTTAGGTTCTCGCTGTTAGTCGGCATCCTTTTGGTGTTTGGGAAGATGCACTTGATGTCATGTGGTCAACCGGGCTCAGGGCATTGTTGAGTGGCATCCGGGTCCGGGCTCAAGGCACTGTTGAGTGTCATGGGTTGTTATTGTTGGACCTATTTTATATGTATATATTGATTATTGAGGTTATGGGTTGACCGAGGTTGTATGTATATATATATATATATATATATATGATTGTTAATGTATGGTGTATGTATGATATGTTTATTGTGCGTTTATGATTTAGTTTATTATAAGTTTGAGTTTTTATATGCATGTTTTTTTATTAGTGACAATATGTGTGTGTGTGTGTATTAGAATACATATACTTAAATATATATATTTTTTATTAATATATCTATGTATATAGATATGCATTTAATTATGTATTTATGTATAAACATTATATATTTGTTTATCTATATATTTATGTGTGTGTATTTATATATAAAAACATTATATATGTCCATATATATTTAAAAACTTTTGTATGTGTGTGTATATACATATTTAATTTGATTTTTATATTTAAATATTCATTTTATATGAAAATATATTTATATGTATAAATATTTATCTATATAACTTCATTTTTATACTTCAATATATGCAAATATTATATATATATATATATATATATATATAACATTACTATTTGAAAAATGGTAAACATTCAATGTCATCATACCAATATGAATGTAATCTTCGACGATAAATTCAGACTCCACTTATAAAGGACAATAAGAACCTCTTAAATTAGGTGGAAATTTCATCAAATGTTAAAAAATTAGGGTAGTTGAACTTAAAACACAACTATGGAGGTCTTACATGCCTCTTTTGAAAGAAAAAAACAGGATATAGGGTCTCTCAATACCCAAAGTCCAAGAACTATTCCTAAGTTTCAATTTGACAACTCGGAGACCCCGAACTAATACTTGAATAAAAATGTGTAGTGGTTTGAAGTTCAAGTTTTATATCCAACTTCTATTAGGATCGTAATTAATTTATTAATAGTTTTTTTACCAAATTGTTATTAAATGTGTATTTTTCAATACTGATTAGCAAATTTTTAATTTATGTTAATCATTAATTATTTTATAAATCATATTAAATTAAATATATTAAATATTAAATTCAAATACACATTTGGTATTATATAAATCATATTTAACTAAATATATAAGCAAAACTGTGATAAATGGTACCATTCAAAATAGATTGTTATTAGTCGTGATAAAGAGGGCATGCATGCTAATAAAATACATCTTTTATCTGTGTTATTTTTTTTTTACCGTTGATAGATGGTGTCTCCTTATCACCACTTTTTTTTTAATGTTGATAAAGGATACCTCTACTTCTTAATAATCAATATGCTGGATTTTTAAGTTTAGCCTGTGACTTTAGCCACCTTTTGAGGTGAGGTGTAAATGAATTGTTCTTGGTGTTGACCTTGAAATGGTTAAATGGAATTGATTAAATGATATTGATTAAATGTTATTGAATGATTATGAATATGTCTTGGGTGACAGATGGATTCAATGACAAATGTCATGGACGAACTCATTTGGCTTTTACCATGCTTATGTCTGAGTGACACTTGGACTCCTTTTATGGACTGCCACGGATAAACTCATAGGGGTTGACTATTATATGTTTAGTGATACTTGTATTCCATATGGATTGTCAAGGATGGACTCAAAGGGCATTTGATCATATATGGCATGGGTCGTACTTGGGCTCCCTTAGTGGACCGCCAAAGACGGACTCGAATGGCAGGAATGTAATACCACATCTAGAGCGATACTTGGGTTCTTGTGAGGGTCTCCATGGACGAGCTTATAGGGTGTTGGTTTATATTATACATGGAGCGATACTTGTATTCCAAATCAGGAATGCTAAGGGCGGGCTCAGGTTCATAATTGAATAAAGAATGAAATGAAATGTATGACGTTTCTGTAAAGCCAAAGCACAAGCTTGGATTTGGTTTTTGTTTATACTTTCTGGATGGTTTGTTTAGGCATCCTTTGAACATGTTATCACGGGGGGACATTGGGCATTATGTCAAGTCTCTAGACTTACTTAAATGAGATTGAATCATTAAATAAACTTGTTTATAAATGAGAATTTGGACTTTATATGATGTTCACTTTCAGTACTTCCTTTACTTGTTGTATTGCTGCTTGCACATTGTTGTTATATATATATTCATTGATTGGATGGAACTAGACCTTGAGTGATTGCCTACTGGGATTATGTTTCACACCTTGTTCGGGTTGTCTTGGGTACCTGAACATATTATATGATTTCATGTATGGATAAGGACAAATGCCCTGATATAGGTTATTGATTACTGCTTGGGAGCTGGGGATCATGAGATCGAGGTGAGACTCGTGATGCTAGCTGAGATACTTTTGGTCTTTTTGTACTTTTGTTCCATGTATTGTACACTTTCCCTGTATACATGTTTTGGATGCTTTATTAGACACATGACATGTATCATCATCTTTGTGTATGAGTTTCTTTTGGCATTGATATGTATTCCTGTTGTGTATCTATTTTCTGACTATTATTACTGCTTCAGCTATTGTATGTCATTATATTTTTTGTTGTACTACACTTTGGTGATGAGGGCATGGTCTCTTCACTGACACACCAAGGTCATCGCTACTAGTTGGCAACCTCTAACGTTTGGAGAGATGCGCTTGATGCCATGTGACCAACTGGAGTCGAGGCACTATTGAGTGACATCTGGGTCCGGAATGTTACATTTTCAGTTGATGACTTGATGTGGAATTAGATGGATGCATTGAAGGTCGTTGGGCGGATGTATACTTGTCATGGGTTGTTGTTGTTGGACATATTTCATATGTATGTATTGATTATTGAGGTTATGGGTTGACCGAGGTTGTATATATATATGACTGTTAATGTATGATGGTGTATGTATGATGAGTTTATTGCGTGTTTATGATTTAGTTTATTATATATATGAGTTTTTATATGCATATTTTTTTATTAGTGACAAGTGTGTGTCTTTACATATTTTAGAATACATATACTTAAATATATATTTGTTTATTAATATATTTATGTGTATAGATATACATTTAATTATGTATTTATATATAAACATTATATTTTTGTTTATCTATATATCTATGTGTGTGTATTTATATATTTGAACATTATATATGTCTATGTATATTTAAATACTTTTGTATGTGTGTGTGTGTATACATATGTAATTCTATTTGTATATTTAAATATTCATTTTATATGAAAATATATTTATATGTATAAATATTTATTTATATAACTTCATTTTTATACTTCAATATATGCAAATATTGTATATATATATAACAATACTATTTGAAAAATGGCAAACATTCAATGTCATCATACCAATATGAATGTAATCTTCGACGATAAATCCAGACTCCACTTATAAAGGACAATAAGAACCTCTTAAATCAGGTTGAAATTGCATCAAATGTTAAAAAATTAGGGTAGTTGAACTTAAAACACAACTATGGAGGTCTTACATGCCTCTTTTGACAAAGAAAAAAAAGGGATACAGGGTCTCCCAATACCAAATGTCCTACAATTATTCATAAGTTTCGATTTGACAACTCGGAGACCCCAAACTAAGTTCAAGTTTTATATCCAACCTCTATTAGGATCGTAATTAATTTATTAATATTTTTTTTTACCAAATTGTTATTAAATGTGTATTCGTCAATACTAATTAGCAAATTTTTAATTTATGCTAATCATTAATTATTTTATAAATCATATTAAATTAAATATATTAAATATTAAATTCAAATACACATTTGGTATTATATAAATCATATTTAACTAAATATATTCAATTTATATAAGCAAAACCCTGATAAATGGTACCTTTAAAGAGGGCATGCATGCTAATAAAATACATCTTTTATCTGTGTTATTTTTTTTCACCAGATGGTGTCTCCTTATCACCACTTTTTTTTAATGTTGATAAAGGATACCTCTACTTATAAATAATCGATATGCTGGATTTTTATCAGCAATTTTGAAAAAAATGATAGAAAAAAAAATCGGTTATTCTTTCAAACCATTGAGAAGGAAAAGATATTGACATTGAATTGCAGCAATTAAAATCGACGAAGGTTACAATCTAACAATAATGTCGGGGAAAAGAAATGGATTTCTAACGTTACAAACCGACCTTTAAATATGATATTAAAGAAGATGGATATCTAACGTTAAAAAGTTGGGCTGGACCGCAGAAAGGGACAGCTGGTATTGAAAAGAATAGACTGACGGGCCACGCGTTAGGTTGCTTTTTTATTTATTTATTATTATTATTATTTCTGTAAACGAATCATTCCCTTTTAATTTAACAAAAAAAAAATCTACCGGAAATTTGGCGTTTCCGATCGAAAGGCGAGCGCCCACTCATAATTTCATAAACCAAATGGAAAACCGTAGCACGCGACAAGCATTCACAGCTGGACGCGGCATGGCGCCCCGTCAGCTTCGATGTGTGTTGCGATGGCTATTCTGGCACCATCAATTAGCCCGGATTCATCGCCCTCATCATCATTCTTTCTTATTATTTAATAAATAAATAAAAAGTATTCATCAGTGTCCTATTTATAGCCCTCTCTCTGATTCTCACCGCAACCCCGACCGCCTCTTCTCTTCTTCCTGATTCCCTCACGCCATACAGCTGCAGAAGTTCTCCTTCTCATCTTCAATGGCGACGGTTGAGGTAAAAATCTGATTTTTTATATTTCCTGGTTTAAAAAAGGCTTGTATGATGATGAAGAAGGAAGATTGAAAGGCGGGTGTTTGGGGTTTCGTTTTGCAGGTTGACGCCACGCCAGCAGTGTTACCAGAGAACGCTGCTCCGGCAGCCGAGGAAGGAAAACAGACGGCGGTGAAGGATGCCACAGCTACGCCTCCGGTACCCGTGGAGGAGGCCCTCAAGGAACCAGTGGCGGCGGCCGAGGAGCCACCTTCCGCCGAGGAAGTGGCGGAGAAAGATGCTCCCGCACCACCCGAACCGGTAGCCGCGGAAGCGGAGGCGGAGGCCAAGGAATCCGTGGAGGCGCCGGCGGAGGAGGCGGTGAAGGCCCAAGAGGCCGCGCCCGTGGAGGGTAAAGCCGCGGCGGAGGAGCCTAAGCCGGCGGAGGAGGAGGCCGCATCCGGAAGTGCGGAAACGAAAGAGGCGACGGCTCCGTCAACGGAGGCGGCGGAGGAGGAAACTGGAGGCCCTGAAACGCCCCTAGAGGGTGGTGCACCGGCGGAGAAGACGGGCGAGGAATAAGAAGATACAGTGTCTGGGAGGGAGGGAGTTTTAAGTTCATGTTTATGTGATGTTTGGATATGGGGATTTGTGTGGAGTCTATAAAGGTTTTCTTTGTCTGATATATGATCTAAATAAATGGTCTTCCTCTGCAATTTGAATGTGTGGTTACAGGTTCCATGGGAGGTCTCCAGTTTTGAGAGGTTTCTCGACTTGGGACAAAGTTCTAAAGCAGAACGGTATCCCATGACTGGTAAAGATCGCCGGTGTATGCATGGGGGCACTCCCATAATGATCCCTCTTTATACTATAAAAATTTCAAATTTCATAAGATAGTTTTACTAATGAAAAAATAACTAACCCTCATTTTGTAATCTAAAAGCTAATTGAATTTAAAATTAATGTTAGTACACAATAAAATAAATAAATAAAATCCAATTGATTTTTTAACCGCATAAAGTTTTATATTTAAAAGCGATCAGAGGTCATTTTGTCAATTTTTACCATTTAATGTTATATCACTTTTAAATCATTTAACATATACTCTTAATCACTTTTAAATCTATTAAAAATTACTTCAGCCTCATTCACGTTGGATCAACATGTGGTTCATTTCTATGGGTCAAAAATTTACTACTGGAATTTCTATCTATACCTATACCAAGGATTTTATTGCCTAGTTTTCAATAGGTCTGGTGCTTAAAAACCATTGGCCTACTGTTGCGGAATTGATTTGGTTTGCAAAGATAAACACAACGTAAACACAGCCGAGTATAAAAGTGTTATTAACAAAGTCGAAAAACAGAAAACGAAACTTGCAAGAAAGTAAACGGAACAACAGGATTTACGTGGTTCAGACCTTATGGTCCTACTCCACGGCAAGAACACCACCACCGATTCTTTATTATTATGCAAAAAACGAAAACAGAATGCAAACAGAGAAGCAGGAAAGACAGACCACGCACGCGGACCACAGAAACTATCCGAGAACGAAAATCTCTCCACCCCAAGAGCTAGTGATGAACTCTGGCTCGGAGATAGCGGAGTATTCTTCCGAACTGGACAGACTCACACACGCAACCCCGACTACAAACCAGAAAAAGAAACTAGGAACATACAACGCAAAGATCAGACAAGAAAGAAAAATGGCTCACAAACAAAACCGTCAAGAAGCGCAGATCTCTGCCATGGTTGCATTGATGATTTCCATAGAGGTCTCCACCGGAAGGGCACCGGAACAGTCGTCGAGGCGACGACGTACAACCGGCGGGTCACCGAAACATCGAAGGCTCTGCTTCTCTCGGAGCTTTCGGGAGCGGAAAACTGAAGACGACGACAGACCAACACTCCAAACACAGCGGCTACTCAATCATAATGGAGCAGCAGAGGCGAAGAGACGCGCTGACATGCGCAACAGACGAGGGTCACGCAGCGAGCATTGGACGAGCAGAAGAATCTCGAAGCAGGCAGCGGCTCAACGAATCCCGAACAAGCAACACACGTGGACGACTACCATCAAAAGGGCGACACAAATAAGGTCACCGAAGAAACACAAATGGCAGAACCAGAGTTGTTGGATTGGAAAGCATCGACGGTCAGAAAAAGAGGCCAGTAATCAGGATCGCCACGGTGGAAAGAAGGTCGAACAAAAAGCGGGCCACGCACAGGATCAGCCCAGCAAACAGGCCCAACAAACAAGAAAAGGCCACGGAACAGAAACCCAACAAGCATAATAATAAAAAAGAAAACTAAAACCAATTTTGCATGGCAAAACCGAAAACAACATTTTTAATATTTGAAAACCCATTTTCACACCTACCGTATATACCAGGTATTGCAACCCCCTTTCAGGCTGCCAAATCAACTCCCCCTGCTACACAATTTTTGTTTTGGGCTTTGGTTCCTTTAGTTACCTTGATTCTTACTGCATTCTGCTTCGATTCATCATTCTTAAAACAATTATTTGGTTAAATCGTCAAGGTTTGATTATGTCCACCTTCTATCATGTTTTATTCATGTCTTTCCGCATCTTCACACCCAAGATTGATAAGGACCTAAAATAGAATGCAATTACCTTGTGTTTCGTTATGAACCAACATAAATATTTGAAATCTCATTTTGTATAAGGAAGTTTTATGAAAGTGGTGTGACTTTATTCCGGTGTGCCCGAAATAAATTATACAAAAATAAGTGTTTTTATACTATTCACGCAACAGAAACATGATATCTCTTAAACAGTTGATCATATAAAAAATCTGAGACCACGATTGGGTTCGAAACACAATATTTACACTAGGTGCAACATAAAATATGTCGGCACAGGACGTTTGAACACCTCGCTCATCAGTGGTACGTGAAATGGATGAATTAATTTATTAATTCATTCATTTAATAACTCAAGCCCAGATAACTCCCAAACAGTAACTCAGATCGGAAATTTGAAGCCAAAGTTGAGTTCAGAGCGCGCCGTTTACCCTAGGAGTGATATAAGTTTTGTCGGCGCAAACCTACTGTAGAAAAAGTCTTGAAGGGCAAAACTGTAAATAAAATAATTAAATTAAATTGTTTTATTTGAAACGTTACTTCAAATAACTTTCAAACAAGAATTCTGTAATGTTCCGGAAATTCCGTATATATTTTTTTAATTATATGAAATTATTTCGAGACCGTGAAACCTGAAAACACGCGATTCCAAGGCTCGAAGTGCCCAGAATGATCCGTTGAAGTCTGGTTAAGTTTTAATTAGCACGCGCAAGCAGTTTTCCAAAAAAAGTGGAATAACTCTTAAACGGTAACTCAGATCAGAAATCTGAGGGCACCGTTGCGTTCAGGATGACGGAATTATCCTAGGCGCAACTAAAGTTTAGTCGGCGCGTGCCTCCTGTGAGAAAACTGAAAAATGACATAATCGTAAATAAAATAATTAAATAAATTATTTTAATTTTCAAATGTTTATAACTCACAAACGGTAACTCGGATTGAAAATCCAAGACCACCGCTGAACTCATGAGGGTATACTCTCTTTAGGCAGATACTAACATTGGTCGGCGTGGGCCACCAGTGAAAGTTAGTTTTTGGTCGTAAATAAAATAATCAAGTGACAATTATTTTATTGTAAAATCCAAAACTTTTAAATGGTAACTCGGATTGGAAATCTGAGAGTATTGTTCGGTTCGCTGGGGCGTGTTATACTTAAGAAGAGCCTAACCTCGACCGGTGCGGGTCGAGGGTGACTGTAAATAATTTTCTGAACTTTTTTTTCGGGTACGTTCAGTAAACACGCAAACGGCGTTTTGTAACTTTTGAACCGGTGCTCAGAATTGAAATCTGAGGACACCGTTGAACTCGCAGCGCCGATATTCGCTTAAGGAGACCTTCACTTCGACCGCAGTAGTTCTGAAAAAAAAGTTAGTTTTTTGGAAATTTTAATAGAATAAATAAAATAACTTTATTATTTTATTTTTATTCTATTCCTCCAACGGACGAGCGGTAGGGTAGGACCAGTGGCGTGTCAAACCAATAAATGGCTTGACCTTTCAATTCTAAGTAACCGCACCGCTGGGGAATTAGGAATGTTCCTAATTAATGGGTCTCCATTAATTCCACGAATGTTGAACACCCTTCCCCTCTTCTATTTATATTGAGCTTGGGGAGAGGTGTCAGCACTGCTTCACCAAGCAACGAAGTGTTGACAAAGTGCAATGACATCAAACCCTTGGAGGACGGAGCCAGTACCAGCTGGAGGCGACGAGCGACACCGAAACCCCGAACCGGAGATCGACGAACGAGTGACGTCATTGGAGGTTAGTTGCGAGGGATGACGAACACCGACCTGCTTCCACAAACACGCGCTCACCATCGTTCTTGAGATAGGGTTTGTTGTTTTGACTACCCCCTTACCTGTTCTTGACGTTCTTCGTGATTAAAAAATTATTGAGTTGTTTGCTACCGCCCTAACGTGGAGGGTGCGGGCCAAATGAACATGGCCCGACCTCTCCGCAACCTTTGTGCTTTTTGACGCGTTCTTTGCGGTGGAGGAGGATGGCGACCGGTGCCAGCGATTGGCACCGGTGGGACTCGAGAGCGACGACTGACACCATTGCCGGCCGCGAAGACGGCGGCGGTGCAACCGCGCCGCCGGATAAGAGCCGCGGCCCGTCTGCCGTGGCGGAGCAAGGGTGGCCACCGACACTCCAGCCGACCACATGAAGGGGACGGCGGCGCGCGTTCGCGCCGCTCGGCGTGCAGGAGCTGCAACCTTGTGCTGCGGCGGCGAGAGGAGGGCGGTTGGCTCACTGCCGGCCACGGGCGAAGGCTCGTCGCGCAACCGCGCCCCGCAGAGGAGGGGGATGGCTGGGCCGGGCCGGACCTTGCGGGCCGGGCTGAACCCAGACCAACTTCGGCCCTTTTCGTTCTTTTGACCATATCTTGAGCTACGAGCGTCTGTTTGACGAACCGTCTATGGCACCAAAAACCTTGGATTGAGACGGTCCTTTTAGTATACCCCACTTGGGTTTTTGATAAAGTTTGGGTATGACCGAGTTGGATTGAAAACAAATCCAACCGGACCCTCGGGACTAAAAGGCTAATAACTTACAGACCGGGCGTCTGATTGACGCACCGTCTGTTGTGTTGAGACCCCTTTTTATGGCGGTCTTTTGGGATACTTCTTCATGGGACTTCATGGCAGTTGGAGTATTCAACTTTGGCTTGAGGAGTGGACCCTCCCGGAATCAAGGGAGCTTAGTGCGGGAACCATGTAGCTGGCTGTAACATGAGAAAGAGATCCTATGTCGGTCTGTGCTTTGGGATCCTTTGTGGGTCTGTATTCGAGAGTCTCACTTGGATCCGCTCTAAGAATCCACGTGGGACTACTCTTGGATCCTAGGTGGGTCTACTATACTAGGATCCTATGTGGGTCTGATGATGTACTAGGATCGTATGTGGGTCTGATGATTTGGGATCCTACGTGAGTATGATGATTTAGGATCCTATGTGGGTCTACCTCTTAACAGAGTAAGATGATTCAGTAGTTACATCTAATCATCTTTACTACCGTACCCAAGTTATACCTGGTGTGAGTTGAGTCTTTTCCTTCGTGGTAATACCTTTGTTATATTCTTTTGTGTGGCGTACCTGTGTGGTACTTACCTTCGTGGTGATATCTTTGTGGTATTCTTCTGTGTGACATACCTGTGTGGTACTTTCCTTCGTGGTGTACCTTTGTGGTATTCTTCTGCGTGGCGTACCTGTGTGGTACTTACCTTCGTGGTGATACCTTTGTGGTATTCTTCTGTGTGGCGTACCCGTGTGGTACTTACCTTCGTGGTGATACCTTTGTGGTATTCTTCTGTGTGGCGTACCTGTGTGGTACTTTCCTTCGTGGTCATACCTTGGTGGTATTCTTCTGTGTGGCGAACCCGTGTGGTACTTTCCTTCACAGTGATACCTTTGTTGTATTCTTCTGTGTGACATTACCTTTGTGGTACTTACCTTTGTGGTGTTACCTTCGTGGTATTCTTTCCTTCGTGAAACAATTGAGCTTTGAGCTAATGAGTTGGGCCTTGTGTTTCCTCATGAATGAGATGGGTATACTTGATAACTTAGGTATATTTATGGGCATATACCTAAGTAGGGTTGTCAGTTGTTTTCATGCTTCATGGTTTATCCTTTGTGGATTTTTTGAGACCTTTGAGGGTCCCGGGGTCCCTACTGAATATCGTTATACTCACCCCTGCACGGGTTATGGCCGCACCTTGTTGTGTTTGGTGCAGGTGACGGACAACGCTGACTGAGGATGAGGGTACCAGGTCTGGAGGTTGCTCGGAGGTGGACCTTAGACGAGGCGTACTACAGAGACGACCGTTTGAAAGCTGTACCTACCCTTCAGGTAGGATCCTTGGCGGGTGTTCACTGGAGCTGTTCAGCTTACTTGTACTTTCCAGTTTTCTTGTACTTTCTAGTTGGAATTGTATTCTGACCCCTTTTTCTTACTGTATACACTCTTTCTACTATACAATTTACTCGTGTTCGTATCTTGTTGTGTGCTTGGTTGCGTGAGTTTACAGGTTATAAAGGCAATACCTTCCCAGTTTTAGGGAATATTCCTTCAGTACTAGTCGCCTGCCCCTGGCCTATGGAAGGCGGGCTTGGGGTAGTCACAACACGAGCCCTGAGGGATGGGTCGTGACAAATTGGTATCAGAGGATTTTGGTTCTACCATAGAACATTGGACTCTGATATTTTTAACGACAATAGTGTTAAGTGTAGTGAGTGTGGTTATCAGTTTAGGGAATCCAGTGTTGGTGCGGCGGCTGACATATCCATACACCAGGACCCTGACTTCTGAATTCTGACTCAGTGCATGAAAACACTGATTGCGTATGTGTTTTGAAAATTATTTCTTGTGTTTTCTTGAGTTAGCTCACCAGGTATAACTTATTGACTGTGGCATACCTGTTTATTTTCAGGATGCCTCTACGCAGACATCCAGCTAGGGTTCCGGGTGTAGTATGTGATGATGGCCCACCGAGTGACGAGGCCTCAGTGTATGGCCCTCTTACTATGTTGGCACCTTCGGGTAGTGTACTAGCAGCACCACCACCCGTTGGGAAGCAGTTACCACCAGCCGCACTGGCGGACAATGCACACTAAATGAGCACATTGCACGAGTTTCTACAGCACATGCCTCTGAGGTTTCGAGGTGAGACAGATTCCCACGCAGCTGAGGGATGGCTGGAGGCGGTTTCTAGAGTTTTCCGCCTAGTTGAGACACCAGTAGAGAAGATGGTGATCTTAGCTACTAGTCTTTTCTAATGAGTGACCATGAGGATGGTCTGCATAGTGATGAGGCTTCGGTACTTGGACCGTTTCCCGAGATGGTACCTTCGGGTAGTGTGTCAGCTATATCACTGCCCACTGGTCAGCAGTTACAACCGATTGTACTGGTAGAGGACACGTATAGGCTTAGTGCCTTATGTGTGATTCAACATCAGATACCCCTCAGGATTCCGAGGCGAGCCCGACTCACAAGCGGCTGAGAACTGGCTTGAGAAGGTGGTTGAGAGTTCTCTAGAGCTTCTACAACTTCGGCAGGATGACATGTCGGTAGCTGAGTATTCATTGAGACATACCGATAATTTTTGGTACACGATGAATACGATACGATCAGTGCTTCGGGGCTTGGACTTTCGAGCGCAATGTGTTTAAGGACGTTCGAGCCAACACTATCCCTATATGCATTCCTACTTATATTGGGGTGCTAGAGAGTACCTTTGTGGTTGAATGTTCTTTGGACGAGTGGATACAACCAGTGAATGTTAGTAGTGGGAAAATAGGAAACTGGTGCTAGTTTTAGAGACTTGGGAGTGTAAAAATGTTTCAGGAAGAAGAAGTGTTAGGGACAGATGAATTTGCAGGGATGTAGACGTGGAAGCAGAGCTAGGGGAGCAGCATGAGGTGGTGTGCATTTTGACATGTTACAACCACCCCCATTGTGGTCCCCTCCAGGCTTAGGGGGTTGGATGATAGGGGAAGAGAGTAGCTGCATGTGGTCAAGGAGTGAAACCCAAGGGCTCTAGGAATGATTCGAGGTACGGTCTATGTCTACTACCAGCTGCCGTATCAATAGACATAGGTACCAATCATTCCTTCCTTCCACAAATCTTGTCCAAGACCTAGAGTTTCCGGTCAAACCATTGACTTAACCCTCATGTCTGGAGATACCCTTTGGAGGAGACTCGATAATCACACTTACACCGACAGTGTGATCTGACCCTTGAGGCAAGAGTTTTGGTTGGAACCTCTTGGTGGCAGCGTTGAGGCCTTACGACATTAGTTTGGGTATGACTGAACATCCACAATTCATACCCAGATTGACTGTATTAGGAAAAAAGGTTTTGGTTTATCTACAATGTTGAGATGAGGTTTTCCATAGTCGGCGAAAAAGGAAACCTAGGCAGCATAGGACAAACTCATGCATAGGAGGGTGTAGCCGATCACTCTTGAGTCGGCCAGCCTTACCCTCGTGGCAGTAAGAGTTTTCAGTTTTCAGTTCCCAATGGAGTGGCTAGAGTTCCTCCAGGACTATGACTTTGAGATAATATATACTCTTGGGAAGGGGAAAGTGGTAACAAATGCACTCAACAGAAGGTCTGGCCTGCAGCTGCTGAGTGAGGCGACAAAACAGCTAGCCGCTTTGCAGATATCCTATGTGGATCGATATGGAGTAGTTTATTTTCAGTCTCTGGTAGTCACTCCCCCACTTCTTTAGCAATTCAGGGAGGCACAATGTGGGAACACTGACTGCGAGGCTCGACGTGTTCATATATCCTCAGGGCAGCCACCTGATGGATTTTCTGAAGGTGGGGAGCACATCATCCTCTTCAGAGAATGTACCATGGTACCAATAGTGCTACAGGAGGAGGTGTTGAGGGAGTCTCATACGTCCCCTCTGACAGTACATCCTGGTGTGGTGAATATGTATTAGGATCTTTGACGTCAGTACTGATGGCCCGGGATGAAGGAAGCAGTGACATAGTTTGTATCACGATGTCTCACTTGTCAGCAAGTGAAGACTGCACAGAGTTGGAAGAAGTCTTATGCTGACAAGATACATAAACCCTTGGAGTTCCAGGAGTGGGACCACGTTTTCTTGTGAGTCTCTTTATGATGGGAACTATGGAGATTTGGCCGAGGCAACAAGATATCACTGAGGTTTATCGGTCCTTTTCTGATACTTCAGAGGATATGCGAGGTAGCATACCGCTTGGCTCTTCCACCATAGTTGGAGAGGGTGCACAACGTCTTCCACATATCCCAGCTGAGGAGATACGTGCATGACCCACCCCACATCATCGATCACGGTGAGCTGGACTTCGATGACGAGGTGACGTTTATGGAGGTTCCAGTAGAGATCGAGGATCGACAGTAGCAGGTACTTTGTGGGTGGTCGATACCTCTGGTGCGCTTTTTCTGGCATCACGAGAACCTCTAGGAGAGTACATGGGAGTGGGAGGCTCAGATTCGTGCTCAGTACCCTATTTTGGTTGTTTTGCATTTGTTGTGGCTTTTGGGGACGTAAATACCTAAGGAGGGGAGAATGTAATGTCTCAGAAATTCTGTATTTTTTTTAATTATATGGAATTATTTTGAGACCGCGAAATCTGACGGTGCGTGATTCCGAGGTTCGAAGTGCCCAAAATGATCCGTCGAAGTCTGGTTAAGTTTTAATTAGCGTGCGTAAGCAGTTTTCCTAAAAAAGTAGAATAACTCTTAAACAGTAACTCGAATCAGAAATATGAGGGCACTATTGCATTCAGGATAGCGGTTTTATCCTAGGTGCAACTTAAGTTTAGTCGGTGCGGGCCTCCTGTGAGAAAACCTCAAAATGGCATAATCATAAATAAAATAATTAAATAAATTATTTTATTTTTCAAATGCTTATAAATTACAAATGATAACTCAGATTGAAAATCTGAGACCACCATTGAACTCGTGAGGGTATAATCTCTTTATGCAGATACTAACATTGGTCGGCGCATGCCACTAGTGAAAGTTAGTTTTTGGCCGTAAATAAAATAATTAGGTGACAATTATTTTATTGTAAAATCCACAACTTTTAAACGGTAACTCAGATTGGAAATATGAGAGTACCGTTGGGTTCATTGGGGCATGTTTCACTTAGGTGGAGCCTAACTTCGACCGGCGCAGGTCGAGGGTGACTGTAAATAATTTTTTGAACTTTTTTTCAGGTACGTTCAGCAAACGCGCAAGCGGTGTTTTGTAAATTTTGGACTGGAGCTTGAAATTGAAATCTAAGGAGACCATTGAACTCACAGGGCCAATATTCTCTTAAGGAGGCCTTCACTTCGACTGCAGTAGGTTCAGAGAAAAAGTTAGTTTTTGGAACTTTTAATAGAATAAATAAAATAACTTTATTATTTTATTTTTATTCTATTCCTCCAACGGACGAGCGATAAGGTGGGACCGGGGACGTGTCAAGCCAATAAATGATTTGACCTTTCAATTCTAAGTAACCAAACCGTTGGGGAATTAGGAAAGTTCCTAATTAACAGGCCTCCATTAATTCCACGAACGTTGAACACCCTTCCCCTCTCTTATTTATATGGAGCTTGGAGAGAGGTGTCGGCACTGCTGCACCAAGCAACGAAGTGCTGACAAAGTGCAGTGACGCCAAAACCTTGGAGGACGAAGCCGGTACCAGCGGGAGGTGACAAGCGACACCGAAACCCCGAACCTGAGATCGACGAATGAGTGACGTCGTTGGAGGCTAGTTGTGGGGGATGACGAACACAGACCCGCTTCCAAAAATGCACGCTCACCATCGTTCGTGAGGCAGGGTTTGTTGTTTTGAATACCCCCTTACCCATTCTTGACGTTTTTCGTGATTCAAGAATTATGGAGCCTCTTGCTACCGCCCTAACGCGGAGGGTGTGGGTCAAACAAACATGGCCCGACCTCTCTACAAACTTCGTGGTTTTTGACGCGTTCTTCATGGTGGTGGAGGATGGCGACCGGTGCCAGCAATTGGCATCGGTGGAACTCGAGAGCGGAAGACAGCACCACGACCGATCGTGAAGAAGGCGGTGGCGCAACCGTGCCGCCGAAGAAGAGCCGCGACCCGTCGGCCGCGACGGAGCAAGGGCGGCGTCCGACACTCCGGCCGGCCGCACAAAGGGGGCGGAAGCGCACGTTCGCGCCACCTGACATGTAGGAGTTGTGACCTTGTGCCGCGACGGTGAGAGGAGGGCGTCCGACTCGCCGCCGGCCACCGGTGAAGGCGCGGCGCGCGACCGCGCTGTGCGGAGGAGGGGGCCGGTCATCCGGCCAGCCGCGGTGGGCTGCCGCAATGTGGTCCGCCACACCACAACAGGCTACCGCACCACGGGCTGTCACAACACTGTGGGCTGGGCCGCACCGGACCCAGCGGGCTGGGTCGACCTGAACCGGGTCGGGTCGGTCCGACCGGGTCGGACCGGACCCAGACCAACTTCGACCCTTTTCGTTCTTTAGGCCATATCTTGAGTTACAGGCATCCGTTTGACGAATTGTCTATGGAATCAGAAACCTTAGATCGAGACGGTCCTTTTGGTATACCCCACTTGGGTTTTCGATAAAGTTGGGGTACAACTGGGTTGGATCGAACACGAATCCAACCATGCCCTCGGGACTAAAAGGCTAATAACTCACAAATCGGGAGTCCGATTGACACACTATCTGTTGCGTTGAGACCCCTTTTTCGTGGAAGTCCTTTGGGATATTTATTTGTGGGACTTCGTGGAAGTTGGAGTATTTGACCTATGGATTGAGAAGCGGACCCTCCTGGAATCAAGCGAGCTTAGTGTGGGAACCCTGTAGCTGGCTGTAACACGAGAAAGAGATCCTATGTGGGTCTGTGCTTTGGGATCCTTTGTGGGTTTTTGTTCAAGAGTCTCACTTGGATCCTCTCTAGGAATCTATGTGGGACTACTCTAGGATCCTACGTGAGTCTGCTGTACTAGGATCCTATGTGGGTATGATGATGTACTAGGATCCTATGTGGGTCTGATGATTTAGGATACTACGTGGGTCTGATGATTTAGGATCCTATGTGGGTCTACCTATTAACAGAGTAAGATGATCCAGTAGTTAAATCTAATCATCTTTACTACCGTACCCAAGTTATACCTGGTGTGAGATGAGTCCTTTCCTTCGTGGTGATACCTTTGTGGTATTCTTCTATGTGGCATACCTGTGTGGTACTTTCCTTTGTGGTGATACCTTTGTGGTATTCTTTTGTGTATGGCGTACCTGTGTGGTACTTACCTTCGTGGTGATACCTTTGTGGTATTATTTTGTGTGACGTACCTGTGTTGTACCTACCTTCGTGGTGATACCTTTGTGGTATTATTCTGTGTGGCGTACCTATGCAGTACTTTCCTTCGTGGTGATACCTTTGTGGTATTATTCTGTGTGGCTTACCTGTGTGGTACTTACCTTCGTGGTGATACCTTTGTGGTATTATTATGTGTGGTGTACCTGTGTGGTACTTACCTTTGTGGTGATACCTTTTTGGTATTATTCTGTGTGGCGTACCTATGTGGTAATTTCCTTCGTGGTGATACCTTGGTGGCATTATTCTGTGTGGCGAACCTGTGTGGTACTTTCCTTCATAGGGATACCTTTGTGGTATTCTTCTGTGTGGAGTTACCTTTATGGTACTTACCTTTGTGGTGTTATATTCGTGGTATTCTTTCCTTCATGGAATAGTTGAGCTTTGAGATAATGAGTTGGGCCTTGTGTTTCCTCATGAATGAGATGGGTATACTTGATAACTTAGGTATATGTATGGGCATATACCTAAGTAGGGTTGTCAGTTATTTTCATGATTTGCGGTTTATCCTTTGTGGATTTTGTGAGACCTTTGAGGGTCTCGGGGTCCCTACTGAGTATCGTTATACTCACCCCTGCACGGGCTATGCCGGCACCTTGTTGTGTTTGGTGCAGATGACGGACAACGCTGACTGAGGACGAGGGTACCAGGTCTGGAGGTAGCTCGAAGGTGGACCTTAGATGAGGCGTACTGCAGAGACGACCGTTCAAGAGCTATACCTACCCTTCAGGTTGGATCCTTGGCGGGTGTTCACCGGAGCTATTCAACTTACTTGTACTTCCCAATTTTCTTGTACTTTCTAGTTGAGATTGTATTCTAGACCCTTTTTCTTACTGTATACACTCATTCTACTATACAATTTACTTGTGTTCGTATCTTACGGTGTGCTTGGTTGCATGAGTTTACTGTGTGCTTGGTTGCGTGAGTTTACAGGTTATAAAGGCAATGCCTTCCCAGTTTTAGGGAATACGCCTTCGGTGCTAGTCGCCAGCCCCTGACCTATGGAAGGCGAGCTTGGGGTAGTCATGACACGGGCCCCGGGGGACGGGTCCTGACAAACTCAGATTGGAAATTCGAGACCTCCGTTGAGTTCAGAATGAGGTGTTTTGTCTAGGCGTGACATAAAAAGAGGGTGCTCGGGAATTTCAGTTTCCATGCCAAGCGGGTCAGCTATAAATAGAAGTTAAGTGTTTAGGATTAAGTAAAAACCCTAAACCTCTTTCTCTCCCCTATGCCCAAGCTCTCACACTCTCTCTCTAACTATTCTTCGCCGAATCGAGGAGCTCAGCAATGTGGCGGGCCGGTTATCCAAGGTGAAACGGCGGCGGACCGGGGGTGCGGTGTAGGGTCGGAGTGAGAGAGATCCGGCAACACTGGGGTCAGTGCGGTGTGCGGCGAGCCGGAGGGGCCAGCTGGGGTGTGACAGCTGGTCAGTGAGGGCTTTGAGGTCGCTCGACCACAGGGGAGACCGGGGGGACCAAGACCCACCTCACACGGGTATTCCGATTAATACGAGGAAAAGTGGGGTCCCAAGGCAGAGAATTCTAGTGGAGTGCCGCGCCAGCGAGGCATGACTGTTGGCAGGCCGGGCCAAACAACGGCGGGCCGCGGGTCGGCCTAGTTTGGCCCGAAGCTCCTTAAAAGGCTTGTATCTCGCATTCCGAGCATCTGATTCACACGCCGTATGCGGCCACACATTCCTCTCAATGAGGAGAATATTTTTAGATTAGTTTGAGACTTTTTGGTGTTGTTCTTGGGGTGAGGGTACATGAAATGACTAAGTTAATTAATAATAATAATAATTAAATTATTATTATTCGGAAAACTTGTTTCAGGCCTACCTTCTAAACAGGAGGTCCGATTGATGCACCGTCTGAGGTGTTGCAACCATGGAGTTGAGTAATAATTTTTAATACACCTTTCGAGTGCTTAATTTAAAGTTGGGGTGTAGACCCCATGAGAGCCAATTTTCACGTTTTGCGGTGAAATGCCATTTTTTTCACCTGACATCTGTTTTGGGTATTTGAATACTAGATTCCATGTGTTTTTATGAGGGGATTGCAATGGTGCAATCCGCCCACTTAAATTTGGAGCTGTGGCATGGGCCCCATGGGATGAATTTTGAGCGTAATGCATTGTTTTACAACTTCGGCATTAGGATCCCTTTTGGGACAAGTGAATAGTCTAACTTGCATATTTTTCCGCAAGGATCACAACGACATGATCCGTTTGAACTTATAGATCCTTTTTGATGATCTCATTAAATGTGGAAACATGTAAGGAATATCGGCTAAAGATACTTTTGACGTGTTTGAAGAGAACCCACGACTTGGGTCAACCTCGACTCTTGTGAGAGTGGAGAAAATGTATGAACAGATGCAGTTGAATATTATTGAGCCATTTGAGGAGGTGTGCCAGCATAATTATGATTTTGGCCCTTCAGATCAATGGAAAACGTCGTGCGCTCGTTGACCTTTTGACTAGGTATTCCATGTACTCTGGGAGTAAGCTGACATGCCTAAGGGAAATTGTTCACATTTTGGTACCCGATAATGGTTACGTACATGGCTAGGCGATGAGGCAGAGCCACATGACATGTGGGCTCCACACGCGCCACATACCACTTTACAAATCTTCTACCTCTCACATCTATTTCTTCTGAACTCAGATTTTGGCCTGGGAGTAACCTATCCTGAGTGTTTTTCCATGTAAAATGCGATGGTGCCCTCGAGTGGCTTTTGAGGTACGATGAGTGATGTTCCGAGTGTTATGCCTATCCAAGGCGACGCTCGGTGTTCTGGGAACGACGCCTATCCGAGGCGACGCTTTATGACAACAGTGATGGCAGTGATGTTTTCAGAATTTCCAGAGTAATACTGGCTTACACTCCAGTGTGGCTGGGTGGTGAGGTTCACTGTTCTCTCTTCAGGACTTACCCTCCAGCATTTCTAGGTATTGAGGTTCATCGTTTACTCTTCTGGGCATACCCTTTAGTGCAGTTGAGCTATGAGGTTTTCCGTTCTCTCTTCAGGAGTTACCCTCCAGTGCGGATGGACAGCGAGGTTCATCATTTACTCTTCCGGGCTTACCCTTCAACGCTGCTGGGCAGTGAGGTTTTTCGTTCTCTCTTCTGGGATTACCCTCCAATGCGCCTGGGCAGTGAGGTTTCCAGTTACTCTTTCAGGAATTACACTCCAGTGTGGTTGGGCGGTGAGGTTCGTTGTTTACTCTTTGGGGATTACCCTCCAGCTGGGCTAGGTAGTGGGTTCGCCGACGACTCTTCTGAGCATACCCTCTAGCGGGGCTGGGCAGTGGGTTCACGACTCTGTGACACGATCTCTCGACTGTGCAACATAGTAACGAGATGTTCTTGATGCGTCTTTGGACTCTCGAGAAAGAGGGGCTCTTTTCCCACCAAGACGCATCCTTGTGACGCGACCTAAGACCGTGTGGGTGAGACAGACTTGCCTAAAGTGAATAGTATCAAGGTGTGGCGATTGAGCCCCTTTGACTTGCAATTTAGGTCAGACACATGGGATGTTGGTCATCAATGATGGTTACTCTTGGAACTGTTGGTGACTCTTTTCCTGGGCCGAGCTAGTGAGATGGAGATTCACTTACTCTCTCGTTTGAGTTTCTTTAAATGAGCATGTGTATATCGTATTGCAGTACCCACTCCTTGAGCTTTGGTTACTCTCCTTCCAGGAGAGGTGAAGATGCGCGGGGTATTCCATGTGATTTCTATGTCTATCTTTTCATGATTGGATGAGTCTAATCCCCTACTATAGGTAGGGAAGACTCGATGAGAAGTTCATATTTTCACTGTTTCTAGCTCCTTGTGTTTGGATGAGCTTACTTCACTCTCTAGTTGGGTTGAGTTGTACTCTTTTATTGTACCTTGTTCTATCTACTTCTCCCCTCTTCAGCACTCCTCTTACCACTCCCTTGAGCCTTCGGGGAATCTTACTGAGTATTTTTATACTCACCCCTATCCGGGCTTTGCCTGCACTTGGTGTGCCCTTGTAGACGACATACAAGTTGACCGTGACTTCAGAGGAGCTAGGGATACGGGGTCATTAGACTGCGTGCGGTAGTCGTAGCTTGGGATTCAGGAGTGGGACTCTCCTAATTATTTTACATATTTACATATTGGAAAGTTGTGGTATTTTTCTAGTTGGGTGTGTATTTTTTTCCCTTTCCCTTTCATCTTTACTTTTCTATTACTTGTACTGTTTAGAGTTCTATGCATGTATGTGGTTTATTTATAGCAGTTTTGTACCTTTTTTTCCTTTCCCTCCACACTTTTTCATTGAGTTTGCTATGTGTGTGTGTACATGTACTTAGGCAAAGGCCTCCCTAATTTTGTTATGGATTTGGCACTGGTCGCCAGCCCCTGACCTATGGAGGCGGGCTTGGGGTAGTTGCGGCTTGATCCCTAGTACAAGTCAGGTCATGAAAAAGTGGTATCAAAGGTGGTACGTTCCTTGGGATGTTGTTCAGACGATCCGTAAAAAGGAATTGGTTGGGTTTTAGGTCAATAGTGTCAACGTGTCTTGAGATCAGCTCTCAGGTCAGGGAGTCCAGTGGTGGTGCGGCGGCTAACATAGCCATTCACTAAGACCCTGATTACCTGCTTGTTGATTCGGCATACTGATACACCTATTATAGAGAACAATGATACATACATCATATAAGATTGAGCTTTTGACTGTCCTTGAGTCATATCCCCATCATTGTTGATATATATATGCTCATCTGACTGCGGTACTCATTGATAACATTCCAGATGTCTCCATGATGACAGCCATCCAAGATACTAGCTATGGTTCGTGAGGATGATCTTGTGAGTGACAAGGCCTCAGTTTAGGACCCATCATGTGAGCCCCTTTCTCTAGGTGGGTAGGTAGAATCACCCCACCTATTGAGCAGCAGATAGACCCAATAGAGCGGGTTGAGGACATGTGTAGGCTGAGCGCACTTCACGAGTTCCAGCGCCATAGACCACTGAGGTTCCATTGTGAGCTAAACCCTCAGACATCAGAGGTTTGGATAAAGTCGGTGGTCTACCTCTTCAGGATTGTGCATACACCAGCAGATCAGATGGTGGATTTGGTAGCCAACATTTGCTACGGAGCAGCTGGGTGTTGGTGGAGCTTGGTTACTCAGATACACGATGAGTCAACACTCTCGTGGGACATTTTCTAGTAGCAGTTTTGTGAGGAGTTCTACCCCTCCTGCTTGTGCTCTGTTTGACTTCAGGAGCTCCTACAACTTCATCAGGGAGGGATGACGATGACTGAGTATGCGACTTGGTTCACAGACCTTGCACGCTACTCTTTGGGCATGACCTATAACGACTACTTCTGAGCATGGAAGTTCGAGTAGGGACTCCACAGAGAGATCCGTGATATTATAGTACCCTTGTGTATCTACACCTATGCTAAGGTATTGGAGCAAGTTCTTCTGACAGAAAACCTTTTGTCAGAGGGATTCCATACAACTAGTTGTGGTATTGAGTGCAACAGAGATGATATGTCTTCAGTAGCTAGCAGACGTCAGTCGAAAAGATGTCAATGTAGGAGGCTTCCCCATAATCAGTCTTAGGAACACAGTTGTATGGGTATGAGGTAATGAATAGTGTGGGGTCAACCTAGAGAGGGCCTATGTTATGCTTGTGATGGTAGAGGTCACTTAGTATGAGACTACCCGACCAGACATGCTGAGAACACTAGGTGGGAATCAGGTGGACCACCATGGCAGAGACCGCGCTGTGATGAGGGTGGTTCCCAGGGAGGTGGTGCTGGTGGAGGATCAAGAGGATATGGAGGTGGGGGATGATGTTTTGAGGTCTTTCCACCACCACCAGGTGACCCACATTAGGCTCAGGAAGCTAGAAGATAAGTCCACAGATAGCCACAAGCTTTGGATGTCTAAGATCCTATAGAGCATGAGACGATAAGAGGTATGCCTTGTGTCTTCTATACTTTTTGAAGTAGAACATATTAGAAACTATGTAAAGTAATCCTTTCTCCCTGCTCCTTGCTTAAGGTTTTATTAGGTTGACATGGGTTGTCGGTGTGAACCTGTGTTGATTTGGTTTGATGTAGGTTCGAATTCATGAGGAAGAGGGATCCTTCCCCCACCGAGATGCGTTCTTGTGATGCGAGAAAAAATGCAAGGGTGAATCGGTGCCACCCAAAGTGGACAGTATCGAAGTGTGGTGGATGAATCCCTCTAAATTGTGTGTTTATGGTGGGGTTGTGCAGTGGAATGTCAGAGAAGGTCTTGTATTTTCTAGTGGATTCTTGCTACTTGACCTCCCTTTGTTTGTGGTTCCACTAGTGGGTTTGACAGAGTGCTTGTTTTGGGGATTACTCTCCTTCCAAGAGGGGAAAATACGCACAGGGTATGCCACATGCTTTCTGTGTCTAGCCTATTGTACTTAGATGAGTTTTCTCACCTGACATGTTCGTGGGTACCTTGCATTCTCAACATCATTCTTGATACTTCAGTTATCAAGTACATGTCGAGGTGATGGACACCCTATAAACATAACTACACAAATCACTATATGGTGCTGAAATCGGTTGTCTTTGTTGAGCAAGTGTTGTTTTTCAACGATACATAATATTTTTATTAAAAAGGGGGAGATTGTTGAGAATAATACTCTATCTCTATGATGATTTTGATGCTCACAAATACCCTTAATTTTTTTCTAATGATTTTATTTTTTAAGTATATTTCATGAATTTATTATTATTATTTTTATTTCTGGAAGAAATATTTAAGTTCTTGAACAATGAGATTTAATTGCTAAAGTATTCACATTAATGTGTTCTGGAAACACTGTTCATTCTCTACATATTCAGAAATTACTTAAGCGTGTTCTGGAAACACTATTCACACCCTACGTGGAGAAACGTAGTGTAAGGATGAAATGCAATGTATACATTATGAGATATCAGAAAAGTATGGTTAATCAACCATACGTTATCAGAAAATTATGGAAGAGGAACCCTACGTTAGGAAGGAACCCTACATTTGGGTTATTGAAAAAGTATGGAAGAAGAACCGTATGTAAGTTTTAAATGTTACTTTTGTTTCTCAAAAGTATGGTTCATCAACCTTAATTTTGTAAATAATATTACGTTTCATCAAAAGTATGGATCATGTACCTTACGTTTGGAAGCTTATAAAAGTATGGATCATTTATCATATGTTTGATTATTGAAAAGAAAAGTATAGTTCATCAACCCTACGTTTGTAATCAACCTTAAATTTGAAGGATGCGACATCAACCCTACGTTTGTGTTCAACCTTACGTTTGAAAGATGCATGCTATACAGTTCAACCTTACATTTGGCATCAGAGAATTAAAGAAGATATTATTATGCAACAGTCTGCAAGTGGATTATTAGGCTAATTTCAAGTCGGATTTAAAGCTGATTTTAAAGCGTGTCTTTGACTAATTCAAATCCGTTTTATCAATGATTTAAAGGATCAATTTAAAAGGATATTTTTATGCCGAATCTTTAGGGAAGTTACAATTTCTCTGTTATTTTGAATTTTTGATTATCGCGAGTCAGAAGGCTACTTTTGTGGATCTAAATTTGTAGGAGAAGTGATTGTTGTTATTATATAGATGTGATATTTACACAGAGAATATATACGAGTTTTTCCGAACAACAGCATCGAACATTCATAAAAAGAAGGAAAATAGAGAGCATCAAAAACATAGATCTGATAATTCAAAAGAGCAACAAATCTCTGTTTATTGAAGAAGAAGAATCACAATATAAGATTCACTCATTCTACATCGAAGATCTACTATAAATCTGCTACCGCTGAAGTTGTGAATTATATTTTTTATATCTAATGCAATAGGATCGACTCAGAACAAATCTTATTTTAAGATCATTATTTCTTAAGGCTACGATCCACCTACTATAAATTTAATTCTATTAAAATTGTGAAGAACAACTGGAAAGTATTTTCAAAGTACAAATACCTTTCTTTTATATTATTGAGTGATCGACTTATCATACTAAACTGTATAGGTTCTGTGAGTGAACCAGAATGATTTTTTCCTTATATTGTAAATGTGTCAACTGCCTGTACTCAGTTGTGGAATGGTCTATTGAATAGAGGACCAGATAGTGAAAATCACCAATCTCGTGGAGTAGAGCATTGGTGGAGTGGACTAGGGGCCTTCTGTTCCTCAAACCACTATACATCGTGTGTCTCTGCTATTTAAATTTCCACTTCATTAATTCATCTGATTAAATTTAAAGGACAGAACACAATCTTGAAAAGAATTTGTAAAAGACATAATTCACCCCCCTCTTGTGTATATTTGGTATAATCCGATCCAAAAATTGGTATCAGAGGTTGAGATTTCTAATAAAGCCTTAACAAGCTGAAAGTGATTATACACAGAGTAAGATGACTGATACAAGAGAGGGAATGTCTATGGTCAGAGCACCGTACTTCAATGGAGAAAATTATGGATGCTGGAAATCAAGAATGATAATATATCTGAAAAACCTTGGATACAAAGTATATTCAAAGATTCTGACTCCTTATGAAATACCTGAAAAACCTGAGACATGGAGTGCAACTACTGAAGCATAATATGATATGAACTCAAAGGAAATAAATGCTATTATATGTGGTCTATGACCTGATGAATTCAATAGAGTATCTTAATTCCCAACAACATATGAGATGTGGAAAACTATTACTGTTGCTTATGAAGGAACTAACAATGTCAGGAAAATGAGATATGCTACTGCTAAGCTTAAATTTGACACATTCAGAATGTTTGAAGGTGAAAGCATTACTAAAATTAATAGAATATTGACAGAGATTGTCAATTAACAGCTTTGGGAGACCCAATCGAATAAGCTGATCAAGCTTTAAAAGTACTGAGAGTACTGCCTACTAAATGGAATGGAATCTCTGCTGCAATCAGATAGTCAACACCTATCAAAGACTTAACCATGAGAGAGTTGATTAGAACACTTATGATGTATAAATCCAAGATGAAAGATGAAGCAAATGAGTATAATGTTACGATAAAGAGAGAAGAAACTGCCTTAAAAGTGTCATCTCAAGGGAAAATCAAAAAGCTAAAGAAAAAATAAGTAAAGGTGAAATCAGAAAGTTCTGATTCATAAAATTCTGATATAGAACTGGCTCAGCTAGCCAGAAAGTTTATTAAATTCTACAGAAAGAAGAAAGGTTTCAGAAAAAATTTAAAAAATTATAAAAAGGAAGTCAGATGTTATGAGTACAAGAAGATGGTTTATATCATAACTGATTGTCCACAGTTAAAAGAAGACAAGAAGAAGAAGTTCTTCAAAAGGAATGATTATGAGAAAAAAGACAAGAAAGCAATGAAAGCTACATGGAGTGTGTCTGAAGACTCTAGAATCTCTTCAGAATCAGACTTAGAGAAAAAATAAGTAAATCTGAAAGCCAACATGTGCTTTATGGCAGAAACATATGAGGTACAAACATATTACTCTTCTGACTCTGACTCTAGTTCTAAAACAAGTTATTCTAATGAAAAACTTGTAGCCTACTACAACATGATTGAAGAAAAATATAACTCTCTTTTTAAGAAATATAAGTCATTAAAGAACATTCACAAGGTTGTTTCAGATGAAAGAGATACAATACTAAAGAAATTTAAGGAGTTAACTGTAAGGACCCGCACTTATTTCATACATAATCTTGAATTTATTCAAGAAAACACTTCATTTTACATTGAGGATCTTTTCAAGTTTAGAGCTTTAGAGAATTAAGACAAAATATTCATAACATTACACATTGTTACATAGTGGATACCATAAAATCAGTTTCCATTTTCCTCAGAATATAAAACATTAAAACATAAAACAAGACTCCTTGACAATTATTCAACATTTAACATGTCTTCCTTCCTTGTATTATTCATCCATTAACCTGTGAAAAATCATTTAAAAACTTGGGATGAGCACAAAAGCTCAGTAAGGTATGAAAAAGAAGGAAAAATCTCATTAGTCCATGAATACACAAGACATATGAAAACATTTTTAAAATACATGATTTACACCCATAAAATCTTACTTTGTGTAACATGAGATTTACACAAGATCCATACAAACATAATTATAATCATAAAGGTATATTGGGGCATTACTTACATAATCTTGTAACCATCTTGGCTACCTTAAAATTTGTAACCCTCACGGCTACCTTACTTTGTGTAACCATCACAGTTACACTTGGAGTAACCATACGGCCGACCTCCAACTTACTCATACCCAATGCATTGGAGGGAAATATAGGTCCCACCCTTCATCATAAACAATGCCCAATAGCCAAAACATAATCATTCAACATAAATAATAGCATAAAAACATTGCCTTTGAATCTTATAAAACAGAATTTTAAAAGAGGATTTTAGAAGAAAAGTCCCTTATAAACATCATATACTTGAAGTGATACTTAATTGAGTGGATGGAATATGTATATACTCTGTAAATACACATAATTAAACATAATATAAACAGAACCCATCACACAAATAATTTAAATAGCACATAAATTATAAAGTAGAAGGTTAACCCAAAGAATGGAAATCGGGTTAAGAATTCCCTTACCTTGGGCTTGTCTTACTTCAAAATTGTTTAAACCTCCTGTATAATGGTTAAAAGAGTGTTATTAGTATTTTAAAGAAACATGTTCATGTTTATAACATCTTATATGGTCATTTCATAACCTCATTTCACCCCTTATTTGTTAGTATTTTGTTCCTTGCATTATTTTGGGTGAGGTCTTTTGTGATTTTCACGATCGGTTCATGATGAATCGTTCTTGTTGATTGGAAGTGAAACTCCAGAATTGGAATGGAGTATTAGTTACATAACTCCAGTACCATAAATTATACCATTCATCACTTTGGTTCCTTATATGATGATGATTTATAAGTTAAAACATTAATTATGTTCGTTTAGATAATTTAAGTGGTTCTTTGATAATTACAATTTCATTTAGTCTTATAAGTTTGAATCATGAGTACAAAAGAATTACAGAACCTTATATGATTCATAAAACATATATTATAACCTGGTTCAACCATATAAATTGTTTCATGACCAGACTTGAAATAATTAATGGAAATTGAAAATACATCGTCCACGATATCGGTAATTCGACACAAATGGACAATGTTTCTTGATTCTTTAAATAAGTGAGAGAGGAGAGGAATAATGATTTGTAATTTTCCATAAACATGAAAACATCCAGAATATACATGATTCTGGAGATTTCATGCCTCTTGGATAAGAGGGGGTGAAGAAAGAAGTGGAAGGAATCATGAAATAAAGAAAACATGAGAAATTTCTTACAAAAAATTCGGCAGCCTAACGGCGCCTCTAAAAATTTCATAAAAACAAGATTGATGAGAGGAATGGAATATCTCATCAATCATACAAAATTTGGACTGTAAGGGAAAATATTTAATGAAATATCCCAACAAAAGACAAAGGGAAAGGAAGAGAATAACATAAAATGGATGGAAAGAATGAAAATGAAAGAGGATGTTTACCTCTTGATCTCTTCTCCTTGAGATCCTTCTTAAAGGCTTTGATTTTGGTCTTTTGGTGAGACCAGCAGCTCTAGGACGTGGGGAAGAATATTGAGGAGGGAATTTGGCAGAAATTAGACAATGCTCAAGGCTTGAGAGGTGTGGGAGGAAGAGGGGAGTGAGGGTGGTATTTATAGTGGAGGAGGGGAGGTATTTTAGATTATTTTAATTATTATTATAATATTTTTATCAAGACTATGAATAATCTCAAATCAAGTGGCCTTAATTAGTGAAAATATCATGTGATTTCGAAGCAAGTGGCCTTTCATCACTTATGATGTCATAAATAGTGCATTTTTACTGATAAATTGATTATACGGTATTTTACCGTATTTCACTATTCACCGAAAATTCAAGAGTTTCAGAAAAATACCAAAAATTTACCCCAACCATTTTTCGACGTGTAGAATTCAAAAATGAACTCCATTTTTCAAAAATAATTTTCTAAATATTATTAATTTAATTTTAAAATAAGGTCACAGTTAATTCGAAAAATAACAAAATTGAAGTGCAATTAGTTTTATGTGACATTGGAAAATTAATTAAGATCCCATTATCCTATTGCCATGGGAAAATAAAATAATAATATTATTTACTATTCATGAGGTCATATTACTATTCATATTACTATTCATATTACTATTCATAAGGGCATTTTACTATTCACCAAAAAAAAAAACAAGTTTGTTCCATCAGACTCGAAATAACATACTGAACACAATTGTAGATGATAGTTTCTTGAAATTCAAAACATAGAAGAAATGAAATTATGTTTAAAGGATACTTATAAATATATACCTTAAACAAAATTTCAAGCATTTTCAATTTATTTTTAGAAAACCTTGGGATGTTACATTATCCCCACCTTCTTGAAATTGCGTCCTCGCAATTTTATTTACTTATTAAACAAGTGAGGGTACCTTGATCAAGGTGTCCACTCGGTTTCATCATCATCTTGTTCACGTAGGTAGAAGTCCCATGCATTACAACAATGATTTAGAGATCCTTCAAAATCATTTGCTTCCTCCATCCAAATACACCTCGTACAACATGGGTCATATGGGTGTTCACAGAAAAACAGTTTTGGAAAATAATCATGTATGACATATAATTCCAAAACATCTGATAAAACATGATTTCTATAAAATAGTCGGACCGAAATTGAGTTGAAACTTTCTATTATTGGTCCTTTTAAAATACCATAAGTATGTGATGTGAGACTATAGTTTAAAAGCAAATATAAATAGGTGGCACAAGGGTCTCCTTCCTCAGCACCATTTTTAAAATCATAATATGCTTCAAATTCTTGTGATAAGGTAAAATATTTGAAAATACCTTGATAATATTTACCTTTCTTGAAATTATGTGAATATTGTGAAAATAGTATTTGTCTAAAAACAACCCATGATCCACGATGATAACGAGGTATAGAGGAGGTGTTTGATATCTCAAAAAACTGCTTGCATGTGAGTTGTATGCTAGAAAAAGTTTCACAATCATCCAAAGATGACTTTGCAATAATTATTGCAAGCATGTCATCAGGAAGAGATAGGAATGTCGTTTGAGATCCTTCTCCTTCCATTCGTAACCGACTTTACTTGACCTGAAAAAAAAGTTATAAAACAAGGATTTAACTGAAATAATAGATATAGGGACTAATCACGTGTCTCACAAGAACTCCTAATCCCTAAAGTTGTCTAAACCGACCTCTGATACCAACTGTAAGGACCCGCACTTATTTCATACATAATCTTGAATTTATTCAAGAAAACACTTCATTTTACATTGAGGTTCTTTTCAAGTTTAGAGCTTTAGAGAATTAAGACAAAATATTCATAACATTACACATTGTTACATAGTGGATACCATAAAATCAGTTTCCATTTTCCTCAGAATATAAAACATTAAAACATAAAACAAGACTCCTTGACAATTCTTCAACATTTAATATGTCTTCCTTCCTTGTATTATTCATCCATTAACCTGTGAAAAATCATTTAAAAACTTGGGATGAGCACAAAAGCTCAGTAAGGTATGAAAAAGAAGGAAAAATCTCATTAGTCCATGAATACACAAGACATATGAAAACATTTTTAAAATACATGATTTACACCCATAAAATCTTACTTTGTGTAACATGAGATTTACACAAGATCCATACAAACATAATTATAATCATAAAGGTATATTGGGGCATTACTTACATAATCTTGTAACCATCTTGGCTACCTTAAAATTTGTAACCCTCACGGCTACCTTACTTTGTGTAACCATCACAGTTACACTTGGAGTAACCATACGGCCGACCTCCAACTTACTCATACCCAATGCATTTGAGGGAAATATAGGTCCCACCCTTCATCATAAACAATGCCCAATAGCCAAAACATAATCATTCAACATAAATAATAGCATAAAAACATTGCCTTTGAATCTTATAAAACAGAATTTTAAAAGAGGATTTTAGAAGAAAAGTCCCTTATAAACATCATATACTTGAAGTGATACTTAATTGAGTGGATGTAATATGTATATACTCTGTAAATACACATAATTAAACATAATATAAACAGAACCCATCACACAAACAATTTAAATAGCACATAAATTATAAAGTAGAAGGTTAACCCAAAGAATGGAAATCGGGTTAAGAATTCCCTTACCTTGGGCTTGTCTTACTTCAAAATTGTTTAAACCTCCTGTATAATGGTTAAAAGAGTGTTATTAGTATTTTAAAGAAACATTTTGATGTTTATAACATCTTATATGGTCATTTCATAACCTCATTTCACCCCTTATTTGTTAGTATTTTGTTCCTTGCATTATTTTGGGTGAGGTCTTTTGTGATTTTCACGATCGGTTCATGATGAATCGTTCTTGTTGATTGGAAGTGAAACTCCAGAATTGGAATGGAGTATTAGTTACATAACTCCAGTACCATAAATTATACCATTCATCACTTTGGTGCCTTATATGATGATGATTTATAAGTTAAAACATTAATTATGTTCGTTTAGATAATTTAAGTGGTTCTTTGATAATTACAATTTCATTTAGTCTTATAAGTTTGAATCATGAGTACAAAAGAATTACAGAACCTTATATGATTCATAAAACATATATTATAACCTGGTTCAACCATATAAATGGTTTCATGACCAGACTTGAAATAATTAATGGAAATTGAAAATACATCGTCCACGATATCGGTAATTCGACACAAATGGACAATGTTTCTTGATTCTTTAAATAAGTGAGAGAGGAGAGGAATAATGATTTGTAATTTTCCATAAACATGAAAACATCCAGAATATACATGATTCTGGAGATTTCATGCCTCTTGGATAAGAGGGGGTGAAGAAAGAAGTGGAAGGAATCATGAAATAAAGAAAACATGAGAAATTTCTTACAAAAAATTCGGCAGCCTAACGGCGCCTCTAAAAATTTCATAAAAACAAGATTGATGAGAGGAATGGAATATCTCATCAATCATACAAAATTTGGACTGTAAGGGAAAATATTTAATGAAATATCCCAACAAAAGACAAAGGGAAAGGAAGAGAATAACATAAAATGGATGGAAAGAATGAAAATGAAAGAGGATGTTTACCTCTTGATCTCTTCTCCTTGAGATCCTTCTTAAAGGCTTTGATTTTGGTCTTTTGGTGAGACCAGCAGCTCTAGGACGTGGGGAAGAAGATTGAGGAGGGAATTTGGCAGAAATTAGACAATGCTCAAGGCTTGAGAGGTGTGGGAGGAAGAGGGGAGTGAGGGTGGTATTTATAGTGGAGGATGGGAGGTATTTTAGATTATTTTAATTATTATTATAATATTTTTATCAAGACTATGAATAATCTCAAATCAAGTGGCCTTAATTAGTGAAAATATCATGTGATTTCGAAGCAAGTGGCCTTGCATCACTTATGATGTCATAAATAGTGCATTTTTACTGATAAATTGATTATACGGTATTTTACCGTATTTCACTATTCACCGAAAATTCAAGAGTTTCAGAAAAATACCAAAAATTTACCCCAACCATTTTTCGACGTGTAGAATTCAAAAATGAACTCCATTTTTCAAAAATAATTTTCTAAATATTATTAATTTAATTTTAAAATAAGGTCACAGTTAATTCGAAAAATAACAAAATTGAAGTGCAATTAGTTTTATGTGACATTGGAAAATTAATTAAGATCCCATTATCCTATTTCCATGGGAAAATAAAATAATAATATTATTTACTATTCATGAGGTCATATTACTATTCATATTACTATTCATATTACTATTCATAAGGGCATTTTACTATTCACCAAAAAAAACAAGTTTGTTCCATCAGACTCGAAATAACATACTGAACACAATTGTAGATGATAGTTTCTTGAAATTCAAAACATAGAAGAAATGAAATTATGTTTAAAGGATACTTATAAATATATACCTTAAACAAAATTTCAAGCATTTTCAATTTATTTTTAGAAAACCTTGGGATGTTACATTAACTGATAAGTATAATTCAATTAACATTGACTATACAGATCATGAAGCTAAAATAAAAACACTGCAAACAGAAGTAGAAACATATAAAAGTGCAACCCTTATTTTTACCAAAGGAGAAAACTTCTTGAATGAAATTCTTGGAAAAACTATTATTAAGAAAGAAAGATTTGGAATTGGTAGTAAAGGTGAAAAACCTAAGCTGTACAAGAATTATTTTGTTCCAAGATAAAAAAGATTAAATTGTAATTACTGTGGAACAAGGGGACATATTTCTAAAAACTGTTTCTTAAGACAACCTCAAATAAGTGGTATTAAGAAAGCTTTTATTTCAAATAATTTATTTTATTCTGTTGCTTTTAGAAAAACAAAGCAAGTCTGGATTCCCAGATCTTTGCTGGCTAACACAACTGGACCCAATAGAATATGGGTACCAAAGCAAATTGTTTAAATGCCTTTACAGGAAGCAGGTCACATAAGCAAAAATACTATATAGTATATGGACAGTGGTTTCTCAAGACATATGAGTGGAATCTCATCAAATTTCTCCACACTCACTAAAAAAGATGGTGGACTTGTCACTTTTGGTGACAATGCCAAAGAGAAGATCATTGGCATCGGAACAGTTGGAGATCCAGAAGCTGTCTCAATCAACAAAGTACTTTATGTACAAGGATTGAAACACAATCTGATAAGTATCTCTAAACTATGTGATGATGGTTATGATGTTGATTTTTCTAACTATTGTTATTCTATTTTCAAAAATAAACTGCTTAAATTTAGAGCACCTAGAACTGACAATGTGTATACCCTGAATTTAAATTCATTGTGTAAACAACAAGTAAACTGCTTAAGTGTTAAGATAAATGAATCCTGGATCTGGAATAGAAGACTTGAACATTGCAGTATATATTCTTTATATAAATTATCCAAAAAACAATTAGTTTCTAATTTTCCTAGTCTCAAGTTTGAAAGTAATAGATTCTATGATGCATGTCAACTTGGCAAGCAGCACAAATCATCCTTTAAATCTGTTAACAAAATTGCTACATCTAAACCTATAGAACTTATCCATATGGATTTGTTTGGACCTTCAAGAGTAACAAGATTGGATGGTAAATTATATATATATATGTTTTGGTTGATGAATATTCTAGATTTACATGGATTTTCTTTTTAAAATTTAAAAATGAAGCTTTTACATTATTTGAAAGTTTTTGCAAAGCTGTTCAAAATGAAAAGGTTTTAAAATAATTTCATTAAGAAGTGATCATGGTGTAGAATTTGAGAATCTGGAATTCAATTCCTTTTACTCAAATATGGGTATTAAACACACCTTCTCTGCACCAAGAATGCCTCAAAAAAATGGAATTTTTGAAAAAAGAAATAGGACTATTTAGAAAATGTCAAGGACTATGCTAAATGAATACAATATTCCTACATATTTTGGCAGAAGCTGTAACCACAGCCTGCTATATAATGAATAGAGTTTTAATTAGACCAATTTTAAAAAAATATACCCTATGAACTCTGGAATAATAGAAAACCTAAAGTAAATTACTTTAAAGTTTTTGGATGAAAGGTTTACACCTTAAACACCAAAGTCAATCTTGGTAAGTTTGATCCAAAATCTGATGAAGACATTTTCTTAGGATATTCTGCTACTTACAAAGCTTATAGAATTTTTAATAAAAAGTCAAGGATTACTGATGAATCAGTTCATGTAAAATTTTATGAATCTGATCCCTTTGAGAAAAGGACAGATCGAATGGATGATCTTGATTCTAATGATAACATGAGACTTGAGAACCTGAAAGATGATTTGGAAAAGATATAAATGAAATTCAATCCAGTCCAGAAGAACTTGAAAATGAAGAACCTATAAGTGTACTACCTAGACAATCAAGGACTCTAAATAATCACCCTTTAGAAACTCTAATAGGAGACTTAGAAATAGGAATAAAAATTAGAAGGAACATAGGAAATATTTTTGAGTTTTCTGCCTTTCTATCCCAATTAGATCTAAAGTCTATAAAATAAGATTTAGATGATGAAAGTTGGATGATAGCAATACAAGAAGAACTAAACCAGTTCAAAAGAAATGAATTCTGGAAATTAGTTGAAAGACTACAGAATTATCCAGTTATTGGAACCAAATGGGTTTTTAGAAATAAACAATATGATCAAGGAATAATAACTAGAAATAAAGCGAGACTAGTAGCTAAAGGATATAATCAAGAAAAAGGTATAAATTATGATAAGACCTTTTCACCTGTAGCTAGATTAGAAGCCATTAGAATCCTCTTATCATATGCATCTCATATGAATTTTACATTATTTAAGATGGATGTTAAGTCTTCCATTTTAAATGGTTATTTGATGGAGGAAGTTTATGTTGAGCAACCTCCTAGTTTTGAAAATTCTCAAAAACCAGATACTGTTTTTAAACTTACTAAAGCTCTTTATGGCCTTAATCAAGCACCTAGAGCTCGGTATGAAAGATTAAGATTTTTTCTTTTGAAAAATTATTTTCCTGTTGGAATGGCAGATCCAACACTATTTAAGAAAACTGTAAATTCTAATATTTTATTGGTTCAAATTTATGTTGATGATATAATTTTTGGATCAACTAATAAATACCTTTATCACAAGTTTTCGAATCTAATGCAAAAAGAATTTGAAATGAGTATGATGGTATAATTAAATTTCTTTTTAGGACTTCAAATTTATCAAAAATATTTTGGAAATGTTTTAAATCAAAGAAAATATATTACTGATTTACTAAAGAAATTTGAACTTGAAAACAGCAAGACATATACAACTCTTATGTGTACTAATATAAAACTTGATTTGAATGAAATTGGAAAATCAGTTGACAACAAGTTATATAGTGGTATGATTGGTAGTTTATTATATCTTACTGATAGAAGGACAGATATAATGTATTCAGTATGTCTTTGTGCAATATTTTAATCAAATCCTAAAGAATCTCATTTAACTGCTGTTAAATTTTTTTAGATATTTAAAAGGAACTGTTTTTCAATATCTTCTTTATCCTAAAACATCTGATTTTAATTTAATTTCATATTCATATGCAGAATTTAGGAGTTGTAGATTAGATAGGAAAAACACTTCAGGTACTTGTCACTTTTTAGGAAAATCCTTAGTGTCATTGTCAAGTAAGAAACAACATTCAGTTTCCCTGTCAACAGCCGAGGTAGAATATGTATCTGCTGGCAGTTGCTGTGCACAGGTTTTGTGGATGAAAAACACTCTTATGGATTTTGGACTAAATTTTAATAGTATTCCTATTTTATGTGATAATACTAGTGCTATAAATATTTCAAAAAATCCTATTAATCATTCTAGGACTAAGCATATTGATATCAGATATCATTTTCTAAAAGATCATGTTCTTAAAAAGGATATATCTTTGGAATTTGTAAGTACTGAAATTCAATTAGCAGATATTTTTACTAAACCACTTCCCACTGTAAAGTTTTATTTTATTAACGGGGAGCTAGGTTTATTTAATTTTAAATAAATTTTTATTTTATTATGCTGTTTATTTATTTTAATACTGTTTAAAATAAATTAGTTATTTGTTTTTCAAACAGAATAAGTTTTTTTTGCATGATCAATTTTATTCATTTTTAAAATATATGTAATAATTATTAATGACATGAGAATCAAGGCTGTCAGAAACCTTTCGAATTATGAATCATTTCATTTTGTACCAAAAACCCCTTCGAACCCGCGACACTTTACCACTCTTTGTCTATTCGAACCTGAACCTTCGAAACCCTAATCCTCTTTCGAACCTTTAGAGATTTTTTCGACAGAAATGGCCAAGACCAAGAGAACCGATGAAGCTGAGACTAGAACAGAAAAAAAACACTCTGAAGGAAGAAAATTTTTGTAAGGAAAGGTCATAGACCTGGAATGGCTATTTCAGACAAATCTTCTGCTGAAAAAAGATCTTGCTTTTCAAAATCTAGAGAAAGCCTTCAATGGTGAGAAGTCTGAGTTTTTTTATGAGATAGTACTATGATATTTCTTTAATTATGTACAATTTAGTCTGGGAGAATATGAGGATACTATGGTAGCGAATATTGAAGATAAAGATGTTTCGATATCCTCTATAGAGATTGGTCAGATTTTGAACTGCCCTCATGAGGGAGCTTTTCATTTTGATTTAAAAAATATAGAAGATTCAGTGCATAAGTCTTAAGATATCATGTCTTTTCTTTTTGGTTCTCCTCATATAAGGAAAATGTTGATAAAGGACCTAGAGCCAGATCAGAAAATCCTAGTGAAATTTGTGTAAACAAGGATTGAACTGAGGATGTCTGAGTTGGAGAAAATCTTGTATCCAGACATGTATATAATGTTTCTATTAATGAGTGATATAAGGCTTAATTTTCTTAGGTACATGGTAAGGTATCTTCATTATTGTTGTCAATTAGAATCCCACATGAATTTTTATCTGTTTTGTAGATTCATTTCAAAGATTCCGTTCAAAAAGGATATGGTGAGGCTGGTGGAAGCCAAATTTAGATGTCATCATAGTAACACTTTTGGTGCTGGGACCCCGAGAAATATTGGTTACTTCTTCAGTACATTGAAAGGAAAACTTTTACTAGTAGGGGATGAGGAAGAAGAAGAGAGTGCTCAAGCTCAGTCTACAAAGTCCAAGGAGGAACAGGCTGAATCAAGAGTGAGCACTACTGTAAGAAGAATAAGACTTGAAATTGAAGAAACTCAAGAAAAAGGAATTCAAGAGGTACTTTAGATTCAAAGAAAAAGAACTGCTAAGGAGGAACTTGTTTCCCCTATTTTGACAACAAGAGATTTACTCTCTTACAGTTTTGTCAGGGAATAAGCTTTTGAGAAGCCACAAGAAGAGGATATTTCTCAAATTACAATGACTCCTCAAGTACAAACTGAAATTGAACCTCAAATTGTAACTGAAGATGATGTTACAATTGAAAAGGAAAAGGAGGCAGAGCTTGGTGAGGAAGTGACCAGTCCTCAGGAAAATCAAGAAGATATTATTTTAGAAAATCCAATGGAAGAACTGATTACTAATGTTCGCGATGAGAATTTTTCTGAAGTTAAAACTGAGGTAATTCATGAGGATTTTTCTATGGAAGAGTCTGTAAAAGACTCTGAGGAAAAGTCTGTGGACCAGCCAAATCAGAAGGAAGCACAAGAAAAATATGATGCAGACTCTTTTCCATTAGTACTGCTGCATCACATTGAAGCTGAAAATGAGAATCAAGAACAGGGTGCCTCTGATTCAGTGAATAAGGAAGTAGAAGCACTGTATAGAAAGTTGTATAATTTGAAATCTGAAAATGATTTTTCTAAGGAGATCCTTAGAGAAAGAATAGTTGAAATTTCAAAGACTTAAAGGAAGTACAATTTCCTGACAGGAAGTTGAAAATTTTAAGTAAGAGATGTTGATAGAGGTACACAAGCTGAAATTAGAAATGGTGATGAAGTCAGATCTGTCAGAATTCAAAACCTATATGGAGACACAGTTTGCATCTATCAGAACTGGTGAAGCTAGTCGATCAGGTACTTCACCTGATTTAATCAGAAGATTTCAGACTATCACAGCAGCAATGAGAAATATGAATGACAGATTTCATGATTTGAAATTCAATAGTGATCCACTATCAGTTTTGTTATATAATCAGAAATTTTTGGTTGACCAGTTGACCTCAAGTGAACCAAGTATTAGAACTGTGCTGACTCAGTTCACAGAGAAGTTAACTCTGTTTATGGAGAAGGAATAGAGACTTCATGAGTTTTTCAGAGTAAACTTGATAGAAGATAATCATATGAATCAGGAGAATCGAGATCTTATTATTAAACTGAAAGATGGAATGATGAAAAGGCTAAGGGAGTAGTTGATAGAAATCAAGACAGTAGTTCAGAAGCGATAGACCCTTTCTCATACTCTTACCATACCTTGATTCCTGTGATCATCATAATTGTACATATTCCATGTTTTCAATGAAATTTTGATTCACTTTATCTTTTCTTGTTTTTATTATTTTTTTTACTGTCTTTGTTTAGATATGCCAGTAATCCATGTTCAATTATTTAAAAACAGTTAATAATAGAATTTACTTAAGTTCAGTGCTACATTAAATGTGTTCTGTTCCATATTCTATAATTCTTTTTGATATCACAAAAAGGGGGAGAAATTTGGATAAACAAAAAATTTTATTTTAACCTTTTCAAATATTAAGCATTATCTCAATCCTTTAAAGGGGGATAAATTGAGTTAATTCTAATATTGTATTTATCTTTGAAAAATTCAAAACTATATGTAATTAATTTTGTAAGTTAATTTCATTGGTTATTTTATGGGTTTTGTGATCATAAAAAAGGGGGATATTGTTGAGAAAGTGTTGTTTTTCAACGATACATAATATTTTTATTAAAAAGGGGGAGATTATTGAGAACAATACTCTATCTCTATGATGATTTTGATGCTAACAAATACCCTTAATTGTTTTCTAATGATTTTATTTTTTAAGTATATTTCAGGAATTTATTATTATTTTTTATTTCTGGAATAAATATTTAAGTTCTTGAACAATGAGATTTAATTGCTAAAGTATTCGCATTATCATGTTCTGGAAACGCTGTTCATTCTCTATATATTCGAGAATTTCTTAAGCGTGTTCTGGAAAAACTGTTCATACCCTACATGGAGAAACGTAGCGTAAGGATGAAATACGATGTATACTTTATGAGATATCAGAAAAGTATGGTTAATCAACTGTAAATTATTGGAAAAGTATGGAAGAGGAACCCTACGTTAGGAAGGAACCCTACATTTGGGTTACTGAAAAAGTATGGAAGAAGAACCGTATGTAAGTTTTAAATGTTACGTTTGTTTCTCAAAAGTATGGTTCATCAACCTTACTTTTGTAAACAATCTTATGTTTCATCAAAAGTATGGATCATGTACCTTATGTTTGGAAGCTTATAAAAGTATGGATTATTTATCATAAGTTTGATTATTAAAAAGAAAAGTATGGTTCATCAACCCTATTTTTGTAATAAAACTTACATTTTAAGGATGCCACATCAACCCTACATTTGTGTTCAACCTTACGTTTGAAAGATGAATGCTATACAGTTCAACCTTACGTTTGGCGTTGGAAAATTAAAGATGACATTATTATGCAAGGGTCTGCAAGTGGATTATTAGTCTAATTTCAAGCTGGATTTAAAGCTGATTTTAAAGCGCGTCTTTGACTGATTCAAATCCATTTATCAATGATTTAAAGGATCAATTTAAAAGGAGATTTTTATGCCGAATCTTCAGGGAAGTTACAACTGCTCTGTTATTTTGAATTTTTGATTATCACGAGTTAGAAGGAAACTTTTTTAGATCTAAATTTATATGAGAAGTGCTCATCATTATTATATATATGTGATATTTACATAGAGAATATATACAAGTTTTTCCAAACAGAAACATCGAACATTCATAAAAAGAAGTAAAACAAAGACTATCAAAAACACAGATCTTCTGATTCAAAAGAGCGACAAAGCTCTATTTATTGAAGAAGAAGAATCATGATAGAAGATTCACTCATTATAAATTGAAGATCTACTATGAATATGCTACTGCTGAAGTTGTGAATTATATTTTTTATATCTACTACAACAGGATCGACTCAGAATGACTCTTATTTGAAAATCATTATTTCTGAAGGCAATGATCCATCTATTGTCAATTGCATTATGTTGTAATTGTGAAGAAAAACTAGAAATTATTTTCAAAGTACAAATACATTTATTTTCTATTCTTGAGTGATCGACTTCTCGTACTAAGTTGTATAGGTTCTGTGAGTAAACCGGAAGGTTTTTTTGCCTTAGATTGTAAAGGTGTCAACTGCCTGTACTCAGTTGTGGAATGGTCTGTTGACAAGAGGATCAGATAGTGATAATCACCAAGCTCATGGAGTAGAGCATTGGTGGAGTGGACTAGGGGCCTTCTGTTTCCCGAACCACTATAAATTATGTGTCTCTGCTATTTAAATTTCCACTACATTAATTAATCTGATTAAAGTTAAAGGGAAGAACACGATCATGCAAAGAATTTGTAAAAGACACAATTCACCCCTTCTTGTGTATATTTTGTATAATCCGATCCAACAGTCTTCACCCTGAGTACGTGGAGACATTATCTTCTAGGAGAGAACTTTTTGGTTTGCTCAGACCACTAGTTTTACAGGTGTTTCTTCACCCAGAGATACTTGAACATGATACAGTGGTGCATGTTGAAATTCCTACAGGACTATGACTTTGAGATAGTTTATACTCTAGGAATGGACAACATTGTAGTAGATTCCCTTAGTAGGAAGTCTCAGGCTTGCCTAGTGCAAGAAGTTATGTAGCAGTTAGCTTCCCTACAGTTGACCTTGGTGGAGAAAGAGGGTACAAATTTTCTTCGGTTTATGGTGTTGACTCCTTCAATTCTCGAGTGTGTTAGAGAGACTCTATTATGATGCATCGACTGTGAAATCTTATGTGACTAGATATCCTTGGGTGTTTCACTAGATGGATATTCTGAAGGAGGGAATCATGAGACCCTGTTCCAGGGACAAACTGTGATTCCAGTCGCAACATGGAATGTAGAGGTTTGGCCTGGGTAGCAAACTATCCCCCAAGTTTCTTCGAGCTATTCAGAATCGTGCAAGAGATGATGAGGTTTCCTACCACCTTGCCCCTCCCAATAGATGGAGTGGGTGCGCGAAATATTCCACGTGTCGTAGGTGATGAGATATGTGCGTGTTCTTATGCACGTCATTGAAAGAATCAAACCTTACAAGGATGAACCAACCATTTGGTTCGCGTGTTGTGCTAGCATGGTAACGTGCAGGTTTTCCTGGGAGCGAGAGAGCTAGGTGTGAGCTTAGTATCCCGAGTTGCTTTTCCTAGTTTCGATTTTCGGGGATGAAAAGATTGAAGGAGGGAATGATGTAGAGACCTGGTTTTCTTCACGTAAGACTTTGGAATATTTCTACATATATTTCCAGAGCTAGACATTGAGATGACGTGTAATTCTGAGGCCTTGTGTGCCCGGAATAAATTATACAAAAATATCAAGTGTTTTTGTACTATTCACACAATGGAAATAAGATATCTCTTAAACGGTTGATCAGATCATAAATTAGAGACCATGGTTGGGTTCGGAACATGGTGTTTACCCTAGGCGTGACATAAGATTTGTCGGTGTGGGACGTTCAGACCCCTCAATCATCAACGATACGTTAAATGGCCAAATTAATTTATTAATTCATTAATTTCATTGTTCAAACCCAAAAAACTATAAAATGGTAACTCAGATCAGAAATCTGAGGCCACAGTTGAGTCTGAAGAATGCCATTTACCCTAGGAGGGGTATAAGTTTTGTCAGTGCAAGCCTTCTGTAGAAAAAGTCCTTTAGGGAAAAACTGTAAATAAAATAATTAAATTAAATTGTTTTATTTGAAATTATACTTTGAATAACTTTTAAACGAGGACTTGGATTGGAAATATGAGACCTCCGTTGAGTTTGGAATGGAGTGTTTTGTCTAGGTGCGACATAAAAAGAGGGTTCACGAGAATTTCGGTAGCGGGTCGACTATAAATAGAAGTTAAGTGTTTAGGGTTAAGTAAAAACCCTAAACCTCTTTCTCTCCCTACACCCAAGCTCTCACTCTCTCTCTATCTGTTCTTCATCATTCTTTGTTGGATTGAGGATCTCAGTGAGGCGGCGATCCAATGAGCCAGGGCACAACAATAGCGGACTGGGGGTGCGGTGCAGGATTGGAGCATAAGGGAGTTGGCGGTACTGGGGTTGGCATGGTTGGCGGCGAGTCGAAGGGGATGGATGGGGCACGACAGCTGGTTGGTGGGGGCTTCGAGGTTGCATGACCGTGAGGGAGACAGGTGTACCGAGACCCGCCACATGCGGGTCTTCCAGTTGACGCAGGGACCAGTAGGGTCCCAAGGCAGAGGCTGCCGGTGGGGTGTTGCACCAATGAGGCACAACTATTAGTAGGCTGGGATGAACGATGGTGGGCTGGGGTAGGAGCAGCCTGCCGGCCCGACCAGGGTGGGTCAGCTCAATTTGGCCCAAAGCTCCTTAAAAGGCCTGTATCTCGCATTCTGATTGTCTGATTCGCATGCTATCTACGATCATGCATTCCTCTCAACGAGGTGGGTTTTTAGATCAGTTCGAGACTTTTTTGGTATTGTTCTTAGGGTGAGGGTACACGAAACGCCTAAGTTAAATAATAATAATTAAATTATTATTATTCGGGAAACTTGTTTCGGACCTACCTTCTAAACGAGAGGTTCGATTGACAGGCTGTCTGAGGTGTTTCAACCATAGTGTTGAGATATACTCTTTAGGACAACTTTTGAGTGCTTAAGCTAAAGTTGGGGTGTAGGCCCCACGAGGTCTAGTTTGTACGTTTTGCGGTGAAATGCTGTTTTTTTCACCTCACATCTATTTTGGGTATTTGAATACTCGATTCCATGTGTTTTTTTGAGGGGATTGTAATGGAACAATCCACCCACTTAAATTTTGAGTTGAGGTGTGGGCCCCACGAAATGCCTTTCGAGTGTAATGAAACATTTTACAACTTCGACATAGTATACTCATTTGTGGTAAGTGAATATTTTACCTTGCATGTTTTTCCATAAGGATTGCAACAACATGATATGTTTGAAATTATGGAGACTTGTTTGTGATCTCATTAAATGTGGAAACATGAAAGGAATATCAGTGAAATATCCTTTTGATGTGTTTGAAGAGAAACTACAACTTGGGTCAACCTTGACTCTTGTGAGAGTGGAGAAGATGTATGAAGAGATGCGGTTGAATTTTCTTGAGCCGTTTGAGGAGGTGTGCTAGAATAATTATGCTTTTGGACCTCTGGATTAATAATGAACGTCGTGTTCTCATCACCCTTTTGACTAGGTATGCCGTGTACTTTAGGAGTAAGCTGACACACCTAGGGGAACTTGTTCATAGTTTGGTACCCAAGAATGGTTAGGTATATGGCTAGGAAACGAGGTGTGGCCACACGACATGTGGTCCCCACACACGCCACTTACCACTTTACGAATCTTCTAACTCTCACATCTATTTCTTTTGAACTTGGATTTTGGCCTATGAGTAGCCTATACTGAGTGTTTTTTCGCATAGAACGTGATGGTGCCCTATACAGTGGATTTTGAGGTATGATGTGAGATATTATAAGTGTGATGCCTATCTGAGGTGACGCTCAGTGTTCTGGGTGCGTCGCCTATCTGAGGAGACGCTTAATGGCGATAATGATGACAATGATGTTTTTAGAATCACTAGAGCAATACCGGCTTACCCTCCAGTGCGGCTGGGTAGTGAGGTTCACCGTTCTCTCTTCAGGACTTACCCTCCAGCATAGCTGGGCAGTGAGGTTCATCGTTTACTCTTTTAGACTTACCCTCCAGTGTGGATGGGCAGTGAGGTTCATCGTTCTCTCTTTAGGACTTACCCTCCAATGCGACTGGGCATTGAGGTTTGTCATTTACTCTTCCAGGCTTACCCTCCAATGCGACTGGGTAGTGAGGTTCACCATTCTCTCTTCAGGGCTAACTCTCTAGTGTGAATAGGTAGTGAGGTTCACCTGTTACTCTTTCAAGACTTACCCTCCAGTGCGGCTGGGCAGTGAGGTTCATCATTTTCTCTTTGGGGCTTACCCTCCAACTAGGCTGGGAAGTGAGTTCACCGATTACTCTTCTGAGCATACCCTCCAATAGGGCTATGTAGTGAGTTCACAACTTTGTGACATGATCTATCGACTGTGAGGCATAGTAATGAGACATTCTTGACATGTATTTGGAATATCAAGAAAGAGGGGTAATTTTCCCACCAAGACGCGTCCTTGTGATGTGACCTAAAACTGTGCGAGTGAAACAGACCCACCCAAAGCAGATAGTATCAAGATGCAGTTATTGAGCCCATTTGACTTGTAGTTCAGGGAAAATGCATTGGATACTAGGCATTGATGATGGTTACTCCTGGAACTGTTGATGACTCTTTTCTTGGGCTGAGCTAGTGAGATGAAGATCCCCTTACTCTCTCATTTGGGTTTCTTTTACTGAGCATGTGTATATCATATTGCAGTACCCACTCCTTGGGATTTGGTTACTCTCCTTCCAGGAGAGGTTAAGACACGCGAGGTATGACATATTCTTTTAGTTTCTAGCTTCTCATGGTTGGATGAGTCTACTCTCCTACTATAGGTATCAAAGACTCAATGAGAAGTTCATCTTCTCACTGTTTCTAGATCATTGAGTTTGGATGATCTTACTTCACTCTCTAGTTGGGTTGATCTGTACTCTTTTATTATACCTTGTTCTATCTACTACTCCATTCTTCAGCACTCATCTTGATGCTCCCTTGATCCTTTGAGGCATCCTACCGAGTATTTTTATACTTACCCCTACTTGGGATTTTCCCACACTTGGTGCGCCCTTATAGAAGATGGACAGGTTGATCGTGACTTTAGAGGAGCTAGGGATACAGGGTGCTTGGACCGCGTGCAATGGTAGTAGCTTGGGATTCGGGAGAAGGACTCTCACAATTATTTTACTTTTTCACCTATTGCTGGGTTGTGGCGCTTTTCTAGTTGGGTGTGTATTTTTTCCCCTTTCCCTTTCATCTTTAATTTTCTTGTACTTGTACTATTTAGAGGTCAATGCATGTATGTGGTTTATTTATAGCAGTGTTGTAGCTTGTTTTCTTTTCACTCTACACTTTTTCATTGAGTTGGATGTGTGTGTGTACAGGTACATAGGAAAATGACTCCCCGAGTTTGTTATGCCTTCGTTGCTGGTTGCCAGCCCCTGGCCTATGGAGGCGGGCTTGGGGTAGTTGCGACTCGAGCCCCGGTACGGGTCAGGTCATGAAAGATATAAAGGATTTAAATATTATGGTTATATATATATATATATGGTATTGTGTTATATCATGGGATACAGTTATGGAATTAGGGATATAAGTGATAAATATAAAGTTTGAATTATTTCCAAAAGGCCTCTTCCATTCTCAAATTGTAGTTTTCATGATAAAATATGTTTTTTATAATGATGTATTCATGTATTTTAAATTTGGTTTTTATACACATAAATAGAGACTGATTTAAAATGGATTTGATTTCAATCATATTTCAATGATTTTTGAATTGATTAAAATAAAGTGAACATTTATAATTTCTTTAAATAAAATTAGGATTGGGTAATGAAATTTGGTTTTTAAACTAAAGCATGATTGTTTTCCATGTGCATTATAAGTATTTTTTTTAATTGTGATATTATATTGTACTTTGATATTGAATAATTCAAGATTACTATTGAAATTATCAAATGATTATGAGTATTACTTATGTTTTAATTAGTGAAAAAGAAAGTATATTTTCTAAATTGAATCTTATATTGAAACAATCACCAATTAAAGAATTGTATTTCATGGAAGAAAATAATTATGACATAACCTTGAAGTATGAACTAATTGATGATGGAATAATACTATTTATATTTAATTTAAATCAATTAATCCCTCTTTAAGTGGTTCCAAATAAACGCATCATAAAATTGAATAGTAATCCCTCCCTACCTCAAGTGTCAGCCTCCCTCTCGTCATAAAAGTGAATAGTAATACCTCCCTACCTATAATATAAATACAACATATAAAATTTTAATGTTTCTTCTTGAATAAATGTTTTTCATTATAGAAATATGTATTTAATTGGATTTATTTCACATTCAAAACAAGGAAGTTTTTGAAAAAATAATTTATTCATTAATACATATGTATTTAATTGGATTTTTTTATATCCAAACCAATTTGAACCAAACTAAATTAACAAAAAATGATTAAAACTGTATAAAAAATGTAAAAGAACTAAAATTATTTTAATTTTTATTCAAAAGATTCATAGTTGTCATGAATTTTATAATTATTGTTTACTATGTTGATATTATTAAAAACTTTTTTTATGTAATATAATGGATAAAAGTTGTATGTATGAAACAAATCGAATATTAACCTAGTTTCAAGAGAAGTTGGATTTGTTTTTAGATTTTTCATTTAAAAACACTTTAGATAGATGTCTTATACACTTCCCTTTTTATACTTGTGTTGGAATACCTTGATTAAGTAGGGATTATGTTAGCTACCATATAAAAAAAATTTGGTTTTCAAACAAACTATTATGTATGATATCACAATGGAGAGAAAATGAAATCTAAGACTGTTTATGAGTGAAATGAAAGGAGTGGTATGGAGAATTTGATCTTTGATCAGTTTTCATTTATGCATCATCATGAGAAAGATAGTATGCAAATTCTAGAAGATAATGATATTAGTACACATGAGGCAACTAATAAAAATGATGATGCTGAGGGAGTGAAAACTCAATGGATAATTCCAGGACACCTACATATTAGGAATGTTATAAAATGAAAAAGTTGGGATTTTTAATGTAGTTGTATAATTGAGAAACCATGTATGAAATTACTAATACACAACTACATATATTCCCTTTAATAGTGCACAAAAAGGCTATTAACATCACTAAAAAAGAACTATTAATCACAACCCTGATAAAGGGGGTCCTTTATTTGTGCTAAAAAAGCACTGATAAAGGATTAGCTTGCTGCAATGTGCTATTAATATAACAAAACACCTATAAAAAACCAGTAATTTCAAACAATGATATATAATTTAATTGAAATCATGAATAAAAAAATGTCCTCCCACAATATATACAATAAAACATTACTATATACATTTTAAACAATGTTTTATATAATTACATTAATAATTATCCAACAAACATTTAAAAACATTAATGTTTCATCTTTTGATGCCCCTAATCCCCTCTCAAAAATGTTTTCCCATGGTATCAGTTTTCAAAAAAATCATCTCAACCCAAGTAAAATATTATTCCTATATATGAAAACAAATATTATGTTTTTAATACCATTAAGAAATAAATTAAACATTAATATGAAAAAAATACATTAATAAAATGTCAATTTTTAATAAAAAAGACACATTTGGATTCATACTAGTCACACAGTGTGTCGTATTGAGGTGGGGTTGATTCCTACACTTCAAAAATGAGTCATGGATCATTTTCCTAAAATATCAAAATAATTAGAATGTGTTTTCTCAGCTTTTAGTATGTCACTTGTTCTTTTACTAAAATCAATGTCAATTTTAAATAATGACACATTTGGAGTTATATCGATCATATCATGCATCAGATTGAGTTGAAACTAATTCCTAATTTTCACAAATTATTGATGGATCATTTTCATAAAGTATCAAAATAATCCGAATTCATTTGCTCTATTTTCAGTATGCCATTTTTGTTTTTTACTAAAATGTAATTTCAAATTGGAAACATGCATTTTGAGTCATATCAGTTGCATCGTGCATCAGTTTTACATGATATTGATTCATATACATCACAAATAAGTTATGAATCACTGTCCTAAATTATCAAGATAATCAAAGTGTGTTTTCTTGGTTTTTAGTGAGTGACATGTTTTGAACTAAAATCTCAATTTTAAATTGATAATGGACACTTTTAGTCAAACTGGTCACACTATGTGTTAGATTAAGGTTTGGTTGATTCCTACATTTCAAAAATGACTCATGGATCATTTTAATAAATTATTAAAACAATCTAAATGAGTTTTCTCAATTTTCAGTATGTCACTCCTTCTTTTTTACTTAAATTAATGTCAATTTTAAATAAAAAGACACACTTGGAGTCATACCGGTCACACCATGTGTTGTATTGAGGGGCGGTTGACTCCCACATGTCATAAATGACTCATGGATCATTTTCATAAATTATAAAAAAATACGAATGTGTTTTCTTAGTTTTCAGTATGTCACTTGTTCTTTTTACTAAAATTAATGTCCATTTTAAATAAAAAGAGACACTTTGAGTTATACCGGCCACACCGTGCATCATATTGAGCCGCTGTTGAATCATAAATATCAAAAATGACATATAGATCATTTTCCTAAAGAATTAAAACAATACAAATGTGTTTTCTATATTTTCAGTATGCCAATTGTGTTTTTTTACTAAAATGTCATTTCAAACTGGAAACACACATTTTGAGTCATACCGGTCACATCGTGCATCGGTTTTATGTGAGACTACTTTATACATGTCAAAAATGACTTATGAATTTCTATTCTAAATTATTAATACAATCATAGTGCTTTTTTTTGTTTTAATGAGTGACATGTTTTGAACTAAAATGTCAATTTTAAACTGATAATGGACACTTTTAGTCATACCGGTCACACCGTGCATTGGATTGAGGTTTGGTTGATTTCTATTTGTCAAAAATGTCCCATGTATCATTGTACTAAAGTATCAAAATAATAAAAACGCGTTTTCTCAATTTTGAGTATGTAACTCTTTCTTTTTACTTACATTAATGTCAAAAAAGAACCACTTTGAGTCATAACGGTCACACCGTGCATCATATTGAGATGCGATTGACTCCTACATGTCAAAAATGACTCATGTATTTTTTTCATAAATTATAAAAACAATCCGAATGTATTTTCTGGATTTTCAGCACGTCACTTGTTCTTTTTACTAAAATTAATGTCAATTTTCAATAAATTGAGACCCTTTGAGTTATACCAGCCACACCGCTCATCATATTGAGGTGCGGTTGATTCCTACACATCAAAAATGACTTATAGATCATTTTCCTAAAGTATAAAAATAGTTAGAATTCATTTTCTTGGTTTTCAGTATGTTAGTTGTGTTTTTTTTTCTAAAATGTCATTTCAAACTATAAACACACATTTTTAGTCATATAGGTCGCATCGTGTATCAGCTTGATGTGAGACTGCTTCATACACACTACAAATGAATTATGAATCATTTTATTAAATTATCAAAACATTCAGAGTTAATTTTCTTGGTTTTTATTGAGTGACACATTTTAAACTAAAATATCAATTTTAAACTGATAATGGAAACTTTTAGTCATACCAATCACACCGTGTGTTGGATTGAGATGTGGTTGATTCCTACAAGTCACAAATGACTCATGAATCATTTTCCTAAAGTATCAAAACAATCTGAATGCATTTTCTTGGTTTTCAGTATGTCACTTTTTCTTTTTACTAAAATTAATATCAAATTTAAATAAAAAGACCCACTTGGAGTTATACTGGCCTTACCATTCATAATAACGAGGTGAGGTTGATTCAAACACATAAAAAATGGATTATATATCATTGTTCTAAAGTATCAAAATAATACTAATGAATTTTCTTAGTTTTTAGTATGCCAGTTGTGTTTTTTTACAAAAATGTCACTTTAATATAGAAAAACACATTTTGAGTCATACCAGTCGTATAGTGTGTAAGTTTGATGTGAGACTACTTTATACAAATCAAAAATGATTTATGAATCACTGTCTTAAATTATTAAGACAACGAGTGCGTATTTTTTTTAGTTTTCAGTGAGTGACATGTTTTGAGCTAAAATGTCAATTTCAAACTGGTAACAATCACTTTTATCCATACTGGTCACACCATGCATCAGATTGAGGTGTGGTTGATTCCTGCTCATCAAAAACGATTCATGGGCCATTTTACTAAATTATAAAAATAATTCAAATGAATTTACTTGGTTTTCAGTATGTCACTTGTTTTTTTACTTAAATTAATGTCAATTTTAATAAAAATAGTCGCGTGTATAATATTTTGAGGAAAAACTTAGTATATTAAAAAAAATACCTTCTAATTGAATTTTGAGTTGTATCTTACAAGTCCAATCTCTCATGAGCTTGATCATCTTCAAATAAATCACCCAACTCGAACAGAGGATTCCACTTGTATAAGAAAAAAAATTCTTATTGAGTAATACAAAAAAGAAATAAATTAAACATAAATAAGAAACAATCTATTACTTATATGGAAGTCACATCTTCATGCTATTTTTTTACATTTTGTGATGAGGTATGATGCCCATTCATTTCTAAGAAAATGTATATCATCTTCTAAATATGTTTTTTTCGATAGTCATGGTAGTACTAAAAAAAATATAAATACACAAAGGATTAATAAATATTTTAAATGAAATAGTAATTAAATATGAAAATACCTCTTTCAAGATGTGTTTTTTTTATGGAATATGATATCTATCATAAATTTACAAACATAATAAGCACAATATTTTCCATTTTTTTGTTTCAGACACTATATAAACATTGAGGAAAATAAGTAATTTGTTTTGATATGTGTTTGGATAGCGAAATATTATTATATATACCCTGATACTTATCCAATTATAGAACTTTTTGAGGTCCTTGTGCACAATGCTTGTCCTCATTCCATGCTTTAGACAATAATCAAACACCACCCTATAATAACATAATACTCATTAAAACATAATATACATTATATAAATTTAAGTTTAGTTCTAAAAGGTTGGATGTAGTGTATTAAAAATTGAAAAACAATATCATGTGTGATCGGTTTGTTGGTAATACATGCAGTGAATCAAGGAAATAAATATTTGGAGTATCCAAATTGATCTCAATGAACATCCAATGTTTTATAAAAAAAATAATAAGCAATGAAAGAAATGAAAATATATTTTATATGATTAAATTGTATCATTTTACCCCTAAAACATTGGTATTAATAAGAGTATTCTATCCCTAGGTTTTCTTTCAAATTATTTGGAAAGGTTTTCCAATATTTCATCCATTTTTTGGATTCTATTTTTTTATTTCATAGATATGGCATGAGGACTAACAAGTCCAATTTTTTTTCATGGGGAAATCCATTCATTAGGTATTGATATATATGCCTAAAAAAATATGAAATGTATTTAGTTGTAATTAACATAGTATATCATCTTTTGGAAAATTAAATAATGAAAACATACCTCATGTATACATTTAAAACCGAGGCTCCTAACCATTCATAGTTGATGACTTCATTTACATTCTCCAAACCAATGTAGTCACTACCTTCCTTTCCATACATTTTTTCTTCAAAATAAACTACGTGACTACTAACACTTTATAACTTAACATCCTCACAAACCATCAATGTTAGTAAATGAGGATATTCAATGGGAGGGGTAAAGGTGCTTTCGAAAGATCTTTTCAATCACTTGGTTGATCCTTTAGATGATTTTGAGTCGACATTTCATTTCACCCATTCCCTTTGTTCGTATATAATAAAATTCATTAGTTCATTTTTTACATTAATTGTTAAAGGTTTAGAATGAAAAATAAATTGGAAATAAATACCTACTTTTTTTACCGAAGCCTCATTAATTATTAAATCAAATCAGAGACCTGTTTAACTAGGTAGAGGGAGACCCATTACATAGCCCGAATGCCTAGTGGGCATTTAGCCCATTACATGGACCGCAAGCCCAGTTTTTTGGCCCGAATCCCATTATGTGAATAATACTACTACAGTACCCCCACGCTGCTACAATAATGCACAGTACCCGCCGTTTCTACAGTACCTGACGCTGCTACAGTACCCACCACCGCTACAGTGACCACCACTGCTATAGTTCCGCTGCTGCTACATTCGCTATAGTATTACTACAGTACCTACGCCCAATGGGTTTTGAACCCCCATTTTTCATGTAGGATTAAGGGGTGATTACCACTTATCAACATGTGTTTTTAGAATATCTGATATCCATGAAATGAATGTTCCAACAGTTCATTTGACCATATGAATATCTTCTCCATCAAGTGGAATAGGTAGCTTGACACTCTGCTCATGAGCTATGCTAATCACCACTCTCACATGACCTTTTGGAAGTGGTATGTTGTGTAGTCTGTTGTCCTAGATATTGAACACCATAGCCCTCACTACAATGTGGTGGGTGGGTATTGATATATATAAATCACATTCATTTTCACCCTATATAATATTAGTATAAGAAAAGTATCTATATTTATCTAATTCACATTTAATAGAAACAATTATTAAAATATTGATTACCTCAACCATGACAGTTATTTGAGGGGAATGGATTGCCTCAAAGCTAGTGGGGTTGGGGTTGGGGGGGATATTCATGCAATGGTTGTTCTTGAGTTGTTTCTTATATTTTCTTCCCCCCATAATATTTTCTAGAAACTCATACTTCCAAAGAATTTTTTTCTCAAGGGAATATATTCTTTCTTTCATCTTTACCATTCATATATCTTGATACTCATATTGTTTTTTTCTCAAAATACACTTGGGGTGTCACCCCAAAATCCACACCTCTAACACGATCATACTATTCTGGACACTTCAAGGCCACTGATAGTAGGTGTTCATCTGGTATAGGTGTTGCTGATTCCTGTTACTATGTCAGATATAAAATATAGGAAAATAAGTAATAATTGTTATGTAATAGTGATTTAAAGAAAAATAAATTTTTATTATGTCATACTTACACATGTTTCCCAAACTTTTTGTGTGTTTTCATCTATTATTATCACATATTTATTTACACGTGCCTCCTTCCATAGCACATGGAATGGTATGGAAGTGGATTTGGATTTGGATTCATCAATCTGCATATAAACAGAGGAACATAATTATGTTATTTTTTCATGTCACATAAAAATATTATGATAGATTTAAAATATATAACATTTTTTTTCAAGTGAAGCGTACCCCATACTTGATTTACAGTAGGGGTACATTGGTTTTTTTGCCCGTTCCTTATTTCCATCACTCAGTTGCTGTTTCATAAATAATTTTTTTGATTAAAGTGATGAATACACGTATCGTCAAACAACGTATTACTAGCCACAATGTACCTAAAAATACATATCCATGTGATAACCAGTAAATGCATCCCACACTTCTTGGGTTATCAGGTGTGCATAGATAAGCGGTGGGTGTGAGTTTATTTTTCCTTTAGCATCTTTAAGATGATGTCTCATTATAATTACTTAAAATCCTCTATGAATCCTTACAAAAAGCATTAATACATATTTATTATGGGATTCATATACTGTAAATACACTCTATAAGGGATGATAAAGAGTAAGTCAATGTTTCATTATTTTATTTTTTAGTAAAATAAAGAAATGATATCATAATGTTACTGTAATATCTTCCCACATCAGTGTCTTAAGTGCGGGCACAACATGGTGCCATGAATCTACATCAATTGGAACACGCTGATGAGTGAAAATTCCAATGTAACTACTGAACATGGCCTTGTTGGGGTTAACATAATGTCCTCACACATTCCATCCATCCTCGTATTTGATGCCTTTGATTTTTACCTTAATTATTTTTTCTAACACCTTCAAACTACAACGCTCCTATTTTTTCTGTGTCGTCGGTCCTTTGTCTCCTACCATTTTCTAGGATTCAACATCATCAATATGTTGTTCTTATAGAGCGGTAGCATCATCATGTGTAAATGGTCATTGTACCTCTGAACTAGGAACAACAACATGTTGAGAAACCTATTGTTCCTCAGGATTGGAAGCACCAGCATGTGTAGATGGTTGTTGTTCCTCTACACTGCAAGCAGCAGCAGGTTGAGAGACCCATTGTTCCTTGGGATTGGGAGCACCAGCATGTGAAAAAGTAATTATCTTCCAAAGTGATTTAACATATAATATATAGAACATAAATACAGCAACGAATAGATAATAACATGAGGTAACACAATGTATATTACAAAAAAACATAACATGATTATTGAACTCTTTTTTTAAAGGCTGAAGGGATTTGATCCCTCTATTGACTATCCAAATCTATTCATTGTGGTCTTCTATGATATAAAAAATGCCATCTATATTGGGACCATTATGAAATTATTTCCACATACCAATGAAAGGGTCATCCTCAGTTGAATTTTCATCTGACACTTCAGTTGTTTTTGTCGATAATAAAACAATTGACCACTTTCGGTTTGCAGGATGTGAAACATAAAATACATGAACTGCCTATGATACCATTATAAATGGTCCATCTTTGTAATCTTCCTTACTAAAAATAAACTTTCAAGAATCCTAATTCATCTATTTTAACAACACTCATGTTATCAATCCAATTGAATTGAAAAATCAACACTTGGAATGTTGTATAATCCAACTCCCATATTTGTTTGATGATGCCAAAGTATGACATATTCACATAAATTGGATTTCTGTCCTTAGTACTGGAAACATGCATCACTTCAGCCACAAGTGTAATTCCACTTTTTTTCATGGTACTGTCTTCATCATGTTCATTTTTATAGAACATATAACCATTAAATACACAACCATTGTAAGATAATACATACAAACATGGTCCTCCAACTAGCCATAAAAGTTGTTCTGAAATTGAATCTGTATTTTCATATGAATCCATAAAAATATAGTCCCTAAACCATTCTATAAATTGTTTATTATGTTTATTTGATATACATATTTTATCCCTTGATGGATTAAAATTCCTAAGAATTTATTTTTCGATTTCAACATATGGGGAAACCTCCAAAATGTTATAAAAAATGTAAAGGTAGGCCTACTCCTAATCTATAATATTGATTATGATAACATCTCTTCCAAAAATTTCTTCACCCTAAAGCCACCAAGTGTGATGAGATTTAAGTAGACCAATTATTTCCATGCCAGATAGGTATTCAGTATAGAATTCAATTAATTCCTTAACAATATATCACTCTGCAATACAACCCTCGGGCCGACTCCAGTTTTTGACACACCCTTTTAAAATCTTCATATACTATTCAATGGGGTACATCCATCTATATTTCACATGACCACATAGTAAAATCTATCTTAATAAGTGAACCATAAAATGAACCATCATATCAAATAATGTTGGCGGGTAGAACATTCCCAATTCACATAACATGACGAAAATTTATCTTTCCATAGTCAACAATTTTTCTAGGTCTATAACTTTGTTGCATATAGATTTTAAGAATAAACAAATCTTGGTTAATGTATAACATACATTCATGGAAAAAATGCAATGTAAAGCTATAGGAATTAGATATTACATCAAAACATGGCATTCATGTGATTGCAGGCCCTTTAACATTAAATCAGTAATGACACGATATTATTGATATTTGATGAATACCCCTTCAGAAACTTTACATCATTCAAGAAGATGAAAAACTAATATCTCTCCTACCTGGAAGGGGTGTAAGAAGCTGGAGGAAGAAAAGTTCATTTTCACCCTTCACTGGCACCAAATCTTCTTGTATTCTCATGCAAAACATGTCTAACCTAGCTTTAATTCCATCCTTAATTTTTTCAGGTTCATTAAGCAATGTGTTGATGAAACTATCACATACCTTTTTTTTCAACATGCATAACATCAAGAAAATATCTAAGGTACAAGAAATTCTAGTATGGTAATTAAAAAAATTGATCGCTTTTTCCAATCAGTTTTCGTAAGATTTTTTGAAAATGGTTTACCAAAAGTAGTGTCCACATATTTTACTTTCTCAAAAATTTGATCACTCGTCCGTGGAGATGGTGTTTTACATTATTCTAAACTTCAATCGAATGATGTTTTCCAAGATCGGTACTTATGTTATTAGGGTATAAATCTGTGATGTTTTAGAAACACATTTTTTGATTAATGTTTCAACCTAATTGATTGTGTCTCTTGTTCAAAAATGGGAAACCCTTGAGTTCCTTTAATGCTATATCCTGACAAATTTCCATAATTAGGAAAGTTATTTATCATCATGTATAACATGGATCTCAACTTGAAATCTTCATTTCTATTAGTATCATACAACGTAACACCTGAATCCCATAGTAATTTCAAATCCTCAATTAATGGAGCCAAATAAACATCAATATCATTGCCCGATTATTTTGGTCTTGATATAATCATAGATAACATGATGTATTTTTATTTCTTGCATAACCACAATGGAAAGTTATAATTTACCAATATAACTTGCCATGTACTGTGAGTGATACTTTGAAAACCAAAAGGATTCACTCCATCTGTAGATAATACAAGATGAAGGTTTCTCGGATCATTTCCAAATCTAAGAAACTCATGATCAATTCTCTTCTATTGAGGAGAGTTTATCAGGTGACATAGTTTTCCATCTTTAATTCTTGTATCTTCATCCTGCGTCAATTTCTCTACAATATCCTCACTTTCATATTGGTACCTAAACCTTAGAATGATTGGAAAGCACCATAAAAATTTTGTAGGACCAGATTCATATTTCTTGTATTGAGAAACACCACACTTTGGGAATTTTATAAGTGATTTGTTGTACTTACAAAATAGTATACAGTCATTCAGGCAGACATGTATTCTTTCAGCGATCATACCCATCGAGTGTATTTTTTTGGCGTCGTATGTTCGGATCAAGAGATCATTATATTATAGGAGCATGTTATTCAGTAGAGAACATAGTTCCATAAAACTGGCGTCACTCCGTCCGTTACCTACTTTCAAATTATATAGCTTCAGTATGGCTGACAATGCTATATGTTTAGTGCAACCAATATACAATGGTGTATTTGCACAGCTCTTTAACTTCTCAAACAATTTTGGGAAATCATGAAGTTTATCTTAAATTATCCTTATCATTTCCTCAATACTATATTCATCATTATTCACTTCTATAATAACATTCTCAATACACTCTTCTTCATTGTCCACACTTGTAATCATATCAGATGATCCATAAATTGCAGTGCTATCCCAGCCAATAACTACATTCTCTTTTTCCCCATGTTTATTCCAACATTTATAACTTTGATATATTCCATGATAGATCAAGTGTTATTCCAAATCCTATGGACTAATTAGTCTTGAATAACAACAACATACACATGGAAAAAGGATTTGAGAAGGGTCATATACATGATCTTTTGCAAACTTAATAAACCATTTCACTCAATCTTCATACTCTTGTCAGACGATTAACATATATCTATTATTTATTCATATACATCCTATTTGATTTAGCAATATTAACATTTAACAAAATAAATACACAAAATATGTTCAACTAGGGCCACCATCCAACTACATATCCCTCTTATAAGATATAAAGGAAGTAAAACAATCCTGAACAAACCTAAAACTATAAAATATAGGTGTGATCTAAAAGTCCAGTAGGTCACCACAACCTACCAAATCTAAGAGATCACTTTCTTATTACATCCTAAAAAATATAGGTTGAAATACATTATAAAAATAAAACATTTTATATACAATTTTACCAAATAAGAATTAACATATAAAAGTGTGTTAAAACCCTTTTTCTAAGATTTTCATTAAATGAAAATAATCACTTAGAAAACATTTTTCCTCAGCCAATTACTCTTGGTCAAATCACCTTTTTAAAATATGACTTTAAACTATTTCATAAACACCTATTTTTAAATACACATTTCAAAACTCAAAGAGGTTTCCAACTATCATACAGTTTTCTAGGACATGTTTAAAAACCTACAATTTCTATAAAACTAGGAATGGTGGAATAAAACCACTTTTTCAAAACTCACACATTCTTGGATATTAAAATACAAACCATTATAACTTTTCTCATTTGAGAACACTTTTCAAACTCATTATTAAAATAGTTTTAAAACACTTCAAAATCATGCTTTCCTTTTTTCGTTCTTTAAAAAACTTTCACAATCCCTTTTCAGAAAACCATACAAAGAAGGAAGAAAACACATGGTCAAGCAACACTATGTAAAGTATCACAACATGGGGAAAGTGACAAGAAAATATGTTCCAAAAAATAATATAAATAGCAAGGGATACAATAGAAGCAAATAGATAAAACCCCTAAATGATCCTAAAAAGGATTATAGTTTCATGGACATCATCATTAGGCTGTATTAATAAAAGTACTTGAACCAAAGATAAGGAAACTAGGTCATCACTACTAAACCTATCCACACCCCTAGAATTCCAATATAACTAGGTTGTAAATTATAAACATCCCCACATTGGATCACAAACTATAATGGTTATACAAGAATGAAAGGGGATTAAGAGAGTATCACACCATTTATGAAAACTCATTTTTTATAAAATTTTAAATGGATCTTATATTTTAAAAACATACTTTGAATTATAAGAAATTTTATCATTTATAAAACCCATCCCAATCTACTATTCATACCAATTTTATCCAAACACCTTTGAAAATCAAATGTGAATTTACACTACCCTTTAAACGGCTATTGAAAAACATTAAAAGACACAATAAGTTTCAAAATACAATCCAAATGGGAAAAACACCCTTTTGAATTAATCTATATCATTTGGAAATATTAAAAGCTTTAAACACCCCAAAAAATTGATATAAAAATTAACCAAGGCTAAAAGAAGTGGTTTTAAATATAGATTACAAGGGTTAACTCACCACTTTAAAAATAAAATAACATTTTTCAACATTTTTAACACTTTTAAATCACCCAAACTCTTGGTTTGAAATCCAATTAACACAAGAATAAATTTTTAAACATCAAGTTGGTGATTACTACTGATTTTAAAACCAAAATTATTTTTTAAAAGAATCCATTTAGGCATTTTTCAAACAATTTTTATCGAATATCATTCCATAACAAGGGATAAAACCACTTGGAAAACACCATTTATCCCTCATGGGCCCTCATATAGGCATAAGTATAATAAGGAAACACTTTAAACACAAAAATAATTTAAAGTTAAAGAAAATATGAAGGAGAAAGAAAAATAAAGAAAACATATTATATATAAAAGCTAGTAAAAATAAGATGATATAACAATGAATAATAAGGACACATAAAATCTAACCAAAGCATATCCATAAAGGACACATAATCCCTTTATAAAAATGATGATCCATGGAATTTATTAGTAATAATATAAAATTTAATGGAAATGTTCAAGCAATAATACATCAAAATAATTATTCTCAAAATACAGAAAGATTAATACAAGAAAAATTAATCACTTTTTCACCAAAACATCAAATATTCCTAAAAATATTCAAAGAATTTCAATTTCATTACAAAACAACCAATATTAAATAATTATCTATAAAAACAAATTTTCACATTAAAACTCCATTAAATTCTCAAAAGAGATGTGGAAAACAAGTATCAAATTAAGGAAACACCACCCAAGTATCATAATTTGAACAAAATATTTAGAAGGTTACATTTTTTATCATAAAGATCAATAAAAATTACTTTTCAATCCATGAACACAAAATTTTAAACCAATATCATTAAAAATAATTTTTTTTCAAAGAAACCACAGAGAAATAATGTTCATGGAAACTTCTTGGAGAGAAATCAAGAGAAACAATTTAAAACTTAAAAATAGTATTTTTGATGGTAAACAATACCGTTAACTTGAGTCCCATAGAATAATTTAATCTTTTTTATGGATCACAATTAAAATAGAACCCTAGAAACTCTTTCCCACTATTGAAATCCAAAGGATGGGTATATAGGTTATGGGAGAAGGAATATGGGTATAATTTATATAAAAAACCAAATGCAAGGGTGGGGGAAGTTCTCCTTTATAGCCAACCTTAATGGAAATTTCATAATTAAATGTTAATTATATAATTTCTAAATGAAAATTTTATCATAAAATAGACATGTAGAGAGACAATTACATGTATCTATCATATGCTTATTTCATAATATTTGATAAAATTTAATTTAAAGTGACTTCAATAAAATATAACTTATCACCATTATTATTATATCACACTACTCTGCACTATATCATATAAACCTTATCTTGAAATCTCTAAATATCAAGATACCTGCATTCATTGATAGACTCGACCACCCCGTATCCTTTTCATGTCACGAAGATCAAGATCTTTCCAATATCTTGTTTAATGTGACTTTTATGTTTTTCTAATAAAATATTCTATAAGATTCTAGGTTTTTCAACTTGAGCAAAAATATCATGTAAGAAAAAGTTCATGTCAACTTATTTCATGGGTTTAAAAACCAACCTACACATGTAGCTTCCTTTAATGTGATTTATAATATAGTAATTTTTAATCCTCATTTTGATTCGTAGCTTATGCAAGAATGGTATTTTCGTATCTTAAAAATCCTTTGACTTTGGTATTTTGAAATTTAAAACTATCCATTTCATTACTTAGGTAAGATTTTTTTCTTCCTCTTTAGGTCATGAAAATCTATATTTATCCAACATATATTCTATTCATAATGGGTTAAATTCTAGAAATATAAAGATATGTTCTAGAAGAATTATTTTGGAAGTTGAATGGAAGATAAACGAAAGTTAGAAATATTGAGTATTGAGTTTCAGAAATAGAGGTAGCAGTGGAACCAACTCTTGAAGAATTTTTGAGGCTAAATCTAGAAGCAAAATCACATAAAAGAATTTCTCAAAGGCTTGGAATATATAATAAACTATGACCCTATTGATCATATGTTGAAACTCATTAAAGAGAAAAACCTTACATGATACATAAAGATTATTCATCATAAAAGGATCTTACCTTTCAAGGATAGATGACGACAGGGAGTGACGATGGTAGGGAGTGACGCCAGCAAGGAGAGATGACAGTAGTGAAGGGAGCGATGACGACGGGAGATATGGCGAGGCATGGTGAGAAGGTGATGAGGTAGGGAGAGACGACGATGAGGCAGGGAGACAATTCTATGAAAGCTTGAAGGCATGAGAGAGAAGACTCTATTAGGGTTATTTTTATAACATTATGAAAGATTTTTATCCGCACTTTCTAAAAAGCACTGATAAATGTATGTTTTAACAACGCTAAAATAGAAAGTGCTGATAAAGGTATGTTTTATCGACGTTAAAATAGAGTGCGTTGATAAAATCTATCTTTATTAGTACTAAAATTAAAGCGTCGATAAAGATATAAAGTTAATAAATTATTTATATTATTATATATATTTATAAAAATATATATATAATAAATATATATTATTTAAATATATCTATATTTATTTACAATTATAATAATAAATATTTGTATATGTTTATAAATATATTTATTTAATTATATATATTTATAACATTATAAGTGTAATAAATATATTTATTATAATTTTATAATTATAATTATATATATATTTATATTTATAATTATAAATAAATAAATATTTATTTATAGTTTTAATTTTAAATAAATAAATAAATATTTATTTAAATAATTATAAAATTATAAGAAATATATTTATTATATTTACATTTTATTAATATATATAACTAATATATTTATTATAATTTATAATTATTTAAATATGTCTATATTTATTTATAATTATAATTATAATATTTGTATATATTTATAAATATATTTATTTAATTATATATATTTATAACATTATAAGCATAATAAATATATTTTTTATAATTTTATAATTATTTAAATAAATATATATTTATTTATAATTATAACTATAAATAAATATATATTTATTAGTAATTAAAAAATTATTATTAACATATATTTATTTATAGTTATAATTATATATATATATTTAAATAATTATAAAATTATAACAAGTATATTTATTATATTTATAATTTTATAAATATATAAAATTAGTATATTTATTATAATTTTATAATTATTTAAATATATTTATATTTATTCAAAATTATAAATATAAATATTTGTATTTATTTATAAATATTTGTATATATTTATAAATATATTTATTTAATTATATATATTTATAACTTTATAAGTATAAAAAATATATTTATTATAATTTTACAATTATTTACATATATATTTATTTATAATTATAAGTATAAATAAATATATTTATAAATATTTGTATATAATTATAAATATATATATACATATATTTATAAAATTATAATAGATGTATCTATTGTAATTTTATAATTATTTAAATATATATAGTTATAATTATAAATAAATTTATTTAAAAAGTATATATATTTAATTAATATTTTATAATTATAAATATAATAAATATATTTATTGTTTAAATATATTTATTCAATTTTATAAGTATATATGAGAACATAATAGATTAATAGGTATTACATGAATGAATCATATACCTAGTAAAGTATAGATCATAAAAAATAAGTCATCACATATATGGAGAACATGAATAATAACAAGGGTGTAATGCATAAACAGACATTTATGATGAATAAATGACATATGCACATCAATTATACCCACACATCAATATATTTGTTGACCAAATTCATTGGAAACATATATTTATTTATTTATATTTATAATTATAAATATATATATTTAAAAAGTATTTATATATAATTATAAATATATAATTATAAATATAATAAATATGTTTATTATTTAATAAAATTTATTATAATCTTATAATTATTTAAATATATATTTACTTAATTATAATTTTATAAATACTTTTTTAAAAGATTATATATATATATATATATTTGAATTATAAAAAAAATATTTTAATTATAAACATGCATTTTTTATTTAATGTATATAAATAAACATTATTTTTGAATATAAATATAATAATTTTATATAAATTAATAATATTTTTTATTAAAAACTTTTATCAGCATTAATTATAACACTGATAAAGGCCCCCTTTTATCAACACTTTTTTCTTGGTGCTGATAAAATCTGGTGCTGCCCTTGCGCTGATCTATGGTAGTGATACTACCATTGATTATATTATTACCTTTTCAAAAGACTTACTTCCTGATGAAGTAGATATTCCCTAAAATTATTATATGACATGGAATTTAAGTAACCAACTTGTATTTTCTACTAATAAAATTCATGCTTTCCCAAAACATTGCAACTTATTTTGGGAGGAAACTACATGCCTAAATGATTGTAAAGAATAAGTTATACCTCGATGGAAGTGAAATGCAGATAAAAAACTATCTCATGCACCACAAAAAGTAACGTGGAACCTTCCATTGATTCCTAGGATCCAAAACATTTTTATGTCTGATGAAATGTCAACAAATATGTGATGACATGATCTTGAGATAATTAAAGATAATGATAAGTTGGTTTATCCTATATATGGATTAGCATGATGGAAATTTGATGCACAATATCTAGATTTTATATTTGAGGTGCGTAATGTTAGGTTGAGTCTATCATGTGGTGGTTTTAATCCATTTTATTGGAATTTAAATTATTATGATTTGTATTCAATTTTCTTTTTTAGGAACCATAGGAAAGAAATTAAAAAACCAGGGTTCTATAAAGCACATGCATACTTTGGGGTGCATTACTATATAGGATTATGAGAGAAACCAGGTATTTTTTTGACTAATTGAGTTTTATTAGGTTCCAAAACTACTGAACCAGACTAAATGAAACCTATCACACTAAACATTACTTGAAATGAATCAAATAAAAGCAATAAAATAACACAATGGATTCTAATACCATTCTAATCCTTTTCATTCAATTTGAATTAATTTTACTTTTTGTAAATTTTTGACCAGTTTATATGGTGACATGAAAGACCCATTAGTTTTACTAGGTTTGAGTTGTTGTGGGAATAGTGAGAATCACAGTAACAAAATGGTTTACATATAGGGAAAAGAAAGAACAAAAGAACAATAAGACAATGAACACAAGACACAATTATTTACGTGGTTTGAGAAAAATCCATACATCCATGGAGAGTTAAAACACTTCACTATTTTAGGAGCAGAATTATAGGGTATAATCTTAGAGTTTCAGACACATACAAAATCCATAGCTCGAATGATATCATAAAAAAGATGATGCAACTATTCCAAAAATCGCATAGTAAGTCCATTGTACCATAGTTATTGGTGGTTAGAAGTTTTCATAGATATAGTACCGTTGTCTCCAAAGTCTGAGATGCTATAGAAACTATGTCAAAGTAAGCACCACTATAGTTCCCTTTCCGTGTAGCCTAGTTATCTCTGCTACAGTCCGGTCAGAATTTCTACAATTCCCAACTTCATCCAAAGGATTATGCTACACTATTCCAATATGATTAGATTTAGTTTAGTTATTTTTGTTTTTGGGTTAGGTTTTCTCTATTCAGTTAATGGTTATCCAAGTCTGATTAATTTTATTTATTTTTAATAACCTCAATTTAGGTTGGCTTGATTTTTTATGTTTTCTTAAGATTGGTTCATTTTATATTGGTTTTGTTTTATTTAATTCAAATTGGTTTCATTTAGTTTTGGTTTGTTAAGGATGAGTTTCATTAAACAGGTTTAGTTTCATTCAATTAGGTAATTTGTTTTAGTTATGTTTGATTCAATTAAATTTAGTTCAAGTTAGTTCAATTCAATTTAAACCAATCCCAATTGAACTAAATAAACCTTATATAACAAAAAATCGATCCAATACCGACCAATAACATCCCTCTTATTCTCATTGGATTGAGAAGGCAAAGGAACATTACTTGGCCTCAAGCGATATCCCCAAGATGCCAAAGGCTGACAATAAATATTGAAGGGATTAAATACATGTGAGGGATGATTTTTCCTTTAAGATTAAAACAACTAACCAAACAAGACATAAACAAACAAACCACTATACGATGCATGATAATAATGAAATACAACTCAAAATTTCATTTATCAAATTAAAACTAAAACCAAGTACCATAATGGAAGACTACATTATCAAAGTAAACAACAGAAGACTATAAGACCAACAGAAAACAAAGACGACCAATGATAACTCCCTACTCCAAACATGCTCCATGTTATATCTCCAAAAGACAACCCAAGTATTACGAAGTACTGCTAAATATGTGTGATACTTTACCTTTACCCATGTCCAGATAAACAAAATATGCAAAATCACCGAAGTGAAAAAGCATGGGTGAGTTATTAAACTCAATAGATTTTTCCCAATGACTTCCCTACTCATGCCACTAGGATAGAACTGGTTAACACATTTTATAAAACAATTTATATAAAACAACTTGAAAGAAATTATCACAAAACCAAAACTATTTTAACAAAATAGTTTTCCACACTAAAACCGTTTTCCATGAAAGAAACCAATAAAGTTCTTGAAATCCATTCCATGTTTCCCTTATTTTGGCATATCCTATTCTAATCCACATATCCATATATTCATACATCTACACATGCATGCTTTGTTATGATAGTTTCATACTCTTGAGTGGTTTCTCATCAATCTACCAAGTCGTCACAAGGTAATTAAATCCCACATGCCATTACACCTTTGGCATCAAGAAGAAGGTTATATTTCAACTAAGCCTCATAATGAAATATGAACACACACCACTAAGTATGCCCAAAAACCATGCTAATACAATCATTTCATCCATTTCAATAAAACCATTCTTTTATTGAAAACCTCACAACAAAAAATTCAAATCAACCATCCCAATTCATTTCAATAAAATTATCCTTTTTATTGAAATAATTTTCATTAATCAATTTACCATAATTTTAGAAAATGCACATTTTAAAATCAAAATTTTAAAACCAAGAACCAAAGCACTTTCTACAAAACACCCAATTTCTATGTTTCTAGAAACCATCACTAAATAGGGTTTTAAAAAATCATTACACAAAAAATTCACAATAAATTTCACACAAGATATTCAATTTGAAATCAAGACTCTATATTATAAATAGTTCAATTGAGAGTGAATCCACCCACCTTGGGTTTTATGATGAAAATGAAGAATTACATGAAGAACATCCACAGAATCGGGTTAAATCTCCATGAACCCACCTTATATATCTTCCCCTATTATAAAACAAGACAAATCTAATCATATTTGGCATTAAATATCTTATATCTTACCACATAAAATTTAGATCTAAGAAAAAGAGAGGGATAAAGAAGAGGATCTAATAAAAACACCAAGAATCACCAAGAATGATCACTTACTATGAAGATCCATATTCAAAACACCAAAGATTGGCTCCAGATTGCTTCCAATTATATGGGGATTGGTTCTCCAACCTTTTACAGGTAAAAATCCTGATTTAGGGCCATTTTGAGGCAAAAACATATCATTTAGTTGTGAAAATGCATTAGATCCATAATTTAAGGATCTAAATTTTGACCTGTGAAAAATTACATTTAATTATTTAAGAAAAATTACATTTAATTCTCTCTTCCGTCAAAAACCCGTTTTCTTACAAAATTATATTTTCTAAAAATGTTCTCAAAAATATTTTTATCATTCTTAAAATGATAATTTAAGACATTATTTCCCATGTTTTACTTTTTTAAATTCTTTTAAAGGGATATTCATGCCATTTTCCATGCAAAGACAATTTTTCTTTTACTAAAAATGTGAAAGGAATATTCCTTTTAATATGTACGATAATAATTTTTTTTTCTAAAGTCTTGACCATTGTTTTATTTTAAACTTAATTTAAAATTTTATCAAGTTTATATTCAAAGAAAATTATTTTCAAATTATTTTATGAATTTTTAATTTTAAAAATGTGATTCTCAAAGAAATGATATTTTCCTCAAGAAACATTCTAAGTGATATTTCTTTCAAAATATTTTTTCATCTAATATGGAATCCTTTGATTTAATTATTATTTAATCAGGTTATCACCATCATCATCATGTAATTTTTTATTAATAGTAGAGAAAATAAAAAAAGGAAAACAAATAAAAAGAAGCAAGATCTCCCCCTCCCCTCACTACCCCTGGCCACATGCCCTGACTAAGGTGGCCTAAAATAATGTAGCATGAGTGCATCCCCTTTAATAAAGTAGATCCCCTCTGACTTAATGCTTCCTGTAGTGTGAAGAAACACCTCATCCGGGCTATAAAAATCCATTAAGGCTTGGTAGTCCGCAACCTTGTTCCCCTACCTCTATGTATGGAGCACATGAACATTGTTGTTGGGTATAATTAGACATTTCCTGATCACATAAAAAATCAACCAAAGAGGATATCTATACCCTTTCAAGGCATTGTGAACAATCATGGATTCAGTTTCAAATTTAGAAATATCTAACCCCTTTTTCTTGTATAACATAAGACTAGTGAGAATCACCATAACCTACTCTCAAAGATAAGTCTACTGACTAAATTTGGATGAGATTGCTAAGTATACTGAGCCACTATTATCCCACACCACTCCAACTCCGTGTGAGTTCCCTAGTACAAAATAACCATCTATGTTCAGCTTCAATACCACCCGAGGTGCCAACCAGCATTCCCAATTTCCTTTCCTACTACTAGACGGAGAGACCTCACCGCTACTTTCCTTAAATCTGTGTATAGATGGAGCATATTTTAAGTCCCTCACTTCCTTGTTGAATTCAACCAACAAATTCTTATCCCAGAAAATAATAACCTAGGCCGACACTACCACACCCTCATGGCTCGACTTGTTTCATGCCTTCCATAAGCACCAACACCCCGCATGCATAACCACTGAGCGATCCACCATTTCTGGACATCCTCCCCCTTTACCTCTGAACCAACTGTCAACAAAGGGGAGGTCAGCCTCAGTTTTGGAGAGGACCGTAGTTAATTCTTCAAGAACCTTCCACACCTCACAAGCCTATTCACTATTTAAGAACAAATGTTCAATGGAATCCTCACTATGAACACTATAGTGTTGAGAAAAGTATTGTTTTCAACAATACATGTTAATGTTATTTAAAGGGGGAGATTATTTAAAATAATAATCTTTCTCTTTATGATAATTTTGATGCTCACAAATACCCTTAGTTATTTTCTAATGTTTTTATTTAGTATTTTGCAGGAATTTATTAATTTATTTTACTCTTGAAATAATGAGAATCTATTACTTATTCAGAATCTTCTTTAAGCGCGTTCTGGAATCATTGTTTATACCTTACGTAGGTAAATATAGTGCGGAATCTATTTTAGCGCATTCTGGAATCATTGTTCAAACCTTACGTAGGTAAATATAGCACGGAATCTGTTTTAGCGCATTCTGGAATCACTGTTCATACCCTACGTGGATAAAAGTAGCATAAGGATGAAAAGCGTATATACCTTTTGAAATAAGAGAAAAGTATGGTTAAACAACCATATGTTTTTAGCAAAGTATGTAAGGAGAACCTTACGTTAGGAAGGAACCTTATGTTTTGTTTATTAGCAAAGTATGAAAGGAGAACCGTACGTAAATTCTAAGCGATACATTTGTTTCTCAAAAGTATGGTTCATCAACCTTAATTTTGTAAACAACCATACATTCTTGGAAAAGTATGGATCAAGTAAAATTATGGATCTTTACCGTACGTTTTAGTGTTGAAGAAAAAGTATGGTTGATCAACCCTACGTTTGTGTTCAACCATACGTTGTCAACCCTACGTTTGTGTTCAACCTTACGTTGTTAACCATACGTTTGAAGACTATGATTAACCCTACGTTTGGAGGCCACGTCATCAACCTTACGTTTGGCGTCCAAAATTTTGACAGACGATATTTATGTGCAACGTTCAGTAAGATGATTTCTGGGCAGATTTCAAGCCAGATTTAAAGTCGTTTTTAAAGTACGAATTTGACTGATTCAAAGCCGTTTTATTAATGGATTTAAGATTGAATTAAAAGGATATTTTTATGTCGAGTCTTAAGGGAAGTTATAACTTCTCTGTAAATTCAAAATTTTGAATATCACGAATCAGAAGGCGACTTTTATGGATCTAAATATGCAGGATATATGTTTTATTATATATGTTCTCTATGAAACACTAGGCATGGATGGATGTGATTGATCTATTGTTGAAAAAGGTGGAAAACAGAGATTGCAACTATTTACGTTGATCTGCTGATTCAAAAGGAGCATCAAAGCTCTGTTTGTTCAAGAAGAAGAAACTCGATAGAAGATTCACCTGTTCTACATCGAATATCTACTGTGGATCTACTACTGCTAAAGTTGTGAAATATATCTCTATATCTACTACAACTGGATCAACTCAGAACTACTTCGTCTTAAAGATCAATATTTCTAGAGACTTCGATCTATCTGCTGTCAATTGCATTCTATTGCAATTGTGAAGATCAACTGGAAATTTCTTTATAAAATTCTTTTTTATTCTTGAGTAACCAGCTTCTCGTTCTAAGCTGTGTAGGTTCGTGTTTAAACTAGAAGGCTTTGTTTTTCCTTGGATTGTAAAGGTATCAACTGCCTATACTCAGTTGTGAATCGGTCTGTGGAAAATATGACCAGATAGTGAAAATCACCAAGCTCGTGGAGCAGAGCATTGGTGGAGTGGACTAGGGGCTTTCTGTTCCCTGAACCACTATACATCTCTGTGTTCTTGATTTTACTTTTTCCGCTGCATGATCAAATATGATAAAGTATAAAGGACAAAACTCATTCAAGAAAAGTGCTATCGAAAAATTTCAAAAAGACACAATTCACCCTCCTCTTGTGTATAATCTGTAGATTCAGATCCAACATATAGTACACACCCCTGGACTCCAGTTGAATACCACACCTTCAGATATTATCATCAGTCAGGAGTGCTCTATTTCTCATACTCCAGGTGAGAAAATTGAATTTGGTAGGAATTAATTTCACCTAAATAATCTCATCCCACTCTTCATGCTAAACCTATTCTTGGACAATGCAAAGGAAATATTTTGATGTAAAGAGGCCTGAGGAGGAAGCAGTGAAAACACATTTTCCCTCCTCTAAATTTACCTCAATGAGATAAAAATGATCAAGCTACTCCTTATCCAAAACCGCGTTGATGAATGAGGGGAAACAACTTGCTTCCCTGAAAGAGATATCGATGACCAGACACTAAGGGAACCCAAGCACTGCTCCACACCAATCCCGGTGCCAGAAGGAAATGTCTCCTTCCCCAACAATACAGCAGTAAAAGGGCCATATAATAGAGACAATGGGACCAATCAATGACTAAATATAAGAATGATTCCCCTACATAGGATCCCTGAGGCATGACACGTACCTGTTCATGGTAATCCCTCATAGAGTATGATTATGAAACCCTCTTATTTTTATGAAACCCCTTTCTCTTCCACAGGTTTTACCATGATAAAATGATTATGAAACACTCTTCTTTTTACACATTTTATGTATGGGTGAAATGATAAAATGATTATGAAACCTGTTAATTTTCCATCGGTTATGTTATGATGAAATTTTTATGAAACCCATTTATTTTCATGGGTTCTAATATGATGAATTTTTTATGATATTATGGAACATGTACATATTATTTTCATTTTGTGATAGGTGGGACCTATATCTCCCTCCAATGAATTTGGTAAATATTGATATCTTATGAGATAAACTGGACTAGAATGGGGAGTGATCCTAGTTGAGTAAGGGCCTCTGTCCTCAATGATATTTTTGGAAGTGAACCTTGAATACTATGATAGTTTAGGGAGAAAACCCATTACACTATGATAGTCTTGGTGATGAGTCATAAACTAATAAGGAAATTATTTTCTATACTTATTTGCATGCCAAAAATATATGTCTTATTCCAATGTTATGTTCTCATAGTTTATATTCTTTGAGTCTATTATGATTCATGTCTTATTAACTACCAAGATTTATTCCATGTCTCAATTTTATTACCTTTGATATATAGGTCATGGTTTTAAAATATCATTATCACATTCTTATACCCTTATTCTATTAATATGTTGATACCTCTCTTGTTCACCCTTACTGAGCATCTGATCTTTCAATTTATTATATTTATTTTCCCTAGGTTATGATGAATTATATTATGTATGATGTGTCTAACAAGGGTACTAATTATGAAGAAAATATTGGGAGATGATGTATCTCCCTTTTGGATGGTTTTTTATGTGTCCATGTTTCTAAAGGAACTTGACCTAAATGATTATGGTGTGGATCATTATGTTATGTATTGAATATTGTAATAATAAGATGTAATATTTATGAATGAGAAGTTTGAGTATTTACATTTGGTATCATAGAAAGGTGCAATTAAACTTTGGAAACTAGGATGAGAAAACAATAGTGATATCTCTAAGGATAAGTATGAGTCAAAGTATATGAAGATGTCCTGCGATTTAGTAAAGGATGTAGTGAGTGGTTTTCTAGAAATTACATCCCTTTTTGGATACTACAAGCACTTATACTAATTTGGGTTTATCTTGAACTAGCCTTTATTAGCACTAGCTAAAATTGTTGACAAAGGCCACCTTTTTCTTCACTAATAAAAAATTATAAAGGAACACTTTATCAAAGCTACCAAATAATCACTAATAAGAGGGGGGGGGGTGGTCTTTATCGGTACTAATAAAAATCACTAATAAAGGGAGGCTTTATCATCATTTTTTAAAGGCGATAGATGCCCCACTTTATCAGTTCTTTTTTCCAGCATTAATAAAGGGAGAATTTGTTAGTGCTATTAAAAAAGTGATGATAAAGGGGGGAATCATCAGTTCTAAAAAATAACTAATAAAGGGCCCCTTTATCAATGATTTTTTATTAGCACAAATAAACCCCCCTTTATTAGTGCTAAGAAAAAATCCCCTTTATTAGCGTTTTTTTTCTAGCACTGATAAATGGTATATTTCATATTATATGTTATTAAAAATAATATATTAATGTATAAATATATTTATATTGATATAAATATAATATATTATATTAAATATGATTTGATAAGACTAAATACACATTTACACTTAATATATAAGATATTTAGTGAAAATTGGATTATAAAATAATTAAAAAATATTAATCAATAATTTTGTAATTATTATTGATTAATAGTTATTTAATAACAATTGGATGGAAAAATTAAATAAACTAATGAATGATCTAAGATAAGTTGAAAATATGACTTGAACTTCCAATAAAAGTAATTTTTGATCTGAGTGTCTGTTTGAGATCTACCACACATCAAATCAAATCCTGTAAAGATATATATTCTATTTGAATCAAAGGGACCCCAATCATAGTTTTTTCAATGTAAAAAAGGCCCAAAAGGCCTCTAAAACTGAGTTTTTATTTGAGATACCCTAATTATTTAAAATATTATAGTATTTTAGCTTCATTTAAGAGAGTCTTCTTTCTATTTTTTAATGGAGACTGAATTTATTCCCAGGATTTACATTCATATAGATATTATGGTTTTAAAATTTTATCATTTTTCATATTATATTTTTATTTATAATTAAATATATGAATATTTTCTTATATTCACTTATAATAAATCAATTTTATAAATACATTTTTAAACATATTTTTTTATATATATAAATCAAATAGAAATAAATATTTATTATTCATTTCATTTAAAATAAAAAATTATCCATTTTATCAACCTTAGAAAAATGAATTAATATGAATATATGTATCTATACAAGTAATGTTTATATATATATACATATGTGTGTCAAAAAATAAATAAATATTTATATGTTTATTCTAATACATGTAAATAAATACATATATATGTAAATATTAGTATGTTTATGTGATAAATATAAGTGTATACTTGTGTGTGTAAATATGTGTGTGTATCAATATTATGTATATACATCATATATAAATGTATATTTATAAATAAATAATTATCATTGTCATTAAATATAGTATATAAACATATTTTATAGTAAATATTTATAAATATATTATAAAAAAATTATATATAAATATACAATTATATGTTAATATGTATAAATATATATATATATGTAAAAATATATAAATATAAATATATATGTAATATATGAATTTTGTATCTAAATATACAATATATAAATATTCTAAAAATGTATTTAAAAGAACATCTAAGCATTTTTTACATTATAAAAATATATGAATATATAGACATATATAAATATATATATAATGTTTATATATACATATATGTGTGCATTAATAAATGGATATATATTTATATTTATTTTATAATATATATAAATGAATATTAATATATAATATATTTATATAAATATAAGTATATATATATTATACACACACAAACATATATTTTATAAATGTATTTAAAAACAATTATATAAATATATGAATAAAAAAAATATATGAATATATATAAAATTAAACACAAATGTAATAAAATATAGAATAAAATATCTTGGTGCAGTGGTAAACACATTCCATTTTCAAAATAGAGGTATAAGGATCAAATCCAAGCATACGTAGGGGGTGAACAGGTGGATGGGAATTGGAAAAACAATGAAAAAGGATCATTTTGAGCATTGAATGGGGGGGGGGGGAATTAGGTTATAAGTGGGGTGGGGGTGAGTGGGTGAAAAGATATGATAAAGAGGGGGAAAATAACTGGAGGGGGGGGGGACTCCAAACAAAATATTTCCCCCTTTTATCAGTACTTACAAAAAAATCACTAATAAATGTACCCTTTATCAGCACTAAAAAAGGAAACCTTTATGAGATCCTTAACTATGATGATAAATGGTGCCTTTATCAATGCTAAAAAATCACTAAAAAATTAACACTTTATCATTGATTTTTTTAGTGTTGATAAAGGTAGACTTTTGACAATGCTTAGATTAATAACACTCTTATAGCACCGTTAAAGACAATTTTTAGCACTGTTAAAAGCACAACTTTTGGTAATGATGTGGTTGTGGATCTGGACTAGAGGTAACTAGGGGTAATGAATCACAAAATTGGAGCACTAAGATGGACTCGATCTTCACCTAGTGCATGATAATAGGCCTTGCTTCACACCTGGTTTGACACTCCCAAGAAATATGCTTTGGAAATTCAAAAACTCTTTATAAACCATCGTAAAGGATTTAAATAGAATATGACTATGAATAACATTGGATAAATGTAATTTATCATAGATTAAAATAATGTATCATGTATTAGACATCCTATAATTAATTTTTCTTAATTTTGTGATTACCCAGTTTAATTATTGTTACTTACACTATTATTTTTGGTTTTATTCAATGGATGGAACCTAAAGGAACTGTTTTAAGGCTGAGTGTGAAAAAAGATAAAATTATTGTCCTCCTGAGTATCCAAATGTTGTGGGAGATTTAATGAAAACCTTTTTTCTATTCTAAAATAATTTTCTCAATCCATGAATAATACTTAACTTCCAAATAAGAAAATGAGGGAACAACATTCTATTGAATCCTTCATGAGTTAAAATCGACCTTCTTTCCATTCTTCCATTGATCAACTAGTTTATAAGAAATTTATCAGTACCAATGAAAAGATATTTTACATTATCCTATGTTTGGAACATAAAAAATTCATTTTGGAAATCTATCATTTGGAAGACGTAGCAGCTCAATAGTGGAATCTCATCAAGAAAACATGAGAATATGATGAAATTTATGCCATGGAGTGGTATGTTTTTAAGTATTTATTTTTCAATAAGTAATTTCCTTGTATCCTTTATAAAAAATGAATAATTAATTCATTGAGTTAAAGAATAATGACAATGAATCTATTGGTTCTTATGAGGATAATTTTGAAAGACTTGTGAGGTATACTTATGGCATTATCATCCAACCTAAAAGAAAGGTTGATCATTTATTTAGTGAATTAAAACCAAGTATTCAAAAGGAGTTATCTATAAGGGACTTAATAGCTATGAATAAATCCTTTTATGTGATCTAAAGTTGTAAATCTAGATTATATTTACCCACCAATTTCATGATTTTTAGAAGAAAAATAATATAGAGTTAAAAGAAAACCCTAAAATCCATGGTGAGAAGAAGGTAATACTTCCTTCATTCTAAAAGTGTGAAAGGAAACAAGGAGGAAATTTTATTAAGGGGTCTAATAAATGTTTTAAGTGTGGCAAGTAAAGTCCTCAATCAATTGATTTATTATATAATGGGTAAAGTTATCTAATGATGTGAATAGAGATAAAGATACATAGAATGCACCACCCATACTCCTATGTTTCAAATGAAATGAGTATAGGAACTATGATAAACAATGTCCAAATTTGAAGTTTAATGATGATGATCGATGTCATAAACATATTAATATAACAGATAAGGGGAAATATCATGGGATCACTATTTCTAACGAGGGGTTCAATAATGACATGGTGAAAGGTACAATTACCACCTACTATAGAACTTATAATGTCTTATTTGACTCCGAATCTAACCATTATTTAATATCTGAAGAATTTTATAAGGGTATCAGGATTCCACCATAATTATTATAAGTATAATTAACATTGAAAACCCCTAATGATATGATGATCACATATCAATTATATGATTCCTCTCCAGTTGAAGTTTGTGGGTATATGATTCCTAAAAATCTAGTTATTCTTCCTATAGTTGCATTTGATGTTATCTTTGGCAGGGATTGGATTTATATACATAAATCAAACATTAATTTATGAGGAAGGGAAGTCATGATTGATTTTAAAAACTAACCTATGATCGATTATCAGTGCAATAATAAATATGAACTTCATATGGGAATTGCATCCATTGTAAGGGTTTTTATTCATATTCAAGAGGATAATTAATCTCATTTGGTGTGGGAGAAACTCAAAATTTATGATGAACCAATTGTTCATGATTTTTATGATTTATTTATAGAATAATTTCTTAGTATTGTACAAAATCATGAATTTGAGTTTTCAGTAGAACTCATACCTAGTGACAGACTAATTTCAAAGACTCCCTATAGAATGACACTGATTGAGTTGAAGTAATTGAAGAAGAAACTCCTAGAAAAAATTTATAAGGGACTAATTTTTCCAAGTGTGTCACCTTGGGGTGAACATGTTCTTTTTTTAAAAATAAATATGGATCAATGAGACTCTACAATGATTATTAGGATCTAAAGATGATTAAGATCAAGAACAAGTATCTTATATCCCGTATTGATGACTAATTTGATCAACTGTGTAGAGCTCAATAATTTTCCAAGATTTACCTTCATTTTGGATATCATGAATTGATGGTTAATAAGGAGAATATACCCAAGAAAACATTTCATATAAGGTATGGACACTATGAATATATTGTGATTCCATTTGGTCTTACTAATTACCCCGTTATCTTCATGTATTTAATGAATAGAGTCATTAGATATTACCATGATTAGTTTTTTGTTCTCTTTATATATGATATTATTATCCATCCAAATATCCAGTAACAACCTAAATATCATACGAAAATTTTACTAAAGACCCTAAGGAAGGATAAACTAATTGAAAAATTTATAAAGTGTGAATTTTGGCTGCAAAAGGTTTCATTTTTGGGTCATATAATCTCAAGAGAGGGTAAATTGGGTATATACATCAAAGATATAGTGTAAAAACATAAAATTAAAAAATAATATTAATATATTCCATAGTTTATGTGATACAAAACACCATGCTTAAAAAACCAACAAAATATATTTCTTTAAATTTAATCTCTTTGATAGCTTATGGAACACACAACTCCAAGTCGAAGTGAAATATAATATAGTATACCTAGTAATTAAATTGAAATTTATGAATAATACTAAATAAAATTTTAAAATTATGGTTATCTATTTATAATATATAAAATAAGAATCATTTAAAAGAAAAAAATGTTTTCTGGAAAACTCTATTTTTTCTGAAAGATAGTTTAGTCATGCTTTGCACACATTATTTAAGTTTAATTTTTACCACTTTTATAAAATTTATTTGATAAAAATAACTTCATTTTTTAAATAATAATATAAAAATTATCTTAGGGTGAATTTTTGTGATTTTTTAAAATATTTCATTTTTCAATGAATAGTGAAAAATATTGAATTTTAATTGAAAACTGTCTTTTCGATTAAACTATTTAAAAATTTAAATTATATTTTTTTAATTATTTTTAAAGTAAAATTAGTTCAATTATATATAAATTAATCAAATTTATATCATTTGAATCATTTTCATATTTAATTTTTTATAAAAACTTTATAAACTTTTGAATATTTTCTCTTTAAAAACCAGCTTCCACGTCGCATCTCTGGGATTTATTTTAAATTAAAAAATTTCCACTTCTTTGGATAGAACTTTGAAAATTGGATTCTATGTTTTGAATAATCATAAGTTATATTTTATAATAATATCAACTAAATTATTGACCAAAATGAATAGTGAAAAATGTAAAAATTAATTACCACAGTTAAGGTAAAATTAATTACACATGTATAAAATATATTTTCTGAACATATTTAGACCATATAATGTATAAGGCTTGATAATAATCCATTTCGTATCCTATTTTAATGTGAAAAATGTGGGTAAACCTTTTTCCCCAAAATTTACAAGTGTGCCCCTCACCTCACTTATAAAAGGCCACCCCATATCCTCTCTTCTTAACACCTTCAAAGCCTTTTTATTTAGCCAATACCTACTAAAATAATGCCCAAAATTCCATACCCTAATACTATAATCCTTATTTTTAGAATTTATCCATCCTAGGAATGATTTTGGTGCATAACTAAGGAGTTTACACAAAGAAGAGGCAACATTCTTCAATGAGCATTTTTATTCTGTTTCTTCCTGCACCTACTTTAATTATTATTAAACCTTGATGATATAATAAACTTAGAATATTACACTTAATTAAGATTTTTTTATGTTAGGTCAATTACCTGAAACCATCCCCACTTCCATAAAATGGGTTATGAAATCATCATTCGTGTGTACATCACACTACTGCCTCCTGAACCAATGTCATTCATTTTTTCCATTACCACCATTGATGATTGGGTATGATGATGGATAAAAATTATATATATATATATATATTTGAAATTTATAACATAATTATATATTTGGAGTAATTATATCATATATATATATATATATATCTTTTTCACTTTCTATTCTGTAGGGGATACAATAACGTCGCTTGTGTGTACAACTGATTACCGTCTCACAAAGAAATATGATTCATATTTCAATAAATATTCACATGGAACGTAATAATGATAAATATAATAATTATATGTGATATGAATTACATAATTATGATACTTATGACAGATTTATAATTCTTAAAAGACAATATTCATTTTCTTTCTTACACTTAAAGATGATATCATCATTCGTATACGTATGGACTACCCCTTCATGAAGTGATATTACTATTTTAATAAATAAAATAAATGAATGATATATATAAGTATATTTAATATATTTTATTAATTCCAGAAATATAAATTATTACATACCTATTTTCCATAATTATCATTGAAAAATGGAAACATTACTTATGCGTACTTACGGTCTACTGTTTCCATGATCATAATGTGCTTCATTTCTCAAATCCATATTTCATGATTGGTTTCAAAAGTATAATTTATTAATAAAAATGATAATTATTTCATGATTATTTTTATGTATATTATGTAACTATATAATAAGTATAAGAACCAGAATTTCCATGATAAAACACGAATGAGAAAACAATCCAATTAACACCTGGAACAATGAAAATAATGAAAGAAAATTAATGAATGAGTAATAAGATGTTATAAAAGGATAATATATGATATTATAAATATTAATATAGTTATTTTATAAGTTAATAATTTTTTTAAAACAAATATACATGAGGTTAAAGTATGGTCAACTAAAAGAAAGCATGAGGTAGGGGATTCTGTCTCAATTTCATTTCATTGATGCATATTTTTATGTTATGCACCAATTTATTTTATATGGTGTATGTAGTGAAAATTTGACATGTAATATCATGATTAATTAATAATTCATGTTATTTAATTTTTAATTTGAATTATTTCTTCTAAGGTGATTTTATTTAAAAGTTACCAAGTGGTAAAGTATTTCATAACTCAATTTCTTTTTATTATGCTATATTACTTCTTCATCATCTTTGATATTATAAGATTTACATAATGTTTTATTTTCAATTTTTATTTTTATTTATAGTTGATGCACAAAATATATTCATTTATTAATTATCACTTCAACATTATGATGATTTTAAGGGTTTATTTTATAATTTTTTTTAATAGTGAATATTTTTTTTTAAATTTTAATTGATGTAAATTATTTAAAAATTTCCTAATAAACTCATTTAATTTTCTTATCTTGTGGTTATTCATTATATATTAAAGTAAGAGTTCCATTTTTTACATACTTTGGTTCTTAAAATGTTTTTATGAAAACCCGACTTCATTTCTCTCTTAAGTTGGAACCCCGTTTTCTTCCAAAATATTTTTTTTGTAAAAATTATTTCAAAATTATTTCTAAAATTTTAAAAATAATTGATTAAAGGAATTTTTAACCATTATTATTTTTAAAAAAAGTTTTTAAAAGGAATATCCTTGTCATTTTCAAATCAATTCCCATTTTTATTTTATCAAAAAGTGAAATCAATCTTTGTTTTAACTTGTATGTCATGAACATAATTTCTAGCCATCATGACTACTAAAATGTTTTAAATATTATTTATCTATTTTCAAAGTTTATTTTCAAAGAAAATTATTTTTAAACTTTTTTATGATATTTTAGTTTTAAAATGATATTTTCAATGAAATTTATTCTCAAAATGTTTTCGGAACTTTTAGTTTTAAAAAAAGAGATTTTCAAAATGAGAAGAATATTTTCATCAAGTATGTTTTTAAATATATTTTTATGGTATTTCTATTCATCAATGAAAACAACTATTTTATTACTAAGTTGAGTATATATTGTATTTACATCATTATTATTCTTCCTATGGATGGGTCATGACCATTTTGACCATGGAAAGTATTGAAATTCACTTCCTTGATTTATTTTTATCGTAATTAACTTTCTCTTGAATTATTCACTTTCCCATGGACATTAAATTTTACCTAAATATCCATATTATTTATCATTGATATGTTTATTTCTTAAAACACATATCATTTAGATATATGTTTATAGTGAACTAGTTTTTTCATTTTATGACTTTGAAATATTTCTATATATTTTTCTAGAGCTAGGAATTGAGATGGAGTGCGATCCTGAGGCATGGTGTATCCGAAATTAAACTTATAAATTTTTTAAAGATATTTTATATTAGACGCATGAATATTATCAAAGAAAATAGGAAAAATCTTAAAAGGAAGCTCAGATCATAAATATGAGACCATGGTTAAGTTCAGAACACAGTATTTACCCTAGGAATGACATAAAATGGGTTGGAGTAGGGTGTTCAGACTCCTCTCTCATTGGTGGTATGCTCAATGAAATAATTAATTATTAAATTAATTTATTAATTCATTTTTAACCTAAATGATTCATGTAATAATACTACCAAGAAAAATTCTATAGGACTATCCACATAAACCTTGGGAGAATTCAAGGGATTCTCCTTACTCCTTTTTTAGAGAATCACCTTATATGATGATGAAACATCAGATCAGAGCATATCAGGATGTAGAAAATGAATTCAATTTCCTTTTATTATTGGAAAGAATGTTATTCGATGAAGAATGATCCAATAGCTGGGAAGGAATTGTCAATTTTAGGTTTTCTACTCCAAATCCATTTTTTTGTATTTTTAAAAGACACTTTAAGGTTAAAGTGCGAACCTCACATGAAAAACCAACCAAATTCCAACCACACCTCCACCTAGATATAAAATATCACTAAAACCACCCATCCCAAGTCACGAAACAACAAAACCACCTATCCCATCTTGAAATTAAAAAAGAAAAATATTTTCAAACCTATACTCAGGTCATGTAATCTCAAGCTATGAGATATCTAAAGATATGCCCCTTGATGTCACTACTTCACTGGTGAGGATCCTACCAGAGATCATCCCAACACATTTTCCATCACTAAAAAACCCACACTGTCTTTGCTTTACCTTTTTCAACCATCGATTCCGATATCCACAACCTAACTAATAAAAATCATTGAATCCAAAAACACAACATTAATTCATCCTAAAAAAGTTTCAAATGGTTCTATCTCATATAGAAAAACCCACCAAACCTTCACCAATGCTTTTGAGGAAGAAACACTAAAAATATTAGAAAAACAAGTTGTTGTCTTCATAGGAGATAACTAACTCAAGACTCGACAAGAGTACCGAAAGTTACCAAACCCCACATCCCAAAAGCACATGGTTACCTCTACACCAGGTCCAAAAGGGATAGGCATAGGGGAATGCGAGGTCAAAGTAGGGATCCGAGTAGATTTGGGCTCTGAATGATGAAAGTGTCTAAGGAATGGAGAACCAGAAGGTTCTAGAATGAGCTATCCATGATAGCACCGAAAAAACCTTCAAACATCAAACCAACTAACCAAAAACCTCCTATTTTATAGTGCTCCATCTCCAACTTGAAGAGGCGTAGAGGATCTTGAGGTCAGAGTAGGGTTTGGATGGTCGAGATCTTCCTCATCACACAACCGTTAAAGGGAAGCCCAAATAAAACATGGAAGAAAATCCATGGTAGTGAGCACCATATAAAAAACCCCAAAGAATGGAGCTACTAGGAAGAACATGGGAATTAAGAATAAAATAAGAAAGGATGAAGTATGATGAAGCCAGAGAAAAAATCAGGAGAATAACTGCCACTGAGAAGGGCCACGAAACCCTAGTAGGATTAGCGAAGTCGAGTGCGATGAGGAGTTCCTCTTGGAGAGTGGGGCGCCATCATTAGCCTATGTGTTTATTAGTATCACTATGATTAATTTGAGCTCTTCTACCTTTTTGATTAAACTAATTGATTAGATCAACCCCTTCTATAGATCCGTGCCAATTGTGGATTGATCATACACCCATTTATTGAAATATCACTTAATTTATTTAATGTTTTATAACCTCAGATGACCATTATTGATCTTTGGCAAAGAAATATTGGAAATAATCAATTAAAATATTTCTATTGTCATTATACCACTCATTTTATTCAATTTCATCATTGGTTGTAACCCACAGTCCATGTTCGACATTTCCAGACAGCAACTAGCCCGATCGGACCCCTAAAATCACAACAGTTTCATGTGCGAGGTGCATATTAATAGAATGAGAACATCATAGGGATTTTTGTGGGAAAGGGAAGATAATTTTCATGATCAAAGATAAATTAATAAATATGGAAAAGATCAGTGGTGTGAAAAACTCATGAAGGAACTACCATGAGTCGACGATATTCGATTTATGGTGAATGATGTACAAAAACCAAAAACTACAACTAGATCCACTATTTTTGGTTAGATATAGGGATGAAACTGAATCATTGAGATCAAATTCAAGTTGTATATATTGGATATTAGAAAATAAGAAAATCATGACTATACTCCAAGTATAAAAATGAACACACAACGTGTAGCCCCTTGAGTGTAGCTATTTGGGTTTTAGAGATTTATAAGTATGACATGGACTATATCCCTCATACATGATGTGTACATCATCTCTGGGTGGATGATCCATGTGATGCATCACATGGAAAATAATTTGTATAGGAATACAAAGCCAGGCACATGACCATGTAACGAAGTGCATAGCCACGTCTAGAGCACATGGGAGGAACCCTGAGTGAAGCCACATGCCATCTACCAAGTACACAGACACAACTTGAGTACATGGACAAGACCAGTAGGACACGAATCAATCTCACTTAGTCTAGACACACATTTTTTTCCACCTACATGGAATGTACAACTATATGGTCTATTACCCATATGTTGTCCAGGGACACGACTACGTGGTGGAGACGGACCACACGCCATATGGGCCCCCTCACACGCCATATAACACTTGTTTCTTTTTGAAGAAACATTATGGTTTTATATCTCCTTAATTTGAACTTAGATTTTGAACTTCAAGTATCCCATCCTAAATGTTTTTCTACATAGAATATGATGGTTCCCTTTGTTTTGGATTTTGATATATGATGTGTACTATTTCGAGCATGATGCTTGGTTAAGAAATGCTCGATGATGACAATGATCACACAGGACCACCAGGGGATTAATGAGATGACCCTTCAGTAGATATAGGTAGCGGAGTCCTTAGAGACTACCAATTTGACCCTCTAGTAGAGCTCGGTAGTAGAGTCCTTGACAAAAATTTAGTTGAATCTCCAATAGAGTTGGGCAGTGGCGTCCTCCACATTGACAGAGTTAACCCTACAGTAGAGCTAGGTAGTGGAGTCATTAGAAACCACTGAGTCGACCCTCCAATAGATCTAGGTAGTTAATTCCTTGAAAAATAAAGATTTTACCCTCCAGTAGATCCAAGTAGTGGAGTACTCGATGAATATGAATTTGACCCTACATTAGAGCTTGGCAGTGGAGTCCTAGATGACTACCGAGTGGTACCCTCCAGAAGATCTAGGTATTGGGTCCTCAATGACTATTAGATTGGATACATCCTATTTTAAAAGGGCATGGGTCATTTACTTTAAGTTTTTATCCCCTTGACTATGTGAAACAATGGTGAGGCATGGTTTGACTTGGAATGTTGCTTTTGGGTAGATACATGAGCAGTTGGGAATAATTGATAGAATTTTGGAACTGTTGTCTACTCTTCTTCTTGGGTTGAGCTATGTGATGGAGATCCCCTTTCTCATTTAGTATTCTTTGAATTATAATATATATATACTTCTATATCCATACCCTTGGTTTTGGTTACCCTCCTTCTATAAGAGGCAAAAATGCGTGAGGTACACCATGTTCTTTACATGTTTAGATTCTCATGGTTGGATGAGTCTACTATTCTACTATAGGTGTGGAAGGCTCAATGGGTAGTTCATCTACTCACTGTGTTGAGACCCTTGTGTTTGTATGAGGTTAATTTTACTCTTGGTTTGGGTTGATCTATTCTCTTAAACCGTATCTTGCATATACTGTCTTTTTATTCATGTTGTATCTCTTTCTTATCCTTCTTCAACTTTTAAGGCATCTTACCGGGTATGAATATACTCACCCCTACATGGGATTTTAGTGCATGTGTCCAATCTTATGAAAATTATAGACATGTCGACATCAAATTTAGAGGAACTTAGGGATACCTGGTACTTTGGACCACATATGGTGATTGTAGCTTGAGATTCAGAAGTTGGGATCTATCAACGGTTTATTTTTTTTAGGTTGGGGAATATTTTTGGTTGGGTGTGTATTTTTCCCCTTTACTTTTTAGTTTGTACTCTCGTAATCTAGTACACCCTATAGGTTATTCATTCTTGGTTTACTTTATAGCTATGTTTGATCTTTTACTTTTACTCCCTTTGTGATTTTTCCTCAAGATGGTTGTGTGTGCATGTGTAGGTACTTAGGAAATGAAATAACTATATTAGAATTGAATTTAGTATTGGTTGAAATCCTCTGGCCTATGGAGGTTGGCTTGGGGTAGTTGCAGATCGAGCCTCAGATTGGGTTGGGTTGTGACAAATTGGTATCCAAAAAAGTTCATTCCTTGGGAGGTTTTTCAGAATAACCCCCTTATGAGGTTTTGGTTGGGTTTAGGGAAATAGTGTCAAAGTGTATCGAGTGTGGATCGTAGTCAAGGGAATATAATGATGGTGTGGGAGGTTGACATATCCATTCACTAGGACCTTGAATACCTACTTTCCAAATCGTAATACCAAGACATTGGTCACTAGGATCAATGGTACATGCATCATATATGACTGAGTCTTTGGGTATCCTTTTTGAATTGTCTCCCTATTGTTGTTATATATATATATATGATCATTGAGCATGGTATGTATTGATAAATATCTGGATGACTCTGTAATGATAACCAACTTATATACCATTCCTAGACCGTGATGACGATTTGATGAGTGACGAGGCCTCAATATAGGGTCCATCCCGCAAGATTCTTCCTCTAGGTGGGAAGGTAGTAGCACCTCCACCTATTAAGTAGCAGACCATCCCTATAAAGCATTTGGAAGATTCAAGTAGGCTTTACACACTCCGCAAGTTCTCGTGCCAGTGGATGCTGTGGTTACATGATGAGCCATATTCTCAGTTAGGAGATTTTTGACTAGAGTCAAAAGTCCATATCTTTTAGATTATTCAGAACCTGATGGATTATATGGTTGAAAATGGCGGCTATAATTTTCCACATAGTAGTTGGGTGTTGGTGAAGCCCTGTTACATATATGCACAATGAGTCAACACTCTCATGAATCAACTTTTAGCAGCTATTCCATAAGGAGTCCTACCCCTCCTTATACCCGACTAGGATTCAAGATCTTCTGGAGCTGAAACAAGGAGGGATGATGGTGGATAAGTCTGCAACAAGGTTTACAGACCTTACCCATGGATCTCTTGACATGATCCATGATGCCTAATTCTGATCATGGAAGTTTGAGGCAGGACTTTGTAGAGAGATCCATACTAGCATAGTGCCCTTATGCATACCCACCTATACTAGGATTATGGAGAGGGCTCTAGTGAAAAAGTTCATTATTTTAGAGGGACTAAAGATAGCTGGAGCTGGTAGTGGGAATAACAAAATTGAGCTGTCTGCAATAGTTAGTAGGCACCGGTCGATGGGATCTAAACATAGGAATCCCTTTCATAATCAGGCTCTAGTGCAAGGTCGTGCTATAAAGGGATAATGAAGATCACTAGGGTAGATTGGAGAGGGGTTATGTGATACCCCAAACATATTTTATGTGTAATGATAATATTTTAATAGTTTTAATTGTTTTAATTTACTTAATTTCCTTACTATACAAAAATATGTTTGCCAAATAAATGAAGGACATATTTTATTCAATGAAATACTGAAATTTTACATTTCAACAAGGCCAAAGGACGATAACTAACCTAGAATTCCTACTATTAGACAAATCAAAATTACTAGGAGACCACCTAGAACTAAAACCTAACCAAGTAGGTAGTGCACATCCTTTGGGTTGATCATAATGAAAAACATTATGTCTAGAACAACAACAATCGTGATGAGCATTAAGGGTATGTAAAGCACCATCTTCACGAGTCATTTTGAGTTTGGAATTCCCTAAACACATATTTATAAGGATTTTTTGACTGTAAGTAGCTGTTTTGGTCCTTAAGTGACCGTTGGTGTTGTAATGGTCACAAAATCTTATAATCGTTGGGTACTTTGAAGAATTTTGATTATCTAAGGTATTTTGGATATTTTAAGTATTTAAGTATAAAATCATTTTAAATGTTCTAAGTATTTGAGCACTTTAAAGTTACATCTATGAACTTTTTTTAATTAAACTTATCTTTATATTTTGAAAACATAATGTTTTAAAACATAAAATGAATTTGGAATCAAGACCTTAGTGTTTTAATATGAAGAGAAGTACATATGTTTACTTTAATGAATTTGAAGAGTGTTTATATTAGAAAAATACACATTTAAATTTAAAGTTATACATGGTATAATGTATATATTGGATTGTGTATTTTAATGTACCAATGTTTAAAACAAAGTTTAAATGATGTTTTAGACTAATAAAATTATTGAAATTATTGGTTTTAATATAATTAAAATATTTCAAAATTCATTTCTACCTCTTGTATATGGTTTTATTTTTGAAAGTTATAATTTTATTTATGAAAGTTTGGGTTTATAATTTTTTTTACCACCCATAGGATAGCCCTCTAGCTGGGCCGAAGGAGGCAGCTCGCACTACTCTATTTAGGAGTAGGCGGTCAGGCCTAGACCACTCAGCCACATCACAGACCAGCCTGTGAGTGTGTATGCATGCTTGTAGGCATGCATGGAGGAATCAAGCAGTGCGCCACCATGTGGGGAAGCACGATGGTAGGGGTGGGTGCAGAAGCATGCCAGAAGAGAACCAACATGGGGCAGTACTGGGGAGGGGGAGAGGAAATTCTGAGAGATGTGCAGGAGCTCAAGGCTTATAAAGCTGGCTCTGAATCCTCATTGTTTCGATGTAGGACAAGCTTTTTTAGTGGAAATAGAATCTTGGCTATCTGATCTTACCATGTGAGATCTGGACTGCCCTATCCAATCTCAGGTTTGAACTCCACCACTATGGTATTAACACCACATTTCTTTGGACTGTCTGATCGTGAACGTGGTTAATCTCAACCCCTCATCCATTTTTAAATCCCACGACTCTCTACAGCCGTATGATCAATATGATATTTAATCTCATCCCTCCATATATTTTTTAAAACCACAGTAATGCCCTTGGACATCTGATCAAGCCTCTATTGATCCAGATCATCTGATATTTTCTGCATCTTCTTCCTGTTTTTTCTTCTTCCTCATGTCGTCACTCCTGTGCACCCGTCCACGTCAACCTCTTTCTCTCTGCTATTTCTCACTTCCTCATGAATTTTTCTCCATCAATGACCTGGTTTTCTAGGATCCTATTTCCACAAGTCTACATAGGTATTTTATTTTAATGCCATCCTGATCTATTCCATGCAAGTTTTCCACAAACTTTATATATTTATATATATATATATATATATATATTAAAATTACTGTTTGATTTCGAGTTTATTTCAAGTAATATGCTGGACTTAATTTGTTTCTGTCAATTTTTGTGAGTCTTTGTTTATAATTGGTGTATGAATCATTATATATAAAATATATATACATAGCCTATATAAACCCTAATTTCACTTGTAATTTTACTAGGATTTTCTTCTCCTCAATGTGCGAATGACCTCTACCCGACCTTCCATCTCTCTTGAAGCCTAGTAAGGGATTAATTTGGTTCACTTTTATCATGAAAAAATATTACCTTTTTGTATTTATGAATATATATATATATATATATATATATATTTATATATATAGTTTCTTCTCCAAATCCTAACATGTCTTCTAAATGTGTTTATCAGAGTTTTTGAAAGTGCATAACACATGTAAGGGAGTTATTTTTTCTTCAACTTCATCATGAAAACCATTTTTTCTATCTACTGTTACATTTTCATGGATTATATATATATATATATATATATGTATATATATGTCTTCCAACCCAAACTCGTTTTTGTTTTTTTTAAATATGATTATCGGTATTAAAACTAATGTTTTAAGGCGTATAGCCCTTATAAGGGTTAATCTTAATTTTTGTGTGTGTAATATATATATATATATATATATATGAATATATATACTTATATTCATATATACAAAAAAAAAAACCATTTTGGGTTTTTATGATTTTAATTGATGATCATTTTTTTAAATGATGTTCTTAAAACATGTAATACATGAAATAGGTTTATTTCTTCTTGTTTTAATATGAAAAACCCTTGTTTACAACTTATATATATATATTTATGTATAGACATATATATATATATATAAGTTTTATTATATAACAAATCTGAATTGGGTTTTCATAAAACCTATTCTTATTGATCAATTATGTTTTAAAGGGCACAACCATTATAAGGATTTATTAAACCTTGTTTCGGGTTGTGAAAAACCCAAGTATACACCTTGTGTGTATAGGGTTTTATATAATTTTCAAACCCCACATATTTTCATATATGTATTTCAATTTGGACTTCTCAAGTTTTAAATAATGCGAGCTATGTTAGTAAACTGTATTATTGTTTTCATGCTTAAGAACAAAAATATATGAATACACGCATAAGAACATGTGATTAATTATTTATTCTTTCATAAATTAATAATCCACATGAAATAATGATTTTTCATCCATACATTGTATTCTAATTTGTCACGAGAAATTCCTTTAATTATTTTAGTTTATGTTTTAATATATTTTGAGATAACAATTAAAATTCCATGAATTAAACAAGTATCTGAAAGTCAGAACATGTAAACCATGGCATGAAAAGGTTTACATTCATAAGTGTTTAATTAAAGAATTATTATTTTATGTGATGACCCATTATTTTTTATGTACTAGTTCTTACCACATGTGAAAAATTATGCCGTTTTAGTCTACACATGTCACTGATACAACCATAACCTAAAACTAACAAATCTAGTCCTTTTTTAAATTTATTGCATAATCCATTTAATTTATGAGTATGTATGCCAAATATTATGGATTAAGAATGTAAGAATTTAATGTTGTATGGGAAACTATGTATATAAGACCATACTAGACATATAAAGAATGTATTGGACTTAAATGATAATATGGGTGCACCCAGATAGTGCTCCAATGCATTGGGTAAAGTTAAGTCTCATGAGACGTTATGTGCGACGGTCTTTGTGGTTAGTTTTGGCTTGTTCTACTATGTGAAACGATCTTGGCGGTTAGCCTTGACTCGTACTAAGTCATTTTTTATATATGGTCTTGGTGCAAGGCCTTGAAAAAGTCTGGAATTATACATTCCCTCATTATGTATTAGTATATGGCCATCAAAATTATTATTCATTAAGAATCTTCTATGAAAACGGTGAAGAATGTATATGGAATGATTAAGTATGTAAATGGAAAGTATATAAGTAAAGGGTATCTAAAGTTAATGTTACATCTATCAATCCATGAATTTCATATTGAGTTCTAGGTGAATCATGAAATTTTTACTTATGCAATTCTATCTTACAGCCTTGCATGTCACTTTTAGAGTTGGTTTGATCAATTTATGAACTATGTATCATTCATGAATTCCTTTATATGTATGCGCACTATGATTTATGTTTTACTTATAGTTTTTAATTAAACACATATGATTCTTATGTATGAGGTTTTTTTCTAAAAATATTATCTAGTAACCTTTGAAAATTTTGATGACGTGCCTCAAGAAGTGATGTTTTCCTCTTAAGAAAATGTTTTGTGATTATTTCAAAAGTTTTTAGTTTTTTTAAAAGGGAAGTTCTTCAAATTGTTTAAAAACCCCTTACTGGGCATTCTTATGCCTGCCCTACATTTTCAATTTATTTTATAGGGTATAATAGATTTTTCCAAGATTTGAGTACTTCAATGTGATGGTAGCTATATGAAGCTTATATTTGTCATGTTTTTGGAAGAAATATATCTGCAACATCTGGTTTTACAGAACCTAAACTGAAAATATCCTCTGTATTGGAAGAAGATATGTAATTTTTGTGTGCTTATTTCTATGAAAAAAATCACACACCATGTTTTAGGCACTGATTCTGGGCTTCTGGGGTCGAGGTCGTTACAATTGGTATCAGAGGATCGGTTTAAACAACTCTGGGAAATTAGAACAACACTAAATATTTAATTATATATTACTAAGTATAATTCTTTCTTCAAATTTTCAGATGGTAGACAAAACAAGTCTTTTGTATCTTCCAACCTAAATACTAGAGACTATAGTTTCCAAGTCATGTTTAGAAGGATATGAGACATTTGAAAACCCAATTATATCATGTCAACATCTCTTCTATGTATCAAAATCTCCTCGTGTACTTCAACTCCACCAAGGATCAGACTTTGACTATTTTCTTATGATGCATTCTCAACTTACATTCTATGCATGTAAGGGAAAGTACTTTGAGGGTTTGTTTAAATGATTTACCCTAGCTGAGAATTTTATGTCCCTAGAGGACTTCTAAGAGGCCGCACAAGAGGGTGACCTTAGAGTGACATATCTTTGTCAACTCTTGAACTATGGTCTCTATGATCAATTTAGGGACTTCAAAATTATTAGGGACGAGTCTTCCCATTTGTTTTAAGACATCAAGTTCATGCTGATGTCGCCCTGCTTCATACACTTCATAATTTTCTCTCATGGAACTTTAGATGTCCACATGCAATTGAACCAAGTTGCCCGTGTTGAATCTAGACCAAATAGATCGAAGAGTTTGGAACTGTTTTAGGGATCTGTTTAACCAAGAACTGGGGAAATCACTAACATCAGTGGTACCTGTAAAGGGACATCATAGTGGATTTCAGGAAGTTTGCGTCTGTGTGTTTGTGAGGGAAATAATGAATATGTATCACCCTAAGTTTCATGAGCCTTGTCTTAAATTAATGATGTTATAGTTTTAGGTTTTTTCACTTTAATATGTATTTTCAAAATAACATCTCTGTTTTAATATGGTTATTATTTACTAAGTAGACCTTTTTTCTTAATATTTTCAGATGGAAAAAAAAATGTCACCAACTAACCTTTTGCCTCTACCAACTGTGATACAGGAAACAATAATGCTAAAGTGATTCTCGGATGAATTTGAACCTCTCAGAAATCTACAGTTATCATGAAAATATTTTTGGAGTTGGTGGCCTAGAACTAACTACTTTGTAATTTATTCATTAATAAATATCTTATCACATCTTGTTTGTTCTTCTGCATGAAAATTCATGTGATAATGTCTTAAGGATAGTTATTTCATTAAAGGGTCATAGAGGATCCCTGCTATGATGAGAACCCAAAAGTGCCATAACACTATTCTTGAATATATTTTCTATGGCTGGATGATGTTATTTGAGGGGCCCAAATCATATAGGCCATTATGGGTGAGGTCTCATAAAACTTTGAGGCACCTTCTCATGGTGTGCGCCCTTAGTAATATCCAGGAGGATATTATGATAATGAGACCCTCCAACATGAAATCCACATTTTATAGTGTCATTGGATGTTCCTATCTCCGGATGTGTGTATTGGTCCTTAGAATTTAAGATAATTATTAATGGGTATTACAACTTGCTCACTTAGATGTATTGAAAAAAACAATGACGACACACTGTTCGCAGCAAGGTAGGATATGTTGGGTGCATCATGAGTAATACTGCATTAATAGATAATGTGAGAAATGATTTGTCCCTTCTGTTCCATAACAGAAGTAGATATCTTAGGACCTTTGATGGAATTGATATAGCCTAAATAAATCCCTGGCCATGGTAAGGAATGAGAAAGTTCAATTCTAAAAAGTCAAAGAAAGAATAATGGATCACATGGATTGATGGCACTAGAATTCAACCCACTTGATTCAAGATATCGAGATAAAAGGATCACATTACACGGTAAGCGTTCGTAGGAGGTGACAAGTCATTTCTGCATTAACTGCTTTTTCTATGGGTTTCTTGGTGTGTTGCAAGATGATAACTTTGGACTTTAGGCAGGCTCTACCTAATGCCACTGTGAAAGAAGCTTAGAGGGTCACACACTAAGTGTGTCCAATTATCTCAGTTAAATATTAATTTAACAAGTTGAATAAAGATTATTTCTGATTGTGGTTTAATAATTATTCAAGGATGCCTGATCACATTTATTTCGACACTAGTTATATGAGATAATATATTATGGGAGAAATAATATATTTATTAGTGAGTAATGTAGTGATATTTATTTGAGATATAAATATCCATTATTCAAGGTCTAATAAATATGGTGGAGGAAATAAAGAAAATGGAAAAACAAAAGTACAATCCATGTATATTAATATAAATTCCATGTAATTTTTCTAGGGATTTTTGAGAAATAATATTATTTATTTAATTAAATAATATTAGGTGTAATTCACTTGGTGCATGTCAATTAATAATAATAGTAAACTATTATTATTAGACATGAGGTCTTAATAAGAATTAAATGAAATGAATAAATGTTTTCATGTAATTAATTCATTTTTTTTATTCTAAGTAATTAAAATCCCAATTATACAATTCTCATTAGCTTAGAAATTTTTGGGTGTGCACAACGAATCTAAAAAGTTCTCAAGACAAGCGTGATTTTTTTACACCAAGAATTCTCTCTAGTTATGAGAGAGATCATCCTCCACCGGATCATGGAGCATGCTTTGGAAGCGGATCTTAGGGAAATCGAAGGTGGACATTGCAAGCAAAGGATCTTCTATGCTATCACCCGGAGATCCCTTCAGCGATGTCCAAAGATATATGGAGCACATGTGGATCACCACTAGAGGAAGCCTACACTTGGATTCTACAATGCAACGATGAATCACATCGGATCATGACCAGAAACATCAATGGTGAGAGAATTAAAACAAGGTAATTCTCATATTTTAATTAAATTAATTATAACCAACATATGATGATCCTCTCTATGGTTTCAGTATTCCCTTCCTTTATTTTGTTCTTTATTCTATTTCAAAGATCTAGAGTTTTATTATCACGAAGGATCTCAGATTGATCATTGTTAATGGAAAAAATTAAAGTTGGGTACACCCACCAACACACTTTCGCTATGCCTGAAACATACAAGTGGAATTAGAGGGGTCATATCATTGATTATAATTATTTAGTTTTTTGTTGATAATTTATGCATTTAATTATTTAGTTGTTTCAATTCAACTTAATTATTCTACAAATCTTAATGTCGAGATATGTTCCTCTTCTTTCATTTCTCATTCACCTTATAGAAATGATTTTTCTTTAAATTTGGATTAAAATAAAATAGAGGATCTCATCCGGACATGCCAAAGATTCCTAGCTATACAAAACTAGAACACACGGTGTGTATTTATAAGTACATGCCATGTAGTCCAGATTTAATGCATCAGACCGGTCATCCAAACCAAGATGTGTGTTAGAGTCTTTTTAAGTCTTAAATGACTCCGTGTGTTGATTAGGAACATGTGGCACATGGTTTCCGGATTACACGCTGTGTATTCCACTGGACATGGCATGTAGTCCCTTCGGGTTAGGGTTGGACTGTATATCCCATACACATATTTCCCAACTAGAAACTGTGTAACGCGGATTCTACATGGCATGTGGCCCACTGAACACACCGTGTAGTTTTTTCTGGGGATTTGTGAGAAATAATATTATTTAATTAATTAAATAATATTAGGTGTAATTTGCTGGGCGCATGTCAAGTAATAATAATAGTCAACAATTATTATTAGACATGGGGTCTTACTAAGAATTAAATGAAATGAATAAATGCTTTCGGATAATTAATTCATTTTATTATTATAAGTAATTAAAAATACCAATTATATAATTCTCATTAGCTTATCCATTTTTTGTGGTTGTACACAATGGATCTAGATAAATCTCTAGAGACAAGAGAGAATTATTTTCTTCTAATGACACTCTCAAGTTACGAGAGAGATCCTCCTCCACCAGATCAAGGAGAGCGTTTTGCAAACAGCTCTCAAGGCGATTGAAGGTGGACATCGCAAGCGAAGTCTCTTCCATGCTAGCACCAGGATATCCCTTCGATGAAATACAGAGATACATGGATCAAGTTTGGATCACTAATAGAGGAATAATACACTTGGATTCTATGATGCAACAAAGGATCACATTATATCATGACCGGAAAAATCAACAGAGAGAGAATTCCATCAAGGTAATTCCCGTATTTAATTAAATTAATTATAACCAACATATGATGATCCTATTTATGGTTCCAGGGCTCCCTTTCTTTCTTTATCTCTTCATTATATTCCAACGCTCTGGCGTTTTATTATCGCGATGGATCTCAGATTGATCGTTATTAATGGAAAAATTAAAGTTGGGTACTCCCAGCAGCGCACTTCCGTTGATCTCAAGATCTATTCCTCTTTAATTTCTCATTAACCTTACAGAAACAATTTTTCCTTTTACTTTTGATTAAAATAAAATAGAGGATCTCATCTGGAGGTGCCAAAGCTTCCTGGACATACAACACCAAAACACACGGTGTGTATTCAGTAGTACACATTATGTAGTATAGGTTCCATGCACTATGACGGTCCACCAAACTAGGCCATATAATTGGATTTTATCTAAGTCTTTAAGACTCCATATGTTGACTAGGAATAGGTGGCACACGGTTTCCAGATTACACACTGTGTGGCTCACTGAACATGGCGTGTAGTCCCTTAGGGTTAGGGTTGGACTGTGTACCCCATACATGGCTTTCCCAGTGGGAAACCGTGTAACGTAGATACTACATGATGTGTGTTCCACTAAACACACCGTGTACTCTGAATATTTCTGAAGTACATCTATATGCTAGATCCCTGGGTGTGTACTTCAGATAGACAGTGAAAAAAAGTACACACCATGTAGTTGGAACTACACACCGTGAACTCACCCAAATTACACAGATTTATTAAAATTTATTATTATATTATAAAAACCCTTGAGATGTATACCATAGTGCATGCATAAAGATGAGGCACAACACGTGATAGGTATTATATATATTTGTGTCTAATTTAACATCTACGTAATGTTCATTTCTTCTCATTGGGTAGTTATAAATGGGAATTTACTGGGTTACCTCCAAGGTACAAGTTATGTACAAAGATAATTTTAAATAAATTTATTTTTTTAAAATTATGATGGATGATAATCTAAAGGAAATTCAGAAAAAGGGTTTAAGATAAAAGGATTAATTAATTAAAGATAATTAATTGATTCAAGCATGATTTATCTTAAACAAGAATGATTAAAGAATTGAATGATAGTTTTATTTATGCATAAATATCATTGCATGTATGGATGATCATGGGCTAGACCAAGACCTTTGTATGTGAATGGTTTCTTTTAATTTATTTATTAAAATTAAAATTTGTTTACCTATGAGAATTATCCTCATTAATATGTAGGGACTGCATTCCCAAGGGTTCTTTTATGTAAAACCCCATTTTTCTCCTCATCTACGAGTGAGATAAAAGCATATGTAATGGATGGAGATCCCAAGCTAGTGGAGGCGGCTCAAATTAGGATCCAAGGTGAAACCAATCCAAGTAGATACAAAGGTGGACAGGTGGAAAGCTATAAACACGAACCCAAAAGGTTCTAGGTGTTTCTCTCCTAGGTTTTGGGTTAGTTTATCAACCTCTAGATAAACTAACCAATAGAACAAGATCATGATAATAAAATTTATTTTATTTCTATCAGTTTCATGGTTTATTTATCGTGGGTGTGTTGTCATGATCACACAATTAATGAATTAATCAAGCATGCAATATGGAACTAAAATAAGACTGGATTATGAATAAATATTATCTTAGACATTGTTAATCACTTAAGTATATCTCAATTAATACTAACAAGCATGTAATCAAATATAATAAAATGGTAATTTACCTATAAGGATAAAATCCCTCAAAGAAATATTAAGTCGGTATAGCCTTATATAATCTTGGTTAGAATCGAACCATAGTTCAAATTGCTTGACCAACCATAGTTGGGGTGATTTTAATGTCACGACCAGTCCTCGGGGCCCGTGCTGTGACTACCCTAATCCCGCCTTCCATAGGCCAGGGGATGGTGACTAGCACCAAATGCGCAAATCCCGATAAAATGGGAAGACATTGCCTTTATGATAGTAAAAAAACAAAACAGAGTACGAAAGATGAAGTAATCACAAAGTAATATTGAATACAAAGTAAGTACTGAAAGGTAAATGGGCTAGAATGCAAACCCAACTGAAAGTACAATACAACTGAAAAACTAGTACAACTACAGTAAAGTAAAACAGAAACCACCGAGTCATCCTCCGGGAGTCCCACCTTAAGAGTGTGTACAGATGGTCTCCTCGGTACCTCGGGTCTGTCCGTCTACTCCGTGTACGTCCCGCCAAGTGGTCCACCTCCGGGTACCATCTAGCTCCACAAGTCTCTACCACAATCAGTGCTGTCCATCATCTGCATCCAACACAACATAGTGTAGGAATAGCCCATGCAGGGGTGAATATAACAATATTCAGTAGGGACCCCGAGACCCCCAAAGGTCTCCCAGAATCCACGAAGGATAAACCACAAAGAAAAGATAAAATCATGAAGTATCAACCAAATCTACTTAGGTATATGCCCATAAATATACCTAAGTTATCAATCCCAGTTCGACACCAAATCTCGAGCCCAAGCACAACCCAGTCCATATAGAAAAGAAGTCAATCAAATCGATGATAATGATTGAAAGTCAAGACTCAGCTCACACAGGTATACATCTTTTGTAAAGTGATAAAGATGATCAGATGTAGTCACTGATTCATCTAAGCTATCAGACCCACGTAGGATAATAGACCAGCTTAGCTGTTAGAACCATGTAGAATACTAGAACAACTACTCTGTAGGACCCACGTAGGATACTAGAACAGAAGTCAAACTGTTGGACCCACGTAAGATATAAGAACAGTAGTCATCGCCGTCGAACCCATGAAGGATTCCAGTATGGTAGTCATCGTCGCTGAACCCATGAAGTATTCTAGTACGATAGTCATCGTCGCCGAACCCACAGAGGATTCCAGTATGGTAGTCGTTGCAGTCGCATTCAGCTCAAGGGTTCCCACACACAACATGCACGAATCCAGGAGGGTCTGCTCCTCGTGCAAAGGGGGCGATACATCAACTGTCACTAATTCCAGATTTTATGTATCCCGAAGTTCTGTCTCGTCAAAAGGAACCCAACACGATAGATGGTGCGTCAATTAGACGCCCGGTCTGAGAGTTATTAGCATTTTTACTCCGGGGCCTGGTTGGAAATACGCTCGTTCCAAAAACGTCCATTTTCCAAAGTTGTCCAAAACTAACATAGAGTATCGAAAAAGGACCTACACGTCATGAGGGTCCTAGTGCCGCAGACGGTGCATCGATCGGACGCACGGTCGTGATGATATTCGCATTTAAATGTAAGGGCCTGCCCCGTTAGGCCCAGTGGGTTGGCGGGTCGAGTCAACCTGGTATTGGCGCATCCAACCCGACAGGGGGTCAGACCGGCCCGACAAATTTCATGGCCCGTCTCGGCAGGGCACGGCCCGACCCAGCCTGGAACGGCCCGGCCCGGCGGGGCGTGGCCCGGCGTGGCATGGCCCGACCGGCCGCGGCTCAGCCCGAGGGGGGGGGGGATAGCTACCCAAACCGACGATGCCACCCTCCCAAACCATCCGGCCGAAGCTGGACGGCCTTCCTGGCACAAGCAGCCTACTCAGGCGGGCGGTGGTCTGGCTGCGCGGCACCTTCGGGTTCCACTGCTTCTTCACATAGCCGGCAGACGAGCCGGTAGGTTCACTGCCAAAGAGGCCCGCAGATTACGGGCTGCGGTCTTCGCAGTGCGGCGCCCCTTGTGGTTCCACGGTCCTCCTTCATCCCGGCCAGATTTAGCCGGCCGGTTCTTCGTCGGCCATGGGGCCCGCGGTTGCGGGTCTCAGTTCCTCCTCACGCGGTCGGTGCATTCCCGCCGCCTTCGATCGTCGCTACTTCCCGATTGCAAAAAAAGAAAGAAACGTCGGAGGGTCATCGGTCCGTGTTTGTTCGGCCCGCATCCTCCGCCTTAGGTAGTAAAAATCGGCCAATGTCAATTCTGAAAATTAACAAAGAATGAGGTACAAATTATTCACTCAAAGAATATACAAAACCCCTACCTCGATAATTGACGTCGCATGTCGTCGAGCCGTGGAAGACGAGCATCGTGGTAGATGGCGTCGTGGAGAACCGCATCACGGAGAACGAACATTGATTCCGTGGACGTCAGGTGCATCTGAGGAGGAAGCAGCGTCTCCTCACTTGTTGCGGAGAAGAGGAAGGAAGGCACGTCGTCTTTCTTCATGGGATCAGCGTTCTTCATCGAAGCGGGTGTCATTCTTCGTGGAAGGATGAAGCTCTCTTCTAATTCCAAAGGTTCCACCAAAATATTTTCCAATAAAATATTAAAATGAGGCTTTCCCCTATTTTAATCAACTTTCCATGCCATTTCAAAAAGATTCAAATCCACCCAAAATAATTAATTAATTTGTGGTGTACAAAATAATTAATTCATTGAGTTATCATATTAATGACCATGTGGAAGGTTGAGAGTTTAGAAATTAAATCGAGGTTGTCAAGAATTAAACAAGGGGTTTAAGGGAGTTGATGAGAGTTATGGGGAGATGAAAGGTTGGGGATCGTGTGGGCCCCAGATCACAAATATCCACACATGGGAAGTTATTTGGGTGTGGGCCCCACCAATAACTTCCCCATGGGAGGAAATAACCAACTCTCAAGATAAAATTGTGTACCACACAATTTTATTTAATTTAAGATTAAACCCCAAAAATTAACTTTCTACCCGCATGAAACACAACTACGGTAAAGGTCCCCTTAAGAGAATAATGGTGCTGTGAGTTCATCGGTGTCCTTGGATTTCAATTCCGAGTACTGGTTCAAAAGATAGAAAACCCGCATGTACGTTTTTAGAACGTACCCGAACAAAACTTCAAAAATTGATTTTGGACACACTGGGCCTTGGAATCAAGTACCATCAAAAACCAAAGACTCGTAAAATTCCAAAGTATTTAAGAAAAAAAATTTCTTGAAATTTCCGAGTCTTTAAATTACTCCCACCTTAGGACTTTACATCCCCGTAAAGCTACAAGACACACTAGGAAAACAAATGGGGGTACTGAGCTCACATATGAGCTTCCCGCTTCCAAGTTCTCTTCTAGAGGTTCCCGTGCTGCCAGCGAATGCACACCAGAGGAATCGACCATCCACGTAGGACCCACTCCTATCGATCCTTGATCTCCACTAGGACCTCCGCAAACATCGCCCTGCCATCAATGTCAAGCTCCCCATGATCGATGATGTGGGTCGGGTCATGCACGCATCTCATCAGCTGAGATACGTGGAAGACATCATGCACCCGGTGCAACTGAGGTGGAAGGGCAAGACGATAAGCCACCTCGCCTACTCTGCTGATAACCTGAAAAGGTCCGATGAAACGCAGAGATAACTTACCACCCCAGCCAAATATACATAGACCCCGTCGAGGTGAGACCCATAAGAAGACGTGGTCTCCATCCTCGAACTCCAGTGGTCTCCACCTCCTATCAGCATAGGACTTCTGTCTGCTCTGTGTAGTCTTCATCCGCTCCTGGATGATCTGCACCTTCTCCATCATAGCCTGAACCATATCTGGTCCTACGAGTGCTGACTCCCCAGGGTTAGTCTAGCACATAGGTGATCTACAAGGTCGTCCATACAATTCTTCATATGGTTCCATTCCGATGGTGGAGTGGTAGATGTTGTTGTACTCAAACTCCACCAAGGGTAGGTGATCCTCCCAGCTGCGACTAAAGTCAAGGACACATGCACGGAGCATGTCCTCGAGATTCTGAATGGTTCTCTCTGTCTGGACATCCATCTGAGGATGGAAGGTGGTGCTTAGACGTAGCTGTGTCCCAAAAGCCTCTTGTAACCCCTTCCATAGTTGGGAAGTGAAACGAGCATCACGATCAGAGACGATAGTCAATGGCACACCGTTAAGCCGTATGATCTCCTGAATGTAGAGGCATCCCAAACTCTCCACCGAGCCCTACTCTCTGATCGGTAGGAAGTGGGCCAACTTGGTGAGTCAGTCAATGATTAACCAAATAGATTCGTTCCCTCTAGATGTACGTGGAAGCCCCATCATGAAATACATGGATATCCCGTCCCACTTCCACTCTGGGACCTCTAAGGGCTGTACCAAGCCTGATGGTACCTAGTGCTCCACCTTCACTTGCTGACAAGTGAGGTATCATGAAATGAACTCTGCTACAACCTTATTCATACCTGGCCTCCAGTACTGTCGTCTAAGGTCCTGGTACATCTTTGCCACTCCTGGATGTACCGCTAGAGGGGAAGTGTGAAACTCCCTCAGCACTTCCTCCTGCAGTGCAACTGGTACCATGGTACGTCCCCTGAAGAGGATGTCGTGCTCTCCTCCTTCAGAAAATCCATCAGGCGCCTGTCCTATGGATATATGAGAACATCATGTCTCACAGTCAACGTCCCCATGCTATGCCTCTCTGACCCGCTAAAGGAGTGGAGGAGTGACTGTAGAAAGGCTGCTCCATCTCTATCCACAAAGGATATCTGCAACACGACTAGCTACTCCGTCGCCTGTCCTAGTAGCTGAATGCCCAATCTTCTGCTGAGAGCATCATCTACAATGTTCCCCTTCCCAGGAGTATAGAATATCTCAAAGTCATAGTACTGGAGGAACTTGAGCCATCACCACTGTATCAGGTTCAGGTCCTTCTGTGAAAAGATGTACCTGAGAATCTGGTGGTCAGAGTAGACAATAAAGCACTCGCCCATCAGATAGTGCCACCACATCTTCAAGGAGAAGACCACTACTGCTAACTCCAGGTCAGGGGTAGCATAGTTATGCTCGTGCTGCCTCAACTGCCGTGAACCATACGCGATCACTGCTCGCTCCTGAATCAGGACACACCCGAGTCTGGTCCCTGATGCATCGCAGTATACTACGTACCCAATGCCCTCCTCCAGTAGCCTCAAGATGGGCACACTGGTCAATATCTGCCTTAGCTCCTGAAAGATCTATTGACATCTATCTGACCACACGCAAGGTTTCCCCTTATTTGTCAAAACTGAAAATAGTGCTACAACTCTAGAGAAGTCTGGAGAAAATCTCCGATAGTACCCAGCCAGACCTAAGAAACTCCGCACATCCGTCACGCTCCTGGGTGGCTCCCAAGAAAGCACTGCCCTGATCTTCACTGGATCCATTGAAACTCCCGCCTCTGAGATGAAATTTCCCAAGAAGTGCACCTCTTGTATCCAGAACTGACACTTTGAGAGATTACCATAAAGTGGGTGCTCTTGGAGTGTATCCAGTACAACCCGCAAGTGGTAGGCATGCTCCTCCTTAGTAGTCGAGTAAATCAGTATGTCATCGATGAAGACTATGAAAAAATGATCGAGGAAAGGCTGGAAGATCCTGTTCATGAGACTCATGAACAGTGCTGATGCGTTGGTTACACCGAATGGCATAACCAAGGACTCGTAGTGGCTATACCGACACCTGAAGGCCGTCTTCTGCACATCCTCATCTTGAAATCTGAGCTGGTGATAGCCTGACCTGAGGTCTATCTTCGAGAACCAACGTGCTCCCTTGAGCTGATCAAAGAGGTAGTCAATCCTTGGGAGTGGGTAATTGTTCTTCACAGTCACCTGATTCAGGCTACGGTAGTCGACACACAGTCGCAAGCTCCCATCCGCCTTCTTGGAGAACAATATCGGAGAAGCCTAGGGTGAAACACTGGGACAAATAAATCCTTTCCCCTGCAAGTCCTCTAGCTGTACCCACAGATCACAAAGCTCGGCGGAAGCCATCCGATATGCTAGAGTAGAAATCGGTGTTGTCCTGGGGTACAAGTCAATGTAGTAGTTTACCTCTCTGCGAGGTGGTAGTCTTGGAACGTCTTAAAAAAATGTCCACATACTGACCCACCACAACAGGAAAACTCTGACTCCACACATCAACTACTCCAAGGATGAGACTATCCAACTAATGTGTGATTGGATGCCCTCTGCTCTGCGTAAGTCCATCCTACACTGCAAAGTATCCCTTCTCGCCGATGAAGGTGAACCTGCTCCCATCCGTGCGGACACACCGTACTTTGCACCTAATGCAGTCGATCTAAGCATGGACTATAGACAACCAATACATACCCAAGATGATGTCTTAAGGCCTTGATGCCTCTACAAGAAGATCCCAGCTGAAGTTCTCACCTCCTAGAGTAAGATAACACTGCTGACACCAGTGCGTAATCGTCGAGTCTAATCCTGTAGGAGTCTATAGACATAAGGATCAAGACAATGGCTATGTCAGAATCTCTAATCTCTGAACAAGGGAAACAAAAATAAAATAATGACTCGTTCCTCTGTCTATAAGTACAACAACAAGGGTGGAGTAGACACAGATAGTAACTCAAATCATCTCTGGTGCACCATGGTCGTAAGACTCCATTTCCTAGAGCTGAGCCTGCCTCTGTCTGCCAGATCCCTGTGGTCAGGGTGGACCTCCTAGTGGTGGTGGTGGTAGAGCCTCAAAAAATCATCCACCACCCGCTGCTCGGAAAGCTCCTCTGCCTCGTCCGCATACTCCCTGCAGACTGCCACGATCGAACCTCTGCCTCTGCCTGAGAGGTCCTTCCACTATCTGCTGCTCATCTGTATGGCGGGTTGGGCAGTCTCGAGCCATGTGACCCTGCCTGGAACATGCATAGCACTGCCTACTCCTCGTATAGCTAGCTCTGTTTCGGGTGCCCCGCACAACCAAACCTGTATCCTGAGGTCGTTCGCCTGATGGGATGGTCCGCTTGGACCTCTGCGACATCTGTCTACTGCCAGCTGAAGAATAATCTGCTACGTGTCGCCCTACGGTGGGTCTCGCTACTGGTGTCGGATCAACGAGAAAGCTCTCCACAAGAAGGGCTCACTCCAGCACTCCCACCTGCGCCAGAATGCTGAGGAAGATCATCGAAGCCCTGATCTCATGCCTCAGTCCCTGCTCAAAGGTCCGAACCCTAAAGAATGGGTCCCGTACCATGTCCGTAGAGTAGCGCGAGAGGTCAGTAAACCTCGCTGAGTACTGAGATGCTGTCATGCTACCCTGCCACAGGTGAAGTAACTCCTAAATCTGCACCGTCGAAGGGTGGCGGGAACAAACTCCAAGCGGAAGAGACTCTCGAAGTCTTTCCAAAGTAGAGATGCCTCGTCGTGCACTTGGAGCATCAAGATCCACCATCTACCTGCTGCTGCGTGCAGGAGACTCATGGCAAGGATCACCATAATCTCGGATGGTGTTCCTACCAATCTGAAAACCCTGACGACAACCTCCAGCCAATCCTCAGTTTCCTGAGGGTCCGTCTCTCCGCAGAACCTGGGCAGACTCTATCGCTGAAACTTGTACAACTCACACAGGTGGCGTGCACTCTCTGCTACTGGGGATGGTAGTATCGGTGGCTCAGCGGGTAGTGGTACTGCTGGTGCCTCTGCTGTGATGGGACCCTACACCGAGACCTCGTCGCTCGGTGGGCTACCATATCGTACGCGACTCAGAACCCTAGCTGGCTACCTTCATGGGGCTATCCTGAAAAGAAAATGGTGTGCCACAGTCAAAACAGTATACCTGGTGAGTTGACACAAAGTAATCACAAAGAAAACTTTTGAAACACACAGACAATCAATGTTTTCATGCACTGAGTCAGAAATCAGGGGTCAGGGTCTTGGTGTATGGATAAGTCGGCCGCCGCACTAACACTAGACTCCCTAGACTGAAAACCACACTCAATACTCTTAACACTATTGCTTCATAGAAATAAATGATCAGAGTCATGAGTTCTGTGGTAGAATCGACTCCTCTGATACCAATTTGCCACGACCCATCCTCGGGGCCCGTGTTGTGACTACCCCAAGCCCGCCTTCCATAGGCCAGGGGCTGGAAGCTAGAACCAAAGGCAGAAATGACAATAAAATGGGAAGGAATTTCATTTATGATAGTAAACAAACACAATTGATTACGCAAGATGAATTAAGCACAAAGTAATATTGAATACAAAGTAAGTGCTGAAAGATAAAAGGGCTAGAATACAAACCCAACTGAAAGTACAGTACAACTGAAAAACTAGTAAAATTGCTATAAAGTAAAAGAGCAACCACCGAGTCGTCCTCCAAGAATCCCACCTAAATGGTGGGTACAGATGGTCTCCTCGGTACCTCGGGTCCGTCCGTCTGCTCCGTGTACGTCATGCCAAGTGGTCCACCTCCGGGTACCGTCCAGCTCCACAAGTCTCTACCACAATCAGTGCTGTTCGTCGTCTGCATCCAACACAACGTAGTACGGGCATAGCCCATGCAGGGGTGAGTATAAAAATACTCAGTAGGGACCCCGAGACCCCCGAATGTCTCCTAGAATCCATGAAGGATAAACCACAAAGAAAAGATAAAATCACAAAGTATCAACCAACTCTACTTAGGTATATGCCCATACATATACCTAAGTTATCAATCCCAGTTTGGCTCTAACTCTCGAGCCCAAGAACAACCCAGACCACAGAGGAAAGAAGTCAATCACATCGATGATAATTATTGAAAGTCAATACTTAGCTCACATAGGTATACATCTTTCGTAAAGTGATAAATATGATCAGATGTAGTCACTGATTCATCTAAGCTGTCAGACCCATGTAGGATACTAGACCAGCTAAGCTGTTGGACCCACGTAGGATACTTAACCAGCTACTCTGTCAGACCCACGTAGGATACTAGAACAGAAGTCAAACTGTCAGACCCATGCAGGATACAAGAACAATAGTCATCGCAGTCAAACCCACAAAGGATTCCAGTATGGTAGTTGTCATCGCCGAACCCACAGATGATTCCAGTACGATAGTCGTCATCGTCGAATCCACAGAGGATTTCAGTACGGTAGTCGTTGCAGTCGCAGCTAGCTATTGGGTTCCTATACACAACACACTCGATTCTGGGAGGGTCCGCTCCTCGAGCAAAGGGGGCGATACATCAACTATCACGAAGTCTAGAGTTGATGTATCCCGAAGTTCCATCTCATCAAAAGGAACCCAATGCAACAGTCGACGCATCAATCAGACGCCTGGTCTGAGAGTTATTAGCATTTTTACTCTGAGGGCCTTGTTAGAAATATGCTCGTTCCTAACCCAGCCATTTTCCAAAGTTGTCCAAAAATCACATAGATTATCGCAAAAGGACCACCACATCATGAGGGTCCCAGTGCCATAGACAGTGCGTCGATCGGATGCATGGTTGTGATGATATTCACATTTAAGCGTACAGGCCCGACCTGTTAGGCCCAGTGGGCTGGTGGGTCGGGTCAACCTGGTATTGGCGGGTCCGACCCGGCAGGGGGGTCGGACATGCACGATGAATTGCACTTCCCGACCCAAGGGGTGAGGCGCGGCGTGGCCCGACACGGGACGACCCGGACGGCCGCTGCTCGACCAGCGGGGGCCAAGTGGCCCGAGGGGGTGGTGCGGCCCCCCTGCTGCCCAAACTGGCTGTACCAAGCGGCGACACCCTCCAAAACCAGCCGGACAAAGCCAAATGGCCTTCCTGGTGCAAGCGGCATGCTCAGGTAGGCCACGGTACGGCTGCGAGGCACCTTCGGGTGCCGCGGCTTCTTCACACGGCCGGCCGACGAGCCGACTGGTTCGCCGCCGAAGCGGCCCGTGGATTGCGGGCCGCTGTCTTCTGCAGCACGACGCCCCTTGTGGCGCCGTGTTCCTCCTTCAGCCCGGCCGATTCTTTGTCGGCCGTGCTGACCACAGTTATGGGCCGCGGTTCCTCCTCACGTGGCCAGCGCGCGACCGCTGCCTTCGATCGTCACCGCTTCCCAATTGTAAATAAAACAAGAAACGTCAGAGTGTCGCCGGGTCGTGTTTGTTCAGCCCGCGCCCTCCACGTTAGGCGGTAACAATCTGCCAATGTAAATTCCGAAAATTAACAAAGAATGACGTACAAATTATTCACTCAAAGAATATAAAAAACCCCTACCTCGATAATTGACATTGCACGTCATCGAGCCGTGGAAGATGAGCGTCGCGGTAGATGGCGTCGTGGAGAATGACATCGCGGAGAACGACGTCACGGAGAACAGACGTCGATTTCGTGGACATCGGGTGCGTCCAAGGAGGAAGCGGCATCTCCTTACTTGTTGCGGAGAAGAGGAAGGAAGGCACGTCAACGTTCTTCGTGGAATCAGCATTCTTCGTCGAAGAGGTCATCGTTCTTCACGGAAGGATGAAGCTCTCTTCTAATTCCAAAGGTTCCACCGAAATATTTTCCAAGCAAATATTAAAATGAGGCTTTCCGCTATTTTAATCAACTTGCCATGCCATTTCAAAAAGATTCAAATCCACCAAAAATAATTAATTAATTTGTGTTGTACAAAATAATTGATTCACTGAGTTTTCATATTAATGACCATGTGGAAGGTGGAGAGTTTAGAAATTAAAGGGGGGATGTCAGGAATTAAACAAGGGGTTTATGGGAGTTGAAGAGAGTTATGGGGAGATGAATGGTTGGGGATTGTGTGGGCCCCACTTCACAAATATCCACACATGGGAAGTTATTTGGGTATGGGCCCCACCAATAATTTCCCCATGGGAAGAAATAACCAACTCTCAAGATAAAATTGTGTACCACACAATTTTATTTAATTTAAGATTAAACCCCAAAAATAAACTTTCAACCCGCATGAAATGCAACTATGGTAAAGGTCCCCTTAAGCGAATACCAGTGCTGTGAGTTTACCAGTGTCCTCAGATTTCAATTCCGAGTATCGATTCAAAAGATAGAAAAACCCGAACGTATATTTTCTGAACGTACCCCAACAAAACTTCAGAAATTGATTCCAGGCACACCGGACCTCGGAATCAAGTGCCGTCAGAAACCACAGACTCGTAAAATTCCAGAGTATTTAAGAAAAAATTTTCCTTGAAATTTTCGGGTCTTTACATTTAATTATTGGGGAATTATAATTCAAGTTTTTGGGTTGACTTGACTTGGTTCAAATCAAGGGTTTAATTCCATAGAAGGTCTTGGTTTGACCAAGAGGAAAAGGTTGAGGAAATCCAAAATAAATGGGTTTCAGGATTGGGGAGTCCACTCAGCGGATTAAGGAACTACGAGTTAATGCAGTTGGCATTTGGAATTCCTACCCAAAACCCTTCAAGTTGCTTGACCAACCCTAGTTGGGTTAATGAAAATGGAAATATGGATCCTTTACACTGGAATATTCATAAAATAGAATATTCTGATGTCAATGGTGAGGGCTATTGGATTTTGATAAAGTAGTGGGAGACTAATAAGTATTAATTAATTTATTTATTTGTCTCAGTTTTATCATGATAAAGTACTAAAATATTTGTTCATCTTAATTTTAGAGAAAAAAAGAAAAATGACTTCAAACATATCATTGCGAACCATACTCAAGAAGGAAAACCTTCTTATCAGCACCAATTTCCAGGAATGGTAGAGGCGTTTACGCGTCATCCTTCACCATGAGAGGAAATTGTACATGATGGAGGAGCCTATTCCAGTTGCACCTGGAAAATAGGCTAGTGATGAGGAACTATCTCTCTATATAAAACCTAAGGATGATGCCTCATATGACCAATGTTTCATGCTATCGTCCATATCTAATGAGATCTTTAAGCAACATGAAAACATGGATGCGTATAGCATGATGTGTCACCGTAAGGATCTCAATCAAGAGAAGGCGAGACATGATAGATATGATATCTCTAACGCTTTGTTTACAACTACGCTTGGAGATTCTACACTAGATGGGCCTCATGTATTCAAGCTTATTGGCTACATTGAACACCTGAATAACTTAGGGATTAAGTTCCCAAATGAGTTGCATACAGATCTCATCCTATCATCATTGACCAAGACCTTCTCTAGCTTTATTGTCAACTAAAACATGATAAAAAATGATAAGAGTCTATCCGAACTTATGACATTAATTATACAGGTAGATAAGGACATGGAGTATGACAAACCTGAAGTCCTTATGGTGAATAAGAAAAGGAAGGACAAGGAAAAGGGGCCAAGGATTTATAAATGGTCTGAAGCCCATGGGCACCATCCCTCCACGAAGGGGAAGATATAGAGGTAGGGCAAGGAATGGGAGGCGGTATGTTATTCATGTGACATGTGAGGCCACTGGAAGAGGAACTACAACCAGAAGCATGATAATGCTAAATGTGCATTCATTATTGAGTGTAATATTTTCATTTCAACAAATTGGGTATTAGATACAACTTATGGGGATCACATCTATATCAAAATTCCGGAACCAAGTAGATTTAGAAATATTTCTAGAGGAGAGGTGGATGTTTGAGATTCCAATGGCACGAGGCTGGCAGTATTGGCCATTGGCGATTATCATCTCTCATTGGCAACTGGGATGCTTTTGGTTTTACATAACTGTTATTATGTGCCTAGTGTTTCCAAGAACATAATTTCGATATCATGTTTAGATATGGATGGATTTATTTTCAAGTCTGGAAATAAGGGTTTTTTATTTTATAAGAATAATGTATATTATGGCATGGTGCATTTAAATAATGGTTTGTATGTATTAAATTATGAAAACCAAGTGTTGGAAATCAATAATGAAACAAACTCACATGACTCACACATCACCTAGTTGTTGCATCACCGTCTCAGTCATGTTAATGAGAAGCGATTGAAAAAGCTCTACCAAGATGGTTATTTAGACTCTACTAAGCTAAAACTACTTGATATATTTCACGGTTGTTTACAAAGTAAAATAACTAAGCCACCTTTCGATGGACAGGGTGAAAGGGCCACAAAGCTTCTAGGATTGTTTCACACAGATGTGTGTGGACCATTTATAGTAGAAGATAGAGGTGGATATTCTTACTTCATTACTTTTACTGATGATTTGAGTAGATATTTATATGTATAATTAATGAGGTATAAGTCAGAGTCCTTATATTACTTTAAGGAATTCAATAATGAAGTAGAGAATTATCTTGGTAAGAAGATAAAGAAACTTCGATTGGATCGAGGTAGAGAATATCTGAACCAAGGGTTCAACGAATTTTTATGGGAGTCTATGATTCTATATCAAATCACTCCTCCTTATACACTACAGTGTAATGGTGTTAGTGAAAGGATAAAACACACCTTTTTTGTACATGGTGATGTCGATTACAAGTCATGCAAATCTTCTATTATCCTTTTGGGGATATGCATTAAAAACTACAGCATACACATTAAACCGAGTACCAACTAAGAAGGTAAATGGAATTACCTCTGAGATATGGAATGGAAAGAAACACATTCTATCGCACACACATGTATGGGGATGTGATGCATTTGTTAAGGCCTTCTCAGGCAATAAACTAGCACCCCGAGGCATGAAGTTTATCTTTATAAGATATCCCAAGGAAACAAAAGGATATTACATATATAATGCTTCAGAAAAGAAATTCACTATCGTGAGAAGGGCCATATTTCTTGAGGGGGAGAACATTCTCAAAAAGGATAGTGGGATAAAGATTGACTTCGATGAAGTTAATGCTCAAGACACATATAAGTTGGTACAGTAACAAGTTCCACAATTCCCCTTAGAAGAGGTTCCAGAAACACAAGTACTGCGTAGGATCTCAAGAGAGGTAAGGGAACTAGAGAGATTTGGTTTCCTAGTCACCGAGGAAAGTGAATCATTATTATTTGACAACGATGAACCTCTCTCCTATAAGGAAGCAATATAGAGATTAGAAGATGAAATATGGATAGAAGTTGTGAAATCCGAGATGGATTCCATGTATCAGAAACAAGTCTAGGTTCTGGCCGATGATCTAGTTGATGTAAAGCCCATTGAATGAAAATGGGTATTCAAGAGAAAGTTGGACATGGAAGGTCAAATTAGCACCTATAAAACAAAGATAGTGGCTAAAGGATTAAGATAGCATTAAGGAATTGACTATTATGAAACCTTCTCACTAGTTTCCATGTTTAAATCCATAAGAATCATACTTGCCATAACAACTTACCATGACAACTAGATTTGGCCGATGGATGTCAAAACAACATTCCTTAACGGGAACCTTCAGGAAGATGTCAATATGACACAACTAGAAAGTTTTGTGACACTAGGTTAAGAAAAATGGGTTTTCAAGTTGCATAAATCCTTTTATGGATTAAAGCAAGAATCCAGGTCATGGAATATTTGATTTGATGAATCCATCAAAGAGTTTGGTTTCATTAAGAACACATGTTATCCATGTGTTTATAAGCAGTTTAATGGTAATGCAATCATTATCCTAGTAGTATATGTTGATGATATATTACTTATTGGAAATGATGTACCGGTCTTACAGTTATTTAGGGACTGGTGGAACAAGTGTTTCTCCATGAACGAATTAGGTGAAGCAGCCTACATTCTAGGGATCAAGATCATTCGTGATATATCCAAGAGGTTTCTGGGACTAAGTCAAGGTACATACATTGACTAGATACTAAAGATATTTAGTATGGAATAATCCAAGAGGGTATTGGTTCCAGTGTCACGTGGCCTGCATCTTTCTAAGAGAATGTGTCCTCAGACACAACATGTGAGATATTGGATGAGTAAGATCCCATATGCTTCAGCTATAGGATCCATCATGTATGCCATGTTATGTACCAGACTTGATGTTGCCTATGCATTGATCATGGTAGGAAGATATCAAGTAAATCCAGGAGAAAAAAATTGGACTACTGTTAAGACTATCCTTAAGTACAGGAGAAGAACTAAAGATATGTTCCTAGTGTATAAAGGAGACGATGAGATTTTCATCAGAGGATATGATGATGATGGTTTTTCGACAGATCAGAATGATCTGAATTTGAAATCAGAATATGTTTTCTATCTTAATGGAGGAGCTGTGAGCTGGAAGAGTTCAAAGAAACCAGTTATCACTGATTATACAACAGAGTCTGAATATATAGTGGATTTTGATGCATCTATGTAACACCCCGAGCTTCCACGATACGCTTCTCATTCAATAATGCAATAGCTTGCATTGTACGCAACTTCGAGTGCTAAAACACCGCGACTAATCAAAGTAGCCGTTATGAATAGTAATAACCACTTTTTAAAATTATAGAAATTTTATATTTCAAAATGGACTTCATTTTTGGATTCGGAATATCGAAATTAGCCTATGTTGAATTTTTGGTATTTTTCTGAGAACTTCTAATTTTTTATGAATAGTGAAAAATACTTTAAAACAACTTTTTTAATCAAAATAATTTATTGTGATAAATTATACTATTTAGTGGTTTTAAGGTATAATTAGAATATATTTTTACCATTTTATCCAATGGTGGTCATTAGAATTAATTTAACATTGAAATTGGACATAAACAATTGCCAATCTTTTGATATAAATTGTTTCTTAAAAACACGCTATTTGTCGTAACAGCGGGAATTAATTATAAAATCAATTAATGCAACTTATATGTTTGGAATTTTGTAAAATAGACATCATTTTTGAATTCGGAATATCAATTATAGCTTAGGGTGAAATTTTGGCCTTGTTCTGAAAAACTTCAATTTTTGATGAATAGTGAAACCACTAAGTGGTAGTTAAATAACTGATTTTTCGTTTAAATGAAATATTACCACTTCTGTGATTTGATTTTCAAAAATCCAACATACATGGTTGTCATTAAGAAGTAAAATGTGGTTCAATGAGATTAAAATAATTTTTTGGTGAATAGTAACTTTTAAGTTCTTAATCGCGATTAGAGGTAATTAGTGTAGTTTAAGGTACAAATAATGTTTTAATAATATGAGATGAGCATGACACTTGTCCTACTCCTATTGGATGAGTCATGGCCGACCAAGACAACCCACGGGTCAACTTGGGGACCCCATGGAGCCACTTTAGTTGGAAAATGACATTAATATATATTTATTTAATGTTAAAATTAAATTGACACAAACATGAGTTGTTTTACTAAAACAATTTTTAAGTGGGGTTAAACAAGTCCAAATTTTGATTATAAATATTCATTAAAAACATAAAAAGATTTCCTACATCATAGTAATTTTTTTATAATTTTTAGACATTAAATAAATTAAATTATTTATGACATCATGATGATGCAGCGATGACCTCATTATTTAACGATTTAAATAAAATAAGAAGATAATGCAAAATCCAAGGCTTACACTTGTCCAAATCCTATTGGATGAAGAGATTTAGAACCCTTATCACCTTAGACACGAATTATATAAGTGTGAGACCTTTAGAATCCGAAAAGCATTTTATAATAATGTAACATTTCAATCTTTCCAAAAGAGCCCCTCCTCTCCACTTATAAAAGGCCCCCACCTATCCCACCTTATTCACACCTTCAAGCCATTTGGCTCGTCCAACCTCTGCCCAAATACTCTCCCAACTTCCCCATATTACTCCTAGAAGCCTCACTTTTGGCAGAACTCTTCCCAAGGAAGCCTTTGGCTCAAATCAAAAAGAGTTACCCGATTTTGAGGTAATGTCCTCTCTAATGTTGTTTTGTTTTATTTTTCTTCTCCAACCCCATGAACTCTTTTTATTCATTTATTTTGTAACAACACCAGTATCCTCAATATACTAGGATGTTTTTATAAGAAGGATTTGAGCTACACTTACACACACCTACATCTAATGGTTAAAGAACATACGGTTTCTGTGGATGGCGAATTTCTGCCTCACGGAACGATGATTGTTCAACACTCATATAACACCTTCAAAGGTGGCCATTAAGATGTCACTATTTTTATATATGATATATAATATGTTTATGTTTTACTTATGCTTCTGTATTTCTCATTTATGGCATAATTTATGATTTCCATTATGGGTAAAACGCGATAATTTCATTTTAGGAAGTGCGGACTACCGCCCCCTCAAAGTGATTTGAATCGTTAATGCCATATGTGGGATGTATAAAGGATGGATTAAATGGTATTATACACTATATTATACTGTAATTATATTATAAATTTATATCATTATGATTTCATTCCATTAAATACGAAATAGAAATGAAAGTAGCGTTCATGCGTACGTACGGCTTACCGTCTCCATGAACGGTGCATTTCATTTCTTACCTCTAAATGTTACGTGAAATTATGAATGAATGTATATACTGTATATATATGATATATATGATATCTACATCATGAATATAATTCTGGATATAATGGATATTTCACCACATAAACAACTTGTAATTATAAGAAGTTTATTGTTGACTCAAGTACCAAAGATCGACAAAATGACCGTTATTAACTTAAATAATTACATAATGTTCATAACATGGTAATAAGTGATATAAATGGAATAATGAACATGAAAAAGGTTCTTAAGTAAATAGAAATTAACTCTAGTTTATTATTCAGGAGGTTAAAGAACGGTCGAGTCAGGACAGGACGCAAGGTAAGGGAATTTCTTAACCCAACTTCCATTCTTTGGGTTAATCTCCTACTTTCAAATTATGTCATGATATTATTATTTCCTATTTTGTATTTTGACTTTATTTATGTGTAATTATAGTGAATACACGTAATAGAGCTACTTTATTTAAAAAAATGATCTTTGTAAGGGTTTACTTCACAACCTCTTCATTATCCAAGGTTGTTTATACATAATTATCTACTGGGACCTCGTTATCATCCAAATCCATGTTTCTTAAAAATGTCTTTCAAAACATTTTTACTATTAAATGGAAAATGGGTTAAAGTCATTTATACCCTTATACGTTTTTGAAAGGAATATTACCGTCATTTTCCAAACAATGTACTTTTTAACCTTTTTGACAAATATAAGGTAAGAATGTTTTTTTACTTATACGACAGGTGTGACTATTTTCCGCCATTATAACTTCGTCGAAGCTTCCCTAACAAGCTTATAAGAATATCTTCAAAGTAAATGTATTATTTTATAATTATGGGGCTTTTAAATGATTTCAAAAAGGAGAGATATTTCTCTCAAATAGCTTTGATTTCATCTATGTCAACATCCTTTGATGGGTTTTAAGTTTAATTGAAATTGATTTGTGATACAAAACTTCCATTGAACATTTTGTGAAATATTTGATTGTGGATGTGTTATTTTTATACCATCCATAGTTTATGGAGAAATTGTTGACATTTCGTATGCTAGTTTTAATACGAATATTTATGCTATGTTTAAACCTATTCATATGAGGAATGTATTGGACTTAATATGTGACGGGTGGAGCCCGCTATAGCTCCTCGATGCATCGGTAGGTCTCATGAGACAACTAGACGTGGAATTGGCCGATGCCCTTTCCCAATTTGATTTATGGTTTTGGCCGAGGCCTTAATCATTTTAGACGTCTTGGCCGAGGCCTTGACAAAATGTTTCAGAATGTCCGGCATTATACATTCCCTCATTATGAAAGTGGTTATTGTTATTGCATGTGGTTATTCGTCTAGTAGAATATCCATGTGAGTAAGTAATGGCATTATTTTATTTTACTTTTGCCATATTATGCTGAAGTTCAAGTTCAATAAGGCTTTTGTTTTAGTTATACATTGCCTTAAATATTTATGTTTATTTATGAAGGCTTCCACTATATTGTTATCCTTACTGAGCATCTGAGCTCACCCCTTTCAATGTTTTAATATTTTCCAGGATGTGAAGAAGTATTTTATGAATGACCTGCAGGGATAGTCAGAAGAGGATATGAGTGTGGACTATGAAGACTTTGTTATTAGTTTTTCACTTTATGATGTAATGTAAGACTTATGAATGTATCTAGTGTTTCCAAGGCTACTAAACTAATCGGTCTTTCGATACTTGATCTTTTGTGATCATGCCAATGTTACGAAGTAATGCACCGACTCTGGGTAGCTGGGGTCGGGGCATTACAGTTGGTATCAGAGGCAGTTTAGTACTAACCTTGGAAGCTAGATGTAGATAAACTCTGATTAGAGCACGTAGACCTAAGATGAACTTTGAGGATTAGTATAGAAGAACTTCCTAAAATTTTGGTATTGTAGAGATTTTGTGAGTTTTTCGAGCAATACATCCCTGTCTGGATACGAGCAGGTAGAGGCGGCTCTGGAACAGATGTTCCTAGGGATAAAACCCGAAAACACCGCTTTGAGCTAGACTCGAACGGGAACTGGTGCACGACAACGGGCCTTGCTGCACTCTTGGTTACGACACTCCCGGGGGATATGCTTAGGATAACTCTCATTTTCTTTACAAATCATTATGAAGGGTTTATGAGTATATACTTCCTCAAAGAAAACATTTTTATGATTATGGATTATATCCATAAATAGTTCAATTTATGTTAAGTGTTTTATAAGTATGGGATTATGTATTTTGATTCATAAACTGATCTAGTTTATGCCATTGTTTAGAAATGGCGCCCAGTGGAAGAAATGAAAACCATATCAATGCACGCACTCCATGTAGGCATTGCCCTCCTACTCAAGATAATTATAGTGGGGCTGGTGATGCAACTGGTGCCGATCAACTTATCACCATACTGGGACAACTTACTCAGGTTATGAATAATAACCTTACCCATATGGAGCACCCTGATCCACAGCGTGGAGGATCAATGTTAGATCGATTCATGAGGCAAGAACCACCAACGTTCAATGGGAGTACAAATCCCTTAGTAGCCGAGCAATGGATAAATTCCTTAGAGAAAATATTCCATGCCTTGGGGAGTATTGAAAGGGATAAAGTTGTCATGGCAGTTTACCGCCTCACTGGAGATGCCGATTAATGGTGGTCACTAATTCAAAACACAAAGGAAGATGATGACGTATCGAATATGGAATGGAGGGATTTCAAAGAGATTTTCTTAGAAAAATACTTTCCTCGTGACCATCGAGCAGATATGGAAAGGCAATTTCTGAGTCTGAGGCAGAAGGAGGATGAGAATGTCACAAAGTATGAGGCCAACTTTACAAGGTTAGCAAGGCATGCTGCCGATTATATACGTAACCCAAGGAGTAAGATTGATCGTTTCTTTGATGGGTTAAAACCATTTCTCCGTTGAGCTTTAGTATCACAATCCTTCTCATCATACAAAGATATTGTCTCCTGTGCTATCAAGACGGAAAAGGAATTCTCTAAGTCGTATGACAACAAAGTAAATAAAGAGAAGAAGAGAACGGTGGAACAAGAGACAGATAAAGGGAAAAAGGGAAAGAAGGATTTTCCATTATGTGATAATTGTGGGAAGAATCACCCTGGTACTTGCCTAAAAGGAATGGGAGTTTGTTATAAATGTGGAGAAAAGGGTCACGAGGCTCGTGATTGCAAGGGAAAGAAAGAGGCTGTCAAAGTTGAATGCTACAATTATAGGGAAACAGGGCATTATGCAAATGAATGTCCTAAGCGTCAAGGAAACTTTCCTCAGAAAAGGCCAAGGGATCAAGGCCAATCTTATGCTGTGACTACAGTTGAAGCGGAATAATTAATGTATTGGTGCTTTTGGACTCAAGGATTATATTCTGGTTATAAGAATAATGTGATATATATATATATGGATTGTACTGCAGTACTTGTTGATTTCAGTAAGGTTTTAATATGATTAAGGTAATCATATTTTTAGTATGTGAAAATAAGAGAAACTTTTCTTTGTTTGGGGAATCTGATGTTACAATTGATTTTGGAATTTAGAGACCTTTTAGAGAAAGTCTGGACGGAGGTATTTTGGATAACTATTAAGGTTGGAATGGATTAAGTTTAACCATGGATAGTATTGTTTAAAATTAAAGAATTTCTGAAGATTATTTTTGGAATATTATAATACTATAGTTTTAGGAAAAAGACAACCTGCAGGGTGGGGAATAACCCGTCGCGTCGGAAAAAGCTGCAGGAATCGAACCCACAACCATAGTGCGACAAGCCTTTATTTCCTACCACTAGCCTACAGGAAGTCCCTCGTTATTACAAAATAGTTTTACTAATCTAAATGGTATGTGTTAACATTTTGAACCTTATACAATTAGGATAAATAGAATATTTTTGAGTTCCGTTACCATTTGGAGTAAAATTTTGGTTTGTGGTAAAAATTTATTAACGAATGAAAGTATACATAACAAGTATGTATATTCCCTTACGTTCTTAGTAAATCTCCTAAATAAATTCCTCAACATTATAAAAGTTAACTTAAAACAAAAATGTTGTCGGTTAACTTTTCCAACTGGGGATTCAATGACCGTTTAACCAATCACAAGTTTGTGATTTTCTTGTGGTTAAACTTTCTCCTAATCCTGTTTTCTATAACTCTCCATCAGACCTTGATGGTTTGTTTCTCCTCCATATCCATATTTTCATATAATCCTAGAATGGGCTATATCGGGTGACCTTTGTACTTATCTTGCTTTCTTTTAATGTTATATATTTATTAACCTTATTTCCGATGTGGGTTTTCCTCAAAGGTATTTTCTCTTTTCAACCTTTTATTTTCAAAGAAAAATTTTAAATTGCGAGGACGCAATTTATTGAAGGAGGGGAGAATGTAACACCCCTATCTTCCACGATACGCTTCTTATTCAATAATGCAATAGCTTGCATTGTACGCAACTTCGAGTGCTAAAACACCGCGACTAATCAAAGTAGCCGTTATGAATAGTAATAACCACTTTTTAAAATTATAGAAATTTTATATTTCAAAATGGACTTCATTTTTGGATTCGGAATATCAAAATTAGCCTATGTTGAATTTTTGGTATTTTTCTGAGAACTTCTAATTTTTTATGAATAGTGAAAAATACTTTAAAACAACTTTTTTAATCAAAATAATTTATTGTGATAAATTATACTATTTAGTGGTTTTAAGGTATAATTAGAATATATTTTTACCATTTTATCCAATGGTGGTCATTAGAATTAATTTAACATTGAAATTGGACATAAACAATTGCCAATCTTTTGATATAAATTGTTTCTTAAAAATACGCTATTTGTCGTAACAGCGGGAATTAATTATAAAATTAATTAATTCAACTTATATGTTTGGAATTTTTTAAAATAGACATCATTTTTGAATTCGGAATATCAATTATAGCTTAGGGTGAAATTTTGGCCTTGTTCTGAAAAACTTCAATTTTTGATGAATAGTGAAACCACTAAGTGGTAGTTAAATAACTGATTTTTCGTTTAAATGAAATATTACCACTTCTGTGATTTTATTTTCAAAAAATCTGACATACATGGTTTTCATTAAGAAGTAAAATGTGGTTCAATGAGATTAAAATAATTTTTTGGTGAATAGTAACTTTTAAGTTCTTAATCGCGATTAGAGGTAATTAGTGTAGTTTAAGGTACAAATAATGTTTTAACAATATGAGATGAGCATGACACTTGTCCTACTCCTATTGGATGAGTCATGGCCGACCAAGACAACCCACGGGTCAACTTGGGGACCCCATGGAGCCACTTTAGTTGGAAAATGACATTAATATATATTTATTTAATGTTAAAATTAAATTGACACAAACATGAGTTGTTTTACTAAAACAATTTTTAAGTGGGGTTACACAAGTACAAATTTTGATTATAAATATTCATTAAAAAGATAAAAAGATTTCCTACATCATAGTAATTTTTTTATAATTTTTAGACATTAAATAAATTAAATTATTTATGACATCATGATGATGCAACGATGACCTCATTATTTAACGATTTAAATAAAATAAGAAGATAATGCAAAATCCAAGGCTTACACTTGTCCAAAGCCTATTGGATGAAGATATTTAGAACCCTTATCACCTTAGCCACGAATTATATAAGTGTGGGACCTTTAGAATCCGAAAAGCATTTTATAATAATGTAACATTTCAATCTTTCCAAAAGAGCCCCTCCTCTCCACTTATAAAAGGCCCCCACCTCTCCCACCTTATTCACACCTTCAAGCCATTTTTCTCGGCAAAACTCTGCCCAAATACTCTCCCAACTTCCCCCTATTACTCCTAGAAGCCTCACTTTGGGCAGAACTCTTCCCAAGGAAGCCTTTGGCTCAAATCAAAAAGAGTTACCCGATTTTGAGGTAATGTCCTCTCTAATGTTGTTTTGTTTTATTTTTCTTCTCCAACCCCATAAACTCTTTTTATTCATTTATTTTGTAACAAAAACAGTATCCTCAATATACTAGGATGTTTTTATAAGAAGGATTTGAGCTACACTTACACACACCTACATCTAATGGTTAAAGAACATACGGTTTCTGTGGATGGTGAATTTATGCCTCACGGAACGATGATTGTTCAACACTCATATAACACCTTCAAAGGTGGCCATTAAGATGTCACTATTTTTATATATGATATATAATATGTTTATGTTTTACTTATGCTTCTGTATTTCTCATTTATGGCATACTTTATGATTTCCATTATGGGTAAAACGCAATAATTTCATTTTAGGAAGTGCGGACTACCGCCCCCTCAAAGTGATTTGAATCGTTAATGCCATATGTGGGATGTATAAAGGATGGATTAAATGGTATTATACACTATATTATACTGTAATTATATTATAAATTTATATAATTATGATTTCATTCCATTAAATACGAAATAGAAATGAAAGTAGCGTTCATGCGTACGTACGACTTACCGTCTCCATGAACGGTGCATTTCATTTCTTACCTCTAAATGTTACGTGAAATTATGAATGAATGTATATACTGTATATATATGATATATATGATATCTAAATCATGAATATAATTCTGGATATAATGGATATTTCACCACATAAACAACTTGTAATTATAAGAAGTTTATTGTTGACTCAAGTACCAAAGATCGACAAAATGACCGTTATTAACTTAAATAATTACATAATGTTCATAACATGGTAATAAGTGATATAAATGGAATAATGAACATGAAAAAGGTTCTTAAGTAAATAGAAATTAACTCTAGTTTATTATTCAGGAGGTTAAAGAACGGTCGAGTCAGGACAGGACGCAAGGTAAGGGAATTTCTTAACCCAACTTCCATTCTTTGGGTTAATCTCCTACTTTCAAATTATGTCATGATATTATTATTTCCTATTTTTTATTTTGACTTTCTTTATGTGTAATTATAGTGAATACACATAATAGAGCTACTTTATTTAAAAAAATGATCTTTGTAAGGGTTTACTTCACAACCTCTTCATTATCCAAGGTTGTTTATACATAATTATCTACTGGGACCTCGTTATCATCAAAATCCATGTTTCTTAAAAATGTCTTTCAAAACATTTTTACTATTAAATGGAAAATGGGTTAAAGTCATTTATACCCTTATATGTTTTTGAAAGGAATATTACCGTCGTTTTCCAAACAATGTACTTTTTGACCTTTTTGACAAATATAAGGTAAGAATGTTTTTTTACTTATACGACGGGTGTGACTATTTTCCGCCATTATAACTTCGTCGAAGCTTCCCTAACAAGCTTATAAGAATATCTTCAAAGTAAATGTATTATTTTATAATTATGGGGCTTTTAAATGATTTCAAAAAGGAGAGATATTTCTCTCAAATAGCTTTGATTTCATCTATGTCAACATCCTTTGATGGGTTTTAAGTTTAATTGAAATTGATTTGTGATACAAAACTTCCATTGAACATTTTGTGAAATATTTGATTGTGGATGTGTTATTTTTATACCATCCATAGTTTATGGAGAAATTGTTGACATTTTGTATGCTAGTTTTAATACGAATATTTATGCTATGTTTAAACCTATTCATATGAGGAATGTATTGGACTTAATATGTGACGGGTGGAGCCCGCTATAGCTCCTCGATGCATCGGTAGGTCTCATGAGACAACTAGACGTGGAATTGGCCGAGGCCCTTTCCCAATTTGATTTATGGTTTTGGCCGAGGCCTTAATCATTTTAGACGTCTTGGCCGAGGCCTTGACAAAATGTTTCAGAATGTCCGGCATTATACATTCCCTCATTATGAAAGTGGTTATTGTTATTGCATGTGGTTATTCGTCTAGTAGAATATCCATGTGAGTAAGTAATGGCATTATTTTATTTTACTTTTTCCATATTATGCTGAAGTTCAAGTTCAATAAGGCTTTTGTTTTAGTTATACATTGCCTTAAATGTTTATGTTTATTTATGAAGGCTTCCACTATATTGTTATCCTTACTGAGCATCTGAGCTCACCCCTTTCAATGTTTTAATATTTTCCAGGATGTGAAGAAGTATTTTATGAATGACCTGCAGGGATAGTCAGAAGAGGATATGAGTGTGGACTATGAAGACTTTGTTATTAGTTTTTCACTTTATGATGTAATGTAAGACTTATGAATGTATCTAGTGTTTCCAAGGCTACTAAACTAATCGGTCTTTCGAGACTTGATCTTTTGTGATCATGCCAATGTTACGAAGTAATGCACCGACTCTGGGTAGCTGGGGTCGGGGCGTTACAGTTGGTATCAGAGGCAGTTTAGTACTAACCTTGGAAGCTAGATGTAGATAAACTCTGATTAGAGCACGTAGACCTAAGATGAACTTTGAGGATTAGTATAGAAGAACTTCCTAAAATTTTGGTATTGTAGAGATTTTGTGAGTTTTTCGAGCAATACATCCCTGTCTGGATACGAGCAGGTAGAGGCGGCTCTGGCACAGATGTTCCTAGGGATAAAACCCGAAAACACCGCTTTGAGCTAGACTCGAACGGGAACTGGTGCACGACAACGGGCCTTGCTGCACTCTTGGTTACGACACTCCCGGGGGATATGCTTAGGATAACTCTCATTTTCTTTACAAATCATTATGAAGGGTTTATGAGTATATACTTCCTCAAAGAAAACATTTTTATGATTATGGATTATATCCATAAATAGTTCAATTTATGTTAAGTGTTTTATAAGTATGGGATTATGTATTTTGATTCATAAACTGATCTAGTTTATGCCATTGTTTAGAAATGGCGCCCAGTGGAAGAAATGGAAACCGTATCAATGCACGCACTCCATGTAGGGATTGCCCTCCTACTCAAGATAATTATAGTGGGGATGGTGATGCAACTGGTGCCGATCAACTTATCACCATACTGGGACAACTTACTCAGGTTATGAATAATAACCTTACCCATATGGAGCACCCTGATCCACTGCGTGGAGGATCAATGTTAGATCGATTCATGAGGCAACAACCACCAAAATTCAATGGGAGTAAAAATCCCTTAGTAGACGAGCAATGGATAAATTCCTTAGAGAAAATATTCCATGCCTTGGGGAGTAGTGAAAGGGATAAAGTTGTCATGGCAGTTTACCGCCTCACTGGAGATGCCGATCAATGGTGGTAACTAATTCAAAACACAAAGGAAGATGATGACGTATCGAATATGTAATGGAGGGAGTTCAAAGAGATTTTCTTAGAAGAATACTTTCCTCGTGACCATCGAGCAGATATGGAAAGGCAATTTCTGAGTCTGAGGCAGAAGGAGGATGAGAATGTCGCAAAGTATGAGGCCAACTTTACAAGGTTAGCAAGGCATGTTGCCGATTATATACGTAACCCAAGGAGTAAGATTGATCGTTTCTTTGATGGGTTAAAACCATTTCTCCGTCGAGCTTTAGTATTACAATCCTTCTCATCATACGAAGATATTTTCTCCTGTGCTATCAAGACGGAAAAGGAATTCTCTAAGTCGTATGACAACAAAGTAAAGAAAGAGAAGAAGAGAACGGTGGAACAAGAGACAGATAAAGGGAAAAAGGGAAAGAAGGATTTTCCATTATGTGATAATTGTGGGAAGAATCACCCTGGTACTTGCCTAAAAGGAATGGGAGTTTGTTATAAATGTGGAGAAAAGGGTCACCAGGCTCGTGATTGCAAGGGAAAGAAAGAGGATGTCAATGTTGAATGCTACAATTGTAGGGAAACAGGGCATTATGCAAATGAATGTCCTAAGCGTCAAGGAAACTTTCCTCAGAAAAGGCCAAGGGATCAAGGCCAATCTTATGCTGTGACTACAGTTGAAGCGGAATAATTAATGTATTGGTGCTTTTGGACTCAAGGATTATATTCTGGTTATAAGAATAATGTGATATATATATATATGGATTGTACTGCAGTACTTGTTGATTTCAGTAAGGTTTTAATATGATTAAGGTAATCATATTTTTAGTATGTGACAATAAGAGAAACTTTTCTTTGTTTGGGGAATCTGATGTTACAATTGATTTTGGAATTTAGAGACCTTTTAGAGAAAGTATGGACGAAGGTATTTTGGATAACTATTAAGGTTGGAATGGATTAAGTTTAACCATGGATAGTATTGTTTAAAATTAAAGAATTTCTGAAGATTATTTTTGGAATATTATAATACTATAGTTTTAGGAAAAGGACAACCTGCAGGGTGGGGAATAACCCGTCGCGTCGGACAAAGCTGCAGGAATCGAACCCACAACCATAGTGCGACAAGCCTTTATTTCCTACCACTAGCCTACAGGAAGTCCCTGGTTATTACAAAATAGTTTTACTAATCTAAATGGTATGTGTTAACATTTTGAACCTTATACAATTAGGATAAATAGAATATTTTTGAGTTCCGTTACCATTTGGAGTAAAATTTGGGTTTGTGGTAAAAATTTATTAACGAATGAAAGTATACATAACAAGTATGTATATTCCCTTACGTTCTTAGTAAATCTCCTAAATAAATTCCTCAACATTATAAAAGGTAACTTAAAACAAAAATGTTGTCGGTTAACTTTTCCAACTGGGGATTCAATGACCGTTTAACCAATCACAAGTTTGTGATTTTCTTGTGGTTAAACTTTCTCCTAATCCTGTTTTCTATAACTCTCCATCAGACCTTGATGGTTTGTTTCTCCTCCATATCCATATTTTCATAGAATCCTAGAATGGGCTATATCGGGTGACCTTTGTACTTATCTTGCTTTCTTTTAATGTTATATATTTATTAACCTTATTTTCGATGTGGGTTTTCCTCAAAGGTATTTTCTCTTTTCAACCTTTTATTTTCAAAGAAAAATTTCAAATTTCGAGGACGCAATTTATTGAAGGAGGGGAGAATGTAACACCCCGAGCTTCCACGATACGCTTCTCATTCAATAATGCAATAGCTTGCATTGTACGCAACTTCGAGTGCTAAAACACCGCGACTAATCAAAGTAGCCGTTATGAATAGTAATAACCACTTTTTAAAATTATAGAAATTTTATATTTCAAAATGGACTTCATTTTTGGATTCGGAATATCGAAATTAGCCTATGTTGAATTTTTGGTATTTTTCTGAGAACTTCTAATTTTTTATGAATAGTGAAAAATACTTTAAAACAACTTTTTTAATCAAAATAATTTATTGTGATAAATTATACTATTTAGTGGTTTTAAGGTATAATTAGAATATATTTTTACCATTTTATCCAATGGTGGTCATTAGAATTAATTTAACATTGAAATTGGACATAAACAGTTGCCAATCTTTTGATATAAATTGTTTCTTAAAAACACGCTATTTGTCGTAACAGCGGGAATTAATTATAAAATTAATTAATTCAACTTATATGTTTGGAATTTTTTAAAATAGACATCATTTTTGAATTCGGAATATCAATTATAGCTTAGGGTGAAATTTTGGCCTTGTTCTGAAAAACTTCAATTTTTGATAAATAGGGAAACCACTAAGTGGTAGTTAAATAACTAATTTTTCATTTAAATGAAATATTACCACTTCTATGATTTGATTTTCAAAAATCCGACATAAATGGTTTTCATTAAGAAGTAAAATGTGGTTCAATGAGATTAAAATAATTTTTTTTGTGAATAGTAACTTTTAAGTTCTTAATCGCGATTAGAGGTAATTAGTGTAGTTTAAGGTACAAATAATGTTTTAATAATATGAGATGAGCATGACACTTGTCATACTCCTATTGGATGAGTCATGGCCGACCAAGACAACCCATGGGTCAACTTGGGGACCCCATGGAGACACTTTAGTTGGAAAATGACATTAATATATATTTATTTAATGTTAAAATTAAATTGACACAAACATGAGTTGTTTTACTAAAACAGTTTTTAAGTGGGGTTACACAAGTCCAAATTTTGATTATAAATATTCATTAAAAATATAAAAAGATTTCCTACATCATAGTAATTTTTTTATAATTTTTAGACATTAAATAAATTAAATTATTTATGACATCATGATGATGCAGCGATGACCTCATTATTTAACGATTTAAATAAAATAAGAAGATAATGCAAACTACAAGGCTTACACTTGTCCAAAGCCTATTGGATGAAGAGATTTAGAACCCTTATCACCTTAGCCACGAATTATATAAGTGTGGGACCTTTAGAATCCGAAAATCATTTTATAATAATGTAACATTTCAATCTTTCCAAAAGAGCCCCTCCTCTCCACTTATAAAAGGCCCCCACCTCTCCCACCTTATTCACACCTTCAAGCCATTTGGCTCGGCCAACCTCTGCCCAAATACTCTCCCAACTTCCCCCTCTTACTCCTAGAAGCCTCACTTTGGGCAGAACTATTCCCAAGGAATCCTTTGGCTCAAATCAAAAAGAGTTACCTGATTTTGAGGTAATGTCCTCTCTAATGTTGTTTTGTTTTATTTTTCTTCTCCAACCCCATAAACTCTTTTTATTCATTTCTTTTGTAACAATACCAGTATCCTCAATATACTAGGATGTTTTTATAAGAATTATTAGAGCTACACTTACACACACCTACATCTAATGGTTAAAGAACATACGGTTTTTGTGGATGGCGAATTTCTGCCTCACGGAACGATGATTGTTCAACACTCATATAACACCTTCAAAGGTGGCCATTAAGATGTCACTATTTTTATATATGATATATAATATGTTTATGTTTTACTTATGCTTCTGTATTTCTCATTTATGGCATACTTTATGATTTCCATTATGGGTAAAACGCGATAATTTCATTTTAGGAAGTGCGGACTACCGCCCCCTCAAAGTGATTTGAATCGTTAATGCCATATGTGGGATGTATAAAGGATGGATTAAATGGTATTATACACTATATTATACTTTAATTATATTATAAATTTATATCATTATGATTTCATTCCATTAAATATGAAATAGAAATGAAAGTAGCGTTCATGCGTACGTACGGCTTACCGTCTCCATGAACGGTGCATTTCATTTCTTACCTCTAAATGTTATGTGAAATTATGAATGAATGTATATACTGTATATATATGATATATATGATATCTACATCATGAATATAATTCTGGATATAATGGATATTTCACCACATAAACAACTTGTAATTATAAGAAGTTTATTGTTGACTCAAGTACCAAAGATCGACAAAATGACCGTTATTAACTTAAATAATTACATAATGTTCATAACATGGTAATAAGTGATATAAATGGAATAATGAACATGAAAAAGGTTCTTAAGTAAATAGAAATTAACTCTAGTTTATTATTCAGGAGGTTAAAGAATGGTCGAGTCAGGACAGGACGCAAGGTAAAGGAATTTCTTAACCCAACTTCCATTCTTTGGGTTAATCTCCTACTTTCAAATTATGTCATGATATTATTATTTCCTATTTTGTATTTTGACTTTCTTTATGTGTAATTATAGTGAATACACATAATAGAGCTACTTTATTTAAAAAAAATGATCTTTGTAAGGGTTTACTTCACAACCTCTTCATTATCCAAGGTTGTTTATACATAATTATCTACTGGGACCTCGTTATCATCCAAATCCATGTTTCTTAAAAATGTATTTCAAAACATTTTTACTATTAAATGGAAAATGGGTTAAAGTCATTTATACCCTTATACGTTTTTGAAAGGAATCTTACCGTCGTTTTCCAAACAATGTACTTTTTGACCTTTTTGACAAATATAAGGTAAGAATGTTTTTTTACTTATACGACGGGTGTGACTATTTTCCGCCATTATAACTTCGTCGAAGCTTCCCTAACAAGCTTATAAGAATATCTTCAAAGTAAATGTATTATTTTATAATTATGGGGCTTTTAAATGATTTCAAAAAGGAGAGATATTTCTCTCAAATAGCTTTGATTTCATCTATGTCAACATCCTTTGATGGGTTTTAAGTTTAATTGAAATTGATTTGTGATACAAAACTTCCATTGAACATTTTGTGAAATATTTGATTGTGGATGTGTTATTTTTATACCATCCATAGTTTATGGAGAAATTGTTGACATTTCGTATGCTAGTTTTAATACGAATATTTATGCTATGTTTAAACCTATTCATATGAGGAATGTATTGGACTTAATATGTGACGGGTGGAGCCCGCTATAGCTCCTCGATGCATCGATAGGTCTCATGAGACAACTAGACGTGGAATTGGCCGAGGCCCTTTCCCAATTTGATTTATGGTTTTGGCCGAGGCCTTAATCATTTTAGACGTCTTGGCCGAGGCCTTGACAAAATGTTTCAGAATGTCCGACATTATACATTCCCTCATTATGAAAGTGGTTATTGTTATTGCATGTGGTTATTCGTCTAGTAGAATATCCATGTGAGTAAGTAATGGCATTATTTTATTTTACTTTTGCCATATTATGCTGAAGTTCAAGTTCAATAAGGCTTTTGTTTTAGTTATACATTGCCTTAAATGTTTATGTTTATTTATGAAGGCTTCCACTATATTGTTATCCTTACTGAGCATCTGAGCTCACCCCTTTCAATGTTTTAATATTTTCCAGGATGTGAAGAAGTATTTTATGAATGACCTGCAGGGATAGTCAGAAGAGGATATGAGTGTGGACTATGAAGACTTTGTTATTAGTTTTTCAATTTATGATGTAATGTAAGAATTATGAATGTATCTAGTGTTTCCAAGGCTACTAAACTAATCGGTCTTTCGAGACTTGATCTTTTGTGATCATGCCAATGTTACGAAGTAATGCACCAACTCTGGGTAGCTGGGGTCGGGGCGTTACAATCTAAGGAAGCTTTCTGGATTTTAAACTTTGTCCGCAAGCTTGATGTGGTGCCAAGAATTAAAGATCCTATCACATTTTATTGTGATAATACTACAGTAGTGGCTCTTGAAAAATAACCATGGTCATATACACAAACAAAACACATTCTATGAAAGTATCACCTATTGAGGGATTTCTATTAAAGGGGTGAAGTTGCAGTGAGCAGAGTGTCCACAGAAGAGAACGTGGCAGACCCCATGACTAAAGGCCTATCTTAGTAAAAGCATGAATATCATGTGAGAGATAATAGTTTAAAGGTTGTTAGTAGTTGGGTCTAGTCTAAGTGGGAGTCTGTTGGAGTTGGTGGCCTAGAACCAAATACTTTTTAATTTATTCATTAATAAATACCTTATTAGATCTTGATTGTTCTTATACGTGACAATGCATGTGATAATTTCCAAAGGATAGCTGTTTCATTAAAGGTTCATAGTGGATCCCTACTATGATGAGAATCCAAAAGTTCAATAACACTATTCTTGAGTATATGTTCTATGGCTGGATGATGTTATTTGAGGGACACAAATAATACATGACATTAGGGGTGAGGACTCATAAAGCTTTGAGGCACCTTATAATGGTGTGCGCCCTTGGTAATATCTAGGAGAATATTATAAGAACAAGACCCGCTAGTAGAAAATCCATATTTTATCGTGTCATTGGATGTTCCTATCTGCGGATGTGTGTATTGTTCCTTATACTTTAAGATTATTATTAATGGGTATTACAACTTGAGCACTTAGATGTATTGAAGAAAACTATGATGACACACTGTTCGTAGTGAGGTAGGATATGTTGGGTGTGTCATGAGTAATATTGCATTAATAGATAATGAAAGAAAATATTTGTCCATTCTCTTCCATAATGGAAGTAGATATCTCAGGCTCTTTTATGGAATTGATATAGCCTAAATAAATCCATGGCCATGGTAAGGAATGGGAAAGTTCAATTCCAGAAAGTCAAATAAAGAATAATCGAGCACGTGGGTTGATGGCACTAGCATGCAACCCACTTGATTCAAGATATCGAGACAAAAGAATTACATTACACGATAAGTGTTCATAGTAGGTGACACATAATTGCGGTGTTAAGTTCTTTCTCTATGGGTGCCTTGGTGTGTTTCTAGATGATAACCTTGGACTTTAGGAAGTCTCCACCTAGTTCCACTAAGAAAGAGGCCTAGAGGGTCACACACTAAGTGTGTCCAAGTATCTCAGTTAAATATTAAGTTAACAAGTTGAATAAAGATTATTTATGATTTTGGTTTAATAATTATTCAAGGATACCTGATTGCATTTATTTCGACACTAGTTATTCAAGAGAATATATTGTGGGTGAAAAATATATTTATTAGCGAGTAATGTAGTGATATTTATTTGAGAAATATATAGCTATTATTCAAGGTCTAATAAATGTGGTGGAGGAAATAAATAAAATGGAAAAAGAAAAGTACACGCCCTATATATTAAAATATAGGCTGTTTAATTGTTTTAGGGATTTATGAGAAATAATATTATTTATTTAATTAAATAATATTAGGTGTAATTCTCTGTGTGCATGTCAAATAATAATAACAGTCAAGTATTTTTATTATATATGGGGTATTACTAAGAATTAAATGAAATGAATAAATTATTTCAGGTAATTAATTCATTTTATTATTCTAAGTAATTAAATATCAATTATATAATTCTCATTAGCGTAGAAATTTTTGGGTGTGTACAATGGATCTAAAAATATATCATGCCAAGAGAGAATTTCCCCCCCCACCAAGAATGCTCTCAAGTTACAAGATAGATCCTCCTCCACTAGATCAAGGAGAGAACTTTGGAAGAAGCTCTCAGGGCGATCGAAGGTGGACATCGCAAGAGAAGGCTCTTCCATGATAGCACCTGGATATCCCTTCGGCGATGTCAAGAGATATGTGGATAATGTGCGGATCACTGCTAGAGTAATCCTACACTTCAATTCTATGACGCAATGATGAATCACATCGAATCATGACTGAAAACATCGACAGAGAGATAATTCCATCAAGGTAATCCTCATATTTTAATTAAATTAATTATAACTAACATATGATGATCCTCAATATGGTTTCATAACTCCATTTCTTTCATACTTCATTCTATTTTTAAGATCTGGCATTTTATTATCGTGAAGGATCTTGGATTGATCATTGTTAATAGAAAAAATTAAAGTTGGGTACACCCACCAACACACTTCCACTGTGCCCAGAACCTATAAATATCTTTATCAGTTATCCAAAACTTCTAATATACTCTGATTCTTTTGGGGATTGGTTTTCATTTATTTCTTCTTAGTACATGCACAACTCACATTTTATGCATGACAAGGAAGTTATTTTTAGGGACTCCTCAAATGTTTTACTATGTTTGAAAGATATCCAGCTATAGAGAAATTTTGAGAAGCCACTAATTCAGGATACCTTCACACAACTTACCTTTTATACTCCTTAACTTCAGTGGCCATATGAGCCTTTATGATTTCAAAATTTTAGAAAACTAGGTGGTTTGTTTGGTTTATAGGAATCAAATTCTTTCTGATGTATCATAGATTTTCATCTCCCATTACTTTTATATGCCATCCAATAGTTGCAGACATAAGTGTAAATATGACCATTTGAAATGTGTCTGGACAAAAGAAACTAAAGAATTTAATGCTGCCATGGAGACCATGGAATAAAAAAACCACCAACTCGTGTGGTACTGGTGAATGGACATTGGGGAAAATGTCTGAAGGTTTGGAGTGTAATAGAATTTCAAGGGTTCAATTATTTGAAGGAGGAGATAATTTGATACCCCAATCATATTTTATGTGTAATGATAATATTTTAATAGTTTTAATTATTTTAATTTTATTAATTTCTATACTATCCAAAATAATGTTTGAAAAACAAACACAAGAAATATTTTATTCAATAAAACACTGAAACATTACATTTCAACAAGGCCAAAGGACTATAACTAACCTAGAATGCCAACTAGTAGACCAATCAAAATTATTTAAAGAACACCTATAACTACAACCAGACCAATTTGGTAGTGCACATCCTTTGGGCTGGTCACAATGAAAAACATTATGGCTAGAAAAGTGGAAACCATGATGAGTATTAAGGGTATGTAAAGCCCCATATTCATGAGTCATTTTGAATTTGAAATACCCTAAACACCTATTTATAAGGCTTTTGTTATCATAAGTATCCGTTGTGGTCCTTAGGTGACTGTTGGTGTTGTAATGGTCACAAAATCTTATAAACGTTGGGTACTTTTAAGAATTTTGATCATCTAAGATATTTTGAATATTTTAAGCTATTTTAAGTATAAAATAATTTTAAGTGTTCTAAGTATTTGAGTACTTTAAAGTTTCATCTTTGAACTTGTTTTAATTAAAATTATATTTATATTTTTAAAACATAATGTTTTAAAACTTAAAATAAATTTGGAATCAAGACTATAATGTTTTAATATGAAGAGAAGTACATATGTTTACTTCAATGAATTTGAAGTGTGTTTATATTAGAGAAATACACATTTAAATTTAAAGTTATAAATGGTATAGTGTATATATTGGATTGTGTATTTTAATGTACCAAAGTTTAAAATAAAGTTTAAATGATGTTTAGACTAATAAAATTAATGACATTATTGGTTTTAATGTAATTAAAATATTTCAAACTTCATTTATACCTTATGGATATGGTTTTATTTTTGAAAGTTTTAATTTCATTTTTGAAAGTTTGGGTTTGTAATTTTTTTACCACCCATAGGCCAGACCTCTAGCTGGGCCAAAGGAGGCAGCTCTCACTACTCCATTTAGGAGTAGGTGGCCGAGCCTAGACCCCTCAGCCACAACACAAACTAACCCGTGAGTGTGTATGCGCTTCTGTAGGCATTCATGGAGTAACCGAGAAGCACGCCACTGTGCAGGACGACATGATGGTAGGGGTGGGCGTAGAAGCATGCCTGCATAGAATCGGTATGAGGCAATATTGGTGAGGGGATAGGGAATTCTGAGAGATGACCGGGATCTCGAGGCTTAAAAATCCAGCTTCGAATCCCCATCATTTCGATGTGGGACAAGATTTTTTAGCGGAAATTGAATCTCGGTCATCCAATCTCGCCGCACGATATCTGTACTACCTAATATAGTCTTGGGTTCAAACACCACCATCGTGGTATTAAATTCGCATTTCTTTGGACTTTCTGATCACATACATGGTTAATATCAACCCCTCATCCATTTTTAAGTCCCACATCTCGCCAAATCCATCCGATCAATATGAGATTTAATCTCTTCCCTCAATATCTTTTTAAAACCATATAAATTCCATTATCAATCTAATCAAGCCTTACTTGATACAGACCGTTTGATCTTTTTCACATATTATTCTTGTTTCTTCTTCTTCAACGCGTCGTCACTCCTGTGCACCAGTCCGCGTCAACCTCCTCCTCTCTAATATTTCTTCCCCCTCGTGAATTTTTCTCCATCCACGACCTAGTTTTCTTGGCTCCTCTTTCCACAAGTATACATAGGTATTCTGTTTTAATGCTATCCTGATCTATTCCATGCAAGTTTTCCAAAAACATTATTTATATATATATATATATATTAAAATAACCATTTTATTTTGGGTTTATTTCAAGTAAGATGTCGAACTTGTTTTTTTTTCAGTTAATTTTTGCGATTCTTTGTTTATAACTAGTGTATGAATCATTATATATAAAATATATATGTACATAGCCTATATAAACCTTAATTGCACTTGTAATTCTACCGAGGTTTTACTGTTCTCAACCTGTGAACAACCACTTCCCAACCCTCCCTCTCCCTTGAAGCCTGATAGGGATTAATTTTATTCACTTTTATCATGAAAAAATATTACCTTTGTGTATTTACAGATATATATATATATATATATATAGTTTCTTCTCCAAATCCTAAAATGTCTTCTAAATGTGTTTGTCAGTGTTTTTTTAAAGTGCATAACTCATGTAAGGGAGTTATTTTTTGCTTTGACTTCAGCATGAAAACCCCTTTTCTATCTAGTATTTCATTTTCATGGATTATATATATATATATATATATGTATATAGTTTTATATGGCTTCTAGTCCAAACTTGTTTTTGGGGTTTTTTAAATATGATTATTGGTATTAAAACTAGTGTTTCAAAGTGTATAGCCCTTGTAAGGGTTAATCTTAATTTGTGTTGTTTAAACTATATATATATATATGAATATATATACTTATATTATTATATATGAAACAAATCCATTTTGGGTTTTTATGATTTTAATTGATGATGATTTGTTTTTAAATGATGTTCTTAAAACATGTAATATAAGAAATATGTTTATTTCATCTTGTATTAATTTTCAAAACCCTTGTTTACAACTTATATATATATATAGTTATGTATAAATGTATATATATAAGTTTTATTATGTGAAAAATATGAATTGGGTTTTCATAAAACATATTCTTATTTATCAATTATGTTTTTAAAGGGTACAACCATTATAAGGATTTATTAAACCTTGTTTTGGGTTGTGCAAACCCCAAGTATACACCTTGTGTGTATAGGTTTTTGTATAATTCTTAAAACCCACATATTTAAACATATGTATTTGAATTTGGACTTATCAAGTTTTAAATAATGCCAGCTATGTTAGTAAACTATATTATTATTTTCATGCCTAAGCACAAAAATATATGCATACATGTATAAGAACATGTGATTAATTATTTCTTCTTTCATACATGAATACTCCACATGAAATAATAATTTTTCATCCATAAATTTTATTCTAATTTATCATGATAAATTTCTTTAATTATTTAAGTTTTTTAATCTATTTTGAGATAATAATTAACATTGCATGAATTAAATAAGTATCTCAAAGTGAAAACATGTAAACCATGACATGAAAAGGTTTACATTCATAAGGGTTTAATGAAAGAATTATTATTTTATGTGAAGACCCATTATTTTATGTGTACTAGTTCTTACCACATGTGAAAAATTATTTCATTTTATTCCACACATGTCACTGATGCAACCATAACCTAAAACTAACAAATCTAGTCATTTTTAAATTTATTGCATAATCTATTTCAGTTATGAGTATGTATGAAAAATATTATGGATTAATAATGTAAGGATTCAATGTGGTATGGGACACTATGTATATAAGACCATACTTGACATTGGGGAATGTATTGGACTTAAATAATAAAATGGGTGTGCCCAGATTGCGCTCTAATGCATTGGGTAAAGTTGAGTCTCATGAGATGTTATGTGCAACGGTCTTGGCAGTTAGCCTTGGATTGTGCTGGTATGTGAAATGATCTTGGCGGTTAGCCTTGACTCTTACTAAGTCATATTTTATGTACGGTATTGGTGCAAGGCCTTGAAAAAGTATGGAATTATACATTCCCACATTATATATTAGTATATGGCCATCAAAGTGATTATTTGTTAAGAATCTTCTATGATAATGGTGAAGAATTTATATAGAATGATTAAGTATGAAAATGGAAAGTATACAAGGAAAGGGTATCTAAATTTAATGTTACATATATCAATACATCAATTTCATATTAAGTTCTAGGTGAATCATGACATTTTTACATATGGAATTCTATTTTACAGCCTTACATGTCACTTTTAGAATCAGTTTGAACAATTTATGAACTATGCATCATTCTTTAATTTTTGTATATGTATGCACACTCTGATTTATGTTTTACCTACAGTTTTTAACTAAACACATATTATTCTTATTTATGAGGTTTTTATGAAAATATTATCAATTAAACTTTGAAAATTATGATGACGTGGCTCGAGAAGTGATTTTTTCCTCTTAAGAAAATGTTTTGTGATTATTTCAAAGGTTGTTGTTTTTTTAAATGGAAGTTCTTAAAATTGTTTTAAAACCCCTTACTGGTCATTCTCACCCTTCATTTTCTATTTATTTTACTGGTCATAGTATATTTTCCAAGCTTTTATTACTTCAATGTGATGGAAGCTATATGTAGCTTAACTTTGTCATATTTTTAGAAGAAATGTATCAACATCATATGGTTTTCCAGAACCTAAACCAAAATGATCCTTTGTATTGGAACGAGATGTGTAATTTTTGTATGCATGTTTCTATGAAAAAAATTACATACCATGTTTTAGGCAACAAATCCGGGCTTTTGGGGTCAGGGTCATTATAGGTGATACTTTTCCTGTGATGTGATATGACACATGGCGTTAAACTGCCTGACCAGAGGTTTCGAGGAGAACATGCAAATAGATAATGGACCGCCACCATAGTGGTAGTGCTGTGATCAGATATCTCCTAGAAGAGTATGGGTGGTACCCCAGTAGGAAGAGATAGAAGAGGAGTGGGTGGAGCTATGGGATGTGGAAGACTCTATGAGATCCTTACATGACCACCACCAGACATTACATTTTAGGCTTAGGTAGTTGGTGGATGGGGTCGGAGAAAGCTGCAGTCTTATGACCCCACAATGCACAAGATGATCATAGATATGATATATGTTTATTCTACTCTTAATTAAATATTATTTGGCATATTTTCCAGTAATTATTTAATATCAATAATCATGGTGAAATAGTTGGTGTTCCCAATTGAGGAACTATCCCAACAAATTCATCTTGAGGTTCCTTTAAGGAACCCTTATTCTATATCATTTAGCTGCTGGTAGTGCGAGCTATTGGTTGGTAAAGAGAGGTTCACATGATACCTTTTGGTAATCATGATGGAGCCCTATGATTTCATCTTGTGTATGGATTGTTTTTCCATGGTTCAAGCCTAGATTTACTTTCACTCTAGATGAGTCATATTTCTATGTACTGATGGAATGGGATTCTTCTTTTCTGGAGAGAGAGATATCATAGAGAGACAATTGGGTTCTGTAAGAAAGAGGTTATAAACCATCATCCATAAGTTAGAGAGTATATACCTTAGTTCAATAGGCTCTTCAGGCATCTAGATTCTTTTATTCATGGATGATTATATAGATGTCCTCCCTGAGGATGTTCTGAGACTACATCCATGGTGAGATATGAAGTTTTATATTGACTTGAATCCTGGGACCACTCCAATATCTTCTTTGGAATATCATATGGAACTTACTGAGTTTCGAGATCTACAATTATAGTTATAGTACCTTCAAGAGAAGGGGTTAATTAGGCCCAGTGTGTCCCCTTGGTCAGCTCCAATGTCCATGAAAAAGGCCAATGTGAACTTGTAGATTTGCGTGGATTATCGTTTCCTAAAGTGGGAAACGATAAAGAAAAAGTTCCCCTTTCTAAGGATTGGTGACCTATTTGACCAATTACATGGAAATATATGGTTCTAGAAGACCGTTCTCAGGTCCGAGTACCACTAGTTGAGGGTTAGCGAGGTTGATATTCCAAAGTTGTCATTCTGATGTTTCTACGGACACTATGAGTTTCTAATGATGCCCTTTGTTGTGATGAATACACTCAAAATATTTATGGATTCGTTGAACTATGTTTTAAAGACTTAATTGGGAAATTTTTTGGTCATATTAATTGATGAAATACTCATATAATCTTCACTAGAAGAGGAACATGAAAAGCACTTGAGGATGGTTCTAGATTTTCTTCGAGAGCACAGGATTTACAGAAAGATCTCAAAGTGCCAGTTCTGAATTCATGAGGTTAACTTTTTGGGGAATGTCATTTCTAAGCATGGTTTATCCATATACCCAGTGAATATCGATGCAGTTATTTCTTGGAATTCACCTAAGAGTGTTTTATAGGTGTAGAGATTTATTGGGTTTTTAGGGAACTACATGAGGTTTATGGAAGAATTATCTTGAATTACTGACCCTTTGACCACATTGATGTGGAAAGAGAATCCGTTTAATTGGTCTGATATATACCAAAGGGAATTTCGAGAGTTGAGGATAAGGATGATGAGTGATCCAATTTTTATAATACCATAGGAAGGTGTGGAGTTTGTAGTGTATTATGATGAATTAGGAGATGGGATTGAGTACGTGTTGATGAAATGACAAGAATTTATTGCATACAGGTCGAGGCATTTGAGACCCCATGAGAATAACTATGTGACTCATGAAATAGTTATTGTAGTGGTATTCCTTTCACTGATTATGTAGAGTAACTACTTTCTAGGGAGCATTTTGTGGTTTAAGAAGACCATCGGAGTCTCTAGTACATCTTCATGTAGAGATACCTGAACTTTAGATAGTGACACTATTTAGAGTTTTTACAAGACTATTAATCGAATATTGTCTATACTCTAGGGAAGGGAAATGTATCAGCATATTTCCTTAGTTAGTAGTCCCAATGTCCCTTGGTGTAGGAGGTTTCAGAGCAGTTGGACTCCTTACAACTGACCCTAATGGAGGAAGAGGGTATAACTTTTCTTTAGTCGATGGTGTTGAATCCTTCACTTCTTGATCATGTGAGATATTCCCAGTTAGGAGATTTCAAATTTGAGGTATTATATAAACATATATACATATGGGACTCACCATATGGATATTCTAAAGGAGGGAATGACGTTATCCATTTCTAGGGACATATGCTGGTCCCAGTCATGATGCGAGAGGAGGTGATGTGAGAGTTTCACACTTATTACTTAGCTATACATTATAGTGTGGGGAAGATGTAAAGAGATCTTAAGCGGTGGATTTTTATTATGAATGATATGAAACATAGATGAGTTCATCCCTCGATGCCTCAACTTTCGGCTAGTGAAGTTTGAGCACCAAGTTCCGAGAGGTTTTTTATAGGTCCTTAAGATCCTAGAGTGAAAATGAGATGAAATTTACATGGAAATTGTGATAGGGATTCTATGCATAATGAAAAACCATGATACATTCAAGGTGATATTTGACTGACTCACAAATTTGGCACACTTCCTTGCTATTATGGAGTCAAGTTTAGTGGAGAGTTTTGAAAAAATGTATGTATGAGAGATTGTTCGCCTTCATAGGATGATGTCAAATATTGTCTCTGATCGTGATGTGTGGTTTGCATCATGATTATAGAGAGTCCTACAAGAGGAATTATAAATCCAAATGAGGATGAGTCCAAACATTCACCCCCAGACTGATGGGAATACCAAGTACATTATCTAGGTGTTATAGGATTTACTGAGGGATTTCCTATTAGACTTCAGCTGGATATGGGAGGATCACTTGTACTTGGTAGAGTTTGTGTAGAATAATATCTACCACAATACCATCGGAATGGAACCTTTCGAGGCCCTTTATAGAAGACCATGTAGGTCTCCCTTATCCTAGGTAGAGATTGATGATACATATCTTATGGGCCCAAAGATGGTGCAAGTGATGATGGAGAAAGTACAGGTCATCTGTGAGTGGATGAGGATAGCACAGAGTATAGAAAAATCTTATGAATATTGACATATAAGGCCCTTGGAGTTAGAGAAAGGAGACCAAATCTTCATGAGAGTATCCACACAATGAGAATTGTGAAGGTTTAGATAGGGAGGAAAGCTATCCCAGAGGTTCATTAGGCCGTTCAAGATTATGCAGAGGGTTGGAGAGGTTGATTACCACCTTACCCTACCCCTATAGATGGAGTGGGTTCACGACATCTTTCACGAGTCGCAACTGAGGAGATACATGCCTTACCATATGCACGTTATTGATTTGGATGAGTTGGACATCGATTACGGAGAAAACTTTGTAGAGAACCTAGTAGAGATCAAGGATTGATAGGGAAAAAACCTATATAGAGAAACCATTACCTTGGTTCTCGTGTTGTGGTAGCATGAGAACTTGTAGGAGAGTTCCTGGGAGCTGGAGAGCCAGATGCAGGCTCAATATCATGAGTTCTTTGTTTAATTTTTCTTTTTGAGGATAAAAATATTAAAATAGGGAATGATATAGAGACTTATGTTTTTCATTATAAGACTTTGAAAATTTCTATATATATTTATAGAGTATGAATTAAGATGGTGTGCGATTCCAAAGTCCATTATTCTCAAAATTAATTTTATAAAAACATTAAATATATTTTATATTGAGAAAACATAGCTTCTTAATAAAAATTATATAAATATTATATATAAGTTCAGATCATAAATATGAGACCACATTTAAGTCTAAAATTTGGTGTTTTCCCTAGGCACAACATAAAATGGGTTGACACAGGGGTATTCAGAGTACTCTCTCATTGGTGGTACATTCAGTGAAATAATTAATTAATTCATCTTTTTCCTAAATAAATCCTATAATAATACTTCCATAGTGAATTATATAAGGATAGACACATAAAACTTGGGGAATTACAGAGATTCTTCTTCCTCTATTGGAAAATCACCACAAATGATAACAAAATGCTGGATTAGAGAAGATTGGGATACAACAAACACAATGACTTCCTTTGATCATTGGAAAGTGCATTCCTCTATGACTAATGATACAATATCCTGGTAGGACTTGTCAACCTGATGTTTTTTACCTTTTTGATTATAATAATTGAGAAGATTGATCCCTTTTTTCAACCTATTCCAATTGTGGATTGAGCATGCGCCCCTGTATTGAAATATTAATTAATTTATTCAATGTTTTCTATCCTGAGATTCCCATTCTTGATCATTGGAAAAGAAAGATTGGAAACTATCAATTATAATATTTCTCTTGTTTCCCCCTCCTTTTCTTTGCGTTCATCACCGGTTATACTTATCAATTCTTGGTTCAAAATTTACTGGTGGTACTAAGCCCGACCGGACCCCCGAAATCAAAAAAATTTCATGTGAGAGGAGTGGATCAAAAGAACAAGAATAGATCTGGGATCATTATGGGAAAAGGATACTCATTTTAATGATCAGAGATCAATTAATTGATGGTGGAAGGATCAGTGGTGATTGAAACTCATGATGGAACTCCCATGAGTCATCAAGATCCGATTTTTGGAAAACGGTTTCCAAAAACAACAAAACATAGATGGATCCACTATTTTTGTCTGGATATAAGGAAAAAAAAGAAATTTTGGGATCAGATTCAAGGTGAAGAGATCAGATATGAGAAACTGTGAAAAAATTTATTATACTTATTAAGTCATGATAGCTTCTACTATACTGAATCCTTACTAATAATTTGATCTAAACCTTTTTCCCAGTATTCCATAAGTGTACTATGATTGATTTTCGATGATATAATAGAGGGAATAATGATAATTTTGAAAAAAAATTATGTTGTAATTTGTGTATTCAATTGTATTATAAGACTCATGTATGTATCTAGTTTACCAAGACTACTAAATGATTTGGTACTTCAGGTTGTGATTCCTTGTTTATTATACCAATGTAATAAAGCAAAAACTAGCTCTCAGCTACAAGGGACAGGGTTGATATAGTTGGTATCATAGGGTGGTTTAATAGAAATCTTGAAAACTCTATTTATAGAAACATATATTAGATATCATAATCTTATAATATACTTTGAGGATAAGTATAGAAGAACATCATAATGTTTTGGTAATGAAGATATTAGGCGTTTTTACTTGAAATTTATTTATTTTATAGATACTAAAAGAGAACGTGGTTATGAAATAAATGTACCTAGTGGTAATAAATCGGAAATGGGAACATTGAGATTGACTTGATCATCACCTGGTTCATAATAATGGGCTTTAATGTAGACCTAGTTTGACACTATCATGGGATATGGTTAGGATAATTCCCATTTCATTTAAAAACCATTATGAATGATCTTATTATACGATGAAAAGAAATGACATAAGTTAAACCTAAGGTGTATTAGATTGAAAATAAGGAATATCAAAGGAATGGGAAAATGTTTTTTGTTGAAAAAAGGGCATAAGGTAATAAATTTATGTTGAGAAAATAATAGTATGATGGAAGGAAATGAATCACATCCTAGGTATCCATTTATAGTTTGTTGTCTTAAATATAGAGAACTTGAGATTTATCCAAGTTAGTATACCCTTATAAAGGTTAAACCCTAGATCAAGTAAATATCTATGTTGAAATAAAATGGATAAAGTATATATGTATTGTCATTCAAGAAATAAATTTTAGATATAATTTACTAATGGTATTTTGGTTGTAAGAATCATGAAATATCTAAGTATTTTGTTAAAATTTAAAAGATTACATGTCTTCATTAACTTAAGAGTTATGGATACTATCATGGGTTCATGAGTTTAATATTTATCATAAGTTCAAAGTCTTAAACACCTATTTTTATGTTTTATGTGATGGGAGTCTACAAATATTAAGGATATTTTGGGATAAATTTATGGCAAGCATATGTTTTGGTGGAAAATTTATTTGAGGAACAATGCTATTACATTTTATAGACATATGTATAAAGGTATTGATAATCTTTAGGGTTAATATGATCATTAACGACATTATAATAATATTAAAATAAAATTATTAGATTTTCAGAAAAAAGGTTTTATTGAAAACATTAATAAAAAGGTTATTTAATGATTAATTTTATTTCAAGGATGTCCATCACATTTTTTTGAAAATTTTATAGTAATTATATTATTATAGTTTTAGAAAGAGGACAACCCAAATGATGGGTGATAACCCATCTCATCCAGCAAAACCATGGAGATTGAACCCACAACTGAATTACGATAAGAGTTTAATGACACACAATATCCTACATGATTTCCTAGTTAATATATCATTGTTTTTAGTTAAAAAATTTGAAAAATAAATATTAATGACAAATAGACGGTGTTACGTTTTGAGGTTTAGAGTTTAAATTATTATATTGGACAACTTGTGTTAACTATATGTTTTTTTGAAAATAGTTAGATATAGAAATAAAGACTTGTGACTCTTTTATAAATACTATGATCCGTTAAAATAAAATTTTAGTGATTTAGGCATAAAAAACATTCATTTTTGGATATTCATTTCCTTTAGTAAGGAATGAATTGTAAATTGATCTAAGCATAACCAAAGGATGAATTTTTTCTTATAAAATAGAAACATATCAAGTAAGTATATTTTTTTATATTCTTATACGGTAAAATAATTCCTCAACTTAAGAAAAAGTATTGAAACAAAAATTTTATCCTATTACATTCATATGCAGTGAATTTGATGGTATTTTAAATCATTACATATTTATGGTTTTGAGTCCCTTATCTTTCCATTGACCATTCACTTGCTTGCGATAAATGACCTTGATCACTATCTAATTATTTATGATTTTCTTACATGTACATATATTCACATAACACTAATTTTCTCCTATATAGAAACCTAGATATGTGTTATTAAATATGAACTTTTTTACTTCCCTTTATCTCTTATTAAGATTATTTTTTTATTAACTCTTTTTATGATGTGGGTTTTCAAAAATGAATTATCAAATATAAAACCTTTGATTATCGAGATCAGGTTTAAATTGAGTGGAAAATATTTATTCAAGGTGGGGAGAATATAAAACCCCAAAATTATAAAATAAAAATATTTTATTCGATGGTATATGTGACACACAACACCAAGCTTAAAAAACCTATGAAATATATTTATTTAAATTTAATCTCTTTGATATCTTACAAAACACGCAACCCAAAGTCGAAGTGAACTATAATAAAGTATACCAAGATTTTAAATTGAAGGATATGAATAATAATAAATAAATTATGAAAATTTTGTTTATCTAATGAATAGTAATAAAATAATAATCATTTAAAATAAAGAGATTTTTTTTCTAAAAAACAACATTTTATTAATTGACAGTTTATTCACACTGTGCACACATTTTTTTTTAAATTCTAGAAAATTTATTTGTTAAAATAAAATCAGTTTTTGAAATCATAATATCAAAATTATCTTTGGGTTAATTTTTGGTATTTCTCAGAAATATTTCATTTTTCGATGAATAGTGAAAAATACAGAATTTTAATTGAAAAATCTCTTTTTGTTTAAATTATTTATAAAGTTAAATTATATTTTGAATTGGTTTTAAGAGCAAAAATAGTTAAATTATATATCAATTAATCTAATTTAGTTTATTTTAATCATTTTTATATTTAATTTTGATATAAAAACTTTTTAAACTCTTGAACATTTCTCTTTAAAAACCCAGCTTTCTCATCGCATATCCAGGATTAATTTTAAATTAAAACTTTCCAGTACAATGAATTGAATTTGAAAAAATGTATTCCATATTTTTAATTATGATAATTTATATTTTTTAATATGTTAAAATTATTTTTTCTACTTAAATAAATAGTGAAAATATTAAAAATTAATTACCATGGTTAAGGTAAAAGTTTATTTACCAGAGGTTAAACTAAAAAGATAAGCGTTAAAATGAAAAAATACTTGTATAAAATATATTTTATGGATATATTTTGGCCATATAATCTCTAATTCTCTATAATAACTAGTTTTGAAACCTTTTAGAATGTGAAAAATGTTGGTACACATTTTTCTTTCCAAAAATTATAAGCGTTCCACTCACCTCACTTATAAACGACCACCCATCTTCTTTTTATTCACAAAATGAAAAACATTTTGTTCAGAAAATACATTATAAAATTAGTTCCCAAATTTGATAAACTAATCTTATAATCCTAATTTTAGGAATAAATTAACCCTAAGAAGGATTTTGGTGCAAACCTATAGAGTTTACCTGAAGAAGAGGTAACGTTCTTCAATTAGAATTTTTATTTTGTTTCTTCATATAACTCATTCAATTAATATTAAAACATGATGACATAATTTTTTTTATCTATAGTATAATGAATTTTTTTATGTTAAGGTAATGAACTAAAACCATCCCCACACACTTCAAATGGGTTATGAAATCATTATTTATGTGTAGATTAGATGATTGTTTCATGAACAGATGTCATTCGTTTTTCCATTACCACCTTTCACGATTGGGTATGATAGTGAATATAAAGTATATATATGATATTTATAACATAAATATACCTATTGAGTCATTATATCACACACACACACACACACACACATATATATATATATATGTATATTTCTTTCCATCCCATAGGGTATACGATTACGCCACTTGTGTGTTCGATGGACTACCACCTCGTGAAGCGATGTGATTCATATTTCACTAATGATTTACATGGAATGTAATAAGGATAAATTTAATAAATATATATGATATAAATGATATAATGTTGATATTAATGACATATTTAACATTATTTAAAGGCAATATATCATTTTATTTCTCACACTAAAAGATGATATCATCGTTCGTGTATGTGCAGAATACCACCTTCACGTAGTGATGTGACTATATTTTCATCACCAAGACACATGGATGATATATATAAGTATATTTATTATATTATAATAATTATGGAAAGCTAAAATATTTCTTACCTTCTTTCCATAATGATTATTGAAAAATGGAAATGTTACTCATGCTTACGTATAACCTTCTATATCCATGATCGTAACATGCTTCATTTCTCAAAACATATTTCATGATTGGTTTTAAAATTAAAACATATTCATCGATATTGAAATTTTTTCATGATTAATATTCTGTATATTCTGTAACTATATTATATGTACAATAATTAAATCTTTCATAACAAAACAAAATTGGGAAAACAAGACAATTAACACCCAAAACAATGAAAATAATGAAAAATAATTAATGAACGAGTTATAAGATATTAGAAAAGGATCATATATGATATTATAAATATTAATATGGTTATTTTATAAGTTAATAACACGTTTCAAACAATAATATATAATGTTAAAGCATGTTGGATCAAAATTATGCGCGAGGTAAGGGATTCCATCTTAATTTCTTTACATTGAGCCACATTTGTTTGTCATCCTCCGATTTATTTTATATAGTGTATATACTGCCCCTTGAACATGTAATATCATGATTAATTAATTTTTAATGTTATTTTAAGTATCAATTTTAATTATTTCATTAAATGGGATTTGGTTTAAAAGTTATAAAGTGGTAAAGAATTTCATATCTCAATTTATTTTCGTTTAGTTATATTACTTATTCAATGTATTTGATATTATAAGATTATGTGTGAAATGGATTTTTATTATCTTATGTTTTATTTCCAATTATTTTAATTTTATTTAAATTTAATATAGATAATATATTTATTTATTAATTTTCACTTCAATGTTGTGATCATTGTTAAATTTTATATAAGAATCTCATTCTAATTGAGATTTTTTATTATTTAATTTTATTTGAAGGAAATTATTTGACTATTTAATAATAAAACCATTTAATTTTATTATCTTATGTTTATTCATGATATCTTAAAGTAATAGTACCATTTTTCACTCTTTGGTACTTAAAATTTTTGAGAAAATGTTTTTATGAAAACCTGACTCTATTTATCTCTTCGATCAGAAATCCATTTTAGTCCAAAACCATGTTTTCTAAAAATGATTTAAAAAAGGTTTTAACCTTATATAAACAATTTATTAAAGTCAGTTTTACCAATTTTTACTTTTTATAATTTTTTTAAAGGAATATTATTATTTTTTCAAAATAATTCCTGTTTGGATTTTACCAAAAAAGTAAATGAAATATTTATTTTAACATGTATGAAATGAATAATATTTATAACCATCATGACTAATAAAATGTTTTAAAGATTATTTTTTAATTTTAAAAGTTTATTTTCAAATTAAGTTTTTTTTAATTTTTTTGTTATATTTTAGTTCTAAAAGTTTATTTTTAAGGAAATGTATTTTCAAAATGTTTTGTGAACTTTTAGTTTTAAAAAATTTAATTTCAAAATGACAAGGATATTTTCCTCAAGAATGTTTTAAAAAGATATATTTTTTAATATTTCTATTAATAAATGGAAAAAAACCTTTATTCTTACTCTAATTATTATATGTTGTATTGATACCATTCTTATTCTTCCTCCGGATGTTTTATGGTCATTTTGACCAAGGAAAGTACTGAAATTCACTTATTTGGTTAATTTATATAGTCATTAACTCTCCCTTGATTTTTTACCTTTCTATGGAAATGAAATTTCCCTTAAATATCTATATTATTTATCATGTATATATTTATTTATTAAACTATATATTATTTCTACATATATTGTTCTATATTGAATGTTATCTGTTTATCTAGGGAAATATTCATAAATCCATATTTCTTAATGAATATTTATATTTGATGATAAGAAACATTATCCATGAAATAAATAGATAATTAAATATATGAGAATGCTATGGACTTGAAGACATCAGTTGGACCCAATCATAGATATACCCTTTATGCATTAGTAATTTTATGAGGTGAATCCATAAGCTAACAGAAAATTAGTTGGACAAAATAGATTGGTTTATGCCCAATAGTATTAAACCATCTTGAGGATAGATCTTGATCATAGGGGTATCATGTTACCAAGTCATGAAATATAATAATTAATAATTTTATTCATTAAGAATTCAGATATTATTATCCATGATATTTTCAAAATGATATTATCTCTGGATGCATTTCATTCTCAGTTTATTGATTAAATGACATCTATTTTTAGTTATTTACCTTGCCATGTGGGTTATGCCTTATACGATTTTGATATTAATGTTATTGATTAAATGGAATGTGTTTTTAATTATTTTTCCTTCCATATTTATTATTCAATATCTTATTATCCATGATATTTTCTATATGATATTATATCTGCATGCATTTCATTCTTAGATTATTGATTTAATGGAATGTGTGTTCAGATATTTACCTTTAATTTATAATATCTTCTGATGTTCTTTATTCTTACCATGATTTTGATCTCACCCTTATTATTTTTATTTTCTCATGATTCATTGAAGTGTACTATGATTTATTTTCAAGGATATTCTAGAAAAAATAATTATATTCTTGAAAAAAATCATCTTTTAATTTGTGTATTCAAATATAATGTAAGACTCATATATGTTTCTAGTTTACCAAGACTAATAAACAATTCAATCCTTCGGGATTTTATTCCTTGTATCTTATTCCAATTTAATAAATAAGAAACCAACTCTAGGCTACTGGGGTCAGGGTCCCTACACAATGGACATTAAATATTGGCCCATACTAACTATAATGACTGAGATCTATAGTTTTATTGGTTTATTTGGATGTTATCGATAATTTTTCGAAAATTTTTCAGGACTGTCTCATCAAATCATAAAGTTAACTTATAAGGGTTCCCAGTACCTTTGGACATATGAGTGTGAGGAAAATTTTAGTGATTGTAGAAAATTTTATTCAGTGTTCATGTGATTATATTTTCCAATAGTGGAGAAGGGTTAATAATATAAATTGATGTATCCAAGAAGGGATTGGGATGTGTTATTATGTATAATTAAATGGTAATTTATTATAACTCATGATAATTTATAGTTCATGATAAAAATTACCCAACTCATGATTTAGAGTTAGATGTAATAATATTTTAATTAAACATATAGAGGCATTATATTTACAGAGAAATGTGTGATATATATACTAATCATAATAGTTTAAAGTATATATTCATATAGAAGGAGTTGAATATGTTCTAAAGAATATTTCCAGAGATGATTAAATATTATTACAGCTTAATACATTACCACCCTAGGAAAGAGAACAATGTGGCCAATTCTTTGAGTTGAAAGGATCATGCAAGCTTATCCATGATGAGGATCATAAAAGATCCAATATTTATGGATTTTCAAAGTATGGATATGTAATTCTTGATGGAATGGGAGATGTATTATCTTGATCAATTTAATGTTCAACAATCTATCTAATTGAATATTAAATAGGTGTAGAAGGAAGATGTATAGCAATTAAAGAATGTTAGAAATGTTCATAAGTTTAACCTTGATCATGATATAAAGATAAGGTTTAGTAAATATGTATTTGTTAAGTCTATATAATATTTGAATGATTTGTTAGAGAAATATCATAGTTATTCATTATTTAATCACCCTGGAAGCAAGAAGTTGTATATATATTTGAAAGAATATTTCTTGTGGGATAGCATAGAGAGATATATCAAAGAGTTTGTGTCTCGATGTTTGTTATTTCATCAATTTATGAATGAGATACAAAATTCAAAGGGTATGCTATATCCATTACACATACCATAATAGAAATTGGAAAACATCACCATGTATTTTTTCATTGGACTCCCAAAAAAATATAAAGGTAATAATGATAAATGAGTTATAGTTGATCACTTTACAACTTTAGCAGACTTTATAACTATCTAAGAGTATTTATCACTTGATCATATTTCCATGATATGCATTAAGTGGTGAGGTTTATTGGAGTACCAGATTCAATTATATCTGATTTGGATCTATAGTTTATGTCAATGTTCTGGAGAATTATTCAGTAAGATCATAATATGGAGTTGAGTCTCAGTACTGGGTATCATCCTCAAATAGATGGTCAGTCCATGAGAACAATTCAAACCCTATAGGATATGTTGATATATATTTATTTGGATTTTAAAGGTGGTTGGTATGAACACCTTCCTCTATTTTAGTTTTATACAAAAATATCTTTCACATGATTATTCAGATGGATCCTTATGAGGCACTCTATGGAAGGAAGTGTAGAGATTCAATGTCCTGGAATGAAGTTGGAGAAATTAAGCTATTGTTACCTGATATATTTAAAGAAATGATAGAGAAGGTTAGATCCATTTAGAAACACAAAAAGTAAGATTAAAGTTGGTGGAAATGTTATTATGATGATTATCGACATGATTTGGAATTTGAAGTTGGTGAAAAGATGTTTCAAAGAATTTATCCATTGAATAAGGTAATGAGATTTGGAAATAATGTAAAAATAATCCCTAGGTATATCAGTCCCTTTGAAATTCTTGATTTCATTGGGTGGGTTTCATATTAGTTGGTTCTTCCACCAAACCTATCTCAAGTTATAAGGCCCCAGCCTTAAGCATTACTTAATATTGAGTTACTTCAAGAATACATGTTGAGGATATTTTCAGGTTTAGAGTTTTAGAGAATTAGATCATAAAACATGCATTAAATTCCACATTTAAACAAAGTGGTTACATAAAAGATAGTACTCATTTTTCCCATCAACGGAAATATATTTAAAATAAAACATGGATTCTTTCTTAACACTTCCTTGACACTATCATCACATCACATACCTTTCCCTTGACCTGTGAAAATCATTTCAAAAACTTGGGATGAGCATAAAAATCTCAGTAAGGGATATAAAAGTACGAAATGAAAACATTAGTCCATGTATGAAATCATACTTCACTCATAAAACATAATCACTTTAACATACCTCATCAAATCATGAATAAATCATAGAAATCATAAGACATAAAGGTAACTTGAGGCATTCATAACATTCTTACGTAGGGAGTGACCCTCATGGTTACGTTTGGAATACCCATCAAAGTATATTCTCTAAATCTCTTCGAAGAAACCTTAACGTTTAACTCCTTTGTGTTACCCAATGCATTGGAGAGCTATATCAGGCTCACCTGCCCTTAGTTTATCACGGAACCACCTGTCTTCATAACAATGCCTAAGAACCATAACATAATCGTATCACATAAAACATGCATAAAGGAAACATAAAATTTCCACTTTTTAATCTCAAGATATCAATACAACACATTAATACAAAAACAATATGAAAACCATTTTCAATACCAAAATAAAAGGAAAGTAAAACATGGTATTTATTTTTCATTCAAAAAAAGTTATGGCTTGTAGAGGAAGCCGAAATTCAAATAATGGTCATGGGGGCGGAGAAGTCGTTGTCGCTGCATACGTACGACAAAAAAAAACATTCCCTTTTGTCGTTTAGTAAATTCTTCATATAAAAAGTTTCCTTTTGAATAAACGTAAAAGTCAAAGAGGTTTATACACTGTATAAAAGAAAGTTGTGTATAAAACAAAATATGCCTCAATGAAAGGAGATTGAGACGATGTCCCATACAAAGATAATTTTTAAATAAAATAGATATATTATGTGTATTAACTATAAGTACACATAAAGAAAGTACAAATACAAGATAGATCTTAATAATATCATGACATAATTTGAAAGTAGGAGTTTAACCCAAAGAATGGAAATTGGGTTAAGAAGTTCCCTTACCTCATGTCCGACGTGACTCGATTGCTCTTTAATCTCCTGAATAATAAACTAAAGTTAATTTCTACTTGCTTAAGAACCTTTTTCAAGTTTATTATTCCTTTTATATAACTTATTTCCATGTTATAAATGTTATGTAATCATTTAATTTAATAAAGTTTGTTTTGTTGATATTTGGTACTTAAGTCAAAAATGGACTTCTTACAGTTACATGTTGTTTATGTGGTCAAAGTTTCATTATATCCAGAATGATATTCATGATTTGGATATCATATATTTCATATATATCCAGAATATATAGGTATTTATAATAGTACATAACATTTAGAGGTAAGAAATGAAATGCACCGTTCATGGAGACGGTAATCCGTACGTACGCATGAACGCTACTTTCATTTCTATTTCATATTTAATGGAGTGAAATCATAATGATATAAAGGTATATTATAATTACAGTATAAAATCATATATAATAACATTACCTCTATCCTTTATACGTCCCACATATGGCATTAACGAATCAAATCACTTTGAGGGGGCAGTAGTCCGTACTTCCTAAAATGAAAGTATCGTGTTTACCCACAATGGAAACCATAAAGGTATGCCACAAATGAAAAATACAGAAGCATAATTAAAACATAAACATAATATATATCATATATAAATACAGTGACATCTTAATGGCCACCTTTGAAGGTGTTATAAGAGTATTGAACAATCATCGTTTCGTGAGGCAGAAATTCGCCATCCACGAAAACAGTATGTTCTTTAACCATTAGATGTAGGTGTGTGCAAGTTTAGCTCTAATAATTATCATAGAAACATCCTAGTATATTTAATATACTGGTGTTGTTACAAAATAAAGTAATAAAAAGAGTTTAGGGGGATGGAGAAGCAAAATAAAACATAAGAACACAAGAGAAGACACTACCTTTAAATCAGGTAACTCATTTTGATTTGAGCTCAAAGGCTTCCTTGGAAAGACTTCTTCCCAAAGTGAGGCTTATAGGAGTAATAGAGGGATGTGGAGAGACAAAATGGGCAGGGGTTGGCTGAGCCAAAGGCTTGAGAGGTGTGGGTAAGGTGGTAGAGGTGGGGGCCTTTTATAAGAGGAGAGGAGGGTCACTCTTGGAAAGTTATAAAAGGTTACTTTATTATAAAATGATTTTCGGATTTTAAAGGTCCCAAAATTCTATATTTCTAGGATAAGGTGATAAGAGTTCTAAATCCACCCATACAATAGTTTTTTGACAAGTTTAGGTCTTATATTTTACATTATCTTTTCATTTTATTTAAATCGTTAAATAATGAGGTAATCACTGCATCATCATGGTGTCATAAATAATTTAATTTATTTAATGTCTAAAAATTATAAAAAAAATATCAGGATTTAGTAAATATTTTTATCTTTCTAATTAATATTTATAGTAAAAAATATGACTTGTATAACCCCATGTAATTTTTTTTAGTAAAACAACACATGTATGTGACATTTTCATTTTAACATTAAATAAAAAGTTATTAATGTCATTTTCATACCAAAGTGGCTCCATGGGGTCCACAAGTTGACCCATGGATTGTATTGGTCGTCCAAGACACATACAATAAGGGTAGGACATGTGTAAAGGTCATTTCATATTATTAAAACATTTTTTTATCTTAAATTACACTAATTACCTCTAATCGCGATTAAAAACTTAAAATTTACTATTCAACAAAAAATTATTTTAATCCCATTTAACCAAATTTTACTTCTTAATGACAACCATGTATGTTGGATTTTTTAAATTCAAAACATAGAGGTGGTAAAATTTCATTTAAACGAAAAATCAGATTTTTAAGTACCACTTAGTGGTTTCACTATTCATTAAAAATTTAAGTTTTTCAGAAAAATACCAAAACTTCACCCTAAGATATATTTGATATTCCGAATTAAAAAATTATGTCTATTTTAAAAAATTAAAATCATATAAGTTACATTTATTAATTTAATAATTAATTCCCGCTGTCAGAACAAATAGCATGTTTTTATGAAATAATATATATCAAAAGATTGACACTAATTTAAGTTCAATTTCAAAGTGAAATTAATTTCAATGACCACAATTGGATTAAATGGTAAATATATATTCTAATTTCACTTTAAAACCAATTCAAAATATAATATAATCATATAAATAAATTATATTAAAAATAGGTTTTGAATTAAAATACAACATTTTTCACTATTCATTAAAAAATGAACTTTATCAGAAAAATACCAAAAATTTACACAAAGTAAATTTTGATGTCACAATTCTAAAGAATAATTTCATTTGGTCCAATAGAATGTATAAGAGTGACAAAACTATATTTAAAGAGGGTTCACCATCAAAAGGCGATAGTTCGACCTTTTAGTGAATATTAGAGTATCTATGCCTAAAATTGAATTCTTTTCGTATTTTAAGCCCTTATACTTTATTGGATAAATGTAAAAACATTTAACAAACATATATAATCATATTTTAGTTATTTCTATTCATTCTCTCCAATACAATGGCTATGTGTTAACTACCATTTAAAATAATATTATTTTATTACTAGTGTACAACGTAAGATTTCAAAGAAACTCTTTGTTGCATATCGGGTACGCTATCAAACATAGAGACCCCTTTAAAGTAAAATTAATATTTAATTCATAAATATTAATAAAAATGAAAATGTTTTATTCTTTATTTACCTGGGATGTTACACAAGTCCATGATGTGTTCTATGTATCTCTCTTGAGGGAGTTCGTACCTGACCCTTCACATGTGATAAATATAGAGTTCATACCATTGAAGCATGATATTTATTATGAGGAATAATTTATGGTGATTCTTGATTGTATAGATAAAGTTCTAAAAAACAAGACCACTAAATTGGTTAAAGTTTTGGGCAAAACATCCATTTTAATGAACCTACATGGGAACATTAGGATGTAATGATGAAAAAGTATCCTCATTTGTTTGTATGAAAGTGATGGAATTTTGAGGGATAAATTAATTTTAATGGGGGTAGAATGTAACAAACTAATTTTTTGTGAATTTATTTTTATTCAAATAAATTAAGTTTCCTTCATAGCTTACATTACACGCAACTCAAAGTTTTAATGAACCGCGAAAAATATCAACATTATTATTTTAATATGTCCATCATTACATATACATTAAACATGGTATAATGAATAGGAATATCAGAATTTTAAATATTAATTATAATTATTTTATATAAAGAAAAAATATTGATAAAAATCACTTAATTTTTGTTAAATTCTTTATATGTTTCAAAAACACTATTTTCTCAAAAAAATGTTTTTTTAAAATAATAAAATTAAATTTTTAAAATTTTAAAAAATTAATTTGAAAAAAAATTCATTTTTAAATCATAATTTCAAAATTATCACAGGTTTAATTTTTGGCATTGTTCTAAAAAGATTAAATTTTTAATGAATTGTGAAAAATAATAATTTATATTGAAAATGAATTTTTATTTAAAGAATTTATAAGGTTTATTTTTATTTTAAAATGGGTTTAAAAGTAAAATTAGTTAAATTATATATCAATTAATCCAATTTAGGCCATTGGAATAATTTTCTTATTTATTTTTGATATAAAAACTTTTTAAAGTTTTGAATATTTTTGATTTGAAAAAATCGTTTCCTCATCGCACCTGAAGGTTAATATTAAACTAAAAATTTCCACTTTCAAGAATGTAATTTGGAAAAATGGATTCAATATTTAGAATAATCATAAAATATATGATCTAATAAGGTTAATGTAATTACCGAAATAATCTCATTGGCTTGAGAATAAACTGAATCATTACTAGGCCTTAAGCGACATCCTTAAGACACCAAAGGCTAGAAATAAATGCCAAAGGGTTTCATATGCATGTGGGGGGATAATTTACCCTTGAAAAACTAAAATGATTATCCCAAAAATCCATAACCAAACAACTCAATGCACGATTCCTGGATGAATTAAAGACAACCCAACCACTTCATTTATATCAAAACCATACCAAAGTGTACTACAATAAAAGATAAATCTACTTTCAAAGTAAAAAACGGAAAAAAACTAATAAACTCAAAGATGAAAATGAGACTCTGTGATCTACAAGATACATGATCTAATCACCAAACAATAAAAGTATGATGAGGTGGTGCCAAATACATGTGATATTTTACATTTTCCCATGTCCCGGAAGACAGCATCTGAAAAAGAACCAGAGTGATAAAGAAGGGTTGATTATAAAAATTAGTAGGATTTTCTCCAGTGACTTCCCTACTCATTAAACTATTTTAGAAAAGTTAGAAACATTTATATAAAATAGTTTATATACAATAATTTCCGAAAATATTTTATATCAAAATATAAACAAGTTTCAAAACCATTTATAACAAAATGTAAATAAGTGTTATGTTAACCCATTTTACAACAAGTAATAATTTTAGAAAAACCACCAAACAAATATTTAAAACCATTTATAAATATCATTTGGGCACAAACATTCCATTCCACTTCCTTACACACCCAACCATGCATGCAACCTAAAACTCCTTATACTCGCGAGAAGTGAGTTATCTTTCCACTAAGCCTTCAATTAGTGGACCAATTTAATGGGGGTACTTCACGCCCATATTCATCCCAAAATTTTCATGGGGGTACTTAACAACCTTATCTATACCAATGCATATGAACACACAACACAACCCATTCCATATAATTCCAAAACCAAGTTTGTTAAACCAATTCGACCCATTTCAATAAAATTGTTCCTTTATTGAAAAACATTAAACAAACTATTTCATTTCAATAAAACATTACATTTATTTAAAAAATTTTCATCAAATCCATGTGCCAAAATTCTAGAAAATCGTCATTTTAAAATCCACATTTTAAAATCTAGAATCAAGAACTTATTCATGAACACTAATTTTCCAGATTTACACAATTTATCAAACAATCAATAAAGATGGTTTCAAAAAATTCTCAAATATACAATTAAAATTAAATTTAAAAAAGGTAATAAATTTTAAAGTATTACATTAAATTCTGATAAGAGGAGTTGAGATTGAATACACCTACCTCAACAGTTTTGATGAAAACTAGAAACAGATGAAGAACACCCAAGAAACTGTATCAATTATCCAAAACACCACCTTAGATCTATTCTACTATGAATAATGAGAAAAAATATCAACATATTTGGCTTCAAAAATAATATATATGCCCATAATATTTGTAGATTTGAGATTCTTATAAGATAAGAGAAGTATACCTAAGGAAACGTGACAAGAACAATGAAGAACGATGACATAACTCAAGAATATAGTTTCAAATCCCTAAGGGAAGCCTTCCTATTTCCTATAGATCAATGGGATAAACTTAATTTTTCCTAAGAGAAGAAAAATAACTAGTTATATCTATTTTTAGGAAAAAACGAGTGGATTAATGGCAAGGCTGACCTGGATCCACTTTTAAGGAGGTGGTTTTTAACCCGCACACATTTTAGTCGCATGGTTAGAAAAGATGTGCGCTAACAGTGCGTTAGATACTACCTAAAGAATATCCTTATATGAACTCCCCACATGGTCTCCATAACCATGCTCCAACCATTCTGAAGATACTACCTCAAACATGCTACTAATCATGGTTTCTCCTACGATTTTCGCATGGTTTAGACAAACCGTGCACCACTCCTTTAGACCCCCAAAACATATTGAAAGTTCACCAAACACTCCCAAAACTCACACATAAACTTTATATACAAGAAAATAATAAATAAATTGTTACATACTAAAAACCGAGGAGACTATAGTGAAATTATTTTTTGACCATAATTAATAGTAAAAATAGTAAAAATTATTTACCGTGGCTAAGGAAAAAATTGGTTTATCACAGGGTTAAACTAAAAAGATAAGGGTTAAAATGACCAAAAAAATATCCAAAACCCATTTTATATCCATATTTTGTTTTTATAATTTCTAATTCTTGATAATGGTTCATTTTTGAGCCTTGTGAGATTTGAAAAAATGCGGGTACAAAATTCTCTTTTAAAAAAATTACAAGTGTTCCACTCACCTCACTTATAAAAGGCCACCCCTTATCCTATCCCCTTTAGACTTAAAGAAAATTTGTTTGGGAGAATAATTAAAAAATATATTCCTTAATTACCTCCTTCATCCTATAATCATTATTTTTTTTATAAATAAAACCTAGGAAGAATTTGGGTGCAAACCGAAAGAAGTTGTTCAAAGAATTGGTAATGTCTCTAACAAAGTATTTTATATTATTTTTTTACACATCATCAAATTAATATTATAACTTTATGATATAATATAAATAATATTTTACATATAATTATATTTTTTTATGTTAATTTTATGACCTAAAACCATCTCCACTTCTATCCAATGAGAAACAAAATCATCATTCGTGTGTACGATGGACTACTGCCTCGCGAACAGATGTTATTCATTTTCCGTCACCACATCTCATGGATGGATATAATGATGGATTAAATGTTTATATATTATATTTATGACATTATTATACTTTATTAATTATTATATCACATATAAATTCTTACTTCCCATTCTGTGGGAATATGATAACGTCGCTCATGTGTATGGAAGACTACCGCCAGACAATGTGATGTGATTCATTCATGCTTTACATAGAAGTAAATAAGGACGAGATTAATAGAAATATGTGATATATATGAAATATAATTGATTATATAATGTTAATATATTATCTACCTTTATTTATTTTAATATATCAATAAAATAGAAACAATATTCTTATATATATGCGGTCTAATGTCTCTATGAACAATGTTTTTCATTTTCTATCTAAAACTATTATGGATTACTGTAAATACATATATAATGAAAAAATATGATATTTATATCATGGTTAAAATTATGGATATGATGGAACTATTATCAAAGTAACAAGACTCAAAAAATAACAAATCAAAACATTCACGAAAAACAAAGTAGTTATTGCAAGAAAGATGACTTTTGCAAGGAATTGTTAATAAATGAGCCATAAAAGGTTATAAGTAAATCATATATGGTATGATATATATAAGTATTTTTATTTAATATATTTATAAAAAAACTTATATTTATTATATTGGTGTTTTTAATGTGTATGAAGGAAGTCACTACTTAAGGCAAGAGATTTATGTCTCAAATTACCTTCTTTGGAACATAAGTTATATTATACACCTATCTTATTTTACGAGTTTCATATACATCCCATTTGAAATGTTATATATTTAATATACTTAATTTAATGATATTAAAAGTTTTATTTGATGTTATTCTTTAATTAGTCTTATAATTTAAAATATACCATAGTGGTAAGGGTTTTATGATACAATCTCATTGTTTATTGGGATTCTTTATGATTATATTTATGATGATAAATTATTGTGATCCATATCAAAAGAAACTCATGAATTATTTCATACTATAGTTATATCATGTACATACATGTTTTCTCTTAATTTCTCTCTCTTTATGTACTCAATTGTTAAAAATAATGTTTTTTTAAAATATGCTTTATTTCTCTCTTCGTTCGAAAACTCGTTTTCTTCTAAAACCATGTTTTCTAAAAAAATGAATTTTTTTATCAGTCTCTAAATTATTTAATAAATAGTTTATTACCCATGATTTAAGTTTAAATTTTTATTCAATGTAATCTTCATTTCATTTTCCAAACAAGGCCTTAAAAGGAGTCCTTGTATTAACATATACGACATGAACATAAATTTCCTAACATCATGATAGTTATTTTCTTTGAAGATTCCTTGATAAGTTTTTATAGGTTATTTTAAAATAAAATTATTTCCATAATATTTTAGGATTTTTTAGTTTTAGAAAGGTGATTTTCAAAGAAAAGATATTTTGATCAAGAAATGTTCCAAGTGAGTTTTGTTTAAAAATAATTTTCATCTAAGATGAAATTATTTGATGTCCTTATAATAAACTAGGGATATGATCCAATGATACGATTACTATTATTTTTCTAAATAGTTTATGTTTATGATTTCATGAAGTTTATGAAATCAATTTCTATTTCACAGGTTATACCATGATAAAATCATTATGAAACCAGTTTCTTTTTTTATGGGTTATATATTAATGAAAAGTTGAAATGATTATAAAACTAGTTTATTTTCCATAAGTTATGTTATTATGAAATGTTTAAGAAACCAATTTCTTTTCATGGGTTCTGATATGATGAATTTTTTATGATCTTGTGACACAAATATGGATGATTTTTATTATGTGATGGGTGGGACCTATTTCTCCATCCAATGCATTAGGTAAATATTGATATTTCCTGAGATAAACCAGACTAAAATGGTGAGTCAAACCCGTTCAGTAAGGGAATATATCTACTATGATAGTTTTGTTAGTGAACCTTTATAACTAGGAGGATAATGGTAGTGAACCTTTACAACTATGAAATTTTTTGGGATTGAACCCATTCCACTATGATAGTCTTTGAAATGAGCCATGTATTATGAAGAAAATTATTTTATATCCTTATTTGTAATCTAGAAATATATGAATTATGCCAATGTAATGTTATCACAATTCATTTTATTTGATTACATTATAATTTATGTCTTATAAACTGCCAAGATTTATTCCATGACTAAAGTTTATGATCTATGATATACATGGTATGTTTTTCAATTGTTATTATCATGTTTTCATACCATTATACACATGATATGTTGATATCCACCATGTTTTCCCTTACCGAGCATCTAAAATCACCATTTATTATGTTTCCCTTCACTAGGTTATAATGAAAGGTATTATGTATGATGTGTCTAAGAAGGATAGTATTAATGAAGAAAAAAATAATATATGACATTTTTCACTTATGGATAGTTAATTTATGTGTCCAAGATTCCAAAGTCACTAGACCTAAATGATTCTAGAGTGGATCGTTATGTTATGTATTGAATATTCATAAAAAATGATGTAATATTTATGAATGAGAATTTTGGGTCTTTACAAACTATATGGTAAGTGGTTAATTGGTATTATTTTTTCTAAATGATTGATATTATTTTATTACACTCGAATGTGATACATAATGAGTTGGGATTAATGAGATTGGGTGTTAGTTGAATTGATAGATGCTTACAGATTTTTCTATTTATTCACTGGGTAAATAATATGATTCTTCTACCTTGTAAAAGAGAGTTTATATATATAATTATATTGAGTATTCATGTATGTTAACACACACACACACACACACATATATATATATATCAGGTTTCTAGGGTGATTTTGGATGTTGAGTTATTTATTTCTAGTTTGGAACTTGGAAATATGGATGAAGTTGCTGCTTAAGAGTTATTTTTGATATCTCATTTGGAGTCCTTGTATTGCATGAAATTTTAACTCATTATGGTTTATTTTGGGATACTATTTTTACTTTTATATATCATAGTGTTGGTTAATAGTATATTATATTTTTTTTGAGACACATGAAGTCAATTCCTCCCATTTTCATTATTTATACCCTTGGTGATAGTCGCAAACTTGAAGAATATTAGAGGTTTTACTCAAGGGTCACACTCATATTCACTATTAGAATAGGAGGGGTTCCCATTGGGGTAGGTTTTGACATGAATCATGTAGTCATATTGGGATCATTTACTTGTGTATTCATTCTTATGATTATTTTGATATTATTATACAATTTTCCAAGTAAATTATTTTTGTTTCAAAATGATGTAATGATTGTTATTATGATTCTTATATATAAATTTTATTTGGATCCTACAAAATGTAATGTTTCTTTGTTAAATTTAAAATTCATTAAAAAAATACATAAATCAGGTTAAAGGTTTTTTTTATAATGGTGACATAATTGATCGAGATTTTTTAACCAATTTATAGGTAGTTTGTTTCTTGAAGTGTGTTATTTTTATAAAGGTTTTTTTGGGTGTGAAGATTCAGTTTTCAATAATATTAAAACCATTAGTTTTTATTAAATGTATAAACTAGAATTACTAAAAAAATATGGTTTTCATTTTAAAAAACTGAACATTATTTTAATGTAAATTATTTTAGTGTGTGTGTTAAAAATGATTAAAAATTAGTTTTCAATGTGTCTGTGTATACTATGGCTATTTTGTTATAAATAAAATTTTTATGTTCTTTTAAATTTAGATATGAAATTTAAAAAATATTAGCCTTATTTTCAAATCATGAAACTTGATAAAGTTATATGTTAATTTTGGCCTGAGTTTATTAAAAATGTATTAATTTAAAAACTGATGTGATGTGTTTTTGTGATGTATATATTTTTGGAATTATAATAGTTTTGGAAAGTGTTTGGGGGTTACATTTATATTTAAATATACTAAAGGTTTTGTTTTAAGATAAAACGGTGTTTTTATTAAGAACATGTACACTTTCAATCATTCATGTGTATGAGTTGCAATTTAATTAATAAAGAAATGGTTTTGAAAGCAACTTATATGATTTTCAATAGTGTTTTTATAGTTCAGTAATTAATGTGATACATGATTTGAATTTTTAAAAAATGAAAGGTTTATATATACTCTGAAAGATAATGTAAATATATATGTGTGTTATTTGAGTTTAAATTTTAAAATTTGATGATTTTAATTATATTGGATTTATTTATTTGGGTTTTACATGTTCATGTGGAATCCTTCATTGTCATGTCTGATATAAATTATATCAGTTTTGATTAAATTTTATTTATTTTTTTATAGTTGTTTTAGTTGTTGTATGATTTTGTTAAAAATAAATGTTTAAGTGATAACATTATCTAATACTTATAATATTTTTATCACCATTTCTTGGGACCTTTTTAGTAAAAAAATAAAAACTAAATGGATTCATTTTTATATTTGGCACATTGATTTTGAATTAAAATTTATTATTTTTGAATATTATGTATTTTAAGTTATTATTTAATTTAAAATCCTTGAATTTGATTAAAAAGGATGTTATTGACATTTTTTTATTATTTTAAAATTTATTTCATCCATTTTCAAATGATTTGTTTTTTATTTTTATTTATTTACTAAAATATTGTTGTTTGTGTGTCGAGAACCGTGATTGGTATAATTTCTTTTGGGGATGTTCTGGATTGGTTAAATTTTCCTTGTTATGTATACTGTTTGTTTTCATTGTTTTGGCTTTACTTTGTTTAAGGAGTGATTAAATAATTATATCACATTTTTTTGAAGATTAAATCTATAATTTTTTTTGTGAAGTGGGTGGATGTTTTTGATTGTGAGTCTTATGGGTGATATTGATTTATAAATATATTTCTAGTAAAAAACCAATTGGAATCATTTATTAGGATTGAATTAGGTAGGAATATATTGGCTAGTGTAGTTATTTAGGATTTTATCCCTTATTAGTAAATGTTTTGGGTGTAACATTAAATTTTCATAGTTTATTTGGTGTATGGTTTATTTGATCATAATTTGGATTAATTTTTAATAATTAATGATATAATTATGTTTATTTGGCCTATAAGAGATGAAATGGATTTTTTAATTAATATATGTGTTTATTTTGATTTTTGGTATTGAGGTTGTTGGGTTTTTTTTGATTTTTAATGGATATATAGGGTTGAGTTATAAATCTTTTAGTGAACATTAATTGTGAGTTTCAATGATTGAAACTCATCCATTTTCGATATATGTTGTTTTTGGATGGTTGAGTTTGAAGTTTCAAGTCGAGAATGTAAAAATTAGTTATAAGCCAAGCATATTTACTAAGATTTATGGTTTATGGCATGAGGAATGAGTGTTTTTCATGGTTTACTTAGAAATCGACATCCATTTTGGGGAGGATAGTAGGCATGCATGGTTTGAAGAATATTTTCCCCTAACCATTCCAGAAAATTTTACATATTATTTTTGGGGTCTATTAGTGATGAGTAGTTAGAATCATGATTAAAAACTATGTATAATAACAATGAATAGATTTTAATACCCAAATTCTTTATCTATACCTTCTAAAAATATGTTTATCATCTTTTTATGTGATATATTCTTTAAGAGGATTTTAAAAAAGAGTTCAACTTTAAATGACCATAACTTTTGATTTGAGAGTCTGTTTAAGCCCCATAAACTATCAAATCAATGACTTTGGTGTGTCCTATGATGTTTGGAATATCTAATACCCCTCAATATATATATATTGGGTTTAGGAGTCTTAGAACCCTATAATATTTCATTTCAGGGTAGTTTGACCTAATTTTATACCTTTTCACATGTTTTGCCTTAGTTAAAGATGCTATTATTGTCCTATTATGGTTTGGTTATGTTTTTTGTTAGGTTTAAATTTATATTATTATGATAGTATTGACTCCTTATTGAATTTCTTTAGATAGTATAGTTTTATGAGAGTTTCATCATGATTTTATATGATGATGGTTGTTATGGTTGAATTTATGTATTCATTAAAGTAGTCTTTTAATAGTATTGAGTATGAATGGTTTATTGGAAGATCTTGTAATTTAGATGCTATGGATTTTTTTGGGTGGTATCCTTTTATTTTTTATTTGTTTTATTTTAGTCTATTATTCATGATATGGTTTTATTTTTTATAGAAACTTATTTTTGGCCCTTATATGTCAAGGATTTCATTGAAATATAATGGATTTTAAGACAACAGGACTTTGGTGTACTATGTAACGACCTACGTGCATATTGTACACTTTTCCATATAATAGTTACCTCTTAAACTTGTTTAAAATGGGATTGTCTTATTAAAAAAAATTAAAAGGCCCATAGGCATACCAGTCCCATATAAGAGTTACCTCTTAAACTTGTTTTATTTTATTATAGATAATCCCCCTTTTAAGGGTTGAAGGGGAACCCGTACATGACTCATAGACCCAATGCACAAGGCCCAACATGACCCTCAATACATGACCTGAAGGCCCATAGGCATACCAGGCCCATAAATGACCCGTAGGCCCAGCACACTAGAACTGCCCCTCCCCAGCGTCTTGCATCATTGATCGCCTTAGCTCCCCCCTTTGCATTGCTGATCAACTAGCATTTCCCCGTACAAAGCTGTACGGTGCCTGGTCCCGATGGCGGCTGCCATACCCTCTCATTCTTTCAATCCGGTTAGCTCTACATTTGGTGTCTACTACTCCTACTACTCTGATCCTCTTCTGAGGCATATTCTGTGTGAACTGGGCTACTCCATGGTCTACGTGACCCAAAGGACCTATGGCCCGAAGGCCTTTGATGACCCCAAGGCCCTGGAGACCCGTAGGCCCAAACCGGTGGCCCGAAGGCCCAAATCATGTGAATAGTACCGGCTACTAAAATACCAAATAGTAACTACTACAATACTGCTACAGTGACTGCTACAGTATCTCGGAAATTCGCCTCTGCCTAGTTTTGAACCCGGGTATCTTGGATGCCAAGCAGGAGCCCTTACCACTCTAGTACGGGCTCGTTGGCTATTGTCAAATAATTATTTTCAGGATGTAATCTTATAAGTTTCTAATACATTTAAAAATAAATATTTAACACATCCCAACTATAGCACCTTGATATTTTATGATATATTTCTTTCTAAATAAATTTAATCTCTTCGATAGCTTGTAATACACACAACTCCAAGTATAAATAAACCATAATATAGTATACCCTTACAACCTAGATATAAATTGGTAGGTATGAATATGAATAACTAAATTATGAAAATTTTTTATTCAAAAAATTTATAAATAAATTCATTGGTTATCAATATATTAGAAATAAAAACTAAAAAAACTATAAAGCAAAAGAAATGTTTTTCTGAAAAACTATTTTTATTGGCATAATGTGTTTTTGTAATAATAAATTAAATTATTCATTTTTTGTGAATGTTATTAACTAAATCAATATATTATGTATTCAATAAATTTTTTTATCAATCATCTAATATTTTTTCTAGGCATGAAATAATAATAAATCCAGTTTAAATACTTTAAAAACTATATTTTTTTGAGCAGTTTCTTCAAAAAAAGTTAAAAATTTTAAATTTATTTTTTAAAAATTTTAGAAAAAATATTTGATAAAATAAAATTTATTTTTTTAATCAAACTATCAAAATTATCTTAGAGTAAATTTTTGTTAATTTTTTGAAATGATTAATTTTTTGATGATAGTGAAAAGTAATCTTTTTTATTAAACATTGTCTTTTCATTTAAAGAATTTATGAAATTATATTTTGTTTTAAAATGTTTTTGAAACTAGTATTAGTTAAATTATATTATATTTAATCCAATTTAGGTTATTTTAATCAATTTTATGTTTAATTTTGATATAAAACTTTTTATACTTAAGAATAAATTTTCTTTTGAAAACGATATTTTCATCACGCTTAGAGATTTTATTTTTAAATTAAAGTTTATCACAAATATTAATTGAATTTATTCAAATGGAATTAATATTAGGTAATAATTACATCTTAATTTTTGGTCATAATGTATAATAAAAATAGTAAAAATTAATTGACATCAGTAAGGTTAAAATAAGTTTACTGAGGGATCAATCCAAAAGATAATGATAATTGTGCCAATTAAAATTTTATAAATAACATTGGATATAAATATTTTGACCTTATCCTATGTAAACATTTAATAAATGTAAATTTGGAAGCATTTTTCTTGGGAATGAATTTATCATTTTGTGTTCTTTTTTGAAATTTCTAAGGGGTACCCTCCCCCAATTATAAAATGACACCCTCTCCTCTCCCCTACTAACATAAAGAGAATTTTGGTTTCACTAATACATGGAAAAATATATTTATTAAATACCTACCTATGGCATAGATTCACTCAATTTATTGTAATAACATCATAGGAAGGCTTTAGTGATAAACCTAAAGAGGTTATCCAAAGAAGAGGTATAATTATTAACCATGAGTTTTAATTTTAAGTACCTCTTACACCTCCTTAAAATATACTTAAATTATGGTGAAATAATAAAAAAATAATCTTAAATATAATTATATTTAATTATGTCAATTTTATAACCTAAATTCATCTCCCCTTCTGTCAAATGGTAAATAAAACTATCATTCATGTGTCCGCCAGACTACCGCCTCATGAACTGATGTAATTCGTTTTCCATCACCGCATCTCAAAAATGAATTTAATGATGGATTTAATATATATATATATATGATATTTATAATATATTTATATGTTTTTTAATTATAATATCATATATAATTTTTTAACTTCCAATCCATTGAAAAATGATTACGTCGCTCATGCGTATGTGTGGACAACTGCCTCCACGAAGAAAAGTGATTCGTTTTTCATTTATGCTTTAAATAGTTGGTAATAAATATGGTTTGATGAATATATATGATATATATTATATAAAAATTATTAATTAATGGTTAATTATTATTTATCTTTTTTTTATTATTTGAAAAATGAAAATAATATTCATTTGTACGTACGACCTACCATCTATATGAATGGTGTAAGTCATTTTTCAATCTATAAATTTTATGGATGAATCTAAATACATATATTATTAACATATATTATATTTATATCATTATTAATATTCTATAAATTATGTAACTATGATAAAATTACATGTAATGAAACTATCAAACCAAAACATACATGAAAAACGAGGCAGTTATTACATAAAACAATGATTTTAACAAAGATTTTTTAAAAAATGTGTAATAAAATATTATAAGTAAATCATAGAAGGTATGATATATATATATATATATATATTATGGTTCAAGAATATATTTATAATAAATCTATATTTATTATATAGAATGTTTGAATATGTATGAATGAATTCAGACCTGAGGTAAGGGTTTATTTCACAATCTCATCAGTTTTGAGATTGCTTATGTTTAATTATCCATTGGGGTAATTATTTTATATCTCTATATTAATACCAATATATTTTATTATACTATATTAATTTATTTAAATTAAAACTTTTCCTTTATTTTACACTCATTAAGTACTTAAGAAACCAAAACCATATTTTTAGGGAAAACTGAATTTGTTTTTTTACTCAGTTTGGAATATTTTTCTTTCATATCCATTTTTTCTTTAAAATATTTTAAATAATATTTTTGATATTATTTAATGATATATTAAAGATATTTATATCCATGTTTCTAAAAAATGGGTTAAAATGAATCTTCTTGTCTTTTTTCGAGTGAGGCAATTTTTTTTCAAAAATGTGAAAGGAATGTTTTTTAAATTATATGACATGAACCATAGTTTACACTATAATTACTACTAATTACTTTAAATATTACTATATTAGTTCAAAATATTCATTCTAAAACAAATTTTTTCCTTAATAATTTGGAATTTTTTAGATTTTGAATAATTTGTTTCAAAATAAAATAATTATTTTCGGCAAGAAAATTCCCCATGATATTTTTAAAGTATATCCATATAAGTCAAAATTATTTGGTGGATATTATTAATTACTGGTGATTTACTATTTTGATACCATTAACTTATTACTTTGGATGTTTTATGATTATTTATATATATTAGGGGAAATTATTCACATTTCATATGCTACTTTTTCTATATGAACATTTATGTTGATTATGTTTCACCCCTTTCATATGAATAATGAATTATAATTGGTAAGTGATGGGTAGGGACAAGTATAGACCCAATATACATTGTTAGGTATCATGAGAAAAACTATTTTGGGTATTTGGCTAAGTTATTACCCATTTATGTAGTATATAGTAGCATAAGGACTTGAAGATTGGTTTATGATGTCTGGAATTATGCATTCCTTTATTATGAAATTAGATATTGATGTTCATGTAGTTATTTTATTAGTTGTGATATCCATGAATTTGTTTCATTCTCATGTGATTATTTATGTGTAATTATTTGATTATCATTTATTCCTTCCATATTATTATTCATGCTCAAGTTATTGATTAAATGAAATGTTTTAGTAGATATTTACCTTTCCATATTGACCATTCCTTATTTATTCATGATAAATTTCACTATACACATACCATTACTGATAATATTAGGTCACCCATTTTTATTTTTCCATTCCCTAAGATTTTAAGAAATGTTTTATGATTGGTATACATTGATATTCTAAAGGTAATAATGGTATTCTAAAAGAAAATTTAATATTTTAATTCAAGTTTTCAAATATAATTTGGGATTAAATTATGTATCTAGTTTACCAATACTAAAAAACTATTTGGTTCTTTGGGATTTAATCAATTATATCTTGTACCATGTAATAATTCAACCACTGACTCTATAATACTATGATCCAGGTATTTATAGTTGGTATACTATAAAGTTTAATAGAATCCTTGGGAACTGGATTTAGGAAATCACTGATTAGAGAATATAAACTAAATATTGAATTTAAGGATAAGTATAATTATAGGATAACATAATAAAGTTTTAGTAAGATATATATTGTGTGGGTTTCCTAGTAATAAATCCATATTTAGGTACTATATTTGGATTTGGTTTTGTCACAGGTGCATCTATGGCTAATAACCAAAAAAAGAGTTGGTTTGAGTATATCTCTACCATTAATCTGGTGCATGGTGAGTTTTACATTACTACGTACCTAGTTTGACACTCCCTATGTATATACTGGTGTTAATTCATATTTTATTTATAAATAATTATTATGTATTTGAAAATATTTTTATGATTTGAGAATATTACCAAATAAACCATGTTTATGGTTATTAGATTAGCTATATATTAAATTTTAAATTTATGTCAAGAGTTTAACTAGATTTGAAATTATACATTATGATTAATAATGTTAAGATCTAATCTAGTGTGTTACATTATTTATAAATGGTTCATAGTTGAAGGAATGGAAATCACCCCAATGCACATACTCTATGCAGGTATGTTTCTCCTGGGAAAGATAATAAAACTAGATCTAGTGTTACAACAAGAGATGAAAAAATTATAGCTATGGTGGGGTATATGGCTCTGGTTATGACCAATAACCATTCCTATATGGAGTATCTTAATGATTCATAATGAAGTGTAATGATTATAGACCACTTCATGTATAAGAAACCTATATAATTTTATGGGACTAAAAATACATTTGTAGATGATATGTGGATAAGTTTTTTAGAGAATATATTTTTCTCTTGTGGAAGTAATGAAAGAGAGAAGGTTTTCTTGGATGTTTATTATCTATCAGGGGATATAGATCAATAGTGGTTATTGATTCAAAAAACAAATGATGAGGAGGAAATAGAGGACAGGGAATTGAAGTATTTTAAGTTACTTCCCTTCTAAAAAAGTTTTCCTCATGAAAAATGAGTGAATATAGAGAGACAATTCCTAAGTTTAATACAAAAGGAAGAGAAAAATGTTACTAAGTAGGAAGCCAACTTTACATGGTTAACAAGAAATTATAAGAACTATGTACATAATCCAAAGAGTAATATTGACCATTTATTTTATAGGCTAAATCCAATCATTGTAAGGGAATTATTCTCCCAAGCTTTATCAACACACGAGGATATAGTATCAAGTTCTATCAAAATAGAGAAATAATTATCAACCTATTATCACTTTTAAGGAAAGAAATATAAGAAGGGGAGGATGAGAACTATTTAAAATGAAATATAGAAAAGTTGAAGAATAGAAGGATGAAATTTACAACTTTTAATAACTATGTAAAGAACATTGTGGAACATGCTTGATGGTTATGAAAGTTTTCTTTAGGTATAGAGAGAAATACCACCACGATCATGATTATAATGGAAATAAATAAACTTCCAATGTTATGACCTTCAATTTTATGGATATGGGGAACTGTGAAAATGATTTTCCTAGGAATCAAGGGAATTTTCCCCAGAAAAATACATCGTAAATTGGTATGTAATCATAATATTTTAGGTTTAAGTTCTTAATGATATGGTAGTAGGTACTTTAATCATGTCCTCAAAATTTTCTAATGATTTATTTGATTCTATATCTTTTCAATCCTTTATATCAACCATGTTTTCTAAGAAAATTAGATATTCAATAATCACCTTAATAATAGATTTATCAATGAAAACTCATAGTGTAAGTCTCACTGCAATGAGGATGAGTTAGTCGATTCCCATTATGACACATAAACTTTCCATATTTGATGAATTCATTATTATATGTATGGACTATTTTGATATAATCTTTGGCATAGAGTAACTTTCAAAATATGGAAAAAAAGTATTGAAAAGAGAAGGAAATTATGATCTATGATAAAGATGTGTAATTTCTTATCTTTAGATGGGAGACTTCATCATCCCATTCATGTCTAGATCCATCCCTAGTAGCTCTTCTGAATGAGATCCTTGGAGAAAAAGAGTATACCCAATATAATAATATAAAATTTAATATTAAAATTGAGTATATACATATTATATAGGAATAAATTGATGTATTTCTTAAGGAATTACTTAGACATCCACTAGATCATGAAGTTGAGTTTTTTATTAATTTAATCCTTGTTGCAAGACCTATATCAAAGACTCTCTTTTGAAAGGTAACTATGGAATCAGTGGAATTTAAGAAACAACTAGATTATATGTGTATTAATGGATTTATATGACTTAGTATTTCACCTTTGAGATCTCCTATTATTTTAATTCAAATTAAATATGGATCTATGAGGCTGTTCATTGATTATAGTGAAATTAATCATATTAAAATAAATAAGAATTACCCTCTACCACACATTGATGTATTATTCAATCAACTTAATAGTGCTCAATAATTTTCAAAGATTTAACTTCTTTTTGGGAATCATAAAATATGAGTAAATGAGAAATATATTCCAAATAAAATATTTTGAATGAGGTATGGACATTAAGATTATAACATAATTCCATTTGGATTGAATAATGCACCATCTTTTTTACAGATCTAATAAATATAGTATTCGATGAATATATTGTTAATTTAATGTTGGTATTTATTGATGATATCTTGGTGTACATTAGGAGTTATAAGTACCATGAGAATTACTTTTTGATCATTCTTGAGACTGTTATAAGAATAGAGTTATATGGTAAATTTATCAAGTGTGATTTTTGGATTTACAATGTTTCTATTCTTGAATATATTGTATCCAAGGATGGAATATTAATTAATCATATTATAATAAAGGAAGTCCAATAATGTCATATAATAATGAATATAACCATGTTATGTAGTTTTATTGGTTTGGTAGGTGACTATAAAAGATTTTTTCAAAATTTTGTCTAATTGGATAACCAGTTAACCTAGTTTACTCATAATGGGGCTAGGTTCGTATAGATAAAGGAATAAAAATATTTTTTTAAGAATTTAAGAAGATATTGGTAAATACTTTGATCTTAAATATACCATTGAGAAATTATGGGTTTGTGGTATATAAAGATGCATCTAAGAAGGGAATTGTTTGTGTCCTTATGTATAACAATAAAATTATTTACTATGAATCATGGATGTTAATGAATAATGAACATAACTATCAAACCCATGATCTTCAATAGATATCCATAATTAGGTTTTTGAATATATGGAGAAATTATCTCTATAGTGAAAAATGTGATATATATACGAGTCACAAGAGTTAAAAATACATCTTTTTATAGAATGATATCAATATGTGGAAAAGGTAATGGACCAAGCTACTAAAAGATTATTATTTTTGATAAAATACCACCTAGGGAAGGAAAATATTGTAGTATATGCATTGAACATGAAATATCATGTAGTTATGACCAAAAAAGGGAATAAAATGGGATCCTATGTTCATGGATACAATAAATAAGGATATGATAATTATTAAGGAAGGGGATACATCATTACTTTCTTAAAATGATTATTAAAAGGTAAAAAGTCCTCAACTCGATGATAAGAATTTTTAAAATAAAATTAAAGACAAAAATGTTGGAAAATTGGCCAAACTAGTTTGTGAAGATGTAATTATAAAATTTGGAAAGAGTCTACATTTTCCCCATACAAGTAATATGGAGATGGAATTATTAAATGATGCCTGTAGCCTAAATTTCTCTATACATCCTAGTTGCACCAAGATTTATTAATATTTTAAGAAACATTTTTGGTGGGATAATATGAAGTGATAAATTTATGATTATATGGAAAGATGTTTGTTTTTTCAATAGTTGAAGACCAATATACAAAATCCTAGAGGATTCATGAAACCTCTATCTATACCTATATGGAAATGGGATGGAAATACAATGAACATTGTCACTGAATTACCAAAGACTCATAGAAGAAACAATGACATATGGGTTATTGTTGATCACCTTACCAAATCTAATCATTTTATCACTATAAGATATGATTTTACTCTTAATCACCTTGCATGGATATATATTAATGATGTTGAAAGACTTAATGGAAAAAATATTTCTATTATTTATGATTGTGATCCATGATTTACATAAAAAATTATAGAATATAATAGAGAAGTATATTGATAATGAGTTTTATTTGAGGTCTTATTATCATCCTCAATCTAATGGATATCCCAAAAGGACTAATTAGACATTAGAATACATGTTGAGGTCATTCTCTCTTTAGTTTCGAGATTTATAGTATTAGTATATACCTTTAGTAGAGTTGTAATATAACTATAACTTTCATTAAAGTATTCAAATGGCACCGTATGAAGCATTATATGGAAAGAGATGTCATACTCTAACTATTTGGGATGATTTTTTTTAAAAGGTATTTTTTTCTAAAACATGTGGAGGAGAAAATGAAAAAAATAAGTACTATTCAAACCTATATCAAATCATCTCAAATCAGAGAAAATAGCATTGCCACTAACTAGAGGAAAAATTTAAAATTTCACGTGGGAGATCATGTTTTCTTGAAATTACCTATATTTAATGGTATTATAAGGTTTAGTAAGAATTGATTCACAGGTACATCAGACCTTTTAAAATTTTGTAAATAATTGGATATGTGGGTTACTTTTTAGAAATGACACCAAGTCTCAATAAAGTACATGATATGTTCCATATATCACTATTAAGGAAGTACATGTTAGAAAAAATGCACGTGATCAACTCTAAAGAAATAAAATTGGAATCTGATCTGTCCTACTATAAATATCCCATCCAAATTATATCTACTAGAGACCAAGTGATGAGGAATTGGACAACTCAGCTGGTAAATGCAACTTGAAGAAATCATAATATAGAAGATGTGATGTGGGAACCTGAAGAAATTATGATAAAGTAATACCTAAATATATTCATGAGGTAAGATTCTAGAAATTTTGGGGATGAAATTTTTTAAATGAGTAAATAATTAAACACCCTAATATTTTACGATATATTTATTTTTAAATAAATTTAATCTCTTCGATATCTAATGATACACGCAACCCCGAGTCTAAATAGACCGTAATGTAGTATACCGTTATAACACAACCATTAAATTATTAGGTATTAATAGTAAGAAATAAATTATTAAAAATATATAGTTTACACATGTATAAATAAATTCATTAGCTATCAATTTATTAGAAATAAATAAACATTTGAGAGTAAAAGAAATGTTGTTCTTAAAAACATTTTTTATGTGAGCAATTTGTTTTTATCTTAATAAATTTAATTAATCACTATATATTGAATTATTTTAATGATATATATATATATTATATTCAATATAATTTTCTATCATTTATCTAATATTTTAGGTATGTTATATGTATAAATCCATATTTTTTATAAAAATGTATTTTTTTCTTCTAAAATTAGATTTGTCACATTTAAATAAATAATTTTAAAAATAATTTTTACCAAATTAGAATATTTATTTTATAAAATTAACTCTATTTTTTTATCGACATATCAAAATCATCTTAGAGTGAATATTTGATAATTTTTTAAAAAGATTAATTTTGCAATGAATAGTGAAAAATACCGATTTTTATTAAAATCTGTCTTGTTTTTGAAGCATTTAAAAAGTTATAGTTTGTTTTAAAATGAATTTAAAATTAAAATAATTTAATTATATTATAATTAATCAAATTTAGTTCATTATAATCAATTTAAAAATTAATTTTGATATAAAATATTTTTATACTTATGAAAAACTTTTCTTTTGAAAACCTTATTTTCATCAACCTTTTGGAGTTTATTTAAAATAAAATTCTTCCAATAATGTAAAATTAATTTATTCAATGGATTATATATTCTAATAAAAATAATTATTAATAGGTAATATGTTCATCTTAATTTTTGTCATAATGGATAATAAAAAGAGGAAAAATTAATCAATGCGGTAAAGGTAAAATCAGGTTATCAAGAGGTTAAACTAAAATAAAAGTACATGTTTACCAATTAAACTTGTATAATTAATTTTTATGGACATATTTATACCTTATAATACCCTTAATTCGAATATATTACCATTTTCAATCATTTGGAATGGAAATAACTTTATCATTTTTATTCTTTTAAGAAATTTTCATGGGGGTCCCCTCCACCACTTATAGAAAGACACCCACATTCCAATCTTATACATACTTCAATTGCCTTTTTGTTATCCAAAAAATGCCTAGATACATTTATTATATACCTAAAAACTACCTATAGTTTCTTATATGATTATAATACCACCTTAGGAAGGATTTAGGTACAAACCTAAAGATGTTCCCTAAAGATGAGGTATAGTTCTTAACCACACATTTTCATTTTATTTATTATTTTAATTCCTTCAAATTTTATTCAATTATGATGAAATAATAATAGTAGTATATTATATATAATAATATTTAATTATGTTAATTTCATAATTTAAATCAATATTCCCTTCCATCAAATAGGAAACTAAACCGTTGATCGTGTGTATGGTAGACTACTGCATGACAAACCGGGGTTATTCATTTTCCATCACCGCATCTCATGGATGGATATAATTATGGATTTGATATATATATATATATATATATATATTATATTTATAAAATAATAATTCTTATGGAATTATAAATTCATATCTACCTTATTATCTTCTGATCTATTAGAAAATGATAACGTCGCTCATGCATATCTATGGACTATTACCTCCACAAAATAATGTGATTCGTTTTTTCATTTACGACTTAGATGTATAGAATTAAGGAGAGATTTAATGAATATATATGAAAATAATATAAGGTTATATATATATATATTATGGTTCTATAATACATTTATAATAATAATTTATTTATTATAAATTTGTTTCGAACACGTATAGACGAAGTTTGACTCGAGTTAAGCATTTATTTCACAATCCTGTAATTATTTGAGATTACTTGTATTTAAGTATTTATTGGGATAATTATTTCATATTTATATCTTAAAACCAACATTTTTATTCTCCTATATTAATTATTTAAAATTAAAAGTTTTCCTTCATTTTACACTCTTTAATTACTCAAGAAACTGAAACCACATATTTAAGGAAAACTGAATTTATTTTTCTATTCAGTCAGGAATATTTTCCCTCCATATCCATATTTTTCTTAAAATGTTTTAATGAATATTTTTACTATTATCAAATGATTTATTAAAGAAACTTATACCAATGTTTTTACAAAATTCATTAAAAAGAATCTTCCTGTCATTTTTAAAACGTGATACTTTTAGACTTTTCATAAAAATGTGAAAGGAATATTTTTTTAACTTTTAATAAATTAATATAATTTTAAACCATCATGACAACTAATTACTTTAAATATTATTTTATAAGTTTTAGAGGTTACTTATAAATAAAACAATTTCCATAATTTATGGAAATTATTTATATTTTGAATAAGTTTTTTCAAAACTAAAAGGGTATCTTCCTCAATAAATATTCAAGTGATATTTTTAAAGTATATTCGTCTATGTCAATATTCATTATTGGATATTATTATTTACTAGGGATGTAATTTTTTATACCATTATAAACATTATTGTAGATTTTTTATGATTATTCATATTGATTTAGAAAATTGTTGCCATTTTTTTCATTATTATTTTTAATATGCTTTTTTATATTGATTTTGTGACACCCCTTTGATATTAGGAATGAATTAGACTTCATAAGTGATGGGTGGGGACCGACATGGCCCCTCAATGAATCTATAAGTTTCATGAGATAAACTCATTTGGGTATTTTGATGAGGCCTTACCCATTTATATAATATGTATTTGAATAAGGCCTTGATGATATGTTTATGTTTTAAAACATTATGTATTCTATCATTATTAGATAAATTATTGATTTACAAGTGATTATTTGATTAGTTTTAATATCCATAGATTTATTTCATGAACTCGTGATTATTCATATAGAATAATTTATCATCGTTTATTCCCACCATATTATTCTTTGTGCTCAGGTTATTAATTAAATGGAATATTTTTTTAGATATTTACCTTTACATATTGATTATGACTTATTTATTTAGGATATATTACACTGTACTCATACCCTTAATGTTCATCCAATCTCACCCTTTTCTTATGTTTCCTTTTCCCAGTATGTCATGAACTGTTATATGATTAATATGTAGGGATATGATATAGGGAATAATGGTGTTCTTAATGAAAATTATATGTTGTATTTTATTTTTTAAAATTTATTTTTGGATTCAAGTATATATCTATTTTACCAAGACTAATAATTTTTTTTTCATTTGGGATGGGATTATTTTTCTCAAGTACTAATGTAATAATGTAACCACCAACTCTAGGCTACTAAGGTCAGGGTTTTTATTGACAAAAAAATGTTTTGGGTGTTCCTTAAAATGGGGAGATTGAGGGTATAATTATATAATCAAGTAATTTACTTCTATGTTATTTTATAAATATTTATTAGAAATATAACCCCAGTTTCTATTAGTGGGAGTGATGATTATCATGAGATATATCAACTGTATGATGTGGTTTCCAAATAAAGTTTTTAAAATTAATTCTGGTTTTGTAAAGTTTTTCAAAATTTTATTTATGGAATTAGGCGGGGACTATGATCCTTCATGATCATTTTTATATGATTTTATCTTTTAAGAAAAAAGGCTTAAAAATCTTGTTTTACACTTTAAGAGGGTTCCTGAATATTTTAAATGAGCGAGTTATGAAAATATAGGGGATTTTGAATTAAGAAAATATGATAAATAGGTTGTGTTATAAGTTTCTACCGAATTTCTTAGGATTAAAAGTTTTTATATTGGTGTGAATTATATCACCCACCATTTATAAAAAATTTAATATTTTCTAGTAGAAATTTTAATAATAAACATTATATTTTCAATTTTCAAAAATCTAATTATAAAACACCCTAGGTTGTGTGTTTTACTATTATCGGTTTCCAATAATTTATAACAGGTGTTTTTAAAGTTTATTATTAAAAGGTAATGATTATGATATAAAATGTTGATAGTGGAATTGTAATTTATATAAATAAAATTTTATTTTAGGATTATTTTTGTAAAAATAAATTTAGTTTCAAGTATGCATGTATTTAATCTTAAAGGTCAAATTTATTATTATAAATGTTATTATTATTATTTCTATTTTTTTTGATTTTTTTTATTATTATGTTAGGCCTAGGGTTTGGATAAATCCATTCACCCTTCTTCCCCTCTAGGCACATGAGTAGGGGGTTATCACTCTCTATATTTTTCCACTATAACCTCTTTTTATTCCTCTTTCTCCATGGGATATTGCTGTTTGAGAATGGATAGTATTCCTTATACTCATCTTCTTACATTTTTTATGCCTTTATTTTTCTCATAATGAAAATGTTCTATGTAAATAAAGGATTTCATTAGGGTTTTTGTGAAACCCCATGTCACTATTGTGGGTTATTTTGTCTAATTTTATTTTATCTTGGAGTATTTTATTTTTTGAGAAGTTTTGTTTTTAAATTTAGAAAATATGGAAGTTTTTTTTTATTACCTTATTGGAATGCATAGTTTAGGAGAAATCATACGATGATCTTTTCCTAGGGATGTTTCCAGTTTTTTTTTGAAATTAATTATTCATAAGTATAGAATGGTTAGGTCCAAACCATGTGAAATATAGTGTAAACCATATGAGTCCTTTTTATCTTGGGGTATTAATGAATGGATAACATATAGTTAGGGGAAATGTTGCAACTGACCATGTGATAGGTCCTCCATTTTTAGAAATAGATTTTAGATGGTTAGATCATGGTTTGGAAAATTATGTGATAAGATCATGCTTTTGCCTAGGTATGATCTAGTTCAAGTCACATGTTTGGTTCAAGTGTTACCAGACCATGAAACCCAACGACGCGAACTATCCAATTCCACTTGAAAGTAAAATTATAATTTTCCCTCCCAAATTTATAATTACAAAGTCCTTCTTCCTTTTTTCATCTTAATAATCCCACCTTAGGTGTTCCTAGGGATATCCTCCCTTATCCTCCCCTTGAATTTCAAGTTACCTCTCCTACATTTTCAAGTGGTTTTAAAGAGTTATTACCTTACTAAACCCCTATTAATATTACTTTGTTGTCCCATTAATTTGTACCCTTAATATTACTCCCCTCATAAACCATAACCACTATGCAGGTTGATAACAGGGTTCAAGATGAATCTAATTTTTGGATTTTGACTATTTTGGAAGATTCAAGGATGTTTCATTATTTTTAGTGAATTATCCACCAAAGGTGGTGCGTTTTGATTCGTTCTTGCTTTTATGAGGTAGGTGTTTCAATGAAACCCACTTTTAATGAATTCTATAAATTTCTTAGATGTTGTAAATTAGTTTATAATGGAATTAAATGTATATCATATACCCAAAATTTTCATATAATTAATTTCACAATAGTTTTATCAATTTTCATAAAGAGGATATTTGAATGGATTTCAAATTATAATTTAAAAATTGGATTTTATACATGTCAAGTGTATTCTAAAATTACTAGATTAATTTTAAATAGTGAATTAGGGTTTCTAATGGGTTTTTATTATTTAGTGAATTTCTAAAAAAATGATTTTATGATTCTAAAGGATGTTTTTTTCAAAAAGGGGTAATTTAACAACTATATAGAAGGGTTCTAGGGATTTCTACCCTATGTGAATATTTTAAAGGTGTATTGTGGAAAATGGTTGGTTTCTAATAGAATCTGAAAGTGTGATTTAAAAAATAAATTTTAAAGAGTGTTTAAGATAATTATTTAAATGGAATGGTATCCCAAGATTGTTTTTAAAGCATGTTTTGTACTTCTAAATATGATGGTTATAAAACACGTGAGAACCTAAACTTGCCCCTTATAATTGATATACTATAATATATTGTGACCCCTTAAGGGTTGTTTTATATTATTATATCATTATTTATTCTTATTTATTCTTATCTATGATTTGGTAAAGGAATTAATTCTTTAAAGGGAGTAGGAGGAGAGTTGAGGTTTTTTTAATTCTTTATTTGATGATATAATGATCTATGTGTTTTAAAACATCTATTGATTGATATCATGGGAGTTATTGGTAACTAATTAGAGAATTTGATGAGTGAAAACTCTAGTTTATCTTGTTTTCCCTCTAGATTCAGAACCATGGTAGTTGAGCACCCCTGTATGGGCTGTTCCCATGTTAAATATATGATCCCAACATGATTTTTAAGTATTAGTTAGTTTTATGGGATTAATATGATGGATATATACTTTTAGGATGAATTATAGATTTTGGTTACTAGTTCGGGTTAGTATTACATGATTCTAAGAGAGTTTCCCATGACTCCTATATCATTTTTAGGATAATTTAAGGGATCCAATTTTTTGATTTGTTTGTACCCACTAGTTATTGGAATGTTTACATGGAACCATTTTATGCTTTTTGCTTACTTTTTTCATGCTTCATTTATTTTCTGGCAGTAATGTATTGTATTCCTTTCTAGTTATAGTTTTGGTTTTCTTTCTAACTATATATTCAAATTAAATGGAAAGTGAGATTTCAATGGGAAAGAAAAGTAGTTTTATAAAATGATTTAAATAAATGGGTTTAAATGATTTTTTTAAAGAAAATTATGGTTACTTTTGAAAATGGGGTTTTCATGAAATCTTTAGAAATGAGAATAAATGATGAACTTTATTTTTTTTAAAATATTTTATGGCCCTATTTAAATGGTTTAAAAAATGGTTAACTAAAGTGTTCATACCACCTTGATTTTAATTAATTAGGTAAAGTGTATTATAAATATAATGATGATGTGTTACTTGGTGACTTTTATCCCCACATTTGAAATCATATTTTATGTTATATGTTAAATCATTCATTTTACAGACTTTGTTATGAATGGAATGGCATAGAATCCTTGGTGAAATCCTACTAGACATGTTTTTTTCTCACACCTTGGATATGAATTAGTGAAAGGGTGCGTATGAAGCTCTTATTTTTCTATTATAGGTTAGATTTTTGTTTCCATTTCTTAAGGTTTGGTATGGTTAGTTGGAAGTAAAGTGGGATGTGGTGAGTAACTATTGGTTAAGTGGTGGATGTTAGAGTTGTTTGGGTTCTATTTAATGTTGGGTTGTTATATTATAATTTTTGTCCTAATGTATTCTTTTATTATTATATATTTTCGTTTCTATTTCTATTGTATATATTTTAGTTGTATTATTGTACGTATTTTCATTTTATTATGTCTTTTTTGGTTAATTTATTATTATTTTTTCTTATCTCATATGTATTGATGTCTAATGCCTGGATAGATCATATCGATAAATTAATTATTTCCACTACCTGTTGATATTTTTGTTTTTGGGTGAAACTCTAGTAATTAACATGTTATTTATACCCAAGAACTAGTTTCCTTCAAGTGGGGATTGGTAATATCTTTTGGGCATTGTGGAGGATCGAATCAGGTACTGATTCATTGGTAGCTATGGAGATCCCTTCTAAACATGCCTTTATTTTACAACATTCCCATAATTAAAATATTATATTACATAATAATATCAACATTCCCAGAATTGATAGTTTTGGTTTCATTAGAGACTCTCCACATAATTGAAATTATTTTGAATGATTATGAACATTTTATAATAGTTTCATAAAACTAGATATTATCTTATACATCTCTTAAGTTAAACTCATGCTCATGACCTGGGAAATGAAAATATAAGAAAGGGGTGAGATCAAACACTTAGTATGGAAATAATAAACATAACAAAATGATACCTAGGGTAATATAACAAAAATAAAGGAAAATAAAATTTAGAGATAAATCAAAAACTAAAATAATATGGAATAATAAAATTTTTTCATATTTTGTAACTGGAAAACAAGTAATCCTATACGATCAAACATATGACATGGCGTAAAGATTGTGATAACATGTTATATAAATCATGAGATAAGGGAATAAAATAGTCACATATTAAAATAGTGAAAAACCGATATAATAATATAAACTCAAAATTTCAAATCAGGAATCACCACCTATTTCCCATAGTGGATCAGGCACTACAATGTATTTCCCACAACAGATCAGGCATCACAACCAATTTCCCATTTTAGACTAAGAATGATTACTTGTTTCACCATTATCTCATGAGATATAATTCCTTACCCATTTCATTATAGTGATATATAGGGCCCATAAATCAATTAAATATTATCCATACAAATGTGTTCCACATGAAAACATCCAATTACCACATCATTAAAACATAGGAATAAGAATGAGTTTCACAATAAATTTTAAAATTTACATATAAATAACCCCATAAACTAGATTTAATGATACAAAATTGAATAAGCTAAATAGGAACTTCATAAATTCATTTAAAGTTTGGTTTATAAAATATAACATCATAAAATATAGACAACTTGAGATAAGGAGGAACATTAAAGTTAATTCATGAAATGATATTTTAGAAATGATTTTTTTAACATTTCCAAAAGGGTAGGACTTATGAATAATTTTTCAAATGTTATCTTAAAAATATTTAATGTGAAAACATTTGGAATATTTTAGTTTTATAAATAATCTCTAATAATGGTGGCTTTAAAATGGAAATAAAATTTTTTAATAGGAAATGTAGAGTAGAATATTAAATATCTAATTTTGGAAGGAAATTTTTTTTATTGATATTATTAAATAGATTTGTTGGAAACCCATAACAAAAAAATAATAAAACTTATATTTAATAATTAGTAAATGAAATTATGAAGATCACATAAATTGATACATACTTATATTTTAAAACTTGAAATGATAACATTGATAGTAAGAACATGAACTTGTAATTAAGATCTAATTAAGAGATGGGGTTTTTTTATGATAATGTAATAATTTTATGTCACAGAATGATGAAGAAGTAAGTTTGAGAAAAATGATAACTTTTTCCTATATAGATAAAATTAAACATTATATAAAATGGTAAATCAAATAATTAAGAGACTATTTAAGGTCAATTTTAAAAATAAACCATATAAATCAATGAAAGAGATTTAAGTTACTAAATTCCCTTAGGGACAACATAGTTAATGGAGTGAGAAACTTTTGAAATGGGTTTTATGTGGAAAAAATGTAAATAAACATAAGTCAAGGATAAAATACCACATAGTGAAATCATATTTTATAATTTACCCAACTTATATGAAATATGTTTTAGAAGAACAATTATTACTCAATGAAAAATAATTGAGTTAACAAAAACCCTTAAAATTGTAGAAGAATTTTAATCAAAACCTATAGAAAGATAGAGATTTAAATTGAACATAAATTATCACAAATAAAAGTTATTTCATGATATAACATCTCAATTAGGCATCATATTCACCATATAAAATGAATTAGGTGCATAATGAAAAATACATCTTAAAGAGTGGAATTTGAGATAAAAACCCTTACCATGGTCGTGACTTGTTATGAACATGCACCAAATATAATGAATAATAAAATTAATTTAATTAATTTTATAATAAATAACCATATTCAAAACTATAACCATTTATAATACCCATTCATAATCATTCCATTCGTATATATACTAGTTAGTTTTTATCTATATTTCTGCATCAGGTGTTTATAACTTTAATGGTTTATAATTGTTTTGTAAGAGAAGTGTTTGTATCTGTTATTATTAAAAAGTTAATTTTACTAAATCATTAATTTTACTATAAGATAATATTTTTAATGATTTATAAATTTTAAATTTCCTTTCATGAGTGCTTTATTCTTTATCCAAGAAGATGAGACCGAAAACTAGCACATTTTAGTGATTCATAACTAATAATGGGTATTTTCAAAATTTATGAATTAAATATTGATATAACACTTAAAGAACCAAAAAATAATTATTTATATATCTATATTATATCACACTAGTAATTATGTTTTCATAACCATACACGATAAATATTTATATCATTGTCCTTGAAGGTGATTAAACCAACCAAACATTATCATACCAAAATAAATAGATGATTATGAGATGGTTAAGTTGAAGTACAATTATAAAAGCTTAATAATGGTATTATTTAGTATTTATAAGTGTTATATATCAACATTTTTAAGAATCATAATGACAAGGTAATTATATAATTCCATTACGCAGAAATAATCGATTGTTTTCTTCTTAGTATGCTTGTTTAAGATGATTAATTTTATAAAATTATTTATTGTTCATCTCAATAATAGAATATTAAAGTTATATTACCAAAAAATTATTTATATCATAAATATAATATTTATACTTTAAAACCATTCATTTATCCATCCATTAATGGAGGCATTGAAAAATGATTTATTCATAGAGGCGGTAGTCCACACACATACACAGGATTCATGTGTTTTTCTTAATGTAAAAAAGAATAGTGGTTCATGAATATATAATAATTATAACAAAATATCAGTATATTATTTATACTAATTCTATAATTTTAATATGTTGTATTTTAATTTTAAGAATAATTCGTGCACATAATAAAATAGAAATGAGAAATAGAGGTTACGATCTTATACCTCACTTCATGGATTATCTCCTTTATAAAGGGTGATAATACCTTGATGGATGGTATTTTAAAAGGAACAAAAACTATTTAATATGGATGGTAATTTTTAAGAGAGGTTTTTGAATAGTTTGGGTTGAACTTAGGGGGTTGTGGTGAGAGGGGAATAAAAGAGAGGAGAGAACCTTTTTTAAGTGAAAAGGGATGAAATTTTTGTAAATAATTAGAACTTTTCAATAATGGGAAGTAAATATAAAGGAAAGTGTTAATAAAATTTTAGGAATAATAGGGAAGGTAAAAGATAAGGTCAATAAATCTCTAAAAAAGTTTTTTTATCACATGTTTTAAACCTAGTTTTATCAATTTACCACTTGAAATATTTCTTTCTTTCATTTTAACTTTTACAATGGAAACTAGTTTCTTCCTAAGGTAACTTAATTTTTATACTTAAAAATAAAGTGGTACTTATCTAATATTTTGAAATAATGATTCTAAATTAAATTTTTTTTTTCTGATTCAAAATTTAAAGGTGATAAAAGTAAAATTTAATATAATAAATATAAAATGTATTAAAACAATTTTGTAAAAATATTACTTGAGTTCTAAAATATTTGGCATAGGTTAGTAAACTATAATAAATATTTTAAAATTCATAATTTAAAATATAAAGTAAATATATTTTCAAAAAAAAGGTTTCATAAATTTCTATGTCATTCTTAGATACTAATAATAGCATAAAAGTTAGAGTAGTAGTAAAAACAACATATTTCACTATTCACTTAAAAATATTTTTTTTATAAAAATATAAAAATTATCCCAATCAAATATTTATATGATAAATAAAAATAGATGTTAATTTTCTTGAATACACAATAAAATATTTATAAATTTTATTTTTAATTATATATATATATATATATATACACATACATATATTGAAAACATGTTTTTATTGGAAAAAAACTTTTTGTATTTTAACAATTATTTTTACTATAAATTTCTATTTAATATTGTGTAAACTTTTTATTGATATAATAAATATATCTTGTAATTATTCAATCAGATTAAACATAAAAAATGAAAATTTCTTAAATTTTTTAAGCATAAAGTTACTTAAAAAAATGACCTTTTGAAAAGTATAAAAATTCATGATATTTTAAAACATATAAATATTTTATTACATGTTGATATTATCTTGATTTATAGTTACATAAACTCTTATGATATCCATATAAGAGATAAGAAATAAAGAAGATCTGGTTTCAGTTTTGGGTGGTGGTTCAACTATCAGGGATTTTATGAAAATCTCCACGAGCTTGAAATTATCTCCTATGTGGTTTTTATAAAGCCAATATTTCCCAGTTTTAGCCTAGTCTTGGTCCAGGGAAAACCATTGTGAAGATAAATACATTTTGAGCTCCTAAAAATGGGATTAATAAGGAAGAATTCAACTTTTGGATGCCCTCTATTTCAACATTATTAATTTATTTTATAAAATGGTTACTTCAATTTATACCTGCTAATTTAACATCTATGTTTTAATGGACATATTTAGTATTTAAAATATTTCAATGTTTTTAATTTTAATTTTTATAATGTCTGAAACAAGATATCTAATATATGGCTTATTTACGGAAAATATACACTAAAATATCGAGTTATTATATTATACCCCCTTGAAAAAATTATGTTATCATAATTTTAATTTTCTCACTAATAAAAGTAGGTGAGAGTATTTTGAATATATTTATCATTCAAGATATAGCATATTAATATGAAATTTACCTTTCTCTCTTAATGTATATCAAATTAATAATCTTTCCTCAAATACCATTAATCATTCATATAATCATATACCAATATATTTATATAACCTAATCATATATTCTCCATAACATACCTTTCCCATAACCATTTGAATATCCAAGGTATTAAAACACAAATAGAGTATATATTATTCCAAAAATTAACTCTTTCTTTATCTCTCAAACAATATAAAATCATACACCATTAAATATATTACAACACCCCCAAAAATGAGATGAAATTCATCAAAAATACCATAAATCAATTATCAATACTAAGGTTACCAATACTATCTAACTTACTTTTCTCAAAATCAATAAAACCTTTGTTACCTCAATAGGAAGGGTATATTGAACATTATTGTTATCAAAACCTCAATCATATGTTCTTCAACAATTATCCCCAAAAATAAAACCTTATCATAAAATCTGTTTTCAACATTATTGATACAATTTAATTTATGTTTCTAAACCTTTAATACATACATACCACAGAGAAATATTTAGATGTTTCTCATAATATTGATAACTTCTAGAATATACCATAATATCATAAATATATATCACTCACTAATGAAAATAGCTAAGAGTATCATGATTTAATTTCTATTAAAATATCAACCTCACTAACTTAGGTAAGACTAGGAAACATAGATTTTCCATCATAACAAGAATATAATAATATTATCAAACATTTAATTATTTTCCATTATTTTGTTATAATAATTAATTTTTTATAGATACATACCATTCTCAACTTAATTTTCATGATCCATGTTCAACCAAATACTAAAACCTAAAATGGTTATTTTTAAAATCAGATAGAATGATCATATGAATATTAAATATCAATCTTACATTTTATTCTCTAAAAAAACCTTAATTTAAAACTATGATACTTTAATTTAAACTATGACACACTTGGTTCATCCTATAAAATTATTTGTTCTACCTAGTTTACTTTATGTTTGGTTCTCTCATACTTCTTAACCTAATCTCTCCAAGTAATCAGGAAATAAATCCTTTATTGTGGTTTATAAAGAGAATATGACCAACCAAATAATATCTACTAGAAGTTTCTTTCTAGGTGTACAATATTACCCCACTCATTGTGAATCAGAGTGGTTATTGATTCAATTATCAACCAACTCTTTTCAGGGTGATTTTACCTTGGTGAATCTATTATATTACCATATCCATTTTTAGTATCCAAACATGGATATATTGATTCAAAAACCACCTACTCAATTATTTACCAATATTTCTATATATCAATTACACTTATAGTCATATCAAGGGTTATTTTAATGTTATCTAACCTTAATCCAAAAATGAACTAAAATAATCTCTAATAAAAAAATATTCCCACTGATACAAAATACTACAACCCCTACTAAACATGCCTTTATTTTACATCATTCTCACAATTAAAAAATTATATTATATAATAATTTAAACATCATGAGAATCAATAGGTTTAGTGTCTTTAGTGATTATCTACATAAGAGACTTATTTTAAAATTATTGTGAACAATTATCCACTATTTCATCAGACAAGATTTTCTCCTAAATGTATCCCAAGTTAAACTCATCCCCATAACCTGGGAAATAGAAACATAAGAAATGGGTGAGATCAAATGATTAGTAAGGTCATCATAAACATATAAAAATTTTACTGAGGGTGATATTATATGCATATGGGAAATCATGATCCGGAGGGAAATATCTGATTAAAAGAACATGAAATCATAAAAACCATTTATGTTGCATAGTAGGAGAAGAAGTAATCCCATATGATCAAACAAATAACATGTCGTAAAGACTATGAAAATATGAGGAATAAATCATGATCCAGGAGCATAATATAGTCAAATATCAATGTGTGGAACCATTATTATTATAGTTACTCTTAATTTTAGATCAGGAATCGCCACCTATTTCCCATAGTATATTATTCACCACAACCTGTTTCCCATGGAGGACTAGGAATCTAAACCTATTTCCCATTTTAGAAGGAGTATCATTACTTATTTCACCATTATATCATGATATATAAAGCTTTATAAAATTCATTAGTGGGATATATAGTATGCACTCACCACTTAAATGTTTTCTATACACATGCATTCCACATGAAGATATCCAATCATCACATCATTAAAACCCAAGAATAAGGACATGCTTCACATTAAATTTCAAAATTTATCATACAAATATCCACATAAACTAAATTGAATTATAGAAAAATTTAATCACACAATGTGGAACTCCATGAAATCATTTAAAGGGATGTTTATCAAACATAACCCCATATAACATAGATCTATTTATATAAGGAGGAATATTTAAGAGAAATCATTAAATGATGTTTTTGAAAACATTTTTTTTGACATTTTCAAAAAGGATGAAGTTACAGATCTTTTTTCAAAATTCATTTTAAAAAGAGTAAAAGTGAAATAATTTGGAATATTTTTATTTCAAAAATAATATATAATAATGGAGAATTGAAAAAGGATTTAGAAGTTTTCTATAGAAAATATAAATATGAAAATAAAACATTTTTTTTGTAAGGAATATTTTTTTCTCGATGTTTTGAAATACCATTAATGAAAAACTATATCAAAAAATAAAAATGAAACTTATGTTTAAAAAATAAAAAAGGAAATTATGAATATTAAATAAGTTTATACATACTGGGATTTCAAAACATGAAAAGATAACATTGGGTGTAAGGGAAAACATGGACTTGAAACACAAAGCCATTTAAGAGAGGGATGTTTATTTTGGATAAAGTTATACCTTTAACTAAGATAATGATAAAGAATAAATCTTGAATAAAAAGTGAAATTTTCCATTGAGAGATAAAATTTAACATTATATAGAATGTTAAATAAATTAATAAATATAATATTAAACTTTTAAGTTTTAAAAACCATATAACTCAAAGAAATATGTTTGAGATTCCAATGTCCCTTATAAAGAACACTTTTCATAAAGTGAGAAATTTTTGAAAAAATATTTTATGGTAAAAATTTAAATCCCTTGGATTTAGATATAAATTAACATATAATATAATTATAGGTAATAATTTAGCCTATTTATATGAAATACTTTTAGGAATAAAAATTATAACTCAATGACTGAGGATTAAGTTAACAAAAACCCTTACAAATTGAGGAGAATTTAAATAAAATATCATTAAAAAGAGAAAATTAAATTGAAATTCATTTATCATGAATAATAGGTGTTTCAAGATATAATATCTCAATTAAGAAGCATAATCAACATATAAAATAAATTTGGTTCATAATGAAAGCATGTCTCAAAGAGAGAAATTTGAGATGAATACCCTTACCTTGGCCCTGATTCAATCCCCACTTAAAACAAACATCCTAAATAGTTAAATTAATTTTATTTATTACATACATAATATCCTTATTAATAACTATTAACATTTATATTCCACATTTATAATCATTCTACACATAGATATACTATTTAGTTTTCACCTCTTTTCCCACATTGAGTGTTTATAATTTTAATAGTTTACACTAGTTTTGTAGGAGTGGTGTTAGTATATCTTCTTCTTCCAAATTTCATCATTCCCAAATTATTAAATTTATTATAATGGATTATTTAAAAATATTTAATAAGTTTAAATTTCTTTTCATGAGTTCTTTAGACTTTATCCTAGAATATAAGATCGACAACATGCACATTTTGGTGATTCTTAACCATTAAAGGGTGTTTTATTAATTAAAGAGTTAAACATTTTTATAACCCTTATATAAAAAACTCAATATTTACATATTTATATTATATAATAAAATTAGTTACATTTTCATAACAATACATGACAATTATTCATAGTATTGTTCAAGCTGGTGGTTAAAACGATCAAACATGAACATACCCTAATTGATGGAAGATTATGATATGGTTCTGTTAAAATATAATTATAGTAGTAGAATAATGTTCATATTTAGTGTATATAAGTGTTATATATAAATTTTTTAAATATTTATTAAGAGAATATAATTTATTTACATCCATTACTTATAATGAAGAGATCGTTTTTCTCTAACTATGCTTGTTTTGTGGCCGTTAATTTTATAATGACTATTTACTATTAATATCATTAATATATTACTAAATTTGTATTACTAGAGGATTATTAATATCATAAAAATAATATTTATCCTTCAAATCCATTCTTTTAACTAGAAATGAACAGAGGAATTTAAAAACCAAACCTTTTATTCATGTAGGTAGTAGTCCATAGACACACAAACACAATTCATGTTTTATTTTTTCTTAATGGAAAAAGGGAAAGTTGGTTAATGATTATAAAATTATTATAATAACATATAATTGTAATATATTTACTCATTCTATCATTTTATGTTTTTTTATTTTTATTTTAATAATAATAATTTCATATAAATAAATAGAAATGTTAATGAGTGGTTAAGAACTTATACCTCACTTCTTGGATTATATCATTTTTAAAGGGGGTTAAGACCCTGAGGGGTGGTCTTTTGTGAAAAAAAAATAATATATTTAAGGAAGATGGTAATGGTAATTAAAGTTTTTTATATTATTTTTCATTATCATTGGGGGTTTTGGTGTGAGGGGAAGTGAGGAGAGGCAATCCCATTTTATTAGTTAAAAGAGATGACATTTTTGTAAATACTCATAACTTTTCAATAACAGGAAGTAAATATTGAGGGAAGTGGCACAAAATTTTGAGAAATAATGGGAAGGGGAAGTTATATGGTTTAAAATGAAATAATTTTTTACACAAGTTTTAAACACATTTCAATCCCTATACCCCTTGAATTATCACCTTTTCTATTTTAGCTTTTATAGTGGTAACTAGTTTTTAGATCTGGTAAATTAATATTTACATATAAAAATCAAGAGGTTATTATTATATAGTTTGGAATTATAGATTTTAAATTTCAAATTCCATTTTATTAGATTTAATTTATATCACTAATTAAAATAAATTTTAATATAATAAATTTATAATGTATTAAAATATTTTCTAAGAAAAATATTACTTAATATCTAAAATATCAAAAATAGGTCTGTAAAATATAATAAATGTCATAAATTTACAATTTAAATTATAATATATATTTTTAGTGAATTTATTTCATAAATTTAATTTTCAAACATATATACTAATAATGTAATAAAATTCATAGTATTATTAAAATCTGTATATTGCAATATTCATCAAAAAATCAATTTTTTAAGAAAGATATCAAAATAAGTTAAATTTTACAAATTCAAATTCTAAAATTTTTAAGTTTTACAGGTAATTTTGTCACAAATCAGAATAGAGTGCCATTCAACCTGACACTCGAACCATCCCTTGGCATGGACCGAGGGGCGTTCTCTAGAGTGGCTCATCATTGTCTCCGTAGTGGCTTGGGGGATGGGATGTAATCTGGATCTTTCTTTCAACTGTTGTTTTGTGTTTGGGGTTTTTTTGCGTCAGAGTTTGGTTCTTTTTCATGGAGGATTGGTTGTCGGCTAGGTTGGCCTCGTGATGTCGTTGCCGTCGACATGTCCCTGATTTTGACTCTTATTGCTAGAGAGTTCATCTAAAACAGATCAGGGGTAGGGTTCATGATTCGCTTGACTGGAGGCCTGCCGCTGCTGATGTCCCTTGGTTCTTTTCTGTGTTATTATTCCTCTTTCTCCCATAGTCATGGTCCTCTCATGGATATTGGTTGCTGGTTTGGATATTTCCTTAGCTCAGATCTTCCTGGATTCATTCCTGGGGTGGCGCTTCTGGGTTTGATCAGTCATGGACCCATCTCCCATGATGATTCGTGGGTCTGTTGTTAGGTCATCCAGCCCTAGGTGGTGGTGAGTCGGCTTCCTATCCCATGGGGAATCTACTTCAGTCGTGGTGGGTATGTATATGTGATGAAAGATGGAGAGAGTGTGGGATTTCTATATTGGGGATAGTCATGGTGTTGGGTGTCATCTCTGGTAGCGTTGGTCATGATATGTGGTGGTGCTGGTGAGACAAGATGACCATGGAAGTCTGGGAGGCTGTTTACTCCTGGTCTAAAATACATTATATAATTTTGGTTTGGTTTTTGGGACACTGGTTTTGATGATACAGTTGATTTGGTCTTTGTGTTAAGGTCTATTTCTGTAAGCTTCTGCTCATGAGGCATTCTGGACTAATTTCCTTGGGACGATGTTGGTTGTTTTCATTGGGAGTTGGTTGGTTTTATTATATTGTGAATTTGGTTTTTTTCTTTGTGGTCCACTGCTCAAGGGATTTTTCATCCAATTGTTTACAAGAAGATGTTTTAGATGAGGTTTAGGGAAATGGTTTATCATTGTTTCCTGGCTATTCAGAATCAGATGTTTGAGAGGGTATGGCTTCAGCCATCGATTCCAGGTCGGTGTATCTTTACACGGGATAACTATCCATTCATCTTTGAGATAGTGGAAACTGGATTTAATATTTTTTTTGGGTGGAGCTTCTCTCTTTTAGTGTGGGGTGTTTTTGGCTTTGAGCTTTTAGTCTGTTGGGGCTGCTTGTTTTGTCTAAGTTGATGTTGTCATGGTTTCCCCCTCACCCCTTAAAAGGGGTCTATTTCAATAATAAAAAATTAATTGTCAGTCTAAAACAAAAAGGGAACAAGACACTATCCCAAAAACCACCATGTAATAGGAGAAGCATTATCCTCAACCCACCACCACAACACCTACATGAGAAGACCACTAGTATCCTGAGTCACCATCTCCAAACATCTTGCCTTTACCTATGATAAACATGACAAAGTCTACTTACACCCAAAGGTGTAAGTAGGGTGTGAGACAAAGCTCAGTTGGATTCCATCCAATAAAGAGATTCCATGCATAAACATTATAAGAAAATTCAAAGGCAAGTTTTATAAAAGATAAACTAGAAATAGTTTTATAGAAAACATTTTAAATGAAAACATTATTTGATTTTGAAATAACCAACAAAGTACACCATATGATAATGACATGTATGATATAAAAAATAGAACTATGTAATAGAAAAACCCTCTAGGAACTAGCTATAAATGGGACACTAGGTACATCATATCTTAGTCAAAAGTGGTATAACAACCATGAACAATAGAATTCCCTTGCACAAGCAACTAGGAGGGAAAACCCCATTGGACTTGTGGCCTCCAATCATCATTATCATTTAGTTAGTGTTTTAATCACCAATCATGTAAGAAGAAACTAGGAAAATACCCTTTCAAATCAACCAGAGTACTATTCATAGTCTTCCCACTAAGTTACCTAGGTTTCCCTTTGAACTCAATTACCATTTTACATACCACATACAATATCACCTTCACATATACTTATTCCAAACAATATAACACACATGAAAAACAACCATTTCCACATTCAAAACTTTTTTTTTTAAAACCAAACACTCACCAATTCCATCTCATAATATTTTTCTCATCACTTATATGTTTTATCAAACACTATTTAGACACAAAATAAGGGGCACATATAAAACACACATGGAATATATCCTATTTTCTTTGAAAAATCATTTTTCAGTATGAAAGCACCTTGATTATTTTATAAAACACCTTTATCACATCATATATAATCCATAGAACATAAAAAATAAGTAAATAATGAATACTAAAATCACCAAAGAATGTTTAAGTATGGAACCACCTACCTCAAGTGTAGAAATTTATGGAAAATGGTACAAAACCTCAAACACACCTCAATAGAACCCTAAAATGGAATGATATAAACATAAAATCAAGATTAAACCCTAAAAATTAAGAGTCAACCCTAAAAACGTCCCCATACCTAATAGAGAAAGGAAACCCCAAATAAAGAGGAAGAAAACCCTATAAAAGAAGAAGAAACCCTAAGAGGAGGTGACTTGAAAAATTATAGAGAAACCAAAAAAATCTGCCAAGAAATTAAAGATACAAGGGAGGAAGAGGGATGAGGGAGGAACTTAGTGTTAAGAATCCCAAAGGGGGAGAAAAATGGGTATTTTGGGTTAAAAATTAAGTAGAGGGAAAAAAGGAAAATCTAATTTTTAATGACCTAGAGAGTCCACACGGTTTGTCCACACAGTTTGCCAAAACTGTGTGGAAACCATGCTCCCCTTATTTTCCAAGTAGGACATGATGCATGATTAGCACACATGGTTTATAAATTGTGCAACAACCATGTTATAATCCTCTATCTAAAAAAACCACTTGGCTATATAGTTACCTGGGCAATTATGCACATTTTGAAAAATCGTGTGCCACCTCCTATTTACCCAAATTTTCTTATCTTACCCCAAAAAGTCAAAGAAAACCCTAATGGAAAATTTTAGGTCTAATATAAATAGAAAAATACCTTAAAATAAATCATGGGTGTAAAAAATTCTCCCCACTATGAAAACATTTCATCCCTAAAAAATCAAATTGAAGCTTGACCAAAGAATAAAAACGAATATTCATTTTTAACCTACAACTTCTGCTCCCAAGTCCCATGCTCATCATTTCCATGTTTCCCAAAACTCGGACTAGCAGAATGGACTTCCCAGGAATCAATTTCTCCTTGGAATCTACAATCCACACTGGCTATTGAAACATAGAAAAATTCCAATTCTTCCTAATTGAACACTTGAGATAGCTCTGGGGTATATTTCTTCAACTAGGAGACAAGAAACACGTCATGAATTAACATCAACTATGAAGATAAATCCAACCTATGTTCCAGCCTCCAAATATTCTAAGTGATATCAAAAGGTCCGACATACCTTGGCATTATATTTTCTTTATTTCCCAAATGGAAGTGACCCAAGTGAGGTTCCACATTCAGGAACACCCAGTCACCCATAGAAAACTCAATATCTCAATACCTCTAATCAGTATAAGACTTGTGCTAACCCTATTCTGTTAATAAATACTACCTGATTCACTTGACCATCCCAGATGTCATTTTCACTAAGCTCGATCCAATCATTGAGTTTTCACCCACCTCATCCCAACACAGGGGAGACCGACACAGTTGACCATAGAGCACTTCAAAAGATTCCATTCAAATTGGAAATTGATAATTGTTGTTATATTAAAACTCAACCAATCCCAAAAGGATATCCCAAGAACCATCTAAATTCAATACAAATTCCTGGATAATATCTTCTAAAATCTAATTCACCAACTCGGTTTGACAATCCATTTGATGATGGTATATCATGATCATTTTTATCAGTTTCCCCCTTTCCTTTTAAGTCCTTCCCAATAATAATAAGTGAGATAGGGGTCCCTATCATAAACAATTTCTGATAACCCACCATGAATCCTCACAACCTTAAAAACATATATCTAGACCAACTCATTCACCTTCACTAAATACGAGATCCAAATGAAATTGGATGAATTATTCAAATGGTTAATCACCTCCCAGATAACATTTCTTACAAAGGGAATATGAGGAAATCCAAAAAAGAAGTCCATGGCTATCTCATCCCACTTCTCAGTAGGAATGGGTTGTAGTTGAAGCAAACCCGAGGGCCTATAGTGCTCTACTTTCACCTACTGACATGTGTAACACCTATATATGATTTCATATATATCCTACTTCATACCTGGGCACTAGAATTGCTGAAAAACATCATAACACTTCTTAGTAGACCTAATATGAACAACTCACTGAGACTGGTAGCTATCTTGCATCACTAACTTTATCAGAGATAATGGAACCAGAAATAGGACCTTGAAACATAAAACTACATTGGGAGACAACGAACAATATCCAAGTATCTCCACACCATGAAGAGATTGCATGGACTACTAACATAGTTTATCATCAGACTAATCCCACTGAATCAGTTCCAGAAGGGAAGGATCCAGCTACACACTAGCCAAGAACTCACCTCCAGTGCGCTCCTTGGTCTCCAGGTGCATCTGAGAAAAAAATTCCTATCAAGTTCCACTCATCACTGGACCATTTCAATGCATAAAATGAAACTTTTCTCATCAAAGCATCTACTACAACATTTCCATTTCTCGAGTTATAGAAGATATCAAAATCAAACCCCTGAAGATACCCAACCTAATAGAATTTTATCAAATTCATATATTTAGGGGAGAAAATATAGGCTAATCTCTTATGATTAGAATAAAACACAAATTTATCCCCAAAAAGATAATAGATCCACAAATTCAGGGCATGCATCACCATTTTTAATTACAGGTCATGGTCCAGGTAGTTCTTTTCATGTGGTGGGAGTTGGTGAGAGACATATGCCACCACGTGGTCATTTTTTATAAGAACACATCTGAGAACCATACTTTAGGAAACACAATAAATCCATTATAACTTTATAAATTTTGGAAAGATCAACATAGGAGTGGTAGTAAAATTATTCTTTATCTCCTAGAGGGATGCTTAAAAATCTAGGATCCATTCAAACTTCACCCCTTTCTAAGTGAATGCCATCATGGATGATGCAATCCTAGAGAAGTCCTGAAAAAACTACCTATAATTCTATTCCAAGCCCAAAATGATTTTGATCTCAAACAAATTCCTTGGCTGTTCTCACAACATAACTACACTAATATTCTCAGGGTCCAAAGAAACTCCTCGTTCTATGGTCACATGGGCTAGAAAATTTACCTATTTAATACAGATGGTACACTTAAAAAATTTGGCATAAAGACAATACTCCCGATGAGTGTCCAATACAATCCATAAATGCTGCTGATGCTCCCACTCAGATTCAGAATAAGATACAATTTCTTCCACTAACACCATGATAAAAGAATGGAGATACTATTAGAACACTCTATCCATAATAACCATGAAGACCACTAGAGAATTTTTCAACCCAAAAGTCATGAAGAATTATTCAAAATGGACATACCTAATTTGGAAGGATGTTTTTGGGACATCTGCATCTATCACCCTGGCTTGGAGATAACTAGTATGAAACTCTATATTAGAAATCAAATTTACCCCTATAATTATTCAAACTAGTCATCTATATGGAAAAAGGGTACATGTTCTTGATCATTACCTTTTTTAGATTTCAGTAATCAATACTCAACTAGAGGGATCCATCGACCTTCTTTGAAAATATCATGGGAGTGGACCAAGGGGAGATGCTTGGGGGAATGAATCCTTTGGATTCTAAATCATCCAACTATACCTTTAATTACCTCAAATTGGTGGGGACTATATAATATGATGGGATAGAAATAGGCTGTGTTCTCTATACCAAATCTATAGAGAACTCCACATCCCACTTCGTAGTTAAGCCTAAAAAGTCCTCTAGAAAGACCTATAGGAACTCATCCACTACAAGAAATAATTCACCCTTAGGAGACCCACTATAACCCTCCAAAATGAGAAAGAATAACTGAAAAATGACGTTTCTCAATTCTGGGAGTGTAGGTCAAGCATTACCCGATCGAGGATCCCATTAACCATGAAAGACCTAGGTACTACCATCGGGTTCCACAAAGCTCACTCACCGTATATAAAAATTGATGTGTGCCTGGAAGTGAACCATCCAATCCATACCGAGGATCACATTAAAGGGATCCATTTCCAAAACTAGGAAATCCCATTCTAGCTCAAACACTAACATAGTGAATGAAAAAGATGTGCACCTGAAACCCTTCTATTTATTCTTACCCCACTATGTTACTAAATCCATCACATACAAAATGTGATCAGTTGATAAACCCAAATAATTCACAGTATGATCATAGATAAGTGAAACAGAAGCACAAGTATCAAACCAAAAAATAATTGAATATGGTGCAATCAAAATGGTACCTCAAACAGTTGAATGCCCTGCTTCCGGTTCCACAAGCACTTGGTCCACAACCTGGAGATTCCTTGTCTTTTCCGGAGCCTAATAATAACCACTAGCCTGTAGCTATAGCCTAAACTGAATCTAACAATAAGATGATCTACTCCTAGCACCATGACCACCAAATCAAGATCCCACCATCCTGGACGGTTCCAACTGAGTTGGTATCCCTCTGGAAGCTAGAGATCCCAGACCACTCTAATATGGGCGGGTCACTTTTCAAAAATGTTGTAGGTTTCCCATAGATCTAAACCAATGGTATGGTTTGGGAGGAGATGTGCATGTAGATCTAATGTGACATACCTTCCAGCACTGATGGCACACAACCAACCGAAAATTAGAATCCACAGACAAAGACTGTCAGGAAGGATGGCGTGAACTACCACCTTCCTTATTCCCTTGCACATACCACTTCCTCTTTTTCTCAAATAAACTACCATCACCCATTTTTAACACATCCCCAAAGGAACTAGACCTACCCTTACAATCAATCTCCACCATAAAATTGTGATCAACCACTTAAACATAGGTATTCACATTGAACAGAAATACCTGAGAATAGATATCTAGCCATAACCCCCTCTCACACCTTTGATCCTTCATTTTCTTGTTGGAAATGATTTGGGGTGCATACTGATCTAGCTCAAAAAAAAGTACGGTGTACTCCATTATAGAGTGACCCATATAAACAAGATCTATAAACTTATAAGATCTAGTATAGGCCAAAACCTCAGGATAATACTTATAATTGGAAACTAACTTGAAGTCTTTCTAGTTCATCTGTTTATGCTTTCTAGCTTGCACCATGGTGTCCCACCACCTTAGATAGGGACCTTATAGAAAGAAAAAAGTTCATTTCGCCCTGAATTCCTTAGGATTATCAACAAATTCAAACATATTTTCCATCTTCTCAAGATAATACTTCTCTTCCCGAGGTTTTGTGCTACCTATGAAGGAAAGAGGCTTGTTCTTAAGAAACTCCTGAGATTTGTCCTTCATAGGACCAGGTTCAACCTCTCTAACTGGAGCAGGACTAGGAACTTCTCCCTATCCTATAGACTAAATGTCCTAAACAATTTCTTCCATTAATCTTTGATCAATTGGAGAGGGAAAAATATCTCCAGCCTCTTCCCGTGGCTACATAGGAAGTCTGTTGAGAAGAATTTTTCTACATTAAGCAACAAACACAAATAAAAGCATCAATATGATTATTCTGATTTTTTTGGCAACAACAAAAAATATCAAACACTTTAATAATTGGAAACATAACCAAGTCAATAATAATAACAAGTTATAGAAAATGAACCACTCCACCCCCACCCAATGTTCCTATATAGTATGCAGCTTGCACATCTCACCTGGAGGAGAATTCGAATAAAATACCAACATCCCATGGTGACTCGAGTTATATCATGAGATGTGTTGGTCAGACACTATACTCGTAACTAGAAAATCAATCCCCAAATATCCTAGTTATTGCTTATCTAGACCCATCCTATACATAATGACCCCAAAAAGAGAATAACTAGCTATGATACCATTTTTTGAAGAATGAGGACATATTTCCATTCAACCAAACACTGGACCCAACCCGTTGCATGGATCGAGGGGTGTTCCATATCCCCATGGGCTGAAAACTAGTTCTCGAGTATCAAAAAAATTCTTTGGGAAGTATTTCATCTGATTTCATAAGCATAAATGACCAACAACAATAAATAAAGCAAAAATGAAAAATAATTAACAAACATGACATAAAAAATTTTTATATTCAAGTATACAAATTTAAATAAAACCCCAAAAAGGTATTCAATAAAAGGGAAGAAGAAACTATCCCAAAACCACCATGCAACAAGAGGAGAATCATCCTAAAAAAATCAATACAACACCTATATGAGAATACCACTATCTCTAATTATCTTTCCTTTACCTATGTTGAACGTAACAAAGTCTACTTATAACCAAAGGTGTAAGTAGGGTGTGAGACAAAGCCCAGTAGGATGCCACCCAATAAAGATATTCCATGATGTAAAAATTATAAGACAATTCACATGCATGTTTTATAAAAGAGAAGCTAGAAATTGTTTTTATAGAAAATATTTTAAATGAAAACATGCTTTGGTTTTGAAAAAACCAACAAAGTACACCGTATGCCAACGGTAGGTATGATATTAAAAAAGAAAATAATGTCATAGGAAGTACCTATAGGAAATAGCTAGAAATGATACACTAGGTACATAATATCTCAGTGAAAAGTGGTATAGAAAACACAATAAACAACATTCTCGTGCATGTTACACTAGGAGGGGACACCGCATGGGCCTAGTGGTCTCCAATCATCATTATCATTTAGTTAGTGTTGTAATTGTCAATAATGATAGAATAAACTTGGAAAATCCACTTCTGAATCAACTAGTGTACTATTAATAGTATTCCCACATAGTTACCCAGGTTTCCCTTTATGCTCAATTACCATTTCGCATACCACATACAATATCACCTTCACATATACTTAAGAAAAGCACCATATCACACATAAAAAACCACCATTTACACATTCAAAAACCTTTTTGTAACCAAAATCACAATAATCCATTTCATAATAGGTTTCACATCATCTGAAAATTATAACAAACACCTTCAAGACACAAAACAAGGGGCACATATAAAACATACATGGAACATAGCCCATTTTCATTGAAAAATCTTTTTTTAATTAGAAATCACCTTTAATATTTTCTAAAACATGTTTATCACCTTATATATAATCTATATAACATAAAAAATAAGACAAGTAAGTATATTAAAATCACAAACCAATGTTTAAGTATGGAACCACTTAACTCAAGTGTATAAATTTCCAGAAAATGATGCAAAACTTCAACCATGTTTTAATCGAACCCTATAAAGAGAAGATCAAAACTTAAACTCCAATATTAAATCCTAAGAATCGATATTAAATCCTAAAAACATCAAAATACCCATTGGATAATATAATTCTAAAATAAAGAGGAAAAAACCCTAAATATAGGAAGAAACCATTGAGAGGAGGGGACTTACTTGAGGAATCATGGGGAACTTACACCAAATCCACCAAGAAGTTGAAGATCCAATGAATGAAGTGGGTTGGAAGGAGGTTATTTGGGTGAATAATCCCAAAGGGGAGAAAAATGGGTGTTTAGGGTCTGAAAATTGGGGAGAGGTAGAAAGTAAAAATCTAAATTTTAATGACTTGGAAAATACGCACAGTTTTCCAAACCTTGCAACAACCGTGCTCCCCTTACTGTCCAAGTACAACATGCTACGTGGTTGTCCTGCAAGGTCTATAAACCATGTGATAAACATGTGATAAACCTCTTTCCAAAAACACCACTTGGATGCATGGTTAACTTGTAAAGGTTTCAAAGTTTTTCAAACCATGTGCCACCTACTTTTTACCCAAATTTTCTTATTTTCCTCTAAAAACTCAATGAAAACCGAAAGGAAAAATTCTAGACCAAAAAATAAATAGATAAATACCTCAAGAGAAATCATGGATGTGAAAAATTTAATATATAATATATAGAAAAAATTTATTTTTATTTGAAAATAACTTTCTTGTTATTTTTAAATTACAATAAACATAGTTCTATGATATGAAATGAAAATTTCCAAAAAATACATTTTTAAGCATAAAATGAACCGAAAGAAGATAAACTTTGGAAAAGTATAAAAATTCATGATATATATATAAATATAAATATTTTATTACATATTAATATCATTCTAATTTATAATTTCATAACCCATTATGACCTTCATGTAATACCTTAGAATCAGATAAGTTCTGGTTGCAGTTTTAGGTGGTGGTTTAGCTAGCATGGATCTTGTGGAAATCTCCACAAGATTGAAATTATTTTAAATATGTTTTTTTAAATCTAAATTTCTTGATTTTGGATTGGTATTTGTCTAGGGAAAACCATAGAAAATCTACACCCCATCCAAGATTAAACAAATGGGCTTTATAAGGAAGAATTCCACTTCTAAATTCCATTTCTTCCTACCTTATTTATTTATTTTTCAATATGTCTAGTTCAATTTGTACTATATAAATGCACATTTTTGTTTCAATTTCCTTATTTAACATTAAAAAAATATCAAGTTTTTTATATTTTATTTTGATATAGTGTGTGAAACATGATATTTAATATATTAATTATTTAATTAGAATATATAGTGAAATATTTGGCTATTACAGTAGCCCAGACTTGTTCATTTCAATGGTATCAGAACATAAGTTCTTGAGAGGACCTAGGTTCCTAAACCACTATATTTTTATTTCTGTGTTTCATGGTAGAATAGATACTATTAATGTTATCAAAATTTGGGATATAGTTCATGAGTGGATTATTTATCACTACATTTCATGATGACACTTATGTTGCCATGATTAGATGGGTTTTTATTTTTAGTAATATTGAGGGATTGAGGTTTTTTATGGAGGTTTTTGATCTTAATTGGAATTGTATGAGTTTACTTGGGGTTTATATAAAATTTTGTTTTGAAAATGAAATAAGTTTCATTAGTGTGTGGTTTTAATACATGACTTGATAAACTGGTCAATGAAAAAATGCTAGATACTAAAAATGTTTTAGGGGTTGTTGCACAAATAGAGTATGGCCCATAAAATAACGTTACTTATTTTAGTATATTTATGCATTAAATATGGTTTTTATTTAAAATACTTTATTTTTTGAATTTTCTTGAGAGATTCTCAATATTGGAAAAAAATTAATCTAGGCCTTGTGATATATTGATATAGGTGGATTAGATTTCAGTTGAAATTTTTGGTGTTCCCTCTTTTCATGTGATTTTTATAAAACTAGTTTTATGTTATAGAGGGAGTGTTTTATAGTGAGGAATAATTTTAAAATGGATGGGTTATCAAATTTAATGGGGTGGGAGTGGGGAGGTGATTTTTGAAAATCAAATCTTGAGGTTTGTTTGGTCCTTGACCATTAGTGGGTGTTTAAACAGTGGATATCTTAGAAATGATGAAAGGGATATTTTAATAGGTTTTATTAATGCAGTGTAATATTTTTTTTCATGTTTTCAAATGTTTTTTTGTTTTAAAAGTAAGTTAAAAGACCCTTATTAAGGGGTTATGGTTTAAAGGAAATGTTTTTATGGGGTTTTCATTTTTTTTTGGTAAATTATGAATTTGGATTTGTCCCTTTATTTTAATTATTGTTATTTAGTTTGGATTTGGATACATGACCAAGTTGGGTTCATGTTTCATGTTCTTTTACATATCCTAGAATGGTATTAAGTGGATGTTAGGTGTTTGTCTCAATTGGTGGTTGTTTTCTTGTTTTTTGGATTTTCCCAAACTTAGAATATTGTGGAAGTGTATTTTTTAAAAAATTATTAGGAAACCTTATTGGTTGTTTTATGTAATCCAAGCTAGAGATCCTTGGTTGAGAATATATCTTCTTAGGTTTTAGGGTGATGATAATTTTTGGGAATCATGGTTAATGAGTTTATAGATTTATGGTTTTCTAGTTTATTTTTTTTGATGTATTCTTTTAGTTTCTTTTAAGTGAGTGGCAGTTGCTTTGGGATGATCATGCCTCATTTTTTTGTTGTTCCTTATATTATTGTTTTAATAATTATAGATATTTGGTGAGTTTATGTATGATTTTGACCTATTTTTTGACCATGGGGAAGCCCAGAGTTTATTAATGGGTCATTAGGGTGTGTTTTTGATACAGGTTGGGCCATGGACAACATCAGGTTGAGTTTTCTCCTATTAGAATTACTATTAATTAGATATGTATAAGTTTACCCATAGTTACCCTCTAATGATGTTCCATGACTTAGGGGTGGAACCATGTTGTTCCATATCGAGGAATGATTTTTTTACTCATGTTTTAGATATCTTAGGATGTGATGGATTTGGGTGACCAAATTTTTTGATCCTCAGATGTCTTTTGGTTTTGGGGTCTTCTTGAACGATTTTGGGGTGTATTTCCTACTTGGGATTTGATATGATTTCTTATATATTTTGGATTTTTATGGAATCTTTATGGATGTGTTGAATAATTTTATTTTGGTTTTTATCTACTATTTGAAATGTTTCTATATTGATTCACCATTTTATATCATTAATAAATGGTTGAGAGACCCATGATGAGTCTCTATATTCTTCAAGTCCTTATAGAATAATTTTGGATTGGATTCTTGCTCAAGGTTTCTTGATTTTTGTTTCAGGATACTGATGAATTTTTGGAGTTTTTTGATGTTTTCTTGGTATTTTGGTCTTCATGAGTTTTCCCCAACCCTCTCACTATTCGCAATTAATTATTGAGGGTTTTATTTAGAAATGATTCTACTTTGACTACAGAATTTCTAGGGGAAGAAATTTGCATGATATAAAGAATTGTGAAACCCTTTTGTCATTATTATGGATTATTTATATTATATTATTTTATATTAGAGTATTTTATGTTTTGAGAAGTTTTTTTTGTTATTTGAAAATTATTTAAATTTTAATTAGATGAATTGTTAGCATAGAGAGTTTAAGGGAAACCTTGAAATGAACTTTCACAAGGAAATTTATAGTTTTTTTTGTTTTTTATGGTTTAGTATGCTTGGGTATCCCACGGTTAGGTCTAAACCATGTAAAATATTGTGGAAACCATGGAAATATTTTTTAGATTAAGGTGCTGGAACCTGACTATTAAACAATTAGGAAAAATCATGTGAGTGACTATATGTTAGTTCTTTAGTTTTTACTAGTGGTTTTTACATGGTTGGCGCATGGTTTGGTGAATTTTTCAGCCAAACTGTGTGACTTATTTGGTCTTATCCAGTTCTAACCACGTGGTTGGTTCACAGTTTACCAAAATGTGTTTTCTAACCATGTGATCTGTCCATTTTCACTTAAAAGTGTACTTTTAAGTTTTCCTTCTAGTATTTTTAAGGAATAAGGCCTACATCCTTCTCCCCTCTTGATTAGCTAGCCTTAGGCACACTCATGGAGCTCCTCCCTTCTCTTTTGCTTGTATATTAAGCTAAATCTCCTTAATTTTCAAGCACTTTTAATGTGGGAAACCTTTCCTCCTCCCTAATTCTTCTTCATATCATATATCTTGATCCCACCACAATTTTACTACCCTCACAATACTTATCTATTTTTTGGATTTTTTATTAGGGTTTAAGATGAATATAATATTGGTGTTTGGATAATATGTGGATGATAATGGCCATTTCCTTCATTGGTACTACATTTAACACTAATGGTAATACATTATGATTCATTCCTTCTTGGATGAGGTAATTATTTCTATAAAATTTAATTTTTATTAATTTCATTAATTACTTGGGTTTTTTAAATAGTTTTTTATGGAGTTAAAATTATATCATATACCCATAGTGGTTATAAAATTTATTTCCCAATGGTTTTAGAAAATGGCATAAAAAGGATATTTTTGAAACTTTCCAATTATAATTTCTAAATTGGATGTTTTGTATGTCATGTGTCTTCTGAAATTCAAAAATGGATTTTAAAAATGTAATTGTGTTTTTGTAAAGGGTGTTTTTCATAGACTAATTTTCAAAAGGGGGTTTTATGAAAATAAAGGGTATTTTTTTCAAAAATGGTATTTGATAAACTGTATTGAAAGGGTTTTTGGGATTTCTAAGATATATAAGTATTTCAATGTTTATTTGTTTAAAATGGATGGTTTCTAAATTAACGCTCAACTATGATTTGATAAATGGATTTTAAGGTGTGTTTGAAATAAGATTTTAAATATTGTGAAAGGACTTGGAACCCTAATCTTGTTTCCAAAATCCCATTTGAAACTTTTGAATAAGTTGTTTTTAAAATTTGTGAGACCCTCAACTTGTCCCCTTATATCTGATATTTTATCACGGATTATGACCCATCAAGTGTTGTTTCATATTTTTACATTGTTATTGAAGATTATTTTGATTTTGGATGGGGCTATTTCTTATGATGGAGTAGGTGGTGATTATAAGTTTATTTAAAATAATTTAAAACTATTTTACTTGATGATATTATGGTCTATGAATGTTCTCACCTCTATTTATTAATGTCATTGGAATCCTAGGTAACTAAGTAGAGCATGGGTGAGTGAAAAATCTTGTTAAACTTTGGTTTTAGCTAGAGTTCGAACCATGGTTTCTATGTGATCCCAAATGGGTTTTTCTATAAAAGCTTCATGCCCTTGGGATAATTTTTTATGGTAATTATAGTTTTATGGGACTATAAGAATGGATAGGTTCTTATAGGATGACCTAGGGATTCTAGATTCTAGTTTGAGTTAGTATTACTTGAGTCCTAGGGAGTTTCTAATGACACCTAGATCCTTTCTAGGATGATTTAGGGTATTTCAATCTAGGATTTTTTTGTATCCCATAGTTAATGAATTGTTTTTATAGAACCATTATTATGTTCATTTCTTATTTTGTTCACAATTCAATGATTTATTGGTGCTAATGTGTTTTATGATTTTCTAATTATAGTTATAGTTTAATTTTTAACTATTTATTAAAATATATTAGAAACTACCGTTTCTAACAAAAAATATAGCGGTATCATAAAAATATTTAAATAAATAGTTTTATTAGTTTCTTTGATAGAAAAATGAGGTTATTTATGAACATAAAATTTTATTGAAATTTTAGAAGGGGGAATAAATGGAAACATGGTTTTATTTTTAATAAATTTAAAGGAACACATTCCATGGCTTAGAAAATGGTTAAATAAAGTGTTTATTCCACCTTGGTTTTAATTAAAATGGGTGGATGTTATATAAATTCAATGGAGATGTGTTACTAGATTTCTTTTATCCCTTCTTGTGAAAACTTGTTTTATATTCAATGTTTTAACTTGTATTTTATGGACTATATTATGAAGTTTATGGAATGAAATACTTAGTGAGATCCTATAGGGAATGTTTAGATCACACCCTTTATATTCACTGGTACATGTGTGAGTATTTAGATCTTTTGTTTCTCTTATAGGTTATAGTTCTATTTCAAGTTGTTGAGGTTTAAGTAACTTAGTTCATAGTCAAGTGGGATGTGGTGAGTGGCCTCGGGTCATGTGGTATACAATGGAGCTGTTTGGGTTCCATTTTATTTTGGGTTGTTGTATCATATTTTTTTTTCATGTTGTATTCTTTTCTGTTCAATATTTTTTTGTTACCTTCCAATATATTTTATTTTAGCTATATGATTGGATAGATGTTCATTTTTTCCTACCCTGTTTGATTTATTTATTATTTCATTTTTGATTATCTCCTATACATGGATTTCCAACACCTGGATAGACAATATTGGTAACTATTATGTTTCTTATTCTTGTTTATGTTATTTTTTGAGTGTGAAACCATTACCAAGAGTATGTTCCAGCTACCCAAGAACTAGTTTCATGTAGCGACTCGTGTTTTTGGCCCTGTCAGACTTTGGAATATTTCTACGAATAATTCCAGAGCTAGGCGCGAAGACGGCGTGCGATTCCGAGGCCCGGTGTGCCCGGAATTAATTTTATAAAAATATTAAGTTTTTTTATACTATGCACGTGGCGGGGGTGTTATATCTCCTAAACGGTAGCTCAGAACGGGAATATGAGGGCACGGTTGCGTCCGGAACGTGCCGTTTACCCTAGGCGGGGTGTAATCTTTGCGGGCGCGGGCCTGCGGTGAGAAACGCCACCAGGGGAGTTTCCGTAAATAAGTGGCAAGTTTGTGTGCGAGCGTCGGCTCAAATAACTTCTGAACGGAGTCTCGGATGGAAAATCTGAGACCGCCGTTGCGTTCAGAACGGCGCGTTTACCCTAGGGGTGACCTTACTTTTGTTCGCATCGGGCGTCGGGTCCGAGGCGGGTTTGGCGCCGGCGGGCCGCTGATATAAATATCAGCGCCCCCCCTTTTATCGTTCTTCGTCGTTCTTCACCGTTCTTCGCCGCCACTCTGCCGAATCGAGCAAACGGAGCGCCCACGAGCTCAGAATTCGACGACGGACGTTCCAGGAGTGCGCAGCGGAAGCTCGGGAGCGCGGATCTGAGTCAGAACGTCGGCGTTTCGCCCGCGAGGTAGGCGGTTTGAGTTTTAACCCCCGATCCCGTTTTTACTGCATTTTTCTGTAAATTGAAGCCGTTGCAGTATAGATCGGGTCCCGAGGGTCGCGTAGACGCCTCCGGATCGCAAAACGGACCGCCGGGGTGCTCCCGGCGGTACGCGGAAGTTCCGCCGGCGCGGCACCGGCGCCGGCGGATTCCGGCGGCCCGCGGCGGAGCGCCGCCGGCCAGGGCGGGCCGGCGGCGGCGGCCGGTCCAGGCCGGCCGGACCGGCCGGTCGGGGCCGGTCCGGCCATTTTTCGCATACGGGGGTCTTTAAACCCCCGTATCTTGCACTCCGGGAGTCGGATTCGCGCGCCGTTTGCGGCGACGTGACCCTGACGACGAGGCGAACCGTCCGGTGTGGGTTCGAGGGTTTAAAGGTTCGGGATCGTGGCCCGGGAGCTAGAAAAGTCGTAAAAAATAATATTATTTTATTATTTTACGACTTCGGGCCTTTGTAACTTCTACCCGGAGCGTCCGATTGACGTGCCGTCAGTGGCGTTGAGACCCTGATGGTACGACGGACTTTTTGAGATGATTTCTGGGTGTTGGGTCTGCGAATGGGGTGCGGGCCCCACGAGGCCGGGTTTTGGCGTTTGTGGAGAAACGCAGCTTTTGCACCAGGAGTCCGATGTTGGCGGATGAATAGTCGATCCTGTGTGTTTTTCCGAGAGGATCGCAATGGTGCGTTCCGTTCGATGAGTTTCGGAATCCAGGTGTGGGCCCCACTCGAGCTGGCCTTCGGTGAATAGTACCTTTTTCACCGGGTGTTCGTTTTGGACGAGCGAGTAGTCGATTCCGCTTGTTTTTCCGAGGGGATCGCCGTGGTGTGATCCGCTCGATGGGTTTCGGGATCGTTGTGTGGGCCCCGCACGAGCTAGCTACGGTGAATAATGCCTTTTTCACCGGTGCTCCGTTTCGGGCGTGTAAACAGCCTATCCTGCGTGTTTTTCCGCGTGGAACGCGATGGTGGCCTCGGTTTTGGCCTAGGAGGTGCGCAGTGTGGCGGGTCGCTCGGGTTAGCGACGTTTGGACCAGCAGTGGTTGGGGGTTCTCCCTTGGTTCGTTCCCACGAGGGTTCGTGTGGCATCACAACCTTCGTATGGGTTTGTGATCCTCTCGATGGGATGTTTAAACTGTTAGAGTTGTGGTATCCCTCCGGTGGGCCCGGAGTGGATCCTCTAGCATCTTTACCCTAGATCGGGTTCTTGGTATCGCTGTGACCGTTTATTTACGGGCGGCGATCCCCTATCTAGCAGGTTAACCCCGTAGGGTTTGTGGCATCATCGAACATATGATCCCCTACGCGGTGGGTCGTGCACAGTAGGGTTGTGGCATCGTCGGGTTTACGATCCCCTACTCAGCATGACGTTTATGGTAGGGTTGCGGTATCGTTGGTTATACGATCCCCTACTCAGCGCGTGGTTTCGGTAGGGTTGCGGCATCGTCGGTTCGATCCCCTACATCGCGAGTTATACCAGATAGGGTTCCGGTATCGTCGTGACCATATTTATATGGACGATGATCCTCTATCTGAGTGTGGAGCTTCTGTCGAGCGTCAGATCGGGTTGTGGTATCCCCCAGCGGATCCTGGGTGTGATCCCCTATCTGTGCAAATCTACGTATGCCAGATCGGGTCATGGTATCCCCCAGCGGACCCTGGGAGTGATCCCCTATCTGTGAGCTACGTATACCGGAGTGGGTCTTGGTATCCCCTAGCGGACCCTAGCGGAGATCCCCTTTCCGAGGAGTTTGGTGGTTATGGTGTTTCAGCGATGTTTCCTCAGTGATGCTATCCGACGAGCGTGGTCTCTCGGGTGAGCGTCTGAGATGTTTGCGAGCATCCCGATGGAGTGTATCTCTCGGATGAGTGTCATCTGGTATGACAGTGTTCGTGGTGTACTCTCCTGGTTGGGACGGTTGCTGGTGATGTGGTCGGTACCTCTTGTGGCTTTGTGGTGTGAGCTGTGTATATCTGGATTGTTCAAGGTGTATGTATGGGCATACACCTGAGCTGAGCTGAGCTGACTAGTTGTGTTTAGCCGAGGATGGTCACGAGATGGAGTTTCTCTCTCGTCTGGGTTCCCTCTGGCTGGGTTGAGCGGACTGTTGCCTTCAGTTGCTCCCTTGGGTTTTGGGTTTTTGGAGTGCCTACTGAGTATGTTTATACTCACCCCTGCACGGGCTTTGCCCGCACATGTTTGTGTCTTGTGCAGACCACAGGCCTTTTGACGGAGTCCCAGGAGGACCCGGAGCAGGCGGAGCTTAGTGAGCGAGTTGACCGGGGTGTTTACCGGAGCTGTGCCGAGGGAGCTTTCCGGCGGGTGTTTGTGGCAGCGTTTCCCTTCTTCAGAGCAGGTTGGACGCGCTTTGTAGTTTTCTTTTGGTGGGCCCTGTTTTTCCCTTGTACTTTTGCTGTTGCACTCTGGTTTGGGATAGATTGTATGCATGCATTTACTTTTCAGTTTCTTTATCTCTGCACTGTTGCATGGAGGTGTTTGTGGGTGCGTGTGTACAGGTACCTTAGGCTAATGCCTCCCATGTGTGTGATAGCCTACTCGGCGCTGGTCGCCAGCCCCTGGCCTATTGGAGGCGGGCTTGGGGAGTCGCGGCTCGAGCCCCGTTGGGTCGGGTCGTGACAGAGTGGTATCAGAGGAGGTTCCACCTTTGGGATCTCAGAGCGCAGCTGGTCTAGCTGTGAGGTTGGTTTGGGTTGCATAGCGGCAATGTTAGGGTGTTTCGAGTTCGGCTTTCAGGCCAGGGACTCCAGTGTTGGTGCGGCGGCCGACATATCCATACACCAGGACTCTGATAACCTTTCTTTCAACTCGGGACATTCGTACACTGGTCGTGGGGACATCATGGTACATGCATCATATAGGACTGGGTTTTTGGTTTTTCCTTGTCCTTCTTGAGTCAGCTCTCCAGATATACTCTTTGACTGTGGTGTGTCTTGAATGTATTTCAGGATGCCTCTACGACGACAGCCAGCGAGGGTTCCGCAGCAGGATTGTGCTGATGACCCGCCCCGTGTAGTGGCCGTGGAGCAGGGCGCAGGTTCTGAGGTTGCACCTCCAGGTGGTCTGCCAGTTGAGCCACCACCTGTCGAGCAGCTGGTTGTGCCGGCGGTGCAGGACGAGGTTGCACGCAGGCTGAGTGCGTTGCACGAGTTCCAGAGGCAGCGACCTCTGAGGTTCCGAGGTGATCCAGACCCCGAGGTAGCTGATGACTGGCTCGAGGCAGTTACTCGAGTTTTCCGCCTAGTGAGGACACCTCCTGACCAGATGGTGGTCCTAGCGGCGATCCTTCTGCATGGTTCGGCCAGGCGATGGTGGAGTTTGGTGACGCAGTCCCATGACGAGGAGACGCTCACGTGGGCAGAGTTTGAGCGGCTCTTCAGGGAGGAGTTCTATCCGGTGACGCTGAGGTCAGTGCGGATCCAGGAGCTTCTGCAGCTTCGTCAGGAGAGCATGACTGTGTCGGAGTACTCAGCGAGGTTTACAGACCTGTCGCGCTACTCCCTGGATATGGTTCGAGACCCGTTCTTTAGGGCTCGGACCTTCGAGCAGGGCTTACGCAGGGACATCCGAGTGGGTGTGGTTTCCTTGTGCCTGCCCACCTATGCTGGAGTGCTGGAGCGAGCGTTGGTGGTGGAGAGTTTTCTGGCTGAGCAGTTTTCCCCTGTTAGTGCTGGGCACTCGAGAGCTGAGACTTCATCGGTCGGATCGGCATCTGGTAGCCGACGTCAGACTCAGGGGTCTGGACGTGGCCGACGTTTCAGGAGGCGACCCCAGGATGGGGGATCTGAGCCTCGGAGCTCACAGGGCTCGCAGGCCAGTTTTGGTCAGCCGCAGGAGAGGCGGTGTTACGCTTGCGATGGTTGGGGACATCTTGCTAGAGATTGTCCGACCCGACGTGCTGCTGAGTGGGAGCCGGTCGATGGACTGCCTTGGAAGAGGCAGCGTCTTGAGCAAGGAGGTCCGCAGGGCGTCAGACATGGCGGCGGAGCTCGTGCAGCGGGAGGCGGTGGTAGGCAGTACCAGTTGCCACCACCCCCACCCCCATGTGGTCCACGCCAAGCTCAGGGAGCTGGTGGTCGAGGGCGAGGACAGCTGCATTCCCTGGAGGCAGTCGACCCAGAGGCACCACAGATGGATAGAGGTACGCCTTGTGTATTTTCTACTTACTGCAGTAGTTTGTTAGACACTGTTTAGCGGTACTCTTTCCTTTTGTTGCTTGCTCGAGTTTTGTTCAGGGAGTTGGTAAGACCCTGAGTGGTTGTTGTTGGTGAGCTCGCTGGTGTGGGAGACCCAGTTGAGAGTCCAGTCGCTTTTCTTGTGCTTAGGGCTTTTCGGGGACGAAAAGTTCTAAGGGGGGGAGGATTTAGCGACTCGGGTTTTTGGCCCTGTCAGACTTTGGAATATTTCTACGAATAATTCCAGATCTAGGCGCGAAGACGGCGTGCGATTCCGAGGCCCGGTGTGCCCGAAATTAATTTTATAAAAATATTAAGTTTTTTTATACTATGCACGTGGCGGGGGTGTTATATCTCCTAAACGGTAGCTCAGAACGGGAATCTGAGGGCACGGTTGCGTTCGGAACGTGCCGTTTACCCTAGGCGGGGTGTAATCTTTGCGGGCGCGGGCCTGCAGTGAGATACGCCACCAGGGGCGTTTCCGTAAATAAGTGGCAAGTTTGTGTGCGAGCGTCAGCTCAAATAACATCTGAACGGAGTCTCGGATGGAAAATCTGAGACCACTGTTGCGTTCAGAACGGCGCGTTTACCCTAGGGGTGACCTTACTTTTGTTCGCATCGGGCGTCGGGTCCGAGGCGGGTTTGGCGCCGGCGGGCCGCTGATATAAATATCAGCCCCCCCTTTATCATTCTTCGTCGTTCTTCGCCGTTCTTCGCCGCCACTCCGCCGAATCGAGCAAACAGAGCGCCCACGAGCTCAGAATTCGACGACGAACGTTCAGGAGTGCGCAACGGAAGCTCAGGAGCGCGGATCTGAGGCAGAACGTCGGCGTTTCGCCCGCGAGGTAGGTGGTTTGAGTTTTAACCCCCGATCTCGTTTTTACTGCATTTTTCTGTAAATTGAAGCCGTTGTAGTATAGATCGAGTCCCGAGGGTCGCGTAGAAGCCTCCGGATCGCAAAACGGACCTCCGGGGTGCCCCCGGCGGTCCGCGGAAGTTCCGCCGGCGCGACACCGGCGCGGCGGCGCCGGCGCCGGCAGATTCCGGTGGCCCGCGGCGGAGCCGCGGTGGCGCGCGGCGGAGCGCCGCCGGCCAGGGCGGGCCGGCGGCGGCGGCCGGTCCGACCATTTTTCGCATACGGGGGTCTTTAAACCCCCGTATCTTACACTCCGGGAGTCGGATTCGCGTGCCATTTGCGGCGACGTGACCCTGACGACGAGGCGAACCCTCCGGTGTGGGTTCGAGAGTTTAAAGGTTCGGGATCGTGGCCCGGGAGCTAGAAACGTCGTAAAAAATAATATTATTTTATTATTTTACGACTTCGGGCCTTTGTAACTTCTACCCGGAGCGTCCGATTGACGTGCCGTCAGTGGCGTTGAGACCCTGATGGTACGGCGGACTTTTTGAGATGATTTCCGGGTGTTGGGTCTGCGAATGGGGTGCGGGCCCCACGAGGCCGGGTTTTGGCGTTTGCGGAGAAACACAGCTTTTGCACCAGGAGTCCGATGTTGGCGGATGAATAGTCGATCCTGTGTGTTTTTCCGAGAGGATCGCAATGGTGCGTTCCGTTCGATGAGTTTCGGAATCCAGGTGTGGGCCCCACTCGAGCTGGCCTTCGGTGAATAGTACCTTTTTCACCGGGTGTTCGTTTTGGACGAGAGAGTAGTCGATTCCGCTTGTTTTTCCGAGGGGATCGCCGTGGTGTGATCCGCTCGATGGGTTTCGGGATCGTTGTGTGGGCCCCGCACGAGCTAGCTACGGTGAATAATGCCTTTTTCACCGGTGCTCCGTTTCGGGCGTGTAAACAGCCTATCCTGCGTGTTTTTCCGCGTGGAACGCGATGGTGGCCTCGGTTTTGGCCTAGGAGGTGCGCAGTGTGGCGGGTCGCTCGGGTTAGCGACGTTTGGACCAGCAGTGGTTGGGGGTTCTCCCTTGGTTCGTTCCCACGAGGGTTCGTGTGGCATCACAACCTTCGTATGGGTTTGTGATCCTCTCGATGGGATGTTTAAACTGTTAGAGTTGTGGTATCCCTCCGGTGGGCCCGGAGTGGATCCTCTAGCATCTTTACCCTAGATCGGGTTCTTGGTATCGTTGTGACCGTTTATTTACGGGCGACGATCCCCTATCTAGCAGGTTAACCCCGTAGGGTTTGTGGCATCATCGAACATATGATCCCCTACGCGGTGGGTCGTGCACAGTAGGGTTGTGGCATCGTCGGGTTTACGATCCCCTACTCAGCATGACGTTTATGGTAGGGTTGCGGTATCGTTGGTTATACGATCCCCTACTCAGCGCGTGGTTTCGGTAGGGTTGCGGCATCGTCGGTTCGATCCCCTACATCGCGAGTTATACCAGATAGGGTTCCGGTATCGTCGTGACCATCTTTATATGGACGATGATCCTCTATCTGAGTGTGGAGCTTCTGTCGAGCGTCAGATCGGGTTGTGGTATCCCCCAGCGGATCCTGGGTGTGATCCCCTATCTGTGCAAATCTACGTATGCCAGATCGGGTCATGGTATCCCCCAGCGGACCCTGGGAGTGATCCCCTATCTGTGAGCTACGTATACCGGAGTGGGTCTTGGTATCCCCTAGCGGACCCTAGCGGCGATCCCCTTTCCGAGGAGTTTGGTGGTTATGGTGTTTCAGCGATGTTTCCTCAGTGATGCTATCCGACGAGCGTGGTCTCTCGGGTGAGCGTCTGAGATGTTTGCGAGCATCCCGATGGAGTGTATCTCTCGGATGAGTGTCATCTGGTATGACAGTGTTCGTGGTGTACTCTCCTGGTTGGGACGGTTGCTGGTGATGTGGTCGGTACCTCTTGTGGCTTTGTGGTGTGAGCTGTGTATATCTGGATTGTTCAAGGTGTATGTATGGGCATACACCTGAGCTGAGCTGAGCTGACTAGTTGTGTTTAGCCGAGGATGGTCACGAGATGGAGTTTCTCTCTCGTCTGGGTTCCCTCTGGCTGGGTTGAGCGGACTGTTGCCTTCAGTTGCTCCCTTGGGTTTTGGGTTTTTGGAGTGCCTACTGAGTATGTTTATACTCACCCCTGCACGGGCTTTGCCCGCACATGTTTGTGTCTTGTGCAGACCACAGGCCTTTTGACGGAGTCCCAGGAGGACCCGGAGCAGGCGGAGCTTAGTGAGCGAGTTGACCGGGGTGTTTACCGGAGCTGTGCCGAGGGAGCTTTCCGGCGGGTGTTTGTGGCAGCGTTTCCCTTCTTCAGAGCAGGTTGGACGCGCTTTGTAGTTTTCTTTTGGTGGGCCCTGTTTTTCCCTTGTACTTTTGCTGTTGCACTCTGGTTTGGGATAGATTGTATGCATGCATTTACTTTTCAGTTTCTTTATCTCTGCACTGTTGCATGGAGGTGTTTGTGGGTGCGTGTGTACAGGTACCTTAGGCTAATGCCTCCCATGTGTGTGATAGCCTACTCGGCGCTGGTCGCCAGCCCCTGGCCTATTGGAGGCGGGCTTGGGGAGTCGCGGCTCGAGCCCCGTTGGGTCGGGTCGTGACAGAGTGGTATCAGAGGAGGTTCCACCTTTGGGATCTCAGAGCGCAGCTGGTCTAGCTGTGAGGTTGGTTTGGGTTGCATAGCGGCAATGTTAGGGTGTTTCGAGTTCGGCTTTCAGGCCAGGGACTCCAGTGTTGGTGCGGCGGCCGACATATCCATACACCAGGACTCTGATAACCTTTCTTTCAACTCGGGACATTCGTACACTGGTCGTGGGGACATCATGGTACATGCATCATATAGGACTGGGTTTTTGGTTTTTCCTTGTCCTTCTTGAGTCAGCTCTCCAGATATACTCTTTGACTGTGGTGTGTCTTGAATGTATTTCAGGATGCCTCTAAGACGACAGCCAGCGAGGGTTCCGCAGCAGGATTGTGCTGATGACCCGCCCCGTGTAGTGGCCGTGGAGCAGGGCGCAGGTTCTGAGGTTGCACCTCCAGGTGGTCTGCCAGTTGAGCCACCACCTGTCGAGAAGCTGGTTGTGCCGGCGGTGCAGGACGAGGTTGCACGCAGGCTGAGTGCGTTGCACGAGTTCCAGAGGCAGCGACCTCTGAGGTTCCGAGGTGATCCAGACCCCGAGGTAGCAGATGACTGGCTCGAGGCAGTTACTCGAGTTTTCCGCCTAGTGAGGACACCTCCTGACCAGATGGTGGTCCTAGCGGCGATCCTTCTGCATGGTTCGGCCAGGCGATGGTGGAGTTTGGTGACGCAGTCCCATGACGAGGAGACGCTCACGTGGGCAGAGTTTGAGCGGCTCTTCAGGGAGGAGTTCTATCCGGTGACGCTGAGGTCAGTGCGGATCCAGGAGCTTCTGCAGCTTCGTCAGGAGAGCATGACTGTGTCGGAGTACTCAGCGAGGTTTACAGACCTGTCGCGCTACTCCCTGGATATGGTTCGAGACCCGTTCTTTAGGGCTCGGACCTTCGAGCAGGGCTTACGCAGGGACATCCGAGTGGGTGTGGTTTCCTTGTGCCTGCCCACCTATGCTGGAGTGCTGGAGCGAGCGTTGGTGGTGGAGAGTTTTCTGGCTGAGCAGTTTTCCCCTGTTAGTGCTGGGCACTCGAGAGCTGAGACTTCATCGGTCGGATCGGCATCTGGTAGCCGACGTCAGACTCAGGGGTCTGGACGTGGCCGACGTTTCAGGAGGCGACCCCAGGATGGGGGATCTGAGCCTCGGAGCTCACAGGGCTCGCAGGCCAGTTTTGGTCAGCCGCAGGAGAGGCGGTGTTACGCTTGCGATGGTTGGGGACATATTGCTAGAGATTGTCCGACCCGACGTGCTGCTGAGTGGGAGCCGGTCGATGGACCGCCTTGGAAGAGGCAGCGTCTTGAGCAAGGAGGTCCGCAGGGCGTCAGACATGGCGGCGGAGCTCGTGCAGCGGGAGGCGGTGGTAGGCAGTACCAGTTGCCACCACCCCCACCCCCATGTGGTCCACGCCAAGCTCAGGGAGCTGGTGGTCGAGGGCGAGGACAGCTGCATTCCCTGGAGGCAGTCGACCCAGAGGCACCACAGATGGATAGAGGTACGCCTTGTGTATTTTCTACTTACTGCAGTAGTTTGTTAGACACTGTTTAGCGGTACTCTTTCCTTTTGTTGCTTGCTCGAGTTTTGTTCAGGGAGTTGGTAAGACCCTGAGTGGTTGTTGTTGGTGAGCTCGCTGGTGTGGGAGACCCAGTTGAGAGTCCAGTCGCTTTTCTTGTGCTTAGGGCTTTTCGGGGACGAAAAGTTCTAAGGGGGGGAGGATTTAGCGACTCGGGTTTTTGGCCCTGTCAGACTTTGGAATATTTCTACGAATAATTCCAGATCTAGGCGCGAAGACGGCGTGCGATTCCGAGGCCCGGTGTGCCCGAAATTAATTTTATAAAAATATTAAGTTTTTTTATACTATGCACGTGGCGGGGGTGTTATATCTCCTAAACGGTAGCTCAGAACGGTAATCTGAGGGCACGGTTGCGTTCGGAACGTGCCGTTTACCCTAGGCGGGGTGTAATCTTTGCGGGCGCGGGCCTGCAGTGAGATACGCCACCAGGGGCGTTTCCGTAAATAAGTGGCAAGTTTGTGTGCGAGCGTCAGCTCAAATAACATCTGAACGGAGTCTCGGATGGAAAATCTGAGACCACTGTTGCGTTCAGAACGGCGCGTTTACCCTAGGGGTGACCTTACTTTTGTTCGCATCGGGCGTCGGGTCCGAGGCGGGTTTGGCGCCGGCGGGCCGCTGATATAAATATCAGCCCCCCCTTTATCATTCTTCGTCGTTCTTCGCCGTTCTTCGCCGCCACTCCGCCGAATCGAGCAAACAGAGCGCCCACGAGCTCAGAATTCGACGACGAACGTTCAGGAGTGCGCAACGGAAGCTCAGGAGCGCGGATCTGAGGCAGAACGTCAGCGTTTCGCCCGCGAGGTAGGTGGTTTGAGTTTTAACCCCCGATCTCGTTTTTACTGCATTTTTCTGTAAATTGAAGCCGTTGCAGTATAGATCGAGTCCCGAGGGTCGCGTAGAAGCCTCCGGATCGCAAAACGGACCTCCGGGGTGCCCCCGGCGGTCCGCGGAAGTTCCGCCGGCGCGACACCGGCGCGGCGGCGCCGGCGCCGGCAGATTCCGGTGGCCCGCGGCGGAGCCGCGGTGGCGCGCGGCGGAGCGCCGCCGGCCAGGGCGGGCCGGCGGCGGCGGCCGGTCCGACCATTTTTCGCATACGGGGGTCTTTAAACCCCCGTATCTTACACTCCGGGAGTCGGATTCGCGTGCCATTTGCGGCGACGTGACCCTGACGACGAGGCGAACCCTCCGGTGTGGGTTCGAGAGTTTAAAGGTTCGGGATCGTGGCCCGGGAGCTAGAAACGTCGTAAAAAATAATATTATTTTATTATTTTACGACTTCGGGCCTTTGTAACTTCTACCCGGAGCGTCCGATTGACGTGCCGTCAGTGGCGTTGAGACCCTGATGGTACGGCGGACTTTTTGAGATGATTTCCGGGTGTTGGGTCTGCGAATGGGGTGCGGGCCCCACGAGGCCGGGTTTTGGCGTTTGCGGAGAAACACAGCTTTTGCACCAGGAGTCCGATGTTGGCGGATGAATAGTCGATCCTGTGTGTTTTTCCGAGAGGATCGCAATGGTGCGTTCCGTTCGATGAGTTTCGGAATCCAGGTGTGGGCCCCACTCGAGCTGGCCTTCGGTGAATAGTACCTTTTTCACCGGGTGTTCGTTTTGGACGAGAGAGTAGTCGATTCCGCTTGTTTTTCCGAGGGGATCGCCGTGGTGTGATCCGCTCGATGGGTTTCGGGATCGTTGTGTGGGCCCCGCACGAGCTAGCTACGGTGAATAATGCCTTTTTCACCGGTGCTCCGTTTCGGGCGTGTAAACAGCCTATCCTGCGTGTTTTTCCACGTGGAACGCGATGGTGGCCTCGGTTTTGGCCTAGGAGGTGCGCAGTGTGGCGGGTCGCTCGGGTTAGCGACGTTTGGACCAGCAGTGGTTGGGGGTTCTCCCTTGGTTCGTTCCCACGAGGGTTCGTGTGGCATCACAACCTTCGTATGGGTTTGTGATCCTCTCGATGGGATGTTTAAACTGTTAGAGTTGTGGTATCCCTCCGGTGGGCCCGAAGTGGATCCTCTAGCATCTTTACCCTAGATCGGGTTCTTGGTATCGTTGTGACCGTTTATTTACGGGCGACGATCCCCTATCTAGCAGGTTAACCCCGTAGGGTTTGTGGCATCATCGAACATATGATCCCCTACGCGGTGGGTCGTGCACAGTAGGGTTGTGGCATCGTCGGGTTTACGATCCCCTACTCAGCATGACGTTTATGGTAGGGTTGCAGTATCGTTGGTTATACGATCCCCTACTCAGCGCGTGGTTTCGGTAGGGTTGCGGCATCGTCGGTTCGATCCCCTACATCGCGAGTTATACCAGATAGGGTTCCGGTATCGTCGTGACCATCTTTATATGGACGATGATCCTCTATCTGAGTGTGGAGCTTCTTTCGAGCGTCAGATCGGGTTGTGGTATCCCCCAGCGGATCCTGGGTGTGATCCCCTATCTGTGCAAATCTACGTATGCCAGATCGGGTCATGGTATCCCCCAGCGGACCCTGGGAGTGATCCCCTATCTGTGAGCTACGTATACCGGAGTGGGTCTTGGTATCCCCTAGCGGACCCTAGCGGCGATCCCCTTTCCGAGGAGTTTGGTGGTTATGGTGTTTCAGCGATGTTTCCTCAGTGATGCTATCCGACGAGCGTGGTCTCTCGGGTGAGCGTCTGAGATGTTTGCGAGCATCCCGATGGAGTGTATCTCTCGGATGAGTGTCATCTGGTATGACAGTGTTCGTGGTGTACTCTCCTGGTTGGGACGGTTGCTGGTGATGTGGTCGGTACCTCTTGTGGCTTTGTGGCGTGAGCTGTGTATATCTGGATTGTTCAAGGTGTATGTATGGGCATACACCTGAGCTGAGCTGAGCTGACTAGTTTTGTTTAGCCGAGGATGGTCACGAGATGGAGTTTCTCTCTCGTCTGGGTTCCCTCTGGCTGGGTTGAGCGGACTGTTGCCTTCAGTTGCTCCCTTGGGTTTTGGGTTTTTGGAGTGCCTACTGAGTATGTTTATACTCACCCCTGCACGGGCTTTGCCCGCACATGTTTGTGTCTTGTGCAGACCACAGGCCTTTTGACGGAGTCCCAGGAGGACCCGGAGCAGGCAGATCTTAGTGAGCAAGTTGACCGGGGTGTTTACCGGAGCTGTGCCGAGGGAGCTTTCCGGCGGGTGTTTGTGGCAGCGTTTCCCTTCTTCAGAGCAGGTTGGACGCGCTTTGTAGTTTTCTTTTGGTGGGCCCTGTTTTGCCCTTGTACTTTTGCTGTTGCACTCTGGTTTGGGATAGATTGTATGCATGCATTTACTTTTCAGTTTCTTTATCTCTGCACTGTTTCATGGAGGTGTTTGTGGGTGCGTGTGTACAGGTACCTTAGGCTAATGCCTCCCATGTGTGTGATAGCCTACTCGGCGCTGGTCGCCAGCCCCTGGCCTATTGGAGGCGGGCTTGGGGAGTCGCGGCTCGAGCCCCGTTGGGTTGGGTCGTGACATTTCAAGTCTATAATCATTTGGAATTTTGTTTGGGTGTATTGAAATATCAACTTAGGTACCATTTCTATGGTATCATTGGAAAGATCATTAAAGTTTCACTAAGGGATGATAATAACCTTAGTTTTAGATATGGATTTTTATAGGATTGAAGAGAAGATCTAGGATAACCCAAATATTTAACTCTGATGTTGATGCATCACTGGATCATTTCTCAGTGTGTATATTGACACCTGATCCATGGGGAAACCTTATTATTTAATTGGATTAATTATGTTCCTTGTATTTTTTTGGATTGATTCCTGGCATTTATTTTGTATGTGGGGTTATTTATTTGTGTTTTCTTAGTTACAAAGACATTACGAGTTAAAGGGTTCCATAAATATTCTATATAATGATAAACCATTGATGCTTGCTTATTTTAAAATGCATTTTTAATAAAAATATAATTTTTATGATATATTTCTGGTGAAGTGGTGGTGAATCCTAGATAATTTAGTTTTATTTAACTATTTATTTGGTGGAATCTATGTTTTATGGAATAATACTTATTTAATATTAGTTTTTCACACTAAGTGTTAAAAGAAATGTCAAATTTACTTTTAAATAGTAAATTTTCAATGTTCTTTTCATGAAATATTATGTTATGGTTTATAAATAACTAATGAGGTGTACTTATTAATGTTTTTATTTATTGAACAATTTCATGGTTTAATTAATTTTTGTCCTGATACTATAATGATGAGAAATGGATCCTTGAATCACTAAAACTTCATGGGTGATCACATTAGGTGTTTGGGAGTGATTATAAAATGGATTTAATATAAGGTGATGAAATTTTTAATGGAATTAGTGATTCATGTAATACCTACTTTTGGGACATGGTTTGACCCTCAATAAGTTCAATGAGTTTACAAAATGTTCCCTCATGAACTGATTTATAGATAATGGTGTTGATCTAGAGACCCTAGTAATCCCAACCATTTTCCCATTGATACAGATCCATGATTATTCTCCTTATGGTACTTGTATTTAATTAGTGGTTTCTAAAATAAAATGAAACTTTTGACATTATTTAATTCTTGACAGTCAAGCTTGTACATTCTCACCTTATGATTTGTTTTCCTTGGAAGATTATTGTGGTATTTTAATATATGTATTTAAAACTAGCTTGACTTTTTGAAATTTAGATATAATTTTTATATAACCCTCTAATTAAATTCCTTCTGGGTATGTGTATACTCACCCCTTCATATACACCATGGTGATTATGTAGTATTGTTTTTCCATGTTGATTATAGGTAATATAGATGTTTCATGCTGAGTAATAGTCATTACAGGGAGGCTATTTTTGATTGGAGCTTGGAGATGGGTAGATGATGGTTTATTAAAGATTTTGACCATTTAGACCATTATTATATTTTGTTCAATATTATATTGTAACAGTTTGTATCAAATGTATAAATCTTTATTGTATGAAATTTGAGATTATAATTAATGAATATTTCATTCATTTTTATATTATAAGTGTATGCAAATCCTAATTATAGATGAATTTTTTAGGGAAACCATTCCCCCATTGAGTATATCATCCTTCACCACTTATTGGTAGAATTTAAAAATATAGGAGAATACAATTGAGGTTTGTGGAGTTCCCTCTCAAGTTTAAGTAAATATGGGTTTGTTGATCACAACATAGATAATAAATAATACCATTCGTCCAAATTACAATGTAAGATCTGTAAAAAATACATTAATTAAAAAATTCATGAGTTTCTTAAACTTCAAATAAGATTTGATAAAATAAAATAAATGTCTTAAATTTTATGATTTAATGCCACTTTTCAGGACCACTGTGTTATGAAGTGAAACCCACGACACTTGGTGACGAGGAAACATTATTATGATGAAAAAATTAAACCTTTCTCTATTAACCATCTTTTCTCATGTTAATAAGAAAAAAATTTAATATATTTTTATTTCAAGTGAATTCATGCCAAATGTACATCATATGATGAAAATAAATCATAAAAAAGACACAATAATTTTTTATTCATTCACAAAAATTTGGTTAATCCATGGATAATATACTTATTCATGAACCAATGTACGAAAAAGTTATTATATCATAATATCTTCATGTAAATAATTATTTATATATGGTTTATTTTAACCAAGTATAATTTCCTGTATAATTTGTTTAAGGATAACACACTACCTTCCAAGTATCAATTCCTCTTACTCATTCCACATATATTTCTTCATGTATAGAAAAAATTATTTTTTAGATGTCTATGACTCTTCAAAATTTATATAAAAAAACTAATATGATTCAAGAATAAAATTTGGATGTGTTATATCAATTTCATCCACTTTTATTCCATCACCATCAACAATTATATAAAGAAAAATCTTTATTAAATGAGTTTAAATGATATTCTATAAACTATACTAACTAAAACTTTAACATCATATAATGAGAAAAAAATAATATCAATTCCTTATTAAGGTAATTGTCTTTAATATGATCTACCTTATTCTCCTTTAATTAATTGGACATGTTAATATTCCTCCATAGCTGAAGTGACTTCTTTCAAATGGACTAGATATGTTAAGTATGAACTTCTTTTGGGATACATATTCATCATAATATATATTATTCCACAATAAAACAATATATAAAATTTACTAGTCATAAAGAAATATATCTGATGGATGGGATTTTTGTTGTTAATCATAATCCTATACAATTAACCCATTTGAAACTTTTCTCAAATTGTGGTAAAATACATCCATGTTGGTCAAATATTTTCTCCCCATCTTATGATGTATCCTTCCATATATTTAGAGTTTTTAATTTTATTATATTACAGATATTCTAGAGATTATGGTGTAGTGAATTAAGTTATAACAAAACTCACTTTAGTTACTGTATCTCTGTAAAAATCAAGGATTAATAGTTTTTTTAAATCCCATAAATTATGGACTAATTAATTTCAGAAAAAACTTCAGATACATTCATTATGATGTTATATAAATATCAAAGTGTAATGATTTGTTCAAAACTAATCAATGACTTTGGATTATGAAATAAACCTATATACCCGAAGGAATATCCTAAAAACATATTTAGGTTGGTGCTATAGAACCAACTTTATTTAAGTGTTTTTGTAAGACCCCAGTTTTTATCTGTGGTATGGATCCTTTAAATATCAGTATAATTCTTTATATTGGACCAAATATGGATTACTAGACAGTTCATGGAAGTTTTGGTGGTGACAGTGACATGTTTGAAGCTCAGAACCTCAATCGGTTGAGAAATTAACTGAGCTGCGAGGTTACTAGAAACTGTGCAATCTAGTGAAGATGGATTCCTCTAAACATGTGAGAAGTTTCATAAGGGAAATAAGATCACATATTTTTCCTTAAACATGAACCAAGGTTCTCATGTCTATGTGGAGGGGTCTATAATTTTTAGTAGAGGCATGCAACATGTTTTGTACATGGTTAGTCAGACTGTGTGCATGAAACTGGGCGAGGTCCCTCCTTAGGAATTTGTAGGCTCATAGTTTAGATAACCATGTGAACCATATATTTTTGGGAAAAATGAACATTTTTTCTCTAAAATCCTATTAATATTACCCCTCCTTCCTAATCCACTTTTCTAGTGGAAGGAGGGATTCTTCTTCACATTGGAGGTCACACATTAGTCTAACTAAGGTTTCTTGATAACTCATCTATCCAAAGTCTGTTTTGATATATTTTTATCCTATTGGATTTGTGATAGTATGTTCCACATTAATATATTACCTTTCATTGTTTTTATTTTTCTTGATATAGTTATTTAGGTGCATAATCATATCCCCTATTTTCAAGGCTTCGATCCAATCTTCCATTGTCTCTTGATCTAGGCCAAATGAAGGGAAAATACTAGATGAGGAGATCACTATGAGATCAAGTTAGGTGGTTTAGCATTTATCCCTCAAGTATTGATTTTTTATAATATTTCTCATTTTTTCTCACTTCAGATTGTCCTTGCATTGCTCTAAATAACACACAAGGATTTTTTTATTAAAGGTCTTCGATATAATTGTTCTAGTGATACCTTATTCAGGATGGGTTTGGTCCCATCATCTTCTACCACCCTTATAGGTATGCCCATGGATTCTCCTTAATATTTTTAGTTTTTTAAATGGCCAAATCATATTCTAAATGGTTGCATCATGAATTTTAAGTGAGATAATTACAATGAATCAAATTGAATGTGGGATGTATGACCACATAACATGATTAAATAGAGAAATGGTTATTCCCTTATTGATAATGTATTTTAATGAACTGTGAAATATATAATTGTCCATTCTTAAGGCCTTGAATTCTTTTTATATATTATGATGTATGGGCATGGTGGACATTTATAATTAATGATGTATGGGCATGGAAAACTTTGATAATTAATGACGTGTGGGCATGGATTACCTTATATAAATGTGAAACATGAATGGATTCCATTATATTTATGTGATATGGGCATGGATAACTAATGTGATATGATATCATGCATGGATTCATTCATACTATTATGATACTATATGTACATGAAATACCCTATGATACTATAATGGACATGAAATCCTTTGTGATATTATATGGGCATATTATCCCATGTGATATGATATTAGGAATGGAAACCCTTACTTTTTTGATATTGGGAATGGTGTCCACTAATCATGTGATACTAGGAATGGAAACCCATGATACTTATGATACTCATGCTACAAATTATGGATGTCTAAGTTACACCTCGGGTCTAGAATGGTGGTAGTTGCCACATATATTGTTATATAAGTAACTACATATATAGTCCATATATCTATATACACATGAATACTTTTTCAAAGTTATCTAGGTTAGGCCAAAGTGTGTACTATCAGTCTGGTTTCATTTAGGAACTAGAGCCGAATCATTTACAGTTTTCATTAATTTTTTTATATCTGCACACTTCCACATTATATACACTGAATGGATATTTATAAACACCATTAGTAGTGGCCTACTAAGTCTATAGAACATCTTATCATATCCACCGATGGTACTCAAGAATACTATATTCTTCCAGGTGTAGATAAGGGGAATCGTCAACTTATGGATGTGTGACTTCTTGCATAAATTAGAATGAGATATTAGTTATAGATGATTTGGATGGAACTTGGTATTCTTGTATAGATTTTGGACTTTTTATACCTTTTGAATATCATGTACTATATTGACTACCTGATACCAATTATAAATGATTTCCCTATATTGTAGATACATAACATTACCATATTTGGTATATGATTTTTTTTAATAGTAATGATTATTATTTAGTGGTTACAAGTTTATTCATGCTTCCAATGTATTTTCAAATATTGATATGATTCTAAAATTTTTCTATCCATTCCATCACTATGCTACTTTGACTAGATGGAGTAGTATCCCTATGGAAACAAACTATTCCCTCACTAGTATTCAACAACCTCTGACATAGGGGCAGAACACTTGAGGCCATGTGACCCACCTGTTTGAGGTACCTCTAAGTGGAACACAGGTCGAGACATCACAAAGTTGTATCAGAGGTTTCTTTTTTTTCCTAACTATTTTGAGAAAATATACAAGATATTAGAATGGTTTTTGAAATTGGTAATGATCTTTTCTTAGGAGTTACGCACCCATGTATAGAAAAAATACAAATTTCCATGAATAGGAATTCATATTTTTCTTATTATGCTTATTAAAATTTATGAGATTCTATCATTGGGTGATGCACTAAAATTGTGATAATATTATTTCTATGATTGACAATTTTATTTTTCATTGCCTATTGAGATTAGGTCATTACATATTTTTCATCATTACATGAACTTATTATAATTCCCATTCCATGAATTATGGTATGCCATGTAGGATGCATTACTAGATTGAATGACCATATTATATGTGCATTCTATGATATAAATGTTAATTGGATAACATTTGATGACATGGATTTAGAAACATGATTGGTACTTAGAGTGCCTTCCCTAACCTAAATAATGTTTTCTTGTATAGACTATATCATACACCCTAAGAATCCAATCATGGAACATTGAGTCATGGACCATTGGTTGCATGGACTGGAATATGTTAGGGTTTGGGTTATGCAAATGTCATACATTGATTGATATGGTGTATGGGACCTTATGAAACAAAATAGGTGATATGTTTGGTTCAAACATTTAAAGAAAATGGTAATATAAATTTAAAAAAAATATGAAATTGAATACAGTAAAACGTAGCTCTTGACCCAGACCCAACCTTAGTAGTGGGAAGTAGGTAGCGACTCTTGTGTTCTATATAAATGTATTATCAACCTAACCCGAATCATTGAACTGGAAGAGAGGTTTGACTATTACATAAGAAGAACTACACCTTTCCTATTTATGTATCTATTATTTTTCTTTGTTAAATACTATATGAGGAATGTGTTTGGAATTTTTAAAGAAATTCCATCATGACATCCTCTGTTCCTATGCTAAGAGGGTTGTGATGTTCGTGCTCCACATGTGGTGGGCCCTGAGCCGCTAAGGATACCTCCAGTAGTTCCACCTATAGAACCTCTTTCATTTATTTGTGTGAGAGATGATTCCCTATTCTGAGGATATTTTATGTGGCTTATGCAGATGATACATGAAGTTTTGCACTCTGCCCCTTCTTTGGGAGAGTAGATTTTGGAGTTCTAGTGGTAGTATCCTCCCTCATTTTCAAGGAAATTCAAACATCAGGCTATAGGGTGATGACTGGAGGTAGTCTTGTATATATTCAAACATCTAGAGACACCTATAGAGGGGATAGTTCATATCTCCACTTACTTTCTTCAAGGATCTGGTAAACGTTGGTGAGATATTCTGAACCAGGTTGGGTAGTAATGAAAAGTGACTTGGAAGGTTTTCTAGTCGATATTTTATGATTTTTTCATCCCTTAGGCCATGGTGGATGGTCATACTTGGAATAATGAACCCTAAAAAAGGTTCTATGATAGTTATGTACTATTTATATCATTTTATAGAGCTTAAATACTTTTAAGCTATCAATATGTCTGATGAGATAGTTTAAGAAAGACGATTTGAGGATGGTTTGTGGCATCCTATTCGTTCTCATGTAAAATTTTTCTAGTTTAAAACCATATTTTATTTAGTAAACTAGACCCTTACACTAATAAAAACCTAAGGGAAGGATGTGGTGTGACCAAGGGTTGTTCAAAACCAAAATAGGTTATTGGTTTGAATAGTAGTCATAAGTGATGCTTTGAGACTGCATTTCTGAGAATTAGTAGCCAAGTGACTCCCAAATATAGTACATGGGTCTTCATAAGTGTTGGATTCCTAGGTCTAAGAAGCACAAGTTTCCTAGATACCACGTTCAGTGCTGAGGCTATGTTAGATTGGGGAATATTCAGCCTTTATAAAATAACTTTCCATATGTGCCGATTAGGAGGGGATCAGTTCTAGCTCCACCTTTAGGAGTATGATTAGTTGCTCCTCACCATGGTAGTACCTAGAGTCCTTCTAGATGTACAAGTCAAGGAGGTGGTCATGGACATGGTAACCAAGATTTAGATATACATCACCAGTTATGAGGGCCTGATCCAAGTAGTTAGTTTGCAACACATGATCGTAGATCATTCTAGATTTATTCAATGCAGCCTACACCAAAGGAGTAGGATGATAAAACATATACTATTTGAGGTACTATTCAAGTAGCCTCTACTATCATTTCCACATTATTCAATACAGGTGAATCACATTACTTCACATATGTGCCTATTTTGGAGATCCTTGACCTTCATGTGGAGTACTCTTGTGGTGTTTTGACGCTTGATACACCTTTGGGAATACATTATGAGAGTATACACCAATTAAAGCACTATAATCCTGAGTAAGGCATCCATATTTTTTAATGGGAGCTGTTCATCCTTAAGATGATGGTCTTCGATGTCATTATTAGGATGTACCAGTTGGTTTCTTATAACTCCTATACGGATTTTTATTGCTAGAGGGTGTTGTTTACATCAACATAGGGAAGTAAGTATATTTACTAGGTCAAGTAGGATGTCCAGGTAGGAAGAGTTGGAATAAATAATCTTGGGATAGGTGGTGTAACTGCCTATATTTCTAGACTTTATATAGATTTTTAGGGACTACATCAGACTGAGTTCCGTCCTATAGTTGATCGATTTAGGGATGTTTTCCATGACAATTTTTTGGACTACATCTTAAGAGAGAGGTAGAGTTTATTATCGATCTAATACCTAGAGCTACACCAATATCCATTCCTCATTATAGTATGGATACTATTGAGTTTAAGGAGCTCAAGAGTTAGTTAGAATATTTAGAGGCTTGGGGTTTTATATGGACCAATACTTCATCCCGGGGTTCACCAGTCCTTTTTACCAAGAAGATGGACAGAAGCATCAAGATTTCCATAAATTACTAGAAGTTGAATCAGCTTTCTATTGGTAATAGATATCCCCTACCTCAAAAAGATAATATTTTGAACCATGTCTATAGAGTGAGGGTATTCTTTAAGATTTAATTGAGATCGATTTATCATCAAGTTCAAGTCTAACCTTGAGATATTACATGTAAGAATTTATATATCATTGCATTTTATATGATTATATTGTTATTCCATTCGGTCTTATGAATAAACCTACCTTATTTATGGATTTGATGAATATATTTTTCTATTTCTTTATAATGGTATTGGTATATAATATCTTAGTGTATTATTATACTCAAAGTGACCATGATAATCATCTTGAGATCATTTTGAATAAACTGAGAGAGTACAAGATGTATGCCAAGATTAATAAATGTCACTTATAGATAAAAAATGTTCACTTTATAGGTCATATTATCTTAGAAGGAGTTTTAGTTTACCCAAAGATGGTGAGAGCTATTGTTACTTGGGAGAATCCTAAGAACACATTTGATATCTAGAGTTTGTTGTGGATAACTGGTTATTGAAAACATTTAATATAGGACTTATCTTTCTTAGAATAACCTCTTACAGGCTTGACTAAGAAGGGTGTGAAGTTTATATGGTTAGAAGCTTGAGAGACATCCATTCAGGAGCTGAAGGGGAGATTGAATTCAGCACTGATCCCAATTCTTCCAGAGCCGGGAAAGATCTATACAACCTATTGTGATGCATCAGGGATCAAACAATTATAAGTTATGATGAAATAAAAATGAGTCATTATTTATGTATTAATTTATTTGAGGGATCTTGAGTGGAATTACTCAATGTGTGATCTTGAGTTAGAAGCTATTGTACATGTATTAGATTGTTGGAGAAATTACCTGCTAGAAGAGCATTTTTTGGTGTTTACAAACCCCAAAATCATCAAGTATATTTTCACATAGCATGACATGAATATTAGAAAGGGAAGTTGGGTTTAATATCTAAAGTCCTTTGACTTCAAGATAGACTATATGAATGTTAAAGAAAATACTGTTTATGACGTTCTGAGTAAGAGGACTCAGATATAGGTAGTTTAGGAGGTTAGTAGCGAGTGGAATCTTATGTATTTGTTTTATGAGTTACACATAGAGGTGACAAATCTTCATGTAATGTCAGTACTTTAATCTCTATAAGTGGACTATTCACTATTTGGGAGAGTGAAGATGAGACAGTTTTAAAATCTGGAAGGCTTAGCCCTACGAGAGAGTATTTATGGTGGGAACCCACCTCCAGATTAGTTTATCAATGATAAAAACATCCTATGTATATAGAGGAGAATATGGGTTCCCAAATATATGAAAGAGACGATGAGGAAAGACTCAGATGATTCAGAGTGGAAATTTCATATAGGTATCTCCAAGATGTATCTTGATATGTGCCGATAGTATTGGTGTCCTGAAAGAAATAGTAAGATAATACATTTTATCACTGGGTGTTCCACCTATTAGTAGGTGAAGGTGGAACAATAGTGAATAACTAGCTAGTTACAACTGTTATAGGTCCCAAAATAGAAATGGGAGGATTTTAAAATGTATTTTATTGCCGTATTACTAAGGTCATCTTGTAGTAGTGATACAGTTTGGGTATTCATGGATCAACTAATGAAAGTATCCCACTCCCTTCATATCTGAGATACACTCTCAATTGATGAGACATAAAAATTTTATGTCCTTGAGATTATATAGCTAAATGGGGTCACTCATACTATCATTTTAGATATGTAATATCATTTTAAATAGAGGTTTTGGTCGGGGTTACAGAATGATATGGGTATACAGGTACTTAAGAGCACAACATTTCACTCTCAGACTAATGGCCAATCATAATAGACTATACAGTTTTTAAAGGAAATGGTCTGAGAATACATCCTTGATTTTAGTCATTTTTGGGAGAATAATTTCCCTCTTATCATGTTATACTACAATAAAATTTATAAAGAGATTATTGAGATAGATCTCTATGAGGCCCTATTTGGTAGGCTGTGTTGTTCACCCCTGTGGTAGTTAGAGGTAGGAGATACTATGCTTCTGGTTCCTCATATCATTCAAGAGACTTCATAGTAGTTTCAGTTGATCAGGAAGTAGATTTATACTGCCAATTCTAGATATAAATATTATTCTCATCACCATTAATGACCTTTGGAGTTAAAGGTCAGGGATATTGTTTTCTTATGGGTGTCACCCAGACTCTGTAATAGATGGATACAATGGAAATGGAAGTTATTGACACAAATTGTTGTGCCGATTGAGATATTGGAGGGAGTTAGGCCTATAGGATATTGGTTTCTATTAACTCAGAGGTACAATTCCATGAATGATGTCTTCCACATTTCACAGCTTCCCCATTATCATGCTTTAAAATCTCATACTTTTTATCCTAAGGATGTAGAGCTAGATACTGATGCTTCTTTTGAGGAGTATACTATATGAATCATTGACAAGAGAAATAAGTCTATCTATGGACGATGTATCCATTTAGTATGGGTTCTATCGTAGCATAGATAATTATAAGATGAAAATTGGGAGTGGGTGGGGGGGGGGGAGTGTGCGTGGCTAGTGGTCAAGATTATTATTTGACAGATTTTCATCTCCCTAGGAAGAGAACTTGAGGAAAAGTCCTTTAAGGGGGGATACATGAAGAACATAGTTTTTCTATGATCCATGTATCCTTTAAATATCTGTATAATTATTTATCTTAGACTAATATGGATTTCTAGTGAGTTTACAGATGTCTTGGCGGTGACTAAGGCTTGTTTGAAGCTTAGAACCCTAACCGGTGGAGAAAAAACTGGCATAAATAGTTAATATAAACTCTGTAAGCCAGTCTACAATGTTTCCCCTAAACATGAAGGTTTTTTCAAAAGGGAAAGAGGGTCACACATTTTTCATTAATCATGTTACTAGGGACACGCACTCATGAAGAGGGGTATGATGTTTTTAGTAGAGGCATGCAACACATTTTGTGCATTACCAATCATACCATTCACATTAAACCATATGGGGTCCCTTTATAGGCATTGGTAGTTGTATGGTTGGAACACAATTTGGAAAACAGTTCATCCAAACCATGTGACATAGATATTTTGGGTAAACTAACCATTTTCCCTTAAATCCTATTTATCTTACCCCTCCATCATATTTATCTTTTCCAATGGCATGAGTGCTTCTTATTAATACTGGATCTCCCACTTTGGACTAAACAAGTTTTCTTGATAGCTCTTCCATATGATATCTGATTTGATCTTTGTTCATCATGTTGGATATACATAGGTATGTTATTCATTCATCTTGAACCTTTCTTCATTTTTATTTATCTTTAAAAAGTTATTTAAGTACAGGTTCATATGCTATATTTTTAGGTCCTTGATCCATTATTTCATTTTATCTTGATCTGGACCAAATTAAGGGACAATAATTAACAAAGATAGTTCCATGAGAATAAGGTAGGTGGATATGTATTTACCCCCATTCACCCACAATCCCTAATCTAGGTCACTCAAGTGAGAGATGAATTATCTTATCCTCTAATTTTCTATCCTTATTCATGGATTTTTGATTCATATATTCTTCAAAATAAGATTGGTATGTTCTGAATAATTTTTCTCTCCTATATGGTAATTTTTATATTCTTATCTATGTATCACAAACTAAAAAAGAAACTATTAGGTCACAATTCTTCTCAATTATTTATTGTTCCACTTTTTTGGTCATTTGTTGGTGGCATTATTCTTTTATTTATAAGACAATTATGATGTATGGTTAGCTTGAAACAACATTTTTTGGATTTTAAATATAGAGTGTGATGTTTGTGGATATCCCTAGGATTTTGAAGAATGTTTTTATATCAATCCAGTTAGTCACTCATTAATTAATTTCATTACATTCTATTCACCCATTTTATTGCATTTTAATTTTTTTTAAACTGATTTGGAATTAAAATTCTGAAGAATTTTGGAATTTGATAAGAGAAAAAATGTTGGAAAGAAAACATGTTGAATCCCATATCCTGGATTTATCATTTTTCTAAATTTTCCATGAGCTTTGGATTTTTATTTTTCTGTATTGTGATTTCTTTGAGGAATCTTCAAGTGCTAGACAGAAGTTTCTAATTTATTTTTATTTTAGTGGAATTTGAAATATATTATTGGTTTCAAATCATAAATTATGGTTTGGGATAATACAATACTTTCATCACTTCATTCTCATAAATCTTGGGAAAGGGAAAAAATAAATTAAATTTACATGGGTTCTTCATAGTTGATAGTGTCGAGAAATTAGGAAATAATTTAATATTTATAAAATATCCCTATCACCAATAACCTATTGAAAAAGATTTTAACAAAAACTATTATTATCAATATTTGAAAAGAATAATGTTTAAGTTTGAATACTACATGAAAACTCAATAATTGAGGATCAAATTCTAGTTACCTAATATAAAATGTTATCCAAAATAATCCATCATGTTTAGGAAACTATTTTGGTCATAGGAACTCCATTAAATTTACATGTTGTATCATTTAAACAAGCCAAATGTAATTGGACACAACAATATCCTTTTTTACCAATGTAAAAAATAAAAACAAAAGGAGAAAACAAAAATTAAAAAAGTTCATACTATCAAAAGATATCAAGTTTCTTTAATTAGAGAGAAGGATGAAGATAGTTTTCAACTATCAATAGTGTATAATTTTGTGTTATTAAAAAATTAGAGTTAGGAAGCCCATCATTAAAATATCATAGTCAATATATGACACAATATATTTATTCATCGCACTATTAATTATGTATCATTTTGAAAATTCTAAGTTGATCAACTGGTTTAGATGGAACATTTTCTGAAAAATGAACCTTTAATTGGAATTTAGTGTAATACGAATAAAATTTATCTTTTTTTTACAATTTATTCATAATTTATGTGTATATAGACCCAATTTACACATATATTTGTAGTTAAAAGTTTCTTTTTGAGTTAGTGGATGATAATTGGATATTAGTTGGGATTATGGAAGGAGAAAAGTGATTCCTTTTTTTCTACTTAGAGATGAATAAATTTTACTAAAAAATTTTATATTTCATTTCATATATGGGATTTCATATGATTTAATATATTTTGGATATTTTTTTATTGATTCAATATTATTTTCTATGATGTTATAATTTAATGTTTATTTATTTATATCAATTATAGTTGAATTTCCATGATATTATTATACCTTGTTTTTTGGTTTCGATGCTGGTCGACACATTTTTATTCTTGATTAAATGTTTTCTTTAATAAATACTAGTGTATTTAATTGTATTAATTCCATATTCAAAACATGAGAGTTTTATTTTTTTATTTCATAAATACATATGCATTTAATTGGATTGTGTAATAGTTATTGTGAATTCTATGTGTTATAATTTTTTTGGTACATTATTTTAGGCATCACTTATAGAATATGTTATTTCTCTTATTCATTTTTTTATAGATACTAGTTTTATTTAATTACTTTCATATTGAATTTTTTTTAATAATTTTTTTAATTTTTTTTTAAATTATTGATTTTAATATAATTTTTTTCCAATAATAGAATGAATAGAACCTGGATGTATCATACCAATTACATTTCAACTGAGTCTCAAAATAATTTGTATATATTTTTTAGATTTTTCATTTAACAATTATTTATAGGGAGGATGTATAGAGTGTCCATGTTATAAATGTGTTAGAATAACATGGTTATGTCTGGAAGAAGTTAGCTACTATATAAAAAAATTGTATTTCAAACAAACTATTATGGTTTTTATCACAATAGAGAGATGAGAAAATCTTATACTATTCATGAATGGATAGAAAGAAGTGGTATAGATAATTTGATATTTGATATTGTTTCAATTTTTATATCATCATGAGGGAGATATTAGACTAGTTCAATAAGAAAATGATACCAATATGCATGAAGAAAAAAATTAAGATGATGATGTTGAGAGAGTGAAAATATTAATGGATGATTCCATAACTTTGGTATATTAGGTATGTACGAAAATTATAATTTTTAAAATTTTAATGTAGTTATATCAAGGAAAAACCATGTGAATTTATAATATCACTAATAATTATATTCTTACCGTTTTGAAGGACTTTCTTTCTGATGGTGTAGATATTCCCTCAAATCATTATGTGTCATGGAAGTTAATTAAAAATATTCAATTTTCTACTAATAAAATTCATGCTTGTCCTAAATATTATATTTTATTTTGGGAGGAAACAAGAGGCCCTAATGACTATAAATAATGCGGTGCATCTCAATTTAATGAAAATTAAAATTTAACACAATCTCATGTGATATAGAAAGTCATATGACACTTTCCATTTATTTTCAGGCTTCAAAATCTATTCATGTTAGTAGAAATATAAAATAATATTTGATGGAATTATTAGAAGATAATTAAAGATAATTATGAGTTGGTTTATCCTACAAATTGATATCTATTAATGAAATTTTATGCACAACACCCTAATTTTTCAGCCGATGTAAGTAATGTCAATTTGCATCTATCCTTTGAGGGTTTTAATTAGTTTGGGTAGATGCTTACTTCTCACAACACATGGCTAGTTTTCATTCATGTTTATAGTTTTCCTCCATATATGTGTATGAAAAAACATTTCACTTTATTAATTATACTAATATATAGACCTTCTGATCATGGAAATTATATAGATGTATACTTTCAACCTTTAATAATATATTTTAAGTATATTTGGGATATGGGTGTGTTCACATTCAACTGTATGTCAAAAAATAAATTTATGATGTATATTACCATTTTATAAAATATAAATTATTTCCCTTATTATGAAATTATTTATGGTTTGAGAAAGAATGGAAAAATATCATGCACTATTTTTATGAGGAATATACAATATAAAAGAATTAAATATTATTATGTTTTAATTTCATGGGTAATTGATGATTTTTAAAATGGATCATCAATACAAGAAGAATCACTAGAAGTTTGATAACTCTATTGACACTAAACATCCACCTCAATTTATATTAGGAACTGGAACTTATGTGCTCAATTAATTGAAAGATTTAATTTTTTTATTCGAGAATTGTAAAATGAAATATAAAAAGTGAGAGAATGTGCACAATAAATCCAGTTATAATTGGAAAAACAAAAGTTTCTTTTTGGGTTTCCATATTGGTCATCCAATTTTTTATATCATTTTTTAGATGTAATGAACATTGAGAAATATATATGTTAATTTTTTTTTCGATTCTTTGAAATTTAAGGTTAAGACCAAAGATAACTTTATATCCACTACTGGAAAAGTAGGTTATACCAACGGTTTATAACCGTTGCTATAGGCTGGAAAACCGTTGGTATAGGGTATACCAACGTTTTTCCAAACCGTTGGTATAGGGTATACCAACGTTTTTCCAAACCGTTGGCCAGTAAGGCGTAGGGAAAGACCTTTACCAACGGTTTCATTTAAACCGTTGGTTTAGGTGCTCGAGAATTCTGGAAAACAATTTACCAACGGTTTACAAGCATTGGTATAAGTTTTTCCAGATTTCTGGAAAAATATTTACCAATAGTTTACAACCATTGGTATAAGTTTTTCCAGATTTCTGGAAAAAGCTTTACCAATGGTTCAAAACCATTGGTAAAGAGTTTCCCAAAACTGCTGCATAGCAGCGCCCAGAAGTCCCCCCAGAAGCTACACCTGCATAAAAAAACAGTGCACAACAGCCCTCCAGTATACCCTCCACTATACACCTACATAAAAATATGACAAAAGCCACATACAGACTTCAAACAGTATAAAAAAAATCTAAAATAGCCCAAAAAAACACATATGAAAAAAATCATCCGGTGGTAATTCACCTCACCCATCAAATTCTAATAGGCAGAATAGTTTGATAAATATCTATTAGAGTTGAATAAGACATTCAAATTGACTCAAATCCCATTTTTTTGTGATAATAGGTTTGGGTATGTAACGATTTGTGATGAATTTTGCATTGAACTTGTATTGTTTATAATATATGGTGAAAAGATATTTTCTTCGGAGTCTCATCACTTATGACCCCATGAGTGAAACTAGCAAACTCATGAAAAAGAGTTGTTGATGAGTGTAAATTACAGTTGTATTCACTTAAAATGATTTCCTTTTGAAATAAAAGAGAGACATTGAGTGGTGTCGTCCAAACCGTGCCTCGGATTGAGGCAGAGTTGACTCGTACACATCAAAAATGACCTGTGGATACATGTCCTAAAGTATCAACAATATCCGAATTCCTTTGGTCTATTTTTCGTATGTCAGTTGTTGTTTTAACTTAAACTGTTTTCCATTTCAAAGAAAAGTGAAACACTTTGAGTGGTTCCAGCCACACCACGCCTCGGATTGAGGTGAGTTTGACTCATACACGTCACAAATGACCAATGGATACATGTCCTAAAGTATCAACAGTATCCGAATGTGTTTGGTTAGTTTTCCGTATGTGGTTTTTTTTACTTAAAAGCGCATCCATTTTAAACAGAAGAAATACACTTTGAGTGGTCCCGGAAACACTGGCCCTCAGATTGAGGCGGGGTTGACTCATACACATCACATATGACCCATGGATACATGTCCTAAAGTATCAATAGTATCCGAATGCCTTTGGTCCATTTTTCGTATGTCAGTTGTTGTTTTAACTTAAACCGTTGTCCATTTCAAAGAAAAGTGACAAAATTTGAGTGGTCCCGGCCACACCGACCCTTGGATTGAGGCGGGGTTGACTCGTACACGTCACATATGACCCATGGATCATTGTCCTAAAGTTTCAACAGAATCCGAATACGTTTGGTCGGTTTTCTGTATGCAAGTTGTTGTTTTCACTTAAAATCCTGTCCTTTTCAAATAAATGTTAGACACTTTGAGTGGTGTCGGCCACACCGCACCTCGGATTGAGGTGGGGTTGACTCTTACACGTCAAAAATGACCAATAAATCATTTTCTTAAAGTTTCAACAGAATCCGAAAGTGTTTGGTCAGTTTTCCGTATGTCATTTATTTTACTTAAAAGCGTATCCATTTTAAACAAAAGAAAGACACTTTGAGTGGTACCGGCCACACCAGCCCTCGGATTGAGGTGGGGTTGACTCGTACACGTCACATATGACCCATGGATCGTTTTCCTACAGTTTCAATAGAATCTGAATGCGTTTGGTTGATTTTCGGTATGTCAGTTGTTGTTTTAACTTAAACTGGTGTTCATTTCAAAGAAAAGTTAGACACTTTGAGTGGTACCGGTCACACTGCGCCTTGGATTGAGGCGAGGTTGACTCGTACACGTCACATATGACCCATGGATCGTTGTCCTAAAGTTTCAACAGAATCCGAATGCGTTTGGTCGGTTTTCCGTATGTCAGTTGTTATTTTAACTTAAATTGTTGTCCATTTCAAAGAAAAGTTAGACACTTTGAGTGGTGCCGGACACACCATGCCTCAGATTGAGGTAGGGTTGACTCATACATGTCACAAATGACCCATGGATACATTTCCTAAAGTATCAATAGTATCCGAGTGCGTTTGGTCAGTTTTCCATATGTGGTTTTTTTAACTTAAAAGCGCATCCATTTTAAACAAAAGAAAGACACTTTGAGTGGTACCAGCCACACCGGCTCTTGGATTGAGTAGGGGTTGACTCATACATGTCAAAAATGACCCATGGATACATTTACTAAAGTATCAACAGTATCCGAATTCCTTTGGTCCATTTACCATATGTCAGTTGTTGTTTTAACTTAAACAGTTGTCCATTTAAAAGAAAAGTGACACACTTTGAGTGGTCCTGGCCACACCGGCCCTCGGATTGAGGAGGGGTTGACTCGTACACATCACATATGACCCATGGATACATGTACCAAAGTATAAACAGTATCCAAATGCCTTTGGTCTATTTTCTGTATGTCAGTTGTTGTTTTAACTTAAACTGTTGTCCATTTCAAAGAAAAGTGACACACTTTGAGTGGTCCCGGCCACACTGGCCCTAGGATTGAGGTGGGGTTGACTCGTACACGTCACATATGACCCATGGATCGCTGTCCTACAGTTTCAACAGAATATGAATGTGTTTGGTTGGTTTTCGGTATGTCAGTTGTTGTTTTAACTTAAACTGGTGTTCATTTCAAAGAAAAGTTAGACACTTTGAGTGGTATCGGTCACACTGCACCTCGGATTGAGGCGGGGTTGACTCGTACACGTCACATATGACCCATGGATCGTTTTCCTAAATTTTCAATAGAATCTGAATGCGTTTGGTCCATTTTCCGTATGCCAGTTGTTATTTTAACTTAAATTGTTGTCCATTTCAAAGAAAAGTTAGACACTTTGAGTGGTACCGGCCACACCGCGCCTCAGATTGAGGCGGGGTTAAATCGTACATGTCACAAATGACCTATGGATACATGTCCTAAAGTATCAACAGTATCCAAGTGCGTTTGGTCAGTTTTCCATATGTGGTTTTTTTACTTAAAAGCGCATCCATTTTAAACAAAAGAAAGACACTTTGAGTGGTACCGGCCACACCGGCCCTCGTATTGAGGAGGGGTTGACTCCTAAATGTCACAAATGACCCATGGATACATGTCCTAAAGTATAAACAGTATCCGAATGCCTTTGGTCCGTTTACCATATGTCAGTTGTTGTTTTAACTTAAACAGTTGTCCATTTCAAATAAAAGTGACACACTTTGAGTGGTCCCGGCCACACCGGCCCTTGTATTGAGGAGGGATTGACTCGTACATGTCAAATATGACCCATGGATACATTTCCTAAAGTATAAACAGTATCAGAATGCCTTTGGTCCGTTTTCCGTATGTCAGTTGTTGTTTTAACTTAAACTGATGTCCATTTCAAAGAAAAGTGACACACTTTGAGTGGTCCCGGCCACACCGGCCCTCATATTGAGGTGGGGTTGACTCGTACATGTCACATATGAACCATGGATCTTTTTCCTAAAGGTTCAACAGAATCCGAATGCGTTTGGTTGGTTTTACGTATGTCAGTTGTTGTTTTAACTTAAATCGTTGTCCATTTCAAAGAAAAGTGACAAACTTTTAGTGGTCCCGGCCACACTGGCCCTCGGATTGAGGCGGGGTTGACTCGTAAACGTCACATATGACCCATGGATCGTTTTACTAAAGTTTCAACAGAATCCGAATGCGTTTGGTCGGGTTTCTGTATGCAAGTTGTTGTTTTCACTTAAATTCCTGTCCATTTCAAATAAAAGTTAGACACTTTGAGTGGTTTCGGCCACACCGCGCCTCGGATTGAGGTGGGTTTGACTCATACTCATCACAAATGACCCATAAATCATTTTATTAAAGTTTCAACAGAATCCGAAAGTGTTTGGTTGGTTTTCCATATGTCGTTTTTTTACTTAAAAGCACATCCATTTTAAACAAAAGAAAGACACTTTGAGTGGTACCATTCACACCAACCCTCGGATTGAGGCGGGGTTGACTCGTACACGTCAAAAATGACCCATGGATACATGTCCTAAAGTATAAACAGTATCCGAGTGCGTTTGATCAGTTTTCCATATGTGTTTTTTTTACTTAAAAGCGCATCCATTTTAAACAAAAGAAAGACACTTTGAGTGGTACCGGACACACCGACCCTCGGATTGAGGCGGAGTTGACTCGTACACATCAAAAATGACCCATGGATACATGTAATAAAGTATAAATAGTATCCGAGTGTGTTTGGTCAGTTTTCCATATGTGGTTTTTTTACTTAAAAGCGCATCCATTTTAAACAAAAGAAAGACACTTTGAGTGGTACCGACCACACCGGCCCTCAGATTGAGGCGGGGTTGACTCCTACACGTCACAAATGACCCATGTATACATTTCCTAAAGTATCAATAGTATCCGAATTCTTTTGGTCCGTTTTCCGTATGTCAGTTGTTGTTTTAACTTAAACTGTTGTCCATTTCAAAGAAAAGTGACACACTTTGAGTGGTCCCAGCCACACAGGCCCTCAGATTGAGGTAGGGTTGACTCGTACATGTCAGATATGACCCATGGATTGTTTTCCTAAAGTTTCAACAGAATCTGAATGCGTTTGGTTGGTTTTCCGTATGTCAGTTGTTGTTTTAACTTAAACCATTGTCCATTTCAAAGAAAAGTGACAAACTTTGAGTGGTCCTGGCCACACCGACCCTCAGATTGAGGTGGGGTTGACTCGTACATGTCAAAAATGACCCATGGATCGTTTTACTACAGTTTCAACAGAATCCGAATGCATTTGGTCGGTTTTCCGTATGCCAGTTGTTGTTTTCACTTAAAATCGTGTCCATTTCAAATAAAAGTTAGACACTTTGAGTGGTGACGGCCACACCGCTCCTCGGATTGAGGCGGGGTTGACTTCTACACGCCAAAAATGACCCATGGATACATTTACTAAAGTATAAATAGTATCTGAATGTGTTTGTTCCATTTTCCGTATGTGGTTTTTTTACTTAAAAGCACATCCATTTTAAACAAAAGAAAGACACTTTGAGTGGTACCGGCCACACCGGACCTCGGATTGAGGCGGGGTTGACTCGTACACGTCACATATGACCCATGGATTGTTGTCCTATAGTTTAAACATAATCCGAATGCATTTGGTCTGTTTTCCGTATGCCAGTTGTTGTTTTCACTTAAAATACTGTCCATTTCAAATAAATGTTAGACACTTTGAGTGGTGCCGGCCACTACTTCAAAGCACATTTTCCATATCATCTTCCACATGCATAAAAATGAAATACATGGCTAACTAAGAAAGATAAGTAAAAAAAATAGAAAAATGAGCATCACAGTACCAAGGAATACTAAAGGTCTATGTAGTAGACTAATCATACAATAAGAATCAAGTGCAAAAAATAGAATCTGAATGCAACGTCCCTATGAAGTAGAGGAAAACCCCAAAGTGGAAAACCATGTTAAAAAATAAAGAGTTATACATAATTCAAAAATGTAATGGATCAATCTGCCTATGATCACCATCACCATCACTACTATCATCATCAGCCTCATCCTCGCCACCATCTCTCTCCTCGTCGTCATCCTCGTCCTCGGCATCATCCTCGCCCTCGGCCCCATCCTCGCCCTCGGCCCCATCCTCGCCCTCGTCCACATCCTCATCCTCGCCCTCTTCCTATTCAGCATCCTAGTCATCACCAGGAACGTCATCATCTCGATCGCCACTAGAACTACCGCCTGGTGCATTGGATGATGCACCCATCGACGACATAAATGTCCGACAAGCCACACTAGCCTCTGGTGGAAGTGATGAAGATAAAGCTCTCATCAGTTTCATAAATTCTCTGTCTCTTGTTTGAACTTGTACTTCCAACTCTGTGACCCTTTTATCAGACTTTCTTTCATGCTCCTTGACCTGTTCCAACTCGGTGGTACTAGAATGGATACCTGGAGATGACCAATACCTCGTCGGGACTATATTCTTACCAGGTCGGCAGCGTACTCGACCAGAGTGCTCATCTCCCAAAACCTGATATAAATGATCGTGTGGCCCAAAATTGTCAGGCTCCTGGGCATCAAGATCCTCTAAATAAGCCTGTAAAAAATATTAATAGATTATTAAATTTCAAATTAGATATTAAACTTTGAAATAAACAAATTAAAACTTACAATCTTCTCTTGGGTTGGTTCATTTACCGCAGTTCCATCTTTTTTTCTTCTACTCGAGAAAAACAATTTTTCTCGAGGGATACATCCTTCAATATTCATTTTGTGCTTCTGTAATGACATTGAAACAATATAAAGTGAAAGTATAATCATATATTCATTATTCAATAAATCACATAATTTAAGTAGGATCCAATAAAAAGGGAAAGTCCTAAAGAAAAATTATAAACAACTATATCGTACCTGCTGCCTCTCATGATCTGACATTATTGTGCGCCCCAAAGTGTGGAGGTATTTATTTGAATCAATGTTTTTTTGTTTTTTTCAGAGGATTCCTAAATAATGATTAATAATTAATAAGATTATATTAATGCAAAATATGAAAACTCTCATTTAAATAACTCAAATGAGATTAATAACTTAAATTTGGCTGTTGCCCAATGGGTAATCATTTGGCAATATTGCTCTATCAGGCAGTCATCCATGATAGGTAATGTCTCTAACTCCATTCCCACTCTATCACACCAGCCAACATACAGCTCATGCTTATAAGCTCTCCAAAGCTCTCCTAGCTCTTTTAAACGCGCTGGTCGTGCACCTTCGCCATCAGGGAAGTTAAACCGAAGCTAAAACCAAATTGATTAGTTAATTTAAATACAAAAATATACTACATTAAATCCAATATATTTTTTACCCATATTTGTGCCCACGCGTTATCCTTGACTTCGAGTGGCAGATGTCTCCAAGAGAGAGGGCTGACCGGAATGATATCGGAGTATTTGGCTAGCGTCGCCAAAAAACCCTGACATTGCTGCCCAGATTTCTCAATAATTTGTCCATCAACATTTTATTCTACCATCAACTGTGTCTGGCGGTTCCATACCACACGCAAGCGAGTACGCCCCCTCCCCCGCCTCCTATCTGTAGATGAATATGTTATTAAAGAAAAATAATATCAATACAAGTTATAATAAAAATAAATTTTGGTATAAAAATTTGATAGAGTTATATAAATATACCTGTTGTAGTCGGATCAATGGGTGCAGAAGCTGAAGGAATATCCTGTACAGGTGGAGTGTCCCTCAGTGTATGCTCCTCAGCCACATACTGTGTCGCAACAGGAGTCGAAGAAGGTGGAATATAATAACCTGGAGATAATGAACCAGAAGAAAAAGATGATGGTATAGACATCTAGCCAGCTGGTAGTGTAAACATCGGAGGTCTAAATATCTCATATGTCCCTGAAGACACGCCGAGATCAAAATAGGGCGTAGAAGATATGTCTGTGGTAGTGGATCGTCTAACTCTCGGCCCACGATCCCTCGTACCACCAACCTCTCTACTGGGAGCAATATCAGGCTCCTCATCAGATATCTGTCTTCTAGGGGGTGGATCCTGAAAAAAAGTTTGACAGAAAAGTAAATACATGATATTATAAGTTATTGAAATATTTATATTTGAAATAAAATACTCACAACAGGGATGAGTGGAGGAACACCCATCTGTACCATGCGACGATTATTATCTGTCATCTTTTTTCACCACCTCTCTTCAATGGGTGTCATTTCCTGCAATGAAAACAAATATGGAAGTAATTAGAAACAGATAACTAATGTGTAACCCAAAAAACAAAATATAGAAAAACCATTATGATAAAAAGAACATAATGAAACAGAAGATTTATGGTGTTATGAAGGTAAGTACTAGGATACACACTCTGAATGATGTAGGTGAAACATGTAGGTGAGAACACGACTGTATGATTCTATATATTTCCCACCACAACTTCAACTTCACAATCAACTCTGACAATTGAGCTGTTGGGGTCATCATAAGTAATAAACGTATTGCTTCCAATTGCAGTAGGGATAGTGTCAACTTCATCATCACCATCATCAAAAACATGTCTAGGATTTACTTCAATAATTACACCGAATTTAGGATGACAATGATCTTTGACATAAAAAACTTGTTTCACCATTGATGCCAATACATATGGTTCATTGGTGGAAAGAGTGCGAGTCATGTCAATAACTCGAAATCCACAATCATCAATAAAGGTGCCTTGCCTCTTCATTGAATCAAACCATTGACATTTCATCATCGTGACTCGACCATGCGAGTAATAATCCAAAATTATTATTTTCTCCACGACACCATAATAAGCAACATTTTCAGAATGAGGTCTAGTGTCCGATGAAATGGCATAACAGTCTGTTGTGGCAGTTATCATAACACCATTATGCTATGTTCTCATGTTTCTTGCTCGTTCGGTGATAAAAAATTTGTATCCATTGATCACAAGTGATTTACAAGCACGAACCATGGTATTAGGACCAAAAGCCAAAGCTCTTATTTCCTCAGAAACATAGTCTGTAGGAAAACTCGATACCTGAAATATAAAAAAATAGTAAACTTAATTAAATATTATTTTTATTTAGTTATTACAAAAATATTTTTACCTTCAATTTCAACCAAGCAGAAAACCCTTTGCTATGAAAAGTCTCCTTCTTTCTCAAAGATAAAGAACGATGCTTTCTATATATCAATTCTTTATGTTCCCTGTAGATAAAAATAATAATAGTTTAACAAATATTTAAAATTAAAAGAGATAAGATAAGAGATACATGTACAATTAACTTACTTTATATACTCATCAAACAAATCACAATTGAACAACACTGTGCGATGTGCCATCTCTCACTCTTCAAGGCTTAATGTTGTCAATGTATATGATCCCGGAATTCCTCCTATCTGAGGAAGTGATGGAAAACTGGGTTCAATTTTCCCATACTATTCTTCTTCATTTCTCATTGGTCTGTTTATTCTCGTAGTATGATCAGAAAAATACATTGAGCAGAAATCCATACATTCTTGAGCCAAGTAACCGTTCATAATAGAACATTCGGGATAATTCCTGTTCCGAACATATGATTTCATTGTGCACATGTTTCTTTCAGTTGGATACATCCAACAGAAAGAAACGGGTCCTCCAAGAAGTATTTCGGTCAGAAGATGGACAGTCAGATGCAACATGAATGTAAAAAATGATGGAGGGAATATTTTCTCTAACTCACACAAAATTAATGGTGTCTCTTCCAACAGTTTTTTGCACGAGGGATTTGGACAACCTCTTAGCACAAAGATCTCTAAACAAATAGCACAACCGAATAACTGATACTTTAACATTATTGGACAAGAGATGACAGATTACTATTGGAATCAACTCATGCAAAAGGACGTGATAATCATGAGTCTTCAAAGATTTCAACTTAAACTCTTTTCTGTTGACCCGTTTTGATATATTGATTGAATAGCCATCTGGAACTTTAATAGTCTCTATCACTTCCAGAAATTGATTTTTTTCAGCAGGAGTCATCACATAAGAAGCACATGGAACTTGCCATTTATTTTTACTGATACAGACAGGATGCAATTCTGGTCTGATCCCCCAATCTACCAAGTCGCACCGAGATCATAAATCATCTTTTGTCTTCCCCTTGACATTTAGAAGAATCGAAATCAACATTTCACATATATTCTTTTCAATGTGCATTACGTCTAAGCAATGACGTAACAAGTTGGTTGACCAATATGACAACTCAAAGAATATACTCTTCTTCTTCCAATTGTAACAGGTATCATTGGAAACATTTTCCCTCTTTCTAGATTTCATTACACTCTTCCCAAATGAATAACTGAAATCTTTCAATTCATTAAGCACATCAGTTCCAGACATACGCTGAGGTGGATCGTCATTCTCCATGGTATTGTCAAATCTTCGAAAATTGTTTCTATATGGATGGTTCATTGGAAAGAATCTTCGATGTCCCATAAAACTAAAACTACGACGATATTTCAGTCTTCTTGATCGAGTATTATTCATACAAACAGGACATGACAATTTTCCTTTTGTTCTCCATCCAGACATCATTGCATAAGTAGGAAAATCATTGATAATCCACATAAGTGCATCACGCATCTGAAATATGTCTTTCGAACATGCATCGTATGTGGGCACACCCACATCCCAAAGAAGTTTCAACTCTTTTATTAAAGGTTGCATGTATACATTTATATCATTGCTGGGATCAGAAGGGCCAGATATCAGTATACTCAAGAAAGTGTAAGGCTTTTTCATACACAACCAAGGGGGAAGGTTATAAATGTGTATGAAAACCGGCCACGTGCTGTGCGAAGTAAGAATCTGCCCAAATGGATTAAAACCGTCACATGAAAGACTCAGTCTCACATTACGCACGTTGGCTACAAATTCAGGATATCGAGCATCAAATCTCTGCCATGCAAATCCATCTACAGGGTGAACTAACTCTTCATTATTCTTTCTTCTCTCGGTGTCATGCCATCACATTTTTATGAATATTTCACCAGACATGAAAAGGTTCTGTAATCTGTGGATCAATGGAAAGTGCCACATTACTTTTTTTGGCACACGGGATGGTGTTCCATCATCTTTTGGATTCCATCTGAAGGTTCCTCATTTTATACAATCATTTGTTTCACCAGTTTCCTCCCAAAATAAGCTGCAATCAGTCGGGAAAACATGAATTTTTTTTGAGAATCCAAGTTCATCAACCAACTTCCATGCCATATAGTGGTTTGAGGGAATATCTGCATCATCTGGAAGTAATTCCTTCAAGAAGGTAAGAATATAATCAATTGCAGTATTTGAAATCCCATACATAGTTTTCCCATGAAACAATCGGATTAAAAATTCCAACGTTTTCATTTTATCACATTGCCGATATACTGGAGTCGTCGCAGCATCATTCAATTTTTTCACCCTATCAATATCATCATTTTCATTGGACGCATCATGTGTGCTTGTATTGAAATCTTGTTGGCTGGACATCCTTTCCTTCTCATGATGTCGAATAAATGGAAACCGATCATATATCAAACTCTCCAATTCAGTCCTATCATTTGGATCATCAACATTTTGAGATTCCATTTTCTCTCCATTGTGATACCACACATAATAGTTTGTTTGGAAACCATATTTGGTTATATGATAGCTAACTACTTCACGGATCAACCATGGTCTTCCAACACAATTAAAACATGGGAAGTGTATGCGACCACTATCTGAAGCCTTGTCAAATGAAAAATCTAGAAAGCTGTTCAAATTATTTTGAAAATCGGTTGAAATCCGATCAGTTTCATACATCCAACTTCTATCCATTCTGTAAAAAAATCGCAATAAGTCATTTCAAAGCAATTCAATAATATTAAAGTTTAATCAAAAAAATATTTACGTAAATGACAATTGTTTACTCTATATAAAACCATAACTGACACATTACTCTATATGAGAATCATATTAAGAAATACAACAAAATACAGTGTATATAAGAAAATAAGATACAAAATTTCTAATGCCTATATTCACAGATTGACCAGTAAGATATTGGAAGTGGATCAAGGAATACATAATCCTTAAGGGTCTTGTTGGGAGTATATGAGTTTTATACTTTAACTTCTTCAAGTAGATCAGGATGAGGAGTAGGATGAGGATCATGGGAGTGGCGGGACTATCCAAGGGGGGTGTGGCGTGTCCAGGGGGGGTGGGTGCGGGGTGTCTAGGGGGTGGTGGGGCTGTCCGGGGGGTCGGAGGTGTCCAGGGGGTGGGGGGCTGTCTAGGGGGGTCGGGGTGTCCAGGTGGGCAGGCTGTCCGTGGGGGTGGTCAGGTTGTCCAAGGGGGTTGAGGTGTATAGGTATATTTATATGAAAAGAATACCCCCACAATAATAATGCAACCCTGTCATTAGTCTAAACCCCTAGAACACATAAAAGAAGCTAGTATGAACATTTACTAAAATAGTTAACAACATACGAATGAAAATACAATCTAAATATAGTTTGAGAGGATATAATGGTGTGTGTGAAAAAAATGATATTAAATCAATTTAAATGAATATGGAACAAATGAGGGTTTTTAATACACTAAGAGTACCTCAAACAATCCAAAACCACTATAGCACCACCCCCTTGGATAGCCCGCCCACCCCCCTCGACACCCCTTCTCCCTATGGACAACCCCCACCCCCTTGGATAGCCCGCCCACCCCCTGGACACCCCTACCCCCCGTGGCCAGCCCACCCACCCCCCCTGGAAAGCCCTCCCACCCCTCCTTGACAGCCCGACCACCCCCGTGGACAACCCATCCACCCTTGTGGACAGCCCGCCCACCCCCGTACCCCCCTGGACACCCCGTACCCCCCCGGGATAGCCCCGCCCACCCTCCAAAATAGCCCACACCCCCCTCCCCTGCAACCCCACCACCACCACCTAGACATACCACCCCCCTGGACACCCCACACACCCCTCCCCCACCAGGACACCCCACCCAGACCCCCAGGACAGCCCAAACCCCCTAGACAGCCCCGCCCACCCCCGTGGACAGCCTTTCCCACCCCCGTGGACAGCCCCACCCACCCTCGTGGACAATCCACCCACCCCCGTGGACACCCCTACCCCCCTAGACAACCCAACCACCCCCCGTGGACAGCCCACCCACCCCCCTCGACACCCCTTCTCCCTATGGACATCCCCCACCCCCTTGGATAGCCCGCCCACCCCCTGGACACCCCTACCCCCTGTGGCCACCCCACCCACCCTCCCTGGACAGCCCGCCCACCCCTCCTTGATAGCCTGACCACCCCCGTGGATAGCCCGTCCACCCTTGTGGACAACCTGCCCACCCCCGTACCCCCCTGGACACCCCGTACCCCCCCTGGATAGCCCCGCCCACCCTCCCAAACAGCCCACACCCCCCTTCCCTACAACCCCACCACCACCACCTAGACATACCACCCCACCTGGACACCCCACACACCCCTCCCCCACTAGGACACCCCACCCAGACCCCCAGGATAGCCCACACCCCCTGGACAGCCCCGCCCACCCCCGTGGACACCCCCTACCCCCTAGACAGCCCAACCACCCCCGTGGACAGCCCACACACCCCCCTCGACACCCCTTCTCCCTATGGACAGCCCCCCACCCCCTTGGATAGCCCGCCCACCCCCCTGGACACCCCTACCCCCCGTGGCCAGCCCACCCACCCCCCCTGGATATCCCGCCCACCCCTCCTTGACAGCCCGACCACCCCCGTGGACAGTCCGTCCACCATTGTGGATAGCCCGACCACCCCCGTACCCCCCTGGACACCCCACACACCCTTCCCCCACCAGGACACCCCACCCAGACCCCCAGGATAGCCCACACCCCCTGGACAGCCCCGCCCACCCCCGTGGACAGGCTTTCCGACCCCCGTGGACAGCCCCTCCCACCCCCGTGGACAACCCACCCACCCCCGTGGACACCCCCTACCCCTAGACAGCCCAACCACCCCCGTGGACAGCCCACCCACCCCCCTCGACACCCCTTCTCCCTATGGACATCCCCCACCCCCTTGGATAGCCCGCCCACCCCCTGGACACCCCTACCCCCCGTGGCCAGCCCACCCACCCCCCTGGACAGCCCGCCCACCCCTCCTTGATAGCCCGACCACCCCCGTGGACAGCCCGTCCACCCTTGTGGACAGCCCGCCCACCCCCGTACCCCCCCGGACACCCCGTACCCCCCTGGATAGCCCCACCCACCCTCCCAAACAGCCCACACCCCCTCCCCTGCAACCCCACCACCACCACCTAGACATACCAACCCCCCTGGACACCCCACACACCCCTCCCCCACCAGGACACCCCACCCAGACCGCCAGGATAGCCCACACCCCCTGGACAGCCCCACCCACCCCCGCCGTACCCCCCCTGGACTGCCCCGCCCACCCTCCCAAACAGCCCACACCCCCTTCCCTGCAACCCCACCACCACCACCTAGACATACCACCCCACCTGGACACCCCACACACCCCTCCCCCACTAGGACACCCCACCCAGACCCCCAAGATAGCCCACACCCCTGGACTATAAGGCCCCAGCATTAAACCTTACTTAATCTTGAGTTATTACAAGATTACACATTGAGTATCTTTTCAGGTTTAGAGTTTTAGAGAATTAGATCATAAAACTTGCATTACATTCCACATATAAACAAAGTGGTTACATAAAGATAGTATTCTTCATTCCCATGAATGGAAACATATTTAAAATAAAACATGGATTCATTCTTGACACTTCCTTGACACTATCATCATATCATGTACCTTTCTCTTGACCTGTGAAAAACATTTCAAAAAAACTTGGGATGATCATAAAAAGCTCAGTAAGGGATATAAAAATATGGAAAGGAAACATGGGTACATATATACATAAGGATGAGATCATACTTTACCCATAAAACATAATCACTTTAACATACCTCATCAAATCATGAATAAATCATAGAAATCATAAGACATAAAGGTAACTTGAGGCATTCATAACATTCTTACGTAGGGAGTAACCCTCTTGGTTACGTTTGGAATACCCATCAAATTATATTCCCTAAATCTCTTCGGAGAAACCTTAATGTTTCACTCCTTCGCGTTATCCAATGCATTGGAGAGCTATATCGGGCTCACCCGCCCTTAGTTTATCACGGAACCACCCGTCTTCATAATAATTCCCAAGAACCATAACATAATCGTATCACATAAAACATGCATAAAGGAAACATAACATTTCCACATTTCAATCACAAGATATCAATACAACACAAAAAACAGTGTGAAAACCATTTTCAATACCAAAATAAAAGAAAAGTAAAACATGGTATTTATTTTTCTTTTAAAAAGAAGGTATGGCTTGTAGAGGAAATCGAAACTCAAATAACGGTCATGACGGCGGAGAAGTCGTTGTCGCCGCATACGTATGACAAAAACATTCCATTTTGTCGTTTAGTAAACGCTTCGTATAAAAAAGATTCATTTTGAATAAACGTAAAAGTCAAAGGTGTTTATACACCGTATAAAAGAAGGTAGTGTATAAAACAAAATATGCCTCAATGAAAGGAGATTGAGACGAAGTCCCATACCTCGTATCCGACTTGACCCGACCGTCCTTTAATCTCCTGAATAATAAACTTGAGTTAATCCCTACTTACTTATGAACCTTTTTCAAGTTCATTATTCCTTTTATACCATGTTATTAACATCATGTAATCATTTAAGTTAATAATGTTCATTTTGTCGGTATTTGGTTCTTAAGTCAAAAATAGACTTCTTATACTTACATGTTGTTAATTTGGTCAAAGGTTTATTATATCCAGAATTATATTAATGATTTGGATAACATATATATCATATATATTAATCATATACATGTATTTATAATATTACATCACATTTACAGGTAAGAAATGAAATGCACCGTTCATGGAGACGGTAAGCCGTACGTACGCATGAACGCTACTTCCATTTCTATTTCGTATTTTATGGAATGGAATCATAATGATATAAGAGTATATTATAATTCCAGTATAATAACATATATAATATCATTAACTTTATCCTTTACACATCCCACATATGGTATTAACGAATCAAATCACTTTCAGGGGGCGGTAGTCCACACTTCCTAAAATGAAGATATCGTGTTTACCCATAATGGAAACCATAAAGGTATGCCCAAAATGAAAAAAAAACAGAAGCTTAAGGAAAACATAAACATATTATATATCATATATAAAAATAGTGACATCATAATGGCCACCTTTGAAGGTGTTAAATGAGTATTGAACAATCATCGTTTCGGGAGGCAGAATTTCGCCATCCACGGAAACCGTATGTTCTTTAACCATTTGATGTAGTTGTGTGAGAGTGTAGCTCAAATAAATATTATAAAAACATCCTAGTATATTGAAGATACTGGTGTTGTTACAAAAGAAGTAAATAAAAATATTTTAGGGGGGTGGGGAAGTAAAATAAAACAAATGAACATGAGAGAATGAATTACCTTTAAAAGTGTAACTCCTTTTGATTTGAGCCTAAAGGCTTCCTTTGAAAGGATTCTGCCCAAAGGGAATCCTCTAGGATGAGGAGAGGGATGTGGAGAGAGTAAATGGGCAGGGTTTGGCCGAGCCAAAGGCTTGAGGAGTGTGTGAAATGAGGTAGAGGTGGGGGCCTTTTATAAGAGGAGAGGAGGGGCACTTTTGGAAAGTAAAGACAAGTTACTTTATTTTAAAAAGAGTTTCGGATCCAAAAGGTCCCACATTGCTATAATTCGAGGATAAGGTGATACGGCTTCTATATCCACTCATCCAATTGGTTTTGGCCATGTGTAGGTTTTAGATTTTTCATTATCTTTCCATTTTACTTAAATCGTTAAATAATGAGGTCATCGCTGCATCATCATGATGTCATATATAATTTAATTTATTTAAAGTATAAAAATTACAAAAAAAATACTATGATGTATGAAATCATTTTATCTTTACAATGAATATTTATAATAAAAAATCTGACTTGTATAACACCATGTAAAAATTGTTTTAGTAAAACATCTCTTGTTTGTGTCATTTTTTACTTTAACATTTAATAAAAGTTATTTATGTCATTTCCCAACCAAAGTGTCTCCATGGGGTCCCCAAGTTGACCCATGGATTTTCTTGGTCGGCCATGACACAAACAATAAGGTTGGGACATGTGTCTAGGTCATTTCATATTATTAAAGCATTATTTATACCTTAAACTACCCTAATTACCACTAATCGCGATTAAAAACTTAATAAGTTACTATTCACCAAAAAATTATTTTAATCCCATTGAACCACATTTTACTTCTTAATGACAACCATGTATGTCGGATTTTTGAAATTCAAAACACAATGATGGCAAAATTTCATTTAAACGAAAAAATCAGTTTTTATAAGTACCACTTAGTGGTTTCACTATTCATCAAAAATTGAAGTTTTTCAGAAAATTACCAAAAATTCACCCTAAGCTATATTTGATATTCTGAATTCAAAAATGAAGTCTATTTTACAAAATTCAAAACATATAAGTCACATTAATTAATTTAATAATTAATTCCCGCTGTCAGAGCATATAGCGTGTTTTTATGAAACAATAAGTATCAAAAGATTGACACCAATTTAAGTCCAATTTCAAAGTGAAATTGATTACAATGAACACCATTGGATTAAATGGTAAAAATATATTCTAATTTCACTTCAAAACCAATTAAAAAGATAATATAATCATATAAATAAATTATATTAAAAAGCAGTTTTGATGTAAAATGCAGTATTTTTCACAATTCATTAAAAAATGAACATTGTCAGAAAAATACCAAAAATTCACACAAAGTAAATTTTGATGTCCCAATAATAACAAATAAGTTTATTTTGACAAAAATAGTTTATAAAATTGTCAAAAGATAGATTTAAAAAGGGTTTTCCATCATAAGGCAGTAAAACAATCTTTTAAGAATATTAGTGTATTCCATGCATAAGATTGTATTTATTTTCATTTTAAGCCTCTATAACACTATCTTAATCATTAATAGACATAGATAAAAATATCTATTATTCATTACTTACTTGGGATGTTACATCCTCCCCCCCTTTAGAAAATTGCGTCCCCGCAATTTATTTACTTATCAAATAAATGGGGGTACTTATCCCTCATTGCATTTTCAGATTCCCATGTTGCCTCTTCAATCAGGTGGTTTTTCCACAAAACCTTTACCTGGTGAATCACCTTATTCCGTAACACTTGCTCCCTATGGTCAAGAATATGGACCGGTTGTTCCTCATAAGATAGGTTCTCTTCCAGCTGAACTACCTCTGGACTCAAAACATGAGATGGATCTGGCATATACTTTCTCAACATCGAAACGTGAAAAACATTGTGTACCTGAGATAAACTCGGAGGTAAAACCACTCGGTATGCAACTGATCCAACTCTCTCCAGAATTTCGTATGGTCCAATGAACCTTGGACTCAACTTTCCTTTCTTACCAAATCTCATCACACTTTTCCAAGGAGAAACCTTGAGAAAAACATGATCACCTACCTCGAAAGATAGATCTTTCCTCCTGTTATCCGCATAACTCTTCTGCCTACTCTGAGCTGTTCTCATGTGCTTCTGAATCAGCTGAACTTTTTCTGCCATCTCTTCTACCAATTCTGGTCCCATCAACTTCCTTTCACCAACTTCATCCGAGAAAGCTGGAGTTTGACACCGCTTCCCATATAATGCCTGAAATGGTGCCATCTGTATACTGGAATGGAAACTGTTATTATATGAAAATTCAACCAAAGAAAGTTGTTGGTCCCAAATTCCCTGATAATCCATAGAACAAGCTCGTAGCATATCCTCCAAGGTATGAATTGTTCGTTCTGACTACCCATCTGATTGAGGATGAAAAGCTGTACTAAAATTTAATTCAGTACCCAACGACTTCTGAAGGCCTTTGCAAAAGTTAGAAGTAAACCTGGGATCACGATCCGATACAATGGAGAGAGGAACTCTATGTAACCTGACTATCTCTTTAAGATACAAACGGGAAAGTTGATCAAGAGATAAAGTATCTCGTATAGCAAGGAAATGAGCAGATTTGGTCAAGCGATCAACAATAACCCAGATTGCATTATTACCTCGAGATGTCTTCGGTAATCCAACAACAAAGTACATAGATATATCCTCCCATTTCCACTCTGGCACTGGTAAAGGCTGAAGCATCCCTTTCGGTAACTGCCGCTATGCTTTAACCTGCTGACAAGTCAAACACTTCACAGTAAAATCAGCAATATCTCTTTTCATTCCATCCCACCAGTAATACTCCCGCAGATCTCTATACATCTTAGTACTGCCGGGATGAACTGAAAACGGAGAACTATGAGCTTCACATAAAAACTCTTTCTTCAACTGTGAATCACAAGGCACACACAATATCTTCCCAAATCTCAAAACACAATCATTATCAATGTTGAATTCAGGAAACTTACCTTTCTGAACCAGCTCTACCTTTTTCTACAACTCACTGTCTTTCTTCTGTGCTTGCTTGATTCTATCTGATAGAGAAGATCTCACTGATACCTGAAACAAAACAGAAGGACTTCCTCCACCAACAACTTCTATGCCAAAGTTCATCAAATCCTTAACCAAAGGATCACGTTCCAAATGCAACATTGTTAATGAAGCATTACTTTTTCGACTCATATCATCAGCCACTTTATTTGCTTTTCCCGGATGGTAATGAATTGTACAATCATAATCCTTGATTAATTCTAGCCATCTAATTTGTATCATGTTTAACTCTTTTTGAGTGAATATATACTTTAAACTTTTGTGATTGGTATATATTTCACACTTTATTCCATACAGATGATGCCTCCAAATTTTTAAAGCAAAAACAACAGCAGCTAATTCCAAATCATGTGTAGGGTAATTTACCTCATGAGTTTTCATCTGCCGTGAAGCATAAGCAATTACCTGATCATTCTGCATTAGGACGAAACCAAGTTCTTTCAATGAAGCATCACTGTATATAACAAACTCACCATTCCTGGAAGGTAGTGCCAAAACTGGAGCATTCACCAATCTTCTTTTCAATTCCTGAAAACAATCATCACATTCTTTTGTCCAGATAAACTTAACACCCTTCCGAGTTAGCTTAGCCATTGGACTAGATAACTGTGAAAAATTTCTAACAAAACTTCGATAATAGCCCACAAAACCAAGGAATCTACGAATATCGGTTACATTTGTGGGTCTTGGCCATTCTTCCACAACTTTTGTTTTTGTAGGATCAACAGTTATTCCATCTTTAGAAACAATGTGACCAAGGAAAGAAATTTGTTGCAACCAAAACTCACACTTGCTGAATTTCCCATACAGTTTCTTTTCTTTTAAGGTTTGCAAGATAACCCTTAAATTTCTTTCATGCTCCTCTTTACTTTTAGAAAACACCAAAATATCATCAATGAAAACCACCACAAACTTATCCAAGAACTCATGGAAAATTCTATTCATTAAGTCCATGAATACAGCAGGTGCATTGGTTAGCCCAAAAGGCATTACTACAAATTCATAATGGCCATATCTCGTACGGAACGTGGTCTTCGGAATATCTACCTCCTTTACCTTCAGCTGATGGTACCCCGATCTCAGGTCAATCTTTGAAAAAAACTGAGCTCCCTGGAGCTGATCAAAAAAATCATCGATATGAGGCAAAGGATATTTGTTCTTAACAGTGATGTTATTCAAGGCTCTATAATCAATGCAAAGTCTCATAGAACCATATTTCTTTTTAACAAATAAAACAGGAGCACCCCATGGTGATGTGCTAGGTCTAATGAAACCTTTCTCTAATAAATATTGCAATTGCTCCTTCAACTCTAAAAGTTCAATTTGAGCCATTCGATAAGGGGGTTTTGAAATTGGCTTAGCATCAGGAACTAAGTCAACAGTAAACTCAACTTCCCGATCTGGTATTATTTCAGGCAACTCATCAGGAAAAACATCAGGATACTCATTTACCACTGGCACATCATTAATTTGAATAGTTCCTTTATTTTCAACGATGTGTGCAAGGTAACATTCATTCCCATCTTTTACAAGTTTCTCGGCCTCTTGATATGTTATCAAAAGTAAGGGTTCATTCTTGTACAAAAACTGAAAGTATTTCTGAAAATAAACTTTATTAGCTCTACAGTCAATCTTAGCATGGTAAATAGAGAGCCAATCCATACCCAGGATAACATAAAACTCTACTAGAGGTAGAAAAATAAGGTTTGCAAGTAGGTTCTTTCCACAGATAAGGATAGGAAGATTCTTATAAATTCTTTTTGCCTCAACATTCCCCCCAGGTGTTTTTACCAAAATTTCAGGAGTCATTTCTTGAGATGGTATTCCCGTTTTACTAGAAAAGGTTTCAGAGATGAAAGAATGTGTAGACCCCGAATCAAACAACACACTGGCATAATCTGAAAAAACAAACAAAGTACCTGATACAACTTCATTTGATGGCCCGACATCTGCTGAAGTAGTTGCAAAGGATTTCACCACCCCTTTCTGCTTGTAGTCTAACTGCTTCCCATCACTCAAGCTCTTTGTCGGACACTAGTTTGCATAGTAACCCATCTCATTGCACTTATAACATTTCACTAACTGTAAATAAAATTTGTTCTTACCTTCACCTTGATCCTTTTCAGTGAAATCACGAGCCTTATGTCCCATCTTACCACATCGGTAGCACTTTCCAGAATTCAGAAGACATTCCCCAGCATGCCTTTTGCCACATTTATCACAAACTGGAAACTTAGTTCTCTTACCATCATACTTTTTTGAAGAATTCTTACCTTTCTCCTGCCACCTTGGTCTCTTATTATGCTGGTTGTTATATAACACTTGGTCATCGGCAAACTCCATTTCCACCTTCTCAGCACATCTAACAATCTTTTCATAACTTTTAAACTCACGAGAAGCTAATAACCTTCGATATTTTTTATTTAATCCTGAGTAAAAACGATTGATTTTACTATCAAGGTCTCGGATAAAATTTGGAGCATACCTTGCCAATCGAGTGAACCTTTCTTCATAGGCAGCCACTGAGTCTTCCTCTTGCCTCAATTACAAGAATTTTTTTTCCATACTAAGTCGAACAACCTTAGGAAAATAATTCTCAAGAAACATACCTTTGAATTCATCCCAGTCAAGAGCATCAATCTCATCGGCGTCCCTGATATTTTTAACCATAGACCACCACTAATCTGCTTCACCCTCTAAACGGTAAATAGCAAGACTAACCTTTTGATTGTCTGAACACCCCATGACATCAAAAATATTCTCCAGTGCTTTAATCCACCCTTCAGCTAGCACAGGGTCAGATGATCCTCTGAATGATGGTGGATGTTTCCTCATGAAATGTTCCACCACTGACATGTTCCTCTGCGGTTGATCTGGCTGATCTCGTGCATGGATACCACCACCATTTATCGCTTGAGTCAACTGCGCCATTACTGCAACAAACTATTCAGTTCCAATTATGACCATTTCTGGATGCTGATTCGGAAGGTTATTTCCTTCTGTATGCCTTCCTAGCACTGCTTCCCTGTTTCCTCTGCGGAAAACCATTCTGAACAAACATGTCTTAGATGAAGCAACATGGTAATCTTCAAATTCTATATCACTTCAATTTAACCATAAAAAAAATATTTTTGGATAATCATTTAATAGAATTATAACTCCTAAAGTTATCTAAACCGACCTCTGATACCAACTATAAGGCCCCAGCCTTAAACCTTACTTAATCTTTAGTTATTACAAGATTACATATTGAGGATCTTTTCAGGTTTAGAGTTTTAGAGAATTAGATCATAAAACTTGCATTACATTCCACATATAAACAAAGTGGTTACATAAAGATAGTATTATTCATTCCCATCAATGGAAAAATATTTAAAATAAAACATGGATTCATTATTGACACTTCCTTGACACTATCATCATATCATGTACCTTTCCCTTGACCTGTGAAAAACATTTCAAAAAAACATGGGATGAGCATAAAAAGCTCAGTAAGGGATATAAAAATATGGAAAGGAAGCATGGGTACATATATACATAAGGATGAGATCATACTTTACCCATAAAACATAAGCACTTTAACATACCTCATCAAATCATGAATAAATCATAGAAATCATAAGACATAAAGGTAACTTGAGGCATTTATAACATTCTTACATAGGGAGTAACCCTCTTGGTTATGTTTGTAATACCCATCACAGTATATTCCCTAAATCTCTTCGGATAAACCTTAACGTTTCACTCCTTCACGTTACCCAATGCATTGGAGAGCTATATCGGGCTCACCCGCCCTTAGTTTATCACGGAACCACCCGTCTTCATAATAATGCCCAAGAACCATAACATAATCGTATCACCTAAAACATGCATAAAGGAAACATAACATTTCCACATTTCAATCACAAGATATCAATACAACACAAAAAACATTATGAAAACCATTTTCAATACCAAAATAAAAGAAAAGTAAAACATGGTATTTATTTTTCTTTTAAAAAGAAGGTATGGCTTGTAGAGGAAGCCGAAACTCAAATAACGGTCACGACGACGGAGAAGTCGTTGTCGCCGCATACGTATGACAAAAACATTCCCTTTTGTCATTTAGTAAACGCTTCGTATAAAAAAGATTCCTTTTGAATAAAGGTAAATTCAAAGGGGTTTATACACTGTATAAAAGAAGGTTGTGTATAAAACAAAATATGCCTCAATGAAAGGAGATTGAGATGAAGTCCCATACCTCGTATCCGACTTGACCCGACCGTCCTTTAATCTCCTGAATAATAAACTTGAGTTAATTCCTACTTGCTTATGAACCTTTTTCAAGTTCATTATTCCTTTTATACCATGTTATGAACATCATGTAATCATTTAAGTTAATAATGTTCATTTTGTCGGTATTTGGTTCTTAAGTCAAAAATAGTCTTCTTATACTTACATGTTGTTAATTTGGTCAAAGTTTTGTTATATCCAGAATGATATTAATTATTTGGATAACATATATATCATATATATTCATCATATACATGTATTTATAATATTACATCACATTTAGAGGTAAGAAATGAAATGCACCGTTCATGGAGACGGTAAGTCGTACGTACGCATGAACGCTACTTCCATTTCTATTTCGTATTTTCTGGAATGGAATCATAATGATATAAGAGTATATTATAATTACAGTATAATAACATATATAATATCATTAACTTTATCCTTTACACATCCCACATATGGTATTAACGAATCAAATCACTTTCAGGGGGCGGTAGTCCGCACTTCCTAAAATGAAGATATTGTGTTTACCCATAATAGAAACCATAAAGGTATGCCCAAAATGAAAAAAAACAGAAGCTTAAGGAAAACATAAACATATTATATATCATATATAAAAATAGTGACATCATAATGGCCACCTTTGAAGGTGTTAAATGAGTATTGAACAATCATCGTTTCGGGAGGCAGAATTTCTCCATCCACGGAAACCGTATGTTCTTTAACCATTTGATGTAGTTGTGTGAGAGTGTAGCTCAAATAAATCTTATAAAAACATCCTAGTATATTGAAGATACTGGTTTTGTTACAAAATAATTAAATAAAAAGAGTTTAGGGGGGTGGAGAAGCAAAATAAAACAAATGAACATGATAGAATGAATTACCTTTAAAAGTGTAACTCCATTTGATTTGAGCCTAAAGGCTTCCTTCGAAAGGATTCTGCCAAAGGGAATACTCTAGGATGAGGAGAGGGATGTGTAGAGAGTAAATGTGCAGGGTTTGGCCGATCCAAAGGCTTGATGAGTGTGTGAAATGAGGTAGAGGTGAGGGCCTTTTATAAGAGGAGAGGAGGGGCACTTTTGGAAAGTAAAGATAAGTTACTTTATTTTAAAAAGAGTTTCGGATAAAAAAGGTCCCACATTGCTATAATTCAAGGATAAGGTGATAAGGCTTCGAAATAAACTCATCCAATTGGTTTTGGCCATGTGTAGGTTTTAGATTTTTCATTATCTTTCCATTTTACATAAATCGTTAAATAATGAGGTCATCGCTGCATCATCATGATGTCATAAATAATTTAATTAATTTAAAGTCTAAAAATTAAAAAAAAAATACTATGATGTATGAAATCTTTTTAGATTTCCAATGAATATTTATAATCAAAAATCTGACTTGTATAACCCCATGTAAAAATTGTTTTAGTAAAACATCTCTTGTTTGTGTCATTTTTACTTTAACATTTAATAAAAAGTTATTTATGTCATTTCCCAACCAAAGTTTCTCCATGGGGTCCCCAAGTTGACCCATGGCTTGTCTTGGTCGGCCATGACACAACCAGTAAGGTTGGGACATGTGTCTAGGTCATTTCATATTATTAAAGCATTATTTATACCTTAAACTACCCTAATTACCACTAATCGCGATTAAAAACTTAATAAGTTACTATTCACCAAAAAATTATTTTAGTCCCATTGAACCACATTTTACTTCTTAATGACAACCATGTATGTCGTATTTTTGAAATTAAAAACACAATGATGGAAAAATTTCATTTAAACGGAAAAATCAGTTTTTATAAGTACCACTTAGTGGTTTCACTATTCATCAAAAATTGAAGTTTTTCAGAAAATTACCAAAAATTCACCCTAAGATATATTTGATATTCTGAATTCAAAAATGAAGTCTACTTTACAAAATTCAAAACATATAATTCACATCAATTAATTTAATAATTAATTCTCGCTGTCAGAGCAAATAGCGTGTTTTTATGAAACAATAAGTATCAAAAGATTGACACTAATTTAAGTCCAATTTCAAAGTGAAATTGATTCCAATGAACACCATTGGATTAAATGGTAAAAATATATTCTAATTTCACTTCAAAACAAATTCAAAAGATAATATAATCATATAAATAAATTATATTAAAAAGCAGTTTTGATGTAAAATGCAGTATTTTTCACTATTCATTAAAAAATGAACATTGTCAGAAAAATACCAAAAATTCACACAAAGTAATTTTTGATGTCCCAATAATAACGAATAAGTTTATTTTGACAAAAATAGTTTATAAAATTGTCAAAAGATAGATTTAAAAAGGGTTTTCCATCATAAGGCAGTAAAACAATCTTTTAAGAATATTAGTGTATTCCATGCATAAGATTGTATTTATTTTCATTTTAAGCCTCTATAACACTATCTTAATCATTAGTAGACATAGATAAAAATATATATTATTCATTACTTACTTGAGATGTTACATGGACAGCCCCGCCCACCCCCGTGGACACCCCCTACCCCCTAGACAGCCCAACCACCGCCGTGGACAGCCCACCCACCCCCCTCGACACCCCTTCTCCCTATGGACAGCCCCCACCCCCTTGGATAGCCCGACCACCCCCTGGACATCCCTACCCCCCGTGGCCAGCCCACCCACCCCCCTGGACAGCCCTCCCACCCCTCCTTGACAGCCCGACCACCCCCGTGGACAGCCCGTCCACCCTTGTGGACAGCTCGCCCACCCCCGTACCCCCCTGGACACCCCGTACCCCCCTGGATAGCCCCGCCCACCCTCCCAAATAGCCCACACCCCCTCCCCTGCAACCCCACCACCACCACCTAGACATACCAACCCCCCTGGACACCCCACACACCCCTCCCCCACCAGGACACCCCACCAGACCCCCAGGATAGCCCACACCCCCAGGACAGCCCCGTCCACCCCCGTGGATAGCCTTTCCGACCCCCGTGGATAGCCCCACCCACCCCCGTGGACAACCCACCCACCCCCGTGGACACCCCCTACCCCCTAGACAGCCAAACCACCCCTGTGGACAGCCCACCCACCCCCCTCGACACCTCTTCTCCCTATGGAAAACCCCCACCCCCTTGGATAGCCCAGCCACCCCCCTGGACACCCCTACCCCCCGTGGCCAGCCCACCCACCCCCCCCTGGATAGCCCGGCCACCCCCCTGGACACCCCTACCCCCCGTGGCCAGCCCACCCACCCCCCCCTGGATAGCCCTCCCAACCCTCCTTGACAGCCCGACCACCCCCATGGACAGCCCGTCCACCCTTGTGGACAGCCCGCCCACCCTCGTACCCCCATGGACACCCCGTACCCCCCTGGATAGCCCCACCCACCCTCCCAAATAGCCCACACCCCCTCCCTTGCAACCCCACCACCACCACCTAGACATACCAACCCCCCTGGACACCCCACACACCCCTCCCCCACCAGGACACCCCACCCAGACCGTCAGGATAGCCCACACCCCCTAGACAGCCCCGTCTACCCCCGTGGACAGCCTTTCCGACCCCCGTGAACAGTCTCGCCCACCCCCGTGGACAACCCACCCACCCCCGTGGACACCCCCTACCCCCTAGATAGCCCAACCACCCCCGTGGACAGCTCACCCACCCCCCTCGACACCCCTTCTCCCTATGGACAACCCCCACCCCCTTGGATAGCCCGCCCACCCCCCTGGACACCCCTACCCCCTGTGGCCAGCCCACCCACCCCCTGGACAGCCCGCCCACCCCTCCTTGACAGCCCGGCCACCCCCGTGGACAGCCCGTCCACCCTTGTGAACAGCCCGTCCACCCCATACCCCCTTGGACACCCCGTACCCCCCTGGATAGCCCCGCCCACCCTCCCAAACAGCCCACACCCCCCTTCCCTGCAACCCCACCACCACCACCTAGACATACCACCCCACCCTGGACACCCCACACACCCCTCCCCCACCAGGACACCCCACCCAGACCCCCAAAACATCCCAAACCCCTCGGACAGCCCCGCCCACCCCCGTGGACACCCCCTACCCCCTAGACAGCCCAACCACCCCCGTGGACAGCCCACCCACCCCCCTGGACACCCCTTCTCCCTATGGACAGCCCCCCACCCCCTTGGATAGCCCGCCCACCCCCCCTGGACACCCCTACCCCCCGTGGCCAGCCCACCCACCCCCCTGGACAGCCCGCCCACCCCTCCTTGACAGCCCGACCACCCCCGTGGACAGCCTGTCCACCCTTGTGGACAACCCTCCACCCCCGTACCCCCCTGGACACCCCGTACCCCCTGGATAGCCCCGCCCACCCTCCCAAACAGCCCACACCCCCTCCCATTCAACCCCACCACCACCACCTAGACATACCACCCCCTGGACACGCGACACACCCCCTCCCCCCACCAGGACACCCCACCCAGACCCCCAGGATAGCCCACACCCCCCTAGACAGCCCCGCCCACCCCTGTGGACAGCCTTTCCCACCCCCGTGGAAAGCCCCGCCCACCCCCGTGGACAACCCACCCACCCCCATGGACACCCCCTTCCCCCCACAATCCATTATCAAAAACATATCAAATTGGTTTGAACACAATCCATAATTCCAACAATCCATTATCCAAAACATGTTAACGTTCACGATAGCCTCCCCCAACTCTGATTTACATGTTTTGAACACTCTCCTTCCAAACATAGAGTATAAAAACATTAAAGAAGTCTTCACAAACACAAACAATATCCTATTTAGATATTAATTTAAATAATCAAGTAAACCACCTACACCTGGAAAATATCTATTCATTAAAACAACTACAACAATATGGTTGAGATAAAATTTTACCTATTCGGATGGGGGTGTACCTGTTGGGATGGGGGGTGATGGTGTTCAGATGGGGGGTTCGCGAGAACAGTGGAGCGAAAGAGATTCGGATGGGGTTTGCGAGAGCAGCGGAGCGAATAGATTAGGGCTCTGTCTGAATGGGGAGAGGAGATCGTGATCTGAAATTTGGGGAAAACCTTTTCCAACGGTTTATAAAAACCGTTGTCAAAGGCACACCTTTCCCAACTGTTCACTGGAATCGTTGGGAAATGTGTGAGTTTAGCACCCATTTCCCAATGGTTCCAGTGAACCGTTGGGAAAGGGTCCATCGAAATTCCCTTTGCCAACGGTTTAAATAAACCGTTGGAAAAGGCTCACTATACCAACGGTTTAAATAAACCGTTGGTATACTACCGTTGGGAAAATACCAAATTCCAGTAGTAATCTCAGGACTTGTTGGATTGGGGTATTCGACCAAAACTACATCCTGTGTGTATTAGTGAAAACAAATGGAAAATTACCTATGCTTATTTTCTAATGAAATATTTATAGAAAAATAAAAATTTGGAATTATTGGATAATTTCAAGGTTCCTGATGAATATTCTAGAAACATATCTAAATGATTTAATAAAGGGTTGTTGAAACTGAAATCCCTAATACTCATGATTTCCCCATACTTATTTATAAATTGATTCAAATATCAATCCAAAATTTACTATCCAATAATTTACGAGTTATGGTGATTCACTTGTGACATTTTTATATATACCTTTGTAATAAAAGTTTATCCAATTCATTCTTGATAAAAATGTAGCAAGAGGTGCCATTAATATTTTGTTTGTTGGAGAAACATTTTCCTCTTTCATTTTTCACTTGCATGATGTATTTAATAGTTTATATTCAAACAAAAACACTCATTGTGGGAAACATTTCATTTTTGTGGATGTATCCTACAAAAATAAATATGTTTATAGTGAAATCATATGTATAAAGGAAGAATCATCCTATAGGTTCCATTATGAGAGGTTATCTGGCTCAAGAATGTATAGATTCTTGATCAATGTATTTGTCTGATGTGAGAACAAGATGTATCTAGAAACTGAGAGATTAAGATGATAATTATGTGGAAATTGATCCCTCATTTCCATCTCTTAACCAAATGGGAGGTATTCTTGGGTCATATACATTGTCTATATAGAGCCTTGAAGAGTGGTACATGGCACATCTCACAATCTTGTTCAACTGTGGTTTTTTGATGATTATATCAAGTAAGTAATTTAAATATTCATATATCATTCCATACTATGTCATTTCATAAATACCTCAAACTTTTATTATCATATTATTTAGGGAAATAAAATTATAAGTATAGTTCATCGATCTTTTTCTTTGAGGTGAGTTTCTTTGCAAAACAAAGAGTTTCCTTCTTGGTTAAAATAAAAGTTATGAAAATTACATTAATTATCTTAAAATATATACATTTATTTAATTCTATTATTCATATATATTTTAGGTATTGATTTTAACTATTGACTGTGCCTATAAAGAATTAAGAGCATTGAATTTGGGTCCCAATTCTTTAGTTTGTGAATGAAAATATTTAATAATAAATGGGTATAAATTTTTTACAATTGGACGATAGGTGAATATGTGAACACATCATGAAATAGTTATCTTAACTATAAAAATGATTTATTATGCTAGTGCATTAGATAGTAGAACTAAATATTAAAATGCGTCTTATTATGGACTTATTTCAAAAACATTGTTTTTAGAATACTACTCTCAAGGTTGAGTCACTATGATGAAATTTAAATGATTTGATTCAGTGATGAAATAAGGTACATTTATTGATGACTATGGATTCAGAGTTATTGACATGTATTGCTTCTCACCTATCAATAGACCATATATTTTGGAACCAATTAAAATATAATTGTGTTATGTGAAAGATCATCTAAGACATGATTATAGTATCATTATTGAAGTAATCATAATAATTTTTTTTATTGATGGTGGGGATGAAATTCAAATCATTGACACCCCTATTTATGAAGCCTCAAAAACAATCTTTTAGATTCAGAACATTAAAATACTGTATATTTTTTTATAATGATAAATGAATAATTCACAAAATATTTTACTTACTAAGAACTTTTTCGATCTATGTTTTGGAGAATAGAAAATTACATTACAAATTATCAAATAAATAAATTTATTTTTGTGTGATAGCTCTATAATCAAAGCGAAAAACTTTAAAAAACTATACTAAACCTGTAGAAATTAATTTAAAACATGAGGTAAACATTTAATATTCCAAGTAAGTGGTTTTTAAATCATGGTAAGTACTTTTTAAAATATTTCATTTGATAATGTAAACACTTAGAAAAATGTTTTCAAAACATTGAAATATAAGAAGTTCATATTATTTGGAAAACCATTAATTTTAAAAGTAATAATATTTTGAAATTATTATCTAGATTTATCCATTTGAAAATAATAATTTTGTTGGATTAATTATGATACTCAATAAGCCACAATAAAACCATTAGTCCACTTAGCCATATCGCATATAGAACAATTTTTTCTTACGTTTATGGGTTTTCTACCCATATCATGACACATCATTTGATACTCTGGTGCCAATTTTTAGAAAACATTCTAATGGTCCTTACATTCTCACTCATAATGTAAAAAAAAATTAAAAACAACCATATATTAATTATTCTATTAAAATAAAACAATCTTATAAACTTACTAACATAGAATAATCATATTTTTATAAGAATTTGAAAAATAATAATGAGGAGAAATAATTTTTACAATTAATTTCTATTATTATTAATACACAAATATAAATGCTTAACAAATTAAATTAATTCTTGAAAAAAATGCTTGAAATGTCAATAATATCTAAGATATGAATGAAATTCGAGGATATATGAAAATATTTCACATATAAAATAATAGCTTTTATCATTTACATCTTGTTTCAAATGAATAATACAAATAAAATGAAATCTTATATGTAGAATAATAAAATTTATTATCATATTTATAAAAGAAACAATTAAATGATATCAATAATAAAACAACTCATTTAAAATCGTAGATTAATTCTTTAAATCATTATTTCTCAAATATATAAATATGTATGTATATAGAGTTCTTTGAAAATAAATAGATAATGAGATTTCATATAAGGGTTATAAATTAAATAATAATTTGAAAATAAATTAGATTCTTTTCTTTCTAAAACACATACTAGATAAAATTAATTAAATACTAATAAAATTTTAATATAGAATTTGAAAGTATAAATATTATTAAACATATATATACATATATATAAATTGTTAAATAAAAATTACCCTTAAAAAACATAAATTATAAATAGAATTATTTAAAATAAAAGAAATACCTTACCTTAAATTTATTCCAACTACCAATGTTTGGACACACAAGAATCAACGAAAAAGGGTGCATAAGATAGTGCGATGCCCAAGTAGGGTGTATAAATTGAGTGAGATGTGTTTAACTAAATAAAATGTATAAATATATTTTCATAATGAAACATCCATTTATAATCTTCAAATTTAATTTTTAAATAATATTTATATAAGCAGTCTAATTATTCCTCCGTGTTGAGGAAGGGAGACAAGTTTATTTGTTTTCTATTTTTATCCATTACACAACACACACCCAAATTATATTTATATATATTATATATATATCTATATATTTTAAGATTAATTATTAATTTGTGTTAGAAATATTGGGGGTTTCTTTTTGACCACACACACCCCACGTCAAACTCCCATGTTATTTAATTATATTTTTTAATTTTTTTATTCATTTTTCTTATTTTTTATATTTGCTACTTATTTCTTTTTTTACCACACATTTCCCTCTCTTTTTGTTTTTTCAATTTATGATTATTTTTATAAAATATTATTATATTATATTTAATTTTTTTTATTTTTTTTATTTGATTTAACGTATTTTTCAAAAAAATTCAAATAACGTTTTTTAAAATAATTTATCACATTTAAAAAAAAATTGTTTTAGAATATTTTTAAATTATATATATGAAATTAGTTTTTTGATCATAATATAATTATATATATATATATAATTTCCAAAATTAATAAAACAAAATAAAAATATAATTTCATATAAAATATATTAAACTAAAAATAATAATAAAAATTTTCTTAAAAAAATATGTTTTACCCTTAATTTTTTTGGTTATTATTATTATTATTATTATTATCATCATTTACTTTAATTTCATAAAATTAATTTATCCAAATCTAAACATTTAAAATTATAAATCTTTCTTTAATTTAAATTAAAATTCCTATAATTTATTTACTAAAATAAAGGTTATATGAACAAAGAAAATTTAATAATTTATGAAAACCATTTATATTAAAACATATCAAGTGATAAAATTATCTGAATAGAATTAATTAATTATTAATATTTTTTCACATAAAGTAATAATATTTCATGCTAATATTACTTCTAATATTAACATTTTAGAAATAAAACAAAAATTAATCAAATTATCCACTTATACCTACAATTTTAAATAAAATTAAATTTATAAACATAATATACATTATATAAAATATGTTTTTCTTGAAAAAAATTAATATATCCAAAACATTTAATACTAAAACATACATTTAAAAACATATGTTTGGACTATTTTAGAAATAAATTTATTTAAGGAATTCATTAGTTTATTTTCATTTAAGATATAAAAATACTATTTCTTAAAATTAAAAGTAATATTTTATAACTATGATAAAATTTATTTTGACTATAAAAAATACTTTATAATCTTATTTTTTTAAAAATATTTCTTTTAAATTATAAACAAGATAAATAAATAATTAAAACAATTGTACTATTTTAATTTCTTATGATGATACATTCTTCCCCTTAAAAGAATTACACCCTCATAATTCATTCACCGGACTCTATAAAAAAACTTAATTTTTCATCTTCAGAATTTGAAAAACTAGAACTAATAAAATTCTATACTCTATCGATAATATTTTAACATATAATCTCCAAATTTTTTTAGACCGTTGCTCTAATACCATCTTGGAAACCTCAAACCCATACTTTCGGATCTAGAACATAAAAATGTTGTGTATTTTTTTTATAATGACAACTAAAAAATAAATAGAACATCTTACATGCTAGGACCTTTTCTTGTCTTGGTTTTGGAGAATAGATAATTACATTACAAATTATTGAATAAATAAATTTCTTTGTGTACGCTAGCTTTGTAAGTGAGGAGAACGTCTTCGAAAAACTCTACTAAACCTATGGAAATTAATTTAAAACATAGGGTGAACATTTAATCTTCCTAGTAAGGGGTTTCTAAATCATTGGTAAGGACTTTTAAAAACATTTCATCTGATAATGTAAACACTTAGAAAAATATTTTCAAAACCTTGAAATATTATAAGTTCATATTTCTTTGAAAACCACTAATTTCCTAAGTAATAATATTTTTAAATAGTTATGTGGATTTATCTATTTAAAAATAATAATTTTGATGGATTAATTATGAAACTCTGTAGGACATAAGAAAACCATAAGACCACTTATCTGTATCACATATGGTATATCATCCCCTTATGATCATGGGTTTACTTTTCATACCATAACACATCATTTGATACTCTAGTGATAATTTTAATAAAAAATTGTAATGGTCCTAAATTTCTCACTCCTAACCCAATAAAATTTAAAAAGACCATACATAAATTATTTTATTAAAAGAAAATAATCTTACATACTTCTTAACTTGAAATAATCCCATTTCTTAAGAATTTATAAAAAATAATTTGGATAATTCGATGATTATATATAATTTCTCTTATTTTTAAGACATAAATATAAATGATTAATAAGATAAATGAATACTTTAATATAAATGCAAGAAAATTCAATAATATCTTAGATGATGACCATATAAAATTATATGAATGACATTAATGGGAATATGAAAATAATTCAAACATAAAAAAATATATTTTATCATTTACATCATGCTGTAAATGAATGGTACAAATAAAATGCTAGATTATACATAGAATAATAAAATTTCTTTTCTAATTTATAAATGTAACAATTAAATCACATCAATAATAAAACAAACTGTTTAAAATCATAAATTAATTATTTAAATCATTATTTAACAACAATATATATATATATATATATGTATAAAGAGTTATTTGAAAATAACTAGATAATGTGATTTCATAAAAGGGTTATAAATTAAATAATAGTTTGAAAATAAATTAGATAATTTTGTTTCTAAAATAAAGACTAGATAAAATAAATTAAATACTAATAAACTTTTATTATAGAATTTTAATATATAAGTATACTTAAAAATATATATACATATATAAAAATTTGTAAAAAAAAAATACATTATAAGACTATAAATTATAAATTGAAACATTTAAAATAAAATAAATCCCTCATCTTAAATTTAGACTGACTACCAAATCTTAGACACATTGGAATCAAAACCAAATGCTGTAGAAGATAGTGTAGTGCTCAATCATGGTGTAGAAATTGAGAAAGTTGTACATAAATCAATAAAATAGATAAAAAGATAGGCATAATGAAACAAACATTTATAATCTTCCAATTTTCTATTTAAATAATATTTATATAAGGAGTCCTATTATTCCACTAGATTGAGAAATGAGGAAAAGTTGGTCCGTTTTCTTTTTTTTAATGCATTACCCAACACACACAATATATATATATATATATTAATATTACTAATTAATAGGTGTTTGAAAAATTGTGGGATCCTTTTTTACCACACACACGCCACATTAAACTCCCATATCATTTAATTTTTTTTAAAAATCTTTATATTTTTTATTCATTTTTCTTATTTTTAACGTTTTCTACTTTTTTTGTTCCTTATGTTTCTCTCTCTGTTTTTTATCAAGTCATGAATATTTTTATAATATATTACTATATTTTATTTTAATGTTTTATTTTTTTTATTTGATTAAATGTTTTTTGAAACAATTCAAATCAAGTTTTCAACAAATTCATCATGTTTTATTTTAAAAAAATGTTTCAGCATTTTTTTGCTTATATATATGAAATTAGTTTTTTGATAATAATATAATTATATATATTTATAATTTCAATTTTTTTTTAAAAAGATCCAAATATAATTTCATATAAAATATATTAACTTAATAATAATAATAATAATATTCTTAAAAGCATATTTTTTACCATTAATTATTATTATTATTATTATCATTACCTTTAATTTTATAAAATTTATTTATCCAAATTGAAACTTTTAAAATTATAAAAATTAATTAATTTAAATTTAAATTCCTATAATTTATTTATTAAAATAAAGTTTTTATAAAAAAAGTAATTTAATAATTATTAAAGTCAATTATATTAAAACATATCAAGTAATAAAATTAACTAAATAAAATCATTTATTTATTATTTTTTTAACATAAAGTAATGATATTTCATACTAATATTATTTCTAATATTAAAATTTTTGAAATAAGGTAAAAATTAATCAAATTATGTACTTATACATATAATTTTAAATAAAAGAGCATTTATAAACATGATATACTTTATATAGAAGTAGGTTTTCTTAAAAAATATTAATATATCCAAAAAATTTAATATTAAAACAAAATTTTAAGTAAGTAATTTTTTCTTATTTTGAAGATAAATTTATTTAAGTAATATATTAGTTTTTTCTCATTTAATATATAAAAATACTATCTATTAAATTACTAAGTAATATTTTAAAACTGATATAAAAACTTATTTTTATTACAAAAAAATACTTTTGATTCATAAAAGTTTTTATTAGAAATCTTTATATTTAAATAATAAAAAAATAAATACTTAATTTAAATAAATGTACTATTTTAATTTATTGCGATGTTACACCATTGGTGTAGACCAAAATATTTTATTTGATGACTCAAATTTTCCAGTTGTTAGAATTGATGTTAAACCTGAAGTAGTGGTGGGTGATATATTGAAGCAACAATATATGTTCATAGTTCGTCCAGTTTACCTTGATGTGGGATTTTTATATTTTTTTTATTCTAATTACTTTAATTTATTTTTAATTTATAATAATATGTTTCTTTTAGTATTGTTTTTTTTCCTTGAATTTAATTAATTTTATTTCAATTTAGAAAACCGAGTTAAAAATAGGTTTTTAAAAAATGTATATCTTGGTTTTAAATTATACTTGATAAAACATATTATGATATTGTTTAAGATTTCTTTTACTTCTAAGTTGTATACTTAATATTTAAAAATTATGTCTAAAAAATGTAAATTTCACTCTTATGCATATTATGAAATGTACTAAAGAAATTTGAAGGAAGAGGCTATTTAATATTGATTGATGGATGTGAGAACTAGGGATTCCTCCTCTGGTACCTCAGCGAGTATAATAATTGTATGATTTTTCTTGTATAATAAAATTATTGTCATGCTATTATTCTTTTTAAAATTTTTGGGGACATTCCTATGAAATATATTTGAATTTTCTTTAGTATACTTGTATTGATTCAAGTGGGGGTGCTCTTAGAGCTACACAGAGAACCTGTTGTACCCGTTCACATCCTGACCCACCAGCGGATATTCCATATACCACACCTTTTCATCCTTCACTTGAGCATATTGGGAAGTTACCACTGATGCCTCCATCATCATCGTATTTAGGCTCAACTTCTCATACCTTATCTACACTGCCTCTAGGGATGTCCCCACTTATACCATATCCATATCCTATGATATATTCCTAACCCATCAATCCTTATCCTACCTGTCCATGCCACCTCAATTTTATACTATCCATCCAAGATTTGATGATTGTGCTCCTTCAACTTTCACTCCATTTCATGCATATTAACAAGTGCATGCATTGGAATAGACACATAATTTAGAGGCTACCAATCCAAGACAACCCATAGATCAATCAGAGTGTAATGATAATCCTGGATCTAGTTTTTTATAAGTGTGTCAAATTATATCACATCATTTTCCCCTATTATACTATGAATTAAGTCTAATTTTTTTCTTTATATTATTTATTTGGATCTTATAACAGTTTATGTGGGTGCACCAATATGTGTAATTCCAAGAATCATCAAACAAAAATAATAAAATATTATAATTAATACAATCAATTGATAGGTAGATGGAATGTCCCATGCTACCAAGTAGATTATATAATAGCAATTTTATCCAAGAACATGATCATGTTTTCAAAAAATAGCTTCCATTATATCTAGGACACACATGGACCTTTTCCACAAAAACCATGGGAAGAAAAATAATAAAGTCAACATTGGGACCTCTTCCGCATATAATGTGGGTAAGAAGAAGAAAAGAGATAGAAAAAATATCAATTATTTACCTATTTTAGCACAAGAGTCAGTGTTTGTTGACAAATAGATAAATAAACACAATGATACAATTTAAAAAAAACAACATAATGGGAAAGAAATAATATATAGAAAGGTAAATGTTTCTCGGTATGCAATTCTTTATATGCTCATGTATCATCTAATGTGGCTTGGTAATCAGATCACACTATTTCTCTAACATTTTCAGTAAAAAAGAGTTTCATAAGGGTTATCTTTTCAATATTTTGGAAAGTATATTAATCTTAAATGATTTATAAAATTTTATTGGTAAAAGTTGGTAGGGATATAACATTTAATCTATCATGTGAAGATGCACCCAATATTTAGGAAGTCACGCACCACTTGATCATGTATTCACTATTTCGTCACTTTTGGCACCACATTCACCCATTGAATAATAATCATCCAATTCTTCTAGACCATAATAATGAACTCTACCATTATAGTTTATGCATCCCAACAATGGTTAATAGGATAATAATAAAATAACGATATGAATTAATTGTATTAAAACATTAATTGGGAGTATTTAATTCAAAAGAGGTAGACCAATGATGAAGACTGTTCTGTAGGAAGGACATCTCTAGTATTGAGACATCTCTAGAAAAAATATATCTTGGGTAGTGAGAAATAATTTGTAGAAAGACTTATCTATTGGAAAGAAATATCTGGTGGCAACTCAACTCTAGTGCTAAGTTAGTATTTCAGTGAGTCAATCTAGTGGTGAGTCAGTCTGTTAGTGACTCATTTGAACTAAGATTTACCTAGGATAGTGGTGACATAGGATGGTGGTGAGTCATTTGAACTAGTGGTGAGTTAATTATGGTGGAAGCTTATATCTGGAAGTGACTCAACCTAGTAGCAACTCAAGTTTTTCATTAACTCAGTCTGGTGGTCATACCTTCTGACAGTGAGTCATTCCATCAATTTTCCAAATTTTATTATATTTCCATATAAACTAAAATGAAATCATAAAACATCAATGTAATTATAAACATAACAAACATGATTTTTGAGAATTAAACTAATGAGGTTCCAAAAATCCCCCTATTTTTATGATTACAAATCATGGGAATTTTATAAACCATGTATAAGTTAAAATTAGATATATAGAGATGGCTTTAAAGGATAACATCCCGCTTAAAATTTCAAATGTAAAATTAGAGATATAAATAAGTGTGGCATTAAAGATATATGTAATTATGGTTAACAAAGGTAGAGTAAATTGTATCCAAATAATGATAGTATCAAATGAAAAATAAGTTTGGTATCAAAGTATGATTCCAAATAAATATGGTATTAAGGATAAAAGACAAACAAATATTATATATCAAAAGATTAACATCCAAATAATTATGGTATCAAAGGAAGAAATTAAAGTAAAATCTAGTATCAAAGATAAACTTGGTATCAATAGTAACAAATCGAAGGATATATAAATTAGGTATCAAATAAATTAGGTATCAAAGAATTAGTTTGAAGTTAAAGGTAAATACCATCCAATTATTCCTCCAAAGGTAAGTAAATTCCATCCCACTGGTCCCCCCATTTTGGGATTATAATAAAGATAAAAAAGAAATAGTAAATCAACTATAAGGATAATAATTATCAAATATAAATATTATATCAAAGGATAACCTATAAAAGAGATAAAGAATAATAGATAAATGCTATTAAGCACAAAAGTTATGGTATTATAGCCCAAAGGGAATACAAGGAAAATACAAAGAAATCCCTATAAAAGACTAATTTCAATTAGAATCACTCCATATATAATGTTAGGATCAGAAGGTCCCTTTAACTTATAAGAGGCTAGAGGCATGGATGCTTAAGCTAAGGGTGTTGTGGTAATGTATGTAGGTACCAAAGGAGGCAGAGGAAACTCTCTGATGATGATTGGATTAAGATTCTTAACGACTACCATGGGAGACATGCTGAAGGGATGGTACTATAGAGGTAAAGGGTATAAGGAAGGTGAATATGTGAAAACATACAAGAGAATGTCCTTTTTAGAAACCCCCATAATGTCAGATATATTGACAAATAGATTTATGAGATTGAAAAATTCAATAAAAATATTCCATGGTCACTTCATATCACAAAAGAAATATTTATTTTCCTCCATAAACAACTTAACTAGGGGTAAAAAAACATTCAACTATCTAACATGTTCATTTAATTATCTGGTTATAAGTGGAATACTTATATTCTCATCCAAAAATTAAAATGTGTATTCAATTCATGTTTGGTATACACCCTGGAAAGGTAATATTTAATGGTATTAGGGATTGTTTCCCTATCACTTCTAGCCTCATCTAAACATCCCCTTACCTATTTGTATATGTTCTTACCATGATGAAGAATATGTCTTAGATTCTTCTAATGATTATCACGAATATATCTCAAATCGGCATAAAACTTCTCTTGAACTATAGACTAGATCAACTTGGAATCCACTGAAACTGAGGTAGGTGGAGCAGAAGATGTAGCCTATACTAAATTTAAACTCTATAACCTCACCATCAAAGTAGTATGACTAGAAGAAAATGGGGTGTTTATCTCTTTTATCACTAACCTCATGGTCTCCATCTCACCTACTAACCTATGGTTCTCAATTTCCACTTCCAAAAATTTAAAAATCCATCTTCAGATAGACGTGACATACCACAAGCTCAAAAAGGTACCTAGAATCAGTCTCACTGTGCTGAGTGACTAGAGGTGCCTGAGGCCTCAAAAGTCTACAAAAATTAGAAACTACTCTCCCTATTAAGAATCAAAGTCTCATCTAGAAAAAAAATATTTAAGCACTAGTGCTGCAGCAGGGGAAGGAGAGGTATACCCTTCAACACTAGGAACAACAACCTCTATAGGTTTTGTCTAGAAATGCATATCTAAAACGAAATACTGAATTTCATCATCATGATAAATCATTTCAACAAGGGATTCCTTATGATATGTCTCAATACAAATAGGTCCAAAATCCTTTGGTGGACTACTCTTATCATCATTTGAAACATCAAAAGTAAGACCAAGAAGCTTGGAACATTGCACAGGATCCCCCATTGAGGATACCTTATCCTATATCTAAGCATCAAAATGCTATTCAACAACCTATTCAACATCCATGGACTCAGAATAGTACAAAAAAAGTTGAAAATATCATGGGAATTTCTCCCACTCATCATGAGAAGCTTCTTCCACTAAAATATTATCCAAAATAGGACCAACAACTCTAACAGAACTAGGGGATTTCTCCCCCTCTATAGTAACATTGGGCTCTCCTATGGAAAAAGAAACATCTCTAAATGGGTTATCTAGAATATATATCTCAATAGACATATATTTGGCTGAACAAAGTCTCTCTATAGAGATAACTTAAATAGAATAGTCAGTTGGGGATGGATGATATGGAAGAATCTTCTCACCACCACCACCACCACCATCATATATATTTCCAGCATCATTTACATATTCTCTATTTTCCTTATTAGTGACTTCCACAACATCTTTAGATGATTTATAATACGAAATTTAATTTTATCATCTCTATGAACCTCTATCTCATCATCATTACTATCTCTTTCAATTAAAAAACTCTCTTTCATATGTGGAGAGGCTGAAGTATTAGGAAAACCAAAATTCATAACTGGGCTCTTCATAATTTCTTGGTCACTTCCCTCCTCAACCAAGGTTTCCTTATTTTCATCAGTAGTAGATGCATTACCATATTACTCATCTGAATAATCTTCTATTTCATCTAGCTCATAGCTAGGATCAAAAAGGTTCTTGGTTCTGGTAGGATGATCGATAGATCTAAAATAGTTATAGATATTTTCATTTTCCAAAAAACACTTCTTCAACCAAGGGTTCCTAATCACCCTCATTCTTTTATATATTTATTTGGTTAGAAAGAAACCTCCAAATTTCAATTCATCTTATTCCTCCCCATCTATAAAAAATTTTATTTCCTACAAGACCAAAATTTACTTGTGATAAATCAATGAATTAGATTTGTTGGATGACTTAAACATGGCCATAAAATGTTCCATGAGGTATCTGCACATGTTGATCTTATACCCTCATTTCATATGGAATAATAATTATATATACAGATATATCATTATATTGAAGTCCAATTTCCTAAAGAGAAGCTTATATTTTACATCTAACTTAGTAGAAGCAAGCCTCCTCAAAGTACCATAGCTAGTTAGATCCAACAAAGAATTTTCATAACTAAATGATTCCCTATCACTCGGTATCATAACTTGATAATATTCAAACACTCCTCAATGAGGAACATTCAAAAATCTTTCCCATTAATTTTAATAAATTTTAATCTCCTTACTAATAATTATACTTTAAATAAGATATTTATTCTTAACAAAACTGAACTCAAAATACTGATAAAATTGATTAACCAACCAAGGATATATGGTTTGGTCATTTCATGAAATCCATTCTACCCATCCTTATCCTTAATCACTGTTATCACCAACTACTTACTTGAAAGTATAGATTCAACATTTACTTATTTTTTGGTAAACCAATACACAATCCACAATATGTGGGTTCCTTGGTTCTATAGTAGCTCAACTTAGTTATCCTTTAGTTATTTTAGAAGGTCACAAGTCTTTAGTAGATGAAATTATAGTTTTCTTAACTCTCACCATTTTAGTGGAATGAAGGAGATGAAATGGAACAAGATGGTTAAAGTTTGGGAGAGAATGAAGGAATGTGAGATGACTCAAAGGAATAAACCATGAGTGAGAGTGAATCTAATTCAAAATATAAGGCTGATATATCATTTAGAGATTTTAAATAACAAAATATAATAAATGAAATGAAAAAATAGAATAATATTTTAAAATAAGAAATTATGTATGGCAGCAAAACTTGAAGCAGAGACTGATGACTCTTCCAATGGTGAATCATCCAACAGTGACTTGTCAATGGTGACTAATAGATGGTGACTCTTCAATGGTGACTTTTCAAATCATGACTCATACAATAATGAATAGTCCAACGATGAATAAAAACAGTGACTCACTAATTTTGACCTGCCTATGGTGACCCGCTAATAGTGGCTCACCAATGGTGAGTCTATAATGGTGACTTTCCAATGGTGACTTGAAAAAGGTGACTTTCCATTGGTGACTCACTAATGGTGACTCATAAACAATTACTTTTCATTGAATAATTTTCCAATATTAAGGACATAATAAAAATTTATCATAACTAATTCTTGTTTTATGTAGTTTAATATCTCATATATCAATGGACTTGTAAAAATATCAACAAACTAATATTCTATTCGTATAAATTCAATAGTTATATCACCCTTTTGAAAATAATCCCTCAAAAAGTGATGTCTTATGTTAATATTCTCTATTTTATAGTGAGACACAAGAATCATAGAAATATTTATCATAATTGGGTTATCACAACTTATAGGGACATGTATAAATTGATATCCATTTTATAGCAGATTGTGTTTCATCCAAAAAATTTGAGAATAATAAATACATGTACTTATGTATTCAGTTTTAGTAGTATACAATTCAATAAATTTTTTCTTCTTAATACAAAAATATACTAGAGCCTTTACCGAAAGATGACATGTTATAGAGGTTCTTTTTTTGTCTAACTTATAGCCATCAAAATTAGAATCTATATAACTCAAAAATTCAAATGATTATCCTATAGGATAGAAAAATCATAAATTCGTAATATATTTGAGGCATTTGAAATTTCTTTTAACAGAAAGTAAATGATACTATTTAAGGTTTTCTTGAAAATAGGCACACATACACACACTAAACATAATATCAGGTTGTATAGTAGTTGATTAAAGAAAACTTCTAGTCATACCATTGTAACTGGTTTGATCCCCTAGATTTATAGCTTCTTTAAGATCCATCTTACAAGTGGTACTCATGGGAGTGTCACTACATTTAGTTTTATCCAAACAAAAACATTTTAGAAGGTATTTAGTGAAATTACTTTGATTTATAATAATTTCATATTTATTTTGAAAAATTTGAAAACTAAGAAAGAATTTAAGTTCTATCATTAGACCGATTTCAAATTCATTTTGCACAATTTTTGAAAAATTATCACATAAAGAATTTTTAGAAGATTGAAAAATAATATCATCTTCAATATATTTGAACTAATAAAACATTTTCCAGAATTATTTTTATAAAAATAGTAGGATCATCCTTACCATTTAAAAAACCATTAGAAACTAGAAATGAGTTGATTCTATCATACCAAGATATAGGATACATTTTAAAACCATATAATGTTTTTTAATTTTAAAACATTATTTTGAAAATGAGGATTTTGAAATTCATGGTGTTGTTAAAAAAACCTCAACTATATAACCATTTTAGAATGCACTTTTGATATCTATTTGATATAGTTTAAAATTCAAATGTTCTTTATAGGAAATAAATATTATGATGGCTTAATTTCTAGTCACTATTTGAAATGTTTCATCATAATCAATACCTTTTTATTCACTATAAATTTTTGAAGCTAATGTAGATTTATTTCTTAATATAGTTACATATTCATCAACATTGTTTCTAAAAACCCATTTAGTGATGATAGTTAGAGTGTATTTAGTTCTAAATAAAAGTCACTAAACATTATTCCTTTCAAACTTATTATGTTATTCTTTTATTTCAATTACCCATAATTGATCATTAATTTCATCATTGATGTTATTAGGTTGAAGCTGTTACAAGAATTATTGATGTTACTTCAGATATATAAAAGAATTTCTTGTCCGTATAACTCTATATATACATACCAATACAACATCTAGATGATGTTATTTAAGAGCCATAACTTCTATTTGAAAATAAGGTCCAATCATCTCATGATTTTATAAAAAATTAGGTTTGATTTGTGAATGGTCCTTAGAAAAGGATGGTTTTTCTCTTTTTTTATAGAAGTGTTAGATGATTTGTCATTAATGTTTAGAGTCAAAAAATAATCCTCAAGGTTTTATAAAGGGGGTTTAGGCTCATGTGGATCTATTTCATTAAACATTATATGAAAATAATATTGTATAGTCTTGGTTCCTTTTTTTAAATAGTCTATAAAATTTACTAGAGGTTGAATAATAGAGGAAAATTCATTCATCACTTTTGGAAGAAACTTATTCAAGATCATCGATCCTGTTAATAATAAAAACTTTTTTTACCGAAAAATCTAATGTAAGTAAAGTTTTTATTTCTATTATTCCATAATTAATAAGGTGTTTTCTTTAATAGAGGTCTAATTAAAAATATATTAATTATATAATAGACTATACTAATAGAATCTGCCTAGAAATAAATTGGATGGTCATATTCATTAATCATAGTACAAAAATCTTTTGATGTGTACTATTTATCCTTTATACAACACCATTATATTATGGGGTCATAGGAGTATAAATGATATAAATATATCCAATTTTTGAGAAAAATATTCAAATTCGTGATTTTCAACCTCATGGACATGCTCACTTCTTAAGGTCTTAATCCCATGTACACTATAATTTTCTATAGATTTTGATTTTTTAGTATAGTAAGATTAGGATTCACTTTTATGAGGTAGAAATAATTCCCAAGTATACCTAGAAAAGTAATATATAAGGAAATAAAAATTATTCTTCCCATTTAGACTAGAAACTCTATGTGGTCTAAAAAATTCTACGTGAACCAATTCTAAGGGTTGAGAAGTTGAAAATTATTTCTTTAATTTGAAAGATATCTTGTGCTGTATCCCTTTTTGACATGGGTTACTAAATTTATCCTTTGGTAATTAATTTTTAGGCAAATCATTTACTAACCATTTCCAAGTAAGGTTTATAAGTTAGTGAATATTACAATGTCCTAGTATCCTATGTCGAAGACAATTTTTTTTTGTAAAATTCACTTAGACATGAAATATTTTGAGAAAAAAGCGTCAAAATTAACAACAATAATATTTTCATTCCTAAAAGTAATAAGAAATAATGAATTTTTAGAATCAATAAAATTTCCAGAATTATTTTCAAATATCACATAAAAACCATCATCACATAACTATGAGATTCTATGAAGAGTGTACTTCAAACTATCTAGAAATAATACTTTAGAAATTAAAACATAGTTAGAATTACCAACTTTTCCAAGTCTAATTAGTTTACCTTTATCATTTTCACCAAAATAAATATTCCCACCCTAACAATTTATCAAAATTTTGAAGCTATATTAATCTATATCCATTTTTCTTGAAAAATTTTAATCTAGGTACCAATGGTTCTTATTGAAACTCTTAAATAAGGTTACCTACAAAAGAAGTTTTATTCCAAAAAGTAACTTGGTACCCAAAACCCCTTAGGTCTAGAAATGTTAGTAATTAAAGATTTTAGAACCCAATTTTTTAAATAAGTTTCTTATTGGTAGATTTTATTCCTTTTGAAATAATGAATTTATTGGGTTGAGTTGAACAAAAACTAGTAGAAGATTTTCCAGAACTGGTATTAGGAATAAAAATATTCTTGACAATCCTTTGCTATCCAGGTTGATAACCTAAGACAATAATTTATTTAGGCGCTATCTTTTTTCCATGTATTTGAGTAATAATATTCCTCCAATTCATAAATCCTTCTATTCCTTTCTTTAATTTCCCATTATATAATTTTAATCCATTATTTTTTTCAACAGTTGATCATTTTTTTATTTTTCAAAAGTATAATCAAATTTAAAATAATCAGTTAAGATACACTGTTTCTCTAGAGTAATATAATTATCCCTACGATCATGGAATTTATCTTTTAAAATGCGAAATTATTCCAAAATTTCTTTACTAGACATGTTCACATAATTATCTTCATCTCCATAATGATTAGAAATATATACAAGATAAGTATGAAAGACATTGGATACCTCAGATACATTTATCATGAAACACATGTTAGATTTGTTATGATTTTATTCTTAAGTAGTCTCCGAATAAATTGAAATATCCTCAAAAACAATCCAAGTTTATTTCATTTATTTCTTTTATTTAAAATTTTTATCAATATATTTATTTTTTCACTCGAGATTTGGTAATTCAACTTTAACATTTCCATTTATTTAGATTCATAGAAAAATATTTAATTTCAAGTATCATATCTCTTTCAATCCTTCTATAGTTTACTCTTTTTTCTATTTAACTTTGTAGCTTGGTTTCATAAGAAACATATTCTTCTTATAAAACCACTTTAATATTCTGGACATATGGGCCTTTTCTTCATCACCATCAGCTGGCGATTCTTCATCATTTTTACTCTTAGCTTGAACATTCACTTTCTATTTTGTGGTAGTTGTCCTTAAGGTTACAAATTTACTTTTTGGTTTATCCTACTCTCCTTAGTTGACCTTTATATCTTCATCACAAATAATTAACTTTTCAATCATCTCAATAATAGGTATCTTACTAGTATCACACAACTCTATGTTTGATACTAAATTTCCTCTCCATATTTATGGTAGGCACCTCAAAATTCAAATTACTTGATCTTTATTAGAATTAATATTCCCCAATGAGTGTAGTGTATTCATGATATCATTGAAAACGAGACAAATTTCAGAAATAATCTCACTAGGATTCATCTTAAAAGAATCATATTTAATAGTAGAATGATTTAAATTTATTTCATTATAATCAGTTATTACTTCATGAGAAATAGCTAAAGTTTCCCAAATTTCAAAATTTGTTTTGCATGCATATATTCTATTGAATTATTCATAACACCAAATGATAATAAGAATAATTATTAGCCATAAATTTATTATTATAAGAATTTTTAGTATCATAATTCCATGTTTTTATAGTAGTTTTAGGTAATTAATATTTATCTAAAATAGTAGTAAAAATTTCAAAACCCATGCTATGAATTTTCATTTTCATATTTATTTTCCACTGATAATAATTTTTTCCATTAGAGATGGAATGCATTTTGGTAGCAAAACTTTATTTTCTATTATCTATAAAGAATAAAATTTATAACTAATAAATATATGAGATATTTTAAACATAAGTAATATAATAGTGGAAAGGATATTTAAAATAACTCTGATACCAAATGTTGGTATGAGTGAGTACCTTAAATGGGTGGGGGGGGGGGGGTAAATTGATTACCTAATAAAATTTATATTAAAAATAAGTTAAAAGAAAATACACAAGTTAAAACAAAATCATCTAGTTAATCAAAATAGTTCTTTGATAAAATTTTGTTCATTTAAAATATTTTTCAAAGATTGATTACTTCTCAATTAAAAGAATATTGAAAATTACTTAAAATTTTGAAATCGATTTACTCAAAAAAATACTAATATAAAAACTAGTTAAGAATAACTATCAAATTATCAGTTTTGTTTAATAGTTTAAATTAAATTCAATTTAATGCTTTGAAATTTAGAAAAAAACAAAAGCACACAACATAATAAAAAAGGGGTTCGGTATCATACTGAGACATAATCCCATCTATTTTGATATCACCCAATTATAATAAAATCATATAACTATAATATGATCCAAAATCTTGATTGGGTAGACAAACAACCTCTTTTAAATTGTCCAAACCACACAGGGACCTCTTCCATAATATTTTTTGGGAGAAAAAGAATACTAGCTACATAGGTAACTCTTACACAAATACCATGGGTAAGGAGATAAAAAGAGATATTATAGAATATTTAGTATTATATAATTTTAGCACAAGATTCATTGTGTGTTGATAAATAGAAAAAAGACAAATCTTTAATGTAAAAGAAAAACAATATAAGGAGAAATAAATAAGATATAGAAATGGTAATATTGCTCAGTATGTAGTACTTAGATGCTAGAGTGACCTCAATCATGGCTTGGGGAGGAGATTGAACTATTTCTCTAAAAGTTTTAGTAAAATAGACCATCACAAGGGTTCTATTTACTATATATATTAAATGATGATGATATTCAATGATTTCCACTCTTTCATAGATTAAATTCAGTAGGGATGAAATATTTAATCTATCGTGTGATGATCCTTCTAATATTCATCAATTCGTGCAAAACATTATCATGAATTTTTTATTTCATCAGTTTTGGTATTGAGTTCACATATTGAAAAATAATCATCTAGATATTTTAGATCCTTTTACAAAGATTTGGAATTAACTTTAATACATCTCTTCAAGGGTTATGAGAATAATAAAAAAATAACCATTTGTATCAATTGCAGTAATATAGTAATTGAGAGAATTTAATTCAAAATAGGAAGAACATCGATGAAGGATATTCTAGTGGGAATAAATATTTGGTGGTGAGACATCTTTGGAGGAAAGAAAAATCTATTGGAAAGACATTTCTGGTGGTGATATATCATTTTTGGTAAGACATCTCTTGTGGTGGATTAACTTTTGCGATGAGTTAGTTTGGTGTTGAGTCATTCTGGCGGCTAGTCAGTCTGGCTATGGATCATTTGAGCTAACAATGACTCAGGATGGTGGAGACTCAAGATGGTAGTGAGTCATTTGAACTTGTGGTGAGTCAAGTCTGGTGGAAGCTCAATTTTGGTAGGGACTCAGTCTAGTGGTAGTTTAAGTTTTTTAGTGAATAAGTTTAGCAATTATAGATTCTTGCAGTGAGTCATTCCAGAACATAACCAAATTTCATTAGGTATACTTAATAACTAAAATGTTATCATAAAATATAAAATCCATTAAAAACATAATAAAAATGATTTTTAGCATTAAAATTATAAGGTATAGTGACCTGGGATTTAAGTACAAGGATATTACGTCATTTTTTCAGAATATACATACTTTAAACAAACTGATGCCCGAAACCATATTAGTTTAGTGCCTTTCGAAACTTTGAACACAAAATTCTAGTCTAGTGAAAGATCTTAAATATTTCCTACAAAGATATTCCACTCTAGTAATCCTAACTAAAACCTTTCTTTATAACATAAGGGAAAAACAAAATAAAAGTGTTAGCTCAGATGCTCAGTAAGGGTAAATAAGGGAGATATGAATCATAGAATAAAAATAAGGGTATAAGAATATTAAAATTATACTCTAAATTTAAAATATCATAATCTTGATTCATAAAAATTCTTAATGAATAAATTATAAAATAATAATTTAAAAAAACAAGGAATTGTGGAAAACACAAAATCATAGAAAATAATTTCCATATTACTTAAATATTATTTCCAAGATCATCATAGTGGGAAAATTATCTTACTGAACTAAGTTCACTCCTCATTCCAGACCTATGTTTATGACCGAATTTACTTCCCATTCCAGCCCTGTATTATTGAATTGAGATCATTTCCCATTACATCACTATCTTAATGAACCAAGATCATTTCCCATTCTAGCCCTCTATTACTGAACCAAGATCATTAACTATTCCAGCTATGTATTTCTCAGGAGATATAAATCTTTAACCAATGCATTGGAGGAAGATATAGGTATAAACCTTCACATAATGAAAACTATACATATGTGTTCCACAATAATATAAATCATTTATTATATCATAAATAATGAAAATAAATGGGTTTTCGTTAACATCATTCAATCACAACATGACCCATGGAAAAAATGGATTTAAATAATATCATTCCATCATAAAAATAATCCAACTACAGAAATAATAGAGATAATATCCTTGAAAAATATCCCAATTAAATCATATATAAGATCAAATAATATTATCTTATATGGAAAATAATTTTGAGATATTACTTGAAAATAATTCTTGACGAAAATATCCTTTGTTCTTTAAAAAATTTTATTTACCTAAAATTATGTTTAAATATAAATGAAAACATTTCATTAGAAAATAAATTTGTAAAATTATAAGTTTAGATTTAATGAAATGAGTTAATAGGAAATCTTAAAAACCTATTCATTCCATATAAGTTAAAAGAAAACATTCTTTTCATACTTTTTCTAGATAATTCAATAAGTACATTGTCTGGAAAACGACATTTTTTTTTCAAAATGTGTATTAAAAAGTCAAAAATGGGTAAAAATAAAATTAAACATCCATAGTAGAATAATAAAATAATTTTGAAAATGTTTTTCGAAAACATTTACATTGATGGTAAATATTCCGCAATAAAGACTTGAAACGAAATAATCCATTATATTCAAGAGAATGTAAAATAAATACTCATCATGTTATAATCCATAGAATAGTATGCCTTATAAAATAAATAAATTAATAAGGATATGAAATATAATAACATTATGGATAATATTAATAAAATACATTCATGGGTAGTATTTACATCACATAGAAGAAATGTGTAGTGTATAAGGAATGTGTCTCACCGAAATAAAGGTGTGCCAAAAATCAATTACCTTAGGTATAATTTCCATCATATATATATAAAAATACCATATAATGGATTAAATAATGTTATTAAATTTTCTAGAACCATATTTATATTTATTATATCATATATTTTCATATTATCACCTGTTTAATAATATTTCATTATTACATTTCTTTTGGGTGTTAAATGATTTCTTTTTTTACGCATGTTTTTTTGTATAAGTTTTTATTATTTCACATATAATATTGTATTTTAATTTATATAATTATATTAAGGTAATATATATCATATTATCCATTCTATACATTTATATAATCATTCTTTAATGGTGATCATAGTGAATGAATCGCATCGCATTGTGGAGACGGTAGGTGGAATGTACCCATGAGCGCTGATATCATTTCCTTAATTGAGAGATGGTATTGAAGTGGATGATGTATATATTATTCCATAATAAAAATCATGTTATAATAATCATATATAGTTATTATTTCTATATTTAAACCCATCTATGTAAAGTGGTGATGAGAAATAGATTACACCACAACATGGAAATAGTAGATAGTACCTACACACAAGTGATGATTTTGTTTTTCATTTGATGTATAGAAGATGGAATATGGATGTTCTATAATCATAAAATAATCTTATAATATTAGTGATAATGGATTTATTACAATATAATTCAAACAATAAAGGAAGAGTAAGTAAAAGAAGGAATGCTCCTGAGAGAGTCCGTAAAGGAGATTATATCTTCTTCAGCGAGCTCCCTCTAGATATCCTATTAGGGACACTAGAGTTAGTCTTACAAGAAAAAAAATAACTAGAATTTTTATATGGATTTTCATAAGTTAAATTTTCATAATATGGATGATATTTAAGGATGAACTAGTTGTAGTGAAATGTGGGAGGAGGTTCCCTTTTATGATTGAGGTGGGGGGCACCTTTGGAATTTCTAAAAACATTAAATTATAATAAATTAAATCTCATTAAAAATAAAAAAATTTAATATATACTAATATGATATTATATAATTTTTTAATATCATAAAATAATATATTTTATTCAAGTTTTTTTTCATTTCATCCTTACCATTTAAATTAACCCTTAATTAGCTGATTTAAAGTTTATCTAATGTAACTAATTTTTCAATATTAAAAGATTGTAAATTTTACTTATTTTATTCCAATTAGAATTTAAATGAATAATTGAGAAAATTTGGGACCATATTATACTTATTTGTTATTTTTATAGATGTTTTATTATTTTTAAATAATTTAATAAAATAATATTTTGATAAAATATCAATAGTGTCAATTTTGACACTATATTTCTTGGATTTTAAAAAAACTTAAATATAACAATCTAACTTCAAAATAGATATTTTATCATATCCCTTATAGGTTAGGGTCATCTATTAAATTCTTTTAATATATTAATAATCCCAAATTATATTTATTTTATTATTTTTAATAACATATATTTGATATTTCTATTAACAAAATAATTTGTACATCAACATTGTGTAATTATTTATTATACTGATTTCATTACTAAAATTTAAAAATAAAATGCCTTGATAAATATAAATTTTCTATATTTCATAATGATATTTATAGTATAATTTATCTACTATATAACCATATATTAAAAATGATATATTATTTTATACATGATTGTAACATCTTTAAATTTTCAATAAATAAAATATTATATATAAAATAATTTCATCCAAGTGACCCAAAACATCAAAAATAAATTTACATCATAAAAATATGTTTATTAATTTAATAATTTATGTTTATATTCATTCATATCATACTTTTGTTCCTATGTGGACACATAAGAGATATATAGGACAAAGAAAATGAAATTTTGTGTCGTTCTTTGATTTAAATATTATATAAGTAATTTTCATAGATAAGTGTCCATTAAATGACTTAATTTATACAATTCAGTTTTACTGGTATAATTTAATTTATCCAATATTTTTATTTATTTTTGGGTAATTTTGTAATATTTTTAATAATATTTTTAAACTAAATTTCCAAATTTACCCTTTACCGTGGTTATAAAATTTACAATGGTTAATATTTATATTGGAAAAAATAAAAGGTACCATTTTAGTAAATTTATACATTATAAATTCGATTTTAGAATAATTTTTTCAAAATTCAAAAAAATAATTTTCAGAATTTAATTTAATATAAAACCAATTTTTTTTTGAAAAACAATTATTTTAAACAATTCCATTTTAAATCATAAAATATTTTTATAATAAATTTGTGTATAAAATCCTTAAAAACCATAATTTTATTATTTGAAATAAAAATTTACTAATAAAAATTTATAACTAATCCAATACATTATTTGAATTTGTAAGTACTTTAAAGGAAAATTGTGTTTCTTTAATAAAAATCTCTATTTCACTATTCATCAAAATTCAAACTTACTAGAAAAATTGTAAAAATTTAACCAAAGTAAATTTTTATATTCCTATTTAAAATATAAAGTTATTTTGTGAAATATAATATTTAAAAGTGTGAAAAATTTATTTAAAAAGGGTTTGTCATTAAAAGATGATAAAATCACTCTTTTGAAAAAAATACATGATTTATTAAAAGAATTAGATTTATTATTATCTTATTCCTATAAAATATATTTTATGAATATAAAAAATATTTTATTGAATAATAAAATATATATTTCATTATTATCATTCACTAATTGTAATTTATTTAATTTATTAAAAAAAATGATGTGTGGTGCACAAGAATAAAAATATTTAATTTATATTAAATTGGTGTATATTTTCAGTTATAATTAATTGATAACCAATGAATTCATTTTATAAACCACATATTTTCATAATTATTTAATAATAATAATAATTGCTAATTTAACGGTTAGGTTATTATCTTATTTAAAAAATAATGATGTTTCTTAGAAACTCAGTGTTACGTGTAACACAAGTTAAGCCAGTGTTTCATATAACACAAGACATCAAAGGAATTTTAACAAATACATTCCTTAAGAATATTTGGGGTGTTACAATATACACCCCTTAAATTAATTTCTCCATTAAAAATTAATCTGGGTTATCAAATGTTTAATACCTGAGAGTTTCTTTCATAAAAGCACACTTTGTAAAAATGAATACTATATCTTACTTTTAAAAATGAATTTTAGAGACATTATAGTTACCCAAATTAACTCATAACCAAGTTTCCAAATAGGATAATATAGGTGGAAAGTGAAAACATGAACATGGAAGAGTAATCTAACTATCATATTTGGATGGATAATGATAGAGAACATGGTTAGAAGAAAGTTAACAATCAAAAATCCATAACTCAACAATGATCTAAGGGGCTATTTAGTTCAATAGAAATATGAGTACTAGGGTAAAATTTTGGGTTTCAAGATCTTTTATTCTTATGTTTAATAATTATTAGGAAGATATATACTTACTTGATTCAGTAAAATATCACCCTTTGTTTCTCCTTGATCAATTTCCACCTCACCTCTTTCTCCAAAAAAATAAATGTGATTTTCCCATTCCCAAAGAACTAAAATATCATAAGATCCATGGAAAGAATTCCCATATATCATCAATTACCATCTATAAACCTTTTTTAGAATAGGCTATCCAATATGCATAAATCCTCATATGTTGAGAAAATACTTTAATCATATAAACTTTAAATTAAACATTTCATAAATGATTCATGTTGTAACACTTAGAAAAGATGAAAATCTATCACTTTAAAAATAAATTCACAAAATCATCAAAGCATTGATCCCTCATATATCATAGAGCATTTCTTAGTTGTCACATTCCAAATATGTGAAAACTATTATCATATATTCTCTTGAAACATGGTAAAAACCTAAACTACTATATATCCTTAGTGAAAACATGCATGTTTTCTAAAATAAATTCTTTCCATGTACTAAAAATTTAATAAACTCAATCAATGATATCATAAACCACTTTATCATAACATCATTCCTGAGGTCTTTAATTCTATCAAACATATCTTTATTTCTATATTCCAATATTATGCCCATATTAAGGGTTATCTTTAATAATGTGTTTTCGAAAAATATCTCATTCAATTTTAATGGATACCAGTACCATTCAACATATTCTCTAAAATACATATGGAAAAACCAAAGTGGACTAGTACTTAGATATTTCAATATTCCATAATACCTTAAACATGATTCTATGACATTATTTTATAATACCATTACATAAACACTCAATTATTCCACCACTTAGTTGTCATACTCTACACAACCAATACTGATTGCATGAGATTTTCCTTTATTTTTGGACTTAAGAGGATGCTGATGTTGATCATCACCAATAACTCTTAGATTATGGTATTATTTATCATAATGACCATTTTACTTTCACTTGAAACCTTGAAGTTTGAGAGGTTCATTCTATGTATCCTTTTATATAATCACATCATTAGATATCTTTGTTACATCACATTGGTAGTTAATTTTCCAATGAATTTATTTACAACACTTGAAACATTTACCAGGCCCCTTAATACAGTCTCCACCATGCTTTCATCCAAAATTTTATCATAATGAAACACTCATCCTATTTTCACCCTAGTTTTTATATTTTCCATTAAACTCCATCTTCCATTTCTTTTCAAAACCATGAGATTTATATGTAAATCCATCTTGAATTTATATCTGGATAGGATAATAAACAATATATTCATATCTAGTGAACTATCTTATGTATAATTCCATTAGAAAACTTGGTGTTAGTAAATTGAGGAATCGATCAATCTTACATTCAGGTTGGATGATAATTCTAGAAACAAACTTTCAAAGTCCTGTAAATTTTTTCTCATAAGTACCAATAGACTCCTCATACTTATTCTTAATCTCAAGGAACTCCTTTTATATCTTTGTATGAAGGAAAATAGGAAATTATTTATTGAAAAATTAGTTCCTGGACTCATCCCATTCCATGGATTAAATTTTATCTTCCCACCATGTATTCTTTATTAGAGTCCACCACTAGTCCGCTTCACATTATAACTGATAAATATCCAGAATAAATCTTTCATGTTCAAAACAGTGAAGGACAAAAAATATCTTTTCAATGGTACTGATCCATTTTAAGCAACCATTTGACCAGTGGTCCCACTAAAATATGGTGGATGTTTCCTCATGAAGGAATAAATATAAAGTTTTTCCCTTTTATACTCATTTGGAAGTCTAGAATGATTCATAGATTGTGTAAGTATAATTATAATACTTTTCATTCCTACTCCCATAAAATTTGGTTGTTCAAGAGGACATTAGTTTAATTTCCCATTTAATTCATAATTAATATGATTTCTTCGGGTTCCAACCTTTGTAAAAAAAAGAATAGCATGTAAAAAAATAATCATACTAAGAAAACCACAAAATTAAGGGAAATTACTATCAATATTTAACATATTAGCTTTATTCGTAGGTTATCCATGATCGTTACCAAAATTCTGGGATTGTAACCTATACATAGAGTTATCATTAAGAATATCCTTATATATATCCTTATAATTATATCTATGGATCTCAGTAAAGTTTTCCACGTCCTAGATTCCAAAGGTTGACTAAAACTTCACTCTAATACCAAATATAATAACCCAAGATTAATGTACATAGATATTGCATTATTTTTATGGAATACACATAATTTACACAAAAAAACACCCAAAGATCGTATTAGTTTAGTGAATTTGGAAACATGGAATACAAACTTCTATTATAGTGAAGGATATTAAATGTTTTCCACAAAGATCTTAACCTTTATTACTCCTACCTAAAACCTTTATTTATAACCCAGGGGAAAATAATACCTAAGAAAAGGGTGAGCTCAGATTCTCCATAAGGGTAAACAAGGGAGTTTTGAATCCTAACATAAACATAAGGGTTTAATAATATAAAATTATACCATGAATATCAATGATCATAATACTAAATCATAACAAATAAATCATAAAAAAATAACCCTGACATTAAAAATGGAATTTTGGAAGACACATAAGCATAGAAAATCATTTCCATATTAGTCAAGGATCATTACAAATACCACCATAGTGGAAAAAGTCCTTTATTAAATCGATTTCACTCCTCATTCCATACATTTTTTAATAAACCCATTTTACTTCCCATTCCAGCCATGTATTACTAAACTGAGTTCATTTCCTATTCCATCCAGGTATTAATAAATCAAGATCATTTATCATTTTATCCCTGTATTACTGAACTCATATCATTTCCCATTCTTGCCCTATCTATCTCATGAGATATTTATATATACCTAATGAATTGGAGGGAGATATAGGTCCCACTAATCACATAATTAAAACCATACATATTTGTGACATAATAATATAAATCATTCATCATATTAGAAACCATGAAAAGAAATGGGTTTCATAAACACCATTTAATAAAAACATAACCCATGTAAAATAAATTGGTTTCATTAATACCATTCCATTATAAATATAATAAAAAAATAAATAATAGATATAATATCCTTTAAAAATATCCCAATTAAATAATACCTGACATCAAATAATATTTTCTTAAATGGAAAATAATTTTGAGAGATTACATGAAAGTAATTATGGAAGAAAATATTTTTTCTTCTTTGAAAAAATTTTATTCTCTTAAAATACCAGAAAAATTTAAAATAATATTTTTTATTAGAAAATAAACATGTAAAATTAAAAGAGAACCCTATTAGAAATGAGGAAACATGAAAGAATAATTTTTTTTCATGATGTATAAGTTAAAATAAAACATTCTTCTTGTACTTTTTTCCAAATAAGTCAAAAAGTACCTTTTTTGGAAAATTAAAAAAAATTCTTGTAAAAACTTATATTAAAAATTAAATAAAGGGTAAAAATTTAAATAGCCAAATTAGAATAGTAAAACATTTTTGAAAACTTTTTTAGAAAAAAAGTACATTGGTGATAAATTTTCCCCAATGGAGACCTGGAACGAAACAATCCCAAATATTGAAGAGATTGTAAAATGAATACTCATCACTTTATATTCAATATAATCCTATAAATCATTAATGAAAGAAAATAATACAAATATGAAATATCATAACATTCTGTATAAGACTCATAAAAGAGATTCATGGATATTATATACACCATGTAGAGGAAACAAGTAGTGTATAAGGCATGTGTCTCACAGAAATAAAGGCGAGACAAAATCCCCTTACCTTTGGTTAGATTTACTTCATAATTATGAGAAAATAATATATAATGGATTAAATAATGCTATTAAATTATTCCATAACTATAGTTCTATTTATGATATCAAATATGATCATATTATCACCTGTTTAATAATATTTTGTTATTTCAGTTTTTTGGGTGTTAACAACTTCATTTTTTTACACATGTTTGGTCATATAAGTTCTAATTATTGCACATAGAATATAGTATTATCACTTTTATAATGAAATTAAGGTAATATATATCATATTATTCATTCTATACATTTATATAATCATTCTTTACTGGTGATCATGGAGAATGAATTACATCGTGTCGTGGAGACGGCATGCTGTACGTACGCATGAGCGACAATGTCATTCACTTAATTGAGAAATGGTATTGAAGTGGATGGAGTATATATTATTCTAGAGTAAATATTATATTATAATCAGAATATATAGTTATTATTTTGATCATTACACCCATCCGTGTAAAATGGTTGTGAAAAATGATTAAACCACAATGTGGAGACGGTAGGCCGTGCATGCGCACGCACGATGATTTCATTTTTCATCATATGGATATAATATAGAATATATTTGTTACATATTTGTTAATATCATAATTTTTTCTCTATTTGGACACATAAGAGATATTAAAGACAAAGAAAATGACATTTGGTGTCTTTCTATGATTTAAATATTATATAACTCATTTTTATAGATAAGTGTTCATGAAATGAATTAATTTAGAAGATTTAGTGTTAAGTGTCTAATTTAATTCATACAATAAAAGTTTTTCATTTATTTGGGTAATTTTATAGTCTTTATGATATTATTTTTAACCAAAAGTTCTTAATTTACCCTTTACCGTGGTAATAACATTTACCTTGGTTACTATTCATTTTGGAAAAAAATAAAAGGTACCCATTTAATAAATTTTAACCTTATAAATATAATTTTAGAATTGATTTTTCAAAATTCAAGACACATAATTTTCATAATTCAATTTAATATAAAACCGATAAAATTTTGTGAAAAACAGTTTTTTTTGAAAAATGTCTTTTTAAAAAATAAAATGTTTTTATAATAATTTTTTGTATAAAATAATTTTTAAAAACCATAATTTGATTATTTGAAATCAAAATTAACTAATTAAAATTTAAAACTAATTCAAAACATAATTGTAGCTTGTAAATAATTTAAAATAAAGTAAAGTTTCTTTAATAGAAAGCTATATTTCACTATTTATCAAAACATGAACTTACCAAAAAAATAATAAAATTATAAACGAAGTAGTTTTTATATTACTATTTAAAATAGTAATTTTATTTTTTCAAATATAATATAATTTTTTTTAAAAAATTGGATTTAAAATGGGTACTCCATTAAAAAGCGGTAAAATTAACATTAATAAAATATATCCTTTTTAATAAAATTATATTTATTCTTATCTTATGCCTATAAAATATATTGAATGAAAATGAAAAATATTTGTTTTAATATATAATAAATATATTTCCTTAATATCATTCACTAATTATAATTTATTTAATTTATAATGACAAAACGACTTTGTGAGCATAAAAATGAATATATTTCCTTTATATTTAATCAGTGTATATTTTCATTTACAATTAATTAGTAACAAATGAATTAATCTTATGAAACATATATTTTAATAATTTATTTAATGATAATTTTATCCACAAATTTAATAGATAGAATATTTTCTTTTTTTAATAATAATCATGTTTCATAGAAACTCAGTGTTGCATGTAACAAAAGCTAAGCCAATGCTATGTATAATGAAAGACATAAAACAATTATTATATATATATATATATATATATATATATATCATAAAAATCTTAGGGTGTTATTGGAGGTTCCCAAAATATCTCCCTTTTTGATGATTACAAATTATGGAAATTTTATAAACCATGCTTAAGATAAACTTAGATATATAGGGATGAATTTGGAGGATAAAAATCTTATGAACTTTTCAAATGTCAAATGAGAGATATAAATAAATGTGGTATCAAAGATATATGTAATTAAGGTTGTTAAAGGTAAAGTAAATCACATCCAAATAATGATATTATTAAAGGATAAATAAGGATGGAATTAAAGGATATGTCCAAATAAATATGGTATAAATTATAAAATGAATATACATAATTTTTATTAGAAGATTAACATCTAAATAAGTACAGTAGAAAATGAAAAAATTAAATGAAAATACAGTATCAAAGATAAACTTGGTATTAAGTGCAACATGTGAAAGGATATATAAATGATGTATCAACGAAATCAGGTTTCAAAGAATAAGTTTGAATTCCAAGGTAAATTCCATCCAACATTTAACCAAAGGTATGTAGATTCCATTAAACTAGTTCTCCCCCTTTTAGGATTATAAAAAAATTAAAAATAAGTAACAGTAAATCAAAGATAGTAATAATAAGTATCAAAAGTAATTATAGAATCAGATTATAACTTATCAATGAGATAAAGAATAAGAGAGACATTCCATTATGATAAAAGTTATGATATTACTTCCAAGGAGAATATTGGGAAAATAAAAAAATGCTTATAAGAAACTAAAGTTAGTCAGAGTCACTCCCAACTCTTGAGGAAGGATCATTAGGGCCCTATACCTTATTATGGATGGAGGCATAGATAAAGATGCTGAGGGTGATATGTTAAAGGTTTTAGGTACCGAAGGAGGCCGAGTCAGCTCTTTGACTATGAATGGATGAAGATGCACAACGACTTCCTAGGGAGACATTATGAGGGGATGGTAATGAGAATGTAATGGTTCTGAGGAAGGTAATGATGTGATGATAGACATGGAAATGACTAATAGGGAAACCATTTTAGTTCTACATACATGGAGAAAAAACAACATAATATTGAAAATTTCTATAAGAATATTCCTTTACCTATATCTCTAAAGAAATATTTCTTTTCCTCCATAAACAACTTAAACAGGGGTGCCACAACTTTCAACTATCCAACCTATTCCTTGAATACCCTGATGATACGTGGAATCCTTAAATTGTCATCAAGAAACATAAAATGAGTATTTAATTAATGTTTGGTATACACCCTATAAAGTTAATATTTAATTTCCTTGGTGATGGTTTCCCTATCACTTTTAGCGTCATTTATGCATTCCCTTACCAGTTTTTATATGTGCTCACTATGATGAGGAATATGTCCCAAATCCTATGGATGAGTAACATGAATATATCCCAAATCAGATTCAATCTCCCCTCTAACCATACACTATATCAACTTAGCATCCACTGAAACAGAGGGAAGTTGAGTATAAGAATTAGAATCCATTGAAGGTTAAATCACCAACCTCTCCATCATAGCAGCCTAAATGGTAAAAAAGTAGGTTGTCATCTCCTCTATCATAGAACTCATGGTCTCTATCTCACTTTCCAACCTATGATTCTCAATATCCACTTTTTGAATGTGGAAATTTATATTTGGATGGATAAAACATACCACAAGATCAAATAGGAACCCAACATCATTCTCAATGAGATGAGTGTCCAGAGGTTCTCGAGACCTCATAAGTGTACCAAAATCATTAAGGAATATCACTCTAAAAGAATCTAAGAATCCTCTATAAATAGCATCTTTAGGAACTAATGAAGCATTAGGTAAAGGATTAGTAGGCCTCTTAGCAGTAGGAGAAACAACTTTTTTTGGTTCTTGTGTAGTTGGAATATATAAACCAAAATCCCAAAGCTCATTTTTATAATTAATCTTCTAAATAAGGGATCCCTTAGGATCAATCTCATCACAATAAGGCCCCCCATCCTTTGGTGGAATGGTCCCTTCAGCATCTGAAACACCATAATTAAGACCAATAACTTATAACTTGGCGAATGGTTCCCATTTGAGTATACATCATCCTCTTCTTGAGAATTATTATACTCTTTAAAAACCTATTCAAAATCAATGGATTCATAATAGTTTCAAACAGGATAAACACATCCTAGGAATTTATCCCTCTAATACTAAGAAAATTCTTCCACTAGAACTTGAACCAAAACAGGAGCAACAACTCTGACAGAATCAGAGGATTACTCCCCCATAGAAGAAACACTGGTCCCTATTCTAGAAGATGAAACATCTCCAATTTTTTTTTATCTAGAATAGATATCTCAACATTCATAGATTTTTCCAAAATGGGTCTCCCCATAGACCTAAATAAAGTCGCAAAACTAGTAGGGGTGGATGATGTGATTTAATTCTATCAACACAAGGATCATAGTCATATTTATTTTGACCTTCATTTCCATATTCCACATTTTAATCATTTGATACATCACCAACCTATTTAGAAGATTTAGATTAATAAGTTATAATTATATCATATCTAAAAACCTCTGTGTCATCATCATCACTATATCTTTCACTTAAAAAGATATTTTTGGCAAGGAGTGAGGTAGGAGGACTGGTAGGGCCAAAATTTATAACATGGATCTTAAGAATGTCTGGGTCACTACCCTACCCAAATGAGGTATCCACGTTCTCATCAACATCAGCCACACATACTTCTTCCTCATTTGAATACTCTAATATTTCATCTGGATCCAAGCTAGTATAAATAAGGTTCTTGGGTCTGATAGGATGATCTATAGGATTAAAATACTCATAGAGATTTTCATTAACCCTAACCCAGTTCTTCAACCAAGGGTTCCAAATCTTCTTTATTATTTTAAAAATAAAATTAGTTTTTTATAAACCTCCACATTTCACTTTAGAGTTCTCCACCTCATCGACAACAAATTTTGTCTCCAACAAATCTTAAATTAACTTGTGTTAAATAAAACAATTAGATATGGAGGACGACTTGCACATCTCCATCACATATACCATGAGGTATCTACAAATGTTAATCTTATAACCCCATTTACTAAGTAATAATAGGTTAAAATATTTATATCTCATCACATTGAAGTCCCTGTTCCTAGGACATAACAAATCCTGGAAAAATATAATGAGAAACTTGAATTCCCCATCAAAATAAATTGAAGTAGGCAACCTAAAATTACCATCACTAGTTAGCTCCAGAAGATCATTTTCACAATTGGATGATTCATTATTATTGGGTATCATACCTGGATAATATTTAAACAATCAATGATGTGGAACATTCTAACATCTTTACCAATCTTTTAAAGAAATGGTAAAATCTTTACCATCAATCATACTTGGAATAATATCTTCATACTTCCAAAAAATGAACTTAGTATACTTATAAAATTGATGAACCAAACTCATATAGATGGGTCAGTCATTTAATGAGAACCATTTTACCCATCCTTGGTCCTATATCACTTTTAGCACCAAGTAATTTTTGGAAATTAACTCTTTGACATCAAAATATATTTTGGTAATCACTACATGATTTTTAAGCTGTGGGTTCCTTGGTTTTGCAATATCTTAGATCGGTTCTCCTTTCAATATTTTAGCAGGTCAAAAATATTTGGTTGATGAAATTATAGTGTTATTAAATCTCACCATTTTAGTGGAATGAAATATAAGCAATGCATAAAAAGGGTTATGGTTGGGAGAGAAGGAATGAAGTTGAAACGACTAGAAGGAATCATGAACGATCGAGAGTGAATCCATTTAAAAATTTAAGGATGCTATATCATTTATAGATTTAGAATAATAATATATAATATAACAAATGAAAAAATCAAATAATAATTTAAGACATTAAATTAGAAATGACAACAAAAAATGAAAACAAGACCACTGATGACTCACCCAACAATGAATTGTCCAATGATGACTCACCAATGATGACTCTCCTAACAAAGACTCCCTAGAGGTTCACTCTCCAAGGTGAATCTTCAATAGTGAATTTCCAGTGGTGACTCACCAGGGGTGAATCACCAATGGTGACTCAATAGTAGTGAATTCCTAATAGTGACTCTCTAATGGTGTCTCACAAATGGAAAACCACCAACGATGACTTGTCTAAGATTTATTACTAACTAAAATTTAAAATACCTAATTCATGTTTGATGTAGTTCAATTTTTCCTAATTCAATGGATTTGTAAAAATATCTGAAAGATAATGTTTTGTTCCTATGAATTAAAGAGTTTTATCATCCTTTTGAAAACAATCCCTCAAAAAGTGATTTCTTACACTAAGAAGATTTTATCTAGAGTTAGAAACATGATTCTTATAAATATTTATCACACTTGTGTTGTCAAAATTTATCAAGAAATGTATGAATTGATATTCATAGTCTAGAAGAGTGTGTATCATCCAAAAAATTTGAGTACAAAAACTACATGTAGCTATTTATTCAACTTAAACAGTAAAAAATCCAATAAAATTATTCTTCTTAGCACATCAAGAGACAAGAGAATTTCCCAAAAGATAACATGTTTAAGAGGTTCTTTTTCTGTCTAACATATAGCCACAAAAATTAGTATTTGAATAACTCACTATTTTAAATGATTATTCTGTAGGATATAATAATCCTAAATTGGTTTTATATATGAGGTATTTAAAAATACTTTTAACAATAATTAAATGATATTATTTATTATTTTCTTAAAAAAAGGCAAAAATACACACACTAAACATAATATCATGTCATCTATCAGTTAAGTAATGAAAAATTCCAATCATAAATTCCAATCATACCTCTATAAGTGGTTTGATCCATTAGCTTCCTAGCTTCATCATGATCTAGCTTACAAGTGGTACACATGGGAGTTTCATTAATTTTAGTGCTATCTAGAACAAAAAATATTTAAAGGTATTTAGTTAACTTTCTTTGATTTAAAATTATATCATCTTTATTTTTTAAAATTTAAAAACTAAGAATGAATTTATGTTCAGCCATTAAAATCATTTCAGATTCATTTTTCATAATTTTTGAAAAATTAAACATAATGAATTTTTACAAGATCTCAAAATAATATCTTGTATATATATTTGAACTACTAAATCATATTTAGAAATTATTTTTACAAAGATATTAGGAACATCTATACTATTTAAAAAACCTGTAGAAATTAGAAAATATATTAACCTATAATACTAAGCTATAGAATTCTATTTTAATCCATAAAAATCTTTTGTTAATTTAAAAAAAATGATTTGGGAAATTAAGATTTTGAAATCCATGGGGTTATTCAATAAAAAATTCCTCAACTATATAACCATTTAATAACTCACTTTTGACATCCATTTTATATAGTTTAAAATACTATTGTGTTGTATAGGTAGGAAATATTATGATGGATTCATGTATAACCACTAGTGAAAATGTTTTCTCATAGTAAATACCTTCTTCTTGACTATAATCTTGTGAAACCAATCTAGATTTACCTATTAATATAGTTCCAGATTCATGAAACTTGTCTCTAAACACCCATTTGGTGTCAATAGTAAGAGTGTATTTAGGTATAAATACAAGTTCCCAAAATTTATTCCTTTTTAACTGATGATGTTCTTATTACATAGATATTACCCATAATTCATCATTAATTTCTTCATTGATGTTCTTAGGTTCAAGATGTGATAAGAATTCTTGATGTTCAACCAGATTTCTAAGAGAAGCTATAGTATTTGTAACTCTATATGGGTCTCTAAATACATCATATATATAATGTTATTTAATATTCTTAATAGTTCTTTATATAAATAGGCTATTATTTTCATGGTATTATATAGATTCAGGTTTGAGTTATAAATGTTCCTTAGAACTGGATGATTTTTATGCTTGTTTAAAAGAAATTTTAGAAGATGTTGAATTAATTTTTAGAGTTTTAAAATAATCCTCAAGGGTTTATAAAGTTGTTTTAGGATCATATGGATCTATTTGATTAAACCTGATATTAAAAGGCTCTTTTATATTATTGGTTCTTTTTTTAAACACTCTATATGATTTACTAAAAGTTGAATAACCAAGGAAAATTCCTTCATCACTCCTAGAAATGTTTTTCTTCAAGATTATCCTTAATGATAAAAATAAAGACTTTGAAACCCAAAAATATAAAGTAATTAAACCTTGTATTTCTATTATTCCATAGTTAATAAGGGTTTTTATTTAAGAGTGGTCTAATTAAAACTCTATTAATTATGTAATAGGCTATACTCATAGATCCTACCCAAAAATAAAGAAGGAGATCATTTTAAATAAGAATAGTTCAGGTAATTTCTTGAAATGTTCTATTTCTATTTTCTATAACACCATTACGATATGAGGTCATAATATAAGATTTTTTTTTTGATTATAGCCATTTTCATAAAAAAGTTTCAAAGTATTTATTTTTAGTCTCATGACCAAGATCCCTTCTTAAGGTATTTATCCTAAGTCCACTATTTTTTTCTATAGATTTAATATACTTGGTAAAATAAGAGTAGACTTCACTTTTATAAGATACAAAAATACCAAAGCATACCTAGAAAATTTATATACAAGGAAATAAACATAGTTATTTCATTTTATACTATAAAATCTAGATGGTTCAAATAATTCCATGTGAAATCACTGTAGGTTTTGAGAAGTTGAAACTAATTTATTTTATTTAAAATATATATTTTCCTATTTCTCTTTTTTACATGGTTTACCATCTTTATCATTTGGGAATTAATGTTTTTTCATGTATTTGACTAACCGTTTCATATTGAGATTTCTAATTGAGTGAATATTGCAATGAACTAGTATCCGATTCCAAAGACAAGATTATTTATTAAATGAAATTAGATATACTTTTTTTTTTGATAAAACAAAGAGTCCAAATTAACAACCTAAAAATTTTCATTCCTCAAAGTAGTAAACACTAAATAATTTTTAGAATAAAAAAATAGCAAGAATTATTTTTAAATTTAACATAAAAACCTTCATCACATAACTATGTGATGATAAGTATATTTTACTTCAATCCATCTACAAATAATACTTTATAAATTAAAGATAAGTTATAATTGCCAATATGGACAAGGAAAATTATTTTCTCTTTTATCATTGTCACAAAAAGTGAGATTTCCACCATCAACCTATATAAAACTTTTGATTCTTGAGTAATATATTGAGATGTTTCTAGAACCACCACTATCTATATACCATATGTTCTTATTGAAGCTCTTCTAGAAGGTTCCCTATAAAATAAATTTTACATCAAAAATGATTTTGGTACCCAAATATTCTTGGGTTTATAAATGTTAGTATTTAAGGATTTTAGAACCCATTATTAGTTAATTTGTTTTCTATAGGTAGATTTTATCTTTTTCGAAATAATGACTTTGTTGGGTCCAGTTTAATAAAAACTAGTATAATATTTTCCAGAATGGGAATTAAGAATAAATTGTTTCTTGAAAATCATCCTATATCCAGGTTGATAACCAAAGACAACAATGTATTTTGGTGAGGTTTGTTTTCAAAGTATCTATGTAAGATTATTCTTCCCATTAATGAATATTTATACGTGTTTCTTTATTTTTTCATTAAATAATTTTAATTCATTTTTTTCTTTTAATAGTTGAGTATTTTTATCTTTTTTAATAGAAAGTTAAAATTTAAAATTAATAGTTAAATCACAATATTTAATTAGAGTCTTATAATTATCCGAAATATTATTGAATGTATCTTATAAAATGTCACAACATTCAAAAATTTCTTCACTATACTTTTTATCACCATTATCCTCATCTTCAAAATGATTTGAAATTTGTACATGATAATAAGGAAAGCCATTGGATTCCTCAGATGTGTTTTTCATGAAACACATGTTAGCTTTCTCATGATTTTATTTATGGTTAGTGATTGAATAACTTGATTTGTCTTCAGAATCACTCAAAATTTCTTTCACTGCTTTTTTTATTTCCTATCCTTATCATCATATATTTTTTAATTTAGCTTGGGATAGTGGGCTTTGACATGGCCTTTTCTTTTACATTCATGTGACACTATTTCATTTGAATTACTATCTCTCTTCCAATCCTTCTTCCAAATTTCCCTATTTTCAAATTTACCTTTGTAGACTGGTTTCCTAAAGAAATTATTCTTAATATAAAAAAAATTGAATCTTTTGGCCAGACGGGCCATTTATTCATCACTATCAACTGGCCATTCTTCATCATGTGGACTTTTATCTTGTACTTTCTCTTTTTGTTTTGAGGTAGTAGTGTTTAAGGATATTAATTTCCTATTTGGTTTATACTCATATTTTTTTTAACTTTAATATCTTCCTCATACATCATTAACATTCTAATAAGATCCTTAAGAGGTAGCATACTAATATCAAATGACTCTCTGATTGATACTGAATCTCTTCTACATCAATCTAATAGGCACCAAAATAGTTGCATGACCTGGTATTTTTCATAAAAAATATTCCCTAACGAGTTCAGTGTGTTCACAATCTTATTGAACCTAAGATACATGTCATAAATAATCTCATTAGGATTCATCATTAAATTATCATATTTAATGTTATAAGTATTTAACTATGTATCTTTAAAATTATTTGTTCGTTCATAAGAAAGAGTTAAGTGTCCCAAATTTCAAAAGTAGTTGTCCACATTGATATTCTATTTAATTTTTCATCCCTCAAAGGATAATAAAAATCAATCATAGTTTTTTATTATTATAAGAAGTTTTAGTATCATCATCCCTTTTGTTTCTAGTAGTTTTAGGTATTTCATATTTATCTACAATAGAATTCTAAATTTCAAAAACCATTCTCTCAATATTCATTTTCATCTTGAATTTACACTGAGCATAATTTGTGCCATTAAATAAGGGAGGAATGTTGGTACCAAAAACTTATCGTATATTATCCCTAAAGAACTAAATTTAGAACTAATAGAAATTTGATATTTTTAAACACAAATAAAATCATATTTTAGAAGATATTTAAGAGACACTCTCATAGAAAATATTGGTCAGAGTGAGTAACTTAATAGGGGGGTGAATTGAAAAAACAATAAATTTTTTATAAAAAATGTTCAAATAGATCCACAAATTTAAAAAAAAATCCCCTAGATAATCAAAAAAATATTTTGATAGAAGTTTTTTCTTTTACAATATTTCTCAAATCTTGATTACATATCAATTAAAATAACATTGAAAACTAATTTAAATTTTGAAATAAAATTACTCAAACAAATCATTACACAAGCATTATTTAACACTAACTATAAAATTAGTAATTTTATTTTATAGTTTAAATCAAATAAAATTTTAATATTTTAAATGATGGAAACAAAACAAAATCACACAATGGAATAAAACAAGGTGTTCGGTGTTAAGTGGAATGTTGATCCCATACACTTGAAAATAACCCTATAACAAGAAGACAATATAAATATAATATGATGCACAACCTAAATCAGTTATATAAAAATATATTAAAAGACATCAAATCCACATATGGACCTATTATATAATAACCATGGTGATAAAAAAATATAGTACACATAGGTACCTCTTCCAAATATACAATGGGTATGAAAATGAAAAGAGATAGAAGATAGTATCTAGTATTATCTAGTTCTAGTGTAAGAGTCATTATGTGTTGTTAAAAAAAGGAAAAAACACACTACTTGAATATATAAGAAAACAATAAATGGATAAAGAATTAAAACATAGAAAATGTAATGTTGCCAGCTATATAGTGATTCAAATGCTCGACCATCCAAAACTTTGTCTTAGTGAGGAGATCAAACTATTTCGATGAAAGTTTTAGTAAAAGAGAGTGTCATAAGGGATATTTTTTTTGTATGTAGTTATGTGTCTTAATCTTCACTGATTTACACTCTTTCACGGATAAAATATAGTAAGAATAAGGAATGTAAGCTCTCGTGTGATGATCCTTGCAATATTCATCAAGTCTCGCACCAGTTGATCATACATTCACTATATTCGAACTTTTGGAACTGTATGATCCCTTTGAAGAATAATCATCCAGATATTCTAGGTCCACATAATGATCTATGAAATTGTCATTAATGCATACATGAAATGGTTAAGGGAATAATAAAAAATAACCCAATGCCTTAATAGAATTAATATAAAAATTGGGAGCATTTAATTCAAAACATGAATAAAAAAGATGATGGTTCTTATGGAGTTAAGATATATTTGTAGGAAATACATATTTGATGGTGATATATCTATAGTGGAAAGAAATATCTATCAGTGATACATCTCTGGTGGCAATAAATCTTTGGGAGTAAGACATCTATGGCGATGAATCAACTATCATAGTGAATTAGTCTGGTGGGGAGTTAATTAGGTGGTGAGTCACTCTGGTAGTGACTCATAATAACTAACTATGACTCAGGTTGAATGTGACTCAATATCTTGGTGATTAATTTGAACTAGTGGAGAGACAAGTCTGACATTAGGTCAATTATGGAATTGAATTGGTCTGGCAATAGCTTAAACTTGGCGGTGACTCAGTCTAACAATGAGTCATTCCAACACATAACCAAATTTCAACAGATTTAAATATAAAATAAAATTCTACCATAAACCATAAAATTAATTAGAAACATAATATACATGATTCTTGAGAATAAAATTAAGGAGGTTCCAACAATATGTAAAATTCAAGAATATGTAGAAGTTTTATGGAAACTTTACCAAAGTACAACAACATCATTATTGTGATACTGGTTTCATAGAGAGATATCAATAATGAAGTCAAATAGAAATAATTAGAGGATATATGGGTAAGAAAATTTGATAAATTAATATGTATTTTATTTTTTTTATTTATATGAATTAACATGTTCCTTTTGGCATCGATTTAACTTTCCCAATGACGAAGCTTCTAAGGTTTTAGGGTTGATGAATATTGGGAAGTTGTGATGATCATATAAATTATAAATTTGTTGGAAGAGTAGAGTTAGATCTGATTTAGAGAGTGTAACAATATTCAACAACTTTATAACAACATAATACCAATAAATGATTGTATATTGGAAGAGTAATGAGTTTAAGGTATTATTAATCATTGATGGATTTTACTGAAAATTTAATTATTATTAATTTTATTGAATTTTTGTTTTCAAGATACAACAAAAAATATTAATAAGGAGCCTATGATATATATGAACACTTTGGGGAACATTATAATGATATATCATGATAGGATATTGGTACTTTAATATGAATAGAAATAATATCTATATTTATTTTTTTACTTTAGATTAAGGTATTTCTTTGATAGAGTTAAAATATGGGGGGATCTATCTATTATATAGGCATAAATAATTTTCTCATTGAGAGTGAAATGAAATAGAATATCCTTGATTTTATAAAATATTTAATAATAATATTAATAACCGAGTTCATTATTTCCAAACTTATTACAGTTCAAAAAATGGCCTACAAATATATTTTTTGTCCTTTAGAGTGCTTGTTTCCTATATATATATTTATATATTTTTAAAATTGGGTGCTTGTTGTTTTATGATATTCTCAACAAAAAGTTGGGTATAATTTGGGGACCCAACAATTTTATAAATTATTTTATTCACCAATGATGTTATTTGAGAAAACATATGTATTCTATTTTCAATCATATTAGATCAACTTGAGTCTTTTTATGATAATTATACTAAATTTTATTTACTTTAGTTTCATTTTGTAAATAATAATATTATTTTAGTGAATAGTTTTCATGTAAACTATAAAATCTTCTTAAATGTAATTTCTAATAGTCCATTCAAATATACCTAACCTTAATTGAATAGAATCAAACTAAACTAATGAAATCATTTAATTTATTTATTTTGAATTAGTACAAAAACTTAAATAGCTATAAAAATGATTTAAAATTCTATAAGGGAGTATTAAAACAATCATAAAAATCTCACATAGTCCTAAAATAGAAGGCTATAAATTCCACATTAATACAGAAGGATTGAAATTCCCCATTTATTTAGATTTTCATTATACAATTTAACTTTTATTATCACAAATACCTTTAATATGAGGTTAGAAATTTCCCTTTAATATATAATTTATATCTTGAATGATTTCCTCATACTCTATATAGGTTGTGATAAAATTAACCATCTAAACATGCTGAAAGTTCCATTTAAATACAAAAACACCAGTTTACTAGGTTTTAATTTAACTCCTCAATGATATGTCAATATAATCCTTCTAGCATTGAATATATTCTTAGATGAATGTATCATTACTCAAGAGTTACATTTGAGAACTTATAAATTCCAAAAAATGTTTAAACCAAATAACCTAACCTAAAATTAACCAATTGACATAACCCAAGAAGAACCAAATACCCTAACCAAAAAACGAACTAAAAAACATTACCAAAAGTAAAATAAATAAACTAACCCTAAATGAACTAATTAATGTAACTAGAAAATTTAAAATTTATCAAATTACCTAATCCATAAAAAATTTAATGGCCGAATGACCAAAATGAACCAAATTAGGTAACCCAAAAAATAAATAACCCACAAGTAAAACAAATGACATAACCCAGAAAATCAACGTAACCTAACATAAAAAATAGATAACCTAAAATTTAACAAAAGAACTTATCCTAAAAGAAAATAACGCAAAATGAAAAAAATGATATAACCCAAAACAATACAAATAATCTAGACCCATTTAAACCAATTTATATAACCAAAAAATGAACAAATAACCAAATGAACTAAACAAAAATTAAATAACCTTAAAATGAACCAAATGACTTAATAAAAAATTATCTAAATGACCTAACTCTAATATGACATAACCCAAATATGAACCAAATGAAAAAAACAAAATGAACTAAACCAAAGTGAAAAAAATAATATTTACCAGAATAAACAAAATAATATATCTCAAAATTGAATTAACCCAAAAATGATGCAAATGGACTAACCCAATTTGACCAATATGATTGGTGCATGATCAAGATATTAATTCCTCCTTTGGTTACCCTTGAGAGTATATATTTGCACACTATTATGTATATTTGTGGATAGAGATGATGAAATTATTTAATATGGGTTTCCTTTATAAATTATTGCATATGATCTTATTAAAGGCTTCCACATTTTATGGATTTATTCAATAGTTCAAATTCTTTTTCATTCTAGGTTTTGTTGAAATTATATATTGTTTAAATTATTTACTTTAAAAATGAGATTCTCAGTATAATATTAATCTAACATAGAATCATACTTATCCATGCTTCCCATTTGATATTGAATTTCACTTAATCACATATAGATTCATTCCCTTGGAGCTTAATATAATGAGAGAATTGAAGCTAATACCACATAGTGACTCACCACTATAATTTAATCTAATTTGGGAAAATTTTAACTTTATGTGAGTAGATGATTAATCTCACATGTATTCACAATAATTTTTTTCTTTGTTTATCATCTTTATATTATTAAATAATGTACTATTATAGTAATAAATTTCATTTGCAGTAGGTGACATTGGGAATCAAAGGCCATGTGCCTCGAGAAAAATTATTTTTATTGAGTGTGAGGAAAAAGAATGGATGTTCTATAAATTAATAGAGATAATTAAATATTTTAATACTTTTTACTTATTTTTAAAATTTTTATACATAGTTCAAAATTACATATGTTATTTATATTTTCAACATTGTTATCTAGAGGCCCTTAATGAGAGGAAAGATAAAAATTTCAGAAATAATGATCATTTAAAATAGGTATTAGATAAGTATCACTAGGGGAGATTCTATAATTGACTTAGGGAAAACATCTTTAACAATAGGTATTGGCCCTCATTGAGCACCTCTCAAATCTCTCACACAACTGATTGAAAAAATGATCATGAAAATGAACCTCAGGTAAAAAAAATGCTATACAGAAGCTGGAAATAGGTAAACTGGTCACCAAAAAGTTTTGGAAATATATAAAAATTATATTTTTATAACTTACATAAGAGGATTCTAATGTTTTTTTATTAATATATGGAAACAATTCAATATTTATATGATGAAACGAGTGATGTATATGGAGGTTCTATTGGTGGCCGAGGTGATTATACTTCACGTGATGATGATGATGATGATGATGCTGAAGATGATGATGTTACTACTCTAGGTGAGGATGTTGATATGGATACTGGTGATGATTATGATGGCACTAGGGGTGATGAGGGATATATTAATTCGATCCATTTTTTAGTTTTTAGTAAAGAGACACGTGTGGATGATGTTTAATGATAAAAACTGATTAATTGTGTAAATTGTATATATATATTTTATAATATTGTAAGTGGTTTGAAAAATATTGATGACCAAATGATTAAATTTTAAATATATAATATCTATACAGCATTAAAATTTTAATGTGGTTTGTAATTTATTTATAAGTTCTGAAAGAGGTGATTGATTGTTCTACTGTGCTGTGGGGATTAGAAGCTATACCAACGGTTCTATGAATAGTTGGTATTGGAAAAGATTTTATACAAATGGTTTAATGAACTTTTGGTGTAGATGTATACCCATGGTTTAAAAAAACCATGGTAATTTAAAACTGTCCATGACCTATACCAGTATTTTCAAAGGAAACTATTGGTATATCCCTATACAGAGTCCTAAGGATAAATAATTAAAACATATAAAATGTAATTTTTCTATCTGTATAGTGATTCAAATGCTCTAGCGTCCATAACTTTGTTTTAGTGAGGAGATCAAACTATTTCTATGAAAGTTTTAGTAAAAGAGAGTGTCATAAGGGATATTTTTTTTGTATATAGTTATGTGTCTTAATCTTCAATGATTTACACTCTTTAACGGATAAAATATAGTAGGAATAAGGAATGTAAGCTCTCATGTGATGATTTTTGCAATATTCATCAAGTCACACACCACTTGATCATACGTTCACTATATTCGAACTTTTGGAGCTATATGATCCCTTTGAAGAATAATTATCCAGATATTCTAGGTCCACAAAATGAGCTATGAAATTTTCATTAATGCATACATGAAATGGTTAAGTTAATAATAAAAAATAACCCAATGCCTTAATAGAATTAATATAGAAATTAGGAGGATTTAATTCAAAACATGAAGAAAAAAGATGATGGTTCTTATGGCGTTAAGATATATCTGGAGGAAATATATCTTTGATGGTGATATATCTATAGTGGAAAGAAATATCTATCAGTGATAAATCTATGGTGGAAAAACATATTTGGAAGTAAGACATCTATGGTGATGAATCAACTATCGTAGTGAATTAGTCTGGTGGGGAGTTAATTAGGCGGTGAGTCACTCTGGTAGTGACTCATAATAACTAACTATGACTGAGGTTGAATGTGACTCAATATCATGGTGATTAATTTGAACTAGTGGAGAGGCAAGTCCAATATTAGGTCAAGTCTGGCTTTGAATTAGTCTGGAAATAACTTAAACTTGGTGGTGACTTAGTCTAACAATGATTCATTCCAACACATAACCAAATTTCAACAGATTTAATTATAAAATAAAATTCTACCATAAACCATCAAAGTCATTAGAAACATAATATACATGATTCTTGAGAATAAAATTAAGGAGGTTCCAACAATATGTAAAATTCCAGAAAATTTAGAAGTTTTATGGAAACTTTACCAAAGTACAACAACATCATTATAGTGATACTGGTTTCATTGAGGGATATCAGTATTGAAATCAAATATAAATAATTAGAGGATATATGGGTGCGAAAATTTGATAAATTAATATGTATTTTATTTTTTTATTTATATGAATTAACAAGTTCATTTTGGAATCGATTTAACTTTCCCGATGACGAAGCTTCTAAGGTTTTAGGGTTGATGAATCTTCGAAATTTGTGATGATCATATGACTTATAAATTTGTTGGAAGAGTAGAGTTAGCTCTGATTTAGAGAGTGTAACAATATTCAACAACTTTCAAACAACATAATACAAATAAATGATTGTATATTGGAAGAGTAATCAGTTTAAGGTATTATTAATCATTGATGGATTTTATTGAAAATTTAATTATTATTAATTTTATTGATTTTTTGTTTTCAAGATACAACAGAAAAAATAATAATAAGGAGACTATGATATATATGAACACTTTTGGGAACAGTATAATGATATATCATGATAGGATCTTGGTACTTTAATATAAATAGAAATAATATTTATATTTATTTTTTTACTTTAGTTTAAGGTATTTCTTTGATGGAGTTAAAATATGGGGGGATCTATCTATAATATAGGATTCAAGAATTTTCTCATTGAGAGTGAAATGAAATAGAATATCCTTGATTTTATAAAATATTAAAAAATAATCCTAATAATCGAGTTCATTATTTCCAAACTTATTACAGTTCAAAAAATGGCCTACAAATATATATTTTTGTCCTTTAGAGTTCTTGTTTCCTATATATATATATATATTTTAAATTGGGTGCTTGTTATTTTATGACGTTCTCAACAACAAGTTAGGTATAATTTGGGGACCCAACACTTTTATAAATTCTTTTATTCACCAATGATGTTATTTGAGAAAACATAAGTATTCTATTTTTAATCATATTAGATCAACTTGAGTCTTTTTATGATAATTATACTAAATTTTATTTACTTTAGTTTCATTTTGTAAATAATAACATTATTTTAGTAAATAGATTTCATGTAAACTATAAAATCTTCTTAAATGTAATTTCTAATAGTCCATTCAAATATACCTAACCTTAATTGAATAGAGTGAAACTAAACTAGTAAAATCATTTAATTTTTTTATTTTGAATTAGTACAAAAACAGAAATATCCATAAAAATGATTTAAAATTCTATAAAGGAGTATTAAAAGAATCATAAAAAACTCACATAGTCCAAAAATAGAAGGCTATAAATTCTACATTAATATAGAAGGATAGAAATTCCCCATTTATTTATATTTTCATTATAAAATTTAACTTTCCTTATCACAAATACCTTTAATATGAGTTTAGAAATTAATCTTTAATCTAGAATTTATATCTTGAATGATTTCCTCATACTCTCTATAGGTTTTGATAAAATTAACCATCTAAACATGCTGAAAGTTTCATTTAAATACAAAAATACCAACTTACTAGGTTTTAAATTAAGTCCTCAATGATATGTCAATATAATCCTTCTAGCATTGAATATATTCTTATATGAATGTACCATTACTCAAGGGTTACATTTGAGAACTTATAAATTCGAAAAAATGTTTAAACCAAATAACCTAACCTAAAATTAACCAATTGACATAACCCAAGATGAACCAAATACCCTAACCAAAAAACGAACTAAATAACATAACCAAAAGTAAAATAAATAAACTAACCCTAAATGAACTAATTAACCTAACTAGAAAATTTAAAATTTATCAAATTACCTAATCCATAAAAAATTTAATGTCCGAATGACCAAAATGAACCAAATTAGGTAACCTAAAAAAGAAATAACCCATAAGTAAAACAAATGACTTAACCCAGAAAATCAAAGTAACCTAACATAAAAAATAGATAACCTAAAATTTAACAAAAGAACTTATCCTAAAAACAAATAACCCAAAATGAACAAAATGATATAACCCAAAATAATAAAAATATTCTAAACCCATTTAAACCAATTTATATAACCAAAAAATGAACAAATAACCAAATGAACTAAACAAAAATTACAGAACCCTGAAATGAACCAAATGACTTAATCCGAAATTATCTAAATGACCTAACTCTAATACGAAATAACCCAAATATGAACCAAATGACAAACCCAAAATGAACTAAACCAAAGTGAACAAAATAACATTTACAAGAATAAACAAAATAATATATCTCAAAAATGAATTAACCCAAAAATGACGCAAATGGACTAACCCAATTCGACCAATATGATTGGTGCATGAGCAAGATATTAATTCCTCCTTTGGTTACCCTTGAGAGTGTATATTTTCACACTACTATGTATATTTATGGATAGAGATGATGAAATTAATTGATTTGGGTTTCCTTTATAAATTATTGCGTATGATCTTATTAAAGGCTTCCACATTTTATGGATTTATTCAACAGTTCAAATTATTTTTCATTCTAGGTTTTGTTGAAATTATATATAGTTTAAATTAGTTACTTTAAAATGAGCTTCTCAATATAATATTAATCTAATATAGAATCCTCCTTATCCATGCTTCCCATTTGATATTGAATTTCAATTAATCACATATAGATTCATTCCCTTAGAGCCTAATATAATGAGAGAATTGAAGCTAATACCACATTGTGACTCACCACTATAATTTAATCTAATTTGGGGAAATTTTAACTTTATGTGAGTAGATGATTAATCTAACATGTCTTCACAATAATTTTTTTTCTTTGTTTATCATATTTATATTATTCAATAATGTACTATTATAGTAATAAATTTCATTTGCAGTAGGTGACATTGGGAATTAAAGGCCATGTGCCTCGAGAAAAATTATTTTTATTGAGTATGAAGAAAAATAATAGATGTTTTATAAATTCATAGAGATAAGTAAATATTTTAATAATTTTTATTTATTTTTATAAATTTTATGCATAATTAAAAATTACATATATTATTTATAATTTCAACAGTGTTATCTGGAGGCCCTTGATGAGCGAAAATATGAAAATTTCAGGAAAAATGATCACTTAAAATAGGTATTAGATAAGGATCACTAGGGAAGATTCTATTATTCACTTAGGGAAAACAACTTTAACAATAGGTATTGGCCCTCATTGAGCACCTCTCAACTCTCTCACACAACTGATTGGAAAAATGATCATGAAAAAGAACCCGAGGTAAAAAAAAGATATACAGAAGCAGGAAAGAGGTAAAGTGGTCACCAAACAGTTTTGGAAATCTGTAACAGTTATATTTCCATAACTTACATAATAAGATTCTAATGTTTTTTTATTAAGGTATGCAAACAATTCAATATTTATATGATGCAACAAGTGATGTATATGGAGGTTCTATTGGTGTCCGTGGTGATTATACTTCATGTGATGATGATGATGATGATGATGCTGAAGATGATGATGTTGCTACTCTTGGTGAGGATGCTGATATGGATACTGGTGATGATTATGATGGAACTAGGGGTGATGAGGGAGATATTAATTCAATCCATTTTTTAGTTTGTAGTAAAGAGACACGTGTGGATTATGTTTAATGAGAAAAACTGATTAATTGTGTAAATTGTATATATATGTTATAATATTGTAAATGGTTTGAAAACTATTGATAACCAAATGATTAAATTTAAAATATATAATATCTATACTGCATTAAAATTTTAACGTGGTTTGTAATTTATTTATAGGTTTTGAAAGAGGTGATTGATTGTTCTACTGTGCTATGGGGATTAGAATCTATACCAATGGTTCTGTGAAGAGTTGGTACTGGAAAAGATTTTATACAAATGGTTTAATGAACTTTTGGTGTAGATGTATACCCATGTTTTAAAAAAACCATGGTAATTTAGAACTGTCTATGATCTATACTAGTATTTTCAAAGGAAACTATTGGTATAGCCCTATACAAAGTCCTATAATCTCCACGATTCAAAGAACCATTAGTATAGGCTATACCAATGGTTCTGGGGACAATAACAATAGTTCTAAAACTTTGGTATAGAGTAGTTTCCTAGTATTTTATCTCATCAATTTTGTATTCCCAATAATCTAAGGACATATAATTTGGGACTCCTATTACGTATAATGCTCACAATCCCACCATCACTTGAGTCACACTCCCGTTAAGTCATATCTGGGATACATCCATGCATGTTTATTCTAAGCACAGGCTGTGAAACCCATGAAAAAGACCCAAATATTTTCTTATGGGGCTACAAACCTAGTGTGTCTTGTATTCTTTCCTTATCCAACCATAAATCAGAGGAAATTAGACAAATTCATGTGCCTCTAACTAGGTGAAATAACCAGTCATGTACTCATTAATGATATGATCCCTAAGACCCATTAGTGATCCATACATGTATGAGCTTCCCATACATAAGCCCCAACTAATTCTCATGAGTCCATATTACCTATGAGTTATTATTAAGCAATGTGAGAATACTCCCTATGATTAACATCTCTACCTTGGTGCCACATATTGGTTCCCCAAGATGGTTGGTTACGTTACCTTAGGCGTGCCTCCCTTTATTATAGCGGCTGTTGACTTATAGTGAGGTTCAATTATATATTCTGGGGATACTATACCCTATTTATCAAAGATGCACAATAGAAGAAATATATAAACAATATCCAACATATAATAAACAATAACCATAATAATACCATAAAACATAAAGACCAACATTATATGATTATCCCAAAATAGGAAAACAATCTCCAAACAGATGTAGTAAAATTTTCATGACAAAATAAATGTCAAGTTCCTAATGAAATCCTAAAAGAAATAAACTAACAACTCCCAAGAGGGTCCAAAAATATTGAATGCTTCCCTCATCCATACTCAATCCCAGCTCAACCATCTAGCATAAGACTATTTCCCTTGTCTTGTCCTTAAAAAATGATGTATATTTTGGTACCAACCAGGCATCCCACGTAGGGCATGAGAACTACTCAATAGGACACCACTAACGACGTCTAAAATAATATTTAGTGTATAATTGTGTATTCAATTTTATAATTAATAAAATACAAGATAAAGTAAATAATTTTCTTATTGAATTATTATTTAACTAATCAAGTAAAACACAAGGTTCAACATGACACCCAAATAAACAAATACGTGCCATGGACCATGCTAGAGAATAAACCATTCACCCTGGGGTATCACATTTTACTCCATCATGGGTTTCTATTATTCATTTAATTATAATTTCACATTCAAACAATAAGTCCTAGAGAAGAAGTCTGGAACCCCTTGGGTATTTAGAGCAGTACTCCCTATCCCATGACTCTATGATCACATACAATACATATATATATTGGGGACCTAGAATGGTAGTATATCTTTCCGTGGTTATTTGGAGCTGCAATCCCTATCCCATATACTATTCACAACATCATACGTAATGATTCTACATTCTCAAACCATATATGAACCATTTACATAATTCATTATTCAACCATTTAATAAGTTTATTTACGAACCAATAATACTTTATAAAATATAAATTAAATCATACAAAAAACCCCAAGGGTCACCATCAATTTCATAAACCCATTTATAAATAAAATTGATAACCCATTAATCCATCAATTTCATAATCCCATGTTGAACCAATTGATTAATTCAAATTAGAATTTAATTTCCAAATTTGTAAATTGAAAATTTAACAATTAAATACATGCAATTATAATAAAGACTATGGTAATGGAAAATTAGACCACCTACCTAAATAAATACCCAATTTGATGTGAAATGAATGAAATCCCAACCATGAGGGAGGTATAGGGCCAACACCTAAGATAAAGATTCAAAGGAACATGATCTATAAAAACCTAGATCTAAAATATCAAAAATGGAGGAAAAATCATTCCTCCTCATCGAGGAGAGGGAAAGGAGAGAGGGGGAAACAAATAGAGAGGAAAACACTTACTAATGAGGAGATACTCCTTCAACTAAATGTTTGATTCGTCAAGAAATTTGTTTGAGGAACATTGGTATCTTCTTCGAGACCTACAAAATTGTTGGAAATTGTGTTAGAATGAATAAGGATGATTAGGGTTAAAAACTAGAGGGTTTGTGAATTTAATTAAAAAATTTGGGGATAAAAACCACGTATATGGTTTTCTAGGCGGAGGTGCATGATTTTCCAATCCGTGCACCTATACTTAGTGGTCACACCATTTATCCTAAGTTCTACATGGTTTGAAAAACCATGAACCAACTATACAAATCCCCTCTGTTGGAGGGTTCACAGTTTGGGAGGGAAGCTGTATGGTTTCTCAAAAACACTCACTATGTGTTACCTCCAAACTCTCTAAAACAAGGCACATGATTTCTTAAGGAAAACCACACAATTTTCCCTAACCATGCAACAACCGTGAATAACCCCATAGGATTCCAAACATCTTCACTTTCACCTGAAGCATCACTAAAACAGATTTTCAACCAAGATATTACCAAAAAAGTTAAAAAGAGTACCATAAAACATGCACAAGGCATCACGAGAAAGATTAAGATCTTATAATATCTATTCCTTATAATAGATCATTTTAGAGATGTACTCTCGAAAAACTCTAATATTTTTAGGTAACAATGTTGGGCCAATGAACCCATACACTCTCTTCCCTTTCCCATGTTTCCTCGAGAAAACAACCATGCTACCACAATACTTGAACTATCAACAAAATCTTTCCTCAAAATACATTCTCACTATGATCTATAACACAAATCAGATGATCCTCAAAGCACAAATCAACCTCAAAATCAACATCATCAAAATAAATAAAATGATAAGGGTTGGGGTTATACTTCTGAAGCTATAACAAATGAAAAATATCATTCATATCACAATAACTCCGTGGAAGATCCATTCAATACGTCACCAAACTGATTCTTGACAATTTCAAATGGCCCAAAAAACATGGGCACCAACTTTCCCTACCTCCATATCATATAGTATAAAAATATTGGTTACATTTTAATGAACACATTATCACCCACTATAAACTCAATGGTTTGTTCACATCAATAAAAATATGAATTATTCCTACTTTGAGCCATATCCATACATTTCTGAATCAAATGGACCAACTATAATGTCTCCTGTATGAGGATCGGTCCAATAAACTATAACCCACCCACCTCCATTCAACATAGAGGTGATATATATGGCCTACCATAAAGTTCCTCAAATGGTTCCATAAAATAGTCAACTAATAAATTTTTTAAAGGTGAACTCAATGATAACTAAGTGTTTCTCCCCAAACCATCCAAAGTCTAGGACGCACACCCATAACATATCATCACATACATCTATAGTCTATTTTGACTACCCATATGTATACATGTGAAAATCCATACTCAGAAATATCTGGGTAACCATTTCCTTCGGTAATACTTTCTGTAAGCATAAGGTAAAGTGAAAATCATGGTTAGAAACTATAATCCATGGTACCCATTGTAAATAGACTATCTCCCAAATGTACATGTCCCCTAACTATTCTATTTAGAAAAAAATACCCCAAATAGGAAATAAATGGTCTACATCCCTCAATTTGTCCAAAATCACCCATATAGAATCATTCTTATGAGGAATCATTGGAAGAACAACAAAAAATTTAGTGGTTACATCATACCACTACCATTTTGGAATGGGAATATGATGTATTAAAGTACTAGGTCATTGATGCTCGACCTTCACCCGCTGACAGGTGTAGCATCATGTTAAGAACCCTAAAATATCCATTTTCATTCATGAACACTAATACTATCGATGTAGGTCATGGTAAATTTTGTTCAAACTAGGATGAAACACCCACTTCAAGGCATGAAACTCATGTATAAAATCTTCTTGAATACTTTTAGGATCAAAAACATAGTTTTGGATAGAGATGAAATAATACTCATATATAGTCCAATCGAAAGGTGACACTTCAAGGATTGACCTCAAGGCTTAATACTTCAAATCCTCATACCACCTATCCCTTATTCGGATTAGAAGTTTAGTCTCCACTGATACTGATATGAGGGCCATCTTCTCTTGTCCTTCCGAAATGACACTATGCATCTCATCCAGCAAGGTCATCATCTTCCTCTCAAAACCAGACTCATGAAATACTATAGTTTGTTCCATCCTTTTCAAATTGACAAAAACATGGTTTCCATTCCTGAGAATATATACTATCTTAAATTCAAATGTTTTCATAAAATCAGCCCACCTCCACAGTAAAAAATTCAAATATAATTGTGAATATATATACTTTAATCTCTTGTGGTTAATATATATTGTAATTTTTTTTCTAGACAGATAATGACGCAAACACTTCAAGGAATAAACCATTATAGAAAACTAAAGATTTTTCATAGTTTAATTCCATTCATGTTCTGCTAATTGCCATGATATATGCCACAACATTACTCTCTTCATCAACACTACTCTAAGACTGACTATGGATGCATCACAATACATTGTATACTCCTCATTAGGACTAGATAGGATGAAAATTGGAGTGGTAGTTAGAAGCTTCTACAATTCTTGGAAATCATTATCACATTCTCCAGACCATTAAAACTTGATCACTTTATTAGTCAAGATCAAATGTGGTGCTTCCAAGTAGTAAAATTCCTGAATGAACCTTCGATAATAACCCACACGAATAAAAAATAATCGGATATCAAAAACATTCTTGGCTACTCTAAAGAAACCAATTCTTCCACCTTCTCTGGGTTCACTAACACACCTTCCTCAAAGATGATGTGACCCAATAAATTTACCATTTATATCTAGAATTGAACCTTATATAGCTTTTAATAAAGCCTATGAACTCTCATTATACTCTGTATGATGTCAAGATATTGGGCATGATCATCATGAGGGTTGGAGTACACCAAGGTTTCATCCACAAGAAAAAAAAAATCTAGGTAATGATGAAAGATTCAGTTTATAAAGGCCATAAATATAGTTAGTTCATTTTTCAACCTGAATGACATCACAACAAACTCATAAAGAAAATACCTACCTTTAAAAGTAGTATGTGGTATATCATAAGTTCTAACACTCAACTGATATCTTGATATCAATTAAATATTGAAGAAAACACAATCTACTATCAGTTGGTCAATGATATTGTTGATAAACAGAAGAGGATACTGGTTCCACATATTCATCCATTTCAACTTTCAGTATTCAATAGATAAATTAAATGTCCCGTCATCCTTACTGGAAAAAATGACTAGAGAACACCAAGGTAATGAACTTGGATAGATAAATCCCTTATACATTAAATCTTCAAGATGAGTTTTATATTATTGAAGCTCTATTGGTTCCATTATATAAGGTTGAATAGAAAATAGTTCAGCTCTAGGAATAAGCTAAATTTTAACTCAAAATATCTCTCAAGTGGAATATGAGATATGTTATTAAAAAAAACATCATGGAACTGGTCCACTATGGATGGAAAGACATCATTATTCAAACCGCCATCATCCAACAAAAGAATTATGACCTGAGTAGTTAGATCCCCCAGTTGCTGATGAACTGGCCCTCCACAACCAGCCGGAATATCCCACCCTATTACTCTCAGAATACATAAAGGTCACTCTAATATTGTATAAATTAATGTGGTCTCGGTATGATACTAGCCAATCCATACAAAATTATAGGTCAAATACTTACATGTCATGTATTGAAATATCCCAATAGAAATGATATTCCCCAACCACAAGAGAACACCCCTTACATAAACAAATGTCCCTCAACCATACTCCTAATAGTGCATGGATAGTCATAAACCCACTCATGAGCTCCACTATAAGTATCCAAACATTCAAAAGTTGTGTAGAAATAAAAGAATTAGTGGCTTATGTATCAAATAATACACTAATAATAATAGAAGATACAAGAATGGTACCTTTGACTATCGATATACCAATCTCACTATCCACAAGTATAGGCTAAACTACAGGCAATTGTCCCAAACCTCTTCCCTATGCTACAATCTGAGCACCTTGAGCTACACTACCATGATGCTTTAGTCATTCTTTCCCTGACGTACCATATCCACTACCTTGACCTCCATAGATAGAATAACACCAACTGATCGAATGATATGGGGTGGAATACCCACTTCTAGTATGCTGAATCTTCCTAGATCATCTATCATTACCCATTAGTCAGAAGTTTCTCCAATACCTCTACAAGTGACCCATACTAATATAGGATCAACACACTAATAGTGGTCATGGACACTGGCTACGAATGTTCCTCGACCTACTATACTGCTGGCATTATATTTGGTTTCAACTTTGAGTAAATGATTTATGTCCCTAACTATTTTGGTTTCTATTTCCCTAGATGAAATCCTCATAGATAAAATTCCTACTCTTGGAAGACATACCTCCTGATCATCGAGCAGAAACCACCTTCATGCCACTGAATCATCCTTTAATTCCCCCTCTGAAATGAGATGCTGATTCACTACCTTAGAAAACATTTTCAGCTAAAAGATGTTCACCTAGTACTTAACCTCAAATTTAATCCCATATTGAAACTGTTTGACCATTGTTCCCTATTCTCATTCCAATGTTTTAAAAAATCACTACAAATCAGTGAAGGGACCAACATAGCCATCAAAAACATACTCCCCTAGGTAAATTTAATATACTCAATTTTCTTCAATTTTTGGAGCACAATAGGGTAAAAGTGTTTTGGGAAATTCTCCTCAAATTCCTTCCATACCATGTTATCCAGCAGATCATCCTGAGTCTGGATTTTCCACTAACACTTATCTTAAACACATAAAATATAAGCCCCCATCTTGAATATTTCTTCAGTAGAAGTCTTTAAATGGTCATAGATCATATGTATGGACTCAATCCATAACTCAGCTGCCTCAGGTCTACCTTCTCATTTGATGGATGAATGGTGCTCCAACTATAACTCACATGCGAAGTCAAAAAAATTCCACACAACCCTCTCTGGGTCACTTTCCATAAACTACATAATGTCAGAAAATTTCTCATGGAACCTCTCTCTAGTTCCTTTACCCAGAACTATTGGATCCTCTAGCTCCACAGCTGGGGAATAATTTCCTATCACAACCTTCTGTCATCCTATTGAAAATTATTATCATGGTGGCATATCTCTATCATTTAAAAAACACATATTAGGACACATAACACATCATTAATTTTTTTTAATGAGAGGTATTCAGATAAATCAATAAAAATTCACCCCGTACTCTTCCACATAGTCAAAACCAATGCACTATCATTACCCTTAACCATCCTCACTCAGGTTACGACTAACATAGTGTAAACATATCCATTTTGAAGTTTCTCATTAGTCAACCATTTATCTATTTCAATTTTCCAAATTTAGAATAATTTAAAATTTTCAATTTCATATTAGGAACCTCTTTATTTTAAATTATTTTAAAAAAAATAAATAGTTTTAGTTTATTAACTCACCTAAAACCTACTTTTTTTACGTTCATAAATAATTCATGTCATAATAAATCCCAAGTGACATGAATGATTCATGTATACAAAACTCACATTCCATTCCTAGAAATGAAGTAAAATATCATAAAAAATAATAACATTATCCAAAAAGTGAATCAATTGAATTGAAATAACATTAAAATGTAACAAAAAATACCAACAACAACAATCCCTCCATGGGTAGTCAGGTTTCCCCCAAATATGGGTTAACTAATCCCATGCACGAGAATATGAAAATGTTTGAAATAATTATATTCTACAATCTACGTTTTACAAATATTAAAAAAAATTAAAATAAATTAAAACTACCCTAATGCCACTTTGTAACATCCCTACCTGGGTTCTACATACTAGTGCCCCAATCCGATTAGTTACGTGATCTCAGGTGAACCTCCCCCTCTTCTAGAGGATGAAAACTAGTAGTAAGGGTATATTACATATCTAAGAGTATACTATACCCTCTTTATCAATTAATCAAAAAAGTGGAAATCAATAAACTATATTAAAAAGATAATTAACAATAACCAGAGTAATACCATAACTAATATAGACCAATTTCACATGATAATCCCAAAATAAGAAAACAATATCCAATCCAATGTCTAAATATTTAATTCCATAATAAATTTCATGTTCTAAATGAAAAACCAAAATAAATATATGGATAACTCCCAAGAGGTTCCTGAAATCATGTTTGGTTCCCTCACCCTTGATCTATTCCAACTCATCAATCTAATATATGACTCTTTCCCTTGTCCTACTTGTAAATAATTTGGGTACCAACCATGAAGCCCGTGTAGGGTGTGTGTACAACTCTTCAGGTCACAACCATCAAAAACTAAAATAATATCCAGCCTTTAATAGTGTATGAAATTATAGAAAGAATAAAATACATGATAAAGTAAAAATTTTTAACATTAAAGTATTATTTAATTAATCACATAAGATGCCTAGTTCAAAATGACACCAAAATCAACAATACCTGCTTCATCCTGTTTTAGAGGATGAACCATCCACCATGGGAGATCACACTTAATTCTATCATGGGTTTCTATTATTCATTTCATTCCAATTTCACATTCAAACAATGAGTACCTAGAGTGGAAATATGGAACCCCATAGTTATTTGGAGGAGTAGTCCCTATCCAAAAACTGTTTGATCAATTACAATTCATATATATATTGGGGGCTAAGATTGGTGCCCTCGTACCCCATGGGTATTTGGAGTATTAGTCCCTGTTCCATAACTTAGTCACAACATCGTATCTCATGGTTTCACATTCTCAACACATATAGTAACCATTTTCATAATTCATTATCCAACCATTTCATAAGTACATTAATCAACCATTAATTATTTATAAATCATAAATTAAATCATACTCCACACCTTATTGGTTGGCCTAAATTTTATAAAACTGTTAATTAATCAATTTCATAACCCAGTAATCAGTCAAATTCATAATCCCATGTTGAACTAATGATAAATTAAAATTATAATGGAATTTCCAATCATGGAAATTAAAAACTGAACAATTACATACACACAATTATAAACAACACTATATAAATTTAAAATTATACCACCTACCTCATGATCATTGATGAATTTTTTCTAAATTGAAAAACTCAATTTGACGCAGAACAATTCAAACCATAATGGCATGGTAGATCTCAGACCAACACCTATGATATGGATCCAAAGGGGAAATATGCATCAAAAATTAGATATAAAAAATTTTCTTTGGAGTAAAAATCATCGATCGTCATTGTGATAGAGAGAATAGAGAGAGAGAAACAAAATAGAAAAAAAAACACTTACCAACGAGGAGCCGATTCATCAACTAGATATTATATTCTCTAAGAAATAAGTTTTCAGAGCTTTGGAATCCTCTTTGAGACCTATTTTTTTTAAATTGTGTTATTCCAAATAAGGTTGATAAAGGTTTAATATTGGGGGAGGTTTTGGAATTTTAGTTACAAAATTAGGTTATTAAATACTAGTGTGCATGATTTTCTATGTGGAGCTGTACCATTGTCCAAACTGTACTCCTCTACTTAGGCATACCATGTTTTATCCTATGTGATACAAAGTTTTAAAAAATGTAACCCAACCTTGTAAATCCTATCTATTAGAGGGTGAATTGTTTGTGAGGGATGCCTCATGGTTTGGTAAAACCATGCACTAAGCATAAACCACCTTCTGTCACTCCAAAACATAGTGCATAGTTTCTTGGGGAAAACCATATGGTTTTCTCTAACCATGAACCAACCATGCATAGCCCCATGTGATTCCAAACATCTAAATTTTCACTTATAACATCCCGAAAACAAATTCTCAACCAAGTTATAACCAAAAAAACATAAAAGGAATACCTGCAAATGTGTATGAGGCATCACTAAAAATTTTAGGATCTTAAAATAATTCTTAAAATACTATATTACATGTGAGACATTATCATTAAATGGACATATTCCATATGAGGCATCATCCTCAATGGGATATATTATCTATTATATATCATCATCAAAGGTCCATATTCCTCTTGATCCATCATCCCCAAAGGGTCGTACTTCCTATTATTGTAACACCCCAGGTAAATGAAGAATAGACATTTTCATATTTATCCATATTTGTGAATAAAGTATTAATATTACTTTAAAGGGTTGCTATGTTCGATAGCGTACCCGATACACAATAAAGAGTTTCATTGAAATCTTACGTTGCACTCTAATAATAAAATAATATTATTTTAAATGGTAGTCAACATGTATCCGTTGGAATGGAAGGAATGGATAGAAATAACTAAAATATGATTATATATGTTTTTTAAATGTTTATACATTTACCCAATAAAAGATAAAGGCTTAAAAAATGGAAAGAGTTCAATTTTAGGGAAAATATACTCTAATTTTCACTAAAGGTTCACTTATCACCTTTTAATGGTGAACCATCATTAAATATAGTTTTGATCACTCTCATACTTTATTTTGGACCAAATATAACTCTTCTTTAGAATCGGGACATCAAAATTTACTTTGTGTAAATTTTTGGTACCTTTCTGATAAAGTTCATTTTTTTTATGAATAGTGTAAAATGATGTATTTTAATTCAAAACCTCTTTTTAATCTAAATTATTTATATGATTAGATTATTATTTTAATTGGTTTTAAAGTGAAATTAGAAAATATTTTTACCAGTTAATCCAATGGTGTTCATTGGAATCAATTTCACTTTGAAATTGGACTTAAACTGGTGTCAATCTTTTGATACTTATTGTTTCACAAAAACACGCTATTTGTCATGACAACGGGAATTAATTATTAAATTAATTAATTTGACTTATATGTTTTGAATTTTGTAAAATGGACTTCATTTTTGAATTCGGAATATCAAATATAGCTTAGGGTGAATTTTTGGTAATTTTCTGAAAAACTTCAATTTTTGATGAATAGTGAAACCACTAAGTGGTAATCAAGCAAACTGATTTTTCAGTTAAATGAAAGTTTACCACTAATGTGTATTGAATTTTAAAAATCCAACATACATGGTTGTCATTAATAAGTAAAATGTGGTTCAATGAGATTATAATAATTTTTTGGTGAATAGTATCTTTTTTTCATTAATCGCAATTAGAGGTAATTAGTGTAGTTTAAGGTAAAAATGGTATTATAAGAATGTGAAAACACCATGACACTTGTCCTACACCTATTGGGTGAGTCATGGCCGACCAAGACAATCCATGGGCCAACTTGGGGACCCCATGGAGCCACTTTAGTTGGAAAATGACATTAATATATTTTTATTTAATGTTAAAGTGAAAAGGACACTAACATAAATTGTTTTACTAAATTAATTTTTGAGTGGGGTTATACAAGTCCAAATTTTGATTATAAATAGTCATTGGAAATCTAAAAATATTTCCTACATCATAGTAGTTTTTTAATAATTTTTAGACATTAAATAAATTAAATTATTTATGACATAATAATGATGCAGCGATGACATCATTATTTGACGATTTAAATAAAATGGAAAGATAATGTAACATCTATGAACTACACATGTCCAAAACTTATTGGATGAGTGGATTTCGAAGCCTTATCACCTTATACACGAATTATATCAATGTGGGACCTTTTAAAACCGAAACACATTTTCAAATAAAGTAATATTTCTTTACTTTCCAAAAGTGCCCCTCCTCTCCTCTTATAAAAGGCCCCCACCTCTACCTCATTTCACACACTTCTCAAGCCTTTGTCTCGGCCAAACCCTGCCCAATTACTCTCTCCACATCCCTCTCCTCATCCTAGAGGATTCCCGTTGGGAAGAAGCCTTTCAAAGGAAGCCTTTAGTCTCAAATCAAAAGGGAGTTACACTTTTAAAGGTAATTCATTCTCTCTTGTTCATTTGTTTTATTTTGCTTCTCCAACCCTCTAAACTCTTTTTATTTACTTCTTTTGTAACAACACCAGTATCTTAAATATACTAGGATGTTGTTATAATATTTATTTGAGCTACACTCTCACACAACTACATCAAATGGTTAAAGAACATACGGTTTCCGTGGATGGCGAAATTCTGCCTCCCGAAACGATGATTGTTCAATACTCATTTAACACCTTCAAAGGTGGCCATTATGATGTCACTATTTTTATACATGATATATAATATGTTTATGTTTTCTTTAAGCTTCTGTATTTTTCATTTTTGGCATACCTTTATGGTTTCCATTATGGGTAAACACGATATCTTCATTTAAGGAAGTGCGGACTACCGCCCCCTAAAAGTGATGTGATTCGTTAATGCCATATGTGGGACGTGTAAAGGATGGATTTAAAGTTATTATATATGATGTTATACTGGAATTATAATATACCTATATATCATTATTATTTCTTTCCATTAAAGTATGAGATAGAAATGAAAGTAGCGTTCATGTGTACGTACGGCTTGCCGTCTCCATGAACGGTGCATTTCATTTCTTATCCTCAAATGTAATGTACTATTAAAATTACATGTATATAATGTATATATATAATTAATGATATATATAAATGATGAATATAATTCTGGAATTAAAATATACATACCTCTCATTTAGTTTTAATTCCTCTAATATGACAAAGAAATGAAAGTAGCGTTCATGCGTACGTACGGCTTACCGTCTCCATGAACGGTGCATTTCATTTATTACCTCTAAATGATTATGTAATATTATAAATACATGTATATTCTGGATATATATGATATATATGATATCCAAATCAGGAATTTCATTCTGGATATAAAGAACTTTTGACCACACGAACAACATCTAATTGTAAGAAGTCAACTTTCGACTTAAGAACCAAATATTGAAAAAACAAACATTATTAACTTAAATGGTTACATAATGTTTATAACATGGCAATAAGTGATATAAAAAGAATAATGAACTTTAAAAATGTTCTTAATCAAGTATAAATTAACTCATGTTTATTATTCAGGACGTTAAAGAACGACCGAGTCAAGTCGGACCCAAGGTAAGGGAATTTCTTAACCCAATTTCCATTCTTTGGGTTAATCTCCTACTTTCAAATTATGTCATGATATTATTATGTCCTATCTTGTATTTGTACTTTCTTTATGTGTACTTATAGTGAATACACATAATAGATCTATTTTATTTTAAAAATTATCTTTGTAAGGGACTTCGTCTCAATCTCCTTTCATTGAGGCATATTTCGTTTTATACACAACTTTCTTTTATACGGTGTATAAAACCTTTGACTTTTACTTTTATACGAAAGGAATCTTTTTCTACGAAGCATTTTACTAAACGAAAAAAAGGAATGTTTCTTTTAACGTACACGGCGACAACGACCTTTTCCGCCACCGCGAGTATTATTTGGTCTTTGGCTTTCTCAACAAGCCGTAATGTTTTTAGAATAAAATAAATACCATATACTCTTTTATGTATTTTGGTATTGAAAATGGTTTTGAAAAAGGATTCTATTATTTCAATATATTTATGATATATTGTGATTGAAATGTGGAAATGTTATCATTCCTTTATATTGGTTTTATGTTTTATGATTTTATACTGGTGCTTGGACATTTTGACGGGTGGTGCCGTGAATACCAGGACGGGTGGTTACGTTATAACCTCCAATGCATTGGGTATGGAAGTCGGCCGTATGGCTATTCCATTATGTATGTATTGAAATTGGCCGTATGGCTATTCCATTAAGTGATATGTGTGGAAGTCGACCGTATGGTTATTCCACTTAAGTATGTTTATGTCCCAAGTTACCTTTATATATTCTATGTGTTTTTATATGAGTTTTATGGTAATCCTTTGGTTACAAAAAGGTAAGTAATGATACTTTATTCCGTGAAGATTGTTTTTACTACTTCATGAAGGTGAAGGTATTACTTTGATATAGTATACATGGTTTACTTGATGTTTGAAAAACTAACAGTTTTCATTCTTTTTTTATCCCTTACTGAGCTTTTTATGCTCACCCCAAGTTTTTCGAAATGTTTTTCACAGGACTTAAAGTGGAATAAGGTCAAGGATGGGATCAAGGGAATTTCATGCTATCTAAAACATGGAATCTAGACATCTTTCTTTTTAAGAGTTTTTATTATATGGAGACTTAGTAGAAGTGTCTACTTTGTAATCTTTTAAGATGTAATAGTTATGTTCTAATTCTCTAAAACTCTAAACCTGAAAAGATCCTCAATTTGAATTATTCATTTAATTCAATATTAAGTAAGGTTTAAGGCTGGGGCCTTATAGTTGGTATCAAAGGTCGGTTTAGACAAATTTAGGGATTAGGAGTTCTTGTGAGACACATGATTAGTCCCTATATCAATTATTTCAGTTAAATCCTTGTTTTAAAACTTTTTTTTAGGTCAAGTAAAGTCGGTTACGAATGGAAGGAGGAGGATCTCAAACGACATTCCTATCTCTTCCTGATGACATGCTTGCAATAATTATTGCAAAGTCATCTTAGGATGATTGTGAAACTTTTTCTAGCATACAACTCACTTGCAAGCATTTGTTTGAAATATCAAACACCTCCGCTATACCTCGTTATCATCGTGGATCATGGGTTGTTTTTAGAAAAATACTATTTTCACAATATTCTCATGTTTTCAAGAGAGGTAAATATTATCAAGGTATTTTCAAATATTTTACCTTATCACAAGAATTTGAAGCATATTATGATTTTAAAAATGGTGCTGAGGAAGGAGACCCTTGCGCAACCTATTTATATTTGCTTTTAAAATATAGTCTCACATCTCATACTTATGGTATTTTAAAAGGACCAATGATAGAAAGTTTCAACTCAATTTCGGTCCGACTATTTTTTAGAAATCATGTTTTATCAGATGTTTTGGAATTATATGTCATACATGATTATTTTCCAAAACTGTTTTTCTGTGAACACCCATATGACCCATGTTGCACGAGGTGTATTTGGATGGAGGAAGCAAATGATTTTGAAGGATCTCTAAATCATTGTTGTAATGCATGGGACTTCTACCTACGTGAACAAGATGACGATGAAACCGAGTGGATGCCATGATCAAGGTATGCTATTATGAGTTTGTGTAAGAAACCTAGAAAGAGTTGAAAGTCAAAATGACAAGTAAGTATGTTTCCTTAAGATCAAAAATAAGTTCCTCAATAAAAAGTAACTTAAAAAAAAATGTTGTCTATTAACTTTTCCTACTGGGAAATCGAATACCGTTTAACCCATCACAATTTTGTGATTCTCTCATGGTTAACTTTCTCCTAAACATGTTTTCTATCACTCTCCATCAGAACATGACCCTATGTTTTCTCCTCCATGTCCATGTTTTCATACTTGGAATCCTAGTATGGGTTAACTCGGGTGACCTTTGTACTTATCTTTCTTTATTTTAAAGTGATTGTTTTACCGATCCTTGTTCCGATGTGGGACTTTCAAGGATGTTTCCAAGCCCAATTTTAAAATTGCGAGGACGCAATTCCCAAAAGTGGGGAAGGATGTAACACCCCAGGTAAATGAAGAATAGACATTTTCATATTTATCCATATTTGTGAATAAAGTATTAATATTACTTTAAAGGGTTGCTATGTTCGATAGCGTACCCGATACACAATAAAGAGTTTCATTGAAATCTTACGTTGCACTCTAATAATAAAATAATATTATTTTAAATGGTAGTTAACATGTATCCATTGGAATGGCGGGAATGGATAGAAATAACCCAAATATGATTATATATGTTTTTTAAATGTTTATACATTTACCCAATAAAAGATAAAGGCTTAAAAAATGGAAAGAGTTCAATTTTAGGGAAAATATACTCTAATTTTCACTAAAGGTTCACTTATCACCTTTTAATGGTGAACCATCATTAAATATAGTTTTGATCACTCTAATACTTTATTTTGGACCAAATATAACTCTTCTTTAGAATCGGGACATCAAAATTTACTTTGTGTAAATTTTTGGTACCTTTCTGATAAAGTTCATTTTTTTATGAATAGTGTAAAATGATGTATTTTAATTCAAAACCTCTTTTTAATCTAAATTATTTATATGATTAGATTATTATTTTAATTGGTTTTAAAGTGAAATTATAAAATATTTTTACCAGTTAATCCAATGGTGGTCATTGGAATCAATTTCACTTTGAAATTGGACTTAAACTGGTGTCAATCTTTTGATACTTATTGTTTCACAAAAACACGCTATTTGTCATGAGAACGGGAATTAATTATTAAATTAATTAATTTGAATTATATGTTTTGAATTTTGTAAAATGGACTTCATTTTTGAATTCGGAATATCAAATATAGCTTAGGGTGAATTTTTGGTAATTTTCTGAAAAACTTCAATTTTTGATGAATAGTGAAACCACTAAGTGGTAATCAAGCAAACTGATTTTTCAGTTAAATGAAAGTTTACCACTAATGTGTATTGAATTTTTAAAATCCGACATACATGGTTGTCATTAATAAGTAAAATGTGGTTCAATGAGATTATAATAATTTTTTGGTGAATAGTAACTTTTTTTCATTAATCGCGATTAGAGGTAATTAGTGTTGTTTAAGGTAAAAATGGTATTATAAGAATGTGAAAACACCACGAAACTTGTCCTACACCTATTGGGTGAGTCATGGCCGACGAAGACAAGCCATGAGCCAACTTGGGGACCCCATGGAGCCACTTTAGTAGGAAAATGACATTAATATATTTTTATTTAATGTTAAGGTGAAAAGGACACTAACATAAATTGTTTTACTAAAATAATTTTTGAGTGGGGTTATACAAGTCCAAATTTTGATTATAAATAGTCATTGGAAAGCTACAAATATTTCCTACATCATAGTATTTGTTTTATAATTTTTAGACATTAAATAAATTAAATTATTTATGACATAATAATGATGCAGCGATGACATCATTATTTGACGATTTAAATAAAATGGAAAGATAATGTAACATCTATGAACTACACATGTACAAAACTTATTGGATGAGTGGATTTCGAAGCCTTATCACCTTATCCACGAATTATATCAATGTGGGACCTTTTAAAACCGAAACACATTTTCAAATAAAGTAATATTTCTTTACTTTCCAAAAGTGCCCCTCCTCTCCTCTTATAAAAGGCCCCCACCTCTACCTCATTTCACACACTTCTCAAGCCTTTGGCTCGGCCAACCCCTGCCCAATTACTCTCTACACATCCCTCTCCTCATCCTAGAGGATTCCCTTTGGGAATAATCCTTTCAAAGGAAGCCTTTAGGCTCAAATCAAAAGGGAGTTACACTTTTAAAGGTAATTCATTCTCTCTTGTTCATTTGTTTTATTTTGCTTCTCCAACCCTCTAAACTCTTTTTATTTACTTCTTTTGTAACAAAACCAGTATCTTCAATATACTCGGATGTTGTTATAATATTTATTTGAGCTACCCTCTCACACAACTACATCAAATGGTTAAAGAACATACGGTTTCCGTGGATGGCGGAATTCTGCCTCCCGAAACGATGATTGTTCAATACTCATTTAACACCTTCAAAGTTGGACATTATGATGTCACTATTTTTATACATGATATATAATATGTTTATGTTTTCTTTAATCTTCTGTATTTTTCATTTTTGGCATACCTTTATGGTTTCCATTATGGGTAAACACGATATCTTCATTTAAGGAAGTGCGGACTACCGCCCCCTAAAAGTGATGTGATTCGTTAATGCCATATGTGGGACGTGTAAAGGATGGATTTAAAGTTATTATATATGATGTTATACTGGAATTATAATATACCTCTATATAATTATTATTTCTTTCCATTAAAGTATGAGATAGAAATGAAAGTAGCGTTCATGTGTACGTACGACTTGCCGTCTCCATGAACGGTGCATTTCATTTCTTATCCTCAAATGTAATGTACTATTAAAATTTAATGTATATAATGTATATATATAATTAATGATATATCTAAATGATGAATATAATTCTGGAATTAAAATATACATACCTCTCATTTAGTTTTAATTCCACTAATATGACAAAGAAATGAAAGTAGCGTTCATGCGTACGTACGGCTTACCGTCTCCATGAACGGTGCATTTCATTTCTTACCTCTAAATGATTATGTAATATTATAAATACATGTATATTCTGGATATATATGATATATATGATATCCAAATCAGGAATTTCATTCTGGATATAAAGAACTTTTGACCACACGAACAACATGTAATTGTAAGAAGTCAACTTTCGACTTAAGAACCAAATATTGACAAAACAAACATTATTAACTTAAATGGTTAAATAATGTTTATAACATGGTAATAAGTGATATAAAAAGAATAATGAACTTTAAAAAGGTTCTTAATCAAGTATAAATTAACTCATGTTTATTATTCAGGACGTTAAAGAACGATCGAGTCAAGTCGGACCCAAGGTAAGGGAATTTCTTAACCCAATTTCCATTCTTTGTGTTAATCTCCTACTTTCAAATTATGTCATGATATTATTATGTCCTATCTTGTATTTGTACTTTCTTTATGTGTACTTATAGTGAATACACATAATAGATCTATTTTATTTTAAAAATGATCTTTGTAAGGGACTTCGTCTCAATCTCCTTTCATTGAGGCATATTTCGTTTTATACACAACTTTCTTTTATACGGTGTATAAACCCTTTGACTTTTACTTTTATACAAAAGGAATCTTTTTCTACGAAGCGTTTTACTAAACGACAAAAAGGAATGTTTCTTTTAACGTACGCGGTGACAACGACCTTTTCCGCCACCGCGAGTATTATTTGGTCTTTGGCTTTCTCAACAAGCCGTAATGTTTTTAGAATAAAATAAATACCATATACTCTTTTATGTATTTTGGTATTGAAAATGGTTTTGAAAAAGGATTCTATTATTTCAATATATTTATGATATATTGTGATTGAAATGTGGAAATGTTATCATTCCTTTATATTGGTTTTATGTTTTATGATTTTATACTGGTGCTTGGACATTTTAACGGGTGGTTACGTTATAAACCATATGACGGGTGGTGCCGTGAATACCAGGACGGGTGGTTACATTATAACCTCCAATGCATTGGGTATGGAAGTCGGCCGTATGGCTATTCCATTAAGTATGTATGGAAATTGGCCGTATGGCTATTCCATTAAGTGATATGTGTGGAAGTCGACCGTATGGTTATTCCACTTAAGTATGTTTATGTCCCAGGTTACCTTTATATATTCTATGTGTTTTTTATATGGGGTTTATGGTAATCCTTTGGTTACAAAAAGGTAAGTAATGATACTTTATTCAGTGAAGATTGTTTTTACTACTTCATGAAGGTGAAGGTATTACTTTGATATAGTATACATGGTTTACTTGATGTTTGAAAAACTAACAGTTTTCATTCTTTTTGTATCCCTTACTGAGCTTTTTATGCTCACCCCAAGTTTTTCGAAATGTTTTTCACAGGACTTAAAGTGGAATAAGGTCAAGGATGGGATCAAGGGAATTTCATGCTATCTAAAACATGGAATCTAGACATCTTTCTTTTTAAGAGTTTTTATTATATGGAGACTTAGTAGAAGTGTCTACTTTGTAATCTTTTAAGATGTAATAGTTATGTTCTAATTCTCTAAAACTCTAAACCTGAAAAGATCCTCAATGTGAATTATTCATTTAATTCAATATTAAGTAAGGTTTAAGGCTGGGGCCTTATAATTATCCATTATCTTCAACAGACCACATTCCTTGTGATCCCTCATCCTCATCGGGCCATAATCCTCATGAAACCATATCCTCATCGGGCCACCCTCCCATTGAATTTGTATCCTCACTTATCCATATTTTTCATGAATCATATATAACCTCTCCTATTTCATTACCAACATGTATAATGAACAAGAATAGTCTATTTTAAAGTAAGTTCCATGAATTCTGTTGAAATTCACAGTTCATAATGAATTTCCAAATTCATGACATTAACTACATAGAATAGGTATTTAATACATGTTATTAAAATTCATGGATTGATCATGTTACATGACCTTGAACTACCCCAATTGAACTTTTTTGGATTTAATTATAATTAATTAGTAACATAGGATGCCTCTTTTGAGGTTCAATCTCAAAATCCCATAGGTATTGGTTGTATGAAATTAATAGGGAGTTCACTCAATCATGGATGCACTCCCATCAATGGAATCACAATGGTCCTTATAACATGGCCCTAAAATCTACCACGTGTCTAGTTAAGTGGTATTGAACTACACCAGTTATTATCCCCTTTATAGGGACACCTAGTAATCCCCTCTCATGGGATTAATCCAAACTTCAATACACCTATCCCTTTTTTAGATGGAAATAAATTCCTATAGGGCATAGCTAAGATAATTTAAATCATAGAATAATCTACCATCAATGAAAATATGAAGAACCTCTAATAGATGAAAGCATTTATATCTACACTTGGTTTTGATCAATTTGTCACACAGTGGTCAACAATCCCATACTAGGATTTGGGAAATATTAATAGACATGTATCAAATATATAGGAGAGTCATAGAGTAAGAAATAATTCCCATCCAAAATATTTATATGAGACTGAACTCCTATTATATTTACCAACTTGAATTCTAATATATTGCTGGAATGTACTAGTGACCACCTACCCAGGCCTGTGACTGACAAAAAAAAACACTCTTAGGAGATAAAACAAAAAAAAATGGTAAAATTGAGATGAATATTTTCACTAGGACATAAATAAATCAACTATGTTATATTTTGATTCTAAATTAATGAGATTATTTTTTTTGGCTACTGATCCATTCAAGACCTTTATAAAAAACCATAGAGTTCCATTTGATCCAAATTGGAACATCAAGTCACACCTAATCTAATATCATTTTTAGTATAAACTGGTATCTAACATGGAGCTCCCTATCCCACTTCTAGTCACTAGACAAGGTAGAAAATGTATGACTCTTCAATGATGATAGTTGTGGCCCCACAACCATAGAATTTTTTTCACCAAATGAGTTGGTCCAATGATTGGGGATGAACATATTGATCTTAGAGTACCATGTCAGTGGTTATATCCCAATATTAGAGGTATGTCATGAGACCCACTATAAAGAATATTCACACTGATGGTTCTACCATTGATGGTTTGTAGGGAATCATGTGGTACCTATTACCATACTTTATTGTATTTGGAGTCTTTCCCAAGGGCATGAAAATGCTCATCTACCATATTTTTAGTGAGGTGGAAGTGTATGTCATCAACACCCCCATTGCTTCCTGTTATCTTACTAGGGTGCTCCAACTAGCCACCATTAATACCAACTTCAAATAGCCCCTCACTATCCATAATATATTAAGGAGGCTATTTAAGATATTTGATACCTTGAAACTTAGATTATTAGACCTATAATGAAGTATCATTAAGGGTGAAAAGTGATCGAGACTGGAGAATTGGACTATACCCCTATTCCAACTAGTGAATCAATCCAATATATCTTAGTGGAACCAATGGAGTATTCCCATAGTATTTCCACAAAATATGAACAATGTTGACATATATTGAAGATGAAAGATGAGTAGGATTGTGATAATACTACTAATCCTAAAGAAGACACATTTTAAGAAACTTCGTATGAAACAAAAGTGTATTATCATATCCTTAATAACACCGTCAAAGTATTATAACCTATCGTAGAAGTGATTTAATAATTCCATTGGTATATTTTTTCAGTTTTTAAGGATAGTCCCACATCCTTATTCCCACCCACATCTGAAGAGATCATTATTATATCCCAAAAGAAAATTAGGAGTAGGACTATATTACGACACAATGTTTTGGAGGATCATCGATATATTTTTGTGAAGTATGATGATATAATATAAGATTATAACATCATTCCTATGGGTGTTCACTGATATATTCTAGCATTCACTCCGTGACATGCCTATATTCCCATGCCCATCTGAGAGGATAAAAATCATGTTCCTAAAACAACATAATATTAGGCTCATTTTCCTATCTATGAATATAATTTATATCAGCATTTCCATGTGTAACCTATTTGGGAACATGATTATATTCCTATCCTCACCCAGGTAGCCCGTTGGAATTTTCAGGAAGTAACTAAATTCCAAAAGAATGATCATATACCGATTAATAATAATGCATATAAAGGAAGTTGGAATATTGTAGGTTATATCCATAGAATTCATCTATATATCCCATATATAAGTTTGGTGTCACCTAGGAGGGTTCCTATCTATTAAGATTATTTTCTGCACTATATGAATCTGATCATGACCGAGGTTCCAAAACTGGCCACCAGGATATGAAGATCTATAAGGTGATTTCAAGGTCATCATATATCCTAAGATCATGCTCATATTCATAAACAGACCAAAACCTACTTATTGTATCCCTAAATCATCTTTCAATGGAATCCCATGAATCTATTAACTCCTCATCAACATGAGAAGTCATTTATGGTCCTGGAGATCCTCCACATGGAAATAAGAAGATAAACCATAGAGCTCCTCCCCATGGTTATTATTCCAAAGGTCATTCGTGCATTGACATCACTAATCAATATTAAGGTACTCACAAAGTTAAAGTCACTTTTTTACTTCCCTCATACCTAGAGGCTCTTAATATCTTGAGGTTGAATATAAAAATAACCTCATCACTAACTAGAGAAATATAATCTAAGAGGAAGGATAATATGGAGAAAAGGAAATCATATAAATATCTCCTTGATTATTTTCTCTTTGATACAAATGAGGAGATCCTGAATAAATCCATTCCATTTAATAATGTAGTTTGGAAATATCATTATGGTCATAAAATTTATAGGAACAAATAACTATGGATGAGTTGAGTTTCCTGTTCATTTGGAAGGAACTGGTTGAGGAAAATATACTGGCCATGTTTTGACCCATGAACACTTCTCAATATAATAGTCTTGAATCATTGAATGAAAAATGCATGTTGTATCTACGAAAACTCCTAAAGATAAATATTTTCTATCTTATGGAATAATATTTATAAATATTATGATAAACATGTTATGGTACCGAGTATGATTTTACACCATGTTATTATTTGTACCTTTTTAGAGGAACTAATCTTTCAATAGGTAAGGAAACACAATTACCTCCAACAAGCCTACCTTGGTGTCATGATAAAATTATTCTAGAGGATTTTTGATTCCTTACCTTACATGAACAACAGAGGTTGTGAAAATAGATATCACTATACTTTATTATGTGGAATGTATAGTAGAGTATTCTAAGAAAGGAAATGTGAAATTTCATTACCTTACTGAAGGTTTTAGTCCATGGCTCTATATTTTCCTTCTTGAATAATGAGAATATCCCTACCATTCCAAAATCTTATAAATAGTGTGTCAGTTTGGAACATTAGATTAACAAACTCATGCATTAGGATACTAACATGGTCAATCACACATCCTATTTTTGGTAACATAAGCCTAAAACTATAGATAAACCATTAATGTCAAGAAACAATCACCCTAAAATAGAACTACATCTGAGTGATGACCGAGTAGAGGCCCACAATTCTAGGAATTCCATGAAAAAATTTATCTTAGTAACAATATAAAATTAATTTCAACTCACAGGGCCTAGGATATTTTTACTATAACTACCACCATCGAGATAATCAAACCCATGGTGGTTTTAAGATGTTAGGGGGGGGGGATATCCAAGAAAAACCCAACCCAAATCATTTTTGTAATTATTAATCCAACCTCCTCTAAGGAAATAAATATTTTACAGATTAAAGTCTTATTCATTTGAATCAACCTTATAGTTCCTTCCACTATATGATCAATCTCTTTATTTTGGATAACTCTTAGTGAAAACCATTGGAGACTCTCTCAAGGTCATTTTCCACTGAAGAGGGAAAGAGAATCCCTACAGGGTGATTTGGATTCATTTTGATACATGATTTCTATATCTTTTCAATGAAATATTTTTTTAATGATGCAATGTTCTTAAATAAACTATATTTGTAATTTTCATCATTCTATATGAATGTAATTATTTAATTATTTGTGTGAAAATGCAAAAAATTGGTTCTAAAAACCTAGAAAGGTTCTTTACATTAATTTTTTTTATGTTTCAAGAAATAATTCATTTTTTCATTGGTGGTTTTTTTTTATTTTAAGGGTTTTTATGTTTAGAGATACAAACTACAAAATTCCATGTTTCAATCCTTATTATAAATTACTAGAACACTTTTTAATTCATTTTTTAATATCAATAACTACTTTTATCCTAACTATTTTTAATTTACTAGATATGAATTATAAGTTTTCCTATTAGAGATGATAAATAATATGTTTTTGGATAAGGAGGATCATACATATTTTTTCTTGAGATAAGAAAGTTGATACATAATTTATTTTTTGAAAAAAAGTTCTTATGTATGATATTGTTGCAGAGAATTTATGCGTAGCATTTTGTAATGGATCCTATAAAACTGGAGGAGTTAAAGAAGTTGCTGAAAGAGAATTTAGACAAAGGTCTCATAAGACCTAGTGCATCACCTTGGGGTGCGACAGTGCTATTTGTGACGAAGAAGGGTTAAAAAAATATGGCTATCTATCGATTAACGGGATTTAAACAAGATCACCATAAAGAAAAAGTACCCTCTCCCAAGGATTGGTGACTTCTTCAATTAGCTATTAGGAGCTCAGTACTTCTAAAAGGTGGATCTTCATTCTAGATTTCATTTGCTAAAGGTGAAGAAGGATGATATTTAGAATGCTTCCTTCCGTACAAGGTATGGGCACTATGAGTTTCTGGTGATTCCCTTCAGACATACTAATGCACCTGAAATCTTCATGGATTTGATTAATAGAATCTTTATACATTACCACAAAAAATTTGTGGTAGTGTTTATTGATTATATTCCCATATACTCCCAAAGAAAGGAGTAATATGAAGAACATATAAGAATTGTGTTGGCAATATTGGGAAAGGTGAAGTTGTATTCCAAGTTCAGAAAGTGAGACTTTTTGATCAAGCAAGTCACATTCTTGGGACATGTGATCACAAGTGAGAGAATTTTTGTGGACCCTTAAAAAAAAAGGTGACTGAGGAATAGACAAGACCCTCTATTTTCACAAAATTCCATAGTTTTCTTGGATTAGCTAGGTACTACCCATTTTTGTGTAAATTTTTTCATGATTGTCAAGACTGCTAACTAAGGTAACAAGAAAATGGGTAAATTGTTTCTAGATAGAAGAATGTGAGGAAAGATTCAAGGATATAAAGAGAAGGTTGATCACTACACCTGTACTCACATTATAGAAAAGTGTAGATTGTTTTGTGATATATAGTTATTCTTCAAATAAAGTCTTTGGTTTTTTACTAATAAAAAATGAAAATGTGATAGCCTATGCCTCACTAAAGTTGAATATCTAGGAGAAGAACTACCTGACAGATGATTTGGAGCTAGAAGTTTTTATTTTTTCCTTGAAAATCTTGTGGCACTACCACTATGGTGAGAATTGTGACATATATACCGATAAAAAGAGTCTGAAGTATATATTCACAAAAAAGAGATGAACATGCATCAAAGGATATGGTTATAACTAATCAAATACTATTATTGTTCTATTAACTATCATCCAGGAAAGGCAAACAATGTAGTTGATTCTCTAAGCCGAAAATAACCTACTGCTATGTCTATGTTGTGGACTGAGAATGACCCTATCTTCATGGATATGAAAAGGATGGATTTGGAAATCATAACGATAGGGAAAAAATCCCACCTTTAACAAATTATTTCCCAACAATATATCAAAGATAAGATTAAGGATGCATAATGGGATGATATGGAGTTACAAAAGAAGATGAATGCATTAAAGGAAGGGAAACTGTAAGAGTTACATATCAATGATGATGGTGTGATTCGGTTTGGAACATAAATTTTTGTGCCATCATCAACTAGGGTAAATAATGAGCCATTGGAGAATTCTCATATCTCAACTTTCTATTTCCATCATAGTAGCACCAAGATGTACCGAGATCTCTGAGAACACTTATGGTGGGATAACATGAAGAAGGATATTGCAGAATATATCTCAAGGTTCTTGATATGTCAGCATGTTAAATTAGAGAAACACAAATCAAAAGGGATGATGAAAAAATTTCCTACAACCATGTGAAAATGGAATAATGTCACTATAGACTTCGTCACGAGGCTGAAAAATACATACGAAAGAAATAATGAGATATGATTTTTGGTGGACCGACTCACCAAGAATGACCACTTTATCACTATTTGATAAGTTCTCTCTCTTAAAATTTTTTTTCAAATATATATATGAAGGAAGTAGTGAGACTACCTGGGCTTCCATTATCAATTTTCTTGGATCTTGATCCAAGGTTCACATATTAATTCTAGAGGTGTCTCCAACTTGATTTGAGTACTGAATTAAATTTTTGCACGACTTATCACCCCCAAAATGATGGACAATATAAAAGGACTATTCAGATTCTCAAACATATGCTAAGAGACTAATCTTTAGAATTAAAAGGTGGATGAGATCAGCTTCTCCCATTATATGAGTTCTCACATAACAATAGTTTCCACTCGAGTATTCTGATGGCTTTATATTAAGCTCTATTTGGAAAGAAATGTAGAACTCCAACCTGTTGGGATAAAGTTAGAGAAAGAAAGGTACTTGAACCTGATCTTGTGAAAGATATGAAATAGAAGGTTCAATTCATCCAAAAATATATCAAATCTACTCAGAGTCAAAAAAATTTCTATGATGACAACCATTAAAGGAACTTAGAGTTTGATGTTGGAGATAAAGTCTTCCTTTGGATTTCTCCAAGGAAGAGGGCCATGCAGTTTGGAGAGAAAGGGATGATAATCCCAAGGTACATTGGACCCTTTGATATCCTTGACCACATAGGAGCCTTTGCCTATCATCTTGAACTTACAATGAATATGGATCAAGGTCATGATGTGTTTCACATTTCACCCCCGAGGAAGTACATAACGTATCCTTCACATGTACTTAACTCAGAGGTGGTATAGTTGGGAGATGATCTCTATTTTGAGGAGAAACCGGTAATGATTCTGGAAGAGAGAGATAAGGTTCAATGTAACAAGACAACCCACCTTATCAAAGTGTAGAGAAGGAACCATAAGTATGAAGAAGAAACTTTGGATCTATAGGATGCGATAAAGGAGAATTATGCTCAACTATTTTTTCAAAATGAAATTTCAAGGGAGAAATTTTAAAAGGGGAGAAGAATGTAATGACCAAAACGTTTATCAATGAAATTTCTCCCTTCTTTTCAAAATTTTATAATCACATAAAATCACATTAGGAAAAATAATGGAACATCATTCTTAAATAAACAACTATGTGACCTTTAAACATATATTCCCCACTTCTGTTATTTGAATCTGACATACACGGTTACTTTCAGTAAGATGTTTGGAGTCCAATAAGAAAAAATTAATTTTTTCATGAATAGTAACATACCCTTATGAATATTAATGTTACCCTTATGAATATTAATATGACCCTTATGAATAGTAAATAGTCCAAGTGAATAAGAACCTTACTAATGATAGTATAAATATATTTTATCCAACGTATAAGTGACAATATGATATTCTTACATTATAGTGTTGGTATTTTTGTAAGTCATGAATATTTAATGATTAATTTAATAATTAAAAGAAAATATATTTTTATAAAATGTATTCATAAACCAATATTTATATGTATTATGATTATATGATAATTTTATGAGACCTTAATTAAATTTTTAAAGTGTTAGAAAATTAGTTTTTAATTTTAAAATTTGTATATTTCAAGTAAATAACGATTTTAATTAAAAATTGAATTAATTATATTTATAAAATTATTTCCATAAAATGGAGTTAATTTTTTAATTTTTCACAACAAAAAAATGTATAGGGTGAATTTTTGGAAATTTTCTAAAATACTTGAATTTTTGGTGAATAGTGAAATTTGATAACTAACAAAACATGCTAAATAAATGAATTTCTGCATCATGATTGAGTCATGGATGATCTAAATAGACATTGGTGTGAACTAAAATGAACTTAATACTTTTTTTATTCAAATTAATCCTCACTATTTCTTTCCTTGGGGAGAAATAAATAAATAATTAATATAATATTGAGAAAACCCCTCTCCCCTCCACTATAAATACAACCCCTCAAAACCACATTTCCTCACACCTGTCAACACTCGTTCCTACTCCAAATTACACCAAAATATCTTCCCAGTCCTCTCCAACCATAAATAATCCCTTGTTCTCATAAAAATAGAAAAACCTATCCCCTAAAGCAGCTCTCAAGGAAGATATATTCAAGAACTAAATTATCACTATCTCTTCTTTCCAATTCCTTTCAAATTACTTTTTTATTCTTCTATACTAAAATTCTCTTTTCCAAATTCCATGAAAACTCCAGTAAGATTGTTATAATTTTATTCTATCATGTTAATGGAATATTTTTTTATTATACTCCTACCTTTATCTCTTTTTTTATAAAAATGAAATCATTTCCCTTGATGTGTTAATTTACCTACATGATAGGGGATACACTTACATTTTACTTAAAATACTTCAAGGCTATCAATAAAACCATTAAATGGTTGAAAATAGATTGTAATATGTATGTTTTACCCACTTTTATGTTCTAAAAATAACTTTTATACATAATACTATATGATGAAATAAAACATGTTTGCTGTGATCCAAAAACCACCCGAATTAACTTAAAATGATCATCATTAAATTTTAACTAATGATTATTCCACATGGTATATAACAATAATTAATTAAAAGATCATTTGAACACCTGTAATATCATTAATAACATTTAATATCAGTTCTAGATATTTATCCATGTTCTACACAAACTTCCATTCATGTGTACAAGTGATCTTTTCATGAAAACTATGAAAAAGAACACTCCCAAAAAATGAATTTTAACTCTATAACTCATTAAAAGGCCCATAAAAGAACTTAATAAAACCATTATTAATTATTTTCATATAAAAAAGGTTCTTTATTTTTTAATTAATGAACATAATTTCATTATATATGACATTAATGTAAAAAAAGCGTTCAGACACAAGGTAAGGGGAATTCTCGAACCCAATTTAATTCTTCGAGTTCTCCATATTTAAACACATTTTACATATGGTTATTCCTTAAAAATAATTTATTCATCATTATTTTATCTTTTATGGGATATTCATGTTTTCTACTAGAGTTTATGACAAAACACAATGTTTTCCAAAAGAACTCTTCTTTCAAAAACACAACCATTACTTCTCACTCAAGGTTGACGGTTATTATATCAAGTATGTTATTACCTATTTCATTTGGAAAACCCATGTTTATGAATGTATTATTCATTAAGTAAAACAAATTCCTTTACATGGGTTGTTTTATGTTCAATATTGGTATTTGTTCTATGTGGAATACATGATAATGAAAATGTTATGATGTGACAGGTGCACCCAAAATTATATAGTGCTCTAATTCATTGGGTAATGTGAATAACCTCATGAGTAAAGTGAAGTATACATGAACAAGATGAAATATGTTTTCACAAATATGTGTTGTAGTTGACCACTAAGACATGATGTTCCATTTTTATGCATTTCCACATTCCAAGTCTTTTCCTAATGTTTCCTCATATGATTATAAAACTTTTACTATGTTATAATGATAATGATTATGCTAATACAATGATATATTGTTCAATGTTCTTAGCTATCCTATTACTGGGATTTCAGATCACCCATTTTTGATGTATATCCTCAGGTGAATACTTTAAGGAAGGAGAATTCAAGGGTCAATAAGAAGATAGAGATAAAGGAACTAAATAAATGTTTTTGTTTATGATGTAAAAGGTATGTTCAGTCCTAGTTTTATTAAGACACTAAACATTGTAATCCTCTTTATGTAATGATTTTATGTTTTTTATCATTAAAATGATGTAAAATTAATTTATGAAAAATAGGGTCACTATATATACTTAGGTGACCACTTCCCTTCTACATGGATTTTATAATATAAAAAAATTGTATTGTTTATCACCTATTTGTATCTACCACTAAAATTTCATTCCATCTGTCACAAACTAGACCAGAGTGCCATCTAAATTGACGCCCGACCCTGTCTGAAACCATGGTCAATGGGAATTCCTGATACCCACTAACTAATTACTAGTGTCAAGCACTAAAAAAAATACAAGTGGGAATGATTTTAGCCAAAAACCTAGGATCAATATACTAAATATAACAAGCATAAATTAATAATAATTAAATCTCAAATAAATAAAAATGATGAACCTGATACAAAAAAGTACAAATGAATGAAAATAAAATTAGAATTGAAACCAAGCTAAACAGAACTACTACCAACACGATCTCCAAATGACCTCTTGGTCACCTCCAAACACAACATCAAAACACTCCAAGATCCAACTCGAACCATATAATCTGAGTGAGAAAGAAAAACTGCAAAACATATCAGCTTTAATGACATAGAGTGGTATGAGGAGGGTGTGAGGAAATCATCTAATAAGAAACCACCTAATAATCAATGCGTTTCCTTTATTGAAATCAATCCATTAACAATAGTTTGAAATATATTTTTAAAAATAGTTCTTTCCTATTTAAATAAACAAAACTATCTTTTAAAAAAAAACACACAACCTATTTATTTTCAAAATGGGTCACCATTTAAGTACCAGAACCCATAGAAAAATCCAAGTAAAATAGTATAAGGCTATATAGAAAAATAGATAAGAAGAATAAACAAGAAAATAGATGGAGTAGAAGATAAAAAAATAGATATAGATAGTAACAATGGGATTTTACTAAACATCCCTAGAGAATTCCCTAGATGTACTTGGTTCAGAACCACCTTCTGACGTATAGTGAAGCTCCCTAGTCTATAACTAATTGGATGCCCACAACTAACCAATCCGGTGGAACAACACACCTATCCTCTCTGCAAACCCAGGGTCCACCAACCCATCTAATCGGGGCTGGTAAGAAACCATCCCTCAATTCTCTAAAATATGCCAAGGAACCCATGGTAAAATTATACTGTGTAATTAGGAGTCCATCACATGCATGAATCATCTTACCTACCTTTACCACACTTTCCTACCCCAAAACCGAGAACTACTTATATGATAACCCATATTGGGAATTCCCCAATATAAGTTCCCACTATATATATATATATATATTTTACTTCATTGAAGGTACCAATCGGGCCATCACATCATATAAACATTGAACCCTTTCTTTAAAAACATACAAGTTTTTCAAAACATACCTTTACCATTACACACCCAAAATTCATTTTCCAAAAAAATTTCAAAATCCATTTCAAAAACAATGTGAAACACCGCTTTTACAATAATTTTCTAAATGGGTCTTTACATTATAAAACCAATTCAACTTTCACACCATTTCAAAACCAAGATAATTTTTTTAAAAATAATAAAAGATGACAAACGAGCCTTCGTACAATTTAAAAACCAACCATCCTTTCTAAAATATCAAATGGTAAATGATTTCACACATGAAATATAAACCACATTAGAGTTACTTGGGAAACATGGAATTTAATGAAAACCAAGGGTTTTATATAGAAGGAGAGTAAGGGGAGGGTTAAGTGTTTTGAAATCAAGGTTTTAAAATTAATCCAAGACATTATCATTTGTTTGCGCATCCATGTGTGCATCCCAAACACACATGTATATTCCCACATCCAATATAACATTACAAGTATCAATGGAATTTCTCAAAAATGATTTTAAAGAAGTCCTACATGTTTTTCCAACCAAAAAAACAAGACATAAATAAAAAAAATCCTTAAAAATAAAAAATTTATAACCTTTAAACCAACCACACATTAAAACCATGTCTCTATAATATAAATAAGGCCATAAATTTCATAGAACAACCAACTTCATTTTCAAAGAAAACCTGTAATTTCAATATACAACTAAAGTGTACTTTTTCTTATGCATAACTCAAGAAATAGATGAATTCATATTTTTAAAAAAATATACCTATAATAAAACACTACAATAAACTAACTGTGTGAATTATAAATATGCAAATCTTGTTTAAAAATTAATTGAACACACCAAAGAACTAATAGTTTTCATAAGAAAGGAATATAATGGAGAAACCTACCTCAATGGAGTGAAGATGTGGTAAAACCTTCGATGAAGAGATATCTAATACCCAAAAAACATTCACACACCTAGATCCAAAGAAAAAACAACCCACACACAGACCCAAGCCATTAGGGTTTGGCCAAGTGAGAAAATCCCAATGAAAAATTAAATAATCAATAGGGAAAGAGAGAAAAGAACAAAAAATTTGAAAAAACATTAAAGTATTACCTTGGAATTAAAGGAGAAGAACCAAGTAGGGAGAGGAGCCAAGTATAAGTGGGGTTTATGATCATTTCGTGTGACGAAATTGACCAAGAGGGAGGGGGTTTGATTAAGGGTAAAAATGGGGAGAGGTTATAATAAGTTTTTCAGTATTTTAAAGTTCTGGGATGATCACATGGTTTGGCTGCACAGTTTTCCAAACCATGCACCAACTGTGTGGTAGAAACTACCCTAGAAGGAACCAACCATACAAGCAACTCGCACAGTTTTTGTTACCATGCACAGACCGTATGGTAGCTTCTTCCAAAGGGAGGACCGACCACATGACCATACCACATGGTTTGATCGACCATGGTCAAACCATGTGGTAGATTCTGTATAACATTAGTAACCACTGCATGGGTACCTGAGATGAACTGAACAGTTTCCAATAACTATGCATTTCCCGTGCATAGGATTGAAATCCACACAGAGTTCCAAAACTTTTAAAATTTCAACTCGGTCTCAAGTCAAACCATGGATATAAAGATCCAAGATCAAGAAAAGAATAAAATAATGGGGTATCCAATGTTGGGGGTTGAAAATTATCCCCACCAAAAATACTTTCTTCCCCCAGAAATTCACCCAACCGAATATAAAAAAAAACTCAAGTCCATGACCGAAAGAAACTGAGAGAAAACCATAAACCCCAAGGTGAGTATTTACTACACAAGTCACACACAAACGATCAAGAAGAAACCATATAATAATAATGTGTGGAGAACACGAGAGGGTTATCCCCACTACAATATTTAACCTAACATTGAAACCATAAAACCCAAAAAAACAACCTTGACTTAAAGGGGAAACCCACCACAATGAAACCTAGAAAAACGGGACACCAAGATGAGGGAACTGCCTATAAGAACAAAAACCCTCCAAACAAGGAAAAATAACAACACCATTTGAACTAAGTATTTCCCATTCCGATCTAAGACTCCCAAAACCATGGGAAATTAAACCCAAAAAAAGAAACTCAAACCAAAGATTGAACCCAAACCACTATCCATTAATTTCACAAAACCCAAAAATATCCAAACGAGCACAACTAAAACTAAAACCAACCCATATAAGGGTCAAACACACTTAAAGAAAAATGAACGATTGTAGAAGCCACTTTTAGATAATAAAAAAAACTTAGATCATGAAAGGATGAGTTCATTACACTTATACAATGAAAATATTAACTTACCAGAACAAAAAAAACAAAAAAAGGAAACTTTAAACATTTTCATCTTAACACGGGAGACGAAACTTTACTAAGGTCTTCCACATCCCCTGGAGACTCCTAACTGTGTGTGAGCTTCACTCTAAGGCATGTTACTGGAGCCCTTATGAATAAATAATCTCCTGTCACATAGTCAAGAACTGACATCTTCCAATAAAAACTCATTTTTCATGTAATGCTTCCTAAAATCCTTCTATATATGACCCAAACAACCACCACAATGGAAGGTCTTTAGATGTATGCGATGGATTTGAATGCCTAGACTGACCACATTGAAGGAACACTAGAAAACAATTTGATGAAATGGAATCCAAAACTAATGAAGGGGACTGCTTAAAGATAGGTTCCTCCAACATGCACTCCTCTTTAGATGGAGAAGTTTTATGAACAACAAGAGACACCAGATTTCCAACTGCCTACACTATGGAAACCAACTCATCCAAAAATGCTTCATCCATCATCTTCTCAAAAAATGGTCCTTATAAAAGAGGACCCCCTCTTTGATCTCTTGATGAAAAAACCCAATGAAAAGAGAATTCATTAATAGATTTTTCGAAACTATATCTGTATAAAAGGAAACATCTCCTTGAAGTTGTCCACATAGCCCTTTACTATCCGATGGACTTGTTGAATACACATGAGCTCTTATCTTTTCTTTATCTTCACCTCCATAGGTATAAATCATAAGATGAAGATAGATTTAAACCCTTCCCACGTAATCCCAAATTACATCGATGGTGGGGAAAACATCTCCCATTTGTCTGAATATGGACCCTAAAATAGACTTAGAACAGTATGAACTCTAAAATATTCAGGAGTTCCCAACGATCTGAAGACACACTCTACTTACTCCAGCCACTCCACTTCCTCTAAAAGACCTAGATCACCAAGAAGAATAGGCAGCACTCGAGAAGAACCAGTAACTGGGCATGAATAAATAAAAAACACTGGGGAAATTTCTGAGCGGAATATTCTAATAAATGTTAAAACATAAAGCCAAAAATCTATATCTAACCCAAACACAACTAAACAAAACCTCTCAAGCCAAAAAAATAGGCTCACAATCCAAAAAAAATACAAACACAACTAAAAATCATATTTTCAAAAATCCCATTTCCATTTAATATTTTCAAAAGCACCTTATTCTAAGGACACTTTTCACAACAAACCCACTTTCTAGAATAAAGATCAATTTCTGAAATATTTTTCCTCTTTCAAAATCTCTTTAAGAAAACAAGTCCATGTCTATTATTTCAATCATCTACCCATGGAATCCCATGATCCATTACATATGTTTCCATCAATTTTCAACCATATGTTCCAACATCCACTTTCCACACAAACCCTTACAGATGTGAACTTTCATAAGAAGTGTCATGGGATATGCTTACTATTTCCTCTTCAAAACTCAATAATTCACCAAATTTTCAATAAAAAACACCTTTTTATTAAAACCAATTTTACCAATTTTAAAATAGTTAGAAAGAAATAATTTTTTATTTCCATAAACTAATCTCATTTTAAAAGCATACTCAGACTAACTGGAACTAAAAAAAGACATGATTCAAGCCATATCACCAGAAGGAGGAACTATTTGTCATGCCTAAGTCGGTGACATGGAAGTGAGTCATGCCATAAGTTGAAAATAACAACTAAGAGGACCTTGAACCCTGAAATTGGATTTCACATGGGTCACTATTCCATGTGAGGTCACAACATAACACTGGATCACCTCCATTGTCACTCCTCAATCCAAAAAAACCAAGATAAGAAGGGGACTCAATTCTCAAACTACCCATAGCAACTCTGGTCTCTTCATGAGTGGTAGTGAGTAGAAAATATTAGTCTCTAATCTAAATGACACCCCAAATAACAAAGAAACTCATTGATACCATTTTTTCATGAACCAGATTGGAGTTCCATTCGTCCCGACACCCAACTCGGTCCACATCATGGCCTAAAGGGTATTACCTATTCCAAAGGGATGTAAAATAATGCTAGGAACAACAGTAATAAAAGTTGGAATGATTTTACCCCAAAACACAGGATTAGTAAACTAATTTGGACAAGTATAAAAACAAAAAACTGAATCTCGAAAAAATACAAAAACTGATCCAAATACAAAAAATACAACTGAACGAAAACAAAATTGGATCTGAAGACAAGCTAAACAGAACTTCTAACAATACGATCTTCAGATGAAATCTTGGTTACATCCAACCATAGGATCAAATGGTTCTAGGATCCAAATTGAACCAGAGAACCTGCACAAGAAAGAGAACTTTTAAAACAGATCGGTTTTAATGATACTGAGTGGTAAAAGTAGGGTGTGAGCTAAATAACAGAGTAAGAAAAAAAACAATAAATGTGTTTCCTTTCCCAAAAAAATCCATTAAAACTAGTGTCAAATAAATTTATAAAATTTTTTATTTCTCATTTTAATAAATAAAATTGCCTTTTCTTTAAAACACCACACACTACCTTTCTATTTTCAAAATGGGTCAGCATTTATGTACGGAAACCCATACAAAAATCTAAGAAAAATAGTACTAGGCTATACAGAATAATAAATAGATAGAATAAATAAGAACATATATGTAGTAGAAGGTAAATATATATATATATATATATATATATATATATAGTAACCATGGTATTTTACTAAACATCCCTAGAGAAATACCTGGACATACTCAGTTTGGAATCACCAGCGAACAAATGGTGAAACTCTATAGTCTATAACCAACTGGCCTCCCTCAACTAACTTATTAAGTGGCATAACCTACCCGACCTCTTATAAAATTGAGGGGTACCATCCCATCTAATCAGGGCTAGTAAAAAATTGTCACTCGATCCTCTAAAGGACGCCTAGGAACCCATGGTAAAAGTATACAGTGTAAGTCAGAGGCCTTCACATGCATGAATCATCTTATATGATGTCACCACACTTGCCTACCCCAAATACAAACACTACCTATATGATAACCTGTATAGGAAAATCCTCAATATGAGTTCCCAATATATATATATATTCCACATCATTGAAGGTTCCCACTAGGCTGTCACATCATATAAACATTCAACCCTCTATTTAAAAACATACTTTTTTGTTAAAATATACCTTTAATTTTACACACCCAAATGCATTTTCCAAAAATATTCCAAAATACATTTCTATAACAATTTGAAACACCACTTCCACAAGAATTTTCCAAATAGGTCTATACATTCTAATACCAATTCCACTTTCAAACTATTTCAAAACCAATTTTTTTTTCCCAAAATAATAAATGATGCCAAATGGGCCTTTGTACCATTTAAAAACCAACCATCCTTTCTAAAGTACCTTACATGTATGATTTGAAACATGACATTAAAACCAATTTAGAGTTACACTACTAAAAAATGTTCCTTTAGTAGTGCCAAAATTTATTAGTTCTAGAAAAACGTGTTGAGAAAGTACATCTTTATCATCGCTAAAAAAATCACTGATAAAGGGAAACCTTTATCATAACTTTTATTTAGCATTGATAAAATGTCACCATTATCAGCGATTTATTTTAGCACTGATAATGGTTACCCTTTATCAGGGATTTATTTTTAACGCTGATAAAAATTATCCTTTATGAGCGCTAAAAATAAAGAGTTGATAAATAATAACCTTTGTGAGTGCCTTATTAGTGATGATAAAGCTCCACAATAAAATGAAATAATTAAACAAATAAAATTTTAAAAATTTAACAATTTCATTAATTAAATATTTTTTTAAAAAGAATAAATTGAATATACATATATATAAATTCTTAAAATTAATAAATAGTATATATATTAAATATATATATATATATATGTAAAATGAATAAAATAAAATAGTTAAACAAATAAAAATTTAAAATGTGTAAATGAAGAAAAAATATTAAACATTTTATTAATTAAATAATTATTGATAATAATGAATAACATTAATATACATATATATATATAGATTATAAACATTGATAAATATTATATATTAAATGTTGATATATAAATGAATATATAATTAAACAAAAAATTAGAAATGATTAAATTAAAAATTTATTTAAAAATTTATTAACGAATCAATTACTAATAAAAATGAATAAGTATAATATATATATTAATTATAGATAGGAATAAATAATATATATAAAATATATATATATATGAAATGAATAAAATGTTAATTAAAAACATATTAATGTCTTAATCATTTTTAATGTTGTTTGACTTTTCAATTTAACATATATCAAATTTCATGTGTTACATTGATTTCACATATATATATATACATGTAATTAATGTAGTTTTATATACAAACACATAGACAAACATATTTATACAATATAAAGAAACACATACACCTAATATTGATTTAAGTTTTTTAAATTTTAGTATATTTTGTAATTTCATTATAACATGATACATTTAATATATTATGTTTTTAATGAGTCAATTTTATTTATTAATTTTTAATATTATTATAATTTGGACATTCTTTCTTAATGTTTTAATATTTTTTTTAAATTTAATCATTTTCTATTATTTATTTATATATATTTATTTACTATGTTTTAGTATTTTCAATATGTAGTCATCTTACTTAAATATATATATCCATATTTTTTTAATAATTTATATTTAATTAATAAAACTTATCCATTTTTTCAATATTTTTAAAGTGTACTCATTTCGATTTATTCAATTTCACTCATTTTTAAAATGTATATATTTAAGATTATATATCTACTAATAATGTTTATAATATTATTGTAAATAAATATTTAAATATATTTATAAATTTATATTTACTATATCTATAAATTTAAATCTATAATTATTATAAATAAATAATAATAATTTTTTAAGTAAGTATTTATATAATTATAAATAAATAAATATATAAATTTAATAATTATGAAATTATAATAAATTTATTTAAAAAAATCCTTTATAAGTGCTAAAAAATCACATTTAAAAATAATCTTCATCAGTTCTAAAATATCATCCCTGATAAAGATGTTTTTTATTTGTTTTTCCTTAGCACAGATAAATCTTTAGATTTATCAGTGATTTTTTGTGCTAATAAATATCCCTTTTATCAGTGCTTATCAATTTAACATAGATAAAATATATATTTATCTATGGTTTTCTGAAAGTGCTATTAAAGCTGTTCATGATCTATTTAAAAGAACCCTAACTGGTACTCATTTGCGATTCTCAAGATCTTGTGGAAATCCTCTTCTGTCGGAGTGACTCCTCTACGTTCCCTTAGATGAATCAAGGCTAGAATCCATTGTATATTATTTTATACTTTCTATCCATCATTGTATGATATTTTGGGTTCCACATTTTTCTTTTTTCATTTTGCAGTGTTCTTAACTAGGATGAACCCTACATCTCATCTCATCGCCACTGCCGGCATGACTGATCTAGGTTCATCTAATGATCATAATGATGTACCATGATATTAGTCACCAGTTTTTTGTGGCTTGTAATGATGAAATGAATCAAAGTATTTTTTTCTAAATTGTTTACCTATAATTTGATGAAATAAAAATACAAAAAACCAATAGGAACTCTTTCAATACTTTCTTTTCCTATTGGGAAATGGGATGAAATCATGATGGATTTCTTGACCAATTTTTCAAGATCATCTAAATAGAAATATGTATTATGGGTTATTGTGGATCATCTAACTTAGATGAAAAAATTATTACATATTGAAGAGGCTTCACCAGTTGATGAACTCAATTAATTGTATGTCAAAGAGATAATAATGCTTCTCGGTGTCCCATCTAGTGCTACATATAATAGGGATACGATGTTTTTATCTTGTTTATAGCAAGGACATTAATTTTCAATGAGGTTATGGGTAAAATTTTATTCTTTCATTATTCCATAGAATAACAGTCATTTTAATCAGACTATCTTGATATTGGAGGATATTCTTTGAGCCTTAATTCTTGACTTTAGTGACTCTTGGAAGGAATAACTTTCCTTTGTAGAATTTCCTTATAAGACTAGTTATCAATCACTTAACTAGATGGACCTGTATAAAGAATTATATTAAATTCATTTTCACTCTCCTTTATATTGGATGAAGATAGAATAATCTCTTATGAGTAGCCCTATTCTTTTACAAGAAATAATAGATTGAGTGATATTAATTCATTTTTTTTAGAAACTAATCAAAGTCAAAAAATGTTTTATAGTAAACATTATAGGTTTCCATTGTCATGTAATGTTAACGATCGTTTGTTTATTTATGTTTCCTTGAGATTCGTTCTCTAATAGATTAGAAATAAGAGGAATTTAACCTTTAAATACATAAAACCTTTTAAAATTATTAAAAAGCCTAGGAAATTTATTAACACCTTGTCTTACACATATGAAAAACCAATAGTTGAATCTATTTCTTCAAGAATCTGGTTGAATCTTATTGAGTATGAAATTATTGATGAAGTGGAGGTTCTAAATGCCCCATATAGTCTAACCATGTAATCCCCTTTAATGTTAGTATCATAGTATAATTTTGGGTGTATTTTGTGTTGAAGTAGAGTTAGAACAAGGGTTATAGGATTTGATAAGAGAGAGTGGTGAAGAGATAAAGGTAACCTTATGTGGTTGGAGCTGAGTACCTAATGGAATGGAACCAGGTACATATTGATATGATAGTGTAAGTAGGGAAACTGTTAATACAACCAAGAACCCAATGGCATAATATTATGTATATGGTGGTACTTTTGATATTTGATTAGTGATGGGGGTTGTTGATCTTTTTAATCATAGTAAACTCGTATACTAAGTTAACAATGTCCCACTACCATGTCGTCAGGTTAAGGATGACTAATAGTTCCTCATTTTAGTGTCTTAGCATAAAGTATGTCTTATTTTGTTCATGGTTTTTGTGAGTAATCTTTTAAAAAGAAAACTATTTTGAAAATTAAAATGATTTATTAGAAATGGTATCAAATTAAAAAGAAATAATTTTATGGGAAAATGTTTTGGATTGATATTTTTAAATTATTGGGTTTATTGATAAAGTGGTAAATGTGCCCCTTGGAATTCTTTATGAGTGTTTTCATATGTATGGGTATATGATGAATTTATTATGAACCAATTTTAATTATTTTTGTGTTATTTAGAATATGCCACCCAGAAAGGTCCCTCAGGTTTCTAGTGGGTCTCACCTAGTTTCTAGTTCTCCTGAGTCATTTCCCTAATTCTCTAGAAATCGAGGGTTTTAGAGGTTGTTAAGTGGATTTAAGAAGTTGGCAATGTATTAAAAGTTTTGGGAACTCCCATATCCATAATATTTCATGCTTTTATGTGTCTACTTGGGGGGTCCATATTTGGACGAATGAGAGTTGTTTTCCCCACCTATGATGCATGTTGGGATGACATGGGAAGATTTTAATTCTATATTTTTCTAATAGTTTATATGCGAGGAGGTGAAGAAAAAGAAAAAGCAAGATCTCATGAGTGTCTAGTAAGGTTAGTGGATGGTGAATGCTTATGTTGATCACTTCGAAGAGTTGGTTTCCGTTTCTCTATAGGTGGTGTCGTAGGATCTATTAAAGGATTATCTTTTCACTGAGGGTATTAATCTAGGAATCATGGAGTATTTCATCTTATCTAAGGATATCCATTTTGAGAAGTTGGAAGATGAAGATTTTTTAACCAAGTTGTTGTAGAAGAATAATACAACACATTATCTCAGTTGTTATATCCCGTGTTGGGGTGAAGATGTTCAGAGTTTCCTTGATATTTATTTGTGAATTTTGTAATTTCATCTTTAATTATAAAAGTATGATGCAATATTCCTTTCATAGTTCAAATGGTTTTGTTTTTCTAAATTTAAACCTTTAAATCATCATCCTTTCATGAATTAGTTCCCCTATTTCTGTTGTGCCTGTTTGGAGATGTCTATTGTTTTTATAAATCACTTATTATTCCTTTTATGCAAGTTCATTGTTCTATTTGAGATATTTTGTTTGTTTATAAAAAAATTATATGGTTTTATATTATTGTAAAAATATGTCGATGGAGTCATGTACTTTTTTCACACTTAGGGAAATTATCCATAAGTCATTTGAGACGTGTATAAATCAGCTACACAAAAATTCGACGCACAGTGTGACAACTATGACTTTAAGTATCATGCCTTTGCAAGAATTATCTACACCTCAAAACTAAACAAACAAATTCATATTATTGTGATACTTTAGGAAAATGATCCATAAGTGATTTGATACTACATAAATCAGTCGTACCTCAATCTGATGCATGGTGTGACTGATATGACTCCAAGTGTGTTTTTATGTAAAATTGACATCAATTTTAGTAAAAAGGAAAATTAACCTACTAAAAATTGATAAAACACATTTAATTGTTTAAATAATTTAGTAAAATGATTGAAATGTCATTTGAGACATTTTGGAACCATCTAAACCTCAATCCAATGCATGCTATTGCCTCTGAGTGTGTCTTTTTATTTAAAATTGACATCAATTTTAGTAAAATTAACTATTTCTGTTAATTTATTTCTATATATTATTATTAAAATATGATTTTTTTCTTATACAGGTGCATTCTTTTACTCGATCAAGGGTGGTTTGTTCAGCAATAACATGAGTTGGGTTTGGATTAAAAGATAAAGAGACATTGATGCCTTTGAATGTATGTAATAATTTTAATTTATGTAATTTTATAAATCAAGGTTTGAAATTTCTATAATATAATTTTTTTCTCTTTTGTTTTTGCAGTAAATTTCAATTAATTTAACTCATGTATTGGGACATGTTTTTGTTGATATATGATGTGTTTCTAGGGATGTAGTGTGCTATTACAGTACATAGAAGTGGTGTAGTGGTGTGGTGTATAAAACAATATATAATGGACCTTTATTAGTGATTTTAAAATCACTGATAAAGGACTCATTTATCAGTTCTTTTTAAAAGGGATTATGCGGGTATAATTTATCAGTTCTTCTATAATAATAGATAAATGGTTTGTCTAGTAGCACTAAAATAAAGAGATGATAAATTGTTACTTTATCATCACTTCTAAAAGAAATGATAAAGGTCCCATTTATTAGTTATTTTTTAGTGCCGATAAAGGACACCTTTATAAATTCTTTTTAAGCACAGATCAAAGAAGAGGGCTTTTAACCTCACTCATGTCCATCCAATGTTTAGTTTTTATTTTCAAACTCTTTTAAGGGAGAAGTGAGAACCCTTACACCTTACCAGATTCAAAACCAAATGATGCAATAGATTTGTTAAAAAATAGTTTGAGTCGGTTGGAACCAATCTCCCTAAAGAATATCCATGGGATAGAATGTTCTAGGGTGTCAGGGTGGTCCTTTAAGGTGCCTTCATATATATGTTCCAAGTTTTCCAGTGATTTTCTGTATTCCTCCTTGTTGATCTTCTCCATATTGATTCCTCTAAGCAAAATACGGACCTTCTTAAACTCACTCATGTAGTTATCTCTTTTGTAGCGTTGATAAAGGCCATTTATAGTTCTATTAAAGACCTACTTTGTAGAAGTGTTAATAGGGACAAAGATAATTTATTGAAAAACCAAGGGTTTGAGAGAGATGGAGAGAGGGGGAGGGGTAAGTCTTTTGAAATCTATGTTTTGAAATTAAGAAAATCCATTATCATTTGTGTGGCCATCCCTGTGTGCCTCCTAAGAATACATTGATGTTTCCATATCCAATGAAACACTGCAAATATCAAGCAAATTTCTCAAAACCAATTTTAAACAAATGATACATGTTTTCTTAACCAACACAACAACATGTAAATAAACTTCATGACTTAAAAATACCCAATTCACACCCATGAAACCAACCCCACAATACAACAATGTTTCTATAATATAAATAAGGGTATACCTTTTCAAAACAACCAATTTCATTTTAAAAAACACACACTAAATTTCAAAAAACTACTAATGTGTACTTTTTCATAGGATTAACTCAAGAACCACTTGAAATCATACTTTTAACAAAATATACCAATAAGAAAACACCAAAAATAAACTAATGAGGTACACTATAAAGATGTGAATCATGTTTTAATATTTATTGAAGACAACCAAGAAATAATTGTTTCCATTAGAAAGGAAAATCATGGAGACACCAACCTCAATGGAGTGAATATGCAATGAAACCTTAGATAAAGAGAGATGTAAGCCCCAAACACATTCACACACCGTAAATAAAAATAAAACACAACCCAAACACAAACCCTATCCATTAGGGTTAAACTGAGAGAGAAACCCCAAGGAAAAACTAAATAATCAATAGGGTAAGAGAGAAAAGGGAGAAAAATGGTAAAAACCCTAAAATATTACCTTAGAATTGAAGGAGAAGCACCAAGAAAGGAGAGAAGCTAAGTAGAAGTGGGATTTTAGACCCCTTCATGCACTAAAATCTACCAAGAGGGAGGGGGTCTGATTTAGGGTACAAATGGGGAGAGGGTAGAATAGGGTTTTTAATATTTTAAAGTTATGGGAGAATCACATGGTATGGACGTACAATTTACCAAACCATATGCCAACTATGAAGTATCCATTGCCCAAGCAGAAATTGACCACATGACCAAGATGCACGGTTTGTGATACTATTCAAAAACCATGTGATAGATTCTACCTAAGAGAGGATTGAGCACATGAATATACCACACATTTTGACTGACCATGCTCAAACTGTTTGGTTGCTACTTTCCAACTCTAGGACCTTCCGTACGAGTACATGATATGAACATCATGATTTACACTAATCGTTTGGTGCCCATGAATAAGCCAAAAATCCACCCAGACTTCCACAAATTCCAAAATTTGGCCAAGTATCAACCCAAACTTCAACAATAAATATCCAAGATCAAGAAAAGAATAAAATAAAGAAGTATCCAATGTCAGGGTGCGACACCATCCCAAGTAATGTTGTGTAAATCCCCTTTATTTTTATTGCTATCACCACTTATAAATCTTCCATTCATCCTCATATTATATTTATTCATATTTCACTATCTTTTACCATCCACTCAAAATTCCTTTCTGATTAAAGATAATTATTTATTCAAGTTTTTTTATTATCTAGTTCCTGATTTGTACCTTCCATATTTGAATCATTTTTTTCACAAAGTGATTATCAGACTCCTCAAGTACATGATAAGGAATTTGGGAAAATATAAAAAATTATTTTGTCATAGAAACCATCATCACATCCTAATAATATGAAATTGGATCCAATTAACTTTTTTAATAAGGATATAGACTATATTATTTTTTTGTAATTTATAAATGTCAGATTTTTTTGCGCAAAACTAGATCAGATTACGTAGTTTCATTATTATGATTTGGGATCATTGTAGTTAAATTATTATTTTTTTCTAATTTTAGTGGCATAATATTATCAATTATAGGGCTAATGATTCTATTTTTTGTCCATAGACATAAAAGATACATACATGCTCATTTGAAGTCCCTCACTTCAAATTCCACTTCACATAAGTGGGTTTATAGTGGAATGTATCATATAATTTTATATTTCTTATGTCATGGATAACAGAAAAATGTTTATTATTAAATCAGAATCTTTATGTTTTATTTTTATCAAATTGAATTTCTTTCATATGTAGGTTAATTTCAAAACAATCGCTTCACAATATAATATATGTGATAATTGTATCTTTTAATTTTTAGTTTATAGAAAGGTAGAAGGATATTTGGATTTTATATGGGAATGAATATTTCAATGGACATAGTTTATATAATCAATCCATTAAATATTCACTACATTAAAAGTGATTTTCACTAAGGAAAACTTAATGATAGATAATTTATATTTTTGTAAAATTGAGAAATTTCAATAGATATTAATTTTTAAAATGTTTATTATATGTACTAGTATAAGTAATTAACTTTTTTGTGGTAGTGTTGGAAAATATTTTCATACTAGCACAATAACTTACATCTATCCCTAAATCATGTAATTTTAATCCTTAAATTTCAACAACAGTTTATTTTAATTATTTTGGAATTCGATTTACATGATTAAAACTGAGGATTTTCATAATAGATTTACAATAAAACCTATTTGGAATCTGATATCTTTACCTATTACCTATGTATTAATAAAACAAAAAAAAAATCAAAGTTTGTATTTTTAACAATGATTCTTCAAATTTTTTATAAATTATCAGAGGTTCTACAGATTACCCAGGAAATGTCTAAATATTTTAACAAAGTTTTGGATAATAAGTATATAAAATTGATTTCTTTGATAGTATATTAAGATATGTAAATTATGATTTTATTGAGGGAATAAATTATGTAAATGATAAGTTTCTAGAGTAGTTAGATGCAGTAATGATTTTTATTGTTGAAAGTAGTTGCAAAAAAGTAAGCAATATTTGAGGCAACATCTCACATTTTGAGAAGAAATATAAAATATATTTTCTTAAGTATAAAGTGTTATCTAGATTTAATAAAATTTTATATATAATCCTAGAAATTATTTTTCCTATTTTAGCAATTCATTTATTTGAAAAAATTAATTTCCATAATTTAACAATTTAATGAAATTCTAAAAAAACATTTATTCATAAAGAAATAAAAAAATATAAATAGAATATATTATTTTTAAATAATGATTTATATATTTTTGGTACTTTATCATTGATAGATGTTTAGTTTAGTTTACTGAAATTTTATAATAGTTTTTTTTTCACCTACTAATTGACACCAAGTAAATCATAACCTCTATTATAATATGTTAAAAATACTATTTGATCCCCTATATTAGCATTTAGTTGTTGAATATTTGTATAAAACTCAATGAAGTAATTATGTTTTTTTATTAACATTAATTTTTTAAAACGCTTCACTAAATCATTCTTCATTGTTTTATACATTAACTGGTTTTACTGAATTTATATCTAGATATATAATTAGAGGTTCATTTTGGTATGAAAACTTGAAATTGTGTCTTGTTATCTGAAATTTCATTGAAATCACATCATGAATTGTTTGATCATGCATGAAGTTATCAAAAATATAATGTACTTTATTATACTAGTACCTGGATGTGGGATCCTTAGCAAAGATCAATCTAGTATTCCCGAATCAAGCTTTCTACCTTCAAAGGTTTGGTGGTCTTAGTTTTGATATTGGATAAATATTAGTTTTACCAGATGTTATATATATATTTTTCTATTAATTATAATCCATTATTTATTCCTTATTATTTAAAATACACTTGGAAATAATTATTCTTATTACTCACTTTCAAACATCAAATAATTAGAGTAATCTAAGAATTATTACCCATATAAAGTGTAAGGTGGCAGAGGATTTTTTTACCCATACTATTATTATTTTTTTACTATAAATTCATTTCATATATTATTCATTCCTGACTTGTATTACTCTTACCATTGATGTAGATTTTATTAGTCATTAAAAGTTTAAATATGTCAAAATTATTTTTGAATATGAATATTCCAATAGTGAAAACATTTAAAAATAGGTTATTAATTTATAATACATCTAATTTTTTGTCCATATAATACTTTACAAAATGATATTCTATTTAATAAAAATATAATTTTTTTTCAAAATATTCATGGAATTTCTATTTTCATATTTGTAATATTTTTTAGTAACCGGAGTTGAAAACATTAAATTTCTTGGAATTCCACTTACTCTGTAGATACAATCTTACTAGTATATTTTTTACACTATTAGGAAAATATCAATATATAATATGATTAAAACCTAAATATATCTATTTTCCATAGTATTATAGACAAATACTATTTTATATATGAACTTATTCCAAAGTATGGCATTTTATACTACTTAAAAAATTTATCTTTCTAATGAACACTTCTTGGCCATTCTTACAAGATGTCTTAATGATTCATTCTAATTTTTTAAAATCATTTTTTCCATAATGGAAGATCTAATTTAAAACATGTATTCATTATTATTAAAAATATACATCACTTATATGAATATTATCTTTGGTAATAATATATCATGCATTATGAGTATTCCCAATTTACTTTAATAGATTTAAAAAATGTTCATGTTATGATATTTCATGTTTTTTTCTCAAAATATGTTTTCTGAATTCATGACCCTAAAGAGTTAGATTGCTTTTAAAGAGGGTTTTACTTACATTTTTCTGACAGGGCACACTTTACTTTATATATTAAATGTGATGTGGTTATGTTTTCCAAAAATTACACAACATACACTACTTTCTAACTATTTTATAAAAAAATTGATAAATTCTAAGATTAGTGATTATTTATTACCATCTAGATAGAAAATAAATGATATATTTTTTTGATAAATAAAAAATTCAATTCAATATATATCTTTGACATCGAAGGTACCAATTCCAACTACTCCATATATTGAAAATATTGTGTCCAAAACCAAAATTGAAACTTTGACAATTGATATGAGTAATATAATAATTATTATTAAATATAATTGAAAAAATCTTAACTAATATTGTGAAAATTTAATAGACTATTCTAAAAGAATATATTCTCAAACTAAAAATTTCAATCATTATTTCAATATGATACTCTTAAGAATACATTTCTTCAATATTTTGATAAATTATAATAGGATACGAAAGTTTCAAAAGCCTTACGAAACACTTTATGCTGAGACCGTATAAAGAGAAAACATACCACATTTGATTGTGTACATTAACACCCTTCCCAATAATTCCACTAAGTTGATATTCTTTCTGCACTATGATTTTCTGATATGATATGTGGTGATTAGAATACACTGAAAAATATACAACATGAAATTCCCACATTAGATTTATCATTCTTAAGAAAAAAATCAATCGAAATTATAGAAGACTAAATTTTAATTTATTATTTCTCTTACCCTTTTCCGTTTTTTATTTTATGGAGTCCACTTTATATTTATCAGGTCATTTTTTTAATTTTTTATATTTCATCATGAATTTTTTATGCATAATATTTTGTTAGAATTTGTTAATTTTTTTGAACGAAAATTATATTTAATTAGTTTCATAATGGATAATCAAAGGCATGTGGTGCATACCCCAGTGTCTTATATGAAAATAATTAATGTATGTTTTTTCGATCATTATGATTCTCAATACTTAAAACCACCATTGGAAAATGAGTTACTTCTTCAGATGTATGTATCTAGTCCTCAAAATTTTATACTCTTTATAAAAAATAAATTAGGACATGGGGAATATATTAACATCATACATTAAGCATTATGAATTTTTTTTACATTATGTGGACAATAAAATAAACCTCAGATAAAATTTATCCTATATAAATTATTAATTATTTTCAAAACTTTTTTATTTTTATTTGTTCCAGATGGTGTTTTTTATTGTTTTGGTATTAATTTATCGTGTAGATCTTGGTTGGTTGCTGTTGGTGGTGGTTTATTATTTATGGATGTATAGATTTTATTTATTATTTTTACTATGTAACTACTTTTCTTCTTGTTTAGGGTATTGAAGAGGATTGTATACTGGTTCTTCTTTCTTATTTAGACGTCATTCTATAATTTTTTTGGCATGCTTGTATGTTTATTCCATTTGTGTATTACTTGTATAATTATATTGATTTGTTTCTATCTCATTTTATAACATCTTATGGTATTTTGTTATTTTTTGAGATTAGCCCTGGAGGCAGTGAGATGTCGATCAATGGTGAGATACTATTCTTCCATAGAAATAATTTCATTGTTGATTTTTTTTAAAATAGTTGATTGATCCCCAAAATTGTTTCATTTTTCTCCCCTATTGGTAAGTTCATTGCTTCTTCCCTTATTTTTTGTAATCTTTTGTTGAAGATGGTGACTTTCTTCATAATATATCATTTATTTTTATTTTTATTTTATTTTTTATTGGGTATTTTTTGTGCAGGTGATGATGATGGACTATGAGTAGTAATTTCTTCTAGAAATTTTTTCAGGGTGTATTCATTGTAGATGGTAGTAAAGTTCTAGGGATGTACTTTGTGTACTAGTTATCAATTTTGTATTTATAATCCGGAAAAAATTATTGAGTATCCAGTAGTCGTAATCAGAGAATGATTATATATATATTATGATATATTGGAACCTATTGGAATTAATTTTTATGATATTTTTGAAATGTTGGATATGTTATTTATTTATTTCTTTTTTTATTGTTTTTATTGGAAAATAATTTATTTATAATATATAATAATTATATTTCGTATATTATTCATATTTCTATCAATAAATATGTTAATTTTTTTACCTATGTATATGATAATATATGTGAATTATATTAATTATGGTAATTGATTTTAGTAACATAATATAATTTTATTAATAATAATACAAACAAAAGTATAATGTTGGTAATGCGCTTATCAATTGACAAATTCACCCTATGAATCTATTTTTAAACGTTTTTTCCAACTAATATATTATATATTTTTATTATTATAATTGCATAGAAAATATTCTATCTATCATGATAACATTTATCGACATGTTTCTTTATAATTTTTTTCGAACTAGTGTAATATCCTAATATTTTAAAAGGAAAGGCTGTGTTGGATAAAGTACAAGATATATAACATAGAGCTTAAATGAAAAATGGAATCTTATTATTTAAATGTGAACTTTATAACATAACTATTAAATTGTTAGGAATAAATTTTATTAATAAAATTATGTAATATTTAATTATCTTACTCATTTATAATAAATTATTTAATTCTTTTTATGTAAGTATAAGTTTTTTATAAACATCATTTTATTCTTTAAAAAAATAACTATTTTTCAAAAAATGATTTTTATTTCTTTTTTATGATCAAATAATATAATTAATTTCTTGGGTTTTATAAATTTTTTTATAAAATTAAATCAATTTTTTAAATCATATTATCAATATTTTCCCAACGTGAAATTTTGATATTTTTTCTAAAATATTTTATTTTTCAATGAAGAGTGAAAAATACAGATTTTTATTAAAAATTATATTTTTTAAATTATTTATGAGTTTAAATTATGTTTTAGATTATTTTTAAAATATTAATTAGTTTACTATATTATAAAAAAATCCAATTATTATTTTTTAAAATGATTTTATACCTGAATTTATTATAAAAACATTTTAAATTTAAAAAGGGTAATTTTGATGAAAACCGTTTTTTTGTTCAATTTCTCAAGATTAAATTTAAATTAAATTCAGTGAATTTTTGTTTTGAATTTTGGAAAGTATATTCCATTTTCTATTAATTATATCCAAATTTATCAAATAGGTTTCTTTTATTTTTAGCCAATATGAATACAATCCTTGATATTGTTTATTACTATGGTAAAAGGTAAGTCAGGTAATTAAGGGAAGAAAATAAATTGATAAGGACTATAAAATAAACCCAAAACTTGAATGAATTTTATTAGATGATTTATCTCTGACCATAATCATCTAGGTATCTAAATTATAACCTTTTAAAGCAAATTGAATGAGTGAATGACATTTATAATATTTTATTTAAAGAAAAATCAAAGTTTTCATTCTCATATTTTAAATAACTGTATCATTTTTAATAGGGAGTTATATAGATGATAAATTCAACTATAAATAGTAATTTCAAATATAAAATATTTATCTGCATCATGGTAAATTATTTGTAATTTTTATAGATATAACCAATACCTTATATTCAGACACAACGCAGATGCAGTAATTATCTCGTTAATCGAAATATCAAATCAATGTTATTAAAAATTTTAAAGTAAAAATAATTTGACATAATTAATGTCATACACGAATTTTATAGATTAATTTTGACATGATAAGTATGTATTAAAATATTTTTTTTGATGTTATCATGTTCTTTTGATATTTTTAATTCTCAAAGTAATAAATAATGTTAAAATTGACATTAATTATATTTTAAAATAAATAATATTTTATTAAGTGATATAAAATTACCAAAAATATTATATTCATAACTATTATTTGGATGATGTTAAAAATTTCATCCATGATTCATTTATGTGTCTTTTTTAATTTTATAGTAACTATATATTAAACTTTTAAAATTAAAAATATATGTTGTCATTGTAAGAATTAAAGGAGTTAAATAAGGGTTAAAACCAAAATATATGGGTATACATTTAGTAAAAACCTATATAATTTTTATTGGATAAAGGTATTTTATCCCACTATCATATAATATTATAAATAAATCCCTTTGGAGCCATTCGTATTAGAAATTTTATTTATATTAATTTACTTTTTTAAAAAATACCAAGAGTGCCCCTCCCCTCTCTTATAAAGAACACCTCTTCTTATTTTTCTATCAAAATTTAAAAAGTTTTTAGTTCTGCCATTATATTATGAAATTATTTCCCATAATCCCTCCCAACATTCTATAGGTATTTTTTATTCCTAAAACCACCCATTGTGTCTATAAGGTGTTAACATAAGGTCATCAATCGAAGAAGATGTATCATTTTTAATCAAATGATTATGTATTTTTTATTATTCCACATACAAAAAATCTTCTAAAACCATGATAAAATATTAAATACAATGTCCTACATATACTAATATTTTATTATGTTATTGGAATGACTTATATCCATCGGACATTACATCTAATGTAAAAATTATTAATCATTTGTATGTACGGCAGATTACCACTTCGCGAACCAATGTAATTTGTTTTCCATAATTGTATCTCATTACTAGTTATAATGATGGAATTAATTTTTATATATGATATTATTTAAATATTTATTTTTATTAAAATATAATATATCAATTACATTATTATGATTGCATGCCCAAAAAAATGATAACGCCGTTCGTGCGTATGCGTGAATTATCACCTCCATGAAGCGATGTGATTCATTTTTAGTCACCACATCACATGGATGATATATATAATTATATTTAAATAATTAACATAATAATAATTATATAATTATAATTTAGGTAAGATAAAATAATACTTAACTTCCCTCAATAATGATCATTGAAAAATGGAAATGTTACTCATGCGTACGTACAACTTACCATCTCCATGATTCTAACATAAATCATTTTTCATATCCATATTTAATGAGTGAAATTAAATTTATAATTAAATAATAATAATTATTATCATATCATGAATATTATTCTAGATATTATGTATTAATGAACACTTTGACTATAGACATCATACCAAAGTCATTTTTGGACTCAAGTACCGAATATCATCAAAATGTCAAACATGAACTTAAATAATTAAATAAATGTTATAACATGATAATACATGATATAAAAGTAATAATAATCTTGGAATATTTTATAAATAAATTAAATAATTAACCTTATCTTATTATTTATAAATATAAATAATTTAAATAAGGTTTTGGACTCAAGGTAAGGGACTTCATCTCAATTTTATTTCATTGAGGAATATTTTTGATGTTATAAACCTATATTCTATTTTTATGAGTATATTACTCACCTTTGACATGTTATATCATGAATTTATTTTTTCTCATTATATTTATTGTTTTTTAAATTTTACTCATTCATGTGGCATGATATTTAACTAATTACAAAGTAGTAAGGATTTTCTTAACTGAATTTCAATTTATTAGGTTAAAGTTATACATCATTGATTATGTATTGCTAAGATTATTTGTGAAAATAATTTTGATTATATTATTTTGTATTTAAACATTTTTATGATTATTTATAGTTGATACACATAATATATTAATTTTATTAACACCCATTTCACTTATATGATCTATGTAAGGGACTCTTTAACTAAAACATCATTTTAACTGTTTTAATGATTTATTATTATAAATATATCTATTTTATGTCCCTATATTCAAATTTATTTTTATGAATTTATTTATATGTACAAGAATGTTTTAAAATTGTAATTTTTTAACTGATCTAAAATATTTTCAAAAAATAATTATTTTTATGTTTTATATAAGAGGATTTTTTTTTTCAAAATCATCTTTTAATGTTTATTTTTAAAATATCCAAAAGAAATGTTTTTCAACATATATGTAGTAAATAGAATTTATAACTTTTATGATTCCTTAATTTTTTTATAATTACATTATATGTTTAAAATTTTATTTTCAAATAAAATATTTTCAGTTATTAGTGCGTGACTTCATAAAAATGAAAATTGATTTCAAAATGGAAAATTTATTTTCTTAAAAATGTTTCTATATTAAAATATCTTTGTATTATGATTATGTTGTGGTTCCTAAGAATTACTATGAGGATGGGTGATTACATGATAAAAATAGGGCAGATGAATTTGTTATATCTTTCTAATGCCTTGGGTAATGGGATGAGTTTAACTGATTAGGTTTCTTATAAGATATTATTAGGATAATACTACAGTAGTTATTCAAAAATTAACTTTGATGGTTACTCCATTTTTAGATGAGAGAGCTACAACATTTGTAAGTGTAATATGGAAAATTATTTTCCATCTTAACTAATTATTTTTTGTTTTATTTCTATGAGTTTTCATGAAATTGTTTTATTATCAAATGACAATGTAATGTTATTTTTGAAATAATGATTCCATTTTTGGGGTAAAGAGTTATGTTTAAGAAAATGTTGTTTAGGTTTTCACTAGACTAATGTTTTAATTTACTTTATGTCTATTACCAATACTTTTTTGATCATCCCCAATTTTAAAAAGTTTTTCATAGGTATTAAATATTAATAAGGATAAATAAGATTTCATGGAAAATGTATTGAATATTTTTCATCAAAATAAATATTGTTTTATTTTAAAATTGGTTTCTTTGTTGGAAAAAATAGATACTGATTATGTGTATCAACTTGTAATGTATGAGTATATTTTTTAAAATATTTTTCCTAATTATCTAAAACTATAACCCCAAATTATATTTGGGAATTAAATAAAAAAATTATTTTCAAAATTCAATAGAATATGCAATGTTTAAGGAAACATTCTTACAATTATTATCAGAGCGGGGTTTGTACAACTCTCGAGATGAGGTTGTTTTTTTAAGAGTTATGAATATCATCACTAGTTTATAATTTTTAGGTTTATCTTTAGTTAAATGACTTTGAAACTTTTTTTGAATCTTTAAGTTATAAAATATTAAGGTTATAAATGTTATTTTTAGAGACATTAATTTTTGTAGTAATTATAGATTATTACATTTTATGATGAAAAATGAAAGGTATAATATAACCTTTGAGGTTAAAGCATATTATGGTTATTTTCTAGGATGTTTCTTAAATTTCTGTAATTTTATAAGGATTATATTAATATGTTTTTAGAAAAAGGAAAATCCACAGACTGTGTGATAACCCATCACGTCCGTTAAGGCCTTAGGAATTGAACCCACAACTGGAGGGTAATAAGGGTAGATTTCCTACCAGTACCCTACGTGAAGTCCCAGTCAGTACGATTTTTTTCCTTTAGTTAAATTATTTTATGGATGAACAATAATTTTATTTTGGGAAGGTATGTATAAATTACCATGGGATTAACAAAATTGGTGATAAGGTGATTAATTATTTTTGGAATAAGATCACTAAAATTCGGGGAAGATTTATGTGAATAAAGTAAATATAATTCTATGTGGTTTTATTTTAGTTATAAATGTTGAATTATATTTTGTGGATTTATAATGATTATATGATTTGGGTGTATGCTTTTTGGTATGGGACTTCAAGAGTGATTAATGTTATTTGGAGAAAAATATTCAAATATATCATCGAATACTATGTTATAATATCATTTGGTTTCAATATTCATCTTGATTATTGTTGAGTAATTTTAAGGATATATGAATGATCAATGTTGAAATTTTAGTATTGTTGTTTAATTTTAGATATTGAAGTGGATTTTTTTTTCATAAAAAGGATTAATCCTTTTTGGGAATCATTTTATCATATAATAACTATTATGGATTGGTTAATTCATAAATATAGGAGGAAAAGATTGCTATTTTTTTTGTGGATTATGTGATTTTCTAGAATCTGATTGTTGTGATTTAGGTGTGAAAAATTAATCTTGAATACTCATTATTTTTATAAAAATATGAGTTTTTGGTGGAAATTGATTAAAGTATGAAAATATAATTTTCAAGTAAGTATGTTTCCTTATGTTATTAGTTTAGAAAGTAAATTAATTCCTTAACTTTAGGAAGATGAATTTTAAATAAAAATGTTATCTGTTTACTTTTACCATCTACCTTTTAAACCATCATATATTTATGGCCTTGTGATGGTTGAATTTCCCATGATAATCTTCCCTATCACTCTATGTTATCCCTTGAGAGTTATTTTTTTCCTCCATGTATATGTTAATCTATATGGAAACCTATTTTACGATTGTAATATCCTTTTTATTTTTTATATTGAATTTTTAATATTATTTTTCTGATGTGGGATTTTAATAAAGGTATTTCAAAAAGTCAACTCCCAGTTACCGTGCCCATGTTCCAAATTTTTAGGATGAAATTTAAAAATAGTATGGGGGAGAATGTATCATTGTGAGATTTTAAAAAGGAAAAATTACGTTTGATAACGTATAGTATAAGTAACACTGATCTTAAATGAATAATGGTGTCTTGTTATTTAAACGTGACTATCATAACGTAGTTGTTAAATCAGAAATAATGAATATTATTAAATTAATAATGATATATTTAATTATATTAATAACTTATAATGTAATAAATAATGTTTTTAACTAATTACTATATATACAGTGTAGTTATTTTATTCTTAAAAAAAAAGTGTTCTCATCATATATGATTTTTTTTCTTTTTTATGTACAAATAATTAAATTAATTTAATGAGATTTTCAAAAATGTATTTGGTAAAAAGAACTTCATTTTTAAAATAATCATATAAAAATTTTCTTATAGTGAAATTTTTGTAATTTTTTTTGAAAAGTTTAATTTTTCAATGAATAGCGAAAAATATTGATTTTTTTATTAAGAATTAATTTTTTACAGTATTTACATGTTCAAATTAAGTTTTGGATTAGTTTTAAAATTTAAATTAATTATTTTTTATATAAATTAATCCCATTATATATTTTAAATTAATTTTATACTTGAATTTAATATAAAAACATTTTTAATTTAAAAGGTAATTTTATATGAAAAAGTGTTATCATTGCATTTTTTCAGTTTAGATTTAAATTAAATTCTGAAACTTTTTTGTTTTTAAAATTTTAAAATAGATTCCATATTTTTTATTTATAATATACAAATTTATTAAATTGGTCTATTTTATTTTCGAAAATATGAATAGTAACCATGGAAAATTTTATTACCAGAGTAATGGGTAAATCAGGTAACTAAGAGAAAAGAATAAAATGATAAGTACATTAAAACTAACCAAAAACTTAAACAAATTTTAACTAATGAATTATAAAACAATATAATAACCCAATGATATAAATTTTTTCATTTGGAGGACACTATTATGAGTGTATAATATTTATAATAATTTATTTACAGAAAATCCAAAGATGTCATATTCATATTTTAGATAAATTTATTATTTTTAATATAGGGTTATAGTAAAGATAAATTAGACTATAAAATGTCATTTGAAATATAAAATATTTATCTATATTATGTTGATTTATTTATGATTTTTATTTAAGAAATAATTACCTTATATTTTGACAAAATGTTGATGTAGTAATTATTTTATTTATCGAAATAAAAAAATGTTATTAAAAATATTCAAATAAGTAAAATTTAAAATAACTATAATAATGGAATTTTATTATAGATTAAATTTTTAGTTTATGTATGTATTATTATATTTTTTGTGAATTTATATTGTTGATTTGATATTTTTAAAATCCAACGTAATGAATTTTGTTAAAATTGACATTAATGATATTTTACAATAAATAATATTTTAAAAATGATATAAAATTACTTAAGCTATTTAATTTCTAAAATTTCCAGGATAAGGTTTAAAATATAATCCATAATTCATTTATGGGTATTTTGGAATTTTATAGTAACAATATTGACCATTAAATTGTAAAAATACATGTTGTTATGGAAAGAATTAAAGTAGTTAAATATGAGATATAACAAAAAGATAAGGGTATAAATTTAGGCAAAAAATATCTATTTTTTTATGAATATATTTGGACCCATAAGAATCATATATTTTATGTATAACATTTTGGAGCCATTTATAAAATAAAATTAATTTTTATTCATATAATATTTTGAGAAATAGAAAGAGTCACCCACCCCTCTCTTTTAAAGGGTACCTCTTCTTACCATTTTTATCACATTTAGAAACCTTTTTTATTCAGAAATTATCCGCCAAAATTCCTTTCTATAATACCTCCCCACACTATAGAGGTATTATTTTATGCAGAACACCGACCTTAGTGGTCTTAAGGTGTTATGAAAATGAGATCATCTGAAGAAGAGGTATGACTTTTAATCAAGCATTTATGTTTTATTTATTTTTCAAAATTCCTCAAACCTTCTTCAACCATGATAAAATAATAAATAAAAGTATAATAAATATACTTATATGTTAATTTATTATTTTAATGACATTTATCCATCTCTAATTCCGTCAAATGGGAAAATAATTAATTGTTCATGTGTACGGATGACTGTCACCTCATTAACTAATGTAATTCATTTTCTATCACTGTCTATCAAGAATAGTTATAATGATAGAATTAATATTTATATATGATATTAAATACATATTTATCATTATGAAAATATTATATATTTTATACATTCTAAAATTTCCATTCATAGAAAAATGAAAGCGTCGTTCGTGCGTACATGTGAATTATCACCTCCACAAAGCGAACTGATTCGTTTATCATCACAAAATCACATGAATGATATATATAAAAATATTTAAATGATTAACATTATAATAATTTTAAAATTATCCTTATAAAAGGTTAAAATAAAAATTACTTTTTTTCCATAATGATTATCGAAAGATGGAAACACTAGTCATGTGTACATAGGACTTACCATCTCCATGATTATAATGTAGTTCATTTTTGATATACATTTTAATGGATGGATGTAAAATTATAATTAATGTATTATTATTATTATTATTATTATAACTTGAATAATATTATTTAGATTATGGAATAATTAACTTTGACTATAGAAAACATACCTATGTATTTTTTGGACTCAAGTGCCCAACATCGTCAAAACGTCCAACGCGAGCTTAAATAATTCTGTAATTTTTATTACATGATAATAAGTGATATAAAATGAATAATAAAACATAAAGAGGTTATAGATCAGTTAAATAATTATACTAAGTTTATTATTCATGAAGATAAATAATTTATGTGATGTTTTGGACTCAAGGTAAGGGATTGCACCTCAATTGTTTTTTCATTGAGGCACATTTTTGATGTTCTGCACCTATATTCTTTTACGAAGTGAATATATCTACCCTTTTACCTATTATATTGTGAATTTATATATTATCAAGATATTTAATGTTTTTTTAAATTCTACTCAGTCATTTGTAATACTATTTGACTGATTACAAAGTAGTAAGAGATTTCTTAACTCAATTTCCATTTTTTGGTTTAAAATAATACTTCATTGATTATGTCATGATAATATTATGTGTGAAAATAATTTTAATTATATATTGTTTTATTTACACATTTTTATGTGGATATATAGTGGATACATATAATTTATTCATTTTATCAAAACTATGTTCAATGATATGATCTTTTAAAGGACTCTAACTAAAACATCATTTTAAATGTTTTAAAGAATTTTTCTTATAAATATTTCTCTTCCATGTAAATGTTTCATAAATAATTTTTATGAATTTATATATATGGAAATTAATGTTTCAAAATGTGAGTGTTATAATTTCTTTAAAATGTTTTCAAAAAATGATTTTTTAAAGTTTTATATAAGGTAAATTATTTTTTAAAATCATCTTTTATTATTTATTTTTTAAAAAATTAAAATTGTATTTTTTAACAAAAAAATTAGTATAATTTCCCCATTTAATGACTCTTTAATGTTTTGATGTTTCCTTTACAAGTTTACAATTTTATTTTCAATTAATTTTTTTTTCATTTATGAGAGCACATATTTATAAAAATGAAAATTGATTTCAACATGGAAAAGTAAGTTTCTTCAAGAATGTTTATTTTATACAAGATTTATGTGTTATGATTGTGTTATGATTATTGGGAATTATTTTTAGGATGGGTGGTTCTCTCATAAAGCACGGGTGATCCCATTATATCTCTCCATTGCATTAGGTAATGAGATATAGTTTACTAATTAGATGTCTCATAAGAGTTTATAGAAATAATACTACAGTGGTCATTACAAATGTAAATATGTTAGTCAATACCTATATGGATAAGAGAGATCAAATATTTTTAAGAGCGATATGGGAAATGATTTCCCATATTACCTTCTTATCTTTTATATTCTTGGTTATGTTTTTTCATGAAAATATTCTTATTTTTAAAATGTAATATAATGAAATTTTTGAGATAATAATTACTTTTTTGGGGTAAAAATTTATGTTTTTAAGAATTTTTTTCTTGGTTTTCACAAGACTAATTTTTTTCTGTTATTTTATGTCCTATTCTGAGATTTTTGTGTCCATCCCATGTTTTAAAATGTTTTTACCTTGTTTTAAAAATTTATTCAAATAATATAGATGTCATGATGAATTTATTGAAGATGTGTCATGAAAATATATCATGTTTCATTATAAAATGGTTTTTTTGGTGGAAGAAAATAGATACAAAGTATATGTTTCCACTTGTAATGTGTGGGTTTATTTTGTAAAATTTTGTCCCAATTCTATAAAACTATAAATATAAAAGATCTATGAGAATTAAATAAAATGAATTATAGTCAAAATTCACTAGAATATGTAATGTTTAAGGTTCATCCCTTACAAAAGGAAAATTTTTGTTGTTAAAATGTTTTACCAAAATAAAATTTACTTTTACCAACAATTATACCCTTATTAAAAAAAGTTAATTATTTTTATTATATAAATAAAATTCAACTTCAAGACCATATGAAATTTTTTTCCACTATAGTAAATTTCTTGATTGAGTGTTGGGATAAGATAAATAGAAATTCATAGATGAATGATAGTTTATCTGTGAATGAATTTACAATAGTAAGTATTGCTGAAATCATTCTATAGAACATCATTTGTTATACTATGAATCATTTATACAACACATTGGTATCATTTTTTTATTATCACTTCACTATAGTTTAGTTTCTAACACTTTTAATAACTCACAATTGTTTATTTCTTAATTTTAATTCTTGACACACTTTCCACTCTTTCACTCGCTCTCTTTTCCTATTTTGAGGGGTTTAGTGTAAACAATCCCTTCCATTATTCAGCTTCCTTCCATTGGATTTCCACCTTCAATTTTATTCTAGTATAAGATATTATATATGGATTTTAAGAAAATATGAAGACCTTAATTTTTTATTATATTTTAGATCTATTGCATAGGATGGATTGGTGTTGAATGTAATAGGGTTAAAAAAATAAAAATAAAAAAATAATAAAAAATAATAAATTATTTTACAGTCATTTCTTATTGGTGTTGTCTATATTGTTTTAGTTTTTGGATTTTAGTGTGGGTTCAGCTAAGAAAAATGGATCATCATCAGGGTAGAAATTAATAGTTTTAAAATTATTATAAATGTAAGGGATGTTTTGGTAACATTTCTTAGAAGTGGACATATAACCAGGAATGGTATCCCCATAAATCTAAATAAATTAAAAAAACATTTCATCTGAAGTTGAAGATAAATAAATTATAATATAACTGATAATTGAGATGAATGATAAATATAACTAATACCATGAATCTCTAGAGGCTAGTATCCAAAAATAAAAACTAAAACATCTGAGTTTGGGGAAAAAATGAAAGATCAAGAAAAGAACAAAACTTTTGATAAAGAAAATGAATTTGATGATTTTGACTATGATAATGTTGTATAAAATATGAAATAAGATAAAAATTAATTTATAATAATATATTAATAGGTATATTTTTTTAAAAATATTATAAAAATTTATTCATGTGGTTTCAAAGGTTGAAGTAGTGTTAAATTATACAATTACATTTCCTCATAAATTAGAAATATTTAGAAGAATTAAAGTTATAAAATCTTAGGATGAGAGAAATTATAAAACAAGAGCTTGAATTGAAAAAAATATTTAAACTATCATTTTTAAATGATGATTAAATAGTTTGAGATTAATTTTTTGGGGTTTAAGGGAGAAAGAAATAATATAGAAAATTTTAATATTTAAAATTTGAAAACCATCCTTTAATGTTTTCTTCTATATTTTAGGTGTAAGCCCATTAGTTATTCAACTAGTTCTTGATGAAAAGGGTGTTTAAGTGAAATTTAAAGATATATTAATTTATTACAACCCACTTCATTATCATATCAAAAATTATTTATCTAATAGTTTATTCATTCATATGTAATTGTATATTGATCTCGTTTTAGAAAATGGTTTGAATCTGGAATCTCATGACCCTGATTTCTTTGTAACAGAATTAGATGTTTTATAAAAAAAATTGAACTAGTACATTAAAATTATATTCCTTTCAAGGATAAATTTTAGAATTTTAACTTAAGTAAAAAGTTGATAACACACTATTTAGTCGATATATGCATAATTGTGAAAAAGTTGTGATCATCAATTTTTTATTTATAGTTTAGTAAATTTTAGAAATGAATCATAACTTGAAAAAAATTTGAATTTAAAAATTTTCAATATAAGAAAAAATAAATTCTTCTAAATTCTTTAATGTTTCCCTCAATCGTTTTGGGTGCTCAATTTCATATTAGAGATTAGAGCAATTCGGAAGAGGAATTGTTTTATGATTTTACTAGTTTGAGTGAGTATGAGAGCAATGAGTACTATCGCACACCCAAATAAACACTTTGAATATTAATTTCTCTTCATGAAAAAACGAAATTTATCAATTTTGAATCAATTAAATAAGTGGAAATCATTCCTATTTCTAATACAAAGAGTTTTTTGAAGATATATTTTTTCAGTTATTAAGATAAGTGGATTCTTTGTAGATCTTTTCAGAGTCTCATATTTTTCAACTATTTCAACAGTTTGTAATAAAAAAAGGTGGCATAACTTTTTGTGGTACCTAATATTTATTTAATAGATTTTTTATGATATTGAAAACTATTAATGGATTCTTTGAATATTTTTTTTACGTTTCTAAGGGAAATGAGTTTTCCCTTAGAGGACTATGTGCCAATAGAATCAATTTCTCACTTAAAGTCATTTGGAATATGAATAGCTGGTTGTTTGTGGATAAAAAACCATATCTTCCTAGTTATTATAGATTATTGTTTTGGGATGTTTGGATGAAGAGTGTATACTTTTTGTCATATGTGATTAAAACCTTTGTTTAATAATCTAGTTTATTTGATTTTTCTTAAAATATTAATCCCTTATACATTATTTTTTGATCCTCAAATTATTATACCTTCTTCTTAATTCATCCCCATCACAAAATTGTGGGTACTTGAAGCACTGTAAAAACTATATCATAAATGTATTGGACCTTTATTTCCACAAGATTTCACCTTTTTTACATGGTGTTATCTTATTGTTCTTGAGTGATTATATTTAATTAATTATTTATTCTATTTTTTGTTCCTTAATAATAAACTAAGATGGTATTCAAGTTTTAAAAATAAGAGTGTTCGTTTGTCTATATTCAAAATAGATATAATAAATTATCATAAGATTATTTCTTCAAATTATTTCATTTATGCTTTAATATTAAATGCTATTTTAAAGGGTTTTATCTATCCAAAATTTTGATTTTAAAATTTTATGAGAGTTTTGTTTAAAATATATTCACAAAATGAAGCTATGTGTGGTGGAACATTGTCTTAATCATTTGAATGTAAACACATTCTATATCTATGATAAAAAATAAGTTCTTTACTTCATTAAATACATATTATTGAAAATCGTTATGATACAAAATTTGAATCTTTTTTTATAACCAGGAATATTTATTTGAGTTGATTAGAATTTTGGAAATTATTTTTCATGTTTTAATTGAATATTAAAATTACTTGAAAATTATTTCTAGTTGAGGTTTTTTTAATTTTTCAATATGTGATAAATTAGTCCCATTTTATGCTTATGTTTGAGCATTATTGAAAATATATTGGAACTTCAACATTAATATTAAATTTTTTTAAGAAAATCCCATATCTTTACTAAATATTTTCATATAGAAACTTCATAGGAAACATTTTTAAAAATTAAAGGATATGTATTGATTTTTTCCTATGAAATTAGCATTTAGATTTTGACTGTGAACCTCTTTACTTGTTTTTAAACTACATAAATGAAAAAATATTTTGAACACAAACTATTTTTATTTTTATCCCACCTATAATTTTAACATTGAGAACAATTACAGGTTTATATATGGGAGATGTGTCTTTATATGGGGTAACATATATTTCATTTATAACACACCAAAATAACTTGATTTGTTTTTCAAAATCGAATATATTGAGCTTCATTTTTCATATTTAGTGGTTGGATTTTTTAAAGTATTTTCTTTTTTCTACCTTAAGGATAATAATCATTTATATTTCTCTATAGATTTAATTTGGTAAAATATTTTCACTAATATGTTAAAAACACTTTTTTAGGAGAAATCATGGGATTATTTTTTTAGTATATTTATTGAATTTAAACTTCTTGATTGGATTTAAACTAATAAAACTTATATTCAAATATTATGAAATTGAACTCCCAATCCTAAATAAGTTTTTTTATATTTAAAAATCTTAAATAAGATAATTATGTTATCTTGTTAATTATTTAACACACTCATCCATTAGTTGTGTCTAACTATGTTGAGCTGCTAAATTATGTCTGTTTTTTCACCAAGGAGAAAAAGTGTTGTTTCTAATAACAATTATATTAAACTTTATGTTGGTTAAAATACTTTAAATATATTAAAATTTGATCATATTAACCAAGAAAAGAAACCAATTTTTTTCCTATAAAATTTTATTTGAGAGTGAAATTATTTATTTTTAATCAAATGTGGTCATGGGGAAAATAATTTTGAAAACAAGAACTGGGTTGGAATTACTATTCATTAATTTTTTGGATGGATCAAATTCTATTTAATATGTCTGATTGGTTTTTTGATGGAAATAAATGTCTTATATGTGTTTTAATGTTAATAAATAACATTTTCCCTAAAGGGTGGATAATATTTAATACTACATACTTTTCTATATTTTAGGAATGGATTTGAATTTAATCCCTTAAATATGAAAACTCAATAAAAGGAGTGTTAAAATGATAATAATTCTACCTCAAAAGCCATAGGGAGTATCCTGAAATGTTGTTGAAGGATGAACTATACTTGGAAATAATTTTAGGTGATTATTTATTAGATCCAACACATGTGAATGTGGTGGAAGTTGGATTTTTGGGAATGTTCTTCTTAATCCACCTATAGAAGATGTTGAATAATGGAAGGATTTATGTAGAGGGTTGGGAAATACGAATTTGAGGACATTAGATATGTAAAACTACATAAAAAATCTTTTTTATATTTTCTGTATTAATTATTTATACAGAGGACTCTTTTGGGGGACATTTAATGATATAATATGATTTTGAACTAGATTAACTTTCAAATTAGAGGGCTGAAAAACATTTTGTAAGGCGTGAGCCAACTCTTCATAAAATAAATGGGGGAGTGTAAATCCCATCTATATATAAAATAATCCATTTTACCTATTCATTTATTGCTACTTTTTTTGATACCATTCCTCCTTTTTTCCTCCTTATTTTATAAACACACACAATAACTAAACACATTAGGGTATTTACAATAGTTATGGGTTTTTATGCATTCAAGTTATTGTTATATTTTTTCAAGAATAATTTTAATTCTTCTTGGGAATTGTCTCATTCAATTCATTTATTGGTTAAATTTAATGTATTGATGAATTTATACCAATGTATAGTTTTTTCAATCTTTTTTCCCACTTCCTTAATGAATTGGTTTAGTTTCATGACTGAATAAATGGGAAATAATAGATGATTTATAGGTTTTCTATAAACGAGTTTACAATATTAATTCTTGTTGAACCCATTATATAGAAAATAATTTTTTTAGGTTTTATTATTTTGACTAACCTGTGGTATGATTTTAGAATGTATCCTTCCCTATAGATTACTTTTTAACAATTTTAACACTCCACACTCATCTCTTTATTCATTTAAATTCTATACACACTTTCATCTATTGAACAAGTTTTCAATTTATTTTGTTTTATTTCTTTAGTGATTATAACCCCTTAGATCATTCACCCTCTATCCTTTTGGTTTATCCATTCAATGTTATGCTAGTGTATAAGATTATAAATGATATTCTGGAATTCATGAAGACCACTAACCAAAATCACAAGTATTTTCAACCAAAGTAGTATTTGAAGAAGGAAAGTATAACAGAGGATTATAATTTGTCTATGGATGGATATTTAGAGTTTGAGTTAATTAATATGGGGATATGATACTGATTATCCACTTCACATCAGTGAATGTTACTTGAATCCAATTGATGGATGACCTAGAACTTAGCCCTGACATGGAAGGACTTAATAACGTGGTTTATACCGAAATATATAAAGATGGTGTGTGTACCTAGGTATAGATGAAGGATCATGATTTTGGTTCAATTTTGAATATTATAGAACTAAAAACTCCATGAGATTAAAATAAAGATAAAGGAAAAGGTGTGTATACATCCAAAAACTGCCTATAGACTAAAGAAGTTGGACCTCTTTATGTTGAGGTTTGGTTTTCTCAATATGATTTCAATCCTAGTGAGATGAGGATGGGCAATGATGAATTAATCAAGGGAAATATTCATACAGAGTATAACTATGTGGTGGTGATCAATATATTTCCTCTAGTATATTTCTACGGGGAAGGATCTTCTCTACGAATAATAATAGAGTCGAACCAGCAATACAACATTATGTGAAAAATATCTACCAAAACTTGGTGGCTAAAGAGATTCATGATTTTAATCCGTCAAGGAAGCAACAATAACAATTTCAAGAAATGTACCCTATCCCGGATTAAATTGGACATCAAATGGTATAATTGGTTAGTTGACCATATCATGATTCACCTTCCACATCTACTAGGAAAAAATCCTAGATAAAATTGTCTCTAGAACTTGTTGATTGTATTAAATTCTTATATACTCACATAAAATATATAGAATTATGATTCATTATGATGTTTATTTAGAGAAGAGCGTATCATGATTTGGTGGACTCTACTTTTTATCTTCCAAACATTGATAATCCTACCTTCCCTATATTCAACCGAATGAGTGAACTAAAGTAGCAACTCACATACTTTGTTTGTCAGTGTTGTCCCTTGATGGGAATGCTATAAAATTAATTAGTGAAGAAACTAATATTTTATCTCTTGAACCTAGAATAATAAATATTAATCTAGTATAAAAACCTATTGATATGTTTTATTTATTAGTGGGAAGATATCCTTTGTAATTTTCATTATCAATTCAACTCAAAGTTAAGGAAAGTGACTATCCATAACCCCTCAAACTATAAAAGTGAAAAAATGAGAGTCATAGATTACATCACTAGGTGTAAAATAATATTCTATTCCCATGACATATAACTTCCATAAGATTATTTATTAGAAGTTTTCTTAGCGAGTCACCATGATAAATTACAGAAAATAAGGATTCCCTTGTAGTAATTTTGTGGTTTTGAGATTTTTTCTACAGTTTCAAAATTTTTAGTGGATTATATATGAAATTTCAAGGAAAAATATCAGGTAGTGTACCATACCTTAGGAAAAAATCTTAACATATAGGAGACCATTCCCATATTTATTAAGACTAAATTGATATTATCTCAATAAAATATAACCAAATAGTATCATATAGTTCCGTTTGAGACATAATTTTTACTTATAACTTTTATATTGCTTTCTACTTTAGATTCCAAAAATAATTTATTTTTACTTACATGATTAAATTTCTATGTTCAAATTATTTTAAAATGTTTTCATATAAAAAATTTCTTTTTACCATACCTAGAATAAATCCTAATGTATTATGTTTATAAATGTAAATTACTTCACTACTATAATCTTCATGAGTTAGAATTCGATCTATAAAACTCAACTTTTATCAAGCTGGTGAAATACTTTGTCTTGTATTCATACTAAGAGAATTATTCCTGACCGTAATGATACCAATTCAAATAAAATCATATTAATATTGATTAATATTAAAATATTCCATTAGACTGAATTATATTTATAGTTATAATATGTAGAAATTAATTCTAATGTTAGAAATAATTTTTATTATATAATTTTTTAAAACAATAGAACATCATAATTTCTGTTATAATATCTAGGTGCCCTAGTCATTGCAAAACAATTGGAGAAAATATGAACTTTAGGAGATAAAGATTACCATTGTGAGCTCACCAATAAATACCTAGCCATTCAAAGAGTTTGGATCTATTGAAATTTTTGGTTGATTACATTCTCTGTCGAATTTTTCTAAAGTTTACATAAGTGTGAAAACCTTCTCTTAGTCTACTGTATTTATTTTGAGAGATTCATTCTAAGGAAACCTTTTCAGGTTGTCTCCTTGAGAAAATATTTGTAATTTTTTCTCTATCTGTTCTTTAATTACAATCGATGGCTTGTGGGGATAGCAATATAGAGAAAATTCATAGAAACTATGGCTACTGAGGATATGTCGATATATAATTTGATATTCATATCAAGGGTTTTCCTTACTGAGGAAGAATATGATTTTCTATAATTATAAAACAAGGGATACCTTTATTTAGAATTATGGATACCATAATCTTAATGTTAAAAGCTATGAAATAATTTTAAAAATATGTAAGTCATTATTATGTTGTTGCTATTGTGTTACTTGTTTCTTGGAAGTTATCTATCCCTCTATGCTCATTTGTATTAGTTTTATCATAATGGTTCTAAATACAAAAAAACAGAATTTTAACTATAAATTGATTCTTTTATGATTCCAAATCAATCATAAATAATCCTAAGAAATTTGATTATGATATTTTTACTATGATATTATCAAAATAATCCAGATTACAAAACATAAATAATCGAACTAAGGTGCAAGTTCGAAACTGATAGAATTTACTTAAATATGTTTGTGATATTGTTTGTTTAATTGTTTTAAACAAAGTTTTTAAAATTACAATTCACCCCTTTTAATTAACCCGTTGATAACATATTATTTACATATTATTATCAATATATTTAATATTGATATCTAATAATTGGCATTAGAGTAGGATTCCACTACTAAAATACTTGATGTTTTTTATCTTCTTTACTATTGAATATTTGTTTAATTTTTTTTATAAATTTTCTATTTATAAAGATATTCTACAATAAATTATATTGAAGAAATGAATTTTCATATTTTTTTAAATATGGTAGGATTTAATGTTTGTAACGCCTTGAAAATCTGAAGTAATGACATTTTATTTAAAAGCGTGTATAAAACACCACACCAAGCACATAACAGAATATAATATCCTAAGAATTTTTAATATAATTACTATTTTAAATAAATTAAACATACTTCATATCATAAAATTTAAAATATAGAGAGTTAGTATTTTCTTCACATAGTAATTAGTTTCTATAATTTCTTACGTTATACACAAGACCGAGTTATTATTATTATTTAATATAATAAGATATATTTCTATCAATAAATTACTAGTCCTTAAAAGGGTTAAATAAATTATGGAAATATATGGTTGAAAAAAATATAAAATAAATTCATTGGTTACTAATTAATTGGAAATAAATATAAGAACCATTTGAATATAAAGGGAATGTTTTTATAGAAAACTATTTTTATACTCACAAAACTATTTTTTCCTAAAAAATTAAATCAATTAAAACTAGTGATATGTATTAATCTAATATATATATATATATATTTATATATTATATTAAATAAAATATTTTTGATATTCATCCAATATATTTGATAAGAAAAATATACGAACAAACCCAATATTACACATAAAAACTTATATTTTTATTAGGGCACTCTTACCATCTTTTAAGGGAGAACCTATTTTAAATCCAATTTTTGGAAATTTTATAAATATTATATGTTAAAATTATCATCATATTTGAAATATAAAAATAAAAAATTTGTTTAGAGTGATTTATTGGTATTTTTCTATGATGTTTCATTTTTTAATGAATAATGAAAAATACTGAATTTTAATCCAAAAATGATTTTTCATATAATTTATTTATAAGGTTAAATAATGTTTTAAATTGGTTTTAAAGTTTAGTTATATAAAAATTTTATCAATTAATACAATTTTGGTAATTTGAATCTATTTCACTTAGAAATTTAATATAAAAATATAGAATGTTTTTGAATGTTTTTACTTTAAAAACCAAAGTTGTCATTCCCTATGCATGATTAAATTTAAATTCTTATCTGACACTTCTGTGATTGTAATTTTGAAAAATGGCTTCCATATTTGGAATCATCATAATTTATAATTACAAATAAGATTAAATTAATTTTCTATGAATAATATTTGTGAAAGTGATTAGAATTAATTACAACGATTAATGTGAAATTAAGTTTAATAATGGACTAAACCTTAAAATTTATGGATAAAATGACTTAAAAAATTGTCCAAAATACATTTTATAGTCATATTTAGACACTATAATACTTTTAATAGAATTTTCACCATTACTGGATACAATTTTAAATGAAAAACGTCTGTATAATCCTTTTTTCCAAAATTTGTAAGTGTGACACTCCTCTACCACTATAAATAGGCCTCTAATCCTCCCACTTAATCACACATCTAAAGATACATTGTATCAACCAATATCTATAAAAATATATCCTAAAATCCCCCCCATTATAAAAAAAGTATCACATTGGTCATAAAGATATCCATATGATTCCTTTGGTGGAAAACAAACAGAGTTATGAGAATAAAGGTTGCATCCTCCCTCAAGCTCTTTAGTTTTATTTTCATTCTACACATAAAAAAATATCCTTATTCCATTATTATATAAATTTTTTTTCCATAGAAATACTAAGTTGTTTTTATGTTATGATTTCTACCTACACTTAAACACACTTCCAACTAATGGTTAGCAATGTTACCGTTTTTGTGTATGGTGAACTACGCCTCAGGAAATCATGTTGTTAATGTTTCCATTACCACATATTATGGTTGGGAATTATTATTTTGAAACTATATAAATATATATATATATATTATATTTATAATATATTTGTTGTTATATAATTCTTTTATAACCCCTAACACCATTCTTTCCATTTTTTGTAAATATAATAATATTATTTGTGGAAGTGTGGACTACTGCCCCCTAAAGTGATGCAATTCATTCACTCTATAAATGGAATGTATAAGGGGTGGTTTTAATAAACCTATGTAATATTTAGGACATAGATATGTTAATGGAATTATAATATACATATATATCATTTACCTTTTCTTTTAATACGACAAATAAATAGAACTAGTGTTCATGCGTATGTACGACCTACCGTCTCTATGAATGATAAATTTCATTTATTATATACAAATATTATATATTATTCTAAATACATATATACTATCTTTATATGATATTTATATCATGGTGTAAATTCTGTAGATGATGAAACCATGATAGGAATGACAAATAACGAGTACAAACATTCTAGAAAATCTTGATAATTAACACCCAAAATACTGAAAATAATGAAATATTATTAAAAACTGAATAATAATATATTATAAGAAGATCATATATGGTGTCATAGATATTAATATGGTTCTGAAAGAAGTTAGTGACATGTTTACAACAATTTTAAAAAAAATTAAAGGATATTCTCCCAAAATATTAATGGATGGTAGGGGATTTTATCTCATTTTACATCCAATTAAGACTTATTTATTATTATTCACCTAGTTGCCCAATATGGTGTATATACTACCCTTGTAAATTGTATATAATGAATCTAATTATTCTCAACATATTCTATGTTTATGTTATTTTTATTACTTCATGGGTATTATTATTATGATTTTTCAAAGTGGTATGGGAAACTTTGAAATGTTTAATGATTATTTCCCTTAAGAATATTCTTAATGATTATATTTCAATATCACATCGTTTATGATTGTTAACTTTCTATTGAAATAATCACTTTATTATTGTGCACCCAATTTCTTATATATGGTGAAAATACTACCACTTTTACTTATAATATCATGATTCATTATTTCTTCATGGTATTTTGGGTTTTAATTTGAATTATTCCTTTTAAGGGGATTTGAGTTAAAAGTTACCAAGTGGAAATAATTTCATAACCTGATTCCTTTTCATTGGATTATATTACTTCCTCATTGTCATTAATATTCTATGATTATGTGCGTAATAAATTATCACTATATATTGTTTCATTTCCACTTATTTCCTATGTATTCACATTTAATACACATAATATATTAATTACTTCAGTTTAACATCATGGTTATGGAATTTTAAGGGTTTACCTTACAATAACATTTTTTGGGATTTTTTACCCATGAATTTATATCAGTGGAAATTATTGGATCATTGTTCATTAAACCCTTCAGTTTTATTCTCCTATGGTTTTTATGACCTTTTTCAATTAATAGTACAATTTTTCTATTATTTAGTACTAAAAATGTTTTATAAAATGTTTTTACGAAAACCCAACTTTACTTATGTCCTTAATCGAAGAAACTATTTTTTTTTCTAAAATCCCCATTTTATAAAATTTTTTAATTTTTTTTAACCATTCAAAAATGACCTATTAACGACATATTTACCCTTTTCTTCTTTAACCAATGTTTTCAAAGGAATATTATTGTTGGTTTTTGAACCAGGAATTTTTTAAACCTTTTTAACATGAAAAAGAAATTTTATTTTTACCTTGTATGGAATGTACGAATTTACCAATAGTAATTTCTTTGAATCATCCTTTTCATGTTCAAAAGTTTATTTTTTTTAAAATGTTTTCAAAATTAATTTTCAATGAAAATATTTTTCAAATTAGTTTTTGAAACAAAAAATATTTTCTTTAAGAATGTTTTTAAAAGATCTTTCTATAGTATTTGTATTAATAAATAAAAACAAACCTTTATTTTTACTCTTCATTAGATATGTTGTGTTGATACCATCCTTATTATTCCTATGGATGTTTTATGATTTATTTAGCAAAGGATATTATTCTCATTCACTTACTTGATTCCTTTGTTAACCCCCTTAAAATAATTAACTTCCTATGATCATTGGACATTGAATTTCCCCTAATTATCCATATCATTTATCATGGTTATGTTCATTTCCTAAAACATATATCCTTTTAATTATGTGTTTACTTTGAAATTTATTTGACTATTTAGGGAAATATTGTAAATATGTATCTTATACTCTATATAGATATTTTATAAGGAACATTTTTAAATCTATTATTCGAAAGATGATTATTTATTTGGATAGGTATGAAACCGGTGGTGCCTAGTTATTGATATCCATTGGTTGCATCAGTAGTCTCATGGGACGATTCTGTTTGCTAGTAGACATAGTTGGGTTTTTCCCAATATGCCAAATTATCTTGTGAATGGTATTTATGGTAATGGTTTTATGCGACTAGGGAAAATGGAGTCTAATAATTAATAATTTTCCTCATTTAGTTTCAGTTATTATTCATCCATGAATTTTTTCATCAGCGTATATATGGATACATTTAATTTCCAATTAATTTATTAAATTATATGCATTTCAGTTTATTACCTTTACATATTGATTTTTCCTTATCTTTTTACTTGAATGTCATGCGTTTTTATTTATTACCTTTCCATATTATTTATGCACTTCCTTCTTAGATTTTTGGTTACATGGTATGTGTGTTTCATTATTTACCATTCCATAATTATTATTCTCATTGATTCGTTATTGATTCCACTATATTTTACCATTACCGAGAATTTGATCTAACCCACATTATGTTTCCATTCCACAATAATATAAGAAGTATACTAAGAATGATATTTAAAGATACACTGTATGGAATAAAGTTATCCTCAAAATAAAAAAAAATAATTTTTTAATTAGTGTATTAATTTTTAATAAAAGACTCATTTATTTATCTTGTTTACCAAGACTACAAAACTCTTTAGTCATCCGGGATTTTATTACTTGTATTCATGCCAATTTAATGGTAGTAGGGACCGACTCCAGAAATTTGGGGGTCATATCTCAACAGTTGGTATCAATGGAAGTTTAACATAATCCTTGGAAACTATATTTATGAAAACATATATTAAAGAACATAAAACTAAGGTAGAATTTGTGGATAAATATATAATAACATCTTAGAATTTTGTTAAGTTATATATTATGTAGTTATTATAGAAATACATCCCTATCTAGAAACTACAAGTGGACATGGTTCTAGAATATATGTACCTAGGAGTAACAACTCCAACAAGGTGTGGTAGGCCTGAACTGGTGTAACATGGTACACAAAAACAAGCCTGAATACATACTTGGTTTGAAACTCCTGGGGGACACACTTAGGATAATTTACATTTTCTTTACAAATAATTATGAAGGATTTTAATAGATAATGAAAATGAGTAACATATGATAAAACTTATACCAAGGAAGGACCATGCTGAAATAAAAGGAATGCAATATTTATCTACTAAGGTAGTATTTAAAACCTTAGTTAAAATGCTATTTAGTGATTAAACTTATTTGAAGTATGTTAATCTTATTTATTTTAAAAATTATATTATTATAGTTTTATAAAAGGAAAAATTGTATTCCAGGTGACAACCAATCAAGTCAGTGAAGTTTGTGATTCTTGAACACATGACTGAAGGATGATAAGGGTCTAATTTCAACCACTAACCAACATAATTTCCAAGTTAATATGTCATTTATTTTAGATGATAAATTTTATGAATAAATAATAGTCATAAACCTCTAGTGTTTCTTTTTATGTTTAGAGATTAATGTCGTAAACATAATAGGTTTCGAAATTGTTAGAGACAAATATAATGACTTGTTTTATGGGTATTATGATCCATTAAAAGGAAATTTCAGTGTATAAAAGGGGGTTAATTCTAGGATTACAATTTCATGGAGTAACAGATGTATTTGAATTTGATTGAATCATAATAAAAACATGAAATCTTTCTTATGAAATAGAAATATATCAATTAAGTATATTTCTTTATATATATAGGAATTAAAATAATTACCCAACATTTGTAAAATGAGTTAGAATCAAAATGTTTTCCTGATACTGTAATTATTATTGAACCAATGGTCTCCTAAATCATAAAATATTTATGGATTTGAGGCACTAAACTTTCTATTGATCATTAACTTGATTGTGTTTGATGGCCTCAATAAGTTCCACAAAATATTTACAATTTTCCTCTAAGTACGTATTGATACTTTCCACTAATGTTCTATAACTTAATGACCTAGTTATATGTTATTCCATGTGACCTTTCTACTTCACAATATCTCTTTTCTATAGGAAATATGATGAATGCTTCTCATGATGTGGGATTTAAAATATCGGAAATATCCAATAGTATTTTACCAAGACCGAGTTTAAATTGTGAGGACACAATATAATTAATGTGGGGAGAATGTAACACCCTGAAAATCTAAAGTAAGAACATTGTATTCAATAGCATGTATAACACACGAAAAAAAGTTTGTAAGGGAATATAATATCCTAATAATTTATAAAAAAATAATTATTTCAAATAAATTTAATATATTTTATAAATTTAAATGCATGCAACATGGATTTAGAGTAAGTCGCATGCAACAAAGAGTTTTTTAATGGCTTGTATTACACGCAAGACTATGTTTTAGTGAGTAATAATATATTATTAAAATATTATTTTTTAATATAATAAGATATAAATTGGAAGTTAAATTAGATGTTATGAATATGGATAAATAGATTATTAAAATATTTGGTTTACACAAATATGAAATGAATTAATTAGTCAATAATTAATAAGAAATGTGGGGGATCTAGATAGTGGTGAAATTCTTTAGGTGAACTCTTGAGCACTCACCATTATTCTCACCTATAAACCATAATCCTTACAATATTTTTGATGTTCATATCTCAATGACATATATCTAGAAGAAGATGGTGTCATTTGACCCAGAATGAGAGATAATGTTTGAAGGCCGTAGTGAGAAAAATGTAAAAGAAAGAAACCCTTTTGGAAGATACAATTTTCCAGTTATCGACTGAAATATCAAGAGGTATTTCCTTACATGAAGCTCTTAAATCTATGTATCTATCAAAAAATTCCCCTATGAAAGCACAGTAATGCAAAAAATTAGATGATAGTCATTTCTTAGAAAAGGCTGATCCTGAGTCCCATCAACAACGTACGTAGATGTGCAAATTTTCTATTATGAGTTGTACTTCATATCTCAAGGGAGATAAACCTTGGCTGTACACTGATCTTAAATTGGGAATCACTCACTGTTGGGATTTATCAGATTGGAAACCGGTTCCAATAGTCCATAGTTATTTTCCTATTTTATTGAAATCACAGGTGGAATAAGATCGTATCTAGAAATTAGGAAGTATTCATATCAAACCTGGTCTTCATCAAATTTTAGAATGGGGCTGTGCTTTTAATCCTCATACACACAAGAGCATAATGATGCAAGCAAGGGTTCGACTACCCAGTATTAATTGGTTCTTCTGGAACTCTATGATACTGAATGATATTGTATCCTACATAGGTACCCCTTTAAGATAGATCATTGTACCCTAAATACATAATTAAGTTTGTTTGCAAGATTCATGGTGGGAGTAAACCTAGAATCTAAAATCCTAATTTTTATTAGCATTACTGCAAATTATTATAAAATAGAAGTTAGAATTTAATATGAACAAAAGACCCCATTTTGTGAACTATGTAAGATAGTGGGACATTCCATCCTAAATTATAGGTTGGTGAAAAACAAATATGTCCATCCAAAGGATATTTACTGGACTTAGGTTAGGAGAAACAAGAGAGACAAGGGAAATGATATAGATAAACATGACCATCCCAAGAATATGAATAAGGTTTTGGTAAATATATCAATTTACTCAAACCAATCAAAATAAAACTCAGGTAAAACTTGAGATGAACAAGTATAAGATAAGGATAATGGAAATGAAGAAAAAGATATTTTAGAAGACACTGAAAAACTGGTCATAGAGTCCATTAAACAATACTAATATGGGAAATTAAGGGAGGATCCCCACAAGGACTCCTCTAGAAAACCTGGACAAAAATTTATTATTGTCATAGATTCCACTATGGAATACACTGTTAAAAATCCATGAACGTATAAATGTACAATGGATGTGTTTGATAAGGATGAGGGAGAACAATGTGATAAGTATTCATTGATTAATGAAAAGGAAGTAAACACTTCTACCTTTCCTACTATAGGAATATTTACAGAGAAAATTACCAATATCCCTTTGGGGATCTGTGGTATCTCACCTACTACACAACAGTTTGAGGGTCTTGAATCCATCAAGGATTCTGGGAATGCCTCATCTCAACCAAGATCTAATATACCTAGTTCTTCTCTGAATGGTGTCCCTCAGATCTAAGGGGATGGGAGTCTAAAGGAGTTGATCATTATCGAGGAAGAAACCCCTATGCCCCCTTGAAACTAGTTTACAGGAATATTGCTAATATTTCGTATCATATTACTGATGGTACTGGTTTTATTATTTCAAATTCTGCTTCAATTACAGTTCCAACCACTACTAATTTTTTTCATGTTGATTTACCTAAGACAGTAGGTGTAATGACCCAAGTATTTATAGAATAATACATTTTTATATATATTAATATTTATGAATAAGAAATTAATATTATTTTAAATTGGACACTTTTTCGGATAGCATACTCAACACGCAACAACATGTTTTTTTTAAATCGTACGTTGCACACAACTTTGAGTTATACCAAAAAATAATATAATAATATCATTATTTTAAATGATAGTTAATGCCTTGCCGTTGTATTAGAGGAAATAAATAGAACTAACTAAAATATTATTATTAAATGTCTTTACATTTATATAATAAATTGTAGAGACTTAAAATAAGAATAAATCCTATTTTAAGCATGAAATACTCTAATACTCTTTAAAAGGTCATTTTACCACCTTCTGATGGAGAAACCATTTTAAATCTAGTTTTGGATAGTTTTATATGTCATATTTTAAAAAATAAAATTCCTATTTAGAAGAAAAACATCCAAATTTACATTGGACTAAATTTTGGTATTTTTCTAATAAAGTTCATTTTTTAATGAATTGTGAAAAATACTATATTTTAAGTCAAAAATGTATTTTCATATAATTTATTTATATGATTAGATTATTATTTTAAATGATTTTAAAGTTTAATTAGATTATATTATTATCATTTAATTCAATGTTGGACATTAAAAGTAATTTCACTTTGAAATTGTACATAAAAACATGTCAATTTTCTGGTAGTTTTTACTTCTTAAAAACACGTTTTTTGGTTTTGACAACTGTAATTAATTTTAAAATAATTTATAAAACTTCTGTGTTTTGAATTTGAAAAACTGTATTCCATATTTGGTATCAATTTTTCCAAATTGTGTAAATAAGTACCTTTTATTTTTAGAATCACGAATAGTAACTTTAGTAAATATTTTATTTACCATGGTTAAACGGTAAATTTGGTAAATAAGGGTAACACATAATATTATAATAGTATTAAATTACCCTAAAACATGTCCAAACCCTATTTATTTAATTATGTCTAACCATGGCTATCCTTGGGTCTATTTTAAGACCCCATGAAGCCAACTGTGTGTGAAAATGACATTTAATTATTTTTAATTTAAAGTGAAGGAAAATATAACCTAAACATGTATATTTTAGTAAAAAAAATGTTATATGGGGTTATATAAGTGAAATTTTCTTATATAAATCGTAATTAGAAAGATTAAAAGATTTCATACATCATGATATTTTATTTATAATTTTTATACATTAAATAAATAAATTTAATTATGACACAATGGTTATGTAGTGATTGCTTCATTAATAAATGATTCAAATAAATGATATTATAAATGCTAAAATAAATGTAATCCTGTTATTTTTAGGTTATAGATGAATTTTTTAGATTATAGTTACATGTTTTATTTGTATTAATGTAGTTTTTTTTCAAAGTAATCACGTTGTTATGGATTTTAAAAAAAAGTCTAGATACGAATAGTGTCAAATTTGACATAATTCATATTTTAAAATATAAAATATTTTATTAAATATTATAAAATTAAAAAAACTAAGATTATCCAAAATGGTTATCATAATTAATTTTTTTATTAATTACTCTTTTATTTATATTTTCTATATTTTGTTAACTATTTTGATTTTAAAAGTGTTAAATTCTTGATAAAATAGTATGAGTAAAAAAGAGTTATATAAAAAATATTTGGATTAAAAAATATAAACAACCTATCCAGTTCTAATTGGATGATTTTGTTTAGACTTATATTAATCTTATATTCGATTTTAACTAGTTTTTTACCCTTTTAAAAAGAAAATAAATTTATAATAAAATAAAACTTTCAAACTTTCCTAAAGATCCCTTCCTGCCTCTTATAAAAGGCCACCACCTCTAACCCATTACATACACCTCTCAAGCCCCTTGGATCATCCAAACCCTACTCTAAGAATCTCCTAATATCCCCATATTCCTCTTAGAATCTTTTTAATGGGCATTAATAAATTCAAGAAAGCCTTTTGGCTCAAATCAAAGAGAGTTACGCGTTTTAAGAGGTAACATCTTTTCTAAAATTCCTTTCCATTATTCTACTTATTCACTACCTATTATATTATTTTTCTTTGATTTCATAACAAAAAAAATATCATAAATATACTTGGATTTTTTTTAAGAAGTATTGAAACTAAACTTACATGCACCTCTATCTAATGGATTTAGCACATACTGTTTCTGTGGACGACGACCTACTACCTCACAAAATGATGATTGTTCAATTATCTCCTATTACCTCTCATGGTGACCATTATGATGGAAATATATTTATATATGGTATATAATATATTTATATTGTTTTTATTCTTATTTATTTTTCATTTAAAGAATACATTTATCATTTCCATAACGCGTAAATATGATAATTTAATTTTGAGGAAGTGCGGACTACCGCCCCCTCAAAGTTATATGACTAATTCAGGCTATACATGGAACGTATAAAGGTTGGAAATAATGGAATTATGTAACATATATAAAATATGATATTATACATGAATTATAATATAAATATGTATCTTTTAGTTTTCATACCTTCAAAAATGATAAAGAAATGAATGTAGCGTTCATACATACACATGGCATACTGTCTCCATGAATGGTTCATTTGATTTTCTTATATCCAAATGTTAGGAACTATTATAAATATATATATAAAGTGGCTAAAAGTACATATATACTGGATATATATGATATTTAAATCATCAATTCAATTATGGAGATAATGGACTTTTTAACACATAGAAAACTTTTAATTATGACAAGTTTATTTTTTACTCAAGTTCTGAACATCGACAAAAAGACCGACATGAAAATAGATAATAATATGATTTTTATAGTAAAGTAATGAGTGAGATTAAATGAATAATAATCATGAAAAAGGTTTGGAATTATTTATAATTAACTTAATTTTATTATTCATGAAGATAGAGAACGAACAAGAGAAATCAGACACAAGGTAAGGGAACCTTTCACCCTCCTCTTTTAGTCAAAGGCTTATTTTATGTTATGTATTTTAATTTCCATTTTCTTATGTTGGGATATGTTCTTATATAAAATTATTGCTGTACATTTATTTCTATTTGATGAGATACCCTTTTCACTCTCATCAACACTTTTTATGAATTTTTTTGTGATGCCGTTAAGCTACCAAATTTTTATAATGGAATTTCTAATTTCAATTTCCCCTCATGGGGTTTTATGCACACTTCATTGATTATATTATGACAAGATTATGTGTGGAATCACTATTTATTTATTTATTTTGTAATTTCCACTTTTATTTTTGTGGATATACTTTTGCTACACATAATCACCCCATTGATAAATTCCTGTGTCATTTATACAAACTTCGTAAGGGAAATCGTAACTTAACCTCCATTCATTGAGTTAAATATACATGTCATTGGTTTTGTTTTTTATAAGAATATGTTTGAATGAAATATTATTGTTTTATATTTATTATCTGCTTATATGGTGTTTTTTTATATTTTTCACACATATTTATGTCATTGATTTATCCATAATCTAGAGATATCATCTTTTTAATGGATTTCGTCTCAATTTACATTCCATTGAGAATTATTTGTTGTTATGAAGCAATTCAATTTTATGTAGTGTATATACTTCCATTTTACATATTATATCATGAATTTACTTATTCGCATGATATTATAATTTTTGTTTAATGTTATTATTTAATTATTTTTGTTCAAGTATTTTCTCAAGTGGTAAGGGACTCTTTAACTAAAACATCGTTTTAAAAGTTTTAAAGATTGAATTTCCAAAAATAATTCTAATTTATGTCCATGTTTTAAAAATAGTTTTAATGATTTATTTATATGGAAATTAATGTTTTAAAATGTTAATTATTTTAAAAGTTTCATTTTGGTATGGGGCACTTTGATTAAAAAATATCCTTTTAAAATGTATAAAATGGTTTCATAAATGGATTGAATATTTCAATATCTTGAAATGATATATTATGATCACAATTTGGAAATGTTGTCTTTACTTTATGATTTTTATGTGTTACAGTTCTTTGGATTTGTTTAAGTATACGAGTGGTTTCATGATAAACCTAGGGCAGGTGAGCCTGAGATTCCTCTCCAATGCATTGGGTAACATGACAGATGTAAACATTATTGTTTCTCCTAAGATATTTAGGGAATATTATATGATGGGTATTCCAAACGTAAGTCCCTATATAGATGTGAAGGATACAATGTAAGTATGATATGGATCCAACAATTTACATTTATGATTTATAATTTCTATGTGTTATTCATAAATCTTATAATTTTGTGAGGTATGTTAAAGAGATTTTGTTTTATGATTGAAAAGTATGCTTTAAATGATTTGTATGTATGGATAGACTAATGTTTTCTTTCCTTGTTTTATAAACCTAACTGATATTTTTTTTCTCATCCCATGTTTTTTAAATGTTTTTCATAGGGTATAAGGATGGTTAAGGGAATAGAAGAATTCAAGAAGATTTATATCAAGAAAAGAATTCTTGTTTTATTTAAGGAGAATTATTGTTGTGAAAAATATTGGATAGAGGAGAAGTATCTACTTTTTAATATTTTGAGATGTAGTGTAATAGTTATAGCCTAATTCTCAAAAACTATAAACCTGAAAAGATCATCAAAGTGAATTCTTAACTTAACTCATGATTATGTAAATTTTAAGGCTATCGCCATATAGTTGGTATTAGAGGCCGGTTTAGAAAAATTTAGGGATTAAGAGTTTTTGTTAGACACATGGTTAGTCTTTATGTATACTATTTAAGTCAAATCGTTATTTTGTAACTTTTTCAGATCAAGGAAAGTCTGTTGCAAATGGAAGGAGGAGGATCTGAAATTCCATTCCTATCTCTTCTTGATGACTTGATTGCAATAATTATTGCAAAGTAATGTCCAGACGATTCTGAAACATTTTCTAACTTACAAATCATTTTAAATCAATTGTTTGAGATATCAAATACCTTCACTATACCTCAATACCATCATGGATCATGGGTTGTATTTTATCAAATCACATTTTCTCAATATTCTCATATTTTCAAGAATGGTAAATATTATTAAAGAAGTCTCAAATATTTTACCTTATCACAAGATTTTGGAACATATTATGATTTTTAAAAAGGTTCTAAAGAAGGAGACCCCTGTGAAACCTATTTATATTTGATTTTAAATTATAGACTTTCAACAGATACAAACGATATTTTAAAAAGACCATTGATTGAATGTTTTAACTCAAACTCGGTCCGATTATTTTATAAAAAGAATGTTTTATCAGATATTTTGAAATTATATTTCATACATGATTATTTTCAAAAAATATTTTTCTGTGAACACCCATATAACCCATGTTTTACAAGGTGTATTTGGATAAAGGAAGTAGCTGATTTTGTTGGATCTATAAATCATTATTGCAATGTCTAGACCATCTATCTACGTGAACAAGATAAAGATGACACTAGGTGGACACCATGATCAAGGTATGATGTTCTTTCTTTGGGAATAGTTATTTTTTGTGGAGTTAAAAAATTTCAATATATATAAGACTATAAATTAAGATATTGATGTCATTATGAATTGGGATGAAAATTAGAGGTATAAGACAACCATTGAGGTTAAATCCTGTTAGGGTTATTTTTGAGTTTCATAAAAAGGGACAACATGCAAGATGGGTGATAGCCCATCACAACTGATAAGACCGTAGGAATCAAATGCACAACTGAAGGGTGATAAGGGTGCATCATCTACCACTGGCCTATATGATGCCCCTGGTGTGTATGACTTATTATTTTTAGTTAAGTGATTTTATTTATCAAGAATAAGTTGATTTAAGATATTATGTTTTATTAAATAGATATCCTTAGTATAAGAAAATTATTTGGTGATTAAGTGATAAAGTTTATTTTGGAAGACATTTTTTCTTTTGGGAACACTGTATGCCTAAGGAAAATAGAATACTATGTGATTTTATTTGAGGAGTAGTGGTAGAATTTTATTTTGGAAGAATCTATTTTTTTATTATGGACATATAGAAATTCAGTTTATTAATGGAAATGATTAACCAATCTTGGAGAAAATGTGATTAGGTTAATTACTTTTCAGTATGAGACTTCAAGAGTAGCCAATGTTATTTAGAGATAAATGAAATTATTTTTGTGGATGGCTATGTGATCAAATCCTTCGGAATTTTGGGTTTCAAACTTATTTTGGATTATTTTGAATAATTTTAAGGAAAATTTTGTATTGAATAGTCTTTGTTGATCTTTGGGTATTATTTATAAAATTTTATAGATTTAGAGTAGTATTTCTTTTTTATAAAAGATTATCCTTTTTGGGGATTATCTGATCTTGTACTAACGTTTTTGGTTTTGGTTAATGTCTAAAGACCTGATAAATATATGGTTCATCTTTGGTGGATCATGCTATTCTCTAGATGTATATTCTATAATTTTAGGTGTTTCCAAGATATCTTTAATACTTATTGTTTGGAGAAAAGATGAGTTTTTGGTAGAAACTTATTAAAGGATGAAACTCTACTTGAAAAGTAAATATATCTCCATATGTTCTTAGTCAATCTCATAAATAAATTCTCCAAATTTATAAAAGGGTACCCATAAAAAAATGTTTTCCGTTTAATTTTCATACTAGGGATTCAAATACCGTTTAACCTACCACAAGTTTGTGGTTTTCTGGTGGTTAACTTTCTCCTGATCATGTTTCCTATCACTCTTTATCAGAACATGAAACTTAGTTTCTCCTCTATATCCATGTTTTCATGGAATATTAGTATGTGTTATCTCGAGTGACATTTCTACTTTTATTTATTTATTTTAAAGTGGTAATATTATTGAATATTTTTCCAATGTGAGACTTTTAATGAAGTTCCATGCTCAATTTTAAAATTACAAGGACACAATTTCCAAAAGGGGGAAGGATGTAAAGACCCAAGAATTTATAGAAGAATAAATTTTTAATATCAATTATTATTTATAAATAAGATATTAATTTTATTTTAAATAATTCACCTTTACCGATAGCGTACTCAACACACAACAACATGTTTCATTGAAATCTTTTATTGCACACAACATTGAGTTATACCAAAAAAATAATAATATAATATTATTATTTTAAATGATAGTTAATTCCTAGCCATCTTATTTTCATGAATAAATATAACTAACTATAATATTGTTATTAAATGTCTTTATATTTATACAATAAAATTTAAAGGCTTAAAATAAGAATGAATTCGATTTTAAGCATGAAATACTCTAATATTCTTGAAAATGTTATTTTATCGTCTTTTGATGGAGAAAACATTTAAAATCTAGTTTTTGTCACTTTTATATGTACTACTTGGAAAAATAAAATTCTTCTTGAGAATAGAAAAATCAAAATTTACATTGGATTAATTTTTGGTATTTTTATAATGAAGTTCATTTTTAATGAATAGTGAAAAATAATGCATTTTAAGTCAAAACTTCATTTTCATCTAATTTATTTATATGATTAGATTGTCCTTTAAAATGGATTTAAAGTTTAATTAGATTATATTTTTATCATTTAATTCAATGTTGGTCATTTTAAGAAATTTTACATTGAAATTGGACATAAACATTTGTCAATTATTTGGTAGTTTTTACTTCTTAAAAACACACTTTTTGGTTTTGAGAAAATAAATTAATTTTAAATTAATTTCTACAAATTATGTGTTTTAAATTTGGAAAAATGAATTCCATATTTGGAATCAATATTTCAAAATTGTGTAAATAGGTACCTTTTATTTTTAGACATTATGAATACTAACTTCAAAAAATATTTTATTTACCATGGTTAAAGGGTAAATCTGGTAAATAAGGGCAACACATAATATTATAATAATATTAAATTATCTTAAAACATGTATTAAACCTATTTTATGAAATATTTCCAACCATGGGAATCCTTGGGTATATTTTAGGACTCCATTGAGCCACTTGAGTGTGAAAATGACATTTATGGTTTTTAATTTAATGATAAGGAAAATATAACATAAACATGTATCTTTTAAAAAAATAAATTTTATATGGGGTTATATAAGTGATCTATTAACCTATAAATATTAATTAGAAATAAAAAAATATTTAATACATCATTTTATTTTATATATAATTTTTAGACATTAAATAAATATATTTAATTATGACCCAATGGTGGTGTAGTGATTGCTTCATTAATAAAGGATTCAAATAAATGATATTATAAATGTCAAAATAAATGTATTTTTTTTATTTTGATGTTATAAAAGAATTTTTTAGATGATAGTTACGTGTTATATTTTTATTAATGATGTTATTTTGAAGTAATAAAGTTGTTATTGATTTTTAAAAAAAGTCAGGATATGAATAGTGTCAAAATTGACATAATCCATATTTTAAAATATAAAATATTTTTTTAAATATTATAAAAGTTAAAAAATATATATGATTCATAAAAATAGTTATCATAAGTATAAAATTTTATTAATTACTCTTTTTTTAATATTTTCCATGTTTTGGTAAATATTTTGATTTTCGAAGTGTTAAATTATTGATAAAATAGTAAGAGTGAAAAAGGGTTAAATAAAAAAGATAAGGATTAAAAAATATCCAAAACCTGTCCAATTATTATTGGATTATTTTAAATATACTTATTTTCATCTTTCATTAGAATTTAATGAGTTTTTTATTTTTTGAAACCAAAAATCATTTTATTATAAAACAATATTTTCATACTTTTCTAAAGAGCCCCTCCTGCCACTTATAAAAGTCCACCACCTATAACCAATTACATACGACTCTCAAGCCCCTTGGTTCATCCAAAATATTGTCCAAGAATATCCCTAAATCCTCCTATTCCTTCTAGAAGATTTTCCCTAGGTATAATGCAATTCAAGAATGCCTTTTGGCTCAAATGAAAGAGAGTTACACGTTTTAAGAGGTAGCATCTTCTCTAAAATTTCTTTGCATTATTATACTTCTTTACTCCCTATTCTATTATTTTTATTTGATTAAATAAATAAACCTTTATCCTAAATATAGTTTTATTTTTTATGATAAGTATTCAAAATACAGTTACACACACCTCAATCTAATGGATTTAGAACGTACTGTTCCTGTAGACGATGAACTACTGCCTCAAGAAAGGATGATTGTTCAATTATCTCCTACCACCTATCATGGTGGCCATTATTATGGAACTATATTTATATATGGTATATAAAATATTTATATTGTCTATATTCTTCTGTATTTTTCATTTACATCATACCTTTATGCTTTCCATAATGTGTAAATACGATAATTTCATTTGAAGAAGTGTGGAATACCGCCCCCACAAAGTGATATGACTCGTTCAGGCTATACATAGAATGTATAAATGATGGAATTAATGAAAATATGTAACATATATAAAACATTATATTATAATTTAATTATAATATACCTATGTATATTTTAGTTTTAATTATTTTAAAATTGAAAAAGAAATTAAATTAGCGTTCATACATACGTACAAGTTACCGTCTCCATGAATGGTGCATTTCAGTTTCTTATATCCAAATGTTATGGAAAATTATAAATATATATATAATGGATCCAAATACATATATAATGTATATATGTGATATTTAAATCATGAATACAATTATGGAGATAATTTTATTTTGACCACATGGACAATTTGTAATTATAACAAGTTCATTTTTGACTCAAGTACCGAACATCTTCAAAAAGACCGATATGAACCTGAATAAGTACATGATTGTTATTGGAAGGTAAATTGATATAAAAATAATAATAAACTTGAAAAATATTCTGAATCAAGTATAATTAACTTAAGTTTATTATTTAGGGAGACAAAGAATGAAGAGGACAAGTCAAACACAATGCAAGGGAACCTTTCACCCTCCTCTTTTAGTCAAAGACTTATTTTATGTTATGTATTTCAATTTCTATTTTATTATGTTGGGATATGTTCTTATATATCATTATTTCTGTAAATTATATTTACAAGTGATGAGATAACCTTTTCACTCTCATCAACACATTTTCTGAATTTATATATAACGTAGTTATGCTGCAAAATTTTTGTAAGGGAATTTCTAATTTCAATTTCCAGTCATGAGATTTTACGCAAACTACATTGATTATATTATGCCAAGATTATGTGTGGAATAACTATTTGTTTATTTATATTATAATTTATACTTCCATTATTGTGGATATACTATTGTTACACATAATCACCCACTGATAAATTCTTATGTCATTTATATAAACTTTGTAAGGGAAATCGTAACTCAATATCCATTCATTGAGTTAAATATCCATGTCATTGATTTTGTTTTTCTGAGAATATATTTAAATGAAATTTGATTGTTTTACACATAATATCCATTTATATTGTATGTATTTATATTTTTCACATATATTTATGTCATTGATTTATCCATAATCCAAAGATACGATCTTTGTAATGGATTTATTCTCAATTTACATTCCCTTGAGACTTATTTTTGTATGAACCAATTCACTTTTATATGGTGTATATACTACCGTTTGACATATTATATCATGAATATCTTTATTATCATGATATTATATGTTTTGTTTAGTGTTATTATTTCACTATTTTTATTCAAATATTTTCTTAAGTGGTAAGGGACTGTTTAATTAAAAAATTGTTTTAAATGTTTTAAAGATTTAATTTTCTAAATATTTTTCATTAATTTCCTTGTTTTTAAAATGGTTTTAAAGATTTATTTATAGGTATATTAATGTTTTAAAGATTTATTTATAGGTATATTAATGTAATAAAATGATAATTCCTTTAAAATATTCATAGTGGTATGGGAAACTTTGATTAAAAAATCTCTTTATTAAATGTTTTAAATGGTTTTAGAAATGGATTGAATATTTAAATATCTTGAAATGATATATTGTGATTGTAATGTGGAAATGTTATCTTTACTTTATGATTTTTTATATGTTATGGTTCTTGGGAATTGTTTATGTATATGTTTGGTTCTGTGATAAACCTTCACCAAGTGAGACTGAAATAGTTCTCCAATGCATTGGTGGTGAAGGTAAACATTAATGTTTCTCTAAAGATATTTCGGGAATATACTATGATGTGTATTTCAAATGTAACTCCCTATGTAGTTATGAAATCTAAAATTTATGTATGATATGGATTCAAAAATTTACCTTTATGATTTATAATTTCTATGTGTTATACATAAATATTAGTATTTTTTGAGGTATGTTAATGAGTATATGTTTTATGGTTGAAAAGTATGATTTCAATGATTTGTATACAGTGATGGAATAATATTTTATTTCTTTGTTTTAATATCCTTACTGAGATTTTTATGCTCATCCCATGTTTTTGAAATGTTTTTCATAGGTTATAAGGAAGGTTAACCGAATTAAAAAATTCCAGAAGATTTATATAAAGAAAATAATTCTTGTTTTATTTAAGGAGTTTTATTATTGTGAGAAAAATTGTATAGAGTAAAAGTGTCTATATTTTAATCTTTTGAGATGTAATGTAATAGTTATGATCTAATTATTTAAAACTCTAAACCTAAAAAGATCCTCAATGTGAATTCTTGAATTAACTCAAGATTATGCAATGTTTAAGGATGGGGCTTTATAGTAGGCATACAAAGAACAATTTCTATTTTGAATTATGATGAAAATCATTCAATTGCATTAAGTGGAAACCCAATGGTTACTCCATCGAAGGTTGCTTCCCTTATTGTAAGTGATAAGGATATGAATACAGATGATACTAATGTTATTCTTATTTATTACAATGGTTAACAGGGAACGAAATAGTCTAAACTCATCCCAAAATATTATAAGATCCTCTAGGTATAAGGGATCTGGATGTAAAAAGGGGTTCCTCTATATCTAGGTTCCAATGAATTTTCTAATTTGAAATTTTCAGTGTATTGAAAACCCTAACACTTTTATTTTTCTTATAATATTTCTTATTGCTCATAATCTTAAGAAATTTTCTATTGCCGAACCTAACAAAAATTTCTCTAAAAAAATAATGCACCTTTTCTCCTATGGTTATAATTTTTTAGGTTTTTGAAAAGAAGGTATTGTTGTTGAAACCATTTGGGTTATTTATCACTTATCACTTAAAAATGTAAATATTTTCCATATTTTGGAGAATAATTTTACTTGTGATTTTTCATTTGATCATTTTAAAATTTTCTATTCTATGATCTATGCTAAAAATAGATACCAAGATAGAAGACTTATTTGGAATGCCCTTTATTTCTTATCAAACATTATTCATGATCCTTGGTTTGTGATTGGTGACTTCAATTCCATCCTCACCTCAAGTGAGAAAATGGACCCAATTAACTCCTTTATCTCTTCATGAGAGTTCAAACATTCGATCAAGGATAGTAATATTGTGTAAATCAACCTTATGGGTCCCAATTTCACCTGGTATAGAATGCACTACAATAGGGTTGTTTCTAGTAAATTAGATAGAGGCATCACAACTAAATATTTTTTGAACAATTGGAACACTCTCTCTATAATAACACTTTCAATGATAAACTCTAATCATTACCCATACTTTTCAGTATTCATATTAAAAGCCTGAAACATACCCTACCTTTCAGATTTAATAATTCATGGTCTTCTGATCCCGAGTGTTCTATAATTATAATATTTTATGAATGTCTATGAAACATCATAATGAATCTTTTTCTTATATTATCAAACTGAAACATATAAAATAGTTCCTTAAAGATTGGTGTCTTTGAAAATCTAAACAAATTTATAGTGACATTTCCTCTCTTGAAAATAAACACATCCACCTTAAAAACTCCAACACTATTTCTAACTTCACTATGGATCCTCCATATGAAATTAATACTTCTATGAAACTCAATTCATTTATTTTTTTAAGGATAACACGTGTAAACAAGTTTTCATAGATAAATGGATATCAAATGGTGATAAAACACTAAATTCTATAATTATTTTCATTGAACTAGGAATGTCAGTAAACCAATCACTTTTCTTAGAGACAGAGACAACCTCATTGACACTAAGGAAGGTAATTAAAATCACGTTGTCCCTTATTTTAAAATATTTTAAATTGATATGATTTCAACAAATATCTTTTATAGGATGTAATTTAGGTTTTGGTAAATTAAAAAGATAACACATATCTTTTAATCATTCCTCTTGACAATGAAATCAAAGAAACAATATTTAGTCTTAAACCTGATAGTTATTTGGGTCCTAATGGACTCAATAATGGAATCTATCAGCTATTATGGGATTTAATTCAATATAATGTTTCAAAAATAATTAAAAACTTGTTTCTAATGGTTGGCTTACCCATGGATTGAATGCAAAATTTCATTCTTTAATTCCCAGAGAGAACAATGCCTCTGAGATTTATCTCTTTATACCTATTTCACTCATTAATTTCATCTAAAAATTTTTCACCTAAATCCTTGGAAATAGACTCACTTGGAAAAGTATTAATATTTATTCCTAGAATCAAATTGGATTTATCAAGGGTAGGTCAATACAATATTGTATCTATCTTTCCTATGAATGTACTAACACCTTAAATAGATCTACATGGAGATGAAATATTTCCATTAAACTCGATATTAGGAAGGCCATTGAAACAATTGATTAGAGTTTTATTTTCAAAGTGCTTCATGATTTATGTTCCAATGAAACCTTCATTGGTAGAAAAAAAGACTCTTTTCAATTCAACTACTATTTCCATCCTCTTCATTGGTTCCCCTATGGGTTACTTTAAATGATCCAAGGGAGATAGGAAAAGTGATTTCCTCTCTGCCATACTTTTCTCAATTTCATAGTGTTACCTTAGTAGATTTCTTACTCGCCTTGTTGATCAGAACAAGCTTAAACCTATTCATGCTTCTAGAAACTGAAATATTCCCACACACCACCTTTATACTGATGATATTATCATCTTCATACATGGTGATAAAATTATATTCAAAGTCTAAAAAACGAAGTTTCTCATTATGAAGAAATCTCTGGTCAAAACACTTTCTGGAACAAATACATTATTTTCTTTGGGAATTTTTTCCCATATTCTAGAAAAAGTATCATTTTCTATCTTCTAGATATCAAAGAATCTTCCTTCCCCTTCACTTATCTTGGAGTACCCATTTTTTGGGAAAGACATATTCTCAATCAACTATCCAGTTGGAAGGTTTAATCTCTCTTTATGGATGGGTGAATCTATCTGGTGAAATCCACAATTGTCTCTAAAATGTTCTACTCGTTGATATTCTAAAAATGGCATGATGGTCTCCTAAAAAAAATAAATGTCTACATTGTTTTTTTTTGGAATGGGAGTACACCTGAAACAAAACTTATTACCATCCATTGTAATAAATGTAGTAAGACCTTGGATAAAGGTGGCATTGACATTCGAAACCTTAATCTTTTCAATGAGGCCTTACAAGCCAGAACAACCTAGAACCTCCTTCCCAATGATTCATTCTCCATTGCCTTTCTCAAAAAAGATTCATTGATATGTTAAATAAAGGAAATTAAAACTATAATAGATCTTATATTTGGCCATCCATAAGATAGTCATGTTCCAAAATCATGATTAACTCAAGATGCATGGTTAGAAATGACTCTTCCATGAATTTTTGGTTGTAAAACTGGATTGGTAGCCCTTTAATCTCTATGTTTCCACCAAACAATTTAATGGAAAACACTAATTGTACTATCAAGGTGGTGTTAAATTCTTACACCTATAACCTTCCTAATAACATTATTCTTGCCATTGATAATTATCCCCATTCCAACTTTGATGACTTAATTATTTGGGAACCTTCTTATAATGGTGTTCGTGAATCTAATATTTTTACAATAAAAAATTTCAAAATTCTGATAACAATTTCAGTTGGTTAATTTTTTTGATAAGCCATGGATTAATCCCATGAGGTTTACTTTTGTATGGAATATTGCGCACAATAATGTCCCCGCTGATGTTTGTCTTTAATATTTTTTGATTCAAATTTTATCTAAATGTAACTTATGTAACCAACACATTGAAGATACTAAACATATATTTCTATCTTGTGTTATGACTTCTGATATTTGGAACTATTTTTTTGACATTTTTGATTGCAGATAGATTCTTCTGGACTCTCTCATCTAGCAACTAATGTGTTGGGTGAAAATTGAAATGTCTCATTAAATCAAAAATCTTTTCTTTGATATTATTATTTAGCTTCTCCATGTGATCTTATATGATAAAACTGGTCTCATTCATAACAATTCCTTGTTTAGTTTAAATACAGGCTAGATGCAGATCCTAATTTCCATTCGAGAAGCTGCCTCGATTCGGAAGGCTTACTGTGACAACTCTGTCAAAGACATTGAGATTATTCGACATCTTTGGATTAAAAGAATCTGTCATCAGACTACACATAAATTTTAAGTGTTCTAAAAATCCCCATTCCTAGGATGAATTAAAGTGAATCTGGACGGTGCCTCTAAGGGTAATCTGGGTAACTCGGGTTTTGGTGCTATCTTCAGAGACCACATTGGGCAATGCCTCGATTGTTTTTATCGAATAATTTGAATCAATTTGATCTTGGAGGCTGAAATGATGAGTGTAATGTACACTGTTTCCTTTTCTAAGCAACAATTTTGGAACAATATTTGGATGGAAAGTGATTCGACCACTATTGGCCAAGACATTTGGAATGTAGTGGTGCATCTTGCTTGGATGCTTAGAAACTGATGGACGAATTGTCTTCATTTTCTCCTAGAGTTCAGTTACATTTTCACTCATAACTTCTGTGAATCCAATATTAAGGTAGAAAATCTTGCTAATAACGTAGTTAACCAGGACATAACCTAGATGGTTGACCTTCCTGATGATCCTATTTCGATTTTGGATAATGATTTTAAAAAAGATTACTACCTTTAACCTTTTTTAATCCCCTCTTTAATATAATAATTTTTTCTTGGTCATTGACTAAGGCATAAACTCTTTAAAAAGTGAATTATAAATGAATACAAGAACAAATTTAATATAAAGGTATTGTTTTTATAGAGAACTATTTTTATACTCACAATGCTATTTTGTACTACTAAATTAAATTAATTAGAATTAGTGAGTGATATTAATGTAATATATATATCATATATCTAATAAAATATTTTTTATATTCATCTCATATATTTAATAACAATAATATAAGAACAAACCCAATATTACACATAAAAACCTATATTTTTATTAAGGTACTTTTACAACCTTTTAATAGAGAACTTATTTTAAATACCTGAAACTTATTTTTTTTATTAAGAAAACACTTTTGTGGGAAAAGTGAGAAACCGAAAGGTTCAGCATACAACAAAAACACCCAAGCAGAAAACCAGAAACAGACCCGACCAAGCAAAGAAAACACTACCAACCCCAATGCAGGACCACTCGGCGATCCCATGCAAGCATGGTCCCTCCCGAAGGCAAAGCCCTCCCTCAAATTCAACCAAGTCCCAAATGGCCTGCAAAGTGGACAGAGGTGTACTCCAGCTCAACGGAGCCAGTCCGGCCCTCATACATTCCCACACACATCAACAGAGATTTCAGAATCATTGATAAACAATTTGATTCTGCCAGAGCCCATATCCCTAAAAAGCTTCCACGATAAGAAGAATACCTGATAGTGAGGTTCCTCCCTTAGCAGATCTTCAAGTGCAGAAGTCATCTTGTTCCATACCTGGATATACTCCTCGAGTTTGATCACCCCCTTGTTGAAGCCGTCAACCAGAATCATATCTTGTTTGTCAACCCATTTATATTGCTCCTCATTGAGATTTACGTCAAAGGTCCGACCCATAATCCTAGCTGCATCCTCCTCCGAAGCATTGAGATATAGAACCTGCTCTTCCACCTTCTCATCTGAGGACAATATCAAGTCCAAGGATGGGTCAGACTTACCAGATGAAGTTGAATGACATCCAACACCGCTGCCCATCTCCGCGGCCACTATCCTTTTAGCTGACCGAGTCTTCATAGGAGGTGGCAGGGAGGAGTAGTTCTTCTTACCCCTCCTCCTCTTGTCACTCCTATTGCTCTTCATACCTTGTTCTCCTTCAGAATAGACTTTACTGACCTCCAGGGTTTCTTCATGGGGCTCCTCTTGGTGCTCTATCACAGCGAGACTGGCAAATCTGTTGCTCAGATTGACCGGAGTTCGAGTTGGAGAAACTGCTCCCCCTGCCTGAGAGCCCGAGTCTGGTCCCCCTATTTCCTCAGCACTGGTTAGGAGAGGAGTTTCCAAGACCTCCTCCTGCATAGCACCAGGTTCGTCCTCCCCCATCCCCTCCTGAGAGACCTGTTCTACCCTGCCAACATTGAGCAGACCTTCCTCCGACCGCTTATTCCCCGCACCAGCCTCCATGGAGCAGTCACCGGGGTTGTGTGCTGCCTCGAGACCCCTTCCCATATACTGGCAGGCAGTATCCAGGTTCACCACCTCGGAGTGTCCAGTTTCCCTCCTGCACTTCCCAACAGAATCCGAAGGTAAATCTGCAGTATCCTCAGGTAAAGGAGCCTTCCCTTTGAACTTTTCCAATCCAACCTCCTCCTGAGATGCCCCCAGCCCCATTGGGACCTTGACCTCACTTGACTTACGAGGATCCAAGTCAGCATGAGTCCGGTCTGCAGGGGTGGCCTGGGCACTGCTATGTCCAGCATTAGTGTTGATCACACCACCCCTCAGAGGCGCAACTGTGGACACATCTGCAGTAAGGCAGCCCATTCTCATCATACTACAGTCCCCTGCCTCTTGCACAGGAAGAACCTCCTCGGTCAGCTGCCGTGGTTGAGGGTCTTGGGTTCTGTTCTTGACACCCATGACCTGCTGTTCTGAGATCTGGAACCCGCATTCCACTGGTTCCTTCCCCTTACCATTTCCCACTAATGAGTTCGCATCCTGCCCACCCTTGTACCAAACACACCTGGAATGGGAGTTGCCTCTCCTACCCTCCAACGAAGACGATCCCTGCCGGCACACGTCCGAGATATGCCCCAGCCTCCTACAGGTAGAACAGAAGTTGGTCCATCCCTCATACACAACTTGCTGTTTACACCTGTATTCCTCCCCAATTGTTATCCAGACAAAATCGAAGGGAGCCTTTGATACATCCATCTCAACAAAAACCCTCGGGTAAACTGGGTGACACACTGCCTCTGTTCGGCTATCCGAGCATCCTTTTGGTAATTGGTATCAATTTTACTTTGAAACTGTATTTAGAAACATAGAAAACTTTTCTACATTTTTACACTAAAACCCACATTGTTGCCCCGTCTATGTGAATAAATTTAAATTAATTTCTAAAAATATTGTGATTCAAATTTATAAAAATATATTTAATATTTTTAATAACCATAAATTATAATTTATAATATTTTCAACATAGTTTTGACCAAAAATATTAGTGAAATTGATTAAAATTAATTACAAAGATTAAGGGGAAATTATGCTTTACAAGGGAGTAAATATTAAACTTAAGGGACAAAATGACCTAGAAAGTTTTCAAAATCCATTTTATGGTCATATTTAGACCCTATAATACCTTTTATAAATTTGTTACCGTTATTTTATCCACTTTCAATGGTAAAAACTTGGATAGAATTCCCTTTTCCAAAATTTACAAGAGTGCCACTCCACCTCCTCTCTAAAAGGCCTCATCTTCCCCCACTTCCTCACACATCACAAGACACTTTGTCTTGATTAAGATCAGAAAAAATATCTCCTCAAAATACCTCCACTCATACTAGAATCCTATCCTTGGTCATAACTTTTTCCATAGAATCCTTTTGGTGCAAACCAAAAGGGGTTACCCGAATAAGAGGTAACCTCCTCCCAAATGCTCTTTAGTTTCATTTCCATTATAAAACCCCTAAAATATCGTTATTCCATTATTATATAAAATATTTATCTTAAATATATTTATATTTTTTTGTTAACGGTTAAACCTACCCTTACACAAACTTTTATCAAATTGATAATTAACATATCGTTTTTGTGTACGATGAACTACCACCTCATGAAATGAAGTTGTTCGTTTTTTCTTTACCACATATTATGGTTGGAAATTATTATAGAAAATATATTTATGTATTTTATATATTATATTTATAATTTATTTTCTATTTTTTAATTATTTTATAACAGAAAATCTTATACTTATCATTTTGTATAAATACGATATTATCGTTTGTGGATGTGTGGACTATCGTACCCTCAAAGCAATTTGAATCATTCATACAATACATGTAATGGTTAAAGAATGGTTTTAGTAAAATTATGTAATATATATGACATATATATGATAATAGATTTATAATAAAAATATATAACATTTAGTTTTTCTTTTAATACGACAAGGAAATGAAAGCAGTGTTCAGGTGTATGTATGGTCTACCATCTCCATGTACTGTGTATTTCATTTATTATCTATATATATTTTATATTATTATAAATACCTATATAAAAGATATATATGATACTTATATCTTGGTTTACATTATGAAGATGATGAATCCATGAATATAACAACAAATAACACGTCAATTTGTTTATTAAAAACTAGACAAATAACACAAAAAATAGTGAACATAATAAAAGATTATTAACACATGAGAAATATGATAAAATAAGAAAATCATATATGATATCATAAATATTAATATGATTTTTAAGAAGTTAGGAACATGTTTAAAACCATTATACAAGAATTTAAAGGATGTTCACCCAAAAAAGAAATGAAATGTAAGGTATTTCGTCTCAATTTACATTCTATTGAGTCTTATTTGTTGTTATGCACATAGTTTATGTATATAGGGTATATAATGACATTTGACATGTTATATAATGAATGAACTTATTATCATGATATTATAAGTTTAATTTAATGAAATTCCTTTATGGGTATTATGATTTAAAAGTTTTAATGTGGTATAGGATACTTTGTAATTTTTAAGGATTATTTCCCTCAAGAATGTTATTAATGATTATCTTTAAAATATCACTTCCTTTGTGATTATTAAATTTCTCTTGAAATAATAAATTTATTACTATGAACCCCATTTCTTATATATAGTGTACATAATTCCACATTTACTTGTAATATGGGGATTCATTAATTATTTATGGTATTTTTTGTTTTAATTTGAATTATTCTCTCTAAGGGGATTTGAGTTAAAAGGTACCAAGGGGAAAAAATTTCATAACCTAATTCATCTTCATTGGGTTATATTACTTCCTCATTGTCATTAATTTTATAATATTATGTGTTTAATCACTTCTTACTATATATTATTTGATTTTCACTTCTTTCATGTGGATTCAGATTTGACACACATATTCTATTAATTGGTTGAGTTTCCGAATAATGTTATGGTGCTTTCAAGAGTTTACCTTACAATATAATTTTGTTCAAGATTGTATGCCCTTGAATTTAGATCATAAGAAATTATTGGATAATTATTAATTAAATCCTTTATGTTTATTATCATATACTTATTTATGACCTTTTTCAACTATAAATATATTTTCCCCTTTCCATGGTAATCAAAATTTTTCAGAATTTGTTTTAAGAAAACTCGACATTTTTAATCCGTTTTTCAGGAAAAACTTTTATCTTCAAAAAACCATGTTTTATAATTTTTTTTCAATTTTTTAACCTTTTAATAATGATTTGTTAATGGAATATTTAACCATTTTATATTTTATGAGTGTTTTCAAAGGAATATATTTGTCTCTTTTTGAAGAAGGCATTTTTCTAACCTTATTAACATGAAAACGAAATATTCTTTTTACCTCGTACGAAATGTATGAATTTAATTAATATCATTTCTTCGAAGCATCATTTGAATGTTTAAAAGGTTTATTTTTAAATAAAATGTTTTCAAATGTAATTTTCAGACATTTCTTCCAATGGATAAAAAAGGACATTTTCCTCAAGAATTTTTTTAAAAGATATTTTTATAGTATTTCTATTATGCAATGAAAGAAACCCTTTATTTTTACTCCACTTGAGATATGTTGTATTGATGTCCCCATTATTCCTCTAGATTTTTTATGATTGATTTTTCCAAGAATAATATTCAAATGAACTTCCTTTATTTCTTTTTCAGTCCCCTTGAAATATTCAATTTATTATAATCACTGAACATTGAATTTCCCCTAATTATCCATAACATTTATCATAGATATGTTCATTTCCTAAACCATATACCATTTTTCATATGTAATTTACATTGACAGTTTTTAATCATTTGGAGAAATATTGAAATATCCACATCTTCTACTCCATATAAATATTTGACAAGGCACATTATTAAATAGATTATTAAACATATGTGGAATGATTTAGATAGGTATGAAATGTGTGAGGCCTTATTATAGATGACTCATTGATGCATCAATTATATCATGGGATGAGATATTTTTATTGCCTACTTAAATGGGTTTTTACCCAATATGATAAATTATATTATGAAAGGTCTAACCAGTAATGGTTTCATGTACCTAAGAAACATGGGATACTATAATTAAGAATTTACCTCATTTTGTTTCAGTTATTTTTCATTAATGGGATTTTTCATCGACATAACTATGGATACATTTCATTTTCTGTTAATTAATTAAATGTAATGAATTTTATTTTCTTACATTTCCTTATTGATTTTTCATTATCTTTTTATTTGAATGGAATGTGTTTCTAGTTCTTACCATGAAATACTATTTATGAACTTCCTTCTTAGTTTGTTGATTACTTGGTATGTGTGTTCATTTATATACCATTCCATAATTATTATTCTCATTGATTCATTATTTCTTCATATATAATTTATCCTTACCAATAATTTTTTTCTTTCCCTTATTACATTTCCATTCCCTAGGAATCCAAGAAGTATACTAAGAAATATATAAAAGGATATTCTAGATGGAATAATTTTATCCTAAAATAAATTATTCTATGATTAGTTTATTCATTTGTAATACAAGAATAATGTATTTATACAGTTTAAAAAGACTATTAAACTCTTATTTCATTTAGGATTTTATTCTTTGTGATCATGCCAATGTAATGGTAGTATAAATCTCCTCAAAGAATTATGGGGTCGGGTCACTACAATGTTAGATCCATTGCAATCTCAATCTTAATAGAACCCCAATTTTTTCTGGTAATGATTATAAGTAATAGTGGGATAAAATAAAGCTATTTATTTATTAACACTGGGGTTGAAAACATTTTATGCATACTAGAAAGTATAAGATTCCTGATAAAAAAGTCACAACATATAAGAATAAAGAAAATTATGAATATCGGCTCAACTAGAGAGTTAGAAACACTTTGTCATGCTAAATGACTTGGAGTATCGATAGTATACTGTTTTCATATGAAGCTGAAAATAGTAATTGGTAAAAGTTAGAAGTTATACATTTTGGTAATTCTAAGGTTGTTGAAACCGGGAGGGCCATTTTAAAAGACTATTATCAAGATTTTGATTTATTAAATAGAGAATCATATGCTAAGGTGCATCAAAGATTCAAAACAATTATTAATTCTCTAAAATTTGTTTGTGAGAAAGGATAAGATAATGAAATTATTGTTGAAAAAATAATAGATATCATGACTAATGAATGGGATTATAAGAGAAATAATTTTGATAAAACATAAAAGGTTAGTAATATTAACCTAGATGATCTTATCAGATCCTTGATGCTGCATGAATGTAGTATAAAAAAATACGATAATAAATATAATAAAAAAATCGTGAATATTCTTTTTCTACAGCTACGTTTCCAACTAAATTTGAAACTCTTTAAAAAAATTAGATCATCATGAAAGGAATTTATTTATACAAGACAATTTAGATGAATTAGAAAAATATGAAAACAAAAAAGCTAATACTACTCATTGGATGAACAAGAGAGTTGGTAAAAAATATTTCCAGTATTAGTATAATAAACTTAATAATGGTAGGAATTACATAAAAGATTCTGAACTCACTTGCTATGAGCATAATAAATATGGGCACATTAGAACAAGTTTTATAAATCTAAAAAGGACATATAGAAAAGAAATAAATTTTGATAGGGATCAGAAAAAGTACTATAAGTCAAAAGGAATGAAAGTACATAAATCTAATGATTCCTAGATTGAAAGTGGAGGATATTCATTAGATAAATATTATAATAATAATAGTTCTAGATAGAGGAACATTGATATCTTTTTTAGGAACCTAAATAAAATATTTTTTTAATGGATATGGTATAAACTGTTTAGAACCTTACAAACTTTTCTATAAGTGAAAATTATCCTAAATCTGATAATGATAAAAATTTTAAATCTTTGAATGAATAATATTAATCAAATAGTGAAGATAATAGTGTATCTTTATATGATAAGGTCCCTTATTTTAAAAAGTTATTATAAAATGACAACTGAAATATTTTTAAAAAACATGAAAATAAAAATTAATGGATAAGTATTTTAAAAAATGGCATATATAATATATATAAAGATATTGATAAAAATATTTAAAAGGAAAATATTTCAAAAGATTTATAAATAGTTATTCATATGAAAGATAAACTTTCTAAGGATTTTAAAATAGTGATTTTTTAGAAAAATGTTTCAAAAAATAAACTTACTTAAAAAACTAATACTTGTGAGGATAAGAATTAAGTTGTAAAACTAAAATATGAAATTTATTATTTAAAGAAACATTTTTCAAAGTTTAATATAGTTAATGAAAATTTTGATAAAATGAACAGACAAATTCATTCTAAGGGCACTAGTTTTGGAATAGATTTTTCTCATTATAAAGAAACTTTTAGTAATAATTATGTGTTTCAAAATGTTACCCCTTTTGTTCTAAATATCAATGTTGTGGGCATTGGAATAAAAATTAGACACTTAATAAAGTAAAATACTTAGGTTTCCATAAATCTTATTTTTCAAAACAAATATAGATTCTAAATGTTTTATTTTCTTACATTACCGAACTCTATAAGGTTTTGGTTTGAAAAGTCTAATTTTTTTTCTTTCATTAAAAAAATCCAGTACAAAAAAAATAATACTTGGTATATAGAGAGTGGTATTTCCTGACATATGACTAGTAACAATTTGTTTTTTAAAAAATATAATCAATATAGAAGTTGAAAAAGTTACCTTCAAAGATAATAATCAAGGATAGATTATTGGTATAGTTAATATTGTTCTTCTTGGTAAAGATTTAAATTCATGTTTTTTATTTATTAAAGGTATTAATAGAAATCTTATAAGAATAAGTAAATAATGAGATGAAACAAACCTTTTCAATTTTAGAAATTATGAATGTGTTCTACAAAACTAAAATGATGAATATATTCTTTATTCTAATCTGTATGAGAATGTTGACACTCATAACGAATAATACCTTAGGAAGAAGGACTTACCTTGACTTAGTGAAATGTAAGATGAATCTTTGTTATAGAATAGAATTTTAGGACACTATAACCTAGGAAAATTATCAAAGTTGACTAAGAAAATACTTGTTAATGATATATTGGATCTTAGTTTTGATTCTTAAAAGGTTATCTATCATTTTTAATATAGTAAGAAACATAAGTAATGTTTAAATATATTAGTGAAGTCTCAAATACTAATTCTTTATAGTTAGTTCACATAGAATTATTTGGCTCTACACTAACTCAGAGTATTGGTGGAAAGTATTATATATTTTTTTAGTTGATGATTACACTTGATACACATGGGTCTATATTATAGAAAATAAATATGAAGCCTTTTGTTTTCTAAAACTTTTGTATCTAAAGTTAAAAATGAGAAAAACTTTCCCTTGATTACCATTCATCGTGATCACGGTGTAGAGTGTGTAAATTCTGATTTTGAAACTTTTTGTAGTAATAAAGGTATTTGACCTAAGTTTTCTTCTCCTAAAACTAACCAATTTTTTTTAAAGAAGGAATCATATTTTTCAAGAAATAACAAGAACCATGTTAAGTGAATACTTAATTTCTAAATATTTTTGGGATACAACAATTAAAACTTACTATTATACAATAAATTTATTTTTGATAAGACCTTTTCTTAATTAAAATCCTTATGAATTTTGGACTAGCATAAATCTAAAAATTTTTTACAATAGATTTTTTAATGAAAATTATCAATATTGAATAAAAAATATAACTTTCACAAATTTTCACAAAAAATTGCTGAAGAAATATTTTCAGGTTATTCTACTACTTCTAATTCATATAGAGTTCTTAATAAATATTCTTGTACCATTCAAAAAATAATGCATTTTAATTTTGATGAATCATATCCTTTTGTTTATAAACAACCCTGGCCGACATCATCTAATTTTATTTATAAAACTAATTTTCAACCTATTTTAGAAAGTTTTTCTTGTAAGAAAGTAACTTCGGAATTATTTTCACTTTTTATTCATTAGGAATATTTACGACACTATTTTGAAGAAAAGAATTTTGAAAACCCATGAAATTATATGTTTCTTAGGAATCATCCTAGTGGTAATATCACTGGATATGTTCATCAAACTGTTAGGACTAGAATTTATTTAATTAATGAAATTGAGAATTTTGATTTCTTTTCCTAATTTGAGCCAAGAAAATACTAATGAGGCTTTAGGTGATGAGAAATGTATTAAGGAAATGAAATTTGAACATAATGAATTTGTGAGAAAAAATGTCTGGACCTCAGCTAAATGATCGAAGGAAACTTCTGTAATTAGAGTAAAATGAGTATTTTAGAATAAATGTGACAAGAATAAAATAATATTTAGATATAATGAAATAATTGTTGATAAAGTTTATAAATAAAAATAAGGAATAAAATTCAAAGAAACATATTCACCACTCTCTATATTTGAATCTATTCATATTCGACAAGCCTTTATAGCATTATTTAATTTGAAACTTTTTCAAATGGATGTAAAGTGTTCTTTTTTAATGGTTTTGTTCAAGAGGAAGATTTTTTTGAACAAACTCCTAGTTTTGAGGATTCAAAAAATTCTAATAGGTTTTTATAATTACCAAAGATTTAAAAGACTTAAATAAGCCCTTAGATATTGGTATAATAGATTAACAAGATTTTTGTTACAAAATAATTATGTTAAGAAAACTGTTGATCCAACTCTTTTTATAAATAAATTTAATAACAACATTATAATAATAGAAATTTATGTTAATGAAATAATTGTTATATTAACTTAAAAAATATTTAAGAGTTTCATTTGTTAATTTTATAAAGTTTTGTTGTAAATGATTACGATGGGTGAGTTAATATACTTTTTAGGTTTTTAAAAATCTCATAAAAACTAGAAAGAAATTTTATATCTAACATAATTATATAAAATATCTTCTTAAAAAGTTTATATACAATAACAATAAAAGTATTAGTACTCCTATTGGTACCTCTAATACTTTAGATCTTAATGAAGTTGAGAAATGATTTGATCAAAATATTTTTAGAGGTATGACAAGAAGTTTACTTAACTTGATAGGAAGTTTTCCAGATTTAATGTTTTCAATATTCTTATGTGAAAGATATCAAGAAAATAAAAATTAATACCATTTAAAATATATAAAAAAATATTTCATTATCTTAATGTGACTATGGATTTAAGACCTTTTTATTATTTTGGAAATTTTTCTGATCTAAAAAGTCTTTCAGATGATGACTTTAGTGCTTGTAGAATGGATAAAAAAGTACCTCCAGAATATATAATTTCTTAGTATATTCCTTAGTCTCCTGATCATGTAAGAAAAAAATTCACTAGCACTTTCCACAGTTGAATCTGAATATGTAAAATCTGGAATTTGTTGTACTCAAGTGTTGTGGATGTAGCACACACTTAGTGACTTTGACATGAGATTTACTAAAACTCAAATACTATGCGTTAACACAAGTGGTACTGCTTCAGTTAATAATATTGCACATCATTCTCATGAAAAAATAGATATTATGCATCATTTTCTTAGGTACCAAACACTTAGAGTATTTTACAATTTATCCGAATGCAAGATCAACTTGTTGATATTTTGACAAAACCTCTTTCTTTTAATAGATTATAATTCATTTAAAAAAATCATGAAATGATAAATGTAAAGTAATTATTCAAATATGTTTCTTATTTACCCATATACTTATATTAAGTTACTCCTTTTCATATGATAGTACATATGTTTTATCTTTTTCAAAAAAATTAATTTCATAAAATTTATGTTTTCTTAAAATTTTCTGTATTGAATTTTCAGAACTCAAATAATTTTATAAAATGTTTCTGAATCAAAATTTCCTAAAAGGTATTTGAAACCAAGAAATAGTTTTCATTTTTATTTTTGGACTCATGTGTTTTTAATAAAAACATTCTAACTATTTTTATTTAAAATAAATTCATATTTTAAACCAATCCTAATCTGTTAGATTGACAAATTAAATAAGAACAAGTCAGTCAATATTGATTATTCTTTAAAAATCTAAAAGGTAATATTCAAATATTTTGAATTTTTTCACTATGTCCTTATTATAGTTTTTTATACTTTATGTTTTAATTACTTTTAATGTTTTTATAAATTTCAAAACATTTAAAATCTTTTTCATCACATTGAATTATAATATGATAAATATTTAAGAAAACCATGAGAGTTGAAAAATATCCTTAAAAAAATTTCTGATTCTTTTTTATGCATCAATAAAATAATTATTTTTCAGTCTACTTCATTGTATCCAAATTCAAACTAATGGAAGAAAAATAATATTATTAATACTGGTTTGTCTTTACAGTAATTTTAGTTGGAAGATGTTTCTTTGACAATATGATCCCTCTCTAAAGAAAGCAACATTTTTTTTAATATTTTGAATCCATATGTGTGGAGTATAAGGATAATGATATTGATAAGTATTATCTAAAAATAATTGAAGAGTTTTATGCATCAATTATTTTTTTCGAGAAGATGGTGTTGAAATAGTTATTTTCAAAATACATGTAAAAGTTTATAAATTCACTCCAAATTGATTATTAGAATCGATTGCAATATCGTATAGCAGTGATGATAATTTTCCATCACAAAAATTCCATGATAATATTGGATCCTTTGATAAAATAAATTCCTTGGATTCATTGTTTCTTAATTATTAAAAATTAATAAAAGTTTCTCATCCTACACAAGACAATAATTTAATTTCTTTAAGGATACAATGTTTTTTAATACCAAGGTAAAGTGATATTGTGATACTCTCAAAGTAACACATATGTTCATATTAGGGTATTTTTTCAGCATGAGAAAAGTAGATCTTGTCATGTTTTTTATTCTAACTATTAATAATATTAAGAAAAATTAAATCATGTCCAAAATCATAATGGTTTCATATTTCTTGAGCAAGATGATTTTTAAATATTTAAAAGTAATTAAATTTGATAACAAGTCATATTCCAAGATGGAAAAACTTTATTTCATTACTAATCATATGATAAATATAATGGCATTGATTTTTCATGATAAATATAAAAATTTGTTGAAAAACCTTGGTCTACTGCATTGGGAGTCAGATCTATCAAGGAAGATAGTGAAGAAGAAGAAGAATAAAAGAATAAAACCTAACCTATTAAATAAGTGGTAGAAAAATAAAATCAAAATAAGGTCCATGATGTTTATGATGAATAAATGAAGAATAATTCTAATATAGAAACATGTATTAAATTTGGAGTATAATATATTGAGGCTAAGGAAATAAGGATACATACAACCAGATCTGTTGAATAAGAAGTTAAAAAGAAAAAGAAAATGATGAGACTCAAAGAAGATTTTTATGTCAAAATCTGATGAAAGAGTATAATTTTCATATGCGAATATTGGAAATGGAAACCTGGATGTGGGGTTATTTCTTAAATAAACCTTAATAATTCTTGATAATGTTCCCTCTATTAAATAAAAAGGGAAAAGGAAAACAAAATATTGAAGAATCATAACAACCTACAAAATAAAAAGAATCATTTATAACTTTTTCACCTCAAAATAAATCTACACCACCATCAGTAGAAAAAGAAATGGCCCCAATTTCATTATAAAAATGAATACTTTTATCTACTCAAAATATTTAATATGAACATAAAAAATAATTCTGTAACTTGGTTGAAAGTAAACAATGATATTCTTAACAAGGTTGATGGGGATGAGTTATAATTAAAATAAAACAATGAGAAAGAAGAGAATGAAGGAAAAGAAAAAAAAGAAGTTGAAAAATAAGGATTCCAATTTGAATATGTTTAATAAGAAGTTGAATTTAGTGAGAAAAAAAATAAGAAATATAAGAGACTAATTAAGAAGAAAAAGAAAATGAAGACAAATAATATGATGATGAGGAATAATATCAATATGAAAAACATTCATATTTATCTTTATAATAAACTTCCTCATCATATTTTTATTCAAAAGAAGAAAAAAATGAAGAATCATAAAGTTCAAAAGAAGAATAATAATCAGTAATATTAGAATAGTATTTATATAATAAGAATGGCGAATATCATATTTCAAACACAAAACCTTCTGAAAAACTTGACTTTGAGGATGTTTACATTATGGTGATATCTAATGATTTTTTTCTTAGAAATATGATAAAGATATTAAGGAAGTGCTAAAAGAAGATAAGAACATTGGAAATGATGTTTTTGTTGAAACTAGCTAGACTAAGCTTCTACAAACCGATCGAGAGTTATCAGAATCCACATGAACCATTTCACAGTTGGGTTTTGATTTCATCATTAAATCATTAAAAATATTAGAAGGGATTATTCTTTACTTCCCATGATTGGAAAAAAGTGGCCAATTTTTTGAGGATAGTCTTTTCTAAAAAACAGACTCTATTAAAATACCGACCAAATCAGTAATCCTTATTGATGCTGATTTAAAATACTTAAAAGAAAGTACCATTTTCTCAAAAAGGGGCTTGTAATTCAATGGTGAAATGGTCACATTATGTTTATGATGATATTAAATCTCAAAATGATCAGAATCAAGAAATAAGGAAGTTGATGATTGAATCAGTTGAATTTTTTAAACAATTATCTGAAGTTACAACTAACATGGTAAATTTTTTTGAATAGTTCAAAGACCACACTAATGATTTGACGTAATAAGTGGATGCACTCAAAATAAATGTTCGAGACTTATAATTAGAAATTTAAAGATTTTGTTTTTGTGAAGATGATGTTTCCATTATAAAAGATCAGAATAAGGATATTGTTAAGGATAGAAGGAAAAATAATGCTAAGAACATGATTATGAAAGATGTAATGGAAAAGCTGAAGAAATATTTCAAACAATTCATGAAGATAAAGGAATTTATGAATAACCTTATAAAGAAAGATTAGTTCTTTTTGAACTCTTTTTGTAATTTTTATTTTTATTAATATTTTAAATTTTTGTTCCTGAATGAATTACTCTTCTATCCAAATATGATTTTTAGGATAGTTCTCTGATACAATTGGTGAATTTTTTTTTCATAATTTTTTGGATGATTATTTATTTAATTATATTTTTTCGTATATTTTCTATTAACTAACTTTTGAATTACATTATATTGAATCCCCAATTATTTTTTGTAAATAAAAATGATGGATATATTTCTAAAATGGGAAATTTATTTTAGAAATGTGGATATATTTTTTACACAAAGGCAGAGAATATGATTATTAATGAGAGATGATTATTTAAGGGGGATTTTATTATTTTCATCATTTTCTCCATTATATTTAGAATAATTATAATATATGGGGGAGTTAAGGATAAAAAGTAAAATTATGAATAAAAAGTTTTTATAAAAATATGAGGACTCTATGTTTTTAATTTTTTATTACATTTAAGTTTTCAGGTTTGTGCTTTCCATAAATGGGGAGATTGTTGAGTTAGATGTTTTACTTCTCACTTTTCTATTAATTTTTTATAAATCACAAGAACTTCCTTTATTCTTACTTTAATAAATTACTATGTTCAAATTGATTTTAAATTTTTTTTAAAGAAAAAATTACTTTTTAACATACTTAGAGTATATACTAAATTAGTATGTTTATAAAATTATATATCTTCATTATGATAATCATAATGAGTTTGAATATGATCTATCAGACTCAAATTTTATCTGATAGGTGAAAGACTTTATATTTTATTTTACTGAAAAGAGTCTTCATCATCAGGCTGATATGAATACTAATAAATTCGAATTAACCATGATTATGATAATCATATTGAAAATATTAAGTGAGTCCATCAGACTGAGTTACGTTTATAATTAGGATATGGAAAACTTAATTATAATTTTAAGAATAATTTTCACACTATAATGGTGTAAAAAATACGATGTTTGAATTTTTGTTATAAGTACTAGGTAGCCAAGTAATTGAAACAAACCCAAAGAAATATGACCATTTAGAGATCAAGATAACCGTTGGGATCTCACCAATAAATACCCATCCATTTGAAGAGTTTGGAGTTGTTGTAATTAATAATTGATTACATTTTCTCTAAAAGTTTTCTAAAGTTTACATAAGTGTGAACATATTGTTCTTAGTCAGGTGTATTTATTTAGAGAGATTTATTATAAGGAAAAATTTCTTGGTTTTCACCATGAGAACATATTTTTAATTATTACTGTTTTTGATCTATGATTATGATCGAGGACTTGCATGGATAGTAAGACAGAGAATACAATCATCTGATGAAGGGATTTAGAGGATTGGATGATCCATCATATTTTGGGCTATTGAGGATAGGTATAGATAGAATTTGATATTCATATTGATGGTTTTATTTACTGAGGAATGAAATACTTTCTTATAAGTATAAAAAGGGATACCTTTATCCATGATTTGTGGCTATCCAAATCTTATGGTTAAAAGGGATCTATTAATTTCAAATAGATGTAATTCATTCTTACATTGCTTCAATTGTATTAAATTTTTCTTACATGTTTTATATTATATTTTTTTGTTTGTATTAGATTTATCATAAAGATTATAGTTACAATGATACAAAATTTGATCTATTAATTAGATCTTTTTTTATATCCTAGATATGATGAAATAATCATGACCATCCCAATTATGATATGTATACTATGATATTATTAGAGTCATCCTGATTTGATACTTTATTCATCAAACTAGGGTCCAAGTCCAAATATAATAGAATTTATATAAATAGGGTTGTGAATTGGTCTTGTTTAATTATTTTAATCTATGTTTTTTAAAACAAAAATTCACTTGTATTTTAATTAATCCATTCATAAAATATTATTTGATTCATAATGTTAATATATATAATATTGATATCCAATAGTTCCACTACAAAATGAAATCAAAAAAATTTTCATCCTCATTAGGAATGACATATAGAGAATAATCTTAAAAGTTCATTAATTGAAATAAAAATACCTATTATTTTTGAAGAGGGGAGTTCTAGGATTCTTTTTTACTACTTTGTCAAAAATATTCTCAATAAGTAAGAGGTAAAGAATTTTGATGAAGTAATTTTAAATGATCAACATGATTACATCCCCTTATATTGAATTTTTAGATATAACATATAGGGATAATTATTAATTAAAGATATAGTCTTGAATATAGTGGAAATTAGACAAGTAAAACATGGAAAATAACCACCATAACTAACCATTATTTCTACCACTCCACCAGAGGAATAAAGGGAATGGTATAAAAGTATAAATAGACATGTGTAGAAATTTAATGACTGGATGACTAGAAATTTTTTCAGTCCAAAACATGCTATTCTCAAGAACCAGTTAAACCAACCAATTTTGACACCTATTCCCCATATGATGTCTGATACAACATCCTCACCATCACTACCACCAATATTTGGAGTTATCTTTACTATAGAAACCATAAATATTAAAAACAGTCCTTACCAATATCTATGCTAGTTAAAAACCTCTTGAATATCCTTTCTCTATTATTTTGATGATGGGAACCATACAACCAAAAAAGACATTGGTCATCGCCCCACTAAATGAAATACCCCTTAGATGAAGAGTCATAATTTGGATCATTTTACTTTATCCACACTATAGATTATTTTTTTGATAATGAAGATTAAAATGAATATGAGCTCCCCAATCCAAATTAAGGAATAGTTTGTAGAGGCTTATGAGGTTGAATAAGATGAGGTTGAAATGTTTCCTAAAATCCAAGAAATATCTTTAAGGAGGAAATATATAACATAGGAATTGAAGAACAAAACTGTAATGATCCAAATAGAAACAATGATTTGATCTTGAATCATCCAGGGCTCGCTTAGTCCCATTCATAATAGATGACTGGAATATGAACATGTAGTCTTTGAGTTCGTATCAAGATGCAGAAATTTTGGTTCATCCTTCCTCACGTAAAAATTAAGGTTCCCTATAATTTATTCTTATAATTAAGACGAAACATAATCAGTGTCTGACTATAAACCTCAAACTAGGGAAATAAACTCTATATAAGAAGATAATATCCTTGGTTCAAGAATATGATATCTTGAAATAGATGGTTGTCATTCCATCAAAGATCTTAATTATTGATGAACTTGACATCTTAAAAAAACACAGCGAGGCCTTCATCGATCCCCTGCTAAGCCTTTAATAATTCAAGGTGTATTTCACTATAGTCGACTCACATCATAAGGATATTAGTTCAATAGAATTTCATATAGTCATTTGTTTCATGGAGAAAGACCCATAATCGTAAATAACTTGGAAAATCAGACCCTTGTATACATCTAGAAATTTTGGTGATATTTATATTCATTAATATATTATTGATAATGGTTATTTGATTAATCTGTACCATTTAATAACCTTCAATTATAAGGATACAATGAATCTAACTTTACTCATTCAAATATGATCATATAAAGATATGATAAAAGTTAACAGAAGCCACTTTGGTGGATCAAACCTGGAGCCTAATTTTTTTTCTAATATATGCCTTTGAATTCATGGTGTTTAACTAATGTAAAACCCTCAATGACTTTTTTGGATGGTCATGGAACTATATACATGTTACTATTCCTTCATAATACCATTAGTGCCTCAATTACTCTATTAATGGAAATGTTTGGGTACTTCATGGTGATAATTCCTCTTTAAGTCTTGTAAATCCAAAAAAATGAATGAGTGGTTCTAAAATAGGGATTAAAATAAAAAATTTATATATAACACCATTAGGATAAATTCCCCATTGAATTAGATGCTACTGTTTCTAGGCCATAGATTAAATTCAATGAATGTGACATATTTACCATCAACTGAGTTAAATAAAACACTCTTCATCTGGGTATCCATATGGTTATGAAAGTTTGATTGGATAATAATCTATAATATCCAGTCAATTTCCATTCATATTCTTCTTAGGTGGACTTTCCAATATAATAATAACTAGCAAGGAAAGAAAAAATTGCTACACTATCCATGAAAATCAATAAGGCCCTCAAACACCATCCTTTATTCTTATGATATTTATCGGTTTACAAATAAAAAAATAGAGTTACTTGAATTTAAAAACAAATCAAACTAAATTTATCTATTTAATTTCTTAATTAAATAAATTGATAAAAAATAGTTCATTTATTAGAATAAAACATCACTTTGGTTTTAAAATGTCAATCGAAAGTTTCTGAATTCAATAAAATATTTTTAAATGACTTATTTTAGTTATTTAAATTATATTTAGTCAATAAAATAGGTTTTTAAGCTTTTAATTTTTTATTATATCATAATAATTTCATAAAAGTTATAGTATTTGTAAAATATTTTGTTTACTATTCTAGTAAAAATCAACCTTTACCGAAAAATCCCAAAAATTCAAAACAAGATAATTTTGAAATGCTAAAATCATAAATTATTTTCATTTAATCAAATTATTTTTTTAATATATAAATATATAATTTAAATGAAAATATTTTATTTAAAGAAAAAAATTTATAAAAAAATGATTCTTTTTAACTGCATGTGTTCTTAATTTTATTTCACATTGACTTGTAATTAATTTAGAATTATTTAATTAGTTCACACATTGATGTATTTTAAAAGTGGAGAATTTATTAAAATATACAATAATTCAAAAATATTTCTTTATAAAAAATACTTTTTTTCAATGAATGATTTTCATCATGTCACATTAAATTTTAATTTTATAATCAATGAATTTCATCAATCAATAAAAAATAATACAATGTAAGTACGATAATTGATTACCATATTTTTTTAATAAATGTTTATTATTATTATAATTTTAATATGTCATGAATCATTTTAGTTAAATATTATGTGTGTTAAAATCTATTCATGAAAACATTTATTTAAAAGAAAACACATAATCAAGTCCTTGGGTGTTATATTACCATCCCATAAATAAAGTTAATCCTTAAAATTTTATCTTCTTCTTATAATAATAAATTTAGGTAAATCCTATGATCTAGATTTTATCATGATAAATAATTACTATGTAACAAATAAGAATTAAATATTTAAAAACCATGTATGTACCATTATAAGGATAGTGATTGTGAATGTATTTATCAAGGGATTATTTTACCATTGAAATATAGAATATAATTACTTGATTTATTTCCACAGTATAAATTTATTTCTATTTTATAAGAACAATTTCATAATTTGATTATGTTTGAATTAGTTTTTAATATCATATTCTAAATGAGGAATAACCATGAAAATATTTTCATGCTTAATGAAAAAACCAAACTTTAATGGATCACAAGATCCTTAAAAGAATGAAAATTTATTCCTCCTATCTTTATCAACTTAATAAATCAAAAATAGTGAGTGTGATTAAAATTGACATCCATAAAAATGCTAACCTTACAATTACTTAATATAAAAAATACCGATAATACAAAAATAAATTATTTTATAATTTATCTAATAATTCATTATCCTTTCAAATTAATGAAAACATAAAAATCAGGATTATGTTAATGTCAATCATAGGTATAAAAATGATTTTTAACTAAGGAATAGTTTTTCATCTTAATAGATACCACATGATATATTCTCACTTTAAATAAAGTCCAAATATGTATCTTAATTGACAGCTCCTTCCTTAGAGTATTAATGGATGATTCAATATACATGAAAAATATAAAAGAGTGTATATATCTGATCAAATATAGCAAGAGTTTATGATCAAATTACATATTATACCAACCTAAGGGACTTAAACTTTAAATATAAAAATTAAATAACTCTGACCTTTCTCTCTTGAAATATTGTATACTAAATTCCCTTCATAATTAGGGAATTAGTTTGAATAGAGTTTCATATCATTTCAGATGAATCAATGGATTTTGTTGACTTCTTTTTGCCCTCAAATTCCTAAGAATAATGTCCCTTTTCTATATTATTGAAACAAATTCCCGTTATGTTCAATAAAATCCAAGGTGTTTCATTCTATAATTATTACATGTTGGAAGTTTTACTACACCCATTTTACCTTTTTCCACATTTCCTTTTACATGGTGATTATACATTTTCGTTTTTTCTCTTTATTTACTTAGAAAATATAAAATTCAAATAATTCCTTCTCAACCTTGAGGGAACCTAAAACCATATCACCATATATTTAATTTTTTTAGAGAGTAACACTCTTAGAAGGCTTGGATCTATTCCATGAAAGAAACAATCAATCATATATTTTGGATTATGAATGTATTTCAAAAAATTTCTTTATAACATTATAAATATAGATTAATACTTTACAACATCTTCCACTACCCTTTTTCGAAAATTTAAAAATTTATTTTCCAAATCAACTCAATTATGAGGAGGAATATTTTTCTAAAAGAATATATCCTTAAATGTCTCTCATTACATTCCCTTTTTTATACTAATCCTCATTTGTATTTTAAATCAATGAACACTATCAACTAGATTATTTCTTTAAATGGTAAACATACATAATACTCTTTTCTCTTTAACTATATCTCATATCCAGAAATATCTTCTCAAGGGACTTGATTCACTATTCAACTACTAATGGAATAGTATTTATTTAAAATTTGGGAGGTTTCTACCTCTTGAAGGAGTCCCAAATCATTACATCATACTATAAAGTAAAATGTTATTATATATAGTAAATGTTATTATTCATAACATGATAAAAATCCCCAAATATAGTGATAATAATATCAACTACATCATTAGTCATGATGAATTAGGTAGGTGGTACATCCTAATATAGGTCACGAGTGTTGATAAATTTTCTATTCATCTCACTAGGTTTTATTTATAAATAATAGAATACCCTAGCTTCGTTTAGGAATGATAACCTAAATCATAGTATCTAATTCTGAAAATGGTGAATCATGTAACATAAATTTATAATTTATGAAAAAACTAATATTATAATGATAATCCTACTATATTTGGTAATAACATAAATTCATAAAAATATTTTGAAACACATTACAATGGTTTAGAAAATTAATGTGAATAAACGAAATAATATCCCCAAATAGTGTCAAAGAATGTGTGTAGTTAGGCCTCCTTGTCATACAATAAGGGAATATCTATTTAATACCATACCTACCTCTTCAGGTTCATTACCCCTTGGTGCATCTTATTCATGTTCTACATCCACTTGTCTATATTAATACATTAATTTCATTTTTAGAATAGCACAGGTCTATATTTTCTCAAAATTTTAGGATGTTTTTCTATACTTATACTTATTGTTAGTTTCTAATTTGTTTACTAAACAATATTTTATACTAACCATTACAAACCCCCTCTATTATCCTTGATCCAATGTTTACATTATTACAATGGAATAAAATAGATGAGATAAAATCCCATAATATTGAATACTTTATTAGGATTAAGATATTAGATACTTACATGATTCTCAACTTACATTTTAAAACATAATGTAAATTTAAAATTAAAAGATAAATTTTTTATTTATTCTTGTGTATCCCTAAAATCATTAAATTTTACTTTTGGGTACCCTAGGGATGAGAAAAAAATAAAAGGGTAATATAAAATGGTTTTTAAGTGAAAGAATATGGTGGAATCTTTTATAGAATATTTATAATGTAAAAAATATTTAATAAATAATTAATAATAAATTGTTCCATATAACGAATATCATGAAAGAGGAATATACAAATGAATGCCATAAAAAATAAGGAATCATGTAGATAAAACTAATTGGTTTCAAAGTGATATAATTCATAATTCTAGACATAATTGTGATTAAGGACTTATTCCATGACATAATCAACATATCATCATGGCCTCATGCTAAGACATTATTAGTAATTGGGTAGTTATACACCAAATACCCATGCTAGTTTGTCTCATGAGACCTACTTATGAATCGAGGGGATATCTAATATTATATCCCTCAAGTAACTTATAAATTACAATGCATTAATTTTATGAAGTATATGACTGAAAATAAAAAACACAATCAATACTACATAGTAATAAATAAACATATGTATTTGAAAACTAGCATATTGATTGTCAATATTTTCTCCAATCAATAAATTGAACAACATGATTATAATCTATCTAGGTAAAGAAGGTAGATGGTATATTTAATTAATAAGGTACTTTATTGTTTTTTAAAATAGATAAAAAATGGTTATAAATACATTACAACATTTCTTTGAAAATAAGAACAAATTTCATTTTCTTTTGGTAAATTTGTTGTAAAAAAAAGTTATAAATAACTTTTAAGGATCATTTCATATGTTGTAAAAGATAATTTTAAAAAATTATTTTTAAAATAATCTATAATAATTATATCTTGAAAATGAATCATGATTGAGAAGGAAAATATGGAGTTGAACCAAAAAATATACATATATGGAATGAAATTACTCTTCAAAACATTAAGAAAATAAAATACATTTAGTCTAAGATAAAAATAAATGATCCTAGAATAATGTGAATAGATATTAATTTGGAAAATAATCAAAAAATTTGAAATAATATAAATTATGTGGAATGGTCATTAAGGTGAGAAAATTCATTCACATGGAAAACATAAAAGAGAGAATCTATTCACACTTTTATAATGAAAGTCAAGAATGGATTATGCAAAAATGGTAAGAATAATACATCTAAAATTTTAAAAATAATGTCAAATTTTCTAGAAATTTACCATTTAAAGTCATATAGATATAATAAATATAATTATTTAAGAAAAATAAAGTTTATAGATATGGAGGAAAATTGTTCCCAATCAAAATAGAGAAATAAAGTCCCCTTTACTTTAAAGCATTTTTTCAGTGGTTCTGAGTTCCAATGAGCAGGAAAACTAAAATAATTCTATAAAAATCTAGAAATAACATTAGTATAATAAAATATATGGGGTTTAAGAGAAAAATAGTATATAAATCCCCTAGTATATTTTCAAGATGAAATAATCTTGATTAATCATATTATTGAAACATATACCCATACCTTCGATTTCAACTTGGACGAACATGTTTCAAACTTTTTTATAATAAATTTATATTTATTATTCATATCTATTATATAAAAAATTTACCTTTATTTATGTACACAATTAATTATGAACTTATTTTTACCCATTTACTCAAAATTCTTTGCTTAAAACCATTTTTTAGGGGTTAAATATTTTGTTTCTCATTTATTTTTTGATTAAGTGATTCCAGTCCTTTCAAATTTGATGTAGTTTCATCATATTGATAATATTAATCATTAAATAAATATTTTATTATATATTAAATACATTTTTGAAGAGTTTTATTTATGAAAATTCCAAAAAATGAATTACATCGCTTCGTGGAGATGGTAGTCCGTAAGTACACATGAGTTGTGGTTTAGTTTTTAAATAGATATAAATAAAGGAAGGTAGATAATATTATATATCTATTGAATCATAATTATGTAATAAATATCATATATATTCATTTGATCCACCTTTATAACCATCCACGATTATCAATAATGAAAAATGAAACATGTGAGGGGAGTGACACCCATATAAATACCCATATCATTAAAACAATATAATGTCATTTTCATTGGAAAGTGGAACCAAATAGAAAATGTTTTTTATAAAGGTTAACATAAATTCTAAATCCACTCACAAAACCAAATTTATTAATTTTTTTGTGATATTTTAATCCTTATCTTTTAGTTTAACCCCCTCATTAACCCCTCTTAACCGTTAACCTGATGATAAACATTTACCCTGGTAAAAATTCATTATGACTAGAAATGAAATGAACCTTATTATATAATTTATACAAGTATATTCAAAATATGGAATATTTTTTATAATAACTAATTCCTATAATTTGTAGAAATTAATTTTAATATAGGCATGAAAAACACAAAGAATTGTTTTCAGAAAAATGATTTTTTGAGCATAAAAATTAATTTGTACCAAAAAATATTGTATAGAATTTATTTTTATGAAACTTAATAGTTTATAAATAAATAAAATCATATTTGTGTGAAATTAATACCATTTAAAAACTAAATATATCTTTTTTGTTATTTAATTAAAAGGTAAAATATTGTTCTTTTATTAAAATAAAAACTCACTTACATTTTATAATTTTAATCATGGGTTTTTCAATTGAACATAATAATTTTAAATTCCTTATTTTACCTATTATGCAAATCATTTTTATATATTAAATTTTTCTAAAATTTTAAATTCATTCTTATACTATAATGATGTCACAAATGTTACAGTATTTTAAAAATCAGTTTTTTACTATTCACTAAAAAATAATCATTTTTAGAAGGATCCTAATAATTCACACTATGATAAACACGAAATAGTGAATTTAAAATTTACGTTCATTTGATAATGTTAAAATTATAAAATATAAATTTATATTTCAAATATAAATTTTTATTATACATTAAAATACCTTTTTAAGAAAAATGACCTTTTTTAAACCACAAGTGTTATTAATATTATTTAATATCTACATATAATTTATTGATTATTAATTTACTAGTTTATAGATTAAATTATTTTAAAAGAAAACAATTTATTGAAATATACAACAATTCAAATAAAAATATTTTAAAAAAATAGTCATTTTAATGTTGAATGGTTTTAATATTATCACATTAATTATTTATGTTCTAATCAATAAATTTAATCAATAAATAAAACTTTAAAATGTAAGTATTATAATTGATTAATATATTTTTTTTATTAAATGTCCATTCTTCTTTTAGTTTTAATATGTATCAACTCATTTTATTTTTGTGTTTCCTGTGTTATAATATATTCAACATAGTATTTATTTAAAGGAATTAATGTACTAAAATATTAGGGTGTTATAGATACACCAACATTGTGGTAGTTTAAAAAGCCCTAATTACCTTCTTGGAGGTATATTTACATATAACTATGTCCCATTTGAACATAAAGGGTGACTCAAAGTTGCTAACTAATAAGATAAATGGTGAATATTCAATTAAAAGGTAAGAATTGATCAAATTTCTTGATTATGTATGAGGTTTGATTGATGAATTTACTAAAAATCCAATACTAACTTCGATACAAAGTTCACAAAACTCCCAAGGTGATACATTGTCCATTGTCTCCACAACCCATGAAGATCCAGACCAGCATGAGATGTCCACTCAAATATTTCTTCATAGGGTGGTATATCCTTTCATTAAGAATGACTTGGAGGTGACCAATAATGTTAATACCACAACTAATCAAGGTGGGATGATATCATCGGTGACTAATAATGAAATTTGGTGGATGCCTCATGTAGTATAATATTTATAAAGTGTAATTAATCTACTTGATCATAATAAGAAAGTATAGATACGATGGATGGTAAAAAATATAATCCTTTAAAATGGCCTAAATTACCAAAAATTTCTCTATAACCAAGGTTTTTATAGTTTCCTCCTTAGGTAAACTTATAGAGGATAGACCATAATAATTATACAGGAAGTCCATGTCATATCCTAAAACACTCATTAATCTTGATCCAAGATATTACATCAAACTGGGTGACTTTTATAGTTATATCCATCAATGATGCAAGACTGTGTGGAATTCACACATAAATTTAATGTGTGCTATATAAATACCAATTTCATCCATTAACACACAAAAATATTACCCACCACTGAATTTTATTATCCATTTTCCATATGAGTAGCTAACATAATAAAATTTTATCAAATATTGACTATAAATAATATTATATCTATGTTGTCTTGGGACAAATCCCTCTATGAAGTTAGAAAAAGGCAATTTTCAACTTCATAAAGTCCAATATCAAAACTATTTTTAGCATCATTCATTTAATATTGATGGAAAATATAACTAATTTGAGTGATTCTGTGGTAAAGTGGGTGTAAAAATAATACAATATTTAGTCCAAGAACTCATCTTACTACCATGAAGTGAAAATATAGATACATAGTGACAGTAAAAATATACTGTCTATTATAATTTAGAAGATGGTGGACCCAAACTAGAATTACTAGAGTATAGAAATTATGTATGTTCTATGGTATTTTCTCACCACAAACCATACATCCATACATGATACCATATATTCTCTTATATATAATACCTAAATATTCATTCCTATTGAGGTTTAACTGCAACCACTTTGCATTTCTATTTGTTGAAACTTCTCAGAATATAAATAGTCCAAGGTATAAAATTTATGGGTTAGAATGAATCGATGAGAAAAGGTTAGACACACACTTCACAACATTGAAGTACATCATAACTAAGATTCAAGAGCATTCAATAAGAAGTTTCACCTTTTCTCTTTCCTCTAAGTAAAATTAGTATAATTTTTGGGAACTCCAATGAGACATGAAGAGGAACCTTCGATGATAAAACCAAATTGTGAAGGACCTTATGCTACATATGTGGTCTACTCCAATAGAGCATACACTTTTATTACAATAAATGGGGAATGTTCCACACCCTCCATTAATGCATTGTTTATAAAGAAGTAATTTTTATGAATTCATGTTGGGTTCCCACATCCTTGTTTCATGCCAAAAAAACTGCATAGAAAAGATTTCGGTACATGATTATAAATTTCCTGGAATATAGTACCAACTATATGATTTTAAATTATAGGGAATTATTTCCTAATCAAATGACATAAAACTATATGAAAAATTCATTACTACACAAGTATAAACTAAATATAATATATTACCCACTATATTTATTTTAACTATATAAAATTATTTCCTTGTCATAAGAAGTTAAACTATAAGACATGAGGACCACCCTAAAAGACATTATACTATTTAAAAATAGGTCTTTATTATATGAATTTAAACTGATAATGCAATTCTACATGATGTTAAAATTCATGATAAATTTTCCACCCCCATGTATTTTAAATATTTAGGGTGGTTTAACCATCAAGAACTTAAACTACTTAGAATGGTTCATAATTTGAGACCTAGCTTCCTTATGTAAATTATAGATCATTATAAGAACCCAAAACATATAGTTCGTTTTATTAATTTTTATGATAAGAAAAAAGATTTCTACCACTTTAAGTAGTTCCATAATAGTATTTGGGCCTTCTCATTTACATCATATCTCTTGGTATCCCTATATTCGGATGGAGAAACCATGAGTCCTCATTGTATGATGTTAAACTAAATACCATATGATATAGCCTGTATGAACTTAATATCTAATCAAATTGGTATATCTCATGAGACCTATTTCCATAGAATGTTAGATATATCTATATAAGATCCATTATTCTATTTTCCATTATACATTGACCTATGATAAGACAATTAGTAACTCCTTTATGATAGATCCCGATCTATATAGGGGTCTTTACTCTTTTCAAAGATTTTAAGGTTATGGATATAATGGACAACCTTGGTGTTATGGACCCCCTAACCCATGATAAAAACGTCCATTCCCATCAATATTTTTGTGTACTATCCATTTACATTGAGTTTACCCCAATGATCCCTACACTAGGACATTATAATTACTACATGTGCATTGATTTCTGTTATTATATCAAATGTAGTGATTCCTATATTCTCTATTATAGGCCCAGTCACAAAGTCCAATAAAAAACACCAAATTTACTTAATTTCCAACTCTTTTCTCATTCACTCAGTGTAGAAAAAGGCTATATAAATTTGTGTATGTGACCAATATATTAAAAATACCACTATAAATATGTCCTCATTGTATGAACCTAATCCATATGAAATCAATTCATGGTTGCATGATGTTAAACTTCATGAGATGAAGTCAATGTCACATGAATTTAAAATATTGAGAGTAGTTTATGTCATGTTTTCTACCATATTAAAATCTCTAATTACGTAATAGATTTATCCACTGAATAAAACATTCCGCATGTGAAAGAGGACACCCCAATTGGAAGCTCTCATTCTTCAAGGATGTTATGTATAATGTTATAGTTTCTTATCTTGATGACATGAGACAATAATTGTTCACCCATATATATTAAAACTATTTGTGTCCTAATTATTACAAACTATGGATACATAATGATTCCATGATCTCCAATCATATACCAAGTTGAAAATTCCATTTATGTACTAGGTTTGGCTATGGTGACAGGGTTTTTCCTAATTAATATAAGGTTTCATCTTCCTCTTTCCACAATAACCACACATTATACCCACCCCCTAATATAAAAAATATAGATATTTATATATAGATTCTATATTCAATAATCTCATGTTTCTTGATTCCTATTATTATAGGATACATATAGAAATTATAGATATATATCTTAGGATCACCCAAATAATTTATCCCCTTAAAACATTATATCATCCTTGTTTTTTATCAATCTCATTCATATTAGTTTTTCCTTAATGTGTTCATCATTGAATAAAATTCTCCCCATTTTTTATAGAATCCAGACTTGTTCAAAATCCCCCAAAATAAAGGTCCATGTCATATGAACCAAAACTATATGATTCTAGAGTCTTTATCACATGATGTTAATATATAAAACTGTTAGTCCCATCAGAATAAATACCCTGAGGGGGTGGGGGGATGAGAAGGGGTGAATCAGGGTATAATAGGGTAAAAAAATCCCTTTTGGATCTTATTTTATCATTTAATAGGACTTTGTTCTTTATTCTTCTCAAAAAAATATAAACTCAAATGATGTTCTGTAGGAGATGTAAAAATATTACTTGGTTCACCATAACAAGAATAATCGAAGGAGCATATTAAGAAATTGACCAATGTAAAAATATCATCAAAGTGTATTTTTGTTACAATTTTTAGAGAGTACTCAATATACCTCCTAGTTTTCTACCAATAAAACTTTAGAACGCACTTCTATCTCTTCTAAAAAAACTCAATGACCCTGTAGAATAATAATATGATGATTTGTATCAGATTCTATTTAGTTCATGCTAATATTGGTGGCATGAATCTTCTCTTTATTCTATAGGATGAGATCCAATTTAATTCATTTTATTTAATTTGTATAAAATTCCTTTGTAAACTATCTTCTTCTGAAACCACTCCTCTTTTTAAATTCCTCACGAAAAAATATTAGCCACATACTACACTCATTCATGAGAAAATTATGTTATATGAGATTGATGTGATTTACAAGATAATATTACTTTGTGAACTAAATCAACTTTATAATTAATTTTTAATTTTAAAACTGATCTCTTTTTGATCTCTTTTCATGGATTGGATTTCTCAATCAACACTAGAACTTCATTCACACAACGTACTATTTTAAGACCTGACCAAATAATCTAGTGTAATTTTTTTCTTAGTGTTTCCCACTATATTAAACATAGTTATTAGGTATTATTATGTGGTAAAATAAATTTAAAAATAAGTTTTACAATGAAATTATATGTAAACCCTGAATGAATTGCTTCCCTATAGACTAATCATTTTATACGGTCTGTATAGTGCCAAAATATTTCACAGTTGGGAAAAATCACTAATTTCTACAAAAATAATGTGATCTAGAAAATGTGGATTCACATACGTATAATAATTCCTTCATAGATTAGATCCTATGAAAACATAATTACTTTTATAAATTTCCTCTATTGTACTTTCTACACGGTTCAAAAAAGGAAACAAACTTTCTTCCTATCTTTGACGAAGTTCTACATAGCCCGTGTAGTTCCTTCATGAAATTCATCCTATTATTAGAAAAAAATTAATCTTTCTATATAATTTCGAACCCAATGATTTGAAAAATGTATTGAAACCTCCCAACATTTTATCCACAATATATAAATATCAATAACTCCCTATAGATGAACTTTATAGACATTATTTATTATAAAAATTTGAGAACTTTTTCAATCATACTTTTCAACAAACATAAAAATCCTAAAATATTGAAACACGAAATTGAGGTTTTTGTTTCAAAATATTACCTCCCTTTGGATTTTTTTCAATACTCCAACATTTTATAACACTTAATTTATTATGTTTAAAGAAATATTGCATAACTTATTCTACAACCACCATATTCATTTCACAATACAATATAACAAAGATATATTTTTAAAACATGTACTCGAAGCCTTCATGAGTCATTATAGGCATGATAAACAAGAGTAATAAAAAATACCATCAATGAATCACTTATTTCTCAATACCACTTATTGAATTTTTCTCAATACCAAATTTTCTTGTAAGCTGATAATAATTTTTTGGGTGATTAATTCCAAATGTTTCATAGATTTTAGAACAAAATAAGACCACTACATCAAAAACAAATCCTAAACAACTTGAATCATGAATGAAAAGTTTACCCTTTCATGGTGTTAATGGTTGAACTTAAAATTGAGCATCCTCATAGTTAATTGAACCCTTTGAAAAAACTCTCTATGATTTAACAGAGATGAGATCCCTCTTATAATATACTTCATACTTTCATGGAGGATAGTTATCTACCTTATTTAAAAAAACCAAAGTTTAATCCTTTGTTGTCTATAATTATGAAAAAATTGTCAACACATAATAAAAACACACCATATCCGAGGGAGTTGGGGTTCCAAAACAATGCTATTCACGTATGGGTAGTTGAATGGAATCCAAGATAAAGTTGATTCCTTTCAAAATATACTTGGTAATATCTTTCATCATTATGTCTTTGACTTTATATTTAGTTGGAATATACTCCAATATCACTAACCAATGTTCAACTTCTTCTTATATAAGTGATTTTTGATTTCAATGTGCTTCATCTGTGAGTGAATGATAGGATTTTTTATAAGATATATAAAAATTATACTATCTCAATTGTTTCTAAACAAATACTTCACTTTAAATACCATATCTTCAATATGTTTCATTATCAATTATATTTGTTTGAATGTTTGAGTTGGCACAATATATTCAGATTCTACAGTGCATAATGAATTTTAGTACCCTTACTTAATCAACTAAGAAATTGAAAATCCAAAAATGTTAAAATGAACCAAATAATGTAGAATTTATATTATCTAATGAACTAGCCCAATATTTATAAACATATCCCAACAAGTGATGTTATGTTGTTAAATTGTAAATCAATATGAATTAAATTATTCCTTTGATATAATATAACATCCTCTTTATTGTGAGTAAGTGTATTTATTCTGGATAACATTGGTATAATGCCACTTGAAATATGGGGGAAAAATATTAGGCCATGTTTCTATTATGTATATAAATCTTCCAATGATGTATATAGATTCTATTATATTGAACAGATTTCTATCATCATCCGTTGAAATATTCATTCAAGTAGTTATTTTTGTTCTCATCACTTGGGAAATCAATAATCAAAATATTATTAGATCCTCATTATCATAATTTTATTGAGAAAAAAATGTTCCATTCCTTTCTTTCATCACCAGTAGACAAAGAAAAAACATCACACTATAATCATTATCACTATAAACTCATACAATATTAATTTTCAATACTTATTTAAATATGATTTATTTTATCCATGAAAGATTATACCGTTAATATAAACTAGAACCATCATCCTAGGCCACAATGATTTTCAATATAGATATTGTAATCATCATCACCAGATTGGAAACCAAGCTTCATCATGTAATAATATAACCATGAATACCATAATATTAGTGCCATATTTAACCCATAAAATTTTCTTTAATTGAAAAAACTTGTTCTCATATTCATGGATAAGAAAACCATCTGACTATTTGATATAAACCTATTCATATACTATTAAATTAAAAAATTATTACTTGAAATGCATGCATAAAATATGAATTTCCTTTATACTCCTTGGCTAATAAGCTCCATACACTTTATAGTATTTTTATTGGTTAAAAAGTTTCATCAACATCAATACCCTCAATCTAATAGTATCGCTTATACATATATTCAGATTTTTTTCAAATCACTATGGAATATTCATTGATATTTGTTTTGGAAAACCCATTTGTTCCTGATGACATTCTTTTCTAACGACCTCTAAATAAATCTCCGAAGTATCATTTTTATTGATTTTTTTCAAGATCTCAATTCATCCCATGAACCAAATTCTAATAAATATTAGATTATACAAAACACTTTGGTTGTACTTGTGATAAAAATCATTTTTTACAGAAAATTTATTTTTCTCATTATCAATGACTCTGTCTAATCACTAAGAAGATTTTCCTCCTCTATTTCTACCTTATGTTTTAATTTTTTTTTGATATATATCACGATTTACCCTTATCAAAATCAGTGTCTTCTCATGAATCTTATACAACCCCTTCAGGTCACTTTTTTTTAAATCTTCATCACTTTCTTTAGAAAGATACTCATAGATTCGATTGTGATTATATTAATTTTAAAAAATAGTATATTTTTTTCTTTTGAAAATCCTTTATAATTGTTATTAATGAATTAAAATCCCTGGATCCTTCATGAGTGTCCAAGGAAAATTCCATCATCTTAATGAGACTAAAAGTTTTTATGTTTCTTATTTTTTTTATAATGAAGCACTTACCTTTAAATATTTTAATGCACTTCAGTAATAACTAAATTACATACCATGGATTATATGGAGTATTTTATTCCCTTAGACAAAGAAAAAATATAACAGAAATATAGACCAATGATTTTATTACTTCTTTATGAAACATATATGGTAGTTCTTTATTGATAAAAATTATTCTAGTCATATTGTTTATGATCATGATTTTTATATAAAATACACATTTTGCAGAAGAATTATCATTGGGGATACCTAGTGTCTTATCTTGTATTTTTGAAGAAAATAATATTCCTATTTATTTTTCAAAAACTACCACATTATTGGTTTGTACATTCAGAATATTCTTCCAAAACATCATTTATATTTTCCTCCGATATTGATTATTGAAATTGAAAACCTCATCATTGTGATTGGTGACCATTATAAATTCCATATGAAAAAAATAATTAATGAAAATGATATAGTACATCTTCATATCAATGGGACTTTGTGATATTAGTCTATACACATCAATATGAATAAATTCAGGCTCCATTTTTAACTTATTATCTAATTTAGTTTCATGTATTTAAAATAATGTTATCTTTTTGAAAAAAATTTAATATGACTGTAGGGTGACCAGATAGATTTGGGATATACTCATATCCATCATTTTCACCAGATATTCCAAGTATTGTATGCCAAATGGATAAGCATTTATTCTGTAATATGTTTTATTCTTCCCTGGATAGAAAACACATGGATTCTTCTCCACTAAAAAGGTTGAGATTTACCTTAACATGATTCCATTAAATAAACTATACTATATTTTAACTAGATAATACACATATTTTTTTAACATTTTTTATTCCCTGATCCATATAGTAGGCTGATAGTTAGAAATTTTTAAATACGACCTTCAACAACTATGGAATCTATGTATATCAAATATTTCCCCCCCAAAATTGAATTTCCTAGAGATAATAATCAATATAAATTCACCACTACCAAATGTTATGACACATTAATTATCATACATGATTCCAATGATAGGATCCTAATTTGTCTTTATGTGGGAAGTGAAACCATCACCAACAATACATAGAAAAAAATAGTATGATGCTTTCAGGTAAACATCTACAACCAGTTACTTCTCAGATATTTTATTTCTATTACATTTACTATACATTACACATGGTTTTGATCTACATAATTAATCTTCTTTATAAAATTATGGTCATAATTCATCTTAAAAATAATAAAATCAAATTTTCAATTTGCAACCCTTTGGAAAATTCCATGATTTGATGGGTTTGACTATATTGAGTAATCAAAGGAACATTCCTCTATATTATAAATGAAAAATATCATAATATATGTAAGAACACTCTCCACAAAAAATAGTGATCATAAAATCATGCTTGGAATATTAAACTCTTCTTTACAGCCTTTGGTTCTCTTATTCCCTTCAGTAACTTTTGGATATGAAACAAACATTTTTAATATTGTTAAATATTTCCCCAAAAATAACAAAGGAAACATGGTGTATTTATTTTATGTCATAGATATAAAACTAATTTTCTCATGGGTTCTATTAGTATTCCAATTTTGAGACATACCCAACTCAACCCTCAACTTAAATATAGGTGATTATGGTCTGGATTCAACCATCCATTTTTTTTCGATCAGTCCTCAAACATAATTTTCATTTGAATATTTCTATTGAGTCAAAAGTTATACTTATTTCTTTTCCATTCCTTTTGTTTTTGAAATAAAAAACTCTTTTTTAGCTACTTGATTACTAACTTTTTATGTCCAATGTGTTTTTAGAATGATTTTATAGAAAAAAATTCTGCCACACTTTGAATTATTTCCAAAGTATTCATGAATATAAATACACATTATTTGTTACGATTATTGTAATGAGTATAGTTCCGATAAAAATCATATTGAAAATCAAAAATCTTATCATAATTATATATATAAGAAATTCCATCAGGTTGAATATGTTTGTATTCTGAATATGGAAAAGTGATTTCTAATGTAAGGAAATTGTTTTACACCATGATGGTGTTAAATAAATATTATTTCATAAATTCTATTTTTCTAGAATGACATGAGCTACCAAATTATAGGTTTCTATGTCCTTGTGGAAAATTCATAGGAAATATGAACATTGGAGAAAATATGACCGTTGAAAAGTTCACTGATAAATACCCTATCATTTAAAGAGTTTTTATTAGTTTCTACATTGTTGATCGATTTAATTTGCGTGAGAGGTCTGAAGATTACAATGGGTGAATAACTAGTTCATTGTATTTTGTAATTGTTTTTAGAGTTTTTCTTCTTAGAGGAACCTTGTTAGTTTTTACCTTTAAGAATAAATTTTCACTGTAATTGTGCATCCAATATGTGATTATGATCAAGGGATTTCAGGGATAAAAAGACGAAGAATCTGATATTATAATTGAGGGATTGTGAGGAAAGTATGACAGAGACGATCCATTAAATTTTGGGTGACTGAGGATAGATAGATATAAAAATTCAAATCATTGTATCGATGAATTTACTTTTTATGGAAAGACATACATTCTTGTAAGTTTAAAACAAAGGATAACTTTAGCCATGGTTTGTGGCTAGTTTACTCTTAAGGTCAAAAGATGTCAATTATATTAAATAGCCAAGTTATTATTATATTATTTTCATTGAATTAATTTTTTCTTGTATTTTCTCTCTCAGTTCTTTTTTGAATTTTTTTATCATAACATGTCAAAATAATATAAACATTTAATAATTAATTGGATCTTATGTAATTCCAACATGTCTAATTTATTATAATTTAATATTTCATAATTATGATTCTTTTACTTTGATATAAAGATATCTATTTTTATTACGATATAATCATACTCTTTATGATTATAATTCTTATACTTTGATATATTGAAATCATTTTTGATTATGATACATATGTAATCAATCTAACGACCATGTTTGAATCCCATATTTTTTACTTACTGAGGTTTGTGAATTGGTTTTGTTTAAACTCTTTTAAAATAATGTTTTTATAACTAAAAAGCACCCCAAATTAATGGAGTCACCAGGAACACATTCATTCAATCCTAGTATAAATATAACTCATATTGATATCCTATAATGTATTTTCTTCTCCTGACACTATGTTTCCTATTTTTCATTATCACTTTTCTCCCCTTCCAAATTTATTATTTCCTATAGGATTTGATTTCATGATGTCAAAATGAGATTTATGAGCCTCTATTGTTCTTCTACTTTTCATCATATACTAAAAAATTCATCCTCAAGAACTTTGATATATTTATCTAGTTATTTTACTATATTACTCAAACCATCAATGAAGTTGGCATTTTATTTAACATTGTTCTTAAACTCAACAAACATCTTCAAATTTTCTATCATTACACTTTTAAGATCCTAAATCTATATATTAAACTAATAATTATCCTCTTTAATCTTATATATATAGATTTTGGCATCATAAACCACTCAATTGAATTTTATTTTTTTCTCTCCAAACATTTATCACTTCAAGAGAAACCTTGAAATCTACTTAGAGATATACATTTCCATCCACTTCCCCTTTATCATCACCAGTCTCTTATATTTTTTGAGATTTTAAAATGAATTCAATTAGAACATATTCAATATAAACCTTGGAGTACACAACTTCTTATTTTGATGTTTCATTTAAAAAATTATTTTCTTATAAAATTAGGTCCTTCTTCTTGTATAAATTACGATTCCTAATTATCATACATTTCACATGGGATGAATAATTCTTCCTCATAATTTCATCATCCTCATCATTATAATATAAATTCTTAGGAAAAATTGTTGCTTGGTTCCCAATCATTCCACATCAAAATAGTTTTAGTGGATGTTTCCTTTTAATCATAACTTTACCACTAAATAGATTTTAGGATAGAAAGGACATAACTTCATCCACCTATTTTATTCCTCAATAATCCTTCATGGAAAACTTATTTAAATATTTTAATTCTACCCACTTGGACTCCCCCTTTCAAAATATTTAATATCATTATTTCTCATTTCATACGTGACAAGATTATTGAAAAGATTACCCAAAATAAGATCCTTACAAAATTTATCCTCAAGAACAATAACTTTTGGAATTAACTGCGGTGGAAACCTCCTATATATGTTCTTTATGATCTTTACATCCTTAATGTTTTATATAATACCATGAATTTCATCCATAATAACATTCAATAGATCAAAGAATGCATTGACCGATTCATTTGGTTGCATCACAAACTCTTCATACATATTCCATAGAACCTGTATTTTTTCTTTTTAGACTTTTGATTTTCCTTTGTAGATATTAATAATCTTTTCTCACATGTTTTTTATGATTGAAATTGTTTCACCTTTAAAAATTAAATTTTTGAAAAATATCCCTTTAAAGTATTGATTCATCAGAATCCAGTTCATTATGATATACATTTGATAAATACATACTTTTCATAGTGACCAAAATCAAATACTTAGAATCAATTTATATCCATCTAAAAAGATCAAAATTAGTGATGAATGAAATTCTTCTATTGTTGAAATTTTTTCCTTCATATGTAAGAATCCATTTGTGCCTAACTACTAAAATATCTTCCACTTATATAATACAACCAAATTTAACCTTTTTCTCTAATATAAAATTTTGGGGCTACTATATTAAATACTATATTAGGGTTGGGGGGGGGGGTTAATTAGGGAATGGATGACTAAAAATATTTCACGTTTTGACGTTGCTTCATCATTGAACAAAAATTTCTTCTCAATTTTTATCTTAGAAATATAGAAAATAAAATGAAATCATATAAGAGACACATCAATCTTATTTGGTTCACCCTAACTTGGATAATACAAGGTGTATACAAAGGAAATATTTCAATATACCAGGATCACTAAAGAACACTGCTGTTATAATGTTTTTACTTGACTCACTGTGCCTCCTATTTTATAACTTATCACAATTGATAAATAAATATTCCTTATTCTATAAATAACTCCATAAACCTCCATAAGAAAACTCTAGTTATATATTTTAAATTTTAATTGTTTCAGACTAAAATTTTTGTGATATTAATATCCTATTTAATTTTATGGAGTAAATCAAACTTACGTTACATGATTTAGATTTTAAAAATTCTTTTATGACTTATTTTCTTCACAAAGTGCTACTTTGTGTACTTTATTCATGGAAAAATGTTCACCACATTATATATTCCTCTATGAATGACTATGATACATGATCTGGATGTCCATCATGTTTTAATACTTCTTCAAAAAATGTCTCTCCATTTGAATTCAATCTGAGTAAAACTTTTTTGCTTGGAAAAATTCTCAAGCGAAAATGAATTTCTAAGTATTTTATACTCTACTAAATAAAGCGATTAAGAGTCCATATATATGAAACGAAACTTGAAAATCCCATTAATATTAAAATTACACTTGATCCCTTTATAAACTACCTCCCTACTTATTAACCCTTCTATGCGGTATAAATTGAGGAAAACACACCGCGATCGGCCCAAAATAATTTTCTTTCTCCAATAAATTATATTATTTTTCTATTTAGATACATTTACTTTCTATAAAACCCACATAACATAGATTTGAAATTAAATCAATAAATTTTATAAATTTCCTATGATGTACCAGATATGCGGTTTACGAATAGCTGCTAACCTAATTAATAACGATGAAGAATTGATAAATGGTACATATGGTTCATTTTTAAGTTCTCGCATTTTCCATGTTCTATTAATAATATTAGAACACATCCAACTGTTTCCACATCCACTTTTCGTCATGATTTTTCTACAAAAACACTAGAAAGTTTCCAACTATACTTTTAAACAGGCATAATAACCCAACTATAATAAAGTTCTCACCTTAATGGATTTTTTATCATATATGGTTTGTTGTCCATCCTACATGACCTTAAACATATTAGAGGGTTCTATTCTATACATCCCAAATTCCCTACAGGAGGGTCAAATCCATGTAATGGTGTCAAGAATGCAATTATTTTCTATGAACCTAAACTAGGGTTTGGTGCTCCTTTACTAGGGAATCATGGATTTCCTATCATGGATACTAACATCACAAATTATCCTAGTACCAATATCATACTTGAATAAAAAATGTTAGATTCCTATATATGAGATAAATCAATTCATGGACTATATTTTTTAGAAAATTGTGTGGATTGATTTATATTATTTTAGGATATATAGTGACTTTAAAAAAAAAATGTTATATGACACTATAAATTCCACAATTATCAAACCCCTCATAGTATATGATTTCATTTTTAACATTTTTTATTTCAATACCAGACTCTATAAAAGTATGACATATTTATTTTTAGAATTATATGTGGATTGATTCCCATTATTTTAGGATACATAGTAATATATGAATAATATATTTCAGACCAAGTCTCAAATCATAACACACCTATATTCCCCATCCTTACCCAAAGGCAACTAATAATTGTAAGAATTGGACTATAATGTACCAATTTCCTATTTAATGTTTCATTCTATTTACCAAACTTCATGACTTAAGTGTTTTAAATATTTATAAACCTTTGATAGCTATTGATAATGAGCTCTTTCAGCTCCAAGGGGGACCTATGCTTGGTAATGATAATATTTATTTTATATTTGGAACTTCCAACCAAATAAAAGTTACATTTTATGTGGTATGCCTTTTAATTTTCATACATATTTGATAAATTTTCCATAGAAACCTAGATTAAAAAGATGGTCAACTATCATCATCAGAATAAAATTTCCTTCTCATCATCCTTATTCAAAGAAAGTAGGTCCTGATTTTCATCATTATTAGTCCATATTCAAGAGGTTTTAGGGTACTATTTGCTCTTATTCCCCTTATGGATTTTTGTATCGCACCCCCGTTATCAATGATATGAGTAATGCGACCTTAAAGTATGTGGAAACCTCTATTGAGAAGTATTTATTACCATTGGAATCCTTATTAAAATTGATATATCACCTCATCCTTGATATATAAAAGTATCATCTTTTGGTTTGATATCACCGATGTTAAACTACAAGAGATCCCCTTTTAGATGAACTATATTGAAATTAGACTCTTATTTATGTTGGGTAGTCACATTACCCTATTACATATAGGTCTTATCTCTATTTTTTCAAAAGAGATGTAACCTTGAGCTTCAAACATTATTGGTCCATGAGTTATGACCTAAAAATATTTACATCCTCTCACTGAGGAAGTATGTACTAATAGTGGTTCGTTCATTCATCCGAGGTTTTTTCCATGAAATATAGTCATCCTCATCCTAAAATACATGTACTATGACCATAAACAATGTACACCCCCTTATAAGATGCTAAATACTATAATTATACTCTTCCATTCACATTGGGTTTTACCTAAGTCCATTTATATAGATTATCACAATATATTACCAAATATATTTGACATTAACCTCAATAAAATATGGTATATGCTGTATAAACAATAAAATTAATTCCATGTATTTAAATATATAAGTAATTGACCCTACAAATGTATGGTCCAAGATGTTCAACATTAAAATCTATAAATTATTGGTTCAAATTGTATGATCATGAACTAAAAACAAATGAGGCATAAATCTCTTCCCTATCAAAAACCCATAATGTGATGGTTAATTAAAAGTTAAGTATTTACTCTCTAAGTCATACCCTTTTATGAATTTTAAAAAATATAGATCACTAATAGGATATAGCACAGATATTATAGGGTATACCATATAGTCCTAACAAAATACAAGCATGCTTTCTCGACCCACTAGCCTTTTTAAAATAAAGACAAGGCCTTAAAAATTATATCTTTCCCATAGGTTCATGAATTATCATGTCAAATAGATTTTCCTAAAACATATGTGAAATACACAATGTAGTGACCTTTCGATTACTTAATTCATAAAATATTTTTATGTTCAAAAATCGGTCATAATTATTAATAACATTTATATTCATATGGAAATGACACCTCCAATTTTTAGAAATCTCTATGCTTCCATATTTTGAATTATTATAAAGAGGAACACTTTTTCCCAATTATAAGGTTCTCTAATACTCATGCAAACTTATAAATACCATAGAATACCACTTCATTAGAATGTGGTAAATGGTAACCCTCCACATACATATTTCATCTCATTACTTCACAATTCAAATGTTTTGATTTATCATTTAAAAATATCAAAAGAAGGATATTCAAATTGATTCATATACCATTCCATGTTACAAAACCATGAATCATATAAATTTTAAAAGCAATAATATGACATCATTTTCCTAAACCTCTATTTATCCATGTTAGATGTATTGGACCTCAAGAGTATAAGACAACTACAATAGGGGGAGGGGAGGTCAATTATAGTTTATAAAGTTAAAATACACCCAAAAAATTTATCTTTAGTAAAAAAATCAGACTCTAATTTCATATGATGATCATAGTATTAAAATCAAATTTAGTAACTGTCTGATATATAAGAGTAATTATCGGTATTATAAAAATACCGATAAAATAATATATTAGAATGATGATTAATTATCTAACATTCTAATTTTAATTAAAATTAAAATATTTAGAATTTATAAACAAGTAAAAGAAAAATCATATAACAGTAAGAATGACTTAAAAGTTTAATAAGAGAATTTACTCTTTAACCTTTAGAGTTAAGAAAGTCAAAAATCAGGGTATATGATATCCATAATTTTAATACCTATAATAATGGTCTATATTTCCTTATAAGGAAATCCCTCAATATGATGATTTTTATGTATATATCTTCCAAATCCCTTGAATCCCTTGATATGACATATCAGATGTAGCTCTTTATTTCTTAGACAAGAAATACCTTGATATAATAATAAATACATCACTATTCCTAGCCCCAAAGGCCCTTAAAATTATGGATCAGATTCAACTATATTTCTATCTTTGGATTCACTTAATCTAACCACGATCAAACATAGTGAATACAAAATCAAATGTTTTTTAAGAAATCATGCTGCACCCCCAAATTCAAATGTAAGAACATTTTATTCTATGGTGTGTTTGGAACCAAACACCAAATATAGAATGGAATATAACATTTCAAGGAATTATAATTTATTAAGTGTTTTAAAATAAATTCAATATACTTTATATCTTTCAATTCAGGTGATACTGAGTCATCTTGTGTTACATGCATGAAATACTTTCTTTCTAGATTGTGTTACACAGAAGACCATGTTTTACTAAATAAAAATATATTATTAAAATTTTATTACTTAATAAAATATGACATGAAATATCCATTAAATTGGTTTTTATGAATATAATTAACTAGATTTTGAAAATATGTGCTTTACATAAATATAAAATGAAATCATTTGTAATCAATTTATTAGAAATTAAAATTAAAACCAACTGAATATAAAAGAAATATTTTTATGATCACAAAGGTATTCTATAAAAATTAACAAAATTAATTAATATAAGTGAATTATATTAATTAAACTTATATATTATATATTAAATAAAATGTTTTTTATATTCATCCAATTTATTTTATTGGCATAAGATAAGAATAAACATGATTTTATGTATATAAAGCAATATTTTAATAAAGCCACATTTTCCATCTTTAATTAGTATAAATATTTTGAAACTAAATTTTAAAAATTTTATATTTCAAAATAAACATTTTTAATGTGGAAAATCTAAATTTTCTTAGTGTAGTTTTATTTATTTTTCAATGAATGTTTATTTTTTTGATGAATACTAAAAAATAGAGAATTTTAATTGGAAAAAGATTTTTCATCTAATTCATTTATAGACTTAAATTATATTTTAACATTTTTTTTAAAGTATATCTAGTTGTGTTAAAAATAATTTAATAAAATTGAGTTTATTGGAAATAGTTTCACATAGAAATTAGATATTAAAAAATTTCAAACTATTGAACATTTTCACTTTAAAACCCGCTTCATCATGTCGTTTGTAGGATTATTTTTAAATTAATTTTTCCAATTCCATGATTGGAATTTTTTAAAATGGATTCCATAATTTAAATAATAATAATTTATCATCTATAATAAGTTAAAATTAATTTTTGACCAAAAAAATTAGTGAATAAAATTAAATTTAATTACAACAATTAATATAAAAAATAACTTAACATTGAACTAAACATTAAACATAAGGGCCAAAACAACCTAGAAACTTTTGAAAAACCTATTGGGTGGAAATATTTCTACCCTATCCTCCCTTGGATTGAATTGTAATAATTATTGTATGAACATGATTTTAGTGAGGCCTCACTAAAGTGTTACCGTTTTTATATTTACAAGAATTCAACTCATCCTCCACTATAAGAATTCCCCCATCCATTCCACTTATTCACACCTCTCAAGACCTTGGATCATAAAAAAACTTCCAAGATACATTAAAAAATCCCTATAATCATCCTAGAATCCATTTTTTTATAAAAAAACCAATGAATTCTTGTGGTATAAACAAAGTGGAGTTACCCGAATAAGAGGTATCATTCTTCAACAATCACTTTTCTTTTATTTACTTATCCACAAATAAATTATTGTTATATCATGATTATATAATAAAATAAGTTCCTTAAATATAATGGGGTGTTTTTATTATAATATCCCTAAATACACTCACAAACACATCTATAAGATGGGATACACCATCAAACTTCATGTGTACAATAGACTACCTCCTCCCGAACTGATGTCGTTTGTTCTTCCCTTACCACCTTTCACAGTTGGTAATAGTGATAGATTTTGCGTTAATATATAATATATAAGATATTTATAATTTTTTTATTCTTATTTAATTTTTTTATTACACATACATTTATTCTTTACATTTTCTGAGAATACAATAACATCATTTGTGGACGTGTGGACTACCGCCACCTCAAAGCGATGTGATTCCAACACACTATTCACACAATATACAAAGGATGGTTTTAATAAAAATATTTGATATATTTGATAGAATTATTATAATTTAATTATAATATAAATATATAATATTTATTTTTTATTCTTTTAATACCACAAGTAAATGAAAATGACGTTCATGCGTACATAAAACCAACTGTCTCCATGAACGGTGCATTTCATTTATTTATAAAATTTTATTGATAATTATAAATACATATATAATTTATATATATGAAAATTAAATCACATTTTACATTTTATATATTATTAAAGAATGATATATGTAATTGTAACAACAAATAACAAGTCAAAATAGACTCGAGAAACTAGATAATTAACACCTAAAACATTGAAAATAATGAAATGGTACTAACAAAAAATTACAAATATATATTATCATTAGATCATATATGATATAATAAATATTAATTTGTTCTTTAAAAAGTTATTAAAATTATTAAAACCATTATACGTTATTTTAATGGACGTTCACCCAAAAGGAAATGCATGGTAATGTATTTTATCTCAATTAAAATTCCATTGAGAATTATTTATTATTATGAACCAATTCACATTAATGTGGTGTGTATACTTTAAATTTTTCCTTTAATATCATGAATGAATTATAATTTATGTTATTTTATGTTTCATTTGAGATATCTCATCCATGGTGTTTTGAAATGCAAATTACCAAGTGGTAAAGGTTTTCCTTAAAATATCACTTGATTTTGTGATTATTGACTTTCCCTTGAAATATTCACTTGATTTTGATAAATTTTATTGTAAATTAAATCTATCTTAAATATAAATATCCTCATATAATGGATATTATTATTTCATAAACCATATACTATTTCTATATATGATGTTTAATTTGACATTTATTTGATTAATTATGGAAATATTGATAAATCTATATCTTTTAATCAATATAGAAATTTGATTATAAGGGTATTTTTAATTAATTAAAAAAATTATTGGATATATGAGGAATGATTTGGACATGTATTAAATGGATCAGGGATTGGTTAATGAAAACTTGTCGATGCATTGGTAGTCTCATGATACAAAATCAACTTCTGACAAACCCTTCACAATTGTTTTTACGCATTTTTAAACTATTTGGTGGATAGATATTGAAAGTGTTGTCTTGGTAAAGTTCTTGAAATAAATTAGATGGGATTTTACTAGTATGTTATAAACTATCTTGAGGATATATCTTGATGGAAATGTTATCATGTTAGAGAGAAATATGACATCCAATACTAAATCATTTCTTTTATTGAGAATTTAGCAGTTATTATTATCCATGAGATTTTTTTCTTTGAAATTATCTATTGATGAATTTTTATTGTTATATTATAGATGAAATAGAATTTGTGTTCAGTTAGTTAACTTTACATATTGGTTATTTATTATCTAGTTATTTAAATGGAATGTGTGTTCACTTATTCACTTCACCATATTATTTACAAACACACTATCATTTTTTTATTTAAATGGAATGTGTGTTTAGTTATTTACCATACCAAATTGTTTATTACCTATCTTGTTATTAGAATGAAATGTGTGTTTGATTAGATACCATTATATATTGTTTTCACACTCCCTCTCATTTTATTAATTTCATGGCATGTGTTCTTAGTTATTTACATTTCCATAATGATTATTCACATCGATTAATTACTGTTTTTAGTATACTCAAACCTTATTAAGTATTTAAGGTCACCGTTATTTTATTATTTTCCTAGGATTCCATGAAGTTTGTTAAGAAGAACACACAAGTATATTCTTTATGAAAAAATATATCTTTAAAATAAAAATAATTATGTTATAATTTGTGCATTATAAATTTAAATTAAGACTCATGTATCTATCTAATTTACCAAGAATACTAAAATAATCAATAATTTAGGAATAAATTCCTTGTAATCATGAAAATTTAATGGTATTAGACACATTATTTTTAGAATACTAGGGTTGGGTCACTGAAAAATTTAAAATCCTAACACAAATTCCTTAGAACATCAACTCCCTAATAAATTACAAATAATCTAGAAAAATATGATCAAGCAGAAGAAAAAACATAGACAAAATGAGATAAAAATGAATTATCTATTTGGTATTCAAATGATATCCTATTTATATTAAGTTCTTCAATGTTCATATTTTCATGTTGGTTGCAATGGTCTCAGACATCTTTCACTTTGAAATATCATAACGATCTAGATCTTGATTTTTGACAGCTAATCATAAATAGTAGTTCATTATCCAATTTCATCTTCTTTAGCACCATTATAATTATAATATGTATTATATATAATATAAAATATTATAAATAACTCAATTATAAACTCTAGATATTCTAATGGAATTCAATATGGTTTATCAATCAGATAAACTGAACAAAGGTTAATCTGATGCATCAGTAAAAATTTGAGTCTGATGGTCATGAATTCTATCTATCTAATTGATTGGACATTAGTAAAGTCAATGGTAAATTCTATAGTTTGTTTGTTGTATTATACACACCTTCAGTTTTAGAGATCAAATTAAATAATAAAATTTTAAATTTATTTTACTAGATCAAATTCTATGTTCTGTATAAAATGAGGATTTATCGAAAAACATACTAAAAAACCTTTGATATATAAATTTAGTAAAATAGAATTTTAATAAGGAGTTTAAGACTACCAAAACAAATAAAAGAAATTTATAATGTAAAATAATCAAATCAGTAATATCCCCCATTTTGGAAATCACAAAACACAACACTTAAAAATTGAAATAATAACGTATAAATACTTACAACCCTTTAATGTTTTAAGATCATAAAAGTTATAATTACTATGAAATTTGTTCCTTTATCATATTTAAAATCTCCCTATGTTTATACCTTATTTCTCTTTATCATTGTATATCTGATGGAAAGTATTGATAATTCAGATTCTCCCCTTTAAAAAACCATTCATTATAAATATTTATCATTTTTTTAAAAAATATCCATGGGGAATCTTCCTTTTGTTTTAAAAAAACTATCCCCCTCAAATAAATTATATATAAATTTCTACAATATTTCCTAAAATTCCCCACTATAATTTTAAAAAATAAATATGGGTAGTATATAACCTTATAAGAAGTTTAAAAATTAATAGAAAAAATTGTTTGTTTGAATATGCATTAATCCAAGAAAATACATTTAATTTTTTTTCAATTTGTAACTAGAAACATTCATAAAAAAGACAATTAGAGAAAAAAACATTAAAAATATTCTCCTTAAAAAAATTAGAATTATATTAAGCGTTCATATTATACACTTCATTCTTTCTTATATAATTTCTTGACGATGGACTTCAACTTTTTCAAATTCCAATGGTGATTTTCAAATTCAAAAATTGATGACTCAAGCTACTGAATTCTATCATCCATGAATATTTTCATTCAAACATCCACCTTTAACATTTGAACATACTCAATAATCATATTATTATATTACTTTAAACTGAAAAATCTTATTCAAATGATTAAATAATGATATTTTCAAATTCCAACATCTGAACCTTTTATTTAAAAACTCCTCATCCTGATTTTCAATCATGTTGAGGAATTTTTTAACAAAATTAACTATATCTAAAACATATAATATGAAGTTATATAATGAATCAGTATAATAAAGAGATAGTTTCTTAACTTCAATTAACTGATTATAATGATACTTTAAATCATTGTCAACCTATCTAGACTACCTGACCATCTGATTGAAACTTCTATTGTGAGCCTTTGAATTAATTTTATGGTTTTGATTTCAACTTCATTATTGATAAATTTCTCTATTAACATATTCACTAATTCTAAATTTTCATTCATGGAATGCTGAATTATTTTACATATTCTCTTATTATTTAGAAGGTACATTATCAAATCACTTAACTATTTCAAGGATTAGAAATTTTAATAAATGTTATTTTATTCCACTTTGTAAGAAGTGTCTAATTATTCTGATGAGACCTAAAAAACATGAATTGTGGAAGTAATGACATCTATATTCCTCACTTCTTGATATTTTCCATTTTTAAAAAAATTTATAATTCCAACATCCTAATTTTTATTGAATTAGAATGAAACTTTTGTGTGATAATGCTGAGGTTATTCTTCTTCTTGTGAAGATGTATTTATCTCCAAAAAACTTATATCTCTAGATTATTATCTAGCTGAGATGATAACTATGTTGATTTAGATGCTAGTTTTGAAGAACGTAGTTCTTTCTTTATTTAATCCTTAGTCTCTATTTCTTATTCTTCTTCTTCTTTTTCTTCATCTTCTACTTCGAGATCTTATTCTAAATACCTCATAGTTCTAAGAACACACTTACTACCTTTCTTAAATTATTTGGATTTCTTATTTTCAACCATTTACTAAACATATACTAGGAATGATACTTAATATTTTTTTTGTAATATCTTTACCCTTTACATTATTACCAACTTTTGGAATGATTGATGTAACTAGTGATGTTTCAACAAAATTCAAACCAAAATCAGGGATTTTTTGATTGACATGAATAATTTTTATAGTTCCATGGGTTGGTTGTACTATATATAATACAGAAATTAATAATAATAGAAATTTTTAATCTCTTTATACTCACATTATTAATATTTATTCCATTTTTACTCTGCTAACACTTTTTTCTATTTATTTATTTTCTCAGCCTATTCTAGCTTATTAGCTATCTAAATATTAAGTACAAAGGCCTCAGCCTTATCAAATCCAAATGAAATACCACCATATTTATTTTGTGAATTTTTTCTATAAAATTCTTCAATTCTTCATAAGTCATCCATTTATGTTTCTTTTGACCCTTTGGGGGTGAGGTCTCTTACTTCATCTTATCTATCACAACTTCTTTCTACTTAGAGGTGAATTATCGTACATAGTTCCAAAAATTCTATCCATAAATTTATTAATCATAGATTCAAAGTGAAACTTCATTCTTGAAATTGTATCTTCACTGATTAGATGAATATTTTCAATAATAGGACCTGTCTGATTCTTAAAATGAAAAAATTTCATGTAATTGACTAATAATTTTCTTATAAAGAAAGGTAACATTAAGATATTGGACATCATTGATGATTTCTTAATCGATTCCAACAATACAAAAACAATTTTAATCATGTTGATAAGTCTTATGTTTATCATAAAATCTTTGAAAAATATATCAATAACTTTGAGGGTATCCTTGTCACCATTCATTATAATCAAATAAACTTTCATCCATAGGGTAACCAATCTTAGTTTAAAATTTTAAACTACAATTAACCCCTTATAATACCAATTATTGGACCAAAAGAGTATATAATTTCTATAAGAGGTGCAGTGAATTGTAGTTTTAAAATTTAAACTAATCAAAAAAAAAATTCTTATTTAGTAAAAAATATTGGACTCAGATTTCATCTGATAATTAGAGAATTAAAATTAGACCGAGTAACTGTTTGATATATTCGTCCTATTATTGGTATCAAAAACACACTAATAAAATAGTATATTAGAAAGATAAATAATGAACTAAATTTCTAATGTTAATGCACATCATAATATTTAACTATTAAAAACAAGTAAAACAAAAAGATTATAATAGTAAGAATGAATTATGAAACTCAAGATTTAAGAAATTAAAAAAATAACGGGTTAATATATTTATAATTACAATACCTAATATAATATTTTTTTTCTAACTGTACCATTAAATTTCTCGATATAATGATCAATATATCTCTTTTTTCTAAAACCTTGGAAGCTATTTATCAGTAAGGTCATATTCAAATCCATCTTTCTTAAACAATATATACCTCGATATGATGAGAAGAATCTATGTTTTCTTATCCCTATAATCCATCTATTCTATGGATTGGATTAAACTATCTTCTATTTCGAATAATCCCTCAATCTAACCATAATTAGACATAATTAATAGAAGAGAATAAGTGTTCTATGGAATTTACAATCATCACATGGATTCCTTATAACTTCAACTCTTTAATAAAATACCAAAAGTTTTTAACAAGATGTTCAAGAAGAGAAAAATTTGATGACATGAGTTTCAAATGCGTCACCTCCAACCTCTTCAAAAGTACTTATAATTATAAGAAAATATTCAATAGTTATACTTATATGTTAGTTGCAATAGCCTCAGACAACTTTCACATTGATATCTCATAATGACCTAGATATTAATTCATTGAAACTAATCACGAACTATACATCATTGTTTGATGTCATTTTATTTAGAACCACAAAAATGAAAATATGGATTATGTCTAGGAAAACCAATTCTAAATACTCTAATTATAATGTTTGGATAGTCTGATAGACTTCACTATTGTTTTTCAATCTGATAAACTGAACAAAGTTTAATATGATGTATCGATACAATTTTCATTTAGTTTTTCATGTATTTTTTAGTCTAATAGACATGACATCAATCTAACCATTTCTCAGTATAGTAGTTGGTCTGATAGATTAGATGAACCTTCAGTATGATGGAGAAAATTGAATAATAAAAGATTATATCGTTATTATTAAAACCATTTCTACGTTATGTATATATTTTTTTCTATAAAAACATACTAAATAACTTTGGATATATAAACTTAGTAAAATCGAGTTTTTGTAAATTTTTTGTGATTTCCAAAAAATAAGAAAAAGAAAACTAGAAAGTAAAATATTTGAATAAAAAACATGAATTTAAATGACACAACCCGATAGTGTATAGACCATGAACTTTGTTGAGAACAAGGTGTTATGGTTTATGTTTTAATGGAAAGAATGATAATTGATAGAATTATACTTAGTTTATGATGTCAGATTTTATTTTCAACACATAAATCAAAAAGTTAACGAAGGAAGAGTTTCATATTTATGATGATTTGTGAGTTTATATTAATGTATAAAACATGTAGCCTGATCTTTGGAGAATCAATTGTGCTTTCGTCATAATATTTTTAGAACCACCCTATTAATTTTCCAGATGAAATATTCTAGATAGGGAAGTAAGAATATAATGGGAAGAAACTAATAGAAAAAGACAGATAGAATGTAGTGAATGGATATATGGTTGAATGAAATTTTTGTCTAACTGTATTCATAGTTTAATATATAGGGATGTTAATGAAAAGATAAGTTAGAAAATAATTTATTTTTCCTCAGGTATTCTAAAGTCATGATTATAAAAGGTTATCATGGTTCATGAAGATTTTAATAGATGAAGTTGATCAGATGAAGATGATCAGGTGGAGGAATGTCTGAGGATGTTCTACAAAGATAAACCTAGTATTATCTAATGAATTTTTATGGAAATTTCACTAAATAAATATTTTAAATGTTATCAAAAAAACTCCAAATCCATTTTTTTTATAAAAAATCTCTTTTATGGTTGAGTAGGAACGTCACAACATACATCAATCCAAAAGAAAAAAAGAAAAAAACATCACCAGTACATTATCTATCTAATTAAAATTAAAAATAAAATTATAAAACATCACACACATCCCCACAGAATGTGAGTCACCTCGATCTACACACCAAAAGAACCAGTAAACATCATCATCATCCACACCCCATGGCTGGTGAGGAACTAGAAGAAGATCAACAAAATCACTATAAATAACCACAAACATGCTGAAACTCATCCATTAGAAACCACCATTAAATGTGAGAATAAATAAACCAACATTAGAGGTCCCCATCCATCAATACTCACCATTAGTAAGAATAAATCATAGAAAATTGTACAGAAAAAAATTTCATGGGATAAAACTGGATCCACCAAATTAGGACATAGATAAACACTGTCTATAAGGTCGCACCTCTTGATTAACCAACTACCTCTCAAACTGAACCAACCATAAAACTTAATAATAACCATCACACGAAACCAAAATTTATTGGAAACAAATAATAGGAAGTAAGAGTAGGGTTTGGAGAGGGAAGACCTTAATAGTGAGTGCTAATGTTAGACAGGAACAAAAACCTCTTTATTTAGATCCACCAATAGGAAGATTGAAACCATCAGGAAAAAAACAAAAAAAGGAGAGAAGGATTGAATACTCACCAATAAATTCCATGAACTAGTACAAAATTTCATCGTTGAGGATGGACCACCATACCAATAATAGACTATTAGATTCAACCAAAAACCATAGTGATGGATGGCACTAGTAGAAACAAACTCTCGACACTGAACATCCCCCCAAACCATCATAATCAACCAAAAAAACATTTATAGTGATTGAAGATGTGGTCAAACATAATGAAATTTGTATAAAGATAAGAGAATGGAGAATCAATTGGTGAGGTTGAGTTGTGGATCAAATATATCAAGAAAATACCAAACCACTAGAACTTCATTATGAAAGACCAAGATGGGGTTTTATCACAATTATTCATTTAACAAGAGAGGTGGAAGAAGTAGTTAGGGGATATTAAGTGATTGGAAACATTCAACCAAACATATTCAAGCAAAATCATAAGATAAAAATATAGAGGAAAAGTAGTGGAGTCTCCGATTGAAAGAAGGTTAAAATTTAAACATTCATTTGAGATTCCAATAGAGAGAAAGATCATGGGAGATATAGATGGATAAGAATAAGATATAGATAGAGATAAAACCCTATAGGCTTATAGAAATAGCTATATCCTAAAATCATCCATTTTTATCAAAAATTGTTTTTAAATTAATCTGACATAGGTTTCCTTGAAAATGAATTAGACATAGCTCTTCCATGTTGATTCCATTATTTAGAGTATTATGAAGTCATTAGATAGGTTATTAAGAAATCATCAAACCAAATAGTACAAAGTAACCAACTAGATTATTATGAATTCATTAGATATAAAGTTATGAATCATTAGAATAGAGTTTATAAGATCACAAAGAAAGCATTATGAATGACTAGATAATGGTTTCCCAATAAAGATACCATATGGAAAAAGTTCAATAGATAAGTACTAGCCGATGTATTGAGTAAAATTATAACTTTTTTAAATACATTCTTTATGAAAATTATTTGTTGTAACTTCAAAGATAAAAAATATAGAAAAGAGTTGAGTAATGATTTAAGAAATCTTTTTAAAATGAGATTTAAGGAAGTTCTTTTGTAATTCTTTGACTCTGATTTTCTTAGACTTTTGAAGGTTTTAAATTAAAAAAACTATTGATAAGGATATTTATATCTCTAGTGAGAGATCTGAATTTGAATTTTGTGTTACTCAATTTATTTTCTGAGAAGTGATGCTTATATAAAGGTGGAGAATGGGTGATTGGGAGAATTTGTTATTATTATGTTTATCGTTGATTAAATGAGGTATAATCCAAGGATATTGAGAGTGTTTTATTTCTATTCAAAGTATCATATAATTAATAATCAGGAATATGGTATTATATTGAAGATATAATATAGTTGATATTAGATGGAGGGCACAAAGAATGTGATATTAGTTAGATATGCACCACATGAAGGGTATCAGACAAATGGTTTTTGATTGAGTATACCAGACATAAATATCTTAGACAGAGGATTTATCTGATAGAGAGTTTTAAATAAAAATATTGTATATAATTTCATTCTCTCTACGTTGTAGGAAATCGAAGTGTATAGAAACTTACTTTTAGGAAGGGAAGTGTGAATAAAGTTTAAGAAACATATTGAAAATATATTAAAACACATTGGCGAAGGTTCTTTTTTTTATTGAAAAAATTGTTTCATCTAATTATTTGTGGGAGGATTAACTGAACTATTAATGGTCTATAGTGATATGAAAGTAATAAATATTCCCTAATTTCAATATGGCACTAAAGGAATATTTTCTAGTGGTTATGTGGTTTTGTATTATTTTTAAAAAATTCCAAGGATTAGCAATTGTTATTGAGGAGAGAACCTTACAAATACTTCTCTACCTATTGACAGACATGTTCATTTTTTTGTAAATGTGTAAATTATTACTAGTGAAAAATTTTGGTTTTTAAATAAAAAAATAGAAAATATAAGATCACTAATTCACCCCATTTCTTTGACCATGCATATCCTGATTAGACCTTTCATCCTTAAACTACAAGCATCCACCCATGAGATGATATGTACTCGTATTGAGATCATTATTCAAATTTATTTTTTCCTTTTCCCCATTTAATATATATTCTCATATTATTTTATTAAAAATGTCTAATATAAAATATTAAAAACCTTTTATCTAAGAACCAAGAGAAAAAATTGCATGCACCCTTCCACGTGGTTGTCTAGATCAGTAACATTAAGCTTCAATTCATGTTGGGTTTTCTTCGCCTCTGTTACTTTATAGTCCGCCTAAACTTTTTGGTAAAAAATTATAAAATATAATCACCATAAATTTTTTTTCAACTTTGATGATATTAAACTTCTTTGTAATGTGACGCAAAACATGTCAGGTTGGAATTTCACAAAGGGTTACATGGTAAATAGTTGAGAATTTTCTCACTCGACATTCACTTTGCATGATCTAGATAAAATTTAGCATTTGAAAAAGAAAAAAAGGAGAAAAATTATTATGTACAAATAAATATAGTATAACCTTAAAAACATATTTGTTCTTTCCCATTAAGCCTCCCTAATATGAGGCTTCACAACATGATAAGTATAATGGAAAATATGAAAATCTTATGGAATATACCATATGTCCCAAGAAAATGTTTTGTTATTATAACTTGGTTACTCAGAATAAGAAAGAAATTAGATTATTCTTATGATCCTACAATATATTGGTTCATATTACTCATGAAAAATGTATAAAGGCATATTCTCAAGGTAACTACTCCCTCTTAAAAATTAGAAGCCTCATTCCAGAATTCCCCTTAATGATTTTCATCATGATGCATCACTAATATCACATATTCAAATAAACAAAATATAGTGTATTGTGATGATATAAATGTTTTTCAATCAAACCTACCTATACCCATCTAAGATAAAATGTTTAGGTGAAAACCATGCTTCAAACTTGAGTGTGTTATCCTTGATTGATAGTGATGGTGCATTTATACTATATATGGACCTCCTATTTCCATCTACATGAGCATGATTAGATGGGGAAAAAAAATCCCAACTTCCATTATCTCATAGGTTCCCCCCAAATTACTATGACTATATACACATCACCATATTTGGTCATCCAATATTTATCTGAGTGAATTCATTGATGAGATAATTAACTGATCCATATTTCATTATTGGCTCAACTAGCTAAAAATCATGATTTAATTAGTCTATCTAAATGAAAGGTTCAAAAAGATTTAGTTATTTTGGATCTTAAAATTTGTAAATTCTATTGATTTTCATGGAATTTTGTTTGATATGGAATGAAATACTGAGAACATTTCAATAAAAAAATAATTCTTATCATTTATTCAAAGGAAGGGGAATATCAAAAAACTGGACACTCCATTCGGTTATCAAAATTAAAATATTAGTAGGATATATATATAAATATATATGTGACATGATATGATCAAATAAGGCTGAAATATCATTGATTTATCTATTGGATCCATCAATTCAGTGTCAATGTTCAACCAAAACTATAGCCTCAACTTATTTGGTTGGTTATAATTTTTATACTCTAACAACAAAATCTGTTTCACTACTATTGGAATGATCAAACAACCTTTGATTATCCCCCAATCACAATTCAGCAACACTCAGTTATTTTCTAATTCTATCCGCTAAGTTATTCATCTTAGCAACCATAATGTTTTAATTCTATATCACCTCTACCTAATGATAATCTTCATGAAGTACTAATTCCTTGAGGTCTAAACACATTGAAGATAATTAATCCTAATAATTAAATAGATGGTACATCCTATTTTTCTCCCATTCAAGGATCACATCCTATTAGAAAACATATATATATTAATAATTAAATACCATGTATCTTAGGATGATAAATTAATGGTGAAGCTAAGGCAACTTCTTTCTTAGATCCTATATGGGGTTCCTTTGAATTGATTTTTATATATAATTCTATATTCACCATTATGAGATGAATTAGAATTTTAGGGACTCTTGGCCTAGTTTAGAGTTTATCCAAGATACTTAGATATGTTTTGGGACCCATTCATCCTAAGAGAATATATTTTCATTCCATTTTCATCTAATTATCCATGGGTTAAATGCAGTATATATGCACTCTGACTACTGAAGTGTGGGGATGAAAACCTATTTAATCGGTACCTTCACTTTAGATGGAAGTGATATAGGATATATAAGAGGTATATATTAATATATAAATCCATGGTAAAAAAATTCAATAAATTTCATTAAGTATACTCAGTTGATTCCACTAGAGTACTGACCTCTCTAATTATCAGTTAGAAATTTAGAGGATCCATATGAGTATATCCTCTTGTGGGTATTTCATATTTTTCTATAATATTATATTTGATCATATGTGTTATCAATAATTTTTCACTATAGGAGTGTTCTCATATCTTTTTATTGTTTGATCAATTTTCAGATGCAGAAAACCTTCCATGATTTTCACCCAATCTATTTTTAACATAGACTTGTTGGAAAGGAAACAATTTAGGGGAATGATTATGGACAACTTTGGTTAGGTCAGGTAGATCTACCCACACCAATTATTGAGTTGTTGATTTCTCTATATGAAGAGGAGATATATTATAATCTACCACTGATGAATTAATCTAGCTCTATTTAGTATATAAATGTATTATAATCTTGGAATTCAGATCAATATATTTGGTAAGGGAGTAATTGGACAACCAAAGTGGACTTACACCCATCAATATAATTTTTGAATTATTTGTACTTGGTCAGGGAGGAGTAGATTTATATAATGGAATATATATCATCCATTTGGATCACTACATCAGTAATGAAAATTGGTCCTATCATGTAATTGAAAATTAACAGGGAAACATGAATTTTGGAATAATCACCCAATAATCATAATAGATCCATTATCTCTTTCCCTTGCAAGGATGATGAGAGTGGGTGGCATCAATGTTCTCTCTACCAGAGTTTCAGATATTTTTTTATAGGAGTTAAGCTTTTATCTAATACCTCCATTCCAATATCATTTTATTTATCCTCAAAATTATGTATCTAAAAGAAGAATTATTATGATTAAAGGATCACAAAATCTGTACTAAGATTTATTTATACAAGGATAATGTAAATAATGAGATCAGAAATTGAAAAGTTTTTCCAGTCCAAATATACTCCACTAGTGTCTCATTATTCCTCCAAAATATCATCAAGTGTGGAGGGTTATCTAGACTTTTCACTTTTGGATAATGTCCAAGAGGAGGGAAGGTAAACATTAGACATTATTACTACACTTCTCATACCCCCTTCACCAGATGATGTATCATCTTCTTTCGAGGTATCCGAACCCAAAACCCTTATTGGGGTGATACCTATGGTGTAATACAAAGTTTACATGGTTTTATAATTCATTTATATTATCTTGAATAGAGAAAAATATATATTTTTAGTAGTGGAATGATATTTAAATATAATCTTCTAAAAGTGGAACTAGGTTTATACATCTTTAGGGTTTATGAGGCCATTCCATTCATCTTCATCAGGCTAGTCGATCATCCATTATGTGGTTCCCTAATCTTACCTGTCTTGTTCCCAACTTTTAATGGGAATCATACTATCTGTATTATATATTATCATATTTATCTCCTTCATGTTATTTACATCCTCAAGGATGTTAAACTCAAATTCAATGTTTGGAGGTTCCTTGATGTTTTAAAGTTTTAGATTATGGAAACCCTTATAAAGGGAAGCCTATAGGCCCACTATATTGGAAACTAATAGTTACCACAACCAAAATGAAATGGACTCTAGAAACTAATAGTTTGAGGATAAATCATATAACCATTACTAGGGTAATGAATCATATTCATTCTCTTTCTATTTTAGATGACTTCTTTTCCCCTCTTCCTCAGTTGAGGCTTTACCACACATCTTCTTATAGAACAACTCAACCCAAATTCATGAAATTTATGCCCCTTGACTCTGATTGTATACACAGTCTCTATATGGGAATGATATGATGATTCATGTTCCTAGTCATAATACTGATATATTTTTTAGGACTTTCTAGTGGTCCACATAGCTCTATCTTGGGATGAAAGAATAGTGACCCTAAGGAATATTCCCTATAAAATTCCACAATGGTTTAAATATATCCAAGAGTATGCATATATATTTTTTATCATAACGATTGTGTCTGGAAGAGGTAGGTTGATCATGGATATTGTAATCTATAGGGCCTTATCACCCAGATTTTCATTACTACCATGGGATTCCCATCTTTCCTGAATTCTTTTTTAATCACCACAATTTCTTATTATAAGAACCAAAATTGGAATGATAATATTTACCACACATTTTAATCATATATAATATCAAATTCAACCTAAGAAACTATGACTAAATCATTCAAAACCATCATTTATAACCATATTTCATATTCTCTAAGGTCATAATTGATGATTTTCATGGTTGGACAGACACCATATGGGATGAATTTGAATTCTTAATATAGAATCAAAATATTCAGTGATGCATTGTTATTTAATTATAATATAATGATGTTATAAAATTACTAGATAAGTGGAATGAATCTATATATCAAAATCTATAAATCACGGTGGAGAGTGTAAAAATTAATGTGAATCTCTATTCACCCAAAAGAACTTGTAATGTACCTAAAATGTGGAACAATTAGATCCATATATCAACATGAAACTTGTACTAATTGATCATCACCACTACTGTAACTACTAGAAATATATGATTCTAATATGTTAACCAAGATTCCATAACAAAAATTCAAGTCTCAATTATATTATGATTGCCAGGAACTAGGATAAGGTATACACTCAACCAAATCACTATAAATATAGGCTTTAGGAGGAATATTAGGGTTGAAATTATAACCCCATTCTTCATATAAACTTTTCTCTATTTCTTTAATGTAAATTATTAGGCCCCTATTTTTATACCTCAAAGTAAATTCTATCAAGATTTTATAGTATTTCGTAGTTTTATGGAACATAAGGATGACTCTTATTCACATCTCCCAACTGATTATGGTCAGTGGATGAGGTTCCTTGTGGAATTGTTGAATTCTATTATTAGTTATTGGGACCATAAAGGGGTTATTCTTGATATATTCCCACTTATATTTCATATAAATAAAATCTATATACATGTAAATGAAGATTTGTTCCCCAAAGACTTAATAGATGTCCCGTAGACTGGTGAAAACTTATCCATTTATGAATTTTGATATGTTTTCTTTGGGATATAGTATCTTAGAATCTTAGGGATCATGTCAAGCCTCTTTTATACATACATATGTGATATTTGGATATCTTTATAGACATCTTAAAAATTTAGTTAGTTCTATATCTCTATACATTAATTGTGGAATTAACATTATAAAATCCATTCATTCTTGATTCCAAATCCATGGAATACGTATCAATGTTCATTCTGGAATTAAAAACATCAGTGGTTGAATAATGGAATATTTATGGGAAAAATTGTGTTTGAGTTTTTGGTATGTGCATATTGTTTTCCAAGGTTGACATGGTGTGATGTAACAACCATTCTTGATTGGGTTTTTATTCATTGATATAAGTTTCATTTGAGGATATGTTAACCCTTCCTCGGTTCGTGTATTTGGAGAACAAATAGATTTGAAGGTTCTGATATGGATATGGGACACCAACATCTGTCAGGATTTCATGCTCATATAATGGAAAGATTAAAAATATAGGGTAAATTTTAGGCTGTTTTCATATAATTATTTATAATTCTGAGAAGTTATCCACTTACTACGGATGGTAACCCTGTCTAACCTTATGAATAGTGTAATCAGTATGATTACTAGCTTTAACATTTGGGATTATGTTTGAAGTATGTCCCATTTACTGTAAAATTAAATTTAATAGATTTTGGTTCCATAGAATAGAATTAGATATGAAATACCTAGGAGAAAATATTATCCAAGTATGGGGACCCAAAAGAAAAAATTTGATAGATGAGGTAATATCTATCAAGTTTCTTCACATATCTACCTTCACCAAGGTTACATCACATAGTACCCTAAACCCATTTTGTTTTTACTATGTAAAAGTGTGTACTAGTCTTGGGCCTATTTAACTCAAATTTGGAAAGATAATTTGAAGACATATGATACACTCTCACAATTAGTTGAGGGAGAGACGTGAGAGAATTGATAATGTGAAGCATTAGGGTTAACTTAGTTAATAAAAATTCATGGATGTGAGTTAATCCCCTTCCATTTATATATCTAGATCCAAAATTTTCACCCAAGTGACAGCATGAATCACTGGTGAATATTTTGTGGATACCAATGTGTACATTTTATATATTGCGATTAGTGTATATATACCATGCCATAGTCTAACTTGAGCACAAATAGCATCCCTTTGGAGAAACATTTACACTATTGTCAAATTTCCCTTATAATTATATCCTTTTTATACTAATTAGATCTAATTCTTATGCCAGGATATTATTATTTATCCTTTTCAAAAAATGATGGAAACCTTGATATAGTGAACGGAAAAAGTAAAAGGAATAGAACTATTACTTCTCCTAGGGCCTTGAAAATATTCCTAGGCCACTTAAACTAGGTCCCTAGGCATGATACTATGGTAATTTACATAGATCTCATAGTGTCCCAAAATACATATTCTTGAATAAATGGGTTCTCCTTCAGTAGTGTATCTCACATGCGTGAGTGCACATACGATTGGATTCCTCACCATAGAACTTTTAAAAAACTCTTTTAAATATTTTCCTTCTTAATACCCACTCCCCATAATTACCTATAAATACACCTATGGGGTACCAATTTTGATAACATTAATGAATAAGAAGGGACACAACGAGAGAGAGGAATTTCATGAACTCAAATTTCTAACCCCATTTATGTATCTTAATTAAGATATAAAAATATGGGAGTTAAATATAAATTGGGGGTAATTAAATTAAATAAAGAATTAACACATCAGAACCTTTGTGAGAGACTAAGTTTTTCTTTAGTTATCCAAGATTAGGGAAATGGACCCCATACCAAATGATATACTATGAAGCCTTGTGCATAAGTCATACCCAGCAACATGTATACTAGGGTGAACCCTCACTTCGACTTCCTCATTAGGGTGACCGGTTTTCCCCACTCGATGTTAGGGAGACCACTTCACCCAACCCAATAAAAAGTAAATTATCCACTCATGCCTATATACAAGAGCGAACCATCACCTTGGACTACTCGTATTGTACAATTTCATCCCTACATAGTGACTAGGGAGACACTTTACTCACCTCACTATACTAGGCCGAATCATCACCCAAGCCCCCATACAAGGGTGACCCATCACATAAATACCCCACTAGGTCATTATATTTAAAAAAACTTTGAAAGGGAACTATATTAACCCTACCCCTCAACTATAGTGTAAAAATTCCTTTAGCCTCATGGCTGAGTGAGGCCTTTCCTAGGTCTCCTACCTAGGAAAAACTTTCACATGTATCTTCTACCAAGGTTACTACCAATTTAAGGTTCCACTATATCCACGAAAAATACATGAGTGGTATAATCAGATATGTGTGTACCACATTTATCATGCATTCCATTGATATTATACCTCTCCTAAGAAATCCTTCCTGATCAACAGACCCTTAGGGTAGTCATGGTCATGAACTACTTTAAAGATGATGGTTCTTATTATAAGGGAACCAATGAAACCTCTCCTAGATTAATATGCTAGTTTTGACCACGTAGGTGTTGAGTTGGATAGTATATTCCACTCAATAATCCATGAATAAAAAATAATTATATTTATGTTTAATCCCTAACTATGATCCCATTAATTCTCTCATCCATTTGTTCTAGTCAATAATATAGAGACATATAACTAGGGCTGCCAAACACGTTTAAGACCTATATTATCACCTTCACCAAAGCCACCTAACATGCCAGTAATATTTGTAAAGTACACATGAATTTTTATCCTAAGAATAGGGAAAAAAAATGTATAATACATGAAATATTTATGATGGGTCCGTACCCCCATCCATCAAGTCATCATTCCTTAACCTACCATCAGTCACATTGATGTAGATATATGAATCAACCTCCTACTTGGTTTAAGACCCAATAATTTAGTCCTTGATGATTCCATCCCTATGATATGTTAGTGAACTATACATATATTGGCCACCCATGTATAATCCCAAGATCATTTTCATGAGTCCATATTTCCCATGAGTCATCATCCCCAATGGTCCACATTCTCTAGGAGTAACCTTACTCAAACGGGCATACTCCTTATGGGTCGTCATTCTCAATAGGTGATATTCCATATGTGAAATCATTCTAAATGGGTTATAAGAACTATGAGATATCTTCCTCAAAGCATCATATTCCCTATGATCCATCATCCTCAACAGTGTAAACTACCAATAAAGACATATCCTCACCGTGGTATTCTTCTTATGATGATGTATCTTCACTAATACATATTCCCCATTAATCAGAAATTCCCTATTCTATATCATTACGAAAGGTTGGATAGTCTATAAAGTGATATCTATAAATAAGTCCCATTATAACTATTTCTAGGTTGTATTCTACTAGAATTCCTAGATACGTTACTTTATACTTAAAAACATATGTCCTTACCAAACAACATTAAAATACATGGATAGTTCCTATCATATAACCTTAAACAATGCATCCTAGACAACATAGGACTTTGTTGCTGTTAATAATGAAACATAAGATGAATCTTTATGTTTTAATACCAACACCCCATAAGTCATGGATGCATGAACCTAAAAGTAAAATCGATTATTAGTGGATTTATTAAATCAAGTGAAACCAAAATGGTTCTTATCACATGGATCTAAAATGAAAGACATGTCCCATTAAGTGTTAAAGGGTTATTTATGGAGACCCACCCATTGGCCCAATCCTAATTTCAAAAGACCTACCACCTTCATGGATTGATGTAAATTACAAGATATCACAGTTTTGTGACTATTAATCCTATCATACTTGAATGATAATAAAAATATTAAGAACCTATGATACACACTGATGTTCACATAGGCACATGGGTTTGATCAATCGATTTATTGGTGATAACTTTTTCTATACTAGGATTTGGAAAATATTAATGAACATGTATTATATCTATAATAGAGTCTTAGAGTAGGAAATAATTTTCCCTTAAAGGGATATATAGGACTGAACACCTATCATTATGACTAGCACACATTCTAATGCGACACTAGAATGACCTAGAGGCTATCTTCCTCTATAAAATAGACCCATAACTAAAAAAATAACCCATGGGTTGAAAATACATCAATTATTATTATTTAATTAAATTGGGTTTATATTTTTCAATATTCAAAAGGGGATGTAACTTTTTTCACATTCCAAATTCTAAAAAATAATCATATTATGTCATTAATATGGTCAATTTGGTTAACTCATTATAAATATTATTTTCCTCTAATAAAAAATATAGATCTCTCATAATTCATTAGGGGATCAAGTGATACATAGATGAGGGATTCTTATATGATTTTAATAGGGACATTGATTTGTTCATGATTATTTCTACTAACACAAGATAGAATATGACCATATTCCAATTATTTTTCGATCATGTGTGAGTATATATAAATGAATTTAAGATCAAATAATAATGAAAAAATGGTAATGAAATCTTCCAGGAAAAAATTGTATGAAAATTAACTATGGTATGTTTCTATTTTTATTATATAAAAAAACTTTTATGAAAACACCCTTATTATTATATGGCCATCCATATTGTAATTAAATTTTTTATTTGGAAAAAAACCAACAAACATTTTTTGTGTCTATATATTTTACAACCATCCAATAAAAAAATACATCCCAAAATGTAACGACCTTCCATTATGGTATTATTTATAAAGATTCATTCCACTGACTTCAATTATGACATAGTTTAAATAAATCAACCAACAACCCAAACTCCATCGTGATTACGATCCAATATTGAAGTATGAATGCCTTAAAAATAAATAAAACACTAAAACTTCTCTTTGTATTTCAAAACTATAACTCAGAATGGTGACATAATATTAAAACACTATGTTATACCATATGTTTTTCTAACTATTAAAAAATATTTAACTATTTGGTTAAAATAAAGGTGTTAAAAAATAATAATAATAGTGTTTTTTATTTACCAATTTCTTTCTAAAGTTCTTAAGTAAACTCTATAATTCATAAAAATGTATCATAAGCTCAGATAATCTATAATAGAAAATCTCACACCATTAAAAATGGACAAAAATACATTTCATGAATCTATATCCAATAATCCATTCTTACTTTTATGGACATGTGCTCTTCATTATTTTACCTAAGACTTATCTTCTTGAATTCAATTTATCTCCTTTATATATTAATTATATAGATTTATATGTTCTCGTCATTTATTTTGTCATTATATGGTCATGTTTAGTCATCACTTATGATAACTATATATCTTTCTTCTTGAAATATATTTGGAATTGATTAAAAACATTGTACATTAATATATACACCAAGATCCTCTTTTTCATTAATATTTGTTGTTAAACAATAAAATATAAATGAAATCATTGGTTTCAATAGTCGATCACCATTGAAGTAATAAATTATTCAAGTGGTGAAGTGATGACAATATGTTGTGATAGATATAAATATACTATTGAAAATGTACGTTATTATTTTTGTATCCATTTCAGGTATATTTTTCAATCTAAATATTATTACTTATGTAAAATATATATATAAAATATTAAGGGTATTAATATTACATAAATTTCATTTTATTCACATTTCTCCCTATAGATAAAACATTAAAACTCTTAGTTATGGGGAATATGAATATGATAAAAAATACTAAGCATTATTGAGTTATTATATGTTTCATTGATTAAATATATTCATAATGAATCTTGTTATATAACACATGTAAACATTTAAAATATTTTTATACATTTTTAATGTGATGAAACTTTTTTAAAATAGATTCTTATTTGAAGGAATAAGTTGACTTTAAATTCTTTGTTATGAAAAATATTGTTGAAATCAGTGTAACCCTGTCAAAAAAATTAAGCTTCTATTTGGTATATATTTCTAATTTTTTTAATTATTTTTTGGGTAAGGATAAAATAAATTATAAATAATTTTTAATTTGAAGGTATGAAAATGTTATTGAGAATTTAGTTTTTAAGAGTTAAAATTGAAATAAAAATTAGATTAATATATATACATATATTAACGTCTAAAACAATTAATTCTTATATATTATATTAGTGATTATATATGTCATTTTAGGGAAAGAAATTTTTTAATGTATATTAACGGAGAGACAAAATTGTTAATTTTATAATTCATCATTTCAAATTAACATATTTTTTTTTAAAAAAGACTAATTTTTCATATATTATTTTAATATGAATAGTTTATATAGTTATTAGTTTTATAATAAAAGTACATATTAACTACCCAGTGAGATAAATTTTAATCCATCTTATGTTTTTTTAATTTAATTACTTTAGTAATTTTATATGAATATTCTAACTCACAATGTTATTGAGATAAATTTTAGTTTTGTTTTATAAATTTGATGTCAGAAAAGACTTTCAATTGTCATTTTTAGCTATTAAAAAAATTATTTTTATATATTTCAAGTTTGTTATAAATTTTCCAAAAAAAATTTCTATTTTAAGTTAATACTTTAGAGTTATCAAAATTTCAATGTCAAACTTTTTCCCTAATCTACGGATTTGTAGAATAAGACTCAAATATTTTTTAACTTTATAGGTAAAATTTCTCTCAAGGAACTGGTGAGATGAATTTGTTTTTTGTTTCTCCATGATGGAACTTCAGGTCAAAATCATTTTTCCTTTTTATTTTTAAATTTTTATTGAAAGTAAATATATGTGAATAAAATTTTAAATGATATATATAAAAATATAGACTTACTTAAGCTAATGATAGTGATATATGTTATTATTTGGTTGTGAATTTGGTTCATATAAATTCTAATTACGGTGTAATAGAATTCAATGTTTTGTACAACAATGTCACAAATATATGTTAATTTTGTTTCAAGGATAGTTTTTTTATAATGTAAATTCTATCCTTGGAATAATTTATGTTGTTATCAGTTTTATAGAATAATTATTTCTCACATATAGAGTGTGATAAATATGAATTCATATTATGATTATCATTAGTTTTATTTGCATGAATGTTTAATAATTATTTTCACACTATGTCAGTAAGATAAATTTATGTTTTTCTTATTATTATATACATTGTCTTTCAAAAAGGTTTTTCATTGTTATTTTATATTATTAATGATATTAATTTTATGTGAAACTATCTTATTTTATCTATCATAATTAATAATAAATTTTTAAGTAATATTTCAATGTAATAAAATAAATTAGAGATAATTTTTTTAATATAGGATTGTGGAAGAGAATATTTATAGGGTTAGTAATTTAATAATAAAAATTTATCTCAATTAACTATTGAGAAAAAATATTTTTTAACTTTTGACTCTCAAATATTTACTTTAAAATCATGGATTTATTGTTATTATCAAATTTTTATTTACATTTATTATAAGTGAATAAGATTAATTTTAAAAAGGATAAAGAACTCAAACATGGTTAAGACAATACACATTATATATTAATTTTATTGGGTGAGATGAATGTATATGATTAGAAATTTTTTTGGTGGAACGAAATTTATAATTTTTTATGGTATTGTGTTTGTAAAATTTATCACTCATAAATTTTTATATATTAACTAATTAATATTTTCATCTGTTTTCTTATGAAAAAATTAATTCGTTTACCTTGAGAGTAAAATTTAAAAATATACTTTTATTTTAATTAATTTTAAAAATCTCGTAATTTGAAAAAAATAATTTTATCTCACAATGGTAGTGAGATAAATCTCAATTTCTCTAATTATTTTTTATAAATTGGTTTTAAGAATGTGTTTTTCTATTATTAATTTTATTTAACTTGTTAAAAGTAAATTTATTTTAAATTTCATAAAAATATTTATGGTAACTTTGAGACATATATATTGTTTTTGGTGAATATTTTTTTTCTTCTAAAAATAAATTCGGAAAAAATGAGACATTGAACTATTGCTTTTATTATTTTTTTCTATTCTCGTTAGTGATATAAATGTTTGTTTAATTTCTAAAAAATAAAAAATTGACATCAAATTTATATCTTTTAGGTTATTTTCAAGTTTTATAGAAAATTAATATATATGAATAAAAATAATTTTTAATATTTGATAGTTTTTTTAAATTTATTTTTTCATTAAATGTGATACAAGTATTTATTTAGGTTTCTAGTAATAATACCTCATTAGAGGAATAAAATTATTTTTTATTTCATGATAACGTTTCGAATACATATCAATTTAAATGGGAGATGAATTTTATATGTAATACTTATTTTAGAAGAATATTTATTATAGTTGGTAATTTTATAGAAAAAGTATATCTCACATACTTAGTTAGAGAAATTCATTCCAACATGTGAATATTTTTAAATATCTAGACCAAGTAATTTGGTAGAAGAAATATATGTCACTAACTTGTGATATAAATTTACACTAAGAAAGTAAGAAATTTAATGATTTTTTCTGCAAAATAATTTTTAGACAGAAATTATGATAACGTTGAAAAATATACATATTTTTAAAATATCCTTAAAATTTCATAATTTTACTTTATATAATAAATCTTTTATATATAATATTTATTGTTAAAAAATAAAATTAATAATAAATTCTACAATTTCAAAAAAAATTAATGTTTAAAATGAAAAATAAAATTTTTCTTACTTGATATATGCGATAGATTTAACATAAAAAAGTATTATATCTATTAAATTTCATTACTCAAAAACTAAATAAAAATTTATCTCGTTTGATTTTTCACCTATAATAAGTATAGACTAGGGTAAAAAAATTAGAATACCAAGATCATATTTTCCAACATAATCGATGAAGTTTTATGTCTACCTATAAATAAGGATTCATATAATGAGAGTATATAGTGGGATCCATAAATACTCTATGTATAATGAAAATAAGATTAGTGGTAAATAATCAGAAATTAAGGGATAAAATAATTTATAGAAGAGTGATGTTAAGGATTCAGAAGACACAAAGTTTCATAATTCTTTAAGTCTTCAGAGAAATATTTATTTCATTAATGAATCTAAAATTATATTTATAAATAATGTCCATGGGTGATAAAGCCTACATTTTTATAATATTTTGATCTTCCAAAATCTATTTAATACTGTTTCTTGAAAACCAATGGTTAATATTGTTAAATTTGATTGTCAATAAGAGAAATACCTTAAAATATATGGATTGATCTTAGTTTCATAGTATTTTTCAACTCAAAGTGAATCAATAACCCATTTAGTAATTTTTTATGAAAATATTATCCGAATGAATGTCTTATAAAATTATAAGAAATTATTTTAATAGTGTCAATCTCAAATTCCATGAGATTAATAATTTGTTCAAATAGATTTTATTATATATTTAATGTCAAACTCCTTTGCTGACCACTTACTTTTATGGACGTATTTTTTTCTAAGGAAGAGATAAAAATACCTAATTCCTATGATTTTATCCTATTTTTTGATCCTATATTCTCTATTTTGGTTATTTTATCTCATTTTCCCAATCTACTATCTCTAATGGTACCTCCCAATTCATTGTTTTCTATCTAATTATGAATAATTATGAGTTCTTAGTGGTTTTGGAATGGAACTGTTTTATAGTTATATGATCCCATGATAGTTTTCATTTATTTAGTAAAAATGTGTCTCTTCATTATTCCTCACTCAAAATATATTAAATGACAATGGAAAAAACCTATGGGCAGTGGAGTAACCCCTAAAAGTCATTAAATAAATTCTTATAAGCCTCTTCTTTATTAGGTCCATGATATGAATCCCCAGATTAACATATAACTTGCTACATTTAAATTCTTTTTTATTCTTTTACAACATTAGGGGCTTTATGTTCTAAAGTAAATTAAAATAAACTAAAAATACAAATTTTAATTCAATATATTAAAATCTATTTAACTATGTTAGTAACTATAAAAAAATAATTATATTAAATTCCCTTACACATAATATTTTCTACTCCTGTGTTAAAAAAATCTATCTAACAAATTTTCTGAATAAAAAAACATAAATACTAGTAAAAATTTTATTTCATCCATTTTCAACACATAATCTAATTCCTTATTTGAAAATTTTATTTTTAAAAGTAGACTCCCCTTAATTTTTTTTAATTTTAAAATAACTATTTGTACACAAATATTATTGTAACTTACCTCACTACCACCCTCAAAACCCACAAACGGATTTAAATTTTTTTCTTAATAATCATAGATATAAATTCTTACAAAATTCTTATAATTAATTTTATATATCTATTTTATATAATTTTTTTGACTTTATCAAAGTTGTGGAATTTTCATTAGGTCTATAATAACATTATGGATATGAAGAAATGGAAAAAATCATGAATTTTTCTATTAGAAAATGATGGAGAATATGTTAAAATAAAATCATTGTAAATAAATCTAATTGAATCTCTCTTAAATTCATTCCCCTACAAATAAATAAATTATTATCCTTACGAAAATAACGAGATCCAAATATATAAGAGACTCCTCAATAATTAATGTAAGAAAATATCCCATAAAACAATATTAAGGTATCAAACTAAATTTTTCAATGATAATAGATCATTTAAAAATTATCAGTTCTTGAAGTAATGGGTTTTTAATTATACTAGTATCATTAAAATTGGGGGTTTATACATAACAAAAAATTAATTTTTTCATTCTTAGAACAAAAAATTGTTATTCTTAGTATTTATTATACATGAGATTAAAATTAATCCATTGAAAAATAAAAAATGAGAAAAAGTCTATCAATTTTCATAAAATAACTCACCATACCTCAAACATCCTTCCTTATATAATAATTTTTGTTCCAAACTTAAAATGATCGTCAATCATGAAAATATACCCAAAATGGGTTAGAATGGAAAAAACTTATTGGAATTGTTGTTGTAAAAAAATTGTCATTGTTTAGTGGGTCATAAAGGGATTTGAAAAAATGAATCAGTTTCTTTTATGTTAATTCTTAAATTTATTCTTCTTTGATAAACATTGTAAATCCTTCAAGAAATAACATATAATGATAAAATCTCAATAAAATGTTAAAAAAATGTGATGTAAATGGACTATATTCCTAAAATTAATTGAAATAAAATATATGTGAACACTAATGATAATGAGTGACAATAAAAATTAAAAAATGACCTTTTTATAATTTATTTTCAAACACACGATATTTTATTAATAATTATTTAAACATATGTGTGAATAATAATACTACTATAAAAATGTATTCATGTTCTTGATCTTTAAAAAAATAATATATTGAAATTTCCTGGATTTTATATCCACAAAAAATCATCAACATGTTACTTTTATTTCTATTAGACATTGATTATGGTGAGGTTATATTCTCTATAATTAACATAGAACATGATAATGTTTTTATTTTTTCAATTAATTATTATATTATTTAGTATGATTTATAAAAATTGAATAAAATTATAGTAAATAAACCACTAATTATTGTGGAATACATATAATTAATTTATCATTTACTTATTTTCATTAATTATATAGATATTGTTCTAAAAAATATTTTCTTAGAGAACATGGTGGTTTAGTAGAGAAAGAATTTATGCATCTAGTTTTTCTTTTACAATGAATATATTGAGGTTTTCTTTATTATTATTTTTTATTTTGGATTCCATTATCCATTTGGGTTATATGAAATATATTTTATGGTATTTTTGTGTCATTATATTATTCTATTTATGTTATTGATATTGATGGGTACAAGTTGTTATTTTAAACAACAAGGTAAATTCCTCCTCAAATTTGACTTTCACACCCTTAGTTCAAACAAACTAATCATGGATTATTGGATGTAGGCTTCAAAGGTAACTCTTGTCCAATTCAAAGAATTATTTTTTTCAAAGAAATGTTATGAAATGGATGTATTTTATAATTTAAATGTTTAGTAGATTATTTGGAGTGGGAAGTGGGGAATATTTTATTATATTGGTAACTGATGAATTCCAACTCAAAGATCTTGATTTTCTACTAACCATACTCCAAAAATGGTTAATTTTTTATTGGGTATTATTTTTGGTTGGAAATGAAATATATAAAACAAGTTCATGATGATGCTTTATCTTATTATTTTTCTTGATTGATTTGAAAGATATATTTTACCATGAAATTAATAGTTTTTCATATCCTTTGACTTATTACATCCTCTTCTAGGCTATAGATATGTTGGTTTCATAACATCCTTCTATGGGTTGACTTGATGAGAATTATCAAGATCCTAGGTTTTTTTGTTAAAGGATAGTTCCAAGATTATGTGAGAGATGAATATATATTCTTCAAGAGTTTTAATGGGACATATTTTCCCAATATGATAGTTTTTTCTGATTAAGAAAGAAATTGCTTGATAAAAGTGGTATATTTCACATTTATTTTTTAATTTTGTTAAATGAAAATAATTGGATACAGTTGGTATTTTTTTCTTATATGTATTATCCTAAAAGTGGTGGTTTTTTAAAAATTTGTGTGTCTGAGACATTTCTTTATTGGAGGAGGATTAGTTTTGAAATATGTTTATAAGTGGGTTTTTCTTACAGATTCTTAAATTGGACCACCAAAAATATTTTTTGAATATTAAATTAGGAAATCCACGGATGTAAGATTTTGTAATTTTATTTTTGAAATTACAATTATATTCAATAAATTTTTCAGTTGATTATGAGTGAGGCCTTTCCATTTTAAAAGGTTTTTTCACCACAATATTTTGTTCAAGGTTAGTATTATATCTTTACATATTTTTTTGATTCTGAAAATTAAAGATGAAGTGATTAATAAGTTCTTAGAATAGGTAAATGTGGTCATATAGAGGATATTTCAAGGTTTTTTCACAAATTGGTGGCATTTTTAGAAATTCCATTTTAACGGAAATTATACATTTTGAAATTTACTAATATTTTAAATGGAATATATATCATGTTTTTTTTGAATTTGAAAAATTATTATCCATTAGTTAGTGGTTCATATGTAATTTTACACCTCTATAGTGGGAAAGGGAATTGGTATTTCCTTTACCCATTATTTATGGGTAATAAGAACAATCCTATTATTATGGTGATCAATGAAACTGATAAGTTTTAGTCATCACTATAATTATTAATATGCTCTTTACTGTACATGTTGTAGCATGATCACTAATCATAAGGTTTATCGGTGAGGGGTAGTATTTTATCAACTCACTATGGGATGTCACTCCCTATTTAGGACCCTGAATAGAGAAAATACAAGGTAGCGTTAGTAATCAAAGATGAAATTGTAAAAGAGAGTGACGTGTTTAACTTAACATGATAGACACACTGACACTACAGGGACAATATTTTTTTTGAGGACCCATTTTAATATAATATATCTTGGTTTATATATTGATTATTTTTAATGTAACACATTGATTTTTCTTTTCCCATAATAGTTTTTAATTGAAATCAAGGTAGGTAAGCATTATGGATAATTAGTTTTATTTTTCTCTTTTTAGAATTCATAATAGGTTTATTAATGTTTTTTGTGGGTGCAATATTTTTATGATAAAATAATTATCAATATTAGAGATTATATAATAATAAATATGACCATAGTATATCATAATTGGCTTGAATTGGTTGTAAAAATTTTAATGATACAAAAAAATTTAATTCTTATTGAGTTGTTTTTACTAATATGGATAGTGATTAGGTATTTTTTTTGGTAATGTGACCATGAAAAGCTCAATATTATGTGGGTCCTATAACATAAAATCTGAATAGATTAATTTTTAAAAGCATACACTTGAATGTGGAATATTTCAATAGTGTTGGGTGATTTATATATGTTCTTACTAGGTGGTTATGAATATACTTCCTCATTAATAAATTTTATTTAGATTAGACTTGTAACATGGTGATTCTCATGTTTGTTTTCCCATTATCAAATTATATTTGATAATATTTATGAGAATCCTAGATAAAAATTAATGAATTAATATATAAGGTCTTTATTTTTTCTAGTGTGTCTCCTAGGGGAGTTTCAGTTATTCTCTAAAATAATATTGTTGGTGTATCATGTTTTTTTAATTATTACTAGAGTTTCAATCAGTTGATAGTGAAAAATATTATCTCATTCTAAGAATTTTTGATATATTTTATTGGATAAATGGGGTTATCATGTTTTCATTAATTAATATATAGTTATAATATCAATACATGGGAGTGAATATTGAGGATATTTAAAATATGGAATATTTATGTGAGTATGGAAATTTTAAGTTGTTTGTGATTCCATTTGGAGTTAAGTATAAACTGATGGAATCTATAGGGTTGAATCGTTGGCAGTATTCCCCTTATCTTGATTATTTTTCAATACCATTAAATGATGATATCATAGTCTATTTGAGGAATGAGTAAGATTATGATGTTAATTTGAATATAGTGTTGGTACATCTTCTTAAAAAGTAGTTATATGAAATGACATCCAAGAGAATATATTATACATGTGTGGCTTAGTTTATTCGATTTTTTATCACTAAGTAGTATATATGGATCCAAAAAATATTTTCAGAGCCTTATATTAGTTTTTACCAAATAATGTGATATAGGTGTATGTGTTTCCTTATTTTCCACATTGTTATAGAAATTTTAGGATAATATTTTCTTAGATCTTAGTTTTATTAAATTATTTAACCAAGGGTTCTCAAATGGTCGAGTAATGGCATGTTATATTTTAGTACCAAAATTATATGTTGTTTAGAGATCAAATTCTTTTACAACTTTATGTAAGATTAATCATATAGGTTACCTGGAATTCCCTAAATTATGTGTTATATTATAGGTTTATTATGAAGTATCTTACCTTTTGTTATGATATGTATTGATTCTTTATAAAGTAGTTATATCATATGGGTGTTAAATTTTAAGATCCCATAAAAAGGACTATGCTATATATTACATTGTTCTTAGAACTATTTCATTTTCATTGGTATCTTTAAGAGACTAACTATTGAGTGAATTCATTGTGTCCTTTATTATTCGTAATTGTATATGACATATATTTTTCAGGAGATATTTGAATCTAATTTAGTGGATATGGGTGGAATTCCGCCAAGAATATGATTTTCAAAGTTCATATACTTTCAGAAAAGGTAATTTGGTATCTAAACTGTAGACCATAGGAGAATATCAATAGAGTTTGATATTGGTAGCTACATATTTGAAAAATGTTTCACATATCATAAAAAATATATATTTGGTCATCGTATGAAGTTATATCAAACTATTTTTTGTGTCTTCCAAGTTATTGGAATATAACTATGAGTTGGAACTCATTATTTAACTTATAATCCAATTATAGTATATTAAAAATGTTTTCTATATAGTATATATTTGGAAATAACATTACAATAGTTCTCCTGTGGTTGATTGGGGTGATATTTATTTTAAAGATGATATGATGTTTACTAATAAATGTTTATAAATTAAATATTTTCAATATAGGGTGGGATTTTTATGAAAAATTCCCATGTTATGTGTTCTATGGATTTATGGTAGCTTGGAGAAAAATACCAATAATCGAGTCACATATAAAATTTCAATAATAGAATATTTTTAAAAAAAAATCATATAATAGGATGTGGATGTTTGAATTTTAATATAACTTATAGTTTGTATTTTTACAAAATAAAATGATTTCAGTCGCATCTCTTATGATGGTGGGTGTCTAGTTATATCTTTCCTTGTTTTTAAACAATAAAATATAGTTAATTTGATTTTTATATTATTACCTTAATCTTTTTAGTGTTTCTAGGAGAAGATTAATGATGGGATTTGTGGTTGAGATGTCTTCCAGAACTTGTTTTGATTTAGGATATTACACCATATATTAGATAAAATTTAATAGTTATTTATAATGGTTTAAATATTTATTTGATGAATCTATTCAGAGTATGGACTAGTAAATAGTGATGTGTCTTATTAAAAAAACATCAGGGTGGATTTCAGGTGATTTAGCTGGTTGAAATAAGGAATGGTATATTTCATGGATTGATGTCAGGATTGTTAGTGAATATATGAAACATATATTTTGAGAAGTTAGAAGTGTGAAAATTTTATTTTGTATATAGTTATATATTTTAATGGAGTAAATAAAAGCACACTATAAAATTTTTATAGGTTTTTTTATCAATTTATGAACACATTATTTTTGTTAAATGCACATTTATTTTAGCAAGACAAATTAAAAATGATGTAATTTTATTAGACACATCATTTCTTCTCCTTTAAATTATCACTAACCTTGAAAATGACTATAAGGAAACAATGATTTTAAATTTGGTGATATTTGGAATATTTTAATGTATTTCTTAATAAGAGTGTTTGAGACAAAGTATTATTCTTATATATGTGGAATTATTGAATTATTCTTTTGGTACACTGAATGAAATTTTACATTTCTCTATTTCTCTTAGGGTCAGATTTGAATGTATGGATCATGGAATTTTTTTTGACTTATTGAGATATTTTTATTAGATAAAGATATTTATGTTTATTCAATGATTTAATTAGATTCTTGATGAGGTATTTAACTCAATTAACTATTCAATTATTGTGATATTTAGTGAATTTACCTTGATATTGTGCTAATGGGTTGATAATTTAACATTATTATATATTTAAGATAATGGTATATATTTTTTTGTGGTATGAATTATTTATTTTCAACTTTCCATTATTCAACCATACAGTTTCATAATTCTATCACTATGTTATTGAATTTTAAATAAAAAATAGGGGAAATTTGAAATTGATATTATATTCTTGATTTTCCAGTGGAGTATTGTATCTTTTAGGTGAAAAAGTGGTATTATATATGATATAGATGGGGAATGAAATTTAATGGGTAAAAAATAAGTTTCTTTGGGTATTATAAATGCATTTGGTATTCTAATAAATGTTTATAAAAATGGATCTAATATTCCAGTGATATTTATTTGATATGGTAATGAGGTGTGGTGATTCGATGTTATATTCTATAGATGATTAAGAAGGGTGATGTGGAGTTGAGTAGATGACATATATACTATTATTTGTGTTTTTAAGGTTGTTATATATATTTTTGTTTGAGGATAATATTCTAATATTTCTATACTTTTATAAGGTATAGGATATGGAATCCATAGTATGGAATTTGTAGAATCTATGTAGTATAAAATGTACATTATTTTATGACTAAATTTCTTTGATTAAATTCCATTGTTAGAGATTAGATTTATAATAGTTATTATTAGTGAGAAAATAATTTTGTATTATATCTTCTAAAAGTGTGTTTTTATATATTTTGGTACATTAATGATGGTTGATGAAATATTTTAAATTCAATACATGGAAAATACTTAATTTAGACACCTTAATAAACTACATCCATGTTATATTGAATTTTGTGTGGATGTTGAAATTTTTATTTCATTAGATATACATCTAGAAACCTCTCATGATATTATAATGAAGTATTTAACCCCTCTTGACTGATGTATTATATTTATACATACACTATGTAGTTTTTGTATTCCCTAGTGATGTTTTAGCCACTCAAAGGATGATTTAGTGAGGAGTAGGTCAAAGGCGAACTATGGATATTTTTTTAAATTATTCCATTATAAAAATATTATACTTTGTTTCCTGGAGAGTGTTATTTTGATGGGATGGGATGAGTTATACGTACATTGGTAAATGATAGAATTTATATTATACTATCCCATTTATGTAGTTATTTTTTATTTATTTATTTTTACATATGGTTTTCTAGGTAGTCACATATATATTTTATGAATTAATCAACCTATATTATCATTTATATATGTTATGGATTTATTAATAGATTTTATAAACCCAATTTTCCCAAGGAACATCATGTTTTTCTAGGGTCAAAAAAGTTTTTATTTTTATTATTAATTGAGTATATTGAGGATTTATATGATGTTTTTGTCTTTTTATTGGATACATTTATTTATTTTTTTATTTTTTGTGTATTAGATGGATGATTTATATGGTTATATTTTGTTTTTTGAGGTATTAAAGTTGACATCATGGTTTTAAATAAAAATTATAAATTCACTTAAAAAGTGAGTTTCATACACTTTTTTCATCTTGATTCCCCTTATTAAATTAAATGAATAATTTAGTGGTATTTGTTGACATATTTAATGAATCTACACGTGTCTTAATTTGGATTAAATTTTATATAATGATGTCAAAGTGAGGCATGGGACAATGTTTGAAGTAGACACTTTTTAGAAATATATTTGGTTGGTAAGACAATAATATATGTGAAAATTAGAATATACATTGAACATGAAACATAGAAAACTATATAGAGGTTAAGATTTACTACTACATTAAATTAATAAGCTACCAATCATACTCAAATAGTGGTTTCATATTTATTATGTATTTTTTTAGGGTGTCCATACATCATACAACAATATATTTGGATGATTACATAGACTGTGCTTATTTTTGATTGACATGAAGAGAATTTTTAGATTTAAAATTTTGATGTTTTCATATACTTAGGATAAGTAAATATAATTCTCGGATAGATATATGTTGGATTTATAATTTTCTTTTATAGTACAACTAATAGAGGTGCATCTTACTTATAGACAAATTTGTTAAAGTATTGATCTAGGAGTGTGTGTGACATATCATGTTACACTATAAAAATTTCAATTAAAAATATTTATAATATATGGGTGTTTATTTTTTGTTATAAAAGAATTAATTTATTTTAATAAATTAAAATATATTTTTATTTCCTTTATATAGATGATGATTATTGAACACCACTTGCTATTAATTTTTTTATGATGAATTGTGAAAGAGGAGGATTCATTATATGGGAAGTTAATATGTGTATAAGGAATCATGGGACTAATTTTTAGGTTAATAAATGATTTAATTTGTTTTAACAACTCTCAAGGAATTAAAATATTTCATTTATTAGTTATTTGATAGGTATGGCCTAGAATGTGAGAATTTAGAATTCACCTCTTAACCTTGCTTTGATATGCACCGAATTTACTTATTAATGAGGAGAGAGTTCTCTGATATTTTGAAAGATAAATATGAATGGATATTTAATTTAATTTAATAAATTACCCCCGAGGACCTTTAAATAAGTAATTATTAAAACATAGTTAATTGAAAATGTTTATTATTATATATATGTATATATACAATTATAGTAGAGACTTATCAAAATTATTCATTGAGTGGGATTCTGGACCAGAGTTATTATTTTATTAGATAATATTTTTTCACAAAGTATGTAAGGAGTAATATTTTTCCCCCTATCATGTTCTTTCTATAGTTAGAAATTCGAATCATTTATTTGGCTATTTTGTTGGGATTTTATAACTCTATAGTGGTTACATGATTTTATAGTTCTTCTACCCATTAATTCATGTTGGAACATATAGACTTGGATGGATGGTAGATGACGAATCCCATTGGTTTTAAGAAATTCTATAATGATAGTTATCACATTGATCATTCAAATAAAAAAAGGTCATGTATTGGGATCACCAATTCAAGGATTTATAAAAATAGGTTGAACAATGGACATTACACACCAGAAGGTATCTTGAGTAGAGTATGGAGAAAGGGATGTTTTACATCTCGGATAACAAGGAGGAGCTTCATATGTTTAGTGATATATAATTGAGTTACTAAACCTAGTGGGACTAGAAGTTATTCTAGGTACCACTAACCATTACTCTGGCTTGAATTTTGAATTAATAAGTACCTTTACATACCATTTTTTGTTTCTTAACCCATATTTTTTTTGGTTTTATATCCCAAGTAGAGTTTTTTGATAGTCCTGCAGTTTTTCCTCATGGATAGTCAATATATGTTGATATAGGTTTTACATCAATTTTAATTATGGAAGAGAAGATATATACCAACATTATAGTTGACTATGCTTTAGATATGACGAAATGGTTTTACCCTTAAGATAAATTGGTTAAAATCATTATAATAAAACTTTAATCTATGATTATTTACTTTTTTTTATTATCATGAATATGAAATGGCGATTTTCCTTACCAAGTAGGATCACATGATATATTAATGAAATTTGGATAATTTCATATGAAATTTGGATATCCTGAAACATTATATAGAATATATATGAATGTAAAATATTTTGGATGTTTTGGAATAGATTGATAATGTTTTTATTCTGAAGGCTTAATTTTTAGATCTGTATTAAAAAATTAAATTATTTATAGAGTTGTAGCTAGATTTATCTCTCATTTATGTGTCCTCATATCAAATTATTCTAGTTGATCTTTGATATTTGTGAATTTAAATTTATGAACTCATATAAATGGTTTTTGATTTTATGTTTTCATCGCATCATTTATTTTCAATTAATTTTTTCAATATGGATGATAGAGGAATGAGGTTATTCATTGATTATCATTGTTTGAATAAAATAATTATAATGAATTGAAATCTCTTTCCCATGATTAATGATTTAATTTATTAGCTGAATAAACAATTTTTTTTTGAATATGGAATCATGATTAGGATATAATTAGATGAGAGTGAAAGTGGTGGATATTGAAAAGTTAAAATTTCAAAAATAGTAATAGAATTATGAATTCACTATGATTTCCTTTACATTTTTTAAGGAATATTTAATTTTTGTAGGATTTATATATCAAAATTTTCACACCTACCTCTATCAATACACAATCACATTCACCAATGATATCTTAGTTTATTCATATTTAAAGGGGAATATACATATTATTTATTGATGGATCTGTGATCATGAACATCAATAATATTGAAGTATATTCAAAGGAATGTTTTGGATAAAATTGGTTCAATTTTCTGACATATTGTTTTTAATATGGTGTATCTAGCAGTAACTCAACGATTAAGGTATTTATATATTAGGGAAAATAAATAATATGTTATAGGTGAATATTTTTTCTATTTTTAGTTTTCATTATTGGAGGTATGTGTCTATTATTTTTTAGAGAAAAACTATTTTCCCCTTTTAATAAAAACATTACGAACTTGTTTGGATATAAAAATATCAAGATGTATTTGAGTGTAAAAATAAGATGTATTTTTTTTCATATTCTTAGGATCCCAGAAGAAAGAGTTATATTTGAGTGTTTCTATGATATAATTTACTGTGGATTGGGTTGTGTATTAATGAAAGACGAATAAATAATATTAGATTTGTCTTGATAGTTACAATCCATGTATGTAACTATACATGTTTTGACCATGAGCATGTTGTAGTTGTGTTTTATTTAGATTTCTATGGAAATCAACAATTAGGTTAATGCTATTTATTTTAATTCAATTATAATAGTTTATTCTATACTTTTAGTGATATTTAATTATATTTTAATATAAATGGTTTTAATTATTCTAGTATTATTATTTCAAAATTTTATAAACATTGGGAAAATATAATTTGGTAGCTGATGCATTGGGTAATAGATACTATGGTGCTATCACTTAAGAATATTTTTGTGAGTGGAAGGTGATAGTGAATCTTATTAAATTTAAATAGTATTTAGATAGGGATGGTGGGGGATTTGGAATATCTCAAATACTATAAATTTTAGCATATTTTATTAAGTTAAAGTGGCATAGATGATATAACTTTATGGGAATGTATAAAGAGATTCAATAGAAAAAGGTATTCTTTTTATGAATAGATGGAGGACTAAAAAAATTGGGATTTATTCCAAGATAAATTTTTATGCTTTTGAGTATGTGAGATATGGTTATTCAAAAATTTAGTAGATCATATTGAATAGTGAATATTAGAACATGGTAAATGTATAATTCACTAAAGAGATAATTTTTAGGGTAGGAGATGAAAATATAAATAGATGAATTTTCATCTTTCTGATTTATATGCTACTAGGTGAAAATAAAATGATGTTTTTTTTCAATTTTATTGATATCCATTTATATTCATAGTATAATTGGGAAAATTTATTCGTGAACTCTTTGATTTGGGTTTTTCATGCATTGAAGAAACATGTTAACCTTAGTTTTAAATTATTTATAGATAAAAATATTGTTAGGTAGATAATGATTATCTCATGGGTATTCTTCCCTTAATAAGGGATGTATAGGGTTTATCCTTATTAGTTCCACCAATCTTAATTATTATATCTATCCTTATTACTTTCTCAATATTTATACTTATAAAATTATATATCTTGTTTCCCTAATAATGTTTAAATATTTTTATATATATAAATTTTATGAATTTTTTTATTTGCATTATTTTATCCCAATCCCTATCATCATTCTCCATTCCCCACTATAGAGTTCCCAGAACATCATGTCCAAAAATATCCCATGATTAAATATGTGTTTTTCAAAGACTCAATTGTTTTCCATTGACCCCATTATTTTTTGTGTGCATGTGTTCTAGTTTCTGATCTATTTTCATGGGTTTCCCCTACACTTTCACCATGTAAGTTATCTCTATTGATTATTTTATCCGGGAAACCACTGTTATAGTTCCCGATCACTACTTTTTAATCTCATAATCTATCCAATGGGTCCTTTTCACCAATTAAGTTAGCTCAACTTTAAAAAAATACTTGTGTATTTGGGTTTTCTATAATGTTTTTTGATAAATAAATCAATTCTGAATAATTGGTTTTGATGGGGTTTGTTTATTGAAGTGAGTTTTTCTTCTTTACTGGGCATTTTAACCCATAAATCTAACAAATTGAAAATGTAGTTAGCATTCAAAGGTCATCTGGATACATTTTCCCTTTTTAAGAGCTTTCTATACTACTTCCTCTCCCCTCTTTGCCTCATCACCCCTATGATCCTATAATTGGTTTATGCGAGTCCTATTCTACTAGAAATCCCTACCTATCCACTAAATTCTATTTAATATTCCTAGTTCCCTGTTTATTCAAAAATTATTTCATTACTAAATTCCCCTATTCTTATTTATATCTCCCCCTATCAATGTTATTTTGTATCAATTGTCTTTAATGTTGATGGAGCTTTGATTACTTTTGCATCCACCATTTCATTGGACCATATACCGAGCTTAATTTCCATTACTAATGACGATTATTTTGTAATTTTATCATATGATGTTCTTAATTTTTGGGTGAATTTTTGGATTCAATGTGTGATGGGTGTTCTTTGGTCTCACTAACATTTTCCAAAATAGAGGAATCAAACTGATGACTATATTAGTGGTGACCTATAATTGATTTTATTTTTCTTTTATGGGGGTAATTTTTATTTAGTTGGTCCTACACCCATTTTTTGGATTACCATGAAAATTATATAGTTTTTATAATAATTGAAATGAGTATTATAGAGAAGTATTTACATAGCTAAAGTAAAGAATCATTATGGGTTTCCTAGGAAGACTATGATAGATCCTACTCATGGTTTACATCAAGAATATAATGAAGATTACAACATAGTTTTGGTACATAGTTTTTTATCATAATAACATTTCCCCTATATACTATGAGAAAATATCAGTGAAAAATATAAATAATAGAATACATATTAAGAGTTTTCATCCTTTATTTTATATGTACTTGGGATTACTATATACCATCAATTGAATTTTACAATAATAATATTTATCAATCACCCATAGGCATGAAACCATTTAAATAATTTTATAGGTTCTCTTTTCTATCATATTTTTATCAGAAAATTTTTGGTGAGATGATTATCATTTTCCCATATTTTGTGTTGAAAATATAATGGGGATGTAAGTGCTTCAGGAATGGATAAATACATCACAATATAATAAAAATTCATGTAATGATCAAAGGAGGATATCGATGTAGTTTTTTTTTGGATCTATAATCCATAATATTTCACTTTAGCATAAAAGATATTGATTTGGTCGAGGTAAAAAACTATAAACAAGGTTAGTATAGTATTTTGGTGTTGAAACATGTTAACAAGGTGGAATATTTGATTAAACTTCAACCTAATCTAGAGTGTATCCATGATAAATTAGATTCATAACAATTTTGAATGTTCATTATTAATGGTTACCATTTGGTTGATTCGGTGAAACATAATATTGAAGAGGACATGAATTTTATTGAGTTACTAAATAAAATTGATGGTCTGTGGGAGAAAGTGTTTTGTGAATGGATTATTCCCATGGAACATTTTTTATGGAATAATTATTGCATCTATAAAAGTAGTTATGGGTAGGGGTTTTAGATTATTATTTACTAACATTATTTATTTTAAACTATATTTCATTATTTTTTACATTAGACCCATTTTTTTTAATTTTTGAATATAACCACATTCTGGATTGAGTGGGAACCCTAAAAAACCAAATCAACTATAAATAACAAATAAAAATGATTTTTTCCAAAAACCATTCCAAATAATATAATAATAATGAATATCTAAAATGAAATTGTTGGCCTTAGTTTTTATAAGTGGATCTATATAATAGTAGTACTATGTGGAGGCAAGAACCTCACATGATCTATGGTGATGGAGATAACGGTAATCATTCTTGTATCTACCTTACACTCACTATCGTTTACTCCATAATTGTGAGAACTGAATTCTCAAATATAATACAGTATAAGACCACTGATGAACCCATAAAGCCTTATCAGAATATGAAATAAATGAATAATAGATTTTACCCTTATAGAGAATCCACTATTAAAACGTTTCACAATATAAGAAATGAAAACTATAAGAGAATGTCCAATAATAACATCAAAAAATTAACCAATATTGAATAATAGCTACCGATGGGATGGTTATGTTTACTGGTGAAACTAATATAGAATTCTCAAAAAAATAATTAAATGTATTCAAAACACCAACAGAATGTGTTAATCGATCAAACATTGACCTCTATATAGACAATAGACAACCTAGAACCAAAAACACAAGACAAAAACATAATAAAAGCGTAAAAATTAGAAACCATAATCCCAAAAAACAACTCTACCACTAATAACCAATACCATCAATCAAACTCATTCAAATCCATCTATACAACCATTAAACCATGCGAAGTAATGAAATCCACCAATACAGAAATCTATAGGAACATGAAATCAGCATGATTACATGTTGGGTTTGGAGACCCACCATGGAACCATGATACTTCCTTGAAAAACGAGCCTATGAAATTATGAACCATAAAAGCTACTCTGGATAGGGATCCATGTATATCTAGGGCCTTGGAATGAGAAATTATGGGTGAATGAAACTATATATCCAGTCTCAAGAAGGCTGATATTATAGAGGAACATAGTATAGGGAAATAAGAACAGGGATAGAAGTAACAGAAACCCAAGGAGAAATAGAAAAATGTCATAATGTAGGAGACACATCTAAAGATGGAGGGATAGATCATAAGCATCCAAATATTCCACTAGGGAGAAACCATAAAGAGAGACCAGGAATGAGATGTTGGGATGTAAAATTATCTTGTAGAGAGATTTATGTATTGCACAAGACCCACTTATTTATTTAAGTATGTTCATGAAAGCCCCCCAGAAATAATACCCAATAATTAAATTCTCATTTAAATTAGTGGGTAGAAAATAAGTGATTAAATAGATTTACCAATATATATGAATTCAGAGAGACATTGAATAAAATTAAAATATATTTTTAATATTTTAAAATTATTTAAATAATTATTTCATGAATAAGGAAAGATATACTATATTTTATTGTTATATAGGAAGCAAATTTGATGTTTAATTCCATTTGGGATTAAAAACTTTCAATTATAGTTGAGTGTCATCTTGTAAGATAAAATGATAAAATGGATTTTATTGTGATTTGTGAAGAACAAAAGGGTTACACTATAATATAAATTGTGAAACACTAATGAAACATATGCTAGACTTTAGGGTCATAAACAATGACCCTAGATTATCATACCTAGACATTACATCATTTTTAAGAATATTTATTACATTACCCAAATAGACACATGATAGACATATTAATTTAGTTTATTTGGAAACTTAGAAACATAAAATATGGTCCCTAGGTGATCCAAATCGCCTCCCTTTGCATTATTCATGACTAAAAACCTTCTTAGACATATCATACATAATATATATCTTCATAACTCAGTGATAGGAAACATAAGAAAAGGTGAGATTAATTTCTTACTACGGGTGAACAAGGGAGATACACAAGTACACCATGAACATAATCATATTGGAACATGATCATATCATTTTGAAACCATACCCTACATATATGAGATTATATACATGAATTATGAAACAGATATTAGCATCTCATAAGAAATGAATCATAAGATTATAAAATAACATGGCACAAGAGAGTACAATATAGAAATACAAAAATGAAATTTTGGTAAACACAAAAGAATATAAAATCATTTCTATATTAGTCAAGGATAACTTCCAAGACCATCTTATCTAAATAAGTCCTTTACTAAACAAGGTTTACTACCCTTTTTAGCCCTGGATTACTTAACCAGGTCCACTTCTTAATCCATCTATATCATAGAGAACCAGTTACACTCGTCATTCCATCCCTATATATCTCATGAGATATAAATTTTTACACAATGTTTTGGTGGGAGGTATAGGTCCCTAAAATAAATTAATGAAAACCATATTTATGTGTGACAGAGTATCATAAAAATTCATCATATCAAAACCCATGATATTAAATGAGTATCACAAACATTTCATCATATCACAACTTATTGTAAAGAGAGAGGTTTAAGAATAATTTAATCATAGAATATCCCAAGAAAATAATTGGGTTTCATAAGAGTTTCCACATAGTATAACCCATGAAAGAGAAATAGGCTTCAAAAATATCAATCCATAAAATTATAATCCATTCTGAGAAACAATATGAATGGTGTCCTTGGATCACATCCCCAATGCAGTATATGTAACATCAAAAGATGAAATATTAAATGGAAAATTATTTTTAAAGCCCATTTAAAACATTTTTTGAGGAAAATATCCTTTCCCCTATGAGAAACATTTTTAAGACATTTTTTTCATTGAAAATAAAAATTCAAATTTATAAGGGAAGCTTAGACAAAATGATTGCTCATGACACCAAAAATTTATTCTCAAATAATACACATTAAAAATAATATTACTTTCATAAAATTATATAAAAAAATAAAACATGGCTAAAAATTTATTTTATGAATCATAGGTGAATAATATTTTTTTTAATTTTTTTCAAAATCTTTTGTTTTTGAAGAAAGAATATTTTCGATCAAAGAGAGAAATAAAAGAATATTTTCTTAAAAACAATTTCATAATAATTTTAAGTATCAAAGAGTATAAAAATGGTACCATCACTTGAAGATAAAATGAATAACCATATGTTTATAAAATTAATGTGAATTATTTATAAGTATAAAATGATATTTTAATATTTGAGACTTAATCATAACCAATCCCAGTAAATGATTAGATTATAAAATAAAATATTTACATCTTTGGGTTACACTGGATGATAATTAAAATGAAGTAAAAACATAAATTGAATATTAAAATTTTACAACGATGCATGAATTCATGATATTAAATTTGAAATTGGATATATGTAAATTTCACGAAAGAGTATAGGTGGAAAACATAACATACGTCTCAAAGAAAGAAAATTTAGACAAAAATACCTTACCAATTTGGTAACTCTTAAACCGTAAACGCCATTGAAGAGATATCATATAATTGGTATATAAATACCATTAATTATACATATAATCAACATAATATAAATTCATGGGAAGTATACACCACACATAAATGAAATAGGAATGGAACATAGAATGCACTCACATAAGTTAAAAGTGAGACAAAAATTCCTTTCCTTCAGTCTTGAATTGTTTCATAATCATTAAAATATCTTGTATAATAAATATATGTTAATTATAAATATGTTAAATTTTAATATACATATCTATCATACCATTTATTATTTTATTATTTCATTTTATTACTCATTCTTAAATGATTTTATGTTAAAGTTTCATTTTAGGTAATAACCGCTTAGTTTTTTTGTATATGTTTTGATTTGTTATATTTTTTTGGTCATATTACATTGATAATGGTTACATAATATAAAGATTATAAAAATTATCTAAATATTATATAAATTCAGTATATATTTATTTAATAAAATCCATAAAATCTAGTGATAACAAATAGAATACACTATTCATGGAGAGGGTAGACAGAAAGTATGCATGAACACTGTCTTTCATTTTTCTGTTGGGTTGAATGAAAAAAGTAAAAGATATATAACAATTAAAGGAGTTTTTATTTAAAATATATTTAATTATTTTTACTAAAACCATTCTCAATACCTTCCATGTGAAGTGTGAATGAATCACATCATTTTGCGATGTGGTAGTCTTTCATACACACGAGCAACATTATCATATTTCCATAAAATGGAAATGATAAATGTATTAATTATATAATAACAATAAAATCATAATCACATCATAAATAAAATTTATATTACATATATATATATAATAAATCCATCACTTTGACCAGTCTTTCGAGGTGGTAGTGGAAAAACGAATGACATTGGTTCGCAAGGCAGTAGTCCACCATACACAAAATCACTGATTTCATAACCTATTTGATGGAATGAGAGATGGTTGTAAGCCATGAATTTAAAATAAAAACATATAATTTTTTGTAATATATGTATTTAATTATATAATAATGAAAAAAACAATATAAGGTGGAGGAGGAAGAAATGAAATAAAGATGCTTATTTAAAAATGTTACTAATTATCCGGGTGTCCTCCACAATTTTGCACTAAAAGAATTCCTTGGATGGATTTTTGAAAAAAATAAGGCTTATAGGATGAAGAGATGTAATTTTTTAAATTATTTTGGTAGGTATTTTTATATACAAAGTGGTTTGATGGTTTGAACAAGTGATAAGAGGGGGTATCCATTTATAAGTGGGGGAGAGGACATACTTGGTATTTTTGAAAATAATTTAATGCTCCCACATTTTTCACACGAAAAGAGGGTCCAAAATGGATAAAATTAAAACCTTAGAAATGATAATGTCTAAATATAGCCATAAAATATAATTTTTTATGTTTATAGGTAAATTTGACCATTATATTTTTAGTTTAACTCCCAGTAAATCCATTTGACCTTAATCGTGGAAATTATTTTTTACAGAATTCACTATTAAGTTTTATCAAAAATTAATTTGAAATTATTAAGAATTATAAATTGTGATGATTACTGACATGGAATATATTTTTATAAATTAAATTCACATAAATGGAAAAAATTAATTTAATATTATTCCCCCAAATGTTATGAGAAAGCATGTTTTAAAATGATCTAAAGTTTATAATGTTTTTATATCCAATTTTGATGTGAAATTAATTAAAATTACTGATATAAAAATTATATTAATATATGTATAGATTAAATAATTATAATTTAAAATCTATTTAAAATATAAGTTTATTATTAAGTAACTAAGGTGATTCATTTTGTAATAAGAATTCATTATATGTTATTATTCAATAAAAATAAAACTTTTCAAAAAAACCCAAAATTTCACCCAAAGATAATTTTTACATTTTAAATTTAAAAAATAGTTTATTTTGTCCAAAAAACTTTCTAACACTATTAATAATTAATTTTATTATTTTTCATGAGGAGAAATAGAAAACATTTCTTTGATAAAAAAGTTATTTTTTAAACATATAAATACTTTATTGAAAATTATATATTTTGTTATTAATATGTATTTCTTATATAAAACTTATATAATTTTTATTTTAAATATAGTTTTTAATATTCATGTTACTATGATTAACATCTTGGTTATAATAGTAACATTTAAATAACTATATTAATAATATAACACATGAATGTTAAAAGTTTGTGTTGCGTGTAATGATATATAAGAAAGTGTTGTGTGTAGTAAATTCTTAAATTTGTGTAGAATGAAATTCAAGACCACAAATAAATTTAATTTATTGAAAAAAATTCATAAAAAATCATGGTGTTATTTAATTACAACTTAAAATGAATTTCACCCTTAAAATTATTCATTCTGTTATAAACAAATGATGACACTTTTACCTCATCATATACTAATGTTCCCACAGAGTTTCCTCAAACTAGTGGTTTCACCAAAAAACTTTGACTAGGTGAGTGGTGTTGTTTCATAGAACATTATCCATGTTATCCATGAATTTCCACCAACTATTCCTCAAATGAAATATATTTCTATAGGGGTTTGACCTCTGAGTTTAGTACATATGACGAGTTAGGTTTGTAATTCATCATGATAGACACAAGAAACACATCGTGGAATTGAGAGAGGTTTGGTGGAAACATCAAGAGATAATATTCCAAATTGATATAACCAAGAATATAAATGGGACTGATATACCAAGAACCCGATGTCACTTTTTTATTAAATATCATAACTTTTTTCCATGGATAAATTATTCGAAACACCTTATCACCAAATTAAAATTCTAAACCACACCAGTGATTGTTATCATAAGTTATCTATCAAATATGAGATACGTTGTTTTGTTATTGAATGGATTTAACCCACTCTTTGATTTATTCAGCTATCTCCAGTCTATATACCTTTATTTCTATAACTTGAATCCAACATATTAGAGATATACATTTATTTCTATAGAGGGAATCCTAAGGATCCATCTAAATAATTTATTGAAATGTATTATTGTATGAAAACTCAACTAGAGTATAGTGTTGATCCTAAACACCATTTAAATTCAAGGAATAATATCTCAACATATCACCTAGGGTTTTCATTATTCTTTCAGTCTAAACATACATGTGAGGATGATACGCAATTTTGAAACTCAAATTCATATAAAGAGCTTGATGAAGACTTCTCTAGAACATTAAGTTAAATCTATAATCTCGATAAGATACAAAATAAAATTATAATCCATGAAATCTATCAACTTCATTATTTTATATCCTCGCATGCTGATTCAGATAAAAATATTCTATGATAGAGATGATGTGTGTAAACTTAGTAAGGTGGTAAAATAAAACCCAGAAAATATTATTCCCATTATATGTTTTTGGAGTCCAAAACGAAATCCATGGTGATGTTCTCCCATTTCCATTATATTATGAGTGATGGTTGAAACATCCCCTTAGAGTTCTGTCATTCAACATGAACTTTCTAACATACCAAGCACCGAGATAAAAACTCCACGATATCACTATTCACATCATCCCACAAAAAATATTCTTTAAAATATCTATACATCTTCATAATTCCCATATTAATAGAGATTAAATAACCACGATCTTACTCTAAAAACCCTTTCAAGTTTGGTATGGAAGGTACGCATACACAATTCTAGAACCTTATTATTCCATCATGATTAAGTGTAACAATTAGGACATTTCTAACATTATTTCGCAACTCTAAATATTCCTATTGTACCTCTTTAATTATAAATTGGATAGTTGGTTGAACATTTAATTGAATAAGATTATATTTTTTCTATCTCAAAATTTCCAGATTTATCCTTGTAAAATAAAAAAATAATTGATATTTTGTGATCCTCAACACAGATAAACTACCGTGATCCTTTGGAATTAAAGCATGAACTGCATTATTCTGTTTATTAGGGTGGTAATGTGTTGAGAAGTCATAATATTTGATAATATCGATCCATTGTATATGAAACATATTCACCTCGTTCTGTGTGAATAAATACTTTATGATTTTATGATCTGTATATATATCACACTTTTCTCCATAAAGATAATGCCTCAATATCTTTCATTAAAAAATTACCAAAGCTAACTCCAAATCATGAGTTGAGTTATTTAGATTCTGAACCTTCAATTTTCATGAGATATAATATATGACCATGCCAATATAATTAAGAGTACATAACAATCCCTTCTTAGAAGCATCACAATTGATTACAAACCCATATCAACTATAGGGTAATGTAATAATTAGTTCACTGACTAACCTTCTATATAGTTCCTTGTAATTTTCTTAACATTCATTTATCTAGAATAACTTTTCTCCATTTTGAGATAAATTGTTCTGAGGATTATATACTGATGATAAATTATCCAAAAAATAAGATAATATCTACTTAAAGAATGAAACATATGTATCTCAGTCACTGTAGTTGTTCTGGTGCAATATTCAACAGCCTTCATCATCGATGAATCCTCTCATATACCATTTCTTAGGATTATATGAGCCAAAAAATAACACTTCTCTAGACAAAAACCACATTTTTATATTTATCATATAGTTTATTGTTCTTTAGAGTCCTTAATAAAATTCTCATGTGGTCTTTATGATCTTCCTTTCTAACTGAGTAGATAATAATATCATCTATACAAGCTACAAAAAATTGATCAAGGTAATATATAAAGACTATAGTCAGTAAATACATGAACATATTTGGAGAAATCATATGACCGAATATAATAACTATATATTCATTATGTATATACCTTGTATAGTATGTCCTATTGGTTATATCTTCCTTGTATGTCAATTGAAGATATATCGAATGGATATCAATCATTGAATTTTTTTGACCTCCATATAGTTGACCAAAAAATTAATCACTATAGGTAATATGATACTTGTTCTTAATTATGATCTTGTTTAGCCCAAATAATCAATTTATAGTCGCATTGATCCAACTTTACATTTAATAGAAAGAATACGTGCACTCTAAGGTGACACAGCTGAAATAATGAATCCCTTATCTTGTTTTCCTAGTGTTTATTCTTTTGTTTCTTTAACTAAATTGTGGTAATTATACGGGGAGTCTTTTAAATTTATGTGGCACTAGGTATGAGTTTTATGAAGAACTAAATTTCACAGTTTTGTGGATGGATAAGATATTGTTTTTGAAATACATAAAAAAATTCCTAAAGAATAGGTATATCATCAATGTCGACATTCTCCCCAACCATTTGAGATAAATTCCCGTAGAAAATTGGAAATATGACTCATACAATGAGTGTAATATCCATAAAAAGTTCATAAACATCATCACATTGATAGATGATAAAATTTTGGTCGGAAATATAAAACATGAATTCCATTACATGATAATTGATATAGGATTTATATAGATAAATCCAATCTACATATATGATGACACAAAATTTCTCTATAGAAAGAATGAAAATATTTTCCAGAAGCATATTCTCACAAACATCAACCGGAGTAGAATCCTAAGATAGAGATGTGATCATTGTACAATTGGAGGGTTTTACTAAAAATTCTATATCTAATGATTTGTATGAAATATTGAAATCATTATAAAATTCTTTAAATGTGAATTAAAGGGTACTTCTAGAGTCAAACAAGACCTTATCAGTTCTAGAGAGGATGGTAAGTGTACCATTCACCATGAAATTAAAAAACCCCTTGTCAAAAATAGAGATCGAATGAGATTTTACAATTTTTTTTGATAAGAGGTTGTTGATTTAAATCATCCCTATTAACCCTAGAGTTTGGGAACTAGTTAACATAATTCCCATTCTCCTTACACTTGAAGTACTAAAGTAGGGGAGGTGAATTATGTATAGATTTATTTATATTTTCGTTGTAAGCTATCTTCTTCCCAAATGTATGGAAATAAATTTACCTTTGAACATCCCTTATACAATTAAAACATTTACTAGTCAACATAAAGAAATTTTCTCTATGATTTTTCCCCTCTTTGAGATTAAAATAAATATCCTCTTTTTGTCTCCATGAGTTTTAGATCTTAATTTGAACCCCATATTACTTTTCTTATCAAAACCATGTGATTGGTATATAAATCCAACACCCATTTACACCTTTATAGAATATCAAGTTATTTCTTCATATATAATGAAGATTCTTATGGATAATTACATTCAGAGACTTGGTTTTAAGCCATAGAATAATTTATCAACCATACTTTCAGGTTGGATGATAATAAAAGAAGAATACCTCATATGCCTTGTAAAATTTGCCGCCTATGTTCCAATATTAATAATTTTTATTTATCTCAAGGAACTCCTTCTCCTTATTAGTATGAAGAATAAAAGGATAATATTAATAAATATGTTCTTGAAATAATCCTAACCCATATAGTCAATTTAATTCTATTTCTTCATATTATTGGTTAGATCCCACCATTGATCTGACTCAACTTCAAAATAATAGACAACAAAAATGATTTTTTCATGTTCTAAACACTAGATAATGGAAAATATCTTTTCAATGATACTGATCCATGGTTAAAATACTAGTATATTAGAAGAACCATTGAAATAAGTTTTTCATTTCTTCATTGAGGACTAAACATAATTTTGGTCACACATTTGTTCATTAGGAATCCTTTCATGATTCATTTCTTGAGGATGTTTTGTGGGCATAATAACGAGACATTTCATTCCAGTTACTAAACCATTTGGATTCATTGGCAGAATATATTTAAATTTTATATCTTACTCCGCATTAAGTCAGTTCATTTGGGTTTAATAAATTAACTGAAGACAAAAATCATTGAATAAGATACTATAATCATAGCGTGGAACCAAAAAATCATGACATATCATGTATTAGATGTCTAAATTATGGAAATTTATTTTTAATATATGTAACCATTATTTTATCCTGTTTTATTCAAAGTCAATATTTATTTTAATCTATCATGGTGTTTTGTAAAGAGTTTTTGAAAATTGAAAGAATATCCCTTAAGAGTGTCAAACTAGGTGTGCAATAAGGCCCGTTTTTAGATCCTAGTTTCCAATGAAGTCTAACTCAATACAATGTTTTTGGGGTTGTTATCCCTAGGTACATATTTTCCAAATCCATGTACATTTATATAATCTATACAAGGATGTATTTCTAGGAAAACACTCACTCAATCCATTTCCAAAATTCCAGGGCATTTTCCTATACTTTGGACCATGTTTAGACTTGTCATGATACATGTCCTTAGGGACGTCAACAAGGTTTTCTCATCCTATTTTCTAATAGTTAACTAAAACAATCCTATGATACCAACTATAAAAACCCAAACTAATCATACATAGATATTACACATTTTTTATGAATATTTAATACATTACACAGACAAATGCATGATGACCATACTAGTTTGATTTATTTTGAAACATAGAAATATAAACACTGGTCTCTAGGTGAAATACATAATATTCCACTAAATCCTTCATAACTATAACCCTTATTTGAAATATAATACCTAAAAAAATCATCATAACTATAGGAACGTAAACATAAGAAAGGGTGAGCTTAGATTCCCTATAAGGGAAAACAAGGGATATACATAAGAATTAAATGAACATAAGGGTATGAGAACACGACCATGAAATTTTAAAACCTTAACCTATATATCATAGATCATGTAAATAATTAATGGAATATATATTATCATCTCATAAGACATGAATTGTAATATAATAAAAGAATATGATATAAGGAAGAGTAACATTGGCATAAGACATTGAATTTTTGGCTTATACATAGGAATAGAAAATAATTTACAAATTAGTCAAAAATCGCAACTAAAAGTAGCATAGGAGAAAAAGTCATTTACTTAACTGGGTTCACTACATGTTATAGCCTTGTATTATTTAACTTGGTTCAAAACCCTTTATAACTATGTCTATCTCATGAGATATATATCATTACTTAATGTATTAAAGAGAGATAAAGGTAGAACTTAACACATAATGTATACCATATTTATGTGTTCTATAAGACCATAAACATTCGTCAAATAATAAAAATTTAAAAAAATTGTATCCAATAAATTTAATCAAATCATAACCAATGGAAAATAAAAATGTTTTAGAATCATTGCATCCCAGAATATCCCATGAATAGAATAAGGGTTCACAATCATCTCCTCATGGAATAACATATAGAAGAGAATTAGTTTTCATAAAAATAAATAATTCAAAAAAGAAATCATTAAAATAATGAATATGGTTGGTATTATTGGATATTATCCCCATTAAGGCATAAGTAACATCAAAATTTGAAATATTATATGCAAAATGATTTTGAAAGATCATTTAAATAAATTCTTGAAGAAAATACAATTTCATCTATGAAAAATTAGTTTTAATAAATATATATTTTTAAATATTTATCTTTTAAAATAACGTTGAAAAATTATAAGGAAATATTAGAAGAAATTATTGTTCATTACATCAGAAAATTATGTTCATGTTGCACCTGTTAAAATGAAGATTCCTTTCACATTTTTTCTAAAAGACAAACATGAATTTTTTGAAAAAATAATTGAATATTAATTTTAAAATATTTTTCTAAAAAAGTAAAAAACGGATAAAAATTACTTTTTATAATAATAAGAGAATAATAAGAAATTTTTGAAATATTTTTAGAAAACATTTATTTGTAAGAGAACAGATATCCCACCGAAGAGATAAATAAAGTCATATTTTCATAAAAATTATTTTATTAATAATTTTAATCTCGAAAGAGTGGAAAAATGGTACCATTACTTGAATATAACATTACTAACCATTTTATAAGATCATTTATGAGATTTTTTGATAGTTATAACATTATATTTTAATATTGGATACATAATCATAAACTACGCCGGAAAATGATGAGATTTTTGTATAAAATATTTACCTATTTGGTTGAATTGAATCACAATATGCATGAAGGAATAAAAAACATAAATCATAAAATTTAATTTTGTTGAATAAATTCATAATATTACATGTGAAAGGGGATATATATAACCCTAATGAAAGAGTATAGTTTAAAAACATAATGTACATATCAAAAGAAGTAAAATTGAGACAAAAATACCCTACCGATTTGGTAACACTTGAGTCGTAAACCCCCTAAAAGAAAGATCATATAATGTATTTTTTAATACCAAAACATTTATGTATAATCACCATAATATAAATTAATGGTATGTATGTATATTACACAAATGAAATATCTAGTGAACTTTTTTTGCTTCACCGAAGTAAAAAGTGAGAAGAAAATATCTTACCTTAAGTAGTCACTTTCATCGTACACATTAAAACCTCATGTATAATAGATATAAGCTCAATATACATCTATTAAAGAACCATATACATATATATATATATCATACAATATTATTTTATTATGGTCTTTTATTACTTATTTATTAATGATTTCAGGTTAATGTTTCTTTTTAGATAATAACCGCATTGTTTTTCTATATTTTTTCATTTGTGATATTTTTTGGTCCTATTAAATTGACCATGATTCCATAATATATATAATTATAAATATGATATAAATAACTTATAAATTTATTAAATATGTTTTATAGTATTTTGTAAAATGTTTCTAAAGGAAATGAAATATATTGTTTATAGAGATGGTAGGTTGTATGTACGCATGAACAATGTTTTTCATTTTCATATTGGGTTGAATGAAAAAAATTATACGATATATTTATATTAAATAATAATTTTTATGTCATATATGTCAAATATTTTTTTATTAAAACCATCCTTAATACCATAAATATAAAACGTGAATGAATCACATCACTTTAAGAGGTGGTACCCCACCGTACACACACGCGACACTATTATATTCTCACAAAATGGGATCATAAATATATGTGTGATGTAAAAATTAAGGAATCATAATAAAAACATAAATATCATATATATCAAATGTGAGAAATAAATATACTGTTATTACTATCCTTGGGATGCAGTAATGGAAGAAATAAATAACATTTGTTTGCGTGGCGGTAGTCCGTTGTACACATGAACGATAGTTTTGTAACCCATTTTATGGAAGTGGATATGGTTTTAGGATGTGTCATTAACATAAATAAGTATAAGAGTATTTAATATGGTGATTTTATTATATAATAATGGTTTGAAAATAATTTAATTAGGTGGAGGAAGAAATAAAGCAAAGGCACTCGTTGATGAATGTTACCACTTCATTAGGTACCATCTTTTAGTTTGCACTAAAATACTTCATTGTATAGATTTATTAAAAATATAAGGATTATAGGTTGAGTTGGGATAATTTTTTAAATTATGTGGGATTATATGCCTAAAAAAATGTTTTTATTTGTGAATAAGAGAGTAGAGGTGGTGTCCTTTTATAAGTGGTGGAGAGGACACACTTGGTTTTTAAAAAAAACTTCGAGTGCTCCCACATTTTTCACATGGAAAAGGGTCCAAAATGTCTCATGTTTAAATATTAGGTATTATATGGTCCAAATATTTCCATAAAATATTTAATATATGTTTATATGTAAATATTAACCTTATCCTTTTAGTTTTACCCATGGAAAACCAATGTTTACCTTGATCACAATAATTAATTTTTTCTACATTCACTATTAATTTTGGTTAAAAATAAAGATTAAATAATATGAAATTATAAATTACTATGGTTCAAAATATTTAATCCATTTTTCAAAATTTCATTCATAGTAGTAGAAAAAATTAATATAATTTTAGTTACACAAGTATGATGAGAAAATGGGTTTGAAAGTGAAAATGATCAAAAGGTAAAAAACTTTATATCCAATTTCAATGAGAAGTATATTAAAATTTAAATAATTGTATTAATATGTTTATATTATAAATAATTTTACTTTAAAAAAATTAAAATGTAATTTATGTTTGTAAATAATATAGGAGAAAAGACATCTTTCAAATAAAATTCAATATTTTTCACTATTCATCACAAAATATAACATTTTATAAAAAAACCAAAAAATTCACCCTAAAGATAATTTTGAAATTATGAAATAAATATATTATTTTATGTTAAAAAATTTATTTTTGGGATGAATAAAAAATTAATTTTATTATTGTTTAAAAAATGAAACAAAAAGTTTTTTTGTGGAAAATTTTATTTTTGAAACTTATAAAGACATTACCAAAAAATATGTATTTTATTTTAAATATGTTTTCTTTATGTAAAACTGTTATAACTTTTATTTGAAAATTATTTATTAATATGTATATCACTATGTTTAATTACTAGGTTATAATTATCTTATTTCAATAACCACATTAAAAACATTACATGGTTTTGTTGAAAGTTAGTGTTGTATGTAAAAACAGAAAATCTAGTATTGAATGTAGTGAAAAATTAATTCATTACATCATGAAACACAATAAATAAAAGAAATTAATTTTTTTTTGAAAAAAATCATAAAAAATTATGGTGTTACAACACCCATAAATTCATAATGTTTTGAACCATCATTTAGTGGGGAAGAGAAAGATGAAAGGTTATAATAGATTTTAATCTCACCTAATAAGACTTAAATGATATGGTATATTTTGAAATCATCCTAGATGTGAAAATGTATATTTGTATTTTAGTGTTGTTTTGGAATTCTAAAAGGTATTAAATTAGACTTTATGGTTATATAATAATAAATAATGTATAATGGAATGTTTAGAACTATAAAGGAATGGTGAAAGGGTTTCACTAGAGTATAATGTCATCTATATAGAAGAAAAAGGTACTTTAGTATTTATTACCATCAATAAATGAGGAAAGGATACATTATATTTCAGTTATATTAGATAGTTTGAAAGGGATAGAATGTAGTTTAATATGAAGAAATATATAATGAATGATATAATTATGTTTAGTGTAAAGTACCAGACTCAGATTCCTCCCCATGGTACCCTGATCCCAGTTGGCCACATGGCCTCAAGTTACATTAATACACCCTTATAATGATAAGATTTAAAAAAATCCTTTAAATTAAAAAAAATCCATCGCATATGCGTTTTGAATAAGAGAGATATGAACTTACATAATATTATATATATATAAATATAGGTATTAATATTTCTTTACAAAGTATATAATCAAAAATTAATAGAACCTTTACAACATTATAAAATCATGAACACAAACGTCAATCATTTGAAAATATGAAATAGCTTGGATTTGAAATACAAATAAATATACCTATATGTATCCAAAAAAACTGTATGATCAGTTTTATATAAAAAACAATTTAAAAAGGCCCCTTACCTAGCTTATATGAGAGGCTCGGACCAGTGTTGGATTTTTAGAGATTTGAGGAAGATAACCCTTAGGGTTTTCAAGCAGGGTGTGGGTTTAGATTTTACTTTGTCTGAATTTATAAAAGAAAAGAAGGATGCACAAGATTATGGGAGAAGCAAACTAAAAAAAATAAATAAAAAAATAATAAAAAGATAATCAATGACTCAAACATATGTGAATAGTTTTTTTTTGTTTTTTTATACTTTGGTTTGTTTCACGTCACATTCAAGATATCATATAATTTTTATTTTTATTTTAATTCACATTTTTTATTTGTTCCAATAAATTTCTCTTTCCAATCAATTCACCCTTGTTGTTAGTCAACACGTTATTTTCATATGCAATAATTACACACATTAGCATTATATTTTTTATAAAACAATTATAATCATTAAAAACACATTTTGAATAACATATATAGATATAAACGATATATATATATATATATGAAACATATATCAAAGGTGCGTTTTTTATAAAAAATTTATTAAAAACATTTTTAATTGGAAAAAAATACAATAACGCTAAAATTATTTTTATATTATAATTATTAATTTTTCGTTTTTCAATCATCTCATTTTTCCCACTTTTTTGTGAAGTTGTTAAATCATCCCATTTGTACATTTTTTTAATTTGAAAATATATTTTATCATTTCAATTTTTTTATATCATTTCAAGTACTGTGTTGGATACGCTAACATGCAATCATTGATTGTTTTTTAATCATTTTTTTAATCTTTAATAATTCATTCTTAATGGTCAAAGTGGCGTTTATTGGTTTAATATATTTAAAAAGAAACAAGTTTTTCTTTTTAGAAACAGAAAAAAAAGAAATTCAATTTTTTAATTAATTCAAAGAATGTTTTTAAACAAAACGTGCCAATTTTAATATATGTATAAATTCGTTCTTTTAATAAAAATCATGTTTTTAAAAAAAATTATATATATATACATTGTTTTTTTAATTGTTTTAATATATATATATATATTTCATTTTTAGTAATAATATAATTAAATATATTCACAATTAAAAAAAAATATATTTTTATATATTTAAAATATATTATCTTAAAAATATTAATAATAATTTTCTTAAAAAAAATGTTTCACAAGATTTATTATTACTAATATTATTATTATCGTTAAAATATTAAAAAAATTATATTTATTTCAAAATAATGCTAAGACTATTATTAGTATCATAAATAATAATTAGATACACACAAATATATATATATATATATATATAATTATTAAATAATTTAATAATTTTTAGTAAGTTACTATTTAAATTTTGTGGGGTGTTACATTTTCCCCCCTTAAAAGAATTGCGTCCCCACAATTCATTTCATCGGACTAAAAAGAATAAGGAAATTTGGTCTTCAAAATTAAGAAAAAAATCTAATACTTTTAATGTTCTAGACTCGACAACAACTAATCTCTAAAGATTTCTAGATCTTCCTCTAATACTAATTATATGGATCCAGTATAATACAATAAATATCAGAGGACCTTTTACCGGTCTAGGTTATGGAGAATAGATACAAACTTACAAATTATCAGAGTTGTAACAAAAATAAAATAAAACAAACAAAAAAATGATATGCGCTAACACCGAAAGTGAAGTGAATGCCTTCAAAAAACTCTACATGACATGTGGAAAATAATTTTAAAGCAAAGGGGTGAGCACAAAAATTCCCAGTAAGGGGTTTAAGAAAACCTTCTTATAAATACATATAAAAAATTCTTTGAAAATAATTTGTGAAATACATGAAAAAATAACATTTTTAAAATACTATTTGAAATTACATACGAGTTAAAATACTAGGTCATTTTAGAAAATACTTACATTCAAAATTTCTTTAAACATAATCAAGTGTTTTACGAAAACCATATGCAAGCTTCTAAAAACAAAACACTATTTCTAAGGTCACTTAAATCATTGAAGGCTATCTGGGCCTACCCACTTATAAAGGGATGGGTTCACTCCCTAATGACCTTCCATTTTTACAAAGATCAAACACCAGATTTTCTAAAAACACCTCATGCTTGCTGTAGTTATGTATATATTTTCACTAGAGATTTCTGTTTTGAAAACATGCTGCTGATTTAAAATAAACATATATAATTATATATATAACTATGTGTATATAAATTCATGAACTTCCATGGTATCAATTTCAAGTTTGGTTACAACAAAAACATATACCACATAGGATTTTCATGGACCATCCACATATTTTATCATTTTTCCATGAAATACATGTGCCAGAATTGATCATAATAATTGATTATGAATATTATAAAGGAATAATTTAAAATAAAATATTTCCAATGATATCTATGTACTTGTTATTTTTTGAAATTATACCTTAAAATTGAAACCATGTTTTTATTATAATACAACGAGTGTCGATGATGTGCACAATCGCATGGACATGACTATTTGCAGGTGCGAAGTTTGAAATAACACGTCAAAATGTTATGCAAATTTTTTGAAATATGATGATAAATTGATGATAAAATTATAAACATGATAATAATGATTTCATCCATACACACACACACACACACACACACATATATATATATATATCAAGGGTTGAGTAATTTATTCTAAAACCCTTCCAACTAAGTTTGAATTCAAAGAGGAGACTAATTTTCCAACATAAAATTATAAATATGGTTTAAGTCATAATAAACCCTTAATATATATATATAATATTACCAATATATGTGTATATGCACATGTATATACACAAATATGTAAAATAAATTGTGAAATTATCATAGAAATACACTCTTACAATGAAGAGGGTTTCTGAGAATAATCTCTTTGAATCAAGAAGAACATATCATATATGAAAATTGAATTCCAAAGATATAATAATACATGTTTATATATATTTATATATTATACATATATATATGTATAAGTTCACAAAACAAATTATAAATAATGAAATCCGTTATAAGAATATGAAAAAAAACATGAACTGCAAGTAACATAAATACACTCTTATAATGATAAGATTTAAAAAAAATCCTTTAAATTAAAAAAAAATCCATCGCATATGAGTTTTGAATAAGAGATAGATGAACTTACATAGTATTATATATATATATATATATATACATATTTCTTTGCAAAGTATATAATCAAGAATTAATATAACCTTTACAAAATTATAAAATATTGAACACAAATGTCCATAATTTGAAAATATGAAATAGATTGGATTTAAAATACAAATAAATATACCTATTGGTATCTGAAAAAAAAACTGTATGATCAGTTTTGTATAATAAAAACAATTTAAAAAGGCCCAATACCTAGCTTAGATGAGAGGCTCAGACCAGAGAGGGATTGCTGGAGATTTGGGGAAGAGAACCCTTTGGGTTTTCATGTTGGGTGTGGGTTTAGATTATACTTCATACAAATTTATAAAAGAAAGGAAAGATCCGCAAGCTTATGGGAGAAGCTAAATAAAAAGAATAAAAACAAAAAAATAAAAAGCTAATCAATGACTCAAACACGGATGAATAGTTTTGTTTTTTTGTTTTTATACTTTGGTTTGTTTCACGTCACATTCAAGATATCATATTTTTTTTCTTTTTTTTAACTCACATTTTTTTATTTTTTCCAATAAATTTCTTCCTCCAATCAATTCACCCTTGTTGTTAGTCAACATGTTATTTTTAGATTCAATCATTACACACATTAACATTTTATTTTTTTATTAAAACAAATATAATCATTTAAAAAACGTTTTGAATAACATATATTGAAATAAATGATATATATATATATATATATTTGAAACAAATATCAAATGTGAGTTTTTTATAACAAATTTATTAAATACATTTGTAATTGAAAAAAAATAAAATAACGGTAAACCTATTTTTATGTTATTATTATTACTTTTTTGTTTTTCAATCATCTCATTTTTTCCACTTTTCTGTCAATTTGTCCAATTATCTCATTTGTACATTTTTTTAATTTGAAAATATATTTTAGTTTTTCTATTTCTTTCTATCATTTCAAGTATTTTGTTGGACACACTAACATGCAATCATTGACTGTTTTTAATCATTTTTTTAATCTTTATTATTTCATTCTTAATGGTCAAAGTTGCGTTTTTTTGTTTAACATATTTAAGAACAAACACGTTTTTCTTTTTAGAAAAAGAATAAAATGAAATTAATTTTTTTAATTAATTCAAAGCATGTTTTTAAACAAAATGTGCCCATTTTTTATATTTGTATAAATTCGTTCTTTTAATAAAAATCACGTTTTTGAAAAAAATTATATATATACATTGTTTTTTTAAATGTTTTAATATATATATATAATTTTTTTTAGATATAATATAATTATATATATTTACAATAAAAAAACATAATATATTATGATATATTTAAAATATATTATCTTAAAAATATTAAAAATAATTTTCTTAAAAAAATGTTTCAAAAGATATTATTATTACTAATATTATTATTATTGTTAAAATATTAACAAAATTATATTTATTTCAAAATAATGGTAAGACTATTATTAGTATTATAAATTATAATTAGATATATATATATATAATCATTAAATAATTAAATAATTTTTATTAAGTTACTATTTAAATTTCATGGGGTGTTACACCATGGCTTAAGTCTACTATAGTAAATAAAACCAACTAGCCCTCAAGGCTACATGGAAAAGCGAGTTATCTCCTAATAAAGTAGTAATAACCAAGTAAGCAAGTCACATGGCCATGTCTTACATTCGTTTGTATCATGAAACCCCAACCATGTTGTATAAATAAATCAAGTGTCCCACGACCACACCATATAGTGAAGTCCAATTTCCCACAACCACATCGTATAATGAAGTGTAGACCACAAGGGATGGATCTAAGGTGTCAACAAACTAAGGCATCCATGTAACATAGTTCTAGACCATGGAGGGATGGATCCAAGGACTTTATCCAAGGCATTCTTTCGATTCCCATGGTTATCCCTGGTGGAAACATGGTTAGGCACTAGTTGGGGCCCTAGGAGCATGGAAATAACAAGTCTTATGCAAGCCCAAGAAAGCTGGATCCACATGATAGTAAGGCCCGAAGAATCCCACAGAATCAAGACCCAAGGTGCAAGGTCAAGCCAAGGGGTCCTCTACTGTGTTCCAGATCCATGGAGAGAATTCCACAGAATCTATCAAATAATTCATTCATGAGTTAAAGTATTCAAATTTTACATTCATAAACATTTGAGTATACACACTCACATCAACAAGCACAATCCATGAATATACCCACTCATACAAACCATTTATCAAGAAAATAATATGGACTGACCATCCCATATAAACTATTTAACTAGATATTAGTCATTTTATATAGGTATACCCACCCATATTATATATTTAACATGCCAAAAAATCAAAATTGAAGAGGAATAATAGGATATTCATTAAGCAAGGAGCGAATACATATCTTAAACAAGTTATTCATGCTATTGAGGCATATAAGAGAATCCTATAACTAGGAAAGAACAAGAAAAACCCCTTGAATGGTTTAAAAAGACATAAATAGGTTAAAAACATAAGGCATACCACTGCATTGACCTCTAAATGAGCAACAAGTGCCAACACATGTAAAAAAAACCTATGGTCAACCTCACTTGGTCAAAATATAGCTACTAAAATCAACTATCTAAAAAATTAGAACTGTCCAGAAAGTCCAACGGATGAAATAATGGCCGAATACCCAAAAAAACCAAATAAAATCCAAAAGAATGTATAGACCACTTACCTCACCTCGGAAGTAGATAACTCATCCAATATCGGGTCCTGATTCATCCCGGTTCGAAAGAAATCTGAATAATGAACAAAGAATGAGATATTAGGGAATATGATCCTGAATCAAAATAGTGAAACTGTTCTTCTAAAGAATCAATATCCCTTAAAAAAGATTCAAGGACTTATATATGTAGATATGATGAGACAATCGACAATTGAAATGGAGGTCTGACGGGGGAATTGGATCAATTCCTACGTTAGTAACCTCAAGTGAGCTCCACGGAAGTGTCTTGTTTGCGAGAGAAGAAAAACACAAATGGGTTAAAAAATAAATTTTAATTTTAATTAAAAAAAATAAAACCAACACAACAGGGTCGCATGGATTACCTGCATGGTTTCCCAAACCATGCAAAAACATTATGCCCCTCTCTTTCTAGTAAGGGGCCCTTCGCACAGTTACCCCACATTGTTTGACTAACTATGAAAAAGATGTGAAAAACTGTCTGTTAAGAACCTAAAAACTTTTCATACATCTCATACAGTTTTGAGAAACCGTGTGCAAGTCATGTGCAAACTGTATGCTTGGTCATTTTCAGCCCAAAACATGGTTTTGGGCCCCATAAAACCCCCGAACACCTCAAAAACATTTGGGATAAAGTTAATCACTTAGATACTTCCACAAAAATACATTTAAATCACATTGAAAAGAACCATTACCTCATTTAAAAACCCAGGTTCTTATAATATTCTCCCCTTATATCAATTCGTCCCAGAATTGCTCTCTGAAGGGTGGCCGTGATTTGTTTGAGAACAACTCTATCCACTGAGCACGTACTTCGACCTTCCTCTCCTAAGTCTCATCTTGTAAATAGACATTCTACCATATAACCTGTACTATAGAAACTATCTACCCTCAAAGAACCTTCATTCTCTTATCAATGATATGAATTAGATGATTCTTAAAGGATCATCAACCTAATGCTCAACCTCCTTGGGAAAAAAACATGAGACGAGTATGAGTGATAGCAGCGCGGTTGAGATACATAGAATACATCATTCATGGCTCGGTACCTCTGAGGTATCTATAACCGATAGTTAACCGACTCAACTCCCTTTGAAATCTCAACTGGCCCAATATATCTCGGTGAAGGTTTAGTCTATCTCCCGATCTGCCTGTGTCCTAGCCTCGGTGAAGCATGCAAGAAATCCCAATCCCTAACCTCAAAATCTAGAGGCCATCTACTGCAATCAACATATGATTTTTGGTGAGACTGGGCAGTAGCCATCTACTTCTGAATCATTTGGAGATGCTCAAAATTATCCTACCTGAGATGCAGTCCCAAGAAATCTACCTCCCTTACCTCTAACGTGCACAGGGTAGAACGACATGGAATACCATATAAGTCCTCATAAGTTTCCATCTGGATCTTCAAATGATAACTATTATTGTAGGTGAACTCAACTAGTGGAATGTGCCTCAACCAAGTTCCCCAAAAACCCAGGATGCATGCTCGCAGCATGTCCTATAGCACCTATATCGTATGCTCTGACTAACCATCCATCTGAGGGTGGTATGCTGTACTCATAAGAACTTGTGTACCCAACGCTCTTTGAAAACACTTCTAGAAACAAGACGTAAATCATGCATACCTATTTGAAACAATAGGGCATGATACCCCATGTAGTCATATCACCTATTGAATTTACAACATTCCAAGATCATCAAAACTGAAGTTCTCCTTGATTGGAAAGAAATGAGTGACCTTTGTAAGCCATTCAATAACAACCCACACATCATAGTTACCTCGAGGTGATCTAAGAAAACCAGTGACAAAATCCATCACAACATCATCCCATTTCCACTAAGAGATTTTCAACTACTATAAAATCCATACTGGTTGCTGATGTTCTTCCTCACATGCTGACAGGTGGAACACCTCATAAAAAAACTAGCTACCTCTCTCTTTAGTCCTGACCACCAGTACTTTTTTCGCAATTCGTGGCACATCTTGGTGACCTCGGGATGTAATTACCTAGCTGAAGCATAAAACTCCAGCATCAACTCCTCACATATATCCACTGGAACCCAAACACATCTATGGATATGTAGGATCTTATCATCTCCTACCATCAAACCAAGAGGAGGGTCCTCACCTGCTACACCTTCTCGTAGAACTAGTCCATCTAAATATGATATCTACCTCATTTTAACTCTATCGAATAGGGTTGAGGTAACAACTAAGTATGATATAAAAGTCTACCCCTATCTACCGGGAACCTCCAGATGCATCTCAGAAGACAACGCCATAAGTTTCCACTCACTACTGGATTGTTGCACTATCTGTGTCTGAGCCCTTCTGCTTAGTGCATCGGCCACTGCATTAACTTTACTAGGTGTATAGGAAATCTCGATGTAAAAGTACTATAGGTCCTCTATCTAACTTTGATGCCTCAAATTTAGATCACACTACGTAAAGATATACTTGAGGATTTTGTGGTCCGTGTACACCACAAAACACCCTTCTAGTAAATAGTGCCTCTAAATGTGGAACATATTAACAACTACAGCTAACTCAAGATCATGCATAGGGTAATTCCTCTCGTGAGGCCTTAGCTTCCGAGACCTGTACGCCATGACTCGATCATCCTACATTAGCACTTTCCCCATCACAATATCTGAATCATCATAGTACACCGTGTAGTTCTTTCCCTGCTCTGGGAATATTAGGACTGGTGCTGATGTCAACTTCCCTTTCGTCTCCTAAAATGATTTCTCACAAGATTCTTGACACACAATATTCACACCCTTCTTACTCAAGCCTCTCAACCTCACTTCTAAGCGTGATAAATACTATATAAAATTCCTGTAGTATCCAGCTAGCCCCAAAAATATCTGTATGTCAAAAAAATAATTGGTTAGTTCATAGAAAACTATATATCTCACAATCTATGTGTCCACCAACACTTCTATCTATGAGATAATGTGACCTAGTAAGTGAATCTGATCCATCTAAAAGTGTAACATTGCGATATTAACAAATAACTAATGCTCTCTCAGTGTATTAATACAATCACACAATGGTGGGCATGCTTTTGTAGATTGTGAGAATATACGAAGATATCATCAATAAAAACCGCTAAAAAATAATCGAAGTAAGGATGGAACACTCCGTTCATCAATGCTATTAAAACTGCTGGCACGTTCATGAGACCAAATGACATAACCAGATACTTGTATAAACCATACCTGCTATGAAAGGTTGTATGAGGTATGTCTATTAGTCGAACATGCACCTAGTGATAGCTTGACCTCATGTCGATCTTTGAGAATACTCAATCTTCTCGAGGCTGATCAAATAGATCATCTATCCATGGAAAAGGAAATTGGTTTTTAACCATCAGCTGGTTCAGTTTTCGATAATCCACCCATATACTAAAAGTTTTGTCTTCCTTTTTCACAAAAAGGACTGGATAACCACATAGAGAAGTACAAGGTTTGATAAGACCCTTATCCTCCAAATCCTCCAAATCCCCTAGTTTCCTTTTGAGCTCTTGAAACTCAGTCATAGCCATCCTGTAAGAAGGAATGGATACCAAAACCTCTCCTAGAACTAGATAAATGGAGAGATACATGTCCCTCTAAAGTGGTAAACCACAAAAGTTTCCAGAAAAAAACATCACTAAAGCACTCTACCACTAGAGGAAAGTCTGTCTGACCCACTCCCTGATCATGCAAAAACAAACTAACAATATAGGCTTCCTTCCCACTGATCTCATGATGCTCCTGTCTAGATCATCTCTCTTGAACATCCCATTCACCCTTGCTAATAATAACTATACCCTCTGATGATGTGAAAGTCACCCTATAGTGGTAATAATCATCATATGCTCGATAATCCATGAGCCAATCCATTGCGAGAATGACGTCAAACCCTATCATCTCGAGGAAATATAAACTTTAGAGGAAGTCGAACCCACAAACTCAAGGGGAAACTCCATACATTGGCATACATAACACATTATAACTCCCAATGGTGTGTCTATAATCAAATTTCCCTCAGAAGGAAAAACTACAAGCCCAAGGCTTTTAATCACTCATGCAACAATAAAACGGTGAGAGGCACCTATATCAAAAAGAGAAGATGAAATAGTAGAAGCTACTAAGATCGTACCTCTAAATATAGATTTTTTGGGATCCTGATCCTACTGGGTCTGTTTCACTTCATAAGTTTGGATTGTACCATGACCCTGTGACCTTGCCTAGTTACCTAGAGGGGATTTTCCCTACTTCCATTGAGAACCCGGTGTCTGGCTACCACGACCATGAACAACACTAACCTATCCTGATCTGCCTTCACTACTCTAGATCCTAGCCAGAAACGGAGCTTAACAACCTATTCTTATACCTGATGTTGGACTTGATCCCCTACTACTCATAGTTGTAGGGAAGGTCCTACAAAACTCCTGCATGTTTCCCATCCTGCTTCAAGCTCAGCACTTGGCTAGGTTACGGTCACAATGAGTTCTCATGTGGCCTCACATACCACATTGATGGAAATAACCCAAACTTCCTTCCCCCACATCCTAACTAACACTCACATCATTGGAAGTCTCAAAATGGTGCTTCCTTCTTGAAGACGCAGATCCCATGGGGAGAAAAAGTTGGACTCCCCTATTATGTACCCCTACCTTCCATTAGGTTCCACTCTATAATCAGCACCTTATTCATAATCTCAGTGATAAAAGGAAAGATGAACACATTGACCTAAGATATAATAGCATTTTCTAGACCTTCATAGAATCACCTTGACCTCAATAGATTATCAGTAAGATACATCAACACAAAACACTGCATCTTTGTAAAGCATACCATGTATTCCATAACAATCATCGCCCCCTTCTCTAGATGAACGAACTCACTAGCCCGATCTGCTCACAAAGTCGTTGGGTAAAATTATTCCTAGAATCAAGTTTGGGATTTATCCCAACCCATATTCCATATCCCATCATCCTAGTTCAAAACATCGCACTATCGCTTTGATGCTCCACGTAGAATATTAGTTTCGAGCATGAACCTCTCCTATGGAGGCATCTCCAGTTGCTCAAATATCGCTAACATGGTATCTAGACACAGTTTTATAGCCTATGGTACTGCATCCTCTGATAACGTAGGATTATTCTACTTTTTGAACACCCGTGTCAGCTCAGCCATAGTCAAGGCTAGCTGTAGTGCTCCCCAGATCGTTTGCATATAGAAAAAGAAACCCTCGTAGAACTCTACCTCAAAACCTGTTTCTAGAATAGACTCAAGTTCCACATTTGGAACTATATGAGGATCAACTGGTATCCCATGTCCCACTATCTCTGATGTATGGTCATCACCTCCATTGCAGCGTACCACTGGAGGTCAACGTGGTGGAATGTCTCGATAATGAAAAACACTTGCCTTAGGAATATCAACACACAATGATCAAAGTATAGTACATGTCAAAACCATCCTAGAAACCATGTAAAAACTACAACCTGATCTTAAAGTGAGAAACTTATAAACAAAAACCACCGAACCAGTAGAAACTATTCCTATTAACCACTCAAAAGCTGGGTCTAGGTAATGTCTCTATTTAACATTCAAGTTCAATTTTCACTCCTGTTCACATTTAGTTACCCAAGAAATTTCTCCAATTCTTTACCAATTCTCGAATCAACAAGGGCCCATAACACCTCATGAACCCAGAACATGGTTCCCATTCAAACCATACATGTAATAAGTCCATTTAGATTTTTCATTCCACTGGTGTATCATTTCCCAATTCATAAGGGACCATACTCTTTATGGATTGAAATATGACATCACACCATTTTCTACTTCACCCAACGAATGCAACAACAGACACAACTATTACATAAACTATCCAAACAAGTTGAAATATCTAATGTAACCTAGATGACATGGAATAATTCTTGGAATGTTACTCTAACAAGTGCCTATATGAGGCATGAGATGGAACACCCTCATATCATCGGGTTAAAATTGGAATAGAACCCACAATTGCATCAATAGTAATAGCAGAAATCAAGTGTGTCACCCTACGGTGAAATCAAATCAACTGTAATAGTCAAAATACATAATATCGAAACACAATTCAAGACAATTTAACTTTTCCATATATGCGGGGTAGCTACTCACGGGCACAGTTTGTTACCAAACTCCATTTACATTCTTTCCTTGTCTAATATTGCCAAACATTAAGTCAAAACAGAAGAAAAAAAATCCTATTTTACCACATTAAAACATCCCAAACCCGAATTCCACCCTATGGTGCCCTAATCCCCATTTTCCACTTGGTCTCATGGGAATTTCCCCGAAAACCAGGGGCTACCGACTAGAAGAAAGGGCTTAGATGAGTCAGTGGGGAGAATATTCCCTCATTAACAGAGTATCACAATAAAAGTAAAACATATAATAAATAGCGGAAGTGAAATAAACAACAGAAAACTGAAAGTAAGACAAGCAAGATAAGAATACATAATAATCACCAGAAGTCTCTCATATACAAATATTATGTAGATGGTATAAGTATCTAGAAAGAAGCCAGAACAGTACATGAAAACAAAATACAATACAAGTATCCCATAAAGATCAAATGACCAAAAAGGTATCTCAGCATTGCAATCCTCATCTTGGTTCTGTGCTCCCCTACTCTAAAGCCACAATCAACAACCTCTACTAGGGAGATTCCCCCTACTATCACCTACTACCATGTAATCTGTTTTTGTCCACAAGGTGGGGAAAGCAGGGTGTGAGATAAACATCCGAGTAGGCAACCACCCAGGTCTACACAATTCTAACAACAATTCCACAAAAGTGCTAGAAAGTTTAAAAAACCTATAAGTAAGTGTGTATTCCCATGGCATATGTCTAATGTAGTAAGTAAAACCAACCATCCCTCAGGTATACCTGCAAAAGAGAGTCTTCTGCTAATAAGGCAGTGATAACCAAGTAAGAGTATCACACTGCCACACTGTATATTCGGCTATTCATGCAACTGTCACTACATTGTATAAATAAATCAAGTGTCCCACAACCATGTTGTTTAGTGAAGTCAAATATCCCACTACCCCACTATATAGTGATGTTTATACCACGAGGGTTCGATCCAAGGTGCGAGTAGACCAAGGAATCTATGTAAAATAATTATAGACCACGGAGGGCCGTAACCAAGGATCTTGTCAAAGGAATCCCATCGATGGCCATGGAAATCCCTATTGGAAACTCGGTTAGGATTTATATGGGGTCATAGGAGCTTGGCAATAGAAAATCCTACATGATCCCAAGAAATCAGAATCCACAGGGTAACAAGGCTTGAGGCATCCCACAGAATCATGACCCAAGGGGCAGGGTCAATGTAAGGAGTACACTACCGCATTCCAGATCCTAGGAGAGTAGTCTATGACATCTATCAAACCATTCATTAAATAATTATAGCATTCAAATTAAGCAATCATAAACATGTGAGTATACCCACTCACATCAACAAGCATGATCCATGAGTATACACACTCATGGAAACCATTTACCAAAACTAGAATATAGGCCTACACTCTCATATAAACCATTTAACAAGCCATTAGTCATTTCATATAAGTATACCCACCAATATTTTCCATTGAATATGGAAAACTATCAAAATAGATGTGGCATGACATGATATTCATTAACTAAGGCGGAATTACATCTTCTAAGCAAGCTATTAAATCTATCAAGGAATCTAAGAGCTTCCTCTAACTATGAAAGCACATGAACACACCCCTTGGGTGCTTTAAACAAGAATAAATAGGTTAAAACCATAAGGTGCACCCCTCAAGTGACCTCAAAATGAGAAATGGGTGCCAACAAACCTAAATGAAACCTATGGTTAAAGTCACTAGGTCCAACTATAGCTAATAAAAGAAACTTGATAAAAAACAAGACCTAACCAGAAAGTCAGACGGACAGTGTAATGGTGGAAAACCCAAAAAACACCAAAGAAACCCGAAAGAATGTATAGACCACCTACCATACCTCGGTAGTAGACAAATTGTCCAGTATCGAGTCCTGATTCACCCCAGTTTGGAAGAAATATTAAGAACAGATTAATAACGGGATATTAAGGAATATAATCCTAAATCCAAATAGTGCAACTATCATTAAAATGAATCAAGAACGATTGAAAATGAATTGAGGGCTTACCAATGTGGATCCAATGAGAAAATCGATGGCTGAGATGAAGGTTAGACAGAGGAACTGGATGAAATCATAATTTAGGCACCTCATGGTATCTCCACGGGAGGGTTCTGTGTGTAGGAGAAGAAAAACCCAAATGGTTTTAAAAATAAATTTTATTTTTAGTTAGAAAAACCAACATATCATGGTCCCATAGTTTACCTGCATGATTTCCCAAACCGTGCGAAAACCATGCACACCTCACTGTATAGCAAGGGGCCCTTTTCATGGTTACCCACATGGTTTGACTAGCCATGCGTAATCTGTGAGAAACTGCCTATTAAGAACCTGCAACTTTCATACATCTCACATAGTTTAGACTAACCATTCACAAAACATGCACAAATCATGCGCTAGGTCATTTTCATCCCAACACTTGGTTTCGGGATCAGAACAAGCCCCATACACTTCCAAAACACCTGTGATCAAGTTAAAAACTCACATAAGACCAGAACAAGGCATTAAAAATAAAAATAAAATGAATATTACCTCATACGATAACCCATGTTCTTACATTTAGAGTTATTTAGGAAGGTATAATGAATTAAACTTATGTTTAATATCATCAATAAAGAAAAAAGGTTACATTGTTAGTTAATTTTATTTAAGAATTCATTAATGATATAATGGAGTTTAGTGTCATCATGGATATTGGATAGTTATGGTAGAGTTCTGTTCCAACCCTGAAGGCTTAAAGGTTTTATATTATGGTTTAATATTTTGTAAAAAAAATTAATGTTATATTAAAGTATAGTGTGATATAGAAAGGGAAAATGGGTTTTTCTCATAGTTATATTTCTTCTTAGTAGATAGAAAGGGTATGATTGATTTTAGAACAATTAAATAAGGTTATGTGTTTTTGATGTGGAGGGAGTTATAATGGTTTTTATAATGAATATATCGAAGGATTCCAATAAATAATTATAGATGAAATAAAAAACCATATTGTTTGGTTTCACTTTTTAAGTCCATGTGACCAAGCTTGACACTGATCCCTGATAGAAAATGATTTTAATTTTTCTCTCAATAAGGAGGAAATATGTGATGTTTAATTATGTGTGAGTAGTTTGTAAATATTATAATTGAAAATGAATCTTAATAGTTTAAATACATATAATGGGCCATACCACATAGATTAACATTTTTTGAGATGGATTATATTCCATATTGTATAAGGTCATGTGACAAAGAACAATATTGTATAGTTTGACGATAAATGGGAATTACCATTCCATGAAATATTTGGTCATATATGATAGATTTTTTAAATTGTTAGTATATGTTTTTATGGAAAAGGAAAATATTGGGTCTTATTTAAGAGAAAATTTCCATTTAAAACACCCATACATATATAAAGTGGGAATAAAGTAGATATATTGGTTATGAATCATACAAGAGTATCTCATTCTGTTTTTAAACAACCAAAAGTTATGTCATTTTAGAGTGATCTAGGAAATATTGTAAAGAAAACAACAATGAGTCCTTAAATGATAGATATAGTTTATTCCATATAAAAATATTATGAGTACATATAATATGATTGAGTCTTATGTAGTAGGAGCCCGTGTTTTTTTAGAGTTCATGGGGAATGACGTGGTTTCTAACCAATTATATGTGTAATGAACTTAATGTGAGTAATAGTTATATATAGTTATTTTATAGGTTTGGGTTTATTTTATAAACATAGGGAAAGTAAATTATAATAATTAAGAAACCATATATTTCATATTATTCCATTGAAATTGGAAAATACAAAGGAGATCCCCATGTAGGGTACCTGAGGCAATAGAGAACACCCCTTCATAAAGTTTCTTGTGTGAATGTGTAAAAATGAGGAAATATATGGGAATAAACCACTATTATAAACCATTATTAACATATTAATTATTGTTTAATTTTAATTATTGTTGAAACAATGAATACTTTTAATGTGAATCATGTATTCCATGAGTCATGTAACTTGCATGTAGACATAGAAATCATGCTATGTTATCATCATCCGAGAGAGATTATGAGATTATTTGTGTCATACAACCCTATTGATCCTTATATATTTTAAGATCCAGGTTTATTATTATTATATTTCAACACTCAAAAGGAGACATTATCTATAAGTCCAAATCTAAGGACTCATTTGATACATGTCATTTTGGAAGTAACAACTTATATTTATATAGTTACTCATTAGTTTGATTATTATTTTGATATAGAGTTATTTTAAGATAATATGTGTGGAATATATTGTATATATTAATTATAAGTAATATATATCTCTTTCTAGGTGGTTTACTATGTGATCATTGATATTTTAGGATTCTTTAAAAGAAAAATTATTTCCACATGTAATAAAGGGACTTACGTGGGGACTCTAAAGTAATGAATTAATATGGCCATATGTGAGAACAAAAATATGAATGAGACATGAATGAGGCCTGAAAAGGTAAATTATGAAATAAAAATCCTTACATGAGAGTTGGTAATGGTCATATAGGTGTATCCACTTGTATAAATCATGTATGTATTATGAGTTATAGATATATACTTCTTTGCATTCAAAATTTAATGAAATTATCCCTATATTATTTTTTGGATCCTAAATGGTTTTTAGAGTCAAAATATTTATACCATCAGAATTTAATTTTTTTCAACATGAAAATAATTTAATTTTTGGTCAAACTAGATGATTTGTAAACTTAATCCCAACTGCACACATTAATGAAATACGATTGGTCACTTATGGTCATTTCTAGAAGAGGGTCAGTGGAAATTGGTGGACCCATGGATTCATAATAATATTTAATAAAAAATATTAATTTTTTATAAATTTTAACTACCACATGTTATTTCTTCATGTTACTCAAACACTTAAACCCATTCTTGTAAATCATTGAGTGTGTCTTTATTAAAAAAAATATATCACACTTAAAAAGTATGTTTGTAAAGCACATAATAGAATTTGTTAAGTAATGGCTTTCAAAAATTTCCCTATTATTCTTAATTCTACATAATATTCTAAATTCCCTCCATTTTTTGATTCAAATGACTATATCGTTATTTCACTTTACCAAAAATGATTTATAGTATTTCTAAATCAAACTTTCAAGACATCATTGAAATATGGAAGGTCATGGATGATAACCTTGGTGCACCTTATGTCACCTTATTATACAAAAGAATTATATTCTATTGAATATTTTCAAATATGAGATCTAGAATAATAAAATACTGTTATTGTTACTTCCATATGGATTTAGTTTTATGACTAATGTTTTGATCCAAAATACTTATCATAATATTCCACCAATATGGTTCAATCCCTTAGTTTTTGATCGTTAGGAAAACCATTCATTCAATGAATAATTTTCTAAAAGTAACATTATGGTTAGATAGACATTATTTCAAAATATCCTTCTATATTAAATAACCAAAATTAGTCTACAAAACCCAAAATCCTCAACTACATAACCATTATTAGATACTAAATAACTAATTAGAGGAGGGTTTAGAGTCTTCATATAGACTATGACCTAAATTCAATTTTATGGACTAATTGACACATGATTTCTGAATTTTCTTGAATTTTAGGGAATCTATGTTGAAAATAAAATTAATTTGAATATATAAGGTTGTTTGGAAATTAAAGATTTTTATTTTCTATCATGTAGATCCTATTATAGTGTTAATTAATTATTGGTTCTCTATGATGAAAAATATCAATTTACTATAAGGAGAAGTGTTTATCAGTCTTATATATATATAAAAGACAACATCATTTTCTATTCTTTGAAATATATACGACGAGTTTCTCTTAGTAACTAATGTCTAGGTATATATGGTAAAAACTCCCCTCATAAAAAAGTGTTTAAAATAGGTGTACATGTAGAAACAATAGAAAGATTTATAACTCTACCAAGTCATTCCCATTAAACAAAAGTTTGAGATATCTCTGTCAACTCCTTGGTTAATGCCAAAGGTGAGGAGTCTAATGTTTTTATTGATCACTTACACTTTTTAAAACGAAGGTTCTTACTTTCCAAAGCTAATGCAAGTAGGGTATTTAGAGTGATAATTATAGTTTATACTCATAATAGATTTTATGATTAAATAACACTTACACATGAAATATAAGAAAATAATAAATCATAAAAAATATCACCATGATATAAAACCAAAACCATCAATAATAAAAAATAAAAAGTATATATTTACCATACATAGTAAAAGATTGAGTGTTCAATTTTAAACCATTCACTTTAATAGGGTCACTTATAAGAAACCAAATGACTCCTTCCTCCAATGGTATTGATAGTTTGATGAATCACCAAATATTTGATTAAGATCATCATTATTTCCAAGGTATTCTAGTTAATATTGATCCTAGGAAAGAAAGATAATATTGCTTCATGGAGAATCAAAAGGAACCACATATTTGATTTTCATGGCCATTAGAAAATTTATAAAAGCATCAAGGATGATATTTTATCCTTTCATGCATTTAATTAAATGTTACTTAATTTTTGTGAAATCAATTCAGTGAAAAAAGTTGTTACCCTTTAGCCTATACTGCATGAATGTAACATTTAAATTCATTGTTTTGATCTCCCATGAACTTTAGTAAATGAAACATAGATTACGAATGATATATTACATTAATGAATATTTAAAAATATTTAATCAATATTCGGTAGTATATTGTGAATTATAAAATATGGCATGGATTTGGACATGTCATATAGTATTACATAGGCATATCATCCAATATGATATATCCAAAATACATTATATTTAAATAAAACATTATTGAATATCTATATAAATTTTCTACTTTCACTAAATCCTCATTGTTATTGTAATAATTAACATTATATTTCCACATATCTACTAACATATGAAATTAAACTCAAATATAATTTAAATACTTACAAAATATTTTTGGAAAGATAAAAGAAATTTACCATTTATTACATCATATGAAATGCCTTGGGAATATCTATAAAAAATTCCTTTTAGATAATCTGTAAATTTTTTTTGAGAATAAATCTATGTTTACTAAAAAATAATATCCATTAAATCAACCACAAATTACTACCCCATGAGACTATGTAACATTGAAAAAATATGAATTAATAATTCCAAATTCATTAAATGTTAGACCTCTATTAAGTAATATTATTACTCATGATTTATGGAATCTAGTGTGATATTGATAAAAAAATGTATCCTTATATTTGGTCCACTAGATGAATTTTATATATAATATGAATAATATTTGGATCCCATTTTCTAAATCATTGAGAAATCATAGGACACAATGTTTTTTATTCCTGTATAGCAACTCATATGTTCTTGAATCCTTGAGTATAGATGGGCCAGATAGGTAAACATATCACATGTCATTCATCCTAAAGGATTTTCACATTAAATTACCCTTATCAGATATATAAGGAATCAAAATATAACTTATATAAGTATGAACCTAAACTTTTTTAGTGTACCCCAACCATGTTCTTGAATGTTATACTTTTCATATGAGATAATATATCATATATTGATTAAACTCAATTGAAAATAATATCAACAACATACCCAACTTCCACTTGATTATCTTGGCCTCATATATAGTGTAATAAAGGGGTAAATGTTTCATGTTTATAATGATATGTATCTATACTAAACCTAGGGACAATGATCCAATTTAAAACATTCAACCTTGTATACCCAATACATACTGTATTCCACTCACAATGGTATACATGGTGGGTCATCCAACATAAAAAAAACATTTTTTGTCTTATGAGAATATTCTATATCTACTTAATAAATCCCACTTATTATAAAATTGAAAATTTATCATTAGTAAAAATAATCCCTGATGAACATTGGTTATTGATTACTAAAATTTATATCTTGAGAGGTCAATTATATTCCACTACATGTGTTAGATGCATCTAACAAGAAAAAATAATGATGTCATAACGACTTGTCTATAACATGATATATTTTATTTAATTATTATCATATTTTAATAATATACTAATAAAAGTTCACCAAATTGATCATCTCATATCTTACATAATGTCTATCATATTGTATTATGTTTTTTATTATAGTTACTATTAAAATTTGTTATATCAGTTCATAAGATGTATTATGTTTCTATAAGACCATCTAATAAAACCCTATTACCAAAATATTTTAATGGGTAATATCTACGATGAAATATAGTTTGAATAATAGTGAGACTAGGAATAATATTGCAATTTCCCAAAATTTTTTGATATATTTTTCAATTATATAAAAATTATTTTGTGACTGAAAAATCTAATGGCGCACAATTTTGAGACCCGGAGATCCCAGAGTGATCCGTAAATAAAAAAATTAAATAAATTATTAAATAAATTATTTTATTTTTCAAATACTTATAACTCAAAAATGGTATCTCAGATTGAAAATCAGAGACCACCACTAAACACGTGAGGGAATGCTTTATTTATGTAGATACTAACTTTAGCCGGCACGAGCCACCTGTGAATGTTAGTTTTTGGATATAAATAAAATAAATAAGTGACAATTATTTTATTATAAAATCCATAAATTTTAAATGGTAACTCAGATTGGAAATTCGAGAGTACCATTGGGTTTTTTGGGACGTGTTTCACTTGGGCATAGCCTAACCTTGATCGGCCCGGGTCGATGGTGACTGTTAATAATTTTCTAAACTTTTTTTAGGTAAGTTCAGTAAACGTGCGAGCGACATTTTGTAACTTTTTAACCGGTACTCGGAATTGAAATCTGAGGACACTGTTGAACTCGCAATTCCAATATTTTCTAAAGGATATCTTCACCTTGAACGTAGTGGGTCGAGGGTGGAAGTTAGTTTATCAGATTTTCATGGGAGAAGAAAAAAAATAAAAGAATAACTTTTTATTTATTTTATTTGAAACCACCATTTTGCATGACTGGTGGTGGGGACTACCTGAACTCCCAATTAATGTGGGGGAACCCTTGGTATTTCCCTAGTTAATGTTCCAACCTCAATTTTATTAATGAGGAAACTTCACATGTTAAATTAATAAACTTAATTTAATAAGATGGCTACTCTTTATCTTGATTTTTGAGAAAGCATTGGCAAAGGGATAATTGGGGATATCTTTTAGAGGATCATCTTATACAACAAAGAAAAATCTCTAATGAGGAGCATCTTTCAGAACCAGAGAATGAGGACGCCGCCTGATCCCGGATCTGAAACATCTTATGGGACCAATGAATGTTGACGTCACCATCTCATCGACTTTGTCTTCTTCCTTGAACCACCTCCAACAGACAATCTAGTTAGAGGGTTTTATATATGTTTGAATTTGTTTTATTGATTCTTCATATAGTAAATTCATGATGACAGTGACAAAAAAACATGGCCATCCTCCCACACATAAACTATGCTCCTCTTTCTTTTTATTCATCACACATTCTTCATGTGTTCTTCAATACCCAATATTTTTTAGTGCTAGAAACACTAATTTTTGGTGAGTGCAATATATGGACGTGAAGCCCTCAATTAAAGGATCACAAATATGTGATTTTTTAATTTCTCGTGCTTGGAACGAAGTCGAAATGGCTCGCAGAAGGTGGTGGCCATATATTTATTGGCGCTGAAAATTCAATTTTCTATTAGGTGTGACATATGGATGAAAATTCCTTGAACCGAGGATCACAAATATGCTATTTTTTTAAGGTTTATAATGAAGATGCAGTGGGCTGTGGAAGGGTCAATGGGGAGGTGGAATTCTGGCATGTCTTTGGGGGCATACCTCCGGGCGAGATAGGAGGTGTGACGACAGTTAGAGGAGTGTGGAGGAAGACTGTCGTTAGAGTTGCAGGAGAAGCCGTGAGCTTTATTGCTTGGTGTAACAATTCATGAGAATTTTGGGGAAATAAGAGTTAATTGGAGATAGGAATAGTTAACATGAAATGAAATAAAAATCTAAATAAATTAAAAGGTAAATCGTTGGAATAAGTGGGAGGCACTACCCTTGTGCGTGAATCTCAATTGAGATGGGTTATGTGGGAAAAAAGAATAAAAAAGAATAATATAAATAATGTTATTATTATTTTTGGTTTTAAAACCATAATTCATCCGTAATTTATTTGTGTGACCTCTGTTTCACATATCTTCAATGACAATACAACCCTGACTTCAAGACGGGAATTATGAGTCCAATATTGGATGTCTTTTTTAGGTTTTTGGATCAGGTACCCTAAATGCTAAAATAAAAATAATATATTATTATTATTAAATCTTTGACCCTCCATAACTCCTTCCTGTGAAATACAATTGAATTACCATCTATAGTGACGTGATCCTGGCATTAAGATAGTCGATTTAAGTCTAATGTTGAATATTAAATTCTATTTCATGGCTTGGGTTCACGAAACATCCAATAATATTATAATAATTATTGTGGGTTCTTGTATTTAACATTTCTCCTTCATATGGTGTTAAAATTATGAACCTTATGCGGCACTAGAAACCTTGGACTGAGATAGTCCTTTTGGAATACCCCACTTGGGTTTTTCGATAAAGTTGTGGTATGACCAGGTTCGATCGAACACAAACCCAACCGAGTCCTTGGGACTAAAAGGCTAATAACATACAGAATGAGCATTCGATTGATGCACCATATGTTGCATTGATAGCCCTTTTATGTGGCGGTACTTTGGGATACTTCTTCTTGGGACTTCATGGTAGATGGAGTATTCGACCTATGGCTTGAGGAGCAGACCCTCCCAGAATCAATCGAGCTTAGTGTGGGAACCCTGTAGCTGGCTATAACCTGAGAAAGGGATCCTATGTGGGTCTATGATTTGGGATCCTTTGTGGGTATTTGTTCGAGAGTCTCACTTGGATCCGCTCTAGGAATCAATGTGGTAAAACTCTAGGATCATATGTGGGACCATTGTACTAGGATATAATGTGGGTCTGATGATGTACTAGGATCCTATGTGGGTCTAATGATTTAAGATCCTGTATGGGTCTGATGATTTAGGATCCTGCATGGGTATTCCTCTTAATAGAGTAAAATGATTCAGTAGTTACATCTAATCAACTTTACTATTGTACCTTAGTTATACTTGGTGTGATCTGAGTCCTTACCTTTGTGGTGATACGTTTGTTATATTCTTCTTTGTGGCATACCTGTGTGGTAATTTCCTTCGTGGTGATACCCTGGTGGTATTGTTCTGTGTGGCATAACTTTTTGGTACTTACCTTCGTGGTGATAACACTGTGGTTTTCTTAGTGTGGAATACCTGTGTGGTACTTTCCTTCATGGGGATACTTTGGTGGTATTCTTCTGTGTGGAATACATGTGTGATACTTTCTTTTGTGGTGATACCTTTATGGTATTCTAATGTGTGGCATACCTGTGTGGTATTTTCATTCTTGGTGAAACCTTTGAGGTATTATTCTATGTGGCGTTACCTTTTTGGTACTCACCTTTGTGGTTTTACCTTTGTAATATTTTTTCCTTTTTGGAAGTGTTGAGCTTTGGGCTTTTGAGTTGGACATTGTGTTTCCTCATGAATGAGACAGGTATACTTGATAACTTAGGTATATGTATGGGAATATACCTAAATAGTGTTTTCAGATGTTTACATGTTTTTTGGTTTATCCTTTGTGAATTTTGTGAGACCTTTGAGGGTCTCAGGGTCCCTATTGAGTATCGTTATACTCACCCCTATTGTGTTTGGTGCAGACAACAGACAACGCTGACTGAGGAAGAGAGTACCAGGACTGGAGGTAGCTTGGGGGTGGACATTAGAAGAGGCATACCATAGAGACAACCATTCAATAGTTGTACCTACCCTTGAGGTAGGATCCTTGGTGGGTGTTCACAGGAGCTGTTTCAGTTAACTTGTACTTTTCAGTTTTCTTTTACTTTCCAGTTGGTCTTGTATTTTGGCCCCCTTATTTTTAATGTACACACTCTTTTTACAATGCAGTTTACTTGTGTTCGTATCTCGCTGTGGGCTTGGATGCATGTGTTTATAGGTTATAAAGGCAATGCCTTCTTGGTTTTAGGGAATACACCTTTCGGTGCTAGTCGCCAGCCCTGGGCCTATGGAAGGAAAGCTTGGGGTAGTCACGGTATGGGCCCCAGGGGATGGGTTGTGACAAATTGGTATCAGAGGAGCCGGTTCTACCATAGAACATAGGAATCTGTTCTTTTTAACAGAAATAGTGTTATGTGTAGTGAGTGTGGTTGTCATTTTAGGGAATCCGGTGTTGTTGTGGCGACCAATGTATCCATACACCAGGACCCTGACTTCTGATTTCTGACTCAGTGCACAAAAACACTGATTGCATGTGTGTTTTGAAAAGTTTTCTTGTGTTTTGTTTGATTCATCTCACCAGGTATAACTTAATGACCATGATGCATCTATTCCTTATCAGGATGCCGCTGCATAGACAACCAACTATGATTCCCGAGAGAGTACACGATAACAGCCCACCGAGCGACGAGGCTCCAGTGCATGGCCCTTTTACTATGTTGGAAACTTTTGGTTGTGTAACAACAACACCACCACCCATTGGTAAATAGTTACCACAAGCCACACTGGCGGAAGATGCACACTGATAGAGCGCATTGCACGAGTTCCAGCGGCAGAGGCCTCCGAGGGTTCGAGGCAAGACAGATTCCCATGGGGCTGAGGGCTGGCTGAAGGTGGTTGCTAGAGTTTTCTGCCTAGTTGAGACACCAATAGAGCAGATGATGATCTTAACTACAAGTATTTTTCATTGACTGACCATGAGGATGGTCCGAATAGTGACGAGGCTTCATTACGTGGACCATTACAAGATATAGTACATTCGGGTAGTGTGTTAGCTATTTCACTACCCGTTGGTCAGCAGTTACAACCTGCAATACCGATAAAGGACACATATAGTCTTAGTGCCTTACGCATGATTTATCATCAGATACCCCTCAGGTTCTGAGGTGAGCTTAACTAATAGGCAGCTGAGGACTAGCTTGAGGAGGTGGCTGAGAGTTTTTTGAAGCTTTTATAGCTTCGGAAGGACGAAATGTCGGTAGCTAAGTACTCATTGAGGTGTACCGATCATTGATCGTACTCGATGAATACGATACGATCAATGTTTTAGAGCTCAGATCTCCAAGCGAGGTGTCTTTAGGGACATCTGAGAAGAACTATTCCTTTATGCATACCAACTGATGTTAGGGTGCTGGAGAGAACCCTTGTGGTTGAATATTCTTTGGATGAGCGGATGCAGCCAGTGAATTTTAGTAGCGGGAAAGCAAGAAACTGGCACCAGTCTTAGATACATGGGTGCGTAAAAATGTCTCAAGGAGTGTGACCCAAGGGCTATAGGAATGATTTGAGGTATGGTCTGTGTCTACTACTAGCTACCGTATCAGTAGACATAGGTACCAATCAATCCTTTGTTCCAAGAATCTTGTCCAAGACCTAGAGTTTCTGGTTAAACTGTTGACTTGAAACTCATGCCTGGAGATAACTTTGGGAGGAGACTCAATAATAACACATAAATAGATGGCATGATCTAACCCTTGAGGTGAGAGTTTCGGTTGGAACCTCTTGGTTGCAGCATTGAGGCCTTATGACGTTAGTTTGGGTATTACTGGACATCCACAACTCATACTCAGATTGACTGTATCTGGAAAAAAGGTTGTGGTTTATCTAAAATTTTGGGATGAGGTTTTCCTTAGTCAATAAAAAAGGAAACCCAGGAAGCACAAGATAAACTATTCCATAGGAGGGTGAGGTTGATCACTTGCGAGTCAGCCAGCCTCACCCTCGTGGTAGCAGAAGTTGTGATTTTTCATTTCCCAATAGTAGTGGCTAGAGTTCCTCTAGGACTATGACTTTGAGATAGTCTATATTTATGGGAAGGGGAACATGGTAGAAGACACACTCAGCAAGAGGTCTGGCCTGCAGAAGCTGAGTCAGGCGATAGAGTAGCTATCCGCTTTGTAGATATCCTTTATGGATCGAGATGGAGCAGATTTTCTTCAGTCTATTATAGTCACTCCCCCACTTCTTTAGTGAGTCAAGGAGGCGCATCGTGGGGATGCTGAATGAGAGGCTCGACGTGCTCAGATATCCTCAGGGCAGACACCTAATGAATTTTTTGAATGTGGGGAGCACGTCATCCTCTTCAGAGGACATACCACGGTACTAGTAGCGCTACAATAGGAGGTGTTGAGGGAGTCCTATACGTCCCCTCGGTCAGTACATCCAGATGTTGTGAAGATGTACCTGGACATTCAACGTTAGTACTGGTGGCCAGGGATGAAGAAAGTAGTGACATATTTTGTATCATGATGCCTCACTTGTTAGCAAGTGAAAACTGCTTAGAGCTGAAAAAAGTCTTTTGCTGATAGGAGGAGGGATATCATGTCTTCGTACAAGTCTCACCTTGACGAGGTTTGTGGAGATTTGGCTGAGGCGGAATGTTATCACTAAGATATATCAATAATTTTCGGATCCTTCAGAGGGTAGGAGAGGTGGTATACCACTTGGATCTTCCACCATAGTTAGAGAGTGTGCATGATTTCTTCCACGTATCCTAGATGAGGGGATACGTGCACGACCCATCTCACATCATCTACCACGGTGAGCTGGACTTAGACAATGGGGTGTCGTTTATAGAAGTTCTAGTATAGATTGAGGATTGACTGACGAGAGTCCTTAGTGGGTGTTCTATACCACTGGTTCATGTATGTTGGTAGCACATGAACCTTCAGGAGTGCACATGCGAGTGGGAGGCTTAGATTCAAGCTCAGTACCCTCTTTTGGTTGTTTTTCCTTTGTTGCAGATTTCGGAGATGTAAATCCCTAAAGTGGGGAGAATTTAATTTCCCGAAAATTCCTTATAATTGTTTTTAATTATATGGAATTATTTCTAGACCATGAAAATCTGGCGGCGCGTGATTTTGAGGCCCAAAGTGCCCGAAATGATCCGTCGAATTTTGGTTGAGTTTTAATTAGCACAACTAAGTAGTTTTCCTGAAAAAGTGGCATAACTATTATACAGTAACTCAGATCAGAAATATGAGGGCACCGATGCATTCAAAATGGTGGGTTTACCCTAGGAACGACTTAAGTTTAGTCGGCGCGGACCTCCTGTGAGAAAACCCAAAAATGGAATAACTGTAAATAAAATAATAAAATAAAATATTTTATTTTTAAAATGATTATAAATCACAAATGGTAGATCAGATTGAAAATATGATACCACTACTGAACGTATGAGGGAATTCTTTATTTAAGAAGATACAAACTTTGGCCGGCACGGGCCACTGGTGAAAGTTAGTTTTTAGCCATAAATTAAATAACTATGTGATCGTTTTTTTATTTTAAAATACATAAATTTTAAACGGTAACTCAGATTGGAAAGCTGGGTGTTCCATTGTGTTCATTGGGGTGTGTTTCACCTAGGCAGATCCTAAACTCGGCCGGTGCGGGTCGAGGGTGACTGCTAATAATTTTACGAACTATTTTTTCGGGTACGTTCAGTAAACGCGCGAGTGGTATTTTGTAAATTTTGAACCAATAATTTGAATTGAAATCTGAGGACACCATTGAAATCGTAGTGCCGATATTCTACTAAATATACCTTCACCTTGACTTCAGTGGGTCGAGGGTGGAAGTTAGTTTTTTGTATTTTTGTGGGAGAAGAAAAAAATTAAAAAAAACAACTTTTTATTTATTTTAATTGAAACCACAATTTTGAATGCATGGTGGTGGGGACCAACCGAACTACCAATTAATGTGGGGGGAAACCCTTGGTATTCCCCTAGTTAATGTACCAACCTCAATTTACTTAATGAGCCAACATAACTTGTTAAATTAATAAACTAAATTTAATAAATTGGCTCATATTTTTCTTGAGTTTCGGGAAAGCATTAGCAAAGGGAGAATTGTGGGGAGATTTTGGAGGTTCATCTTCTCCAATGAAGAAAAATATTCAATGAAAAGAATCATCCAGAATCCAGGAATGAGGTTGAAGCTTGATCCCAGATCAGAAACACCTTGCGGGAGCAACGAATGCCGATGTCACCATCTCATCGACTTCATCTTCTTCCTCGCACCACATCCAACAGACAATAGAGTTAGGGGTTTTTATATATGTTTGAATTGGTTTTATTGATTCTTAATATCCTAAATTCATGACGACTATGGACAAATGAACAGGGCCATCATCCCACAAATAAACTATGCTCCTCTATTTTTTATTCTTCATGTGTTATTTGTGCATTCATTGTGCGTTCTTCAACGCCTAATATTTATTGTAACTAGAAATACAGTGTTTTGATGAGTGCGATATATGAATGCGAAACCCTCGACGAAAGGATAAAAAATATATGATCGTTTAATTTTTTGGGCTTGGAACAAAGCCGCAATGGCTCGCGGAAGGGGGCATCCAAATATTTATTGGCGTTGGAAATGAAAAATTCGGTTGAGCACGACATATGGATGCGGAGACCTCAACCCGAGGGTCGTGAATATGTGATCATTTTATTTTTCCGGTTTATAATGAAGATGCATTGGTCCGTGGAAGGGGCAATGTGGAGGTGAAATTATGGCATGTCTTTAGGGCATAGCTCCAGGCGATATAGGCAGTGCGACGATGGTTCTAGATGTGTGGATGATGCCTGCGGTTAGAGTTGCAGGAGATGTCGTGGGCTTGATTGCTTACTAGAACAGTGCATGAGAATTGTGGGGAAAGTAGATTTAATTTGAGAGAGTAATAGTTGAAAAGAAATGAATTAAAAATCTAATGAAATTACAAAAAAAATCATTGGAATAAGAGGGAGGCGCTACCCTCGTGTGTTAATCTCAATTGAGATGGGTTATATTGAGAAAAGAATAAAATAATAATAATATAAATAATAGTATTATTATTTTTGGTTGGAAAAACATAATTCATCCATAACTTATCCGTACGACCTCGATTTCACGAACCATCGGTAGCAGTACGACACTGACTTTGAGACAAAAATTATGAGTCCAATATTAGATGTATTTTTTTGGGTTTTTGGATCAGGTACCCAAAAAAATTAAATAATAATAATAATATATTATTATTAAATCTTTGACCCTCCATAACTCCTATGTGTGACATCCGATTGACTTACCATCTGTGGAAACATGATCCTATCATTAAGATGGTCGATTTAAGTCTAATTTTGAATATTAAATTCTAGTTCATGGCTCGGGTTCACGAAACAGTGAATAATAATAATATTATTATTGCGGGATCTTGTATTCGACATATATCCCTCATACGGTGTCGAATTTATGAACCATCTATGACACAAAAAACCTTGTATCGAGATGGTCCTTTTGGAATACCCCAGTTGGGTTTTTCGATAAATTTGGGGTACAATTGGGTTGGATCGAACATGAATCCAACTAAGCCCTTGGGACTAAAAGGGTAATAACTTACAAATTGGGCGTCCTATTGATGCACCATCTATTGTGTTGAGACCCCTTTTACATGGTTTTCCTTTTGGATACTTCTTCTTGAGAATTCATGGAAGTTGGAGTATTCGACCTCTGGCTTGAGAGGTGGACCCTCCTGGAATCAAGAGAGCTTAGTTCAGGAACCCTATAGTTGGCTGTAACATGAGAAAGGGATCCTATGTGGGTCTGTACATTGGGATCCTTTGTGGGTCTGTGTTCGAGAGTCTCATTTGGATCCACTCTAGGAATGCATACGTGACTACTTTAGGATCCTACATGGGTCTACAGTACTAAGATCCAATATGGGTCTGTTGATGTACTAGGATCCTATGAGGGTTTGATGATGTACTAGGATCCTATGTGGGTTTGATGATTTAGGATCCTGTGTGCGTTTGATGATTTAGGATCCTGTGTGGGTCTTCCTCTTAACAGAGTAAGATGATTCAGTAGTTACATCTAATAATCATTACTATTGTACCTTAGTTATACCTGGTGCGAGATGAGTCCTTACCTTTGTGGTGATACCTTTGTGGTATTCTTCTTTGTGGTGTACCTATGTGGTACTCTCCTTCGTGGTGATACCATGGTGGTATTCTTCTGTGTGGCTTACCTGTGTGGTACTTACCTTCTAGGTGATACCTTTGTGATATTATTTTCTTAGGAATACCTTTGTGGTACTTTCTTTCATGGTGATACCTTGGGGGTATTATTATGTGTGGTGTACCTGTGTGGTACTTTCCTTCGTGGTGAAACCTTTGTTGTATTCTTTTGTGTTGCGTTACCTTTATGTTACTCACCTTTGTGGTGTTACCTTCATGGAATTCCTTCTTTGTGGAACAATTGAGCTTTGGGATTTTGAGTTGGACCTTGTGTTTCCTCATGAATGAGACGAGTATACTTGATAACTTGGGTATATGTATGGGCATATACCTATGTAGGGTTATCAGATGTTTACATGATTTATTGTTTATCGTCTTTGGATTTCGTGAGTCCTTTGAGGGTCTCGGGGTCCCTACTAAGTATCGTTATACTCACCCCGACATGGGTTATGCTCGTACCTTGTTGGGTTTGGTACAGAAGATGGACACCACTGACTAAAGATGAGAGTACTAGGACTGGTGGTAGCTCAAAGGTGGACATTAAACAAGGAATACCATAGAGACGACCGTTCGAGATATGTACCTAAACTTCAGGTAGGATCCTCGGTGGGTGTTCATAGGAGCTGTTTCAATTTACTTGTACTTTTCAGTTTTCTTGTACTTTAGAGTTTGGCTTGTATTCTGGCCCCTTTTTCTTATTGTACACACTCTTTTTACTATGCAGTTTACTTGTGTACATATCTTTCTGTGTTCTTTGTTTCATGAGGTTTATAAAGGAAATACCTTCCCGGTTATAGGGAATACACATTTCGGTGCTAGTCGCCATCCCCTGGCCTATGGAAGGTAGGCTTGGGGTGGTCACGACATGGGCCTTAGGGGATGGGTTGTGACAAATAGTCTTAATGGTAAACTTGTTGAAAATATATTCAGTATTATCTACTAAACTAAATCCAATGTTATGATTTTTAAAACTTCTGTTTTCTAGTTATAAATTTTCTAAGTTCATCCTCATCATTTTATTTGTTAGATTTACACATTTCATTGAGATAATTCTGGTAACTAAATTTAATTTGGTACATTATATTCATTTACCAACACATCCTTAACCCTTTTAGGATATTACTTTATTTCACTGTTAATTTTCCTAGTTTAATATTTTAATTTTAAAATTATAGCATATTTAATAATGAATGTACTTCCAATGGACTATTATAATCAACATTCTTTCCATAAAAATATGCTAAAATAAATAGACACATTGGTGTTTAGAAATAATTTTTATTTCATCTTGTGGTAATATTTTACAAATAAAATATTAAAACATATATATTATATGATATTCTATGTGTTTGGAGAAATAATTTGAAAAGTGGACTTTATTATTGAATATAATTCACTAATTGGTAGTGGTAACATTTACCTTATATTTTAACATGAATATTGTATAAAATTATTTTATCCAAAATAATTTTTTTAACTAATTCATAATTTCAAACTTGTTTTAGAGTTCAATCGGTCATAAACTATGTGTATCAATACATAATATAATTTATTGAAAATAACCATTATTTACTATAAAACCACCTACCATATAAGAGAAAAATAACATGATAAATACACAATATTTATCTACAATCCTCTAGAGGTTTAATATAAACCACTATATCCGACTCCTTGATGTCGAAACAATTATCTTGAACAATTTAATGTATAATTTATGCTATAACAATCAACTATTTGTTCATTTTTAACTCATATACACATTCATAATAATTTATTAATTTATTACTAGTATAATATACCCATAAAAATATAAGAATTGATTTCAATAAAATTAATACCTTGTATAGAGTCTCTACAAATTTCATTATTCCACTTTAGAGGTTCCATGAAATTTCTTTCCTAGTGACATGACTTGATATAATTTAACCACATCCCCTCATTCAAAGTCCTCACTTGGGTTTCAAGAACTTTGTTAAGATATTGGAATAACATATGTTAGAAATTATAATATTTTTTTTATTATTCTAATTTGATCATTTACCCACATATATTTTCAATATAACATTTGATATTGTGATTCCTATATACTTCTCAGTTATACTATATATATATTGCGATGATCTGGTCAACATTTTTTAGACTCATTCATGTTTTATTTATCAATAATTTATTTGAAACATTATAGTAAGTATTTTAGAATAGAGCCAATAAAAATTCAAGTCCTTAAGGAGATAACAACTACTCTAGGTAATTGATATACCCAATAAAATAGAGTACATAATAATAATGGATGATAATATAGTTTTAATTTATTTAAAAAATTACTTTGAATTCACACAACAAATAGGCCTAACATATTCTTAGTGGATTATATATAGGTTATCTATCATCTCTAACACATCAATATTTCCATATTTATTTTAAAACATAGTGGCCTTAGATTCAATAATGAGAGTTGAGAAATCTATTGAATCATTAAAATGATTATAATGAACATTAATACCAATTTTTTTAATAACTTCAGAAGATATCTACTATGGAAGGGGTTTCTATAAAATATAGAATACCCCATAATACATATAATTATTCTCAAGTTTCTAAACCTATTTAAATTTTTTCAAAAATTAATATTTACCTTTTTTAATATTGTAGAAGTCATTTTTGATGTTGATGATTCCATTTTTTCTATAAAAGAATTATTTATCAAATTATTATCTTATTTTTAATGTCCTTTAATAACAAAATTTATTAAATGTACTCTCTATTAAATGATCACACATTTGAAATGACTTTTATACCAATGATTGTTCCATAATTCCTAATTAACTATGTAATGAGCCCAAAATTAGGACCCCTATCACCACAAAACTATTTAGGTAGAAAATAGTGTCAACTATATCTTATATGTAATTATAATAGTTAAGAGGATAACTCCATATCCAATAAATGATATTGAATTTCTTATATCTTTTCCTTTGGTATCCCATCTCATATGTTTTACCAATTATGTGCAATAAAAATCTCTTAATTACATTTAGTTACCCAACTTTTCTGGTTATCCATTTATATAATTCCTTACATAAGATAATCCATGGGAACCCATCTTTAGAAAGAACATAAAAAGTTGGATGATTGTAGTCTGGACATATCATTTCTTTTTAAGGATTCTAACACTAATTTATTTTTGAGGTGTTTTATAATACCACCATATTATATCTTATAATAAATTTTCATTAAATTATTATTATAATTTTTTAGTTCTAATTCACCATTCATTCCTCCTTATCAAATTGTTGAAACGATATTGATTAGTAGGACTTCAAAAAACCCATGTATAGTTTTTCTAACTAATATTTAAAGTCATATATATTTACACATTCCAAATTGTATCACAAGAATAAGTTATATGAAACATTATCTAGTAAATTCATATAATTTTACAAAATCAAAAAAAATCATAAGACTACGAATAGTGTGATAGGTAACCAACCCTCAGTTTTTATAGACAAGGAATATTCCATTGGAAAGTGAGTGGCTAAAACCCAAGTCCCTCTACCCATGGTTCTATACTCAATAGAGTCTTTAATCACATCCATATTGTAACACCAAATGTATATAAACTATATTTAAATTAGTAATTCATGCTTAAAACTCATTAAGAATCTGTATACAGGGGAAAATAATACTAAATCATTTATCATACATAATATGTAACACCTTAAATGAATGTATGATAATTTAAAAAATCTGTTTAAAAATATTTGAACTTTATAATACATCGATTGAAAATTTAAAACTTATATTTATAGAATAATAATTAAATTACACTAAATAAATGAATATTTTATAAATTTAAAAATCATAGAATCAATTAAAAAATCATAAATAATGAAATTATACATAATTTAAAATTTATCTATATATTATATACATTCCATAATCAAATAAATATGAAAAATTTATATTTATTTTTAATATAAACAATAATATATTATCATTTTATATACCCTATTTAAATACTATATATTTAATTGGAATATAAATATTTTATATTACTGACTAAAAATTGAAATTTTATTTAGGAATAAATGACTATGATAGGATAAGTTAGAAGCCTAACACATGACAAGAAAACAATGAACATTTATCTTCATAATAAATCGCCACATTTTTTCAGAAGAATTTATGGAAATTGGTGCCATGATCCATGTGTAATTTCCACTCCAAAATAAACTCTTTCTTCTCTAGTTATATTTAAAAATTTCTTCAAAGAAGATAACTATTTTTTCATAATACATAATGTACCGTAACCTACTAATCTTGAATTCATTAAAGCTTCGAATTAGGATTCTGTCATGGACATTGATTTATGTTCTTTCCACTATAGTAAAGTTAACCTAATGTGACCTACTATACATTTTATAAGCTTTATCCAATTTGAATTTATTTTTATAACACCTACCTTCTATATTTTCAATGGAGTATAAAAGTAGATCTAAATAGTTTGTAGGAACTCAAACCTCTTCCTTTATAATATCCTCTCCCTTTCCCTATTAGAATTTGGGATTACTAGAAGAGGACAAAATGCAACCACACTTTGAAGTGGATAAGAATTTGTTTTCCATAGATTTTTATTCCCGATTCTACGTATAATATCCCAGATCTCTAAAACCTCCTCCAAAATTTTAAAGGAATATCTTCAAAAGGATTTTATCATTAAAATTTTCTCACTGATCAAGTTTCTTTTGGTTTGGTAAGGGGTGATTATTATTTTCTATTTTTGGTTTTGTTTCCTTTTTGATTGAGTAGGACCCAACAACAAGTTCTCTAGTAAAATAATTTTTTGAACATATATATAATATTTTTTCATATGTAGATTCACTTTCATACTCAGTGGAGATATGAATATATTTTGATTCTCCTTTGAGATTCTCAGATGTAGCAGGTCCCTCTGAGTTTTACTAGTTTGCTTGTTTATGATCTGTGAGTTTACCTTCTAATCCCTTCAAAATATTAGGAATTATTTTCTCTTTAGACTTTGGTGTCTTCCATCCAACAACAACAAAAATTAAATTTGTTATCCCCTCATAGAAGATGAAACCATTTTGGATCAAAAATTATATGTTTATTTTCTATATAGAAAAAACATCAAAGGATGATGGAGTTCTTAGAACTGAAGCATTGCATAAGGAAACTCCATGAACCACTTGGCCATTATGGTATGGATGAAATCTATTCACTAGATGGATTATATCTTGGGTACCATCTCTATGAGCCTAAATAACCACCTAACATCTTCCACTCAAATCTAAAGAGGGATCCTTTATTTTACCGACCACATAATCAAATTTATAAATCCTAATAGTTTAAAATTTGGATGTTTCATCCCTCCTACCCATATATTAGACAACCAGTTTAATTTATAAAAACCCTATCAATTGATTATGATTTTTAACCTTTATCTATAGAGATTTTTTTGATGGGACCAATATTTTACATATAACACAACTATTTCTCTTTACACACATTGCCTAAACCAATAGGATAAAGCCTCACAATTCAAGAATATGTGGCCACAACAATGGAAGTAAATAACCCATACTCACTAGAAAATTTATTGAAATTTAGTAATGAGATACAAATATCTTTACCCTTTCCCTCATAAATAATACCCTGGTGATGAGATGTCGAAACCCTATTCATTTAACAAAGATAAATCTCTTGCTATTGGTGGAATAATCAAAAGTATGATGAAAAATAGTTGAACCCTAACTCAATATTAATTGAAATATATAATATAAACTCTTCACCAACATCAATCCACATAGATTATATTGGTGGCCTAGATACATTCATTATGACACATATATGGGGAGATATAGAGTGACAAAAAAAAATTGATCTATCGTTTAAATCCACAATTCTTTGGACAATGTTACAAAGTATTTGTAGGATTAAGGGATATTATAAATTGTGGGAAATGCTGGGAGAAAATGGAAAGCCATCATTAATGGGGTATCATGCTTCAAATGAAAATCATAGTCCTATATAAATAGGAAAATTTAATGCCCTTATAGGAACTTTGGACTCTGAACCAATCATAGACCTCATTATATGTAATATAAATATGAATTAGCATGTAATGGGGATCCAAAAACACAAAAATAATAGGATCCTATAGAGGCCATGCATCATTGATGAATATTTCTAGGCCATCAAGTATTAGAAATATCTGAATGAACCTGGCCACCTGGAAGAATATGTGGAGAGTTGATGAATCCATAAAATTATTTAATAAATATGGGAATATTTGGGGCCACCAAGTGAAGAGTGGGAACCTTTGGGCTAAATATGGATGTAGGTAAAAATATAGAGAAATTAAGGGTTTATAAAGGGAGTGAAATATGACATATTCTTCAAATACCCCCCTACAAAAAACACCCCCCTTCATGAAGAAGGGAGATCTAGAGGTTCATCCATTATTTCCCTATAGGGTTTCTTTATTACATATTAATAATTCATACATTGCATAGAAAATTTAGATACTAAAATTATCAAATATTTAATTTTAATTAAACCATGATCATATTAATTACCAATACTTCTTTCTATATTGTAGTTTTTTTTTCAAATAAGGGTTTTGATATGAACATTTCATTATAAAAATATAATGTAAAAATCATAATTTAAAATAAAACATTTATATTAATCATTTTTGTAATTTAAAAACACTTTCCATATTAACAATATAATTTATATAAAAACATTTTATATCATTATTACCAATTATGCCATGAAGAAACACGATATTTAATATTAACCGTTAATATTAATATTTTTTGAGTTAAATTCATCAAAAACATTTCTTTACTAATTATAAAAACATTATAATTATTTTTATTATAAATTTATAAATTAAATAAATATCCCAAAATCTATATTATATAAATTATAAACAAATTTTAGAGTAATACATTTTTTTTTCATAATTCGAAAAGTATATTTTTTAATTTTATCTGTAATAGATTTAATTATATATTTTATTTTTAATCTATTTTTTAGTTTATAATTCTTTTAATTTTTTATTATTAGAGCCTTTTGAACCATGATATCACTTATCAATTACGGGAAATCATCACATACAATATATCAAATATATCAAGATGTGTTTTAGTATTAATCCTTTATAATGTTTTGGAAAAGGTGCATGATATCATCTTCAGTCATATGGATTTCATATTTTTTATATGAATTATATTCCCTTCATGATACAAGACTCTATTTTTCAGTATGAAAATATTTTTAATTTGTGAAACCATAAGCAAACACCTGACATATTATATGTTATTACATATCAAAATTAAATAATTTACATAGTGTCACTATCAACAATGTTCAATATCATATAACACAACCATATCATTACTTTTAATATCATATATCATAACACATTCCAAATTCCCAAATGTATATCATAATTAATTATATTAAATATAAAATTCATTTTTAAAGGGAAATATATGCATGTTATGATATATAATATAATAACATTGATCTGTTAATTTTGAACATGATTTAATTATTCAAATAAAAATAGAATGAATATTATACCCCTAAAGGGTTTTTTATGATTCTAAAACACATATTACAACACACGTAGGTGAATAATAAACCTTAAACCAAGATCAAAATTCCATGAATATAAAAACAAGAGTAATATAAAATAAATAACATATATTAATCTTAAATCATAAAAAAACTGAATCTTTTGTGTTCAATTTCATGTTTGATAAATGATTACTATGAAAAAATAAAATGGATCCTTGCACAAAGGGTATCCATGTGTTATTTAATCACTAAATATTTTGGTTGGATCCACAATTTTTCCACAAAATACATGTTCCTTTTGGGTAGATGAAAAATGAGAAGATATATTTATGGTGAATGAATAAGAACCATAACTTATTTTTTCATGGTCCTCAACAGTTTTATACGGGTAATCGGGATGACCCATAATACAATATTTTATTTAATTCAAGAATAAACTACATGTTCAATGTATCACTGATAGGGGGATGGGGTGAATAAGTGATATCATTTTATTTTATGTTTCCATTCTTTTGAGATAACCTTCACCTCTTGTTAAATAATTTTGACCTTACTGAAAAAAACCAATCACACATCCACCTGATTAAAATTATTTACAAGGATCTATAATAAAAAAGAGTAGATACATTCATGGAATGGTTTCTTAATAATCCAATACTACACAATTAACTAGAAACAAATTCTTTTGGTTGGATACAATTTTTTGGATATTTACTTACACTTTTATAAGGATATCTTCAATAAAATAATTCATGTGAATTAATTTTCATGAAATTATGTAATTTTGTTTTGTAACAAATTATGAAACATTCATGAGATACTTCAAAACATGTTACTTTACTACATTGTCAACTTTGAAAAATAAAAACTTCATGATAATTATTCACTTTCACACCTAGAAATAAGAAATAACTTCTTGTAGTTCATAATGATAAATGGTTTGATTTCCCAGTCCAAAATTCCTAGGAGATTACTCAGTCAAAAAATAATACTTTTTCAGATCACCATTGAAATAAATTTGAACTACTTCTACCATAGTCTAGAAATCCTTGTTGGATTTCTCAGTCAAATTTTCGAAACTCTTAATATGGTATGCCTTCTTCTTCTTCTTTCTGGGAATCCTCTTCACAAAATCTTAGTCCATAAACTTATTCCCTCTACAATTCGTTAGCACCCCACTTTCTATCTACACCCATGAATAGTATATAGATCGATCAGTAAGTACAATGTACTTACCTCTATTTATAGGAAATATAAATAATATTTGGGAAGGATTCTTAAAATCTTTCTAGCTTAATTAAATTTCACAAAACTCTAATTTCCCTTAAATTTTGGGAGCATATTTGAATTCTTCAACACTTATTAAATCAGCTCAAATATTCTCAATTCTTCAATTTTGTTTAGAAAATATAAAAAATCATAAATCTGATTCTGATACCCCTTTCAAATTTTCTCATTATGATAAATATCGAATAATATTCAACATGTTACACTACTCCTAATTGAAAAAAAATGAAAAAAATTCTTCTCATTTTGATTCTCGAAACCAACTATCCATTCTGATGCTCCATACTAGATACTAAAACAATATCTCATTATAATAATAGATTCCAAATTGAAAGATATAAAACAATTTTTTCATTCTAAAGCACCATTCTAACTAATAACAATAAATAATTGAAAAAAATATTCCAAAAAAATTATTGCTAATTTTTTAGATTCGAGTTGCTTTTTTTATCATAAACATTGTGGAAACATGTAATGACATCAAAAACTCTCAATAATTCTTCAAAAATAACTTCAAAATTCATTTACAAAAAATTTCTCTCTAATATTATCAAACATCAAGATCATGTTGATTTTTTTTAAAAATCACTTTCTTATTTTGTTCAGATCGAGGATTTGTGTATTTGATAACGTTATTGGTGTCATATTGTATCTTATTGATTGTTCTTAATTCAACTCTAGTAATTGGTTTCAGTACCATTATGATTATTATTAACCCAATTGAAAAAATATTAGAGTTTTAGTTTTCTCTCACCCCACTTGTTAGGGATAGATAAACACTTTTCCTCTTGACCCAATTGATACAAAACAATTCAACCTGATGAAAATGGTTCACTAACTTTTGTATATTTATAGGTTGATCAGTCTCAAAATTTTAAACATCTTAATCAGATAAAAAAACTCACAAAAAATTATAAATCCAATTTACTTTTGAAATAATCACTTTATTTAATGATTGGTTCATGTATAACTCTAATAATCGGTGGCACACCCCGTCTGATGAACTAGTGTCAGTAGCTTTCACTTTAGTATCATCTTACATTATTTAATTATAATACAAACTTCTATATTTTAAAAACATCTTTCTATAAAGATTATTATCTTTTGATTTATTTTCCTATCTGAAAACCATCATTTTCATAATTTTATGCCGTGAACAAATCATCACATCCTTGAAACAATTCTGCATATAGTGATTTCAAACTAAGGAATTGAGATCAGAAAAAAAATTTGATAAATTTTTTCTTCAATAAAATTTCATCTTGTAGTCATGACTTCCTCATGAATTTTAAAATGTTTTCGATCATCTTCAACATTATTTTACATAAAATGGGAATTATTTTAACTTCCCATTATTTTCAATACTTCTTTCTTTCCAGCCATTCCAAAATATGGTTAGAATAAATTGTTCTCCAAAATTAATACTTATTATCCCAATTTCCTTCATAAGGATTGTATCAAAAGTTTCCAAACTGATTATGATTTTTGTGATAAACCCACAATAATAATAGAATCATCATATTTTTATTAAAGTCATGCATAATATAATATATCTTCTTATTATGATCTCCTTTTCATTCTGGACCCGAGGTGAGTCAGATGAACCTTTTCTTCCAGAAAAATTCTTCTCAATAAGATATAATTCCTTCAACATTGTGAGATTAATCAACGTAACACAACATTGATTCTATTGAATAACATTTACAAATCAAGGTGATTTTTTTTTGACTTTTCCTTAAAAAAAAGAAAAGAAAATACATTCAAAACAAACCTATTTAGCTTCAAAAACTACTTCTAGCCAACATGTCCCCAATAATCCACCTTTTGTATTTTTTCAACAAGATTAAAAAATAAATTAAAATTTTAACTTTAAACTATGGATCACATATCAATATTTCTTATCCAACTTGAGATAACTTATTATAGGAAACAAGAATCATTGATTGCAAAACAATGTTGTCCAAAAGTAGTTACTCATGAAAACATCCCAAACTTTTCTTTATATCTTCCTTCACTTATTTCTTATATTCCTCCACCTTCATGTAATTTTTTGCCAATCCAGTTAACTATTATAAAATTTTCACACATTTACATATTTAATTCATACCTTACCAACAACTGCCTCTACATACATGCTTCTTTAAAAGGATTATAATATATAAATGGATAGATTTATGAAGCAATTACCCCTTAAAAATACTATCTAAAGACTTGATGAGAAAGGGGACATAAACACATACCAAAATATTTATAAAAAAGTGTTTGGACTCCCATGTTTAACCTCATTTTATAAAAGGGTTTTTTGGTAATGTTTTTGTGAAAATTTTAGAATATTTTTATGATGTCAGAAAATAATACAACTTCTATTTATTATTCTCCAATTATATTTAATAAAATGATATTTAATAAAAATAAGATTTAAATTATAATTTTGTGCTGATATTTTGGTAAGAATAACTTCACTTTTATTATCATAACCCAAGACCAAGGGTAGCTTCACTTCAACAAGTTAATCATCTAACCTATTCTTTATCCATATAAGATGATTAGCAGCGTGAGTGGTAGATATGTGATCAAAACAATACATACTAATATTTACTGAATTTTATTTCTTATTATGTTATCTAATACAATTTTTCCCAGAAATAAAACACCACAAGATGTGGATCTTCCATCCTTAATATTTCCTACACAATTAACTTCATAATTCCAAAAAAAATCATTACTTTTCTTAGATTTAAAACATGATTCTAAAAATGGTTGTGCCTTTGATATACCCAAGAATTCATTTCCTAGACAAAAAATCTAATTAATTTGTAGAAATATTAAATTTTTAACCTAAGGTAACAACATCAACAATATATGGTCTTAAGACAGTAAAATATAACAAACATCTAATCAGATTTTGAAATTCCTTACAATCAACTCCCTTAACTGCTCTATATTTTTTCAACTTAGTTCCCAATGATCTTGGTGTGGAAACATGTATCAAATTTTCCATGTTCAAATTCTTAAAATTTTAATTGTCATACTTCTCTTGTGAAAGAAATATGGGATAATTATTTTTTAAAATTTTTAAATAGAGAAATTATTTCATTTCACCTGACACAGACATCTCAAAAAACTTTTTCATCTCTTTAGTTATTTTTTCAAAAATTATTTCATCATTCCTTACAAAGATATTGCGATCAAACTAAATAATTACAATGTGGAGGAATTCCTGAATTTCTTTGATATAAATATTACTATCTACCCTTCATTTCTGAAAACTCATATTTCTTAATCAAGTATAGAATTTGGAATACCATACCCCCGATGTATGTTTTTTACCATGCAAGTATTTATTCAATTTTCACACATAACATACATCTTTACCAATAAAAAATCCTAGAGGTTGTTCAATATAAACATATTCATCAAGATCACCATTCAAAAGTATTTATTTTATATCTATATAATTTTTTAACTCCATTCTACAATAATATAAAGAAATATTATAATTATTCTCAAACTTTCCCCAAGATAAAAAGTCTCATAAAAATAAATGCCTTCATTTTTTTGAGTAAACTTTTCACAATAATATTTATTTGTTTCTTATCACTTTATAATCTTCATCCATCTTGTCTCCTAAAACCCACTTTTATCCAATAACATTTTGGTTATTTGTCTTAGGTACAAGCTCCCAAGTAACATTGCTTTTTATCTATTTAAACTATTTATTCATAGCGTTAACCCATTCTGGGTGATCATAGGTTTCATTCACATATTTTATATCATATTTCTAATATAATGAAGTATGTGTAATTGTTTGTTATGTTCTTCTTATTTGAACCTTTTGATAATGATCAACAATAATGTTTTTAGCTTCCACTTTCTTCCTCATCATAGCATGATATTTTTGAGACTTTTCCTCATCACTTAAAATAGTTGAGTACAATTATTCTTCTTGATTAAGATTACCATATCAGTATCCTTATCAGAATTTTCATAAGGAATTCTTTCTTCCTGTTTGTCTTCTTTATCATAATGATTTTGTTTAAAATCTTCCCAAATTTTTTCAATAAATATAAAATCAATAGAATAAAAAAATCTTATTTATTTATTGAGGAATATATATCCTCTTCCTTTTAGATAAAAACAAAGGAAAATACCATCACCACCACTTTTTTCAAACTTATTAATGTTTCCACCTTTCTTATTTATAATGAATTGACTCTCAATAACTTGTATGTCTAAAAATTATAGATTTTTATCATAAAAAATTTCATACATAGTCATATATGAGTTTAGCCTATAGAAACATAGGTTATGAATTTAAACTGAAGTGGTAATGGATTTTCTCCAATTGTAAGGAGAGTGATAATATTCAAGTAACATAATTCATCTTATTTAAATCTGACCTCTTTTGTTCCTTTAAACAAAATTATTTTCTTGAGGAGTGTGTGGTGAGATTAAATAATGTTTAATTCCATGCTCTATAACATAACATTAAAACTCTTATTTTTTTTTGTATTCACCATGACTGTTAGTTGTTAACTTCTTCAATGAATACTCAAATTCCTTCTTGGATTTCCTCCTAAAACATTTAACCATTTTCAAAGAATCTGAATTATGATTAATATACATAACACAAGTCATGTGATTAAAATATTTAATGATTTTAATGAATTAATTATCTACATGAGCTTATTTCTTGATCATTTCCCCACATATATCAGAATGAATAAGTATATGAGTCATTATGATCAAATGTGAACCATATTATTCACAAATGTTTTATATTTTACTTCTAAAAAATATTTAAACACCAATCTTTTATTCTTGTAATATCAAGAATACCACATAAAAAATATCATTTTGATATCTTTATAATGTTTCTCTAACATATATGTCCCATCCTTTTATGAAACAACTAATTTTATTTTACCATGCCTATTTAACAATTTTTTTGGGCCTCACAAACCACGAAGAAGTTTCCTTTTTTATGTTTGCATATTTTAAAATATTTTCATTCTTCCACACTTTTCAAAACAATCCCATATTTTCTAAAAATAAATTTCATTCCTTAATCAAGAATTTATGAAATAAATAGAACATTTTTTTAATCCCATGAAAAAAAATCATTCTTGGATTTTAACATTCTTTCACCAAGGATGGTTGATCCAACAACTTTAGTTCTAAGAGATCAATAATTTCTAAATATCACTATTACTTCTTTGAAATATTTTACATTATTCAATAATTAAAAGTATTTTTTCATATGATAAGAAACACATAGAATCCAAAATCTAATGTTGTTATCCTTTTGTTTCTATAATAGTTGTTTCTACAATAATAGAATTTTTGTTCCCTTTATATTTATAAACATCCGGCATCAGATAATTTTTAACACAAATTTTTTATACTAGTAAAAAAAACACAACATTTTGAATGGTTTACAAGTTATTAAAATCTTTCACAAATTGTTTCCAAATGTTGGAAAATATTTTCAGTTTTCATAGTGTCATTCTTAGGGTTCATCAAAACATCTTTCTCAAACTTCTTCTTTTGAGAGTATTGACTCAGCCCCTAATTTTTTCTTCTTTAATTTATGGAATAGTAGTATTGTTGTTGATTAAGAACACACATATTTTCTATGTTCCTAAATTCTCTACAATACCACCAGTATCCATAGAAAGAATATTATCCTATGAAATATACATATAGGCAAAAATTATCAACATGTTTCTCAGAAACCTTTTTATATTTCTTGTGAGATATATTTTGACCACCAACATATCTTTTATCAACTAAAATCTTATTCTTCAAGTGAATTTTATTTTCAAAAATATCATAACTAGAATAAATAGAAATATTTTGGGTCTCAGAAATATTGGAAACATTATATTTATCCACTTTTTTTGACCTAGAAACATACATATCTTTCCCAAATTTCTTCTTCTAAGAGACAATTAAAATATTTTTCTGAACTTTTGAATGAAACTTTTGTTAACCCTTCTCATTTAATCCATTATAGATCTTGCACTAGCTTCAAAAAATAAAATTCCTAAAACATGTAACTCTATTTTAAGGATTACATGTTTTTTGAACAAGTTCTGATTCTTATTCATTAAATTTATCCTTAACTTATAGGTGATCATTATGATTTGTTTATTTCTCAATAGATTTATTAAAATCATCATTCTATTTTAGTAGATTTATTTTCTCATCAGAAAAAAATTGTTGATTATTTGTTGAAGCATTATCATTTTTCAACTTCCTGATTTATTTATCATGCCTTTTAATATTTCTCATTCATTCTATGCACTACTCCTTTAAAAGAAAATATTATTGAGTTTATTCTTCTTCTTCTTAAAAAGTAATGCTCCTGAACACTTCATAGTTAACTATTTCAATAAAATTAATTCACCAACATGATCAATAGAATTTTTGTATTCAGTATCACTTTCATTTTTATTATTTTTAGACCAATTTATTATCCTTTTAGATTCAGAAAACGTTTTACCTTTCCCAATGGAATAAGGATTATCCTTCTAACCCTATCTCCTCAACAATATTATCTTTCTTCTATAATCATTATTAATGTCCTATTATTTATTTTTTATAATGAAATTAACTGCAAAGTGACCAATGAATCCTTTTTCATACCATTTCAAGGGATGTTTCCATTTATAATTACCTCTATATCTTTTCACATTTTTAGAAGACATAGAAAAAAATTTATCATGATTTTTACATACCTCATTTTCAGAATCAGGGTCACTAGATTCTTCCTCAAGAATATTCTTAGAATTTTCATTCTTAGCATATTTGAAGGAAATTTCAGAATCAATTTATATTTTTTAACATATTTATCCATTAACATTTCATAAGTAAAGATAGTACTATTTAAACCATCGATTAATAATGATTTAGGATTTCTATATTTCAATGAAGAAACTTTCATATCAAAAATTTCATGAATAATTATCAAGATCTTATCAACAATAGTAGACTCTTATAACTTTTTGTAAGGAATATTATAGTGCTGAAAATATCATTCATGCTGGTAAATAAGTCCCAAAAAAATTCATACTCACCCTCTAAAAATATTCAAAATATAATATCAAGTTTCATAATATTTCCATTTTAATTTCTTATTGCCTTTATAAATGTTATTTCTATTATCCCTGATATGATTGATTATAGAGACACCCATTTCTCTCAAAAACATACTCTCAAAATTAAAGAGAGTAAATAATTGATGCAACTTCCATAATTCTCAAGAAATTTATTATCCAAATATATAAGGGTAACTTCTTCATCAATAGAAAAATATATATCTATTGTAGTTTCATGAACATCATAGCTAAGATAAGTAACATAAGGGAGCATTTTATATTTTTAGATATGACAGTTCTTACAATCAGAGACCAAAATCCTTTTACTATTCACAGAATTCAAATTCTCCATCATAACTTATCATTCAAATTTTTAGTATATATTAAATTAAGGGAATCTTGGATATGATACCAATTGAGAATAACCAAATGGATAAATGCATCACTAAGAGGGGGAGTTGGGGAATCCGTTATATCTTTTTTATTTTAATTTTCCTTTATTCTAAAACAACCTTCTCCTATGGTCAAATAGTTGTTACCTTAATGAAAACAAAACAAATCACACATCCATAGAAATAGATGAATTTACACGGTTTACTACTCAAAAAGAGTATCTATGTCCTTAGTATGGTTTAGAAACAATCCAATGCAATGAAATAAACTAGGAAATAATCCTTTTGTGTGGATAAAATGAGCATGATATTCCCTTACCCTCATGTAGAACTATATTCGATACAATAATCCATGTGTTTAAAGTAGAATTAAATTATGTAATTTTTTTCTTAACATGTTAAGAAACATTCACCAGATATTTCAAAATATGTTACTCTGACCCGTTTTAAAATTTAACAAATATAAACTTCAAAATGATTCATTAATTTCCTACCCACCAGTAGTTAAGAACTTCTTGAAATTCGTAATGATACTCAACCATATTTCTTAGTATGATCTACCTAGTTTGACTATTATATTTGGAAATAATATTTTGTCCAATCTTTGATGAAAAAAATATAAAATACTTTATCCCCAGTCTATAAATCTTCATCTTATTTCTTAGTTTGATTCAAGAAACAGTAAATACAATCTTACTTCTTCTTCTTATTTCTATAAAACCTCTTCATAAATGCCCAATATAGAACCTTAATCTCTCCATAGTTATTCAATGATCCACCTTCTCTCTACGCCTATAAGTAATAATTCAATTTATAATAAATGAAAATATAATTCTCTCAATTTATAGGAAATCCAAATAAGTTTAAGAAGGGTTCTAAAATTCTTTCCCAATCAACCAAGTTTACAAAAACTCCAATTTCCCTAAAATTATGAGTGCATATTTAACTTCATCAGTTGTTTGTAGATCTTATCCAATCTTATCAAATATTTATATTTCATTATAATTTCTGAAAAATATTCTGTCCAATTATGACCCCCTATTCTGATTTTCTTATTATGGTTGAGAAAACAAATTCTTTATTACATTTCCCCACATAAAATTGAAAAAAAAATTAAAAATTGATTTTTTCTCATTAAGATTATTGGAACCAACTACCCATTTTGGTGCTCTATACCAACTTCGAAATAAAAATATAACTCTAATACTCTATTCCAAAATGAAATATATAAAAATAATTTCTCATCATGATGATCTTTACCAACTGATAACAATAAATAATTGAAAATATTTTTCCCAAAACATTGTCTCAACTTCTTTAGATTCATGTGGCTTTTCATTTTTCATAAACATTGTGGAAACTTCTGAAGTTGTCATCACTTCTCATAAACTCTTCAGAACTGACTTTACACTTCATTGAAAAATTACTTCTCTAAAAAATCAACAAAATTGACCTCCCCTTGAAAACACTTTTGTTAAACTAATATTCATCTTTTATTTAGACTAATGATCCTTTATAAGATAAAGTTATCCATTTAATTCTATATATGATGGATCAGTCTCAGCTTTAGTTTGATAATCAATGTTATCACCAGTATGATGATTCTTGACCTAATTGAAAACATATCCGAGTTTTCTATTTCCCTCGACCCACTTATTAAGGGGTCATGAATTTTTGACCTCTTGACCCAATTGATACAAAAAATTCCACCAGATTAAAATATTGTACTAGACTATTTATCATAAATTATTTATTAGTCTTAGAATTTTGAACTTCTTCATCAGTTCCAAACATTTCCAAACAATTCATCCTTCGATTTCTATTCACAATCATCACTGCATCTGATGATCGGTGTTAGTGTAACTCGGATGATTGGTTGTAACCCCCCCGTGTTTTTTGTGAATATTTTAATGAATAAATGAACTTTCACTTAGGTCTTGAGTTTTAGGAAACACAAATTCAAAATTTAAATATATTCTACACCAAGGTAATATTTCGGTACACACCACCCTAACCTGTCTTTCATTACATACAATACTAATATTCTACGAAATGACACTTTATTATTTTTAATTTTGTAAATGAGACACGTATATACTAGAAATTAAACTTAGTAATATTAATAGTGATAACTATTTTTTCAATTTTATTTATAATCTTTTAACATAAATAAAATATTTAGATAAAGAGATATATAAATTTTGGAAAAGACTTTATATGTTAAAAAATACAATTTTTTTAAAGGAATTACTTTTTAAATCCTTCTGTGAACAATAATAAAATAAATATTAGGAAAACATAGAAATATAATTTGATAAAATGAACATCGTTTTGGAATTTATAACATCATAATTATCTTAATTCTAATTTTTAGGATTTTTCTGAGAAACTTCATTTTTTGATGAATAGTAAAAAAATAGAATTTTAATAAAAAAATTAACTTTCATGTAATTTATTTTTAAAGTTAAATTATTTTATAAGTTGGTTTTAATGAAAAAATAGATCAAATATACATATATTAATACAATTTATGTCATTTAAATCATTTTTATATCAAATTTATATAAAAAATCTTAATGATCTTTTGTACACTATCACTTTAAAAACCCACTTTCTCACCACGTCTACAAGATTCGAATTAAACATAATTTTTCCTTTTTTGTGTGTTTAATTTAAAAATGTAGAAATAATTATTTTTAATAAGTATAATATTTATATTTTAGTATGATAAATTTAATTTTTTTACCAAATTGATTAGGGAAAGCGATTAAAATTATTTACAGCGACTAAGGTAAGATTAAGCTTAAAAAAGGACTACACCTTAAACATTAGGGACAATATGACCTAGAAACTTGTTAAACACCCATTTTATGGCCATATATCAACTAAAAACTACATAATATTGAGTTTTTTTGGGATTTTTGAAAAAAACTTAGTTAAAAATGTGGGTACACCAATCTTGTTTTCAGAAATTCCAAATATATACCCTCCATCCCATATAGAAGGCCACCACCTCTACCCATTATTCACACATATAAAATCATTTAGTATTATAAAATCATGGGAAAATTAACTTCCCAACATCCCTACATTCCTAATTGAATTCTCCTTTTATGAATAAATCTAAACCAGGAAGAGATTTGGTGCATAATAAAAGGAGTTACTTTTCCTGTATACGGTGAACTACTGCCTCATGAAATGATTTTGTTCATTTTTCCTTTACCACCTATGATGGATGTGAAATATTATGTAGAATCTATATTTATATAATATATATGATCTATTTATTCTTATTTAATTATAATATAAAAACACCTTCATGATTTCTAATTTTTGAAAATACGATAGTTTTGGTTGGGGAAGTATGGACTTCCCCCACCTCAAAGCAATGTGATTAATTCACACTCTACATGGAATTTATTAATGATGTGTTTAGTAAAAATATATGATATATATAAAATAATATTTCAACTAGAAATATTATATATATAATTTTTTTTTCATTTACTTACTTTCATTCAATATGATAATTAAACGGAAACAACAGTCATACGTACATATGTCCTATCTTCTCCATGAACAGTGTATTCCACTTCATGTTTATATCATTAAAATATTATTGGAAAAATATATATAATGAATATTAATGATATTTATATCATTTATTACATTATTTAAATCATGATATAAGTATGAGGACAAGAAATATAACAAATTAAGACAAATGTGAAAAAGAAAGAGGATATTACCAGAAACATAACCCTAATGTGTAAGTGTTAATAAGTGGAAAATATAAATAGATATATGGTATTAGATATAATAATATGTTTTTATGGTATATTTAAATCAACTTATATTTTTTATACATGATATTTTAATGAGTACGATAAGATTCAAGGCATACTGTATGGGGATTTCAATTCCAACTTTTATTTCAATGAGATTTATGTCTTATTCACCATTATTTTTTTGTGTGTGGTGTATATAATTCCCATTAATATATTATATTATTACTGTCCTTAAATATATGAATATTTACATATAAATTTTTTGATTTATTTTTAATGAAGTTTATGTTTTACAGATTTCCAAATCAGTAAATTAGTTTTTCCTCAATTTTCCTTCTTTAAGAATGATTCCATTAATTTTTTAAACATATTTTCAGATATGTTTTTTTAATATGATTTATTTTAGATAATTTTCAGGGAAAAAATATTATATAAATTTATTATTGGTTTTAAATAATCCTTTTTATTTTTTCAATTTCTTTTCAATGAAATGGGTTTTAAAAATGTTTTTAATCATCGTTTTCATAGAAATGGTTTTCAAAAATGTATTGAAGCTTCCTTTTTAAAGAAATAGTTTTACAAAAATGTATTGAAGCTTCATGTTCAAATAACTAGTTTTAAAAAATTTAGTCAATATTCCTTTTCAAGGAAATGGTTTTCAAATTTATTTTAAGATTTCATTTTATGTTTTCAATGAAAATGGTTTTCAAAAGTCTTTTTTTTAAATATTTTTTAAAGAAGCAAGGTTATTTTCCACAAGAAATATTTATAAAAGAACTTTAAAAATTATTTCCATCTATTGTGACATCCATTATTGTTACCCATGCCTTTTTGGGGAATGATCCAAAGGTTCTATTCATATTTTTATTTGAATGGTTTATGTATTTATAGAATGATGTTTATGAAACCTTTTTCTCTTTCACAGGTTATATGTAAATGAAACACATTACACTTTTAGATGTTTTATTATTTTGAAACCCACTTATTTTCATGGGTTGTGATTTTATGAAATTATTTTGATACATGTCTCATTTCCACAGGTAATTATATAAATACATGTTTATAACACCCATTCCATTTCATGGGTTATGATAATATTTTTTTTTGATTTTGTTGAACAAGTATATATGATTTCATTATGAGATGTGTGGGACATATTTATCCCTCTAATGCATTGGATAAAGATTTATATCTCATTAGATAATGATGGGATTCAATTCGATAACCTTAATATTATATAGGAATATGGTTACACCAGATCCACTATTGTGAGAAAGAATTTCTTTGAATTTATACATGGAATAAGGTTATGATTTTTAGAAAGAAAAAGAAATATTCCATAGGTATATCGGTCCCATTGAGATACTTGATCATATAATAATGGTAGCCTATCTCTTTTTACTTCCTATAAATATATCTCATGTCTATCGTGTGTTCTATGTATCTCTCCTCATGAAGTACATTACTGAACTTTCACATATACTTAACATATACGTCATACCACTACAGGAAGATCTTTCTTATGAGGAACAACATGTTGAAATTGTGGAATGTACAAATAAATTTCAATAAAAAAATCTCACTCACCTAGAAAATTATTTTTTAGTGAAATACCTAGTTATAGGAAGCTATGTGGGAAATTTTTATTGTGAATAGGTATAAATTTCTTCATTTATTTTTATCAGATTATAAATTTCAAAGGAGAAATTATTGTTAAGGGGGTATAATTTAACACCCCTATTTTTATGGAACTTTTTTCTTGAATAAAATAATTTCATTTGATATCTTATGTTTCAAGTTACCCTAATCCATAATGTTTTTATACTCTCTAGAAAGGTATGATTTCACTACACATATCATCAAATTGGTCTGTGTTACGTACAATACTGAGAATCTACAAAACAACACTTTATTAAAATAATTTTTTAAATGAGATAGTTATAATCTTTAAATTAAACATAGTTATTTTTTAGTAATAAATAATTTTTTAATGTTATTTATAATGTTTTAATTTAAATAAAAAATATTTATAACAAGTAATATAATTTTTGGTGGAGTATTTATATGTTTAAAAATTCTGTTTTCTCAATGAAATTACATTATAGATATTTCTATAAACAATAATAAAATTAATTTTATATAATATAAGAAACATAATTTGATCAATTAAACATAATTATTTAATTCATAATGTCAATAATATATTTTGGTATTTTTTTGGGAATTTCCTGAGAAACTTCATTTTTGGATGAATAGTGAAAATTACCGAATCTTACTTCCACACTTCATTTTTGTATAATTTAGTTATATAGAAAAATTATATTTTAAGTTGTATTTAAAGTTATAATATTTCAAATATACATCTATTAATCCAAATTGGGTGATTAAAATCATTTTTATATTGAATTTAGATATATAAGATTAATATTGTTTTGAAAATTTTGAATTTTAAAACCACTTTATCGCCACATCTAGGGGATTAGAATTTAAACATAATTATCCCTATTATATGAATTTAATTTATAAAAAAAATAAATGGTTTTAATCAGTATAATAATTATTTTTTAGTATATTCAACATAATTTTTTAACAAAAAAAATTAGTGAAAGTGAATAAAATCAATTACAACGATTAATGTAAAATTAAGCTTTTCATGGAACTAAACATAAAACATAAAAGAAAAAAATGAAATATCCACCTATCCAACACCCATGATATGAACATATTTCATATATAACCTTATATTATTGACTTTTGTGGGTTTTTATGACTTTTTTAGGTAAATACATGGGTTAACCTAACTTGTTTTAAAAAATGCCTAGTGTTTCCACTCCATCCTTTATAAAAGGCCACCACCTATTTGTATTCTTCACACCTCTCCAAGTACATATGTTCGGCCAATATGGACACAATTTGTAACAACCTAGGTAAATAATGAATAAAACATTTTCATATTTATTAATATTTACAAATTAAATATTAATTTTACTTTAAAGGGGTTGCTATGTTCGATAGCGTACCTGATACGCAACAAAGAGTTTCTTTGAAATCTTACATTGCACACTAGTAATAAAATAATAATATTTTAAATGGTAGTTAACACATAGCCGTTGTATTAGCGGGAATGGATATAAATAACTTAAATATGATTATATATGTTTTTTAAATGTTTTTACTTTTATCTAATAAAATATAAAGGCTTAAAATACGGAAAGAATTCAATTTTAGGCGTATATGCCCTAGTTTTTACTAAAGGTTCACTTATCACATTTTGATGGTGAACCATCATTAAATATAGTTTTGTTCACTCTTATACATTCTATTGGACCAAATAAAACTCTTATTTATATTCGGGACATCAAAATTTACTATGTGTAAATTTTTGGTATTTTTCCGATAAAGTTCATGTTTTAATGAATAGTGAAAAATGTTGTATTTTAATTCAAAAACTCTTTTTAATATAATTTATTTATATTATTAGATTATTTTTTGAATTTTTTTTAAAGTAAAATTAGAATAAATTTTTACCATTAAATCCAATAGTGGTCTTTGGAATTAATTTCACTTTGAAATCGGACATAAACTAGTGTCAATATTTTGATACTTATTATTTCATAAAAACACGCTATTTTCTCTGACAGCGGGAATTAATTATTAAATTAATTAATGCAACTTATATGTTTTGAATTTTGTAAAATGGACTTAATTTTCTAATTTTGAATATCAAATATAGCTTAGGGTGAAGTTTTGTTATTTTTCTGAAAAACTTCAATTTTTGATGAATAGTGAAACCACTAAGTGTTACTTAAAGAAACTAATTTTTCGTTTAAATGAAATTTTACCACCTATGTGTTTTGAATTTAAAAAATCCAAAATAAATGGTTGTCATTAATAAGTAAAATGTGGTTCAATGGGATTAAAATAATTTTTTTGGTGAATAGTAACTTATTAAGTTTTTAATCGCGATTAGAGGTAATTAGTGTAATTTAAGTAAAAATAATTTTGTAATAATACGAAATGAACTTGAAACATGTACTAACCTCATTTTTTGTGTAATGGCCGACCAAGACAATCCATGGGTCAACTTGGGGACCCCATGGAGCCACTTTAGTTGGAAAATGACATTAATATCTTTTTATTTAATGTTAAAATAAAAATGTCACAAACATGAGTTGTTTTACTAAAACAATTTTTACATGGGGTTATAAAAATTAGATTTTTGACTATAAATATTAATTGGAAAGGTAAAAAGATTTTCTAAATCATATTATTTTTTAATAATTTTTTAGACATTAAATAAATTAAATTATTTATGACACCATGATGATGCAGCGATTACCTCATTATTTAACGATTTAAATTTAATGGAAAGATAATGTAAACTCTAAGACATAAAAAAGTAAAAAACCTATTGGATGGCTGGATTTAGAACCCTTATTACCTTATCCTCCAAACACATCAATGTGGGACCATTAAAATATGATAATCATTCTAAAATAAAGTAACATTTCCTTACATTCCAAGAGTGCCTCTCCTCTCCTCTTATAAAAGGGCCCACCTCTACCACTTTACCCACACTTCCAAAGCCTTTGGCTCGGCCAACCCCTGCCCATTTTGTCTCTACACATCCCTATATTACTCCTTGAATCCTCACATTGGTCAGAAGTCTTCCCAAGGAAGCCTTTGAGCTCAAACCAAAGAGAGTTACCCGATTTTAAGGTGATGTCTTCACTTGAGTCCTTTTGTTTTATTTTTCTTCTCCAACCCCCTAAACTCTTTTTATTCATTTATTTTGTAAAAACACTAGTATCTTAAAAATACTAGGATGTTTTTATAAGAAGGATTCGATCTACACTTACACACACCTACATCTAATGGTTAAAGAACATACTGTTTCTGTGGATGGCGAATTTCTGTCTCATGAAACGATGATTGTTCAACACTCGTATAACACCTTTAAAGGTGTCCATTAAGATGTAACTATATTTATATATGATATATAATATTTTTATGTTTTCTTTAAGCTTCTGTATTTTTATTTATGACATACCTTTATGGCTTCCATTATGGGTATACGCGATATCTTCATTTTAGGAAGTGCGGACTACCGCCCCCTCAAAGTGATTTGATTCGTTAATTCCATACGTGGGACGTATAAAGGATGGATTTAATGATATTATATATGATGTTATACTGGAATTATAATATACCTATATATAATTATTATTTCTTTCCATTAATGTATGAGATGAAAATGAAAGTAGTGTTCATGCGTACGTACGGCTTACCCTCTCCATGAACGGTGCATTTCATTTCTTATCCCCAAATGTAATGTACTATTATAAGTACATATATATAATGGATATATATGATATATGTTTCATCTAAATGATTAATATAATTCTGGAATTAAAATATACATACCTCTAATTTAGTTTTAATTCCATTAATATGACATAGAAATGAAAGTAGCGTTCATGCGTACGTACGACTTACCGTCTCCATGAATGGTGCATTTCATTTCTTACCTCTAAATGATTATGTGATATTATAAATACATGTATATGATAGATATATATGATATATATGATATCCAAATCAGGAATGTCATTCTGGATATATAGAACCTTTGACCACATGAACAACATGTAATTGTAAGAAGTACACTTTCGACTTAAGAACCAAATATTGACAAAACAAACATTATTAACTTATATGATTACATAATGTTTATAACATGATAATAAGTGATATAAAAGTAATAATAAACTTTAATAAGGTTCTTAAGCAAGTATAAATTAACTCAATTTTATTATTCAGGACGTTAAAGAACGATCGAGTCAAGTCGGACCCGAGGTAAGGGATTTCGTCTCAATCTCCTTTCATTGAGGCATATTTCGTTTTATACAAAACTTTCTTTTATACGGTGTATAAAACCCTTTGACTTTTACTTTTATAAAAAAAGAATATTTTTCTACGAAGCGTTTTAAAAAACGACAAAAAGGAATGTTTCTTTTAACGTACGCGGTGACAATGACCTTTTCCACCGCCACAAGTATTATTTGGTCTTTGGCTTCTTGAACAAGCCGTAATGTTTTTTTAAAATGAAATAAATACCATATAATATTTTATGTATTTTGGAATTGAAAATGGTTTTTATAATGGATTTTTTATGTCAATATATTTAAGTGACATATTGTGATCAAAGTGTGGAAATGTTTTATTTCCATTTTATTTGATTTATGTCTTATGATTTTTGTAATGGTACTTGGACACTTGACGGGTGGTTACATGATAAACCATATGACGGGTGGTGCCGTGAATACCAGGACAGTTGGTTACGTTATAACCTCCAATGCATTGGGTATGGAAGTCCGCCGTATGGCTATTCCATTAAGTATATATGGAAGTTGGCCGAATGGCTATTCCATTAAGTGATATGTGTGGAAGTCGACCGTATGGTTATTCCACTTAAGTATGTTTATGTCCCAAGTTACCTTTATTTGGTATGTGTTCTTTATATGGGTTTTATGGTAATATTTTGGTTACAAAAGGATAAGTAATGATCTTTTATTCAGTGAAGAGTTTTTACTACTTCATAAAGGTGAAAAGTATTACTTTGTTAAAGTATACGTGGTTTACTTGTTGTTTTCATAAACTAACAGTTTTCATTCTTTGTGTATCCCTTACTGAGCTTTTTATGCTCACCCCAGTTTTTTTGAAATGTTTTTCACAGGACTTAATGTGGAATAGAGTCAAGGATGAGATCAAGGGAAAGTCATGCTATATAAAACATGGAACTAGACATGTTTCTTTTTAAGATTTTTTTATTCTATGGAAATGTAGTAGAAGTGTATACTTTGTAATATTTTGAGATGTAATAGTTATATTCTAATTCTCTAAAACTCTAAACCTGAAAAGACCCTCAATGTGAATTATTCATTTAATTCAATATTAAGTAAGGTTTAAGGCCGGTTCCTTATACAATTAACCTAAAAAATTCACCCCTTACTTATTGAATCCTCATTTTGGTTATAAACCCAACCATGTAAGTCCTTTGTTGCATACCAAAAGGAGTAACCCAAGAATAGGTAACATCCTTCCTCTAGATCATTTCCATTATTTTCATTCTCCACCACATCACTGTACAATATTCCATGATTATGGAAAAACCACAGTATCCTAAATATACTGATAGGTTGTTATATTATGTTTTCTACCTATAATAATACACACTTCCATCAAATGGGTGATGAACTTAGCATTCTTATGCAAGCCATACTACTGCCTCATGAAATGATGTTGTTTATTTACTTTACCACACCTCATGGTTTGTAATTATGATGGAAACTATATTTTAATATGATATATATGATATATACTATGTATTTATTTTTATTAAATTATTATATAACACACACATTCATTATTTACATTTTTTTAAATACAAAATTTTCATTTAGGGAAGTGTGGACTACCTCCTCCTCAAAGCAATGTGATTCGTTCACACTTTACAAGGAATGAATTATGGTTGGTTTTAGTAAAATTAAATGTTATATATGACATAATAATTATACTATAATTAGTATATATATATAGAAATATATTTCATTTACTTTCTTTATTTAAATATGATAAATAAATGGAAATTGCTTTCATGCTAATGTACGACCTATCGTCTCCATGAACAGTGTATTCTATTAATATTCCTAAATTTCATATATTATAAAGAATAAATATCAACTAAATATTAATTATAATTATATGATGTTTTATATTCTGGAAATCATAATATAAATATTAGGACTAAAAATATAACAAATTAATACACATGGAAAAAACAAGGCGGATGTTACCCAAAATGTATTCTTAATAGGATGTGTTATAAAAATGGTAATATAATTACTTGTATGAATTATATATTAGAATATAGTTATTTGGTATATGTATAATAAACTTATATTTATTATATCAGAGGTTTGAAATAGTATTAAGTAATTCAATACCTATTATAATAGGATTTCTAGTCTTACTTTTATTTTTGCGAGATTTATGCCTTATTAACCACTCGTTTCATTTATGTGGTGTTTATAATATCCATAAATATATTATATGATAATTATATATAAATATATTTTTATTTAAAAATACATTTTAGGATCTATATTTCATGGGGTTTATGTTTTAAAAGTTACCAAATAGCTAATATAGTTTTCACTCAATTTGACATCTTTGAGACACATGTTGTGAATTTTAAAAAAAGTGTTTAAAAAAATAAATTTTTTAGATATTATATATTTATATAATTTTAAAAGAAAATTATTTGAAAATTTTTATTATTTTCAAATAATTATATATAAATTTTCAATGTTTTTTCAAATAAATGGTTTTCATAAATGTTTTGAAGCTTCCTTTTCAATAAAATGGTTTTCAAAAATGTTTTCAATGAAATTGTTTAAAAAAATGCTTGTAAGATTACTTTTGAAACAAATGGGTTTCAAAAAGGTTCTATAAGTTCATTTTCAAAGAAATGGTTTTCAAAATGGTTTCATGTTTTCAATTTATATTTTTAATTAACAAGTTTTTCAGAAGTATTTTTCATTAAAAATCATTTTTAAATAAGAAAAAATATTTCACTCAAGATTTTTTTTTAAAAAAGGATTTCCAAAATATTTTACCTCTAAGATGATATCTATTGGTGTTACTCATTCCTTTCTGGGAAATTATCCAAAGGTTCCATTCATATTATTTCCCAAACTGGTCTATGTGTTAGTGGCATGACTTTTATGCAACCACTTCCTATTTCATGAGTTATTTTCTAATGAAACCCATTCCACTTCCATGGGTTTTATGATTTCGAAAAAAACTTCTTTTGAAGGGTTATTATTGAAGGAAATGATTATGAAACCTATCTCTTTTCCATAGGTAATGATATGATTACATGTTTATGACACCCATTTCATTTCATGGGTTATGATATGATTGTTTACGATTTTGTGGAACATGAATGTTTGATTTCATTATGATATGGGCGGGACATATACATTCCTCCAATTCATTTTGTAAATATTTATATCTCATGAGATAATGATGGGGATCAATTGGATGGTCTTAATCTAATATGTGAAGATGGGGAAACCCTATCCACTATGGGAATATTGGGAAACCTGATTGACTATGGGAATATGGGGAAACATGATCCATTAAATATAAGGGAAAATGACTCAGTATAGTGATGTTTTCCTCATAATAGGTTTAGTCCCCATGAAGTTCGATGTTACATTTTTAAAATACACGTTGACTTATATGGAATGATATTACATGTTTATATGTCTTCCATAATTCAATTTATTGTTTATATTCTATACTTTCATGAATTATTCTATTTATTCCCTTATCATTTATGTATTATGAAATTGAAATACTTCTTCCGTGATTCATGTTTTTGATCAGTGATATGTAGGTTATGATCATTTAATATAATTATCTAGTTCTCATACCCTTACGATAATGATTATTCTTACAAATCTCTATTATTTACCCTTACCGAGCATCTGATCCCACCCCTTTTTATGTTTACATTTCCTAGGTAATGAGGATATGTATTATTTATGATATTTATAAGAAGGTTCATAGTCATGTTGATCCCATTGGGAGATAATGTATCTCACTTATATACCATTTTTTATGTTTCAATGTTCCCAAACGAACTAGAATAATACAGTCCTTGGGTGTATATTTTTGTAATGTATTATGTATTCCAAAAAAATGATGTACTGTTAATGTATTAAAAGATAGGTTCTTTATATTGGTGGCGTGCTAAGTTTAATGTATCAGTGTTAGTTGGTCCAACCTAAGAAAATTCTTTCTTCCTCATATTATGATACACAGTTCCAACATTCAACAACTTATTTTTTTTTTGAATATTTGTATCTTGTGATTTTTTGTCTGGATTGGAATCTGGCATCTTCATAATTTCATGTTCCAAAAAAATCATCACAACCTTCAAATAATTCTCTGTTGAGTGATTTCACACTGATGTGATGAAACGAGAAAGAATTTTTTTGACAAACTTTTTCTCTTAAAAAACAACAGCCTGTTACCATGACCTGTTCATGAATTTGAATACATATAAGATTAGATTCATCATCATATAACTTACAATGTAAAGTATTGTAACTTACCATTCTTTCCATAATTTATTTAATTATGAAAAATCATCTATACAATTGGAAACATGTGTTATCCCCCTTTCATTCATAAGGATGGTATTCTATTTTTCCAGACTACTTATGATTTTAGAGAGAACTCCAAGATAAATAAAGCATCATCAAATTTTTATTTTAGCCATTTAGGCTCTGATACACCTTCTTATTACAAACTTACATTCATTCCATACCTGATTTGATTCCGATGAACCTTTTCTTCTAGAAAAATTCTTCTCAATCCAATAGAATTTGTTCATCATTGTGAGTCTGATCGTCCGAATAGAACTGTGATTCAGACCACCTAATTATACAAAGTGAGGTTATTTATTCTTCTTTTTGACATTTCCTTGAAACAAATATAATTTATTTTTAAAAAACCTCTTCATCTTCCAAAAACAAAATCCATCCATCATTGTCTCAAAATACTTAAAAATTATGAAATATTGTTTTTGAGTCCTTTTCTTATTAATTGAAACATATATAATTAATGATAACTTATGTGAAATAATTTTAAAATGATAAAAGATAATGTTAAATTGTCTCTTGTGAATTTTAAAATTTGGATTAAACACTATTATAACTCTTATGGTATTAAAAATATAATAAAATATAATATAGCTTAAGGAAGTAGTGGATTATCTCCATATCTCCCCAAAAAATATCCCCTACCTTGGAATATGATATCCTTTGGTTTTAATTTAGATATAAACTATGTAATACATATATCATTCCATATAATATTTCCAATATAAATCATAAGAATATAAATATTTAGGGAATATTTCTGTAATGGTTGAAATTGATGACTAATATCAAGTTGTTATGTTTATTAAAAATGTTCTTCTATGGGAGGATACTACTAGTACATGACTGAAATTTCATTACAACCATTATATTATTCATATATATAAGGATTTAAAAATTTTATTAAAAAAAGATTATATACTTAGTTAATATTTACTATACACTAATATTTATTAGATTTTTGAGAACCATAGACCATATGATTTTCATAACCCAATCATTCCACCTCTCTCCACATTTTAACCATTTACATTGAAGAGAACTGATAAAAAAGTGATATTTTTAAATTTCACAGAGATGAATATTAAATTAATGAAACATAAAATATTTTCATTTATAATGGCCAATTTTTTTTCAGGACTACTACATCATTTATAAGATAAAAAACATAATGGAAATACATTCAAAGATAAAAAAAGGTTAATATCTTGGGAAAATTAGGTTCATAAATAAATTTTACATAATAAATATAAATCATTATTTAAATAAATATTCATTACTTTCTTAATAAATAACACATTTTTTTTAATACACATATTCACATGAGGATGTAGATCAATGTAAAAGATGATGTAAAATCCCAATAATGAGAGAAATAACATTGAAGGAATAATGGAAATGAATCAATAATATATGGGTTATAAAAATCAAGATAATCAAATCATAAATATATTATCATTATCATAATCACAAGGGAAACATTTGATAAAGTCCTAGAATGAAACATTTATATAATAATTAGAAAACACGACATATTGGTTAAATACCACACATCGTGGTAAAAAAATTTAGAATCATGTTCATGCATAAAATATGTTCACCAATCATAATATAATAATTTTCAAAAAATATATAATTAGTTTTATGTATAATAAACACAATATGGTGACTAAAATCAAATTAACCAATTCATTTGAGGGTTATATAATTTTAGGCCCACTAATCACACCATAAAATGCTCTTAATCATGCACACCATAAAGAAAAACTACATAAATTAATAAAATCATTAAATAAATGCATGTAATGGAAGGGATTTCCTAAAGGAAGACATGAATAATATTTTATAGAACTAACTTTTTGGTTCCAAAATTAATATCGGATATCATATTTTATTATATAATATCATTTTTATTTGAAAAAGGGTCATAATAGTAGTGAAAGAGATGTTTCAAAAATAATGTCCTTTTTGAAACATCATTTATAATTAGAGTAGAAATTCTTTTTATATGGTAAAACAAGTATTTTACATAAAATAATAGTTAAATAATTATGAAAGTAATATTAAAGAGAAATATAAGAATATCCATTCATGGAATAATGTGAAATAGAAGAAACCCAAAAACAAGTAATTGGGTTTGAGAATCCCATTACCTTAAATCCCACTTTATTATTTTTCTATTATGTATCCTAGTAAATAAAATCAGATTTATTTTAAAATTGAACCAAAATTGTATTATTTTCAATTTTTTCACTCTTTATCAATTTTAACCATTTGATTTTATTATTTTAATTTTCTTTGTTAAAGTTAAAATGTCTTAATATCATATTTTTCATAAAATATCCTATATTGCTTCAATTTAATGATCATTTTTTATTTATATTTATAAATTATTAATATTAACTAAAAAATATTATAAATTCTTATATTTATAAATTTATATATTATTATTAATTTATTATTAGTATCAATAAGGGAGGTGATAAGAAAAGAGATTTAAATGTTCTTATTGGCTATTAATAGCCCATTAATAGGACATTTTCCAAAGAAGAAGAAAGAGAAATATGAAATATAAATACACCATAAATATAATTACCATAGTAAGTTAAAGTCATTAATATAATGATAAAAAACTTAGAAATTAATATTATAATATTTGGTTTTGAATGGAACAGAAAAAAAAAGAATGGAAGAAGAAAATGAAAAGGGAGTTTGATGAAAACATACTATTTTCTTGGTGTTTATTCTTTTTCTATGACACCAATCATTTTTAATGATTGTATTTTTTTAATTAGGAATGTATGTAAGGATTATAATGGTATAAATATATGATATTTTGGTTTAATTATGTAATTGGTGAGTGAGGGAGTTATGGTTTTCCATGGGAGGGGTGAATGATTATTTATACTTGAAGAGGGGGTATTTTAAAGATAAAAAGTTTAATATAATAATATCCCTAAGGAAATACATTCAATAGTAATTTTTCTTGATATTATAATATATATTTCATTGAAATAATATTATTTTAAGACCTTAAAAAACTTTCTAGAATTAATTTACATGTTTAAATAAAATAAAACTTGAAAATATGACAAAATATTATTTTAGAAGAATACTTTAGGCATTAGAATTTGGAAGATACATTTCAGGTTTGGAAAACATGTTTACTTAAATAAAAAAACGTTTATAAAAAGAAATATTTTTTCAGATGAGGAAAATTTTAAATAACTAATTATGTAATTTAAATGTCATGAATGTTTAAATTTAAAAGACACTAGTGATGTAAAATTGTATTTTCACTATTAACTATGGAATTAAACTATTTTAGAGAATTACAAAAAAATAGCTTTAGAAAATTTAAAAATGTTGATTCTAAAAATTATACAGATTTTATAAAAGTAATTTTTTATAGTATATAATTATAATTATTAACATAAAACCTATGATTTTGATGAACAAAATTAAAATATGATTTATTAAAATATGTGTATGATTTATTTGTGTTTTTTAATATTTTTTTTATTTCATGACATTAAAATATGTATATATTCTTAAATTATTAATTATAAATATTATTTACATTAAATTTAATGTTTTTGATGACAAATTATTATTTTAATGGGAAAGTTATTATTCCCAAAAGTAATTTTACTATTCATGACATTCAGTTTACTATTCCAAGGTCACATTACTATTTCGATGATAAAATTACTACTTTAATGGTAACGTTACCTTTTATAAATACATAATATTTCCTTCATTCATTAATAACTATAATTCCTCTTAAGGATCTTAATTTTTTTATTTTGTCAATTAATATACAAAAATTCTATTTCTTTTCATTAGTGTTATTAGTGAGGGTGAAAATTCTAAAACACTGGAATGATCCATGTTTTCCCATTCAAATTTTTATATTTAATATTCTACCCCATTGTAATATTTTTAATTTTTATGGGCATATTTTTTGGATAAGTTAGCGATCTAAATTAATGAAACAATGTGTTCATATTTTATCTATGCACTATCTATGTATAATGATATATAATATAACACACATTTATTCAAGAAAAAAATATAATTTATAAAGTTCAGGTAAATGAATTCTTCCACTCCTTATGAATTTAATCCATAAAATTCCATCACATATTCTTAGTTGGAAATAAATGGGGAGTCTTTTTTCGTACCATTTTCTATGGCTTCAACATCATCTCTTCATTTTTATGGTATCACCACAACACCTTTATAAGGTAGTTGTCTTGTTTCATACAACTTTTCCTCTAATTTTCAAAATATTCACTAGATACTCTTCATAACAGAGGTTAATCTCCAGCTTTTCCACATTTGGATTTAGTAAATACAAGGGATTAGTTATATAGTTCCTCAGTAGGGATACATGGAACACATCATGTACTTAGGGCATGTTTGGTGGAAGTGCAAGACAATAGGCCACTAATCCTATTAGACCAAGGATCTAAAATGGATTTTTACCTACGAATAATCTTTCCTTTCTTTATAAACCACATTTTATCTTCCATTGTGATATTTTAATGAAAACTAGTCTCTAACTTCAAACTCTATGCCCCTTCATGGGTTGTCAACATATCAGTTTTTCTGAATATTTGAAATATTTATATGATGTTTTATAGATTAAACATTCACAATCACCTCTTTCATAAGATCAAGTATATGGAGCTTTCTGTCCCTAACTATAGCAAAAAAAATTGAGTTCTATTTTACTTCAAATATATAGATTCACATAGATCCATTTGAATACTTGAGTTAATGTTTTATCTATATTTTAACTAAATGAAAGGGTGATATTGATCACATCCACCATTAAATTAAATTGAATATAATTTTATAATGTCATCAAGGTAATTAATTGTCTTTTCATATTAGTCATTTTTCTGGGGGTTCTAGGCTGTACTAAGATTCAATTTAGTATTTAGTGTATATTTATGAATGCTCTATAATCTAAAATTGAACCTTGGATCATGACTAGAGATGATCAAAATTTTTTTCCCTTAAAATCTCATGACTTAATTTACATATATATTAGTATGTTTTTGAAGAAAATAATCTTCTTGAATAGCTAAAAAGTGTACAGTATTGGTGAGTTGATCCACTGTAACCCATATCACATCACTTCCTTTGGATGTCATATGGAGGCCAATTAAAAACTCTATGGTAATTTTCTCCAATTTAAATGTTCATATGGTTAATGATTGGATGATCCCAGTAGAATTTTGTCTCTCAAATTTTAGGTGCTAACATACCAAGAAATGTTTCCTGTAATCAGTAATATATTTATTCATGTTGTCCCACTATAAGTTCTCTTTAAGTTCACAATACATCTCGGTACTTCCCAGATGGATATATAAATATGATCTATTTGAATTATACAAAAATAATATCTTCATATTTGGTGATAAATTCAAAAAAATTCTAGTTCCAAATAAAATGAAACCATCTTTATCAATGTGAAATTAATAGATCCACCATATATCTATAACTTCCACCATCTTTGGAAACTCTAGATCATCCCTTTGTGCATCCTTGATCTTATAAAGCATAGATGATTTGGAAATAATTTGGTAATGGTAGGATTTATTGCATACCATTTTTATTTCTAGATACATCCATTATATATACACATATATAGATTCTTTATCAATCTAAATCATGGATAATGTAGTCGGTTATTTTCTCCTATGAGCATTGACTACAATACTCGCCTTTCTAGGTTGGTAGTGAATAGATTAAACATAGTATTTTATTAGCTCAAACCATATTATTTAATTCATTTTAATCTTTCTCAATGTGAATATATAATTTATAATATTTTGATCTTTATATTTTTCACCCTTGTCACCATAGAGTTAGTGCCACTATATATTCAGGGATAAGATCACAAAAAATAATTCCAGATAATGTATCAGGTTGTTAATATCATGTATCTATAAATTTCATGTGGTATTTGATAAAAGAGTACCATTCATCATAAGTAAACACCCCAATACATTCTTTGAAGAATCACTATATGTCACAAGACCTTCTTCACTTAATAGTTGTGTGAGTACACACACCGTGAATCACATCTAGTTAATGTTCTTAATTTTTCCATCGCATTTTCACTTCTAAAAATAATTTACCCATTTTCATGCCATCATATCTATCTAGGTAGAGAACATGATAAATTTATCATAAAACATCAGTAGTAACCTTTCAAACCAATAAATCTAAATATTTCCATGAAACTTGAGGGACTGGGACATTACTCAATTGAATTTTTCTTTTAAGAGTCGACACAAATTACCTCTATTATGGCCACATTCCTTGACAATGAGACTTGTTGATTTAAAATTAAGGCTTGATAAACAGATTTTAAATTTTATCCTTTCTAAGTATCACCAACACAATACTTAGATGATCTTAATGTTCCTTCCATCTATTAGAGTATATGAGAATATCCTAAAAAATAACTATTTTTTCAAGGTAGTCTCTAAATTGCATATTCATCAAATTCATAAGGTTTTTAGCGGCGTTAGTAAGTCTGAAGGGAATCGATATGAACACATAATTTTCATGCCATTTTGAAAAATAATTTTTTATAAATGGATTCATTTTTAAAATTTATTCAATGATATTTAAAATTAATATCTACCATTTAGAACCAATTATCTCTATTTAGTTTGTCGAAAAATTCTTTAATACTTAGTAATGGATACTTGTTCTTTATATTGATCTTGTTAAGCTACTTGTAATAAAAAAAATCTATATTGATCCATACTTTTACTTAAAAAATTTTACTGAGACACCTTAAGGTGTTACACTTTTATATATAGACCCATTTATAAAATGATCCTTTAGATACTTAATTAATTCATCCAGTTCAATCAAGGCCATCTTATAGGGACATTTAGAGATATGTGCCACTCTGAGTATGAGTTATATTAAGAAATATTTTTCATAGTCTATTGGAAGGATGGGTAACACTTTGGATGATACATTATTATATTCTATTACAATGGAAATTTTCTTAAGGTTTATACATTCCTTTGGCAAAAACAGTTTGAAAGGTATGTTTATTTATGAGGTATCAAGAACCACTTTGTTAATGGATTTTCAAAACAAGATTATATATATTTCTTGAATTTGGATAGGATAATGGGGTGGATTTTTATATAAAAATATATTTCCTTTTCCCAAATTTTTATATTATATCCATATAATGAGATCCAATTTATTCCCAGTATAGAATAAAATTCCACTGAGGGACAGATGATGATATTCACTAGAATAATATTCCCATAGACACTGATAGGAGAAGATTCCGACACTTGGGTTTCTTTGAGCACACCACTATGTGGTTTTATAGGTATATCTACTTCCAGGTATCAGTGTTTTGATTCAATAGTTATAGAAAACAAGTTGGATATAAATGAATTCATAAAAAAATCTAATAAAGCTTTTTTCCATTCTTGAGTGAGTAGGGAGTGTAACTTGTTTGACTTTAATTTTAATAACCCACCTTAGTATAAGTGATGAAATAATATTTTATTTTATCCTTAATATTTGGTGGTTTTTTATGTTGATTACCATAAAAGGACCATGTTTTAGTTAAATGGGTAATATAGTGCCATTTATCATTACAATTGAAGCATTGTACCATGATTTGTGCATTGGGAGGTTCCTTATTTCATTAATAGTTTTGGATGATATATTCATGTATCTTTGAAATTCATATTCTAGGTGGCCCTCTATCACCCAATTTATAAATTTCCTTATCCCTTTGAAGAAATTTCAGGGATTCCTCTACCCACGTTTTGACATGTTGGTGGTCATATATTCTTACCTCTGTTTTCATTTAATATAATCACTTGAAATTCCATTATTATCTTATTATATTAATTTATATGGGTATTTTATATACAATCCAACCTTTATTTGGGGAAAAATAAAACCAATTATTTATAACTGTCACTGTATCAGTTATCTATATCCTATCATTAGTTTGGTTTTAAACCACCAAAATTATCTATCTATCTTTCTATAATTATAGACTAAAAAACCCAAGTATTATCATGAAAGCCTTCTTAAATTTTCCACATATGTCATGACATATTGATACTAATTTTTATTAAGCCCTAATAATTTTCTCTCCAAATCCATTTGAGGAGTTGGAGGTAAATACATTTTAAGAAATATCTTCATAAAGTATTCCAACTCCATTTCATCCATTTCATATTTTTATTGGTATTCCTTATCAATTCCAACCATTGATCAAACTCCCCATCTAAAATATAGATAAATATGGTGAACATAAAATTCTCATACTAGTGGATCATAAAAGGAGATATTATCCACTGATTTAACCCACTATTATGTGATATGTAAATTAGAAGATCTACTTAACATCCCTAATTATTGCCCTAAAAAGGAATAATTATCTATTTTACCATTGTTGGTAGAAGATGGAAATTTCACATTGTTCAATTTATTGTTTATATCCTAATATTTATATGCAGGAATCTACATGAATTTGGGAACTCTACCTACCATTTTATTTGGAAAGTGATTTAGACAATCATTGCATTGTGCCTCAAATGTTTTTGGTCTAGTTTCTCATGCTTCCCATCATTTCCTAAGATAAAAAAAGTTATCACAAAAATAAATAAACAAAAAATTAATAAATAATTTATTATTGTGTAAAAATTAGTTTTTAATTTATATCTTATGGGATCCCTCTGTTTAGTATTTTTCTTAAATCATTCTTTAAATGTCATTTACTTTTATCCTTTTCCAACTAGAAGAGGAATAATTAATATAATTATATATTCATTATAATGGTCTGTATATAGCATGGGATTATCAAAACCATATCCCATAGGAGTGTTATAACATTTTTCAAGAATGATATCTTCTTTGTTTAGTAAGTGATAACCAATTTAATACATAATATACCCATTTTAGGTTTATTACCCCTGGGTACGTTTGTGATAGAGCCACATCAACTTAGAGTATCGAGGAAGGGATTTACTTACTCTAAAACAAGAAACTATTATACTTTACCAAAACATAGGATCTATATTCATACTAAAATTATCCTTATGGTTTTCACTAATGTTTTCTAATACTATCCCAAAACTACTTAACCGTACTTTGATACTAACTATAGTGATAAAATTTTTATTACATGAATATAAAATCAATTTTTAAGATAAAAGACATATTATTAATATATTCATGTATTAAAAGGATTATTATATTTGGAAAATTGGGCTCTTACCTAATTGTAATATAATTAAATGTAAATATTATTTAAATTATTCCTCTTTATACTCATAAATACTATCATGTTATCCTTAGTAAACATAATTCTCTATGGATATACATCAAATAAATGGGTGAGCTAAAATACTAGTGAGTGAGAGAATAACGTGGATGGACTATGGGACACGAATCAATAATACATGGGTAAGAATAATCAAAATAATCATATCATAAGCATAAGATCATCTTCATAATCATGAAGTAAAAATTTGTTAAATTCATGGAATGTGGCATATATATAATAATAAAACATCATAACATAATGAAAAAATATGGCATATAGTTGTAAAAAAAGATACCATCATGATCATGAATTTCATATGTGTATAAATCATAACATTATAATTTTGGATATATATAACATCATGTACATGAATAATACACAAAATATCATGATATATATCACATTACCCAATGAATTCGATCGTAATAAAATTCTAATCCCACCCATGTCATCATAAAATGATCATAATCAGGAACACCACATAGAAAAAAAAAACATATAACAATCAGAGACATGAAATAAACCCATGGAATGTAATGGGTTCATAAAGGATGTCATAAATAATATTTTATAGAATAAAATTTAACGTTCCCAAATTACTAAGGTAGATCATATAATCAAATAAAAGATCATTTTTATTTGATGATGAAAAAAATAAACGGGATTTAGAGAGATATTTGAAAAAATAAATCTCTTTTGGAATAATATTTGAAATTGGATTAAAAGTCATTTCAACATGGTAAATAAATGTATATCAAAAAAAATAAATCTGAGAAAATTGTGAATATAAACATTAATTAATAAAGAGGAATTACAATTATAATAATAATGTGAATGGGAAGATAACCTAAAATAATTGATTAGGTTTGAGAATACCCTTACCTTATATGCCGCTTTTTTTTTCTACCTCCTAAATTTTAAAATAAATTTTATTAAAACATAAAACCAAAAGTGTATTATGATAATTTTATTCACAATTTATCAACTATAATCATTAGATTTAATTCATCAATTCTATTTATTGATTGTGAAACATTCTGATATCTTCTTTTCCTAAAATATCCCATCTTTGTTCTGTTTAGTGTTCTATATTTAATGCTATTTAGACATTATTAATATTCAAAAAATATAAAAAACCTATATTTATAAATTTATATATTATAAATATTTTTAGTAACCATCCATAAGGGTTGTTATAATAAAGGAGATGGAAATTTCCACTTTGGTAGTTAACCAATTGTTAATAGAAAATTGTCCAATGAAGAAATAAAGGGAAGTATGAAATATAAATACAAAATAAATATTATTATTATAGTAGGTTAAAATCATTTATACAATTTTAATATAATAATCAATTAATATTATATTTTTTATTTTGAAAGGAATATAGGAAAAAACGAATAAAATAGGAAAGGGAGAAGAGAGTATATTGAAAACTTACTCTCTTCTCAGTGTTACTTCATTTTTACAGTACTAAACTACCTTGATCCTTGGATTTTGATTAATCTAGAATGTGACTAAGGATGATAAAGGGATTAATAGATGGTATTTATGTAGAGAATTTTATTTTTTGAGTGAGGAATGGATTTATTCCAAGGAAGGGGTGGGGTATTATTTATACTTGAGGAGAGTAGTATTTTAAGGACAACATTTTGAATAAATTATTATATCAAAGGTAATATTTTGAATAGTAATATATTATACATTATGAAATATATTATCTTTAAATAAAATTATTTTATTTCTTTCAAACACATTATGATATTAATTAATTAGTTTAATCAAAATAAAAAGAGAAAAAATGATAAAAAAATATTTTAATGAAATAAATTATACTGTAGACATTGGAAAATACATTTTTAGGTTTGGAAAACACAATTATTTTATTCAAATTACTAACTTGTTAAATTAAAAATGTTTTTTTCAAAAAAAAATCTATAACTGATTAAGTCATTATTAACTAATGTTTGTTATAATATGAAATACACCAGTTTAAACCACTATTTTTTACTATTTATGTAAAAATATAAGTTTTTTTAAAAGTAAATAAATATATCTCTTAGAAAATTTTTGTTTATTTGTTGTATTTTTTTTTACATTTTATTAAAATAATTTTATATAATAGAAAAGTATATTTATTAAAAAAAGTTATTATTTAAAAAAAATCATTAAAAATAGTTTATTAAATATTGTGTAGAATTAATTTTAGTTTCAAATAGTTATATTTATTTTATAGTATTATTATATAATATTTTCATAAATTAGTAATTATAAATATTTTTTATATTAAATTTTATTATTTTGAGGTCAATGTACTATTCCAATGGTTAGTTTACATTTCCCAAGGACCGTGATACTGCTCATAATGGTCAAGTTGTTATTCTAAAGATCTCATTACATTTAAAAAGGTCACATTACTCTTACAATGGTCACATTAACTCTTATAAATACCTATTTTTATCTATATAAATTATTCACAAAAATTACTTCCATGGTTATATATTTTTATTTTATATGATGTCGATTAGTTTACTAATATTCTTATTATTTTCTATGTAGGTTTTTATGGGAGCAATAATTCTAGTAGACTGTAATGATCCATGTTTCACCATTTTCATTTTTCTCTTTAATTACTTTACAATTTCAATATTTGGAACTTTCATGTGTTTAGAATCTAACTAATGTAACAATCTTCATAAATGTAATAAAGTGTTTTTAGTTTCCATATATGATTTATACATATAAGGGAATATAATATAGAACACATTTATTTAGAAAAAAATATCATTTATAATTTATCGGTAGTTACCAAATTAATCCCCTATGAATCATTAACTATGATGATAATTGACAAAAGAAGAGGAAAAAATGAACTCAACACTTAAATGATGTCATTTAGGGATTTCACACTCATATAACTCCTCTATAAGGTATTTATTTGGGATATATACATTTAGTTATAATTTTATTTATAGTTATAGTTTTTATAAAATATTATCCCATAAAACTATTAATGAGTATAAGGAGAAAGGAATTCAAGGAGGGTGCACTACATCAAGATGATTTTTTTAACTGAATATAAACATGTGAAGATCATTATACCACTCATATATGATGCAATTAGTATATTACTAAACTATTGAAATTAATAGATAAACTCATTTTAAATATATATATTGAGATATGTCGTCTTTTTGATATTTGTTTTGGATCTTATAGTATGATCATCAATAGAATACTATTTAATAAGAGTGGAGGTGTGGGAATTATGACCATTTTCAAGTAAATAAATCCTTAATGGAGAGGACTATAATAAAAAGATGCTAAAAATTAAATTGGTATAATAATAACAAAAATAGGTTTTCACTAGTCAATTATCCACTATGAGGGATAACTTTATTACAAAAATAACAATAATAAAGAGAGTGTGTAAGTTATAAATCATGACTTCTTCAGTTTTGGAAATTTTTGTGGGTGTTGAGAACCCTTATAAGAATCTATATATGACAATCACATAAAATTATATTGGTTTTCAAAATAGAATAGAATTTGTAAAAATATGGGTTCAGTGTTTTATATTTTTAGGATGATATGAACATAACATGTGATCATAATTTCTACGGTTTTCGAACTAACTATCAATAACTCCTTCTCTCTAGGATCATGGTTGTCATATACTGTTGGTTTCTTCTTCAGATGGTGGTTCTCCTATAATTTTTCCATGTATGTATCTAGCTTATAATTCTAGAGATTACATCTTAAAAGATATAGAATCTAGATTTACTCATATTTTCATCAAAAATAAGATGGTGTGCGCTCCACCTATAAAAATATATTTAGATATCCTGATGGTACTATATATTTAAATGGCATCCATGTTTCCGAAAATAATCAAGAAAAATTCAATATTATTCATGTCAGTAAAGGATTTTACATCTTCAAAATAATACCATAGATAGTCTCTCTGAGATAAGTTCAGATTAATCCAAAATTGATTTTTTTGCCTTCTAATGTTTTGTGACCTCATAGTCCTTATCTTCCTCAGTGGATATCTTTTTTATAAAATTAAATTTATTATAAATTTTACTATTATATGATTAAGACTTCATATATTCATGTGACATAGTTATGTAACAACCTGAACCTAACCATTGTCTTGGAAAGTTTCAAGGTTCCATCAACCTTATCTAACATCCCTCAGACACCAAAGGAAATAATGAAATTTATAGACCTTGTGAAATCATCAGGGGATGATTTCCTCATTAAATAGAAACAAACTGTCAAGAAAAATATTTAAACAATTTGAAAAATAATATATGATTAATGATTTGTAAACAATACATCTTAAAATTCAATAATAAAAAAATCTAAGTAACTTAGTAAATAATGAAAAGAAATGAATAACATTGACTTTAAAACTAATCAAGACAATGATAGAAATATAGAACCACTATTGACTCTAAGAATTGACTAAATCTAAGGCTCTGAATCTCGAAATCCACTAATACAATGTCATAAAGCTCCGAAAAATAGAAATAATAAATCTTCACCTTTTTTATATCTAAGTATAAAACATAGGCATAAACACTGATTTTTATATATAGGTGGTGAGTAATCATACAATATATGAAATCCCATAGACATCCCATAGATGAAACTAAAACAAGAACTAGGTTAAATGACTATTAAATAAAAAGTTTTAAAAAAACAGGTAATTAAAATAGTTCAAATAATATTTACAAAATCGATGGAAGAATATTATATCAGATTATCAAAAATAATTTTTTTATAAATAGCAGAGAAAAATATTTTTAAAACCATTTAGTCTCTTTAGTCCAAGATATTTCTCTCTATGTATCACACCCATCCAAGCTAAATAAAAATTCTAATACTCATATGAGGTGATCTAACCTTTATAAAATTGTTAAATAGTGATATACCATTGAATGACTCTGTTCTAACATTGAGAACCATATCCATACCATTAAGAAACCATATAATGAAAATATGAATAGATATCACATCCATGTTTTTGGTTATATCCAACATAAAAATAAATTTTTTATTTTATGGGAAACCATTAAATAAACTATTTTCACATGTTATGGGCATCATCTAAAAGTAAATATTTCAATATCATCTAGTAATACACATTTTTAGTATAGATTCTTCATGAGTTTTTCAATCCAATGAAGAATTAAATTATATTTTAAATCATGTAGTTTGAATTATAAAGAGTGGAAATTGAGAAAATCCATCTACCAAAACAATTATTGATATAAGTAATTTTTTCACGGTCTCAGAGATCTAGAATCCACAATACATTTATCTAAATAATATAAATAGAATTTGATCAATTTTTTTAATCCCATTGATTCGTCCACACAAAAATGTTCTAGGGTTCTATCCAAGAGGAAATGACCAAATTTAAATTATAAGGTAAGAACATAGATCTTTCCTTTTGTTTATAAGATACATTTTTGAATGAATCATTGAGAATGAATTTTATAAGTTCATTATCATTTGAAATGTACTAGAAGATGGAAAGGAATCAAGAGTATAGGTTAGATAAATAAGAATGGAATCTTTGAAGTAATTTTCCTATTTTTATGCTAATTTTTAGAAATTATTAATTAAATCACTGAGTTAGTTTATAAAAAATTTTAAACCGTTCACCAACCATGCAATTTCCTCTATACGCGAAATTAAAATTTTTACTATTGTGCCACATATTTTACGAAAAACATGTGCCAACCAAGAAAATATTTACTATCATAAAATTTTAAAATCTATGGTTTGGCTGAATGGTTAGGAAAACTATTTAATATTCATGAATGTTCATAATAAATCTCATATTCACCACTCATTATTTCTTAGAGAAGATGCATGAATTCCCCTAACTGTAATTAAATCATGTGCACTTAAAAATATTTCCAAAATGTTCTTAAACCATCTATAAATGTGCCCATAGTTTGGAAAACTAATAAAAAAATATAGAATAAAATAGATAATTAATTTAATATAGGGGGTTTTCATTATCCCCACTAATAGTATTTTCATCCTTGAAAATATGGAGGTTTGTATTATATTTGAATAATCTTGGATATTTATCTGATAAGGTGTTATCTATCTTCCAGATTATTAATATGATATGATGAAACTAATTACAATGAAATAGTTTCCACTTTCCAGTTCATACTAGTCTCTAGAATCCGAATTAGTGCATGGATAGGCTTTGCATATGTATCAAGAGTGACATGATCCTAAAATATGAAATGACATGGATTTTACTGGTACTTATTCAGTTGAGAGTCATGGAAAATATTATAGAGAACAATGAATCTTGATGACAGAGTCAATGGAAGACAATGTTACTAATAAATTTTGAAATTTCAAATGGTACCACATATCAAGATTCTAGTTTACACTTTTTTGGAGACAATGACTATCCAAAGGATACATAACTTCTAGAAAAACCTGGATACATATTTCAAAATATAAATGGATATTATGATTATATTTATATCTTTTTTTGTCAAATTTGGGTGATAGAAATCTATATCCTGTTCATATTAAAAATTTTTATATTCTCTAGGATAAGTCTAGTTCTAAAAAGTAATGTTTCTCTTATTCCCACCTAAACAATTTGAGAATAACAAGGATTATAATATAATAACTAAAACAAATCCATATATATCATGACATGTTAATTATTATTATAAAAAAATCCAAACGACTTCATATAATCATCACATGAGCTACCTACAATGACTAATAATTTTCATTCATAAATAGTTAATCTTATTAGATGAATATTCATTAAATAAAATTATGATCCACACTATATCCATAAATGTTTAGTGTATTTAGAAACTAGATAAATGAACAAATTATTTCATGAAAGATAAAAAATTAATCCCCCAAATATCATCTCACATTGTACACTTATTAGACATAGCATACATAATGCCTTTCTTCGTAACCCAGGGAAGGGAAATATAAGAAATGACGAGCTAAGAGGCTTAGTAAAGGAAAACTTAAGAGACATCAATGAATGATCAAAAGTGGACATATGAAAAGAATAAGGTTACAATAACATAATTATAACAAATAATATCCATTTAAAATTAGTACAAAATATTAAATCACAATTAATGGAATAAGGATCTTTCATAACAAAATAAAAAATATTAAGTGTGAGAAATAATCAACAATCAATCATAAGACATGAGTGCACATCATAACAATAAGAAATAAGTTTTTCGTATAACCATAAACATAGAAAACAATTTTTATAAGCCAAGGATAACTACCAATACTATCATAGTGGATTGGGTTCACTCTATATTCCATTATATCCTTAGGTAAAGAACACTCCCAAGACTATCATAGTGGGCAGATCCCCTCAATAGACTTGCTTCACCCACTATTATAGTTCTCATTACCTTATGAGATACAAACACATACCCAAAAAATTCGAGGGACACATAATTATTTTCCCAAATGTAAAATAATCATAATATATTCACATTTGTTCTATAATATCATAAAAAATTCATTATATATAATAAATCATTAAAAGGAAATGATTTTCACAAATATTTAAAAATTTAATCATCGAATAACCCATGAAAAATAAATGATTTTTATAAAATATCATCACCATAATCAGAAAAAATCCAAATAAAGAATGGGGCATGGTATGACAAAATAATATACCTATTAAATAATTGGTTACTTTAGAGGGTGTCATATTGAAGGAAAAATGCCTTTAAAAGAACACATGGAACATTTCATGATAAATATACCATTTTCATTTTAAAATAACTTACATAAAATCTAAATAATATAAAACATATTAAGTAAAACATTTATATTAGAAATAAACATGTAAAATATTAAATAAATATTCAGTTAATTGAGTTCCCATGATGGAGGGAAATTCCATTCATTCCATGTATCTTAAAATAGTTATTTCTGTCACATTTCACTTAAAATTCAAAATACCACATTTAGAAAATTAAAAGAATATTAATTTGAATAATTTTAAAAAAAACTAAAATATGGGGAAAAATAATTTAAAAAATCATATTATAATAATGAAAAAATTGTAGATAATATTTTATAGAAGACGTGGACATAAAAGAGAAAGATCCCCCAATAAAAGGGAAATAATATCTATTTTTCATAAAACAATTCCCTAAAAATTATACATGAAAAAGGGTAAAAATGGTAATAAAACATGAAAATTGCATGATGAAAAATATTTTAATAAAATAAATGGTTTTTATCATATAAGTATCATTTAATTTCTCCTAATGTAAATTCAAGCATAAAAAATAACAATAAAAATTAGATTGAAACATAAATCTATTACAAAGGTAACTTTCAAATCTGAAGCCCCATTAAAGAAAAAAATTCAAATTAATATTTAAGTATCATTAAAATAGGTTTTTTTATGATATGAAATTTTAAAATTTAGTACATACACCTCATAAACATAAATCGGTACATAGCACCCATCACGTCTTAATGAAACATTATCGAGATGAAGAACACTTACCTCTTTGGTAATCTACAAATAAAAACCTCACAAAAAAGATAACACTATATGAATATGAAAATACCCATAATTTTCATGATAAGAATCATAAAATAAATTCATGGGTAGTATATAAACAACATAAAGGAATCAATTGGTTATTAAGACATCTACATCACATAAATTAAAGGGAGACGAAAGAACCTTGTCTTAAGTTAAATTTTTCTGGATACAAATTAAAACCTCCAGTATAGTAAATATATAATATTTTAAATATATTAATTAAACCTAATAATATATATGATACCAAATATGTTTTAATTATAATATATTATCACATGATTATTAATAAATCATTATTAGATTCACTATTCCGGGTGATAACTACTTTGATTTTCATGTATCATTTTGGTCTAACAGTCAAGGTCCTGGAAAAATTATCATGTACCCATCATATCCATAATTATATTCATGTAATTATAATTATAATTAATTATTATATACACTTTTAAAACTATTCAAATAATGTATTGTTAAAAATGAATTACATCAGTTCGTGGAGATGGTAGTCCGCACATACACATGGGTGATATATTCATTTTTTGATAGTCAAAAGAAAATATAGATAGAAATTTTAATTTATAGATTAATTATTATATAAAAAATATAATATTTATTCATTAAATATAACCTTATTTCCATCAATGAGAAATTTGAATTAAAAATGATTCACATCGATTCGTGGAAGTGATAGTCTTGTCATATGTTGGAGTGATATTATCATTTTCAAATGGATTGAAATATAAGAGTGTAGAAAATATTTTATTACTATATATGTATTTTTATCTCAAAAATTTCATTTACCGGCATCTAATTCTTAATTATTACCATTAATGTGAAGTGGTTTTGAAAAATAAAACACATCGCTTCATGGAGTTGGTTGTCCACACGTACACATGAGCCTTGATTTCTATGACCCTGGGATGTAAATGAGGGGAATAATGGTTTAAAAATAATTATAATATCAAGATATTATATTTGAAAAACTAAAGTGATTATTTTTAATGGATACCAAATATTTACAAGTGGTATAAGAAGAAAACATTAAAAGTACTCACCTATGATTTTTACATATTCATTGAGAAAAATCCTTTGGCTTACACATTATCCCTTGAAGGGATGGTATTTTGGTTGGACCAGAATCTATAAGACATTGATAAAGAATATATAAATGTATTAGGATAGGTATTCGATAATATAAAAGGACCAAATATTTCAAATACTAAAGAAGAGTAATTTTAATTTTTATTTTTAGGAAAAATCACACTTAGAGTTACTTAATATATTAACATATATATATATATATATATAAAATTTAAATTGGAACCATGTCACCTCAAATAATAATAAATTATTTTATAGGGTTAAATTAAACTCATAAAATCACATTTAGAAATTTTTTGGACACATTATAAGCTGTATCTACTAGTTAATCCACTTTAAATCTATTTTATTTATCACTAAGATAACATAAATATTTACCATGCTAACTTAATTATATGAAAAAAGAAAATGGATATATATATATATATTTGCAAATTATGATTAAAAATATATAATAAATTTTATTTCATTTAATTTCCATCGGTTTAGAAATTATAATTAACATAAGAACATAATTACAAATGAAAAAAAGACCTCTTTTTAAAATACCATATTTTAGAGTAAAAAATATTTTTACCATAAAATATAGTTATTAATTAGTTTAAATGATTTTTTTTGTTTTAATAATAAACAAAGTATTTTTTTTATAATTTTTTAGTATTCCTAAAATTGAATTACATCTTCTAAACATTTAATTAATTGTAATGACCCAAAAATAGTTTTTAAAAGGCCAATTACATCCTTAACTATGGAACCCGATGGAAGGAAATAAAAATATAACAAAAACACTCATATAGGGACATGAACTTGAAACTTTACGCTCACCTCCAAAACCAAAACTCCCCATAACCAATTATTTTTATCCCAAAAATACTTTTTAATTTATATAAAGTATAACTTATCTTTCTAGAAGTCAAGCACGGATCCCAAATTTTAAAATAATACTTCAAATAATTAACTCTTCAAAGAAATATTTTTCTTTAAAAAATCTTCCAATAAGATATAATTATGTTTTAAATTAATTATAATGTTTTACCCCATAGTTTTAACCATGTTTTAACACTTTTAACGAGGTGAAAAATATTTACCATGATCACTGTTTACAATGACGAAGAATGAAGTTGGACATTTTATAATATATTAACTATGCTGATAAAAATTATAAAATAATGTTTTTTCAAATATCCATTCATTGAAGTGAAAAAATTCAATTCTAAATAAAACCTAGAAGAAGTGATAAAAAGTTATTTTTTTTGTGGAAAAATTTCTTCAGTATAAAAAGGCATTATAAAAAAATAATGAATAATATATATTCCAATTACATTAATTGAATTATTAATAATTTTGATGGACTAATTATACATTGAATTCATTTTAAAACATAATTTATATTTTTAAATTAATTAAATCAAAAATCAATTTTCAATAAAAATTAGTATTTATACTTTTCAATAGATAATTAATCCAATAAAAAAATCCTAAACCATCATCATTAATTATATTTTTTATAATTATTTTAAAAATTATATCCTTTTTCCAAAATAACTCTTTTAAAATAGGTTGATATTAATTATAATTTCCATGAGCAGGATTTTAAAAAACCATTTTTAAGAAAATGTTTTTTAAAAAAATAGAGTGCTTATCTGTTATGAATTCATTAATAAATTTTATTTCATTAAAAAAATTGTGTGTATATATATATATTATATAATGATGTTAATACTAATCACAAATATAAACAGAATGACTACATTATAATATATCATGATTTACTTTAATCTCGGTGTTTCTTTATAAGAAATCTATTGAACACATGAAATTTATTTTGAAAGAAATATATTCTAAAATATTAGGGGTGTTGAATTATACACCCCTGAAATAAATTTCACCAACAAATTTTTTTCTCACTAAAAAAAATTTCAATAATTAAAAATACCTTTGTCGAAAATCAATATCGTATAATGGGATAAGAAAATGATATTCAAAAAGGAAGTGGGAAATATAAAATGTACTTGAAATAACTCAGAGTAAAGTTTACATATATTGAGAACATTAATAGGAATTTAAAATATAAACAGGGAGGAGAGAAATAAAATTAAAGAAATAATATAAGGTGATATTGAACATTATAATAATAAAATTAAAAAAAAGAAAACATTAAGTTAGTGAGGGGTTAAAAACCACAAATTCATTTAAATGAATGGAAATAAATAACATTTTTATTTTAATATACTTTTTTTAATATTGATGGATTATTGTTCTCTTTAGATAGATTATATTGGAAAATATAATTACATTATCTTCCTCTATTTCATGAGCATAATTACATCTGTTGGTTGTTATTCGATCAATTTCAACTCCATCTCTTAATCCAACAAATGATTATTCAAAATGAATTTATTATCCCTGAAGCACTAAAATTAGAATTTAATGGATGATAAGATCCATAATTCATTTATTACGTGCCCAAATATTTACATAAAAAGGTTATCACAAGTTATACATTATGGATTTATATAAAACATTAATCACTAATAACTCAATAGTGATAACCGAAGTTTAACTTAATCAATTTCATAAATATTTACCCTTAAAATACTTAAATATATGTCAAAACAAATTCATAACCAAAAAATATTAAATATTTGATCATATGTTTTTTTTTCATGACCAACTTTATCATTATCCACAAAAAAAAAAGTTGTTCATAATGTCACAAACCAAAAATGTGTATGTTATGATCTTATGTTCTCTTAATACATGCTAATACTTTCCAAAAACAATCTGAATCAACATAAAACCTCAAAGTTAACATAAATGATTCCAAAAATTGACTGTATCTCTATTCCATTAATAAAATCACACACTATTGAATTTTTTACAAAAATAAAAAAATGTATTAATATTCATCATAAATCACTAATTCATAAAATAAATAATCATTTTCAAGTTCACAAATACAATCTCAGTCACATAATCAATATCAAACATCTCTTCATACTAACCAAAATTAATGTCTCAAAGATTGGAACATATTAATTGTTATCTTTCCCAACATCACATGATTTCCATAAAATATCACATTACCAAGAAATAGCTTACCTAGGTTATCAAAACCATTCATTATTTTTGTGAAAATAATTAATACAATAATTTTGTAAAATAATATTTATATGTATCATTATTTTTATAACATTAATATCATCGATGAAAAAATTATACAACATAATTCTTAAATACCAATAAATAATTCTTTGATGAATATAATTCTGTTTTCCCCATATTCATAAAATATAGAAAGTTAAATCTTATTTCCTTCATCATCGCCATGAAACTAAATTCTTCTCTTATTAAGTGGGTAAATAAACACATCTATATTGATATTTTCAGTCATATAATGATATATATTATTAATTATAATAACTAGGATTCATATTATAACTCCCTTTTCATTTGTTTTTTCATGTGGTTAAAAATTACACATTCAATCACATTTAGTATTAACATGATTAATCCCGCTGCCAATGAGCCATTACACAAGTAGTAAAGGCTCATAATTGGCATCTAAAACACCCAGGATCAAATCCAGGTAGGGATAAGTTTTTGGGTTATTATAGAAGCAATGTAGAAGGGTACTGTAGCAGTTATATAGTAATGAAAGACTTTAGAATTGGTAACCCTATAGTGGTGACGGTACTATAACTGCTTGGGTACTGTACTAGTACTATTTACTAAAGTTCCCTTTGGGCTAAAAAATGTGATTTTAGGCCTTTTATTTGGTATTTCATGCCATTGGGCCTATGATCAATGTGATGGGACACCTATACACAATTAGAAAAAGAAGACTTTGCTTTAATAAAAAAATTAGGCATCGACCCCATCCATTAAAAAATGATTCAACCTTGTTCAAACCATGACTAAAATAAGGAATAGTATGAGAAATAACAATCATAATTAGAAATCATGAACAATAATTCATAGGATGTCTAAATCATGACACATTATTTTCAATCTATGATGCAATCAGTTTAAAAATGTTTACTCATGGTTATTATATATTCAAATACATTCTAATGGTTTATAAAAAAAATGAGAATAACCTAAGAATATTCATGGGGAGCATCTATCACGGTGTGCAATCTTAGGCCCCCTCATCACGAACCAGTGGTGATTGAGTTATTACACAACTCACTCTATAAAGATTTATTAAACTTAGGTTCATATATTCTATAAACACATCAAGTCTCTAGTATCCAAACATAGAAGTATTTCATAGGTAAAAATATGATATTTAGTTTACATATTATACAATAAAAATACATATACCCAAGGTTTTCAAAAAAAATTCCAAACCCTAATCACTAAAGATTAACTAAGACCGGCTCTGATACCAAATATAGAGACCATAACATTTCATATATAAACATTACATCTTATTATATAAATATCCATTACAATAAATTAAGAATGATTCCATAAAAATAAAGATTAAGTGTCTTTTGGAAGATAGATACATAAACATATTATTTCATAAAACATATTCATCATCTCACACAACAACATTCTCACATAGTGAACTTCTAAGGAATACCCTAGTTAAAACCATTCTTCATAAAATGGGGGAATAAAATATAACAATGTATGATATTAGATGCATAATAAGGGTAAACATAAGTGTTATCAATAAATTATCATAAGATAGAATAAGAAAAACATTAGTTTTTCTAATATAATTATAACATATAATAATCATTCCAAATTATTCTAAGAGCATTAATCATATACCATGGTATATGATGATTTCATAACAAAATAAAAAATTCAAAACTATGAGAAATCCTCTATAATCACTCTTAATCCATAAGAAAACATTAGAAACACAAAAAAAGTTATGTAGAAAAAATATTCATAGACAATAATTTCTTCATTCAAGGATCACATCCAAGAATATCATAGTAGATTGGGTTTACTCCCCATTCCATCATATAAGTAGTCATGGTTCACTCTAGAAATTGTAATATTTTCTAGATTCCCTTAACAAACTAGGTTACCTTCCCATTATATTAATTAATAAATCATGAGATATCCATATTTACCCAATTAATTTTAGGGATATATATTGATGGGACCACACCTCATATAATTTTAATACATCCATATGCGTTCCATATGGTCATAAAAATTTCATTATATATTATAACCCATTAATGATAAATGAGTTTCATAAGCATTTGATTATTTCAATATATGTTAAATAATAAAAATATATGAGTTCCATTAACATCACATAATTATATAATGAAACATATAGATATGTAAAAATAATGGTATCATATAATAATATCCCCATTAACATATAAGCAACATCAAAGGATGTCATCTTAGATGAAAAATACCATTAAAAGATAACATGGTATATTTATTTAGAAAAATACCATTTTAATTATGAAATAACTTATTTAAAATTGTCAATGTTTCTAAAAAATTAAGAAACAATATTCATGGGTAATAACCATTTAAAAAAAATTATGTTTCAAAACATTTTGTGTTCCTTACAATGAAAATTTCCATTCATATCGTTTACATTAATACAATGTTTCCTTTCACACATTCTTTTAAATGTTAAAAATTATTCATTAGGAAAATAAAATTAAAAACCCATTGGTTTTTTATAGAAATTATTAAATTTGTAAAAATTAATATAAATAATAAGAGGATAATAATAAAAAATTATTGAAATCAATTTAAAGAAAACACATACATGAAAGAAAAAGATTTTTGACCATAAAGGAATTGAGGTCGGTTTTTCTTAAAAATAACGTCATAATCATTTTTTCCAAAGACACAAAAATTAAGTATTAATTTAAAATTACATGAATGAATCGATGGTATTAAATATAATTTTTTTTATCAAATAAGAATCATATATTTTCCCTCATTGTAAATTTAGGAATAAACAATCGTTATTAAAACGTGATTCAAAGATAAACCCCTTACCACTTTAGTAACATTTTAATATTTGAAGACATGAACTAATAAAACGCAATTAAATTTTAAATATATTGAAAAACTTTTATTCTTTATATGACATGTCAAAAGAAGAGTATATACACCTTATAAACCTAAATAGGTGCATAACATAAATCAAGTAACAGTGAAACATTATTGATATAGATAATCCTTACTGCTTCAATAATATCCAAATAAAAAACACATAAAAAAGACAAATATATATATTTATGTATATATTTAATACAAATGATTATTAAAACTAGAAAAAAAAATCCATGGTTAGTATATACACAACAAAATAAAAACAATTGGTGAATATGACATACATATCACATGAATAAAAGTGAGAAAGGAAAGCCTTATCTTAAGTCTTATTTTTCTTTTTATACATTAGAACCTCATTTATAATAAACATAAGTTTATTATACATATATACTATAAAAATAATAATATATTTAATATTATATATGATTTACTTATAACATCTTATCCCACATTTATTAGAAATTATATATTAAAATATGTGTTCTGGGTGGTGTCTGTGTAGTTTTTTATGAATGTTCTAATTCAGTAGTCATAGTTATTAATAAATTACCATAGTCAAATAATCATCATAATTTTTATAATTCAATTTTCATCATATGAAATAATTTTATACTCTTTTATAACTATTCATATAATGTAGTGGTGAAAAAATAATTACATGACTTCATGGAGATGGATGTATGTGCTTACAAAAGACTAATGCTTCTATTTTTTGATCATTGGTATGAAATAAAGGAAAATAATAATTCTCCTTTAAATAATCTTTACAATAACATAAATAATATATATTTTTACTAAATTAATCTTTTTTTTTCTGGCTTTGTAAAATTAAAATTAAATACAAATCACATTGCTTCATGAAGGTGGTAGTCCATACGTACGCACGTGCAACATCACCAGTTTATAACAGATGGAAGGGTAAGAAGTTTTATATGATATTATAACTATAGAAATAATATTATCTCAAAAATATCATATATAAAAATTAAACATTGATTAAAACAATTAATGTAATGTGTTGATGAAAAATGAAACGCATAATTTTGTGGAGGTGGTTGTCCACACACACATACAACGATGTTTTATTTTACAATATGTTATAAAATAGGTGGATAATAGTTTCTAAATTATAATAATAACAATTATGTTTATTAAATATATTTAATTAATTTTTTTTTAACGGAAAATATTTATCTATAGAAATTAGAATAAGAAATAAAATTGAAACTAATAGATTAATAGATTTACCTCATCGTTGAGAAACCTCCTTTGGATTACACCTTATGATAAGAAAAGAAGATATTTTGGAAATACAAAAAGAACCATGAAATATTGAAGGAAACTTTATGTGTATTAGGTTAGATATTATTATATATATAAAGTTCAAATATTTTGAATAATGAATAAGATGAGGTTCCCTTTTATAAGTGAAGAAAATTACATAGTTGGAAATAATTGGAAGAAAAAATAATATATATCATAATAAGGTCAAGGGGAACCAAAACATTGAAAAATAAAATATAAGATATGATATAGACAAAATAAGCTCAAAAAATATCATTACACAGGATTTAGACACACATTATATCTTATCTTCTAGTTAAAACACTTTAATTTTATTTTAATCATAATGATAATAACTTAATATTTAACTAGTATAATATAATTATATGACAAAAAATGGGGTATTCTATTTTCTTAAAATGATAATTAAAAATTAGAATCTAATTTATCTGATTTAATTTTTATATGTGGGGTGAAATGTATTAAATTTAAGAACAAAATATGTATAATATTTTTTTGGAAAATAAATTATTAAAGTGTAAATATCAGTTCACCATGAAATTAAGTAATAACACTAGAAGAAATGAATTTTTTAAGAAAATTTTCCACATCGGTTTTTTATAATCGATGTGAAAAATTTGAGAAGTAAATTTTTCATTACAATTATTAAAAAATGATTTGAAAAAATTTAAAACATTTATGAAATGTCTAGATGAGTCCGTTTTTATTTATTCATTTACATTGAATCCAATTATTTTGTATGATGTGGTGAACCCTAAAACATTGTGCTATGATCCATTGGCCTCAAATCCCCTTCAGTTTATATTAACCTACATCATCGACCCTCATTCATAATCCTCTATTGGTTTCCCTTTGTCTAATATATCTTCCAAATAGAATATATATATTAATCATTCTGCTTATGATATCAATTTGTGTGACTTGTTTATTATATCTATTTTTTTTTGTGATTTCTCGGTATTTTCATTTGTTGTTGCTATTTTATTTTTCTATTCTCCTTTCATTTATTCTATTTCTATTTTGTATTTGTATTTATAGTCCATATTTTTCAAACATATAGGAAAATTTTAAATTGATGTGTGTTTTTTAGTGTTTGGTTTGTTTAAATGATTATCGAACTAATTTGAGTTATAGATAATGGTAGTTATCAATGTGTATGTATAGTGTGTTTTTTGTCTATATTGTGAATGGGAATTCTGAATTTATAGTGTATTAATTTTTTTTAATACATAGTATTTATAGTATTTATTTATGTTTACTAGATCAGTTCATGAAACATTTAATTTTTTTGAATGAATGATAATTTAATGACTTCAAAGTGATTTTTTATCAAATTTCTTTTATTTATTCTATTTGGGGAATATATAAAGATATATTTTTTATTTTTTATTTATAAAACCCAATTTGAAATTAATTTTCATTATATAATAATTTACTTTTAAATCATAATATATGTTATTGTTAACAATGTGTTATAGATAGGTTACAGAAATATAAACATGTAATGAATGTAAGGAAAGTGTTGATGCATTTTTGGAAATTTCTAAATGAAATGTTCCAAAAAAAGACCATTTATTTTTCCATACTTAAAATGTTTAAATATGAATAATTTAAAAATTAGAAAAATAAAAGGACATTTAATTTTTCATGGTTTTAATCAGAGTACATCCCTTGGATTTTGAATGTTAATACTAGGCATAATTCCAAAGATATGTATGATGATGTTTTTTAGAATGATATGTCTGACCAAATTGAATAAATTATTTGTGATATTGAAGTAGAAGAAATTGGGAAAGAAAACATAATTAAGAGTCAATATGGTGATATTGAAAAACCATAATATCTCATTCATAAGTAATTTATTGTTTTGTCAATGGTTTTATGATTGAATTATATGAAGGTAAAGATTTTATAGGGTGATAAGATTTTTGTAGAGTTTCTACAGTTATTGAAAGGAATACTTTTTAAAGTCAATGATATTTGAGACTCACATTACAACGAGAAAAGGATAACATACTTGATGGGTTTGGGACACAAGAAGATATATTCCTTCTTGAATGGATGCGTACTATATGGGAAAGAATATGACATTCTATTAGAGTGTCCAAAATATGAGAAATCATGGTATAGTATTAAAGTAAAATCATAGGCTGATTTAACAATTGTTCATACACCTTCAACGTTATTTTGGTATACTCCTATAATTCCTCATTTTAAAATTTTATTTGAAATTTAAAATGATATAAAAAGTTTAATATGTCAAGTATACAAGTGGATATTTGATAGAAAATTACATTATCCAACTGATTGTCTATAGTGGAAGATATTTGATCAATAATTTTCTATATTCAGAAATGAAGTTAGAAATATTAAACTTACACTATTCTGATAAAGAATGAAACCATATTGAAGACTTTGTAGAAAAAATTGTTCATATCCTACATTATTTGTAATTTACAACTTATATCCGGAATTTTATATGAATTTGAAATATGTCACAAGGAGTTAAAGTATTTTTAGGACCAAATATCCTAGAAATGGTATTGGTGTTCTTTTGTCACCATTAATAGATGACTAGAAACTTTAATAGAGAAAGGTATTAAAGTTCATGATACATATAAGATGGAAGATTCCCAAATATATTCAAGGTTTATGTTTCATATAAATAAAATCCTAATATATAGATATTTTTAAGGATACATTGTTATGGTCCATAATTCATATCCAATTTTTGAACAACATACTTCATATTATCAATAGAAAAATGGGAGAGAAATGATATGCATGGGTTATCAAATATTTTGGTCTACTGATCACTCTTACCAAAGATTAAAAAAGTAACTTAATAACTCCCAATAATTTTTTGTTACTGTAATAGCATTTTCCAGCATTTTTTATTTTGAGAGGGTAAAAAAATTTATTTAAAATTTTTAATGACACAAAAATCAACCAGTGACAAAGATATTTCTTAGAAAAGGTCAATATTTTTTGCAGTTCAAAACTTGAGATATGAAGAGGTCAAATGTAACATTGATGTCATGCATGTTCAGAATAATATCTATGAAATCTTGATAGAGAAATTATTAAATTTTAACAGAAATACTAAATATTGGGTGAATGTAAGATTTTACTTACTTTTAATGAGAATATGTTTGGATTTAGCTCCCAATCCAAATGGAACATGAATGTAACTTTACTTTTCTATTCATAAATTATCCAACAGGGAGAAAATTATATTTTTTCAATATCTCTATGGTATCAATGTTCTACATGATTTTTCTAAAAATGAGACGAATTATGTGTCACTTAAAGATTTGACGTTGAAATGTATGAAATCTCATAATGGTGATTTCATGATGAAACAGCTCCATCCCATTTCATTGCATGTAATATTTCCCATTTGTTTTAGAATAACTATCATGAAGGTGTGTTATTTTTTTAGTTCAATTTGTAAAAATGTGATTTAGTTTAATTTTTTAAAAATTTTGGTGAACAATTTAGTTTTTATAATTTTTTCAACTAGAAATTTATTTTCCTCCATATTTTTTGGTGTCATGAAACATTTAATAGTTCATTTGGTGTGATAAATGAAACATTGTAAAACTTTATATCTATGATGTAAATATCCTTCAGAATGTTTTGTGAATATATTTAAGGGATATGTTAATAATCCTTATTACCATGAAGCCTCCTTTTTTGAGTATTATATTTCTAAGGAGGTTATATAATATTCTATGAGGTATATATATTTATTAGAGAAAATAATTTTTCATACATCACATAATAAACAATTCAACTATGAGGGAAAGGTGATATGCAGATTGAAAGTAAAATTATTATGTGATGAACAGATAAATAAGATACATTTAAACAATGTGAATAACATTGATGATTCCTATCCATATATAAAATTTCATATTAATGTTTTAAAACAATGTCATATAAAGAAGATATATATATATATATATATTCATTTTGAAAGAGTAGATTAAAACATTTTTGTTATTATTTAAAGAGGTCATGCATGATATATTTGATTCATTAGAAACATTAAAATTGTTATTAGGTAATCATATTTTATAATTGATAACATGATATAGGTATTACATTAATGGATATACATTTCATTTCAATGATCAGGGTAATAGAAGTATGGTTCAGAATATTGGTTTATTGGTGTTTGTAAAAGAAATATTTTTTTCAGTGCTAAAGATAAAAACAAAATCTTCATAGAGTGCAAATTAATGAGTCATTTAAGAAATATGGTAGTTTGATTACAATATGTTTAAATTTCCATTATTTTACAAGAGAAGGGTTATCAGCAATAATAATGTCAAGAATGATAAATTTAGTATGAATCTAGTTAATCATAATAGATTAGAATATACATATGATCCTTTTATAAGGGAAATAAATGATTTTTTTGTTCTTGATCGATTCAATATGTAATGTTCTATAATTTTATAATGGAAAATAATTTTGTTAGTTATGAATAATATGAATAATATGATAGTTTAGGTGAGATTTTGACTTTCATTAAAATATTAATAGATAATATTATTGAGTACATCATAGTCATGTTCTATATAATATGAAATGATCACGAGGAAGGTATTTAGTAAAAAAATACTTAAGTTATATCTTAATATTTTAGGTAACACATATTTATTTCTTGTTTAATTTTTTAAATTTTATAAAATTTTAGACATATTATTGTTTTTGTATTGATTCACGTATTATAACTACTATGATAAACTATTTGTTAATATTTTTCTAGTTTTTTTAGTTTACACTTACTTAAACTATGTTTACCCTTACATAACCTCTATATTTGTTTATTTTATGTGAAAATTTAAATTTTAATTTAATATGTTTGAAAAATAAATAAATAAAATATTATGTTCAAAAAATATTCTTTTTGTGTAATAAATGGTATAATAAGTCCAATATTTTTTACGATTCAAAAAAAAATTTTCAGGAAACTCTACTCTATAATTGTGTTTAACATTGGATATTCTCTAATGAATATGATAAATAAAGGATTATTTAGTATTTTTTTGTTTTTATATCATTTTAATATTTTAGTCAATTTTTTTTATAGTAGTTGGATTGGGTTTGATTTTTTATATAATTTTATCTATCATTAATGTTTTTATCATTTTAGTCAACTAATTTAAAAATATGAATAAAAATGTGTTTATATTAGTTTACATTTTTTGGATCATTTCTTATTAGTTATTTAATTTGATATGAAATGGTTTTATTTTTATATTTGTTTTTATAATTTTTTGTTAAATTTATTTTTAGGATAATGATAGATCAAACATCTGACTCTCTATGAGCTTATTGGGATGAAATTCACATACTTTTCGAGAGGACCACACACATAATTCTTCTGAGGAGCCTCCTCGTCCTTCTACACATGAGCCATCTATATCCATTGGGGGAGAGGAGACTTTGAGGGTTGGAAAATGTGGACACAAATATTTACCAAAATTATCAATTTCCCATAGCAGGGACTATAGGATACCAATTGACATTGTTGATAATGATATTACTTGGGGTATAAATTAAAAAATAGAATAATACTTCAGTTCAAGCACGAGGAAAAGTTAGTATTTTGATTTATAATTAGAGAACTGTTGAAAAGGTGATAATATCTCAGTTATGGGATTAAATTTTGGTATTCTCATTTGTTTTTAATTTAATTGGCATGGATTATTTTTACTAATATAGGGTTTTCCCCATATTAAGAGATGAAAATTGATATAACTAATTCTAGAGGAGTCAAGAAGAAATTTTATTCATTAAATTATAAGGTATGGTGGGATTTTAATCAAGACTAAATCCAAGTTTCACTATTATAGATAGAAAACATCAAAATAATTATGATATATATTAATTTCTTGGTGAAGATACAGAGAATAAGTATTTCAAATATATATTAAAATAGTCCTTTTTGGTATGCGAACTACTAGATTTTACAAGTTATTTAAATTAATGGGTATATTAATAAACTTTTTATTATTAATTTAGACAAGGAATATAGATCACATTAGGAGATAAAAAAAATATACCCTCATACATTACCCTATAGAGGGTATAAATTATTACAAGAACAAATGATAGCAGAAAAATTTCAAAAAATGAGAGTTGAGCCTATATGCTCCAAATTGGGTGATCCTCCACCGCTGCTCGACATGGAAAATGGAAGAGGAATATGATCGGAAAATGGGACAATAACAAATTGAAGATTATAGGTTTCTATCTATGAGTATTATAAGAAGATATTTAATTTATTTAGTTTATTTAAGTTAAGTAAAATATTTATATATTATGATTTACTACTGTATTTTCAGAATATACTATAATAGAATTCATTAAAGGGATGATAATAATGGGGAACATCATTTCCTAGGGTATGAAGGATATTTTAGCTGATTCATTGTGAAAGCCTGGACACCTAGGACATGTACGAGAATGCCTAATAGGTTTATCAGTAAAAATGTGATTAGTCATTTTGAAGCTTCTTCAATGAAGGATTTATAAAAAATAATAATAACAAATTTTGAATCTAAATTTCAAGTTATGGGTGATATGATGGAGGATATGATTAGATGTTTGTGATAGATAATTTTTGTTGGCATGAAAAGTCATTTTCAAGCTACCGATACCACTCTTACATTATAACCTATGGATCCCACTCCTCCTACTCCTCCTACTTATCTAGCTCATATGCCTCCTCCTCTAAAACTTTAAATTAAATGTGAGTTATATATTTTGGATCAAAAAAATCATATTGTTTCATATGAGACTATATATAATATTAGGGATACAATTCATCATCAATAGATAGAGATATAAAATACTAGGTCCACTATAGGGGATATTATAGATAGTTCTCATAGAATACCATTTTCTTTAGATAAAGTTAGTACAGTTGGACCATGTATTAACCCTCTTTTATTTTTGACATTAGTATTGTTTGAAAAATTACCATTGAGGTATGTTTAGATTATATCACTTATTTAATATTTTTTAGAATTTGTTTCAACATTTGAAAATTTATATATTTATCTATTTATTATATGAATAATATAATGTGAAGATATAATTTATAGAAAAAAATAATTATAGTCTTTCTTGAATTCTGAGAAAAATTATTCTATATTTGGTAAATTAGTAGAATATTAATCTTTATTATCATAAGTTTATAAAAATCCAATGGATTCTAACATTATTGTGTGTAAAAATAAAGTGAGGATTCTAAAGGAATATATCATTGATATTTTAACTAAAGATCAGTTGGGAATCTATTTCATTCAATTATTTTCCGTGTAAGTTTATTATCATATTTAATTTAGTTATATAATTTATTAAATATTAATACTTATATTTGTCTTGTATTATGTATTTTATACTAATTTTATGTATCATTATAAGACATATGAATATAGATTTATAAACCATCTATTTAATTAATATATAGTAACAACAATGAGAGATACAAATAGAGTAATTTAAATTGTGGAAATATTTCAAGGAAATTCCGTTTTGTGTTGGATGCTTCTTTGTATTCAAGAGTATAGAATATATATCTCATAAATTATTATATATCTCAACTAAATATCCAATTAAATTATATATTTATACTTTGGAAACCATTATATGTTATCCCTTTTCTATCCAAGATAGAAGACAACTTAATGGAAATGTCCTACACATGGTTCCATGTGAGATAATTTTATGAAGGCATTTAACACATAATATTTTATATTTGAATAATGTTATATAATATAATGATATTTAAATTTATTTATTAAAAATTATTTTCAAAAATTTAATGGGATTAATTTAGACCGAGAATAGGAAATAAGGGCATAAAGATTAAATTAGTAAAAGAAATGATGAATTCTCATATATAATTACTACATTTTTCAGGAATGTGCATAAACTATTATTTTCAATTTCATAAATTTTTTTTAAAAAACATTTCAAATTCATGGATTAAATAATATGGTTAATATATTTTTTGAATTATGTTTTACGAAATTTAAATTTGGAAAGTTAAAAAATTTTAAAAGGATAAATTTCATATAAATTTTCCTTTAATTTTTCATTCATTTTATTTAGAATAGAAGTTAAATTATTTATTTTTAATTTAAATCATTTTGACCACTATCAGACTTATAATGGACTAGTGATAAACTAATTATAATGTGAATGGGAGGATTATTTCACACGCATGATTTGGTTATAGAATATTTGTAATATACATTGTAATATTTAAATTTAAAACTAAAATTTTAAATACATAGATTTTTTTATGATGGTTTCTAGTTATTTTTATATATTTTTATCTTTAAAATATTCTACTATACTAATGGGATGGTCAATATTCTAATTTTAATTAAAAATACATTTTTACACCTTTTTTATTTTATAACCGACCTAAAAAAATTAAAAATAAAATTTATCATATCACTTTCTACATAATTGTCATGGTAATATATTTATCATAAGATTTTATAAAACAATTACTGGTAAAAGTTGTTTTTAACATCAGTTTTCTTATAAATGAGGTTGAAAAGAACCTCTAAGCACATATTATTAGTCCAGTTTCAATAACAATTTTTAGAAAAACAATATTTAAAAGATATCTATATGAGTATTTATGAAATTGGTTATATAAAAACTGACCTGATAATGTATTTATAATGATGATTTTCTTCCAAAAATTAATGTTTAAATGATTTTCCACATCGTTTTTAAAAAAAATATAAAAAAGTTTTAAAAAATTTATGACGTTGGATACCATTAACCGACAAAAAATACTTATTTACATAATCATTTTCTATAACATTGTTGTCTATCTGACATTGAAGAAAACATTGTGAAACCCCTTTCCTGCATTAATTCAAATTAGTTTTCATGTTATTTTTAGAAACATAATTAATAAAGGAATGTTTTTATACTTTTAGAGTAAATGAAAACCAAATGTAATGTTCCGATTATTCCCTTGAATGGAATGTCTGAAAAATAGTTTTAAATTTGATAAAATATAACTTATATTAAACAAATTCATTCTTGGGATACCAATATAAAAATAACATTTTAAAATATATTTTTTACTCACAAAACATATATATGGTTAAAAAAATATAATATAATGGGTTTAAAAAGTGTTTTAACAATTTTTAATGTTTTAATCTATAGTTTTAACATAGGGTTACCTCTTTTACCCATGTGAAAAATATTTAAAATGGTCACTATTCATAAGGGAAAAAAATTATGCTGATATAATTTAATTTTTTTTATTATACTCATTAAAATTTTAAAATCCATTTTATTTAATTAAAATCAGAGAAATAGTAGAATTTAATTTGAAATAAATCCTTCAAAACATTACTCGAAGTAGTTTTCTGTGAAAAATGCATTCTTTGTTGTAAAATGTTTTTATAAAAAAAAATTATAATAAAATTGATTCTATTGATATATTTTTTCTATAATATAAATTTAAAAATTTTAGATTAAAATAATTTTAAAACAAAATTTTAAATTATAAATTTTATGAAAGAAATGATAATTTTCAATAAAAATCTGTAATTTCTACTATTTAATGAAAAATTTATGTTTACAGAAAAGTACAAAAATTTCATCCTAAGTTAATTTTTATATGGTGATTTTAAAAAGTTATATCCTATTTATCATATACAATTTTTTACATTTGGTAAAAATTAATTATAATTTCCATGCACAAAATTGATAAATATCATTTTGGAACAAATTTCTTTTTCGAAGCATAAAATAATTTTGATAGACAAATTGAGTTATTTTTACTTCTGAAATAATAGATGAATTTGATTATAATAAAAAATTTATTTTTGTATATTGATATATTATAAAGGGGTTAATCCTATTGATAACCATAAACATAATAGTTAGGTTAAAATATATCATGATTCATTTTAAGCACTTTATCATGAGACAAAAAAGATATAAAAAACTTACAATTTATTTATTGAGAAATTAATTATAAAATCTATTGGTATTATTGTACTAAATTCCATGAAACAAGATCTCAAAATATTTTCCAATGTTTTAGTTATACCTTTTGACAATACATTTTTCTGAGGATAATATGTGGTATACTAGGTTCTAAGATCTTATTTCATAGAGAGACAAAACTGAGAAGTGAATTGAGGATCTTTGTTAGAGGAAATTGATTATTGTATTCCATGAATCTTAAATAATTAACCATTTTATAACTTTTCAAGATCCCATACCCCAATGGACTCTAAAATTAGTAGATACAATGATGACTTTGTAATTCATTACACATTTAGCTAAATAACATCATGTTTCTGAAGTGTCTGTGGTAGGCGTGTGAAAAAGTCCTTGGTTATTTTTATCCATTTAAAAAAAGGAATATTAATAAATTTCAGAATATTATTTGTACATTGATTTTCATCAATTTCCCATTAAAAAGTGATTTATTTACTGAAATAATGTGCAATATTTATTTTTATACCTAACCATTAGATATGATCATTTATTATATTGTATGTTTTCTAAGTACATAGGTGAATAAAACTTTTGTAATTGAGATATTCCTGAGGACTCTATTCATTTAAAGACTGGGGGTTCTAAAATTGAGTTATTAAAATAAAAAAATAACTTTGAATCCTCTTTTCATCCATCCATGATCTCCCCACCATACAAGTTTAACCTAGTGGTGTTGTAACCATGGTATGATCATTGATCCACTATGACTAAATCCGTAAAATTATATAGAAGTGTAATCAGAAATAAAATTTCCATTTAATTTTGTTTGGAATAGTCCAAATGAATGTTAGAAATAATTCTCATGAAATACCATTCTTTAATGGTTTCCCTTACTATTTTATTATAATAATTCAGACTCAAAGCATCAGCCATGGAATCCCATTTTCATTGTCGATACACTAATTTTAGGTAAAAAAATACAGATATAATCTAACCGAAATCGCTACTACAAATTATGTTCTATCATAGGGAATATATATTTTATGATTTTTAAATCAGTAATGATAGTGAAAGTTTACCCAAAATGACAGTGGCACCATGTTTTTAAGGCATTGATAGATGAATTCCTTGGATAAATATTTTTAGTTTCCACAATTTTATCAATTTAAATTCCATAACATGGCCTCTCTTTATATGAACTCATCTAAGTTGTATCCAGACATATTATAATACACCACTTAGACATGAACTTGTTCTGGTAAGATTAGGTTATGTGCTGAAGTTAGTTGAGATTTAATCTCCTTAAAGGATTTATAGAAATATTTATTCTAATCATGTATATCCCACTTTCACATCAAGTTAGATATTGAAACAATTATCCTTCATGGGGAAAATAATATACCTTTCTCAAAAATAACATACATTAGTAAATTGAATTATTTTATCTAGAAGACAAACATATAAAATTTACCATAAAAATTGTGATTGCAAAATGTACCCAAAAAAATATTTATATACTCATCATTGTATTTTATTATTTAAGAGAAAACCAAAATATCATTAATAAATACTAATAAAAAAGAATCAAGGTACCTGTGGAAGATATGTTTTATCAAGATTATGATAAAGGGAGTTACATTTATCTAAAAAAATGGCATGAAAATATATTCATAATGGATGTTTTTACTAAGAAATTTTGTCTTCAAAGTAAAATCATTTATGACTATGATTTTATGACATCATGATTATATGGAAATCTTATATAACTACCAAGATCACATTAATTTGTCAAAAATTTCATCATTTTTGGAAATGTGATATTTATTCATGATCATGAATTGATTTAGTTTATGATATTTGGCACAAAGAATAAGTTAATTGTCTACCATATTTACCAAAACAACCCTGGGTTGCCTAAGGTGATGTACTTTGTTAATTGAGGCCCTTACAAAAAATTATTCTATCTAATCCATTACATCACACGAATGTGTTAAATACATTATATATGACATAAGTTAAATCGGTATTTTTCACATAAGTAGATAGATATAAGGTTTGATTTCCCATTCTAGGTGAATCTTGAATAAATCATTCTAAAAGTCATTTGGGTATCATACCACTATCATCAGAAGAGTCATATTTCTTATTTAATTCATAGCACCAAAAATTATATCTTCCAGTTGACTATAAACTCTTCCACCATCCTCTATTAAATGTTTTTTATGAAAAAATTTATCCAAATCCCCTATGAATATATGAGTATCACCATCAGGTGATGTTAAAGTCTCATTCCAAGTGTATAAATTAATATTAACTTTCAATTTAACCAACCATTCCATTAAAAATATTATATAAAAAATTTACTTTTATAGGATATTAAAGTCTTAGAGAAACTATATTGTATCATTTTAATTATAGAAGATAGGAATTTGAATCTTATGACTTACTTCAAACCAATAGATGCATTAATTATCAAGTTATGAGGAATCATTTACACATGTAATTAAAATAATTTAACCACATTTGATGAAGGAAAATAATTTTATGTAGCGCATCAAGTAGGAAATTTATAATTCAATATTTATGAAGAATAGTACTGGTCATAATTGAAGGGAATTTGTCAGTCACTCAAGATAGACTATTCAACTGTATATATTGGTCTATCAGATCCTACCAAATAGACTTTTATCCCTCTTTGTGGTTTCATATATATATAATAGAAAATATCAATCATATGATATCCATCTGAATATTTATTAAAATAAAAAATGGATAGTAAACAAGTACCACAACCCAAAAGATATAACTACATATCATAAAAACCATACTCATCACTACATCACTAGAAAAAACTTTCCTCTACAGTAACTGATTCCCATTCAAATATTTCGTAATGCTTCAGAACCATAGCATGCTTTCTTCTCAGATTAATTCACTCCTAGGATATAAAATCTGTGTTTCCAATAGAAGACCTGGTGGACACCAGATTTGGAAGATAGGAGTAGTCCTTCCTCATCCTTCTTCATGGTGGAGTAGCCGTGACTTCTTGATTCCTGATCATCTTTGTACCCCCGCCCTAAACAATGTCACTATATAAAGGCCTGATCAACCCACTCTCATCCTCTTTGTCATTATCAGAGTAATCCTACCATTTTACTGGAATATTCACCTCCTGATTTCTACCTTTTCCTTCTCATACCTTATGAAATTGAATATTAGTGTCAATAATTGCTAGCCCCTTTGGTTGTTCCACAAACTCATGACCATCCAATATCCCCTATTGGATAAATCCATTTCCAATTCCAAATTTTTGAGAAGGAATACCTAGATTCATACTGATATCTTCATTCATTGGAGTAACCTCCTCCATATTCTCCTTCTCCGATTCTCGAAAATGATTGTCAATAGTAATTGCGATCACCACACCTCCTTCACAAAAATCCTACCCCTTTATCCCATCTGCCGCTCCCGAAACCCCCAAGGGACCACCATCACAACCTATAGCATCCAATGTCACCTCAACCACAGGATCTGACCCCTTGTGATCACCCTCAATATTCCTGCTAGTATCCAACATCACAAAGACCTCTTGATGGGTGCCCTTTGTAACCACATTGATACTTGATGGACCTCCCATGTCGACAGTACCAAATTCATCCTTGGTAGTAGACTACTTCACCCCATCCCCCAAGTTCAGATCATACTTAAGCCGACTAAACACTACAGAAACTATCATATTAGGGGGTTCCTCTGTATAATCCTCCAAATTTGATGCAACATAGTTCACCAAACCAGCATCATTTCTAAAATAGGAACCCACAACAGAAAAAGACATCTAACAAAAGGACATAACAAGACTCTTCCTTAGATCACAGGTCCCCTTATTTATATATTCACATTAAAATTTAGAGGACAGATGCCCCAATCAATAGTAGGTCGTGTAATAGACAACCCAAGATTCAAAGACGACGACCTGCTTCCATCGGAAATCTTCACCAACTGTAATCCAGATCCAATAGACTGAAGGCCTCACAACATCCAACTTAATAGAGAGGTGGGGGTTAATCGAATGACTCTCATTTAATGTTCTAATATCATAAAAAAAGAATCCCACAATATTACCAATCATATGGATAATTTCAGGATTTTTAAAAGGTAGAGGGAGTTGAGGGAGACTTACCCATGCCACAATGGTGGATGGATCACGATTCATACATATAATAAAAGACCATAGAAAGAGGAAGAATGTGAAACCGTTGCATTGACGGGGGGAACTGGACCAATCCCGAATGAAATCATCTTTCCAAGTAAGCCGGATTATGAAGTGACATTTGTGAAGAAGACCAAAAACCATGCCGCCTTCCAAATCACATTTAACAAAGATGAAACAATAGAAATCATCATCAGAGGGCCTAAAATGGTTGTAAAATCCACCAATGTCAAATCTAGATGACTTAACACTTCATAGTACTCCAACAATGAGATCTATAAGTGAGGGTCACCAAGGTAAACATCAAGAACCTTTGGGATTAACGAAATCATAGGAAAATCTGGGAGAAAACTAGGGTTTGAGAAGGGGACGAAGGGTTTCCACAAGATTGGAGGTGGAAAGATTAGTTCCTCCTCCCCCTCCCACCTCCACTAAGTGGGGGGGGGGGGAATCAACCTCGATCATCACATTGGGTTCCATCACTGAGGGTAGTCATCACCAAGATAATTCCCCTTCAAGGATCCCTAAAAATTCTTTCATATTGATAATCAAGTTGTTCCTGGAGTCATCTTGGTTCACCAGCTTCTAATGGAATTAACTATTTTAATAAGACAATCCAGACTGATAATCTCAGATCTGAGACAGTTTTGATCTTTCTCCTCTATAATACTTCATATTTTTAATGAGATATTTAATGGGGTGATATATTTTTCCATTGTGGGGAAAATATCATGATGGTGTAGCACATAATTTCTTATAATAAATGACGATTTTGGATTCTTTTTTATGCCACAAGATTCATGGTAACAAAAACTAGGAATCTCATGGGATTATAATAACTTATGTTTACTAGTTAATCAACATGGTTGAGATGCAACTGGATAGAATCTATCCAGTGAAATTTGAATAGATTACAACAATTATAAGAGAGTCATCATATTATTGTTAGAAAATATGTACGAATGTTGGTACAAAAAACATGGCACCAGTTTACTGGTGAAACGCATCATTACCTTTAATAATTGACTAATAGACTTCGTTTTATGTCCTTGAATGATATTTTCAAGATTATTACAAGGTATTGAATAATTAAATGTGATGTGACCAATTGTTTAAAATAATGTTAAAATATTTTAAATATGTTATGAATCATATGACATGGAATTCAATAGAAAATATAAAACTCACTTAAATTAAACTATTATAAAAAATGAGTTTGTTTATTATCATAAAAATACCATGATTTATAGTGCTACATTAATAAACCAATTTTTTATGATCGTAAACACTTAACTTAAAAAGATTTATTAAGTAAAAATCAATATTAAAATAAATATATATGAAGTTCCATTATTTACCTTGATATTCAATGACCATGAGAGGTTAAAACAACAAGAAATATGTCAATAATATGTGGAATTTTATCAATATTAAAATAAATCAACTTTATTATTACAATTGATAATTAATTATTGAATAAAGAGAGTAATGTTTTTTATAAAATTCTCCCACACAGTGAAAATAATTTTAGAATATTTGTCTATTTTGAAAATAACACACATTTCACCCATATAATGATTATTAAATATAAAAACCATGATAAGAACGAAAATTTTTAAATGAAATTATATAAAAATATATATCAGAAGATATTTTAAAATAAAATATATTTCGAAAAGAAAAATCAATTTTTTAATGTACCCATTACCTTCCAAATACAATTTTTAATAGGAGTATTTGGGAGAGAGTGAGAAATTGATGTTAAATAAGATAAAATAGAAATAAAATTGAAGTAGAAGGGAAGAAGGAATAAATGTAGAAGAATGAAATAAAAGGCATAAAACAAGGAAATATAAGAATAAATGGGAAAGAAAGAAAATAAACCTGTTACATACTTTTTCCATGGCACAGTTTTCCTTATGAGTTGATTTGATATCCATTAATTTATATATTCATTCAAAATATATTGAAAAAATTACTTTTTTGGAGAATATTACATTGGAAGAATCCTCCAAAATTATTTTCTCCATTGAAATATAAATAATATAGTTAGAGAAATGAGTATTTATATAAAATATTTTAAATCCAAATTATTCTTCCTTAATGAGGATAAATAACTAAAACACATTTTTTTAAAATAACATACTTAAGTGAGTTTTTAATTTTCTTTTCAAAAATTTATTTATAAGTTTAGTATATTTTTTAAAAATATTTTTAAAAGATATATTTTTGGAAACATTGATAATATGAGTTTTTTAAAAAAAATACTTAATTTGAAAACAAATGATCACTCATAAGGAAAAATATATGAATTTTAAAAGATATATAGAACCCTATAAAATTATAGAACATGTGATATAATGGATCATATCAAAGATAAAATAAAAATATAATACAAGATAAAATAATTTTTTTCCAGATTTAATAACATTTAAAAACAATTTTTGAATTAAATAATTACTTAAAATGATTTTTAAAAAGATAATTATAGATAGACCTAGATAAAATAAGTAATGTCAGAAAAAAAACCACTCCTAAATTAACTTAAAGTATTTAAAAAAGATTAAGTTTTAGAGGTTCAGTGACACCATCTTTGAGTTAATATTCTCTTAGTAAAAAATCTAATAAAATATCAACTTTTTGGAAGCGATATGTAAATAAATTTCATCAAAAGTCTTTTTTTTTGGCGTGGGAGTTCTAGATAATATTTTTACAAATTTTAATTGCAAAATTATTATCTCATCTAATAAGTATATCATCAAATGTGAGCCTAAAATCTATAATTTTTTGTTACATCCATTTAATTTCGAGAAAATAAATTTTTAATTCTATGTATTTTACTACAGATATGGAAATAGAAATCGATTTATTCTTATTACTAATTTATGATATTGGGTATTTTCTTCATAGATGAAATGATCCACTAGTAGATTTCCTATCTTGTTGGAATACTCTAAAATTATCGTCATTAAAAGAAGTAAATTCCAAATAAGATAATTTTAAATAAAACAAACCAATATATTTAGATACTTTGATATAAGAAAAAAAATCCATTATAATTATTTGAAATGAGATTATTTTTTATTTTATTGAAAACGGGCACAAATACAAACACTGGACACGATATCAGGTCAGGCCGTATTAAATTAAAGTAAAATTACAATCATACTTCTTCACAGATTATTTTTGATCATTTTAATAGATTCATATAAAATAATTTTAAATTTTTTACTCATGGTATTTTTAATCTCATTAGCATGATACTTTCCAAATAATTTTATGAGTTCATTGTTTATTTTTCATTTGTATAAAAATATAGCATCATTACATTGAGAATGTCTAAAACTAAGAAAGAATTTGATTTCACAAATAAATCAAATGTGAAATTACTTTTTAATTATTTCTTAAAATTTAATATATATATATATACATTATTATATTTTAAAATCATATCATCATTGTTAAATTTACCAAGAATTAAATAATTTTAGATTCATTTTAAAAATATTGTTGAATTTAATTTTATCATTTTTAAACCATTTGAAGTAAGATAATTTCAAATACATTCATACAGTGACTGGGTGGATTATTTTAAATCATTAATATTTTTAGATAATTTGAAAACATAATTTAAAAAATATATGATTTTCAAAATGAGAAGGCTGTTAAAAATTTTTTTATAGAAATTATATCATATAAAGAAGATCTTCTAAAATTTGTTAAAAATATTTTAAAATTAAAATCAGTGTTGATTCAAAAAATATTATAATGGATTCAAATTGATAAATTTTAGTTAATCCTTTATTATAGTTGATTCATTCTTCTTGGTTTTAAAATTTCATTAGTAAACATGTTTTAATTATGGTGATATTACATGATCATCTAACTTATTTTTGAAACCCCAATTAGATCCTATGAGGAGTTGATCATTAGGTCTTTCCATGAGAGTGTAAATATAATTTGGGGTTTATTTATTTGTTTGATATTTCATGTAAGGTACCCAATTTTAATCATTTCTGGAATCATTATGATTTTTTTGTTTAAGGTTAGCGAAGAAGATATATTCTTCAACATCGATTTAGATTGATCTATGAGTATGGGTTACCAATTGAAAATATTCAATGAAAATTTCAAGGGGATGGGATTTAAATTTTATAAATTAATTATGGAAATAATATAAAGGATATTGTTTTTCTACTTCAAATTCGTTTGTTTAAAGTGGTTTATTTAAAACACAATTTTCAAAAACATTTTGAGAATGTGGTTTTGGAAAAATTTCATCAAACAGAATTGGAATTGATTCTTCCACCATTTCAGTCATTTTATAATGATATTTAAAGATTTTATTGCATTGGTGTACCTATGAAAGATACCTTCATCGAATTTAGAAAAATATTTTACACGATTTTCAATGGTCTTCAAAATAATGGATTTCCATCCAAAAACGTTGAAAAATTTAGCTTGGGTTATTTCATTATATTTTACACAATTAGGGGTTTTCATTATAAAATGTTTGGAAAGAACATTATTAATGATATAACATGATTTAATCATAACCTAATCTTAAAAAATATTTTGGAAAATAAAATTAATTTAAGAGTTTGAGAAATTTCTTGGATAATTATATTTCACCTCTCTACTAAAACATTTTGTTGATGGGTTTGAGGGGATGAAAAATAATCACTATAGAATTTTTAATAACATAAATAATTAAATTTATAATTATTAAATTATATGAAATAAAAAATATGAATTAAAATATTTTCTAAAATTTTATCATTTTAAATTTTTTTAAAAAACATGATAAAGTATTTTCAGTATTCACATTTATGAGTTATAAGGATAGCCTATATAAATATTGTAAATTCATTAAGAATTACAAACTTTAATGACTTTCAATTTAGAATTTTGATTTGATATAGAATATAAAATAGAAATTAATTATTTAAAGTGATTATGAAAAACAATTATTGTTTTTATATTTTAAAGTGCATTTTTTTGTTACCATAATTGAATTAATCAAAAACCATGTCATCATTGAAATAAAATTTTAAAAGATATTATAATATTTGAAAATTAATGAGTTTTAGAAATGAGTGTCTACTACTATGGATGACACATCAATGATAACCCAATGAATTAGTAACTTGAGAAATATACAAATTTACATTTTGGTTAGTAAGAGTTTTTAAATTAACAGTATATAAATTTTGAAATTGAGAAGTGGTAAATAATTTTTTTATTTTGAATAAAAGAGATTAAAAAATTACAATTTTAAGGATATTTTAAAATCACCATCATATAATTGAATAATTATCATTAAATTTTGTTTTAAATATGAGATAAATTAATTTTTTTAGAAGTGTTGATTTTAAAAAATTACAGTACCTTTATAGGTTATCTTACCACTAGAGTAATCACTTAATGTGACAAGACATCCTTATAATTTACATATTTGATTGAATTTTGATAGGTATCCATACAAGTGAAATGTAAAACATCTGTTTGGGTTATATAATGATTTTTTGTTTTTCTAATAAGAAACAGTTCCTACAAAATTAATCTATAGAAGGATTGGGTACCCATAAACACTTGGATCATCTAATAATAACCAATAATGACTTAAAAATAAAAAATTTCATAGAAAAATGTTTTGTTTTGAAATTTTTAAGAAATATGGATTAAATTTGGTCTCCCATATTGATTATTTTTTCAATCAATTGCATAGATTAAATCACTGTTTTTTAATAACTATTGAATTTATCTTCTCGGAAACCTTTAACAACAGTGGGTTTCAATTGATTTTTAGAGGTTCATTCATGATTAGTTAAACAAATAATAACCCACATTTTTTAATGTTTTCTAGATAAAAATATTATATTTAAATATTAAACTCTATATGTTTATTAGAAAATTGTACTTTCAATGTGTTTAATGAGGGATTAGATTTTATCATCATATGGTTGTTTTTTATTTTTATGGATATATATTATTTATATTTTAAGAGAATATCCTTCTCAAGAATCACTATCTAATTTTTCTTTTTGAGTTGTTCTTATTATAAATCAATTTGATGATATCTATTTTCAATTTTAACCTTGAGAATATTTTAAATCTTTATAGTTAAAGTGAATAAATGAGAAAGATAAGGGAGATGAATGTAATTAATTAAGGTAATAAGAGGAGGATGTGGATGGAATAGGAAGTGGGATACTTCCCTGTATATCATCATCAATATTCTCCTTAAATAACTTTTGTATTGAGTGTCTAAATGTTGATAAAGAAGTTAAATCTAGGTATTTATCACTTCCACTCTACTTTGTGACCCTGATATTTTTTTACTTTGATTGTTTACCTTAGGATTATTCTTATATATGGGTCACTCTAGCTTGATTTGACATTTGTTTTTTCCCATTAAAAATATGTCACTTCTATTTCTATATTTTTATTTTTCTTATTATTTAAAAAAATTATTACTTAATTTTTTCATGTTATTTGCAAGTTGAACATAGTTTAGAACCTCATGTCTTGATTAATCATCATTATAAAATTTGAAGTAAAATATTTTCTTTACTTCTTTAACTTTATTGGAATCCTTGTAATTATTTTTATTCATTTCATATTTCAAAAGTGATCAAGGATATGATGAGTTCCTTGACCAAAATTTTATTTACATAATTGGATTCTTGAATTTTCATCAATTTGGGTGTCTTAAAGATGAGTAAAACTCATAATATTTTATCGTATGAGTATTTATGTATATATATCATTAGCAAGGGAGTTTATAAAATTAAAAATCTCACTAAATACTATAAATATTCTTGTAAAAGGTCTATGGGAATGAATATTGATGTTTTTAAAGTCTTCGTGATACATATCCAATATAGTGTCCTTTATATTATTTGTGCCTTTTTTATGACTTAAGAAAATTGAAAAATTTCCTTATTTTTTCAAGAAGAAACATGATTGATTTCTTTTCTATCAAAAAAAATACAAGGAATTCATAGATTTTTTCTTAAGTTTATATTTCTTATTTAGGAGTTCATTCTTCTTTAGGTTATTTAGTGTATGATCATATGATCTAATCAAATAAAAATACTTACAAGAGAGGGGGAGGTGAATTTTAGTTTAAAATCTTAGTTTAAGATGTCTAAAATAAAGAAACCCAAGGCCTCTTAATGTAGGTTATCATTGTTGAACCTCTATTTGAATCACCTGTAAATCATTTTTTCCATTTTCCAAAGCTGGTTTATGGGTTCCTGGTACCCGAAAGTTTACAAACACAAACTCAGAACAAAATAAGCACAAAATCAGGTAGAAAAACTAACACATACTTACATATCATAATATCCATACTCCTCTCCACATCCCAAGAATGATTCCTCTTCACCGGTAGCCATAGATGATTCCCATCCTGGTGATCTCCAGTAGCTTTCACTTTGAATCCGACTCCTAAGCTGATCAAGAAACAGTTGTTCCAGAGATGTCCTTTTGACCACACTACCATTATTAAAATCCATGGTCACCTCACTATTCCTCTTAGAGGTAGATCTAGTCCGCATCGGCCATGGAAGGCATGAGTAATCTCTCCTTGGTCACCTTCTTGGTGTAGCAGATAAGGGACCCTCAGTTGGAGCCAATACATGCTTCCCACATTGAACAACGTCGCTGTAGGAGCGGCCAGTAGGGCCACTCAAATTCTCCTTCCCTCTTCCATACTTTTCCCTTCCTTTAACAGTTTTCTCCCCTCGACTCAAACTAGGATTCTATGCATTGTTTCCCCTCAGATGGACTGGAGTTTTATTCTACATTAAAGGTAGACGTTCATCCTCAGTGGTCAGCATCCCCACAACTACGACCTACACCTCCTTCACGCCACCACCATCCTGAATATCTTCCACCATGAAGGATGCATTCCTAGTCGCATTGCATCTATCTTCCATAGATAAAACCACTGGAATTTTCCCCAAATTAGTAGCATGTTGGTCCTCCACAGCCTCCGCTCCAACCATATCAGTTATGTTTTCCAAGACTTCAACCAAATTCCTGTGAAGGACCTCCTCACCAACATCCCTTCCTCCAGGATCAGCCTCCTCTAGCCCCACGGTCAACAAACCATTAGATAGACCTTCAAACCTGCTACTTAGTAATAGAAATGGAGCATCCAATGGGTCCAGGTCTCTAGAATCCTTAGCACCCACCGGGGCAGAATCCTCCACAACATTCAAAACCCTTACATCCCCAACCTTCCCAGCACTCACACTTCCCAGTGAGTCTGTACTAATTTTATGCCTCTTACCTTCTGAAGCTCCAGAATCCCTTCTTCTATCAGAGGAATCCTTAAGAGACCCAGCAAACATACCTTCCAAATCCGGACTAGCCAAATCAGAACACCTCCCTCCAACATCATTTCTTGTCAACCTCTGATCCCGACGAAACTCTAAGTCTGCTTCCAAACAATTACCATTAGCAGCTCTCACAGGATCTGACTGCTCAACGTGACTGGACCCCCTAAAACGTGAATGAATTACCCTATGACATACCTCCATCGAATGGCCCATCCTTCTACAAGAACCACCGAACTCGATCCAATATTCATACATAAATTTGTGCTTGAAACAATATTCTTCTTCAATTGTTATCCAAATTAGTCATAAGGAGTGCGAGATGCATCAATTTCAATACAGACCCGGGGGTTCACAGGATGACAAACTGCCTCAGTTCGAGTATCAGCACAAAGAAATCTCCCAACCATGTTTCCCAGGATGCGAATAATTGAAGGATTTTGAAATGGAAAAGGGTGTTTAGGTAAACTTACCCAAACCGCAATGCAAAGAGAATCACAATTAATATGACGGTCAAAAGACTAACGCAGAAGAAGAAAATGATAACCCTTGAAGTAGCAGGGATCCTTCGACCATTCTTGGATAAGGTCTGCCTCTGTCTTGAAGTAAATCATAATTTGTTTATTGTCGAGTAACCCAACCACCGTGTGCTTCTGGAGATCCTAGGAACCGAAGAAAAAATGATCAAAATCATCCAGTAAAGGCATCTTGTGCTTGAACCAAGACATAAGGGTGATATTTAGCAAGCTAGAAGATTCCGTAAACTCGGAAGAAGAGAGATGAAGAATCGGCACCCCATCGACCAGATCTGGAACCTTGGGGTTTAAAGAAGCTCTCGATAACGGAAGGAGAAACTCCAAATTAGAGAAATTAAGGAAGCTCATAGCCCTTCTAGGAGACGATAGTTATCCCTCCCCCAGCAAGGGGGTAGGAGCCAGCGCGGGGGCCACCGTCGTCATCGGAGGATGAAACAAAAAGGGAGAGAATCTCCCAACCTCTGAGCTCCCCGATGAGGTGGTGAACCCGAGACAGTTTGACTAAGAAAGTTAATGAATTAGAATAGAAAATAATTATGATTATATTGGACTAAAAAATTAGAATAACTATAGATATTATTAACATTAGAGTGATTATTGATATCATAGTTAATACGAAAAAATGAAAATAATAGAATGATGTATACAATTAATCACTTTATATTATAATTTAGTGTAATATAAATCTTTTCAATAACAAGTAATAAAATATAAAATAAATGTAAATATGGATTAGAAGATATTAAAATGATAAAACCATTTTAGTTTAAATATTAAGGTAGTAAATAAATCTAAGGAAAGGTATATACATTTTTATATTTATAAAAGATTTTTTCTTTCATTTCTATGAAATCCCTCGATAAAAAGATTAAAATGGATCTATCTTCATATCCTCAGAAGCCCTCGATACGAAGATTTTAATTTCTTCTCTTTATCAAGCCCTAATATCCCTCGAGTTGATGGATCAGATTATCTATATTCCTATCTTGGGAATCCCACAATCCTAAAGAATTACACAGACTAAGAAAGATCAGTTCATGTAGTGAAATATTAAAGAGTGAAAGTAATCAATCAACCATCCCCATACTCTTAAAATTCCAAGATGTCTATAGGAATCATTTCAATGATCATATTTTACAATTTTGTTACAAAAAATTCAAATAATCGGTAATTGATTTCTAATAATGATTCGGAATAAGTGAATGTATAATGCCAAATATCCAATTTCCAAGAGAAAATGTACAAAAGTTAAGAATGATTTTATATCCAATTCCAATATAGAATTTATTATATTGAAGTAAATTGAATTAATAGATATATTATTAAACTAATTTTTCATTATAATATATTCTAAATATAATATAATTTTATCAATAATTTAAATGAAAATTCATTTTCAAATAAAATTCGATATTTCCATTAATAAAAAACAATTAAAATTTTCATAAAATTTTAAAAAATTCAGCCTAATATTGTTTTAATTTTTTTATTTCAAAAATAATATTAATTTTTTCAAAAGGTTTTCTAATATTTTAAAATTAATTTTTGAAATAATCATGAAAAAGCTAAAAACCCATTTTTTATAAAAGTACATTTTTAACTGTAAAATTTGATGTATTCAAATCTATTATATAGAAAACACAAAAGATGAATTTTAATTATTTCATTGAATATAAAATATATAATTTTTATTAAAATAATTATCCAAAAGTTGGTTGTTTAATATAATTATGTGAAAAAAGTTTGTTTTTCTAAAAATAGTTTTTCAAACAAATATTTTCATTATTTTACAAAATTATTTTTATTGTAATTTTTAAATAATTAGTCACTGAATAATTCATTTTATATGACAATATAAAACATTTATTTTAATATTATATTCAATACTTTTAAGACCCTCCATTCTATAATATAGGTGGTAATAATATAATAATATTACAAATTTCATGTAACACAATAAAAATATAGTGTTACATGTGATTAAAAATACCGAAAAGGTAAAAATCATTGAATTTTTTTTCTCAAAAACATGAGGTGTTAAATATATGTTATCTTAATGTAAATTATAAATTTCTTTATATTATGAGGGTTATTCCCAAAGAGTTGATGAACCATTACCAATTTCTATGAAATGGTTTCCTAATGAAGATATAGAAATAATATATATGGAGTAAATTCAATGGGAGAAGGGGATACTAATGAAGGGATTAAATATAATGATGTTGCATTAAAATGAATAGAACACATTATAATGATGACAATATATGATATTTAATAAATTCAATGGATGGTCACGTGATTGAATTGAATACATTATGTAATTAGTGAAGCAATATCATATCCAATCATTTATGTTCTTATAAAAGAGGATAATAAGACTGTGGATTAATTTAGTAATAAAAATAATCATATAAAAATTATATATTATACATGGTAGTAATATTATTTATTTATTATAATTTTAGGAAAATAATTCATATGATAAGGTTTTACTAAAAAAATATGATAATCTCATAGGGATTTTTGATAAGTTTTATCTTAGTTACATATAGTGATAAGGGATTTATATAATTTTATAGATTAGTTTACCCATTAAGAAGAACATTTTATTTTACTAGGATAATATTTAATCCCAAAATTATTTATTCCACTTTAAATTTAGTCACTAAAATTTTCTTAATTTATAAATGTTCAATATTATAGAGCATATACTTGAATATTTTCAGGGATTCAATTTACAGGTTTTTAGCCTATTTGTTTTTTGCCTCTTTCTTTTTAATTTATGATATTTTGTTTTGGAAAATGTAGTGTTTTTTATTTTATGTTCATACATATTGGACCATGATGGTTCTTTTTTTAAAGACATATAGATTAGTCCATAGTGGTTGTTATAGTTAGTTTATCCGACCTGAATTAATAAATGTTTTGTGAATTATGAATTAGAAACCTATGTAAACAAAATTTGGTTATTTATATTGGTTTATATGGAAATATTGATGTCTTTATTTTTAGATATCTCAAATAATAATTATAATTATACTTTAAGATCAAAAAATAGAGAAAAATATGATGTATTATATTTTAAGGTCATAGAAATCGAACAAAATTGGGTTCTTTATTATATAAGGCCATAAAAGTTGGACCATTTTCATGTATATAATTATCATAAGACATAGATTATATTTTTATATTAATTATTCAAACATTAATTGAAAACAAAATGGATTTAAGGATTATTCAATCAAATATTATTTTAAATGAGAATAGTGGTAAAAATGATTGAGACACACCCTAACATAAATACACTCTATATTTAGTATTGATACATAATCCTCATGAGTTTATCAGGAATTTTTCTTATGACTTGTTTAAATTATGAATAGATTTATGTCTTCCCCTATTTTTTCTCCCGCAAAATGTACCTATGTTGTTGAAATATTGGCTTAGAGAGAAATTTATTGACTATTTCTTTGGGTTATCTTTCGTAGGTTTGCATCATAAAAAGTTTTGTGTGTTTTTATCACTCATAAAGGTAATATTATAGTGAACTATTTTTGTAGTTTATGCTATTATATATCACTCAAAATAGTTTTTTCACAATTTATGATATTTATATTGACTATCTTTCAATAGGGAGATTAATATTTCTAAAATGTGATAGTTTGATTAATGAGAGAAAATATTATACAAAAATAATGATGCATCAAATGGTGGTACATATGAAGAATATTCTACCATAATATATAAAGAAGAATCATTGGACTGAGGTTGTTCAATCGATTTGAATGAATCCTATCCAATGTGAGTAATGAATTAATTGAATTCTTGTGTGTAAGAAAATGGTTTTAAGACATGGGGTGATTAGGAATGATTATTTTATATCTAGGTTGTATAGATGGGACCTAGATAGTGATTTTAGTTTGATATTGTATAACATAGACCAAAATAAAGAATGATAATTTGATGTCATAGAGCTCATGAAAATGGGGTGATTAATAATTTATTTAGAGCATAGAACACTGTAGTGCTTCAAATTTTATGTTCTTGGATGTCAAAAAATTTTCAAGTAGTTTTTTAAAATGTGGTATAAATTTTTTCTTTTATTTTAACATCACATAAAGAAGAATGGGAACAATGATAAAAAATATAGTGATATGTATTCACTCTTTTTTCGTATGTATACAAACCTTGTGAGTGAAGCTAAACATTTACTGGGGACAAGTATTGGCCCCAAAATGATTTGTGCCTCTTTCATTTTATTCTATAATAATCAGATAATCCCTTAAAAACCATTCATATAAATAAGAAATTGAAATTTATTAGGATTTCATTTTTTTGGGATTTTAGACTGAAATATTTTTTGTCATTGAACATTCATAGAATGAGAATAGAAGGTAAAAAATATAATAATGTTCTAGTTTATGTGATATGTATGATGAATTATATTAGTGATTAGTTTCATAGAGATCATAATGAATTTTTTTTGTAGTTTATAGTATTTTGAGAGGGAGTAGCTGTGAATTATGAGTCATGATAGTGAAAGGGGGAAAACATAAATCAAAGTATACTAGTGGGGTACTCAATAATAGTTTATAATGGTGGTTAAGTGAGATAAATTTTGCTGATAGACCCTAGTTTAGGAGTGGTTGACTGGGAAATACAAGAATTGGTGTGGGCACAACACTGAGGTGGAATGTGTGATTTAGTGAAATTGAAACATTTGGATTGGCCCAAGAATGAATATAATGAAATCAATACCCCGAATATAAAAATAAGAATAAAAAATAGTCCAAGGTTATGGGATACACCATTATATGGGATTCGTAGAGGAAAAATGAAAATTTATAGGTGTAAAATAAAAGGGTGGTATTTATAGTGGTTTTCCCTACATGAAAACATGAAATTAATATATTAAATAGAAATTCCTAGAATGCCTTAGGCAAATTGATGAGGAATAATAATTTTTGTCCCTAGATAAGAGATATAAGTTCCACTACATATTTTTTGGAAGCATGAATAAATCAATACATAGTTCTATACATGTGTTACCTAATATTAAATAGGTGAATGATTTTTTATAACTTGGAAATGACAAGGTATTCCAAATATTAATGTATACAATCCAAATTCAATATATAGATCATTATCATGTTTATGATGATTATATTTATTATAGTTTAATTTCAAATTGAGAGGACATCAAACTCATATTTTAATTGGGAGGATGCACCCCAATGTAGGGGTTATGATTTACAAAGGTATCTATATAGATCGAGATTAGGCAAATACATAGTGGGTTTCATAATTTATAGTCATGATATGATATCCAATCATTATACCAAGGGATAATCCGTGGATATAAGTATTTGGGGATAACTCATGGAGGTATACATGTTGGGTGTTGAGTCTAACATAGTGTTACTTGGAAAGGGAATGGGATTGTGATCATGACTTTTATGAGATTTATCATAGTAGGCCAATGAGGTTGTGAGATGTCAGAGGATAGGTTGTGGGATGTGTCAACCCTGAGAGATAGTAATTGGACTGAGAGCCTAGTCTACGATCATTCATACCATGAGGGATGCCTATACTAATGTTATGTCCCAAAAATTCCCATGTGGTATTCCACTATTTTTGTTATGACTTGATGAATCCCAAGAGGGATGAATCCTCACATGTGTTGACCTAGAGGACCCTTATGGGTTACCATTGAAATAATTAACGTACGTGGGTGTATGTGTTGGATAATTATGGTTACATGTGTCGCCCTAGAACCTTTACTGAAGTGGAGGCATTATTGGTCATAAGAGATGATGACAGGCTGGGATTTTAACCAACCCTCATGTTTTATTTTTTTATGATGTATAATTGAATTCACCCTCATCGATTATGTGACATGTTTAGGCTACCAAAATGTTTGACCTTCGATATGGATTAAGTTTAAATAGAGTTAAGGATCAGATGTTCTTGGGTTTCCATGATTTAGATTTGGATACCATGGGAGATTACATTGATTTGGAGCTCATATATATAAATTAAATTGGTTTACTGTTGGAGAGTTCCTAGAGTTGGACCTCAAATATGGTTGGCTTTCCCTAATTTGGAGAAAATTAGGGTTATTGATTCAATGGGGTTGGATATCTGATATTTTGGGGTTTCCATGGATTTGGAGATGAGTGGTTAAATGTACTCCATCACATGTATCATAGAAAAGGCCCTTCATTTGGGGATTATGGATCATGAATTGTTGAGGACCTATTTTCTACCAACAATTGGGTGTTCTAGTATATCGAGTTGATATTGTTTGTAGTTATGGGATACTTATAGGATTATTCCTTCACTAAAATGATTATAGTTCATATTACCGTAATGATAAAACTCTCATAAGTAAGGTTTAACAATGATTATAGGTATCTAACTTTAATGAAATGATTATAGGGATTATTCCCAAGCTGAAAAAATACATTAAGGGGATGTCTATGATCCTTTAGGGAATACCCATCATGGTGGTATGTGATACTTGACCTGGTATATTCCCAACCGGAATCCTTTGATAATATACATGGAAATATTAAATAACATGCTCAAAGACACCCCATCATTGGATGTAGTATATATGGCCAATTAGGGCTGCAAACCTGAGTATTGAAAGTGGATTTTGTTATGAATTTTATTCTAGTAATTTCACTTCACTGTTGGGTATATTTCATGAGAATTAACATATGGATTTTGGTATTAATATCTCTGTATAGGGTGGGAAACTGTGATTAAATTCTCACCAACTTGTATATTCACCTTGGTGTGTGTGTAAACATTATGTCCAATTTTAGGTTGATGATGGATGCCAAATGGATAATATATATCTCATGATTATGTAATCAAGCTAAGACATTAATGCAGAGTCTTGGTATAGGGCTGGTGTATCTCAAGAGTCACATAAACCATGTTTTTGGAATGACTCACAGTTGAGATTAATGCATAATGTATTTATTTTTTTAGATAATATTTCTATATATGTGGTTGGACATATTAGAAATCCATTTTTTATCTAAGAATTCCTATTTATGTTTGGATGAAACATATTAATTTTTTATACCACAAATCCATTTATATAATATTCTGCATACTCTTCTATATATCATTCTTATTAATTTATTCATGATTCCATGATATAATATAGGTGCATTTTCTCCTCACCGTACCACCCTAGACCATAGTTTCTAGTCAGTATCCTCTAGCATATAAGAAGTTTTACCTGAGATCTCATTTTGAATTCGTCCGATTATAGTTCAGAGTGAGATGGGGAGATATTTTACAAAGTGGTATGAAAGGATTTATCTTAACTTAATATTCAATTTAATGTTTTCAATAGAAATTAATCTATTAAAGTCTATGATGGGTATCAGGTCGGTGTATCATGAAATTATATTACGGTAGAATGACCAGGTTACCCAAAATAGAATAGATGTTCTGGTCTTACAGTATTATAGTTGATGTGATTTTCATCTTGTGTGACACACATGATTTTTAGATTTTGATTTGGTTTTCAAATAATATAGTTTTTGTATTTTTTGAACCTGACCCAATGTAAAAACACTACTTATGGATTTGTCTCTTGGATCATTGAGGAAAAAGTTGTCTAATTCATCATTCATTGCATGTACAATTCATATAACTTATAGGGTATTACTATTACGAATTTTATCACTGATGAGAGATTCAAATTTTAAATATGCCAACATATTTTCAAATGAAATTTTCTAGTATATGCACTTGGTGGTATACTACTCATTTGGATCGACATGTATGCATATTTTTTGTTCTGATAATAGGTTATGTAGATCTATAGAGAGACAATTTTTGTTTATTATGATATAGTCTCTTATTTTATGATGCCTAAGGTGACCCTAGTTGGCTAGTTAGTCACATAGTACTTTATTTTGTTTCTATTTATTGGGTTCAACTATCTATATTTCCAGTAACACCCTATAGAGTTTTTCCTATATATAATGGAATGAAATTCAACCTAACCAAGACCTGTGACTACAATTATTAGAAAAAAATAATCCTACTGAGGGTCATGGGAGGATCAACCTGAGTTTTTATTCTCAATGGTGTAGTATTACATGTGGATTCTCAGAATTGGTTCCTTGGTAAGAAGATAACTTGACATGAGGTTCCTGATCGATGTGGATATGAGTATGAGTGGATAGTTTGGTATGTGAGTTATTGTGTGAACTTTGAGACATGTGTAGTAAGAATTTTCAATTGGGTAGTTATCATTGATGAGACTGGAACATTGGTCTAGTTAGGATATTTAGAGACTTTGAGATGTGACTCATTGGTCAGTGAGTCAGGGATTTTGTGATGAAAGAGGGTAGTCCATGACAAGTATTATCTCAACAAATTGTGCTTCTTATATATAAAATATATGAGTAAAAAATTTTCTTTTGAGATTATTTCACATGATGATCCATCAAATTTATGATGAATATGTGGTGATGCCTTGGGTTTTGAGGGATTAAGAACGTTGGGTGCTAGCATCATGGTATCAAGGTTTGTATTTATTGGAAGGATTGTTTGTGTTTTGGGACTAGATAATGAAATATGAACATCGATTATTGTTAAAATGTGGGGAGAAACTTTTGGTTTCAATAAGGTATTGGATGATGGATATCTGTTTGGTTATATTAGAAGAGGGTCTATAGTCATTTATGGAGTGGAGTGAATGGGGTTCTATAACTTATTGGAACATTCCTTCATGAGTATCATGGATAGTTGTTTTAATTGTGTATACCTAGGTTCTTGATTTGTGGCTAGTGAGAGTGTGAGATCCCTCGAGAATTTTCTAGGAAATAAATATTCCTTTAGTAGGAGAGTGGTGTTTTGTGTAAAATTTTGGAAATGTCATTCTTACATAAATTTTTGTGCATATAGATTATGCACTATTGTCGTTGGAGAAAGTCTAGGTCCGTTGTGTTTTTTAGGTTATGAGGAGTCCAGAGTGGTGTATATATAGTGGAACTATAGTGATTTTTTCTCAAGTAGTGTCCTAAAAAATAAATTATAGTGTTGAGTGCCCCATATTCCACTGGAGGATGTTCTCATCATTTTATGTGGGATGTTGATTATAGAGGTTTCCATTCCTTATAAACCAAGAATGGATGGTTGATGTTTTTCATGATGATGCTACGGTGTGATTGATTTATCTATGTTCATTTATATCATTTAGTGATCTATGAAACTTGGTTCTTTTAGTTTCTCGTTTTGGATATAAAAAGACAATATGGATACTCCAATGGTGGGTACCATCATATCAATTTCTTTCAAATTTATCTCATGTTGGGAGAGTTTTTGACACTATAATAGTAATCCAAATAAAATTTTATGCAGTAATTCTTGGATTGAAAGAAATGAAACTTATTGGAAACCAAAATTTTTTGGGGATGATAAGATCTATGGTATAAAGATTGTAAGACTCTTTATTTTTTGGATTTTAAAAACAATAAAAAATTTATTATTTTGGTTTTAGATTCTCATAAGGGATAAACTTGTCTTTTACCTCATGAAGAGGATCTCAGATACATTTTTTGATCAATTTAAATGGTCTCGTAATATTATTTTTACCCTAAGTTAAGAATTTTGTGGAATCTTAACCCATTATATTTTTGGGGAATATTTTGTATTTAATATTTAATTAATTAAATAATTACTTATTCAGGAACATTTTAATGGTTATATATTTTGAATAGAGAATAATATTGAGATTCACAATCTGTAGTTGAGTTTAGAAAGGAGGGTTTTTATAAGTCAAGGTGTAAACCTAATTTATGTTTTGAGACATGGGATGATTGTTTTAAATGGGAACAAATTTAATTGATTAATTAAATAACTTAAAAATCTCCTCCATTCATTACTACACATGGCATAAGAGGCGAGTATCCTCCCTCATACAATTTAAAAAAAGGGATGAAGGAGAGTAAGATCCACTATAATTCATCTATGGCCTTGAGAAATAATGTATTGGTCCACGAAAAATTTTGGGCATGGATTTTGACCCAAATCTTCAAAAAAAATTCAATGAGGTAGGTTGTTTTAATATTATAGCTATAAATGCTTATTGATTAATATTTTTAATGTTTAAAATCCATATTATTTTTACAAGGGACTCTATGGGGGTATATTTGTAGATTATTTAGTTAAAGTAGTGGTTTCAATCCAATTATTGGTATTTTAATTTACGAAACTCCAATCAAATGATGTGTGGTTTTAATTACACACACCATGCGTTCTTTCTATTTAGGCAAGGCGACAATTTTTTTGGACTGTATGCTATTTGCTCGAAGTGCATGTCATATAGTGGGACATGGATATGTGGAAAGGTACTTGGAATGAAATCCCCTGTAAGGGGGACATTTCTTAATAGAACTATATGGATAGAACCTAGGCATCCAATGACTTTGTAGTAGTACACTACCAAAACTAAGGTGTTAACTGGATATGTAATTGTACCCTTTAGGATCCTGGGTGTACCCAATTTGTGTATATGTACATGGAAATGGTGAATATTTTTGAGTACACACCATTTAATTTGGGTACATTACATGTACTAATACATTGTCATCTGTTTGAGGGTTTTGGGTATTCGGAACCCCAAATTAAATATTAGACATAATATGAGTCCATTTTGAGCATTTTTCTTCAATGAATGTGTTGGTGGATCTAGTGGGGATATTTTGAGTAATTATTTGATTTTATTTAGGGTGATTGATCTATGATGGATATATTCATCCTCAAGTAAATTGAATTATATGTCTCTTTATAGAGACATGGGATGAGCCCATGATGACGGTAATGAAAATATTAGGAGGGTTTAAAATATGATTCCTAAGGCCCTCAACTAGTGTATTTTCGACATCTCATACCTAGTGGGACAAGGTTATAACATGCAGAGATGAATATATTTGTTGGTCTATCTAACATAGAGTGACTTGGAAAAGGGCGACGTTGATGGAATATACCTTTTGAGATTAAACCGAGAAATAATATGATATTGTTAGGTGTTAAACTCTAGGGTGTGGGATGTGTTACCATCTAGGGACTTGCATTGGCTCTTGATACTAGTATGTGACCAAGTATGCCAAGATGGTGTGATATAATTACGTTCAAACCTAGTGAATCCTAAGAGGGATTCAACATTTTTTTTGTTTTAACGTAGATAATACCCGGAGGATTTCTTCTACTTATGCGCTGACCTAGCGAACCCATATGGTTTCCCATTGGTAGGCGGAGCCTGAGTGGGTGAATGTGTTGGAGATTTATGGTTTTGGGTGACCCATATAACCCAAACCGACAAAGAGGCATAATGTTGGAGAGACGATGAATATTGGAATGTGAATTCAACTATCCCCTGTGTATTTTATGATGGGTTATGTAATAAGACCTTAGGGATGATGTGATAATGTTTGGATACTACATAGTCTGATATTGGGTATGGATGAATCTCACATGTATTTGGATCTCATATATGTCTGTGATTCCATAAAATAGAACCATTTATAGTGTCATATTCAATATAATTGGATTTCATATATGGTTGGGTTGTCACAATTTAGTGTTAATAATGTTTAGACTTTCCAAAGTGTTAGAGATCAGATATTATTGATACACCATAATTTGGTGATGATACTGGTTGTAACATACAACGGATAGAGTTGAGACCTGTTTGGAAACTAATAGAAATAGAGTTCAGGGTTCATTGGATGTAATCAAGTGCTATCTTGATACTTTTCATTTTGTAGGGGCTTGTGGATCTGTAATTTTCGAGGATTTACTATCCAATGAAGTGTTAGTTGTTTTGTATACTTATGTGGCATTGGATTCGATTATGTGATAAATAAATTATTATTCCATATCCAAAATAATTATATTTTTTATACCCTATAAGAAAAAAATCCCAGAGTTGAATTTTTTTCATGCTAAAAGGATTATGACTTTATTGATTTGATTGTAGGGATTATTCCCCTAAAAAGAAATCTACTATAAGGGGTGGTCCATGTTAATTTAGAAAATATACATTGGGGAGGTACGTGTTACCTAATATGGTATGTTTCCAAGGTTAGGTATATAATAATATTGTTTACATGATTATAATATATACTCAGAGTCACCCCAAAGCTTTCTGAAGAAGGTATGGTCGATCAGGGCCACATAAAAGAGGATTGATGCTGGTTTTCTTCATCCATTTCATGGAATGATTGGGAATATTACATTATAATTACCTTATTATGGTATGCTATAGGCTCAAAATTTGGGATGGCCTATTGAGATTCATTTTTCACCACCTGGAGGTTCACATCACAATGTATGCATACCTTATTTCTTTTTTTAGGTTGATAATAGGTGCATAATATATAAGGTGGATGAATATGATTACATGATCAAGTTGAGCCACTCATATTGAGTAATAGGATCGACCCATTGCGTCTTGAGAGTCACCAATGCCGGGTATGTGGAACATCATAGAGTTTATAGTAATTCCTCTGATATTTATTATATTATCAATTATTGTTACTATATATGTGGTAGTCCTAGTGAAATATTAGTTGTTGTATGTGAGCATTATAATTCATAGATTAATGTTGCTTTTCATTTATATTATATATTTATTTTTTATATTTTATTCTCTATAATATGATACGTAAGATGATTGGTTACTTATTTATTATTTATCACTCAAACATGGCGGTGTAGTCTCTGCACTGTACCACCATAGACCCACATTGCTAGTAGACAACATTGGGTGTATGATAAGGTGCACTAGACGTCTCATTGTGAACTGGTTATACAAAATTTCAGAGTGATCTGGGTTACGATGTAACAATGCAAAACTTCTATTGATTTATGAATGTACATATTTTAAAGTTTCATGTGTGAAAATAATTTGAAATTTATATTTAATAATGCACCATAGAAGGGAAATGTACGCATGAATCTTAATATAGAGAGATAGTTTGGTTCTAATTTAGTGGGAACAATACATGCTAGCATGGTCTAATATAATCAATTTATGGTAATATATTATTTTAATATATATAATATGTACACCATTAAAGCATATCTTGAAAGGAGTTTTCATAGAGACTAGGATATAAAAAATGATGTAGTTTATCACATCTCTACTACTCTACTCCTTTTCAGAGTGACCCTATGGGATTGTTTTGTTTTTGTGGTAGTATTATATTTTGGATATCCAAATGAATTTTTGGATTACTAATGGGGATTGGGTATTTGAATTGGGAAAGTTTATAGTGATACCATCCACTTCTGATACCATATTTTTAATGAAAGGATCTTATGGAGATATGACATAAATCCCCTATGCATGTAATGCATTTTAGATGTATCATATTAGTAAATATAAATATATCATATTATAAAATAACCATGTTATAAAATACATTTCATATTACTTTATGGTATAAAATTTTAATTGATATATGATATCATATCACTAGTTCCTTTTCTGTATCATTCTATAAAAAATATTGATATCATAATACTTTATTTTACACGAACCATATATAATAATTATAAAAGGTAGTATAATGTTAAACAGAAACGTTTGAATTATATTTAATATAATGAAATATTTACTACTATTGAGTCATATTATGTAATAAATTATATATTTATAATATCTGATAAGTTACAATTATTTTCAACTATAATACATTTTCTCAGACATTTTGAACATATGAGTAATTTATTAGGGGTCTATGAGAGTGACCCAAAGTTATATATAAGGGGGAACTAATTTTTGAGATGGTTCTTCATATGATCCTTGAGAAAGGCACATGATTATTTTATCAATCCTAAAAACCTATGTTTTTATATATATTTCTCCTATGATATACTAACATACCATGGGTGTTATGAATAATCCGACCTAAGTATTGGGTGATTTAGATTATCCTGTGGATGCACCCAAGATGTAAGACCCCTTTGGATTTTACTTAGTGATCCTTATATAAAACCTGATTGGTGATGATAATATAATCCATGAATAGAGAAAGGTATATGGTCTTTATTTATATTATACATGGTTTTAATTTTTCATTAAATTGTTATCTTGGGTTTCAGGTTTCGATTTGGTTCCAAATTTTTTATAATTTTTATCCAATCCTTCAAAACCTATTAGTGGTATCAGAGGTTTACCTTGAATCATAATTCATCAAAAAAATTAATAATGTTTAAATACTATAACTTTATTCATATTTTTTTGTATGTGGTAAAAAGGATTTGAATTTTAAACTATTGTCAAACTTAAATTATATATTATCAAAAGCTATGTTATGGGTGACTAAGAATTTATGTGATATCATAATAGGTGATACAACATAAGTCCTTTATTTTTCACTTTATCATTACATATGATATTTTATTTCAATGCTAGAAATAAAACCATTCTTTGCAAACAAAACAGTGTATTGAATCAATAATTTGATATATGGGATATCATAAAATAATGACACCCAGGTGCCTATTATTGATATTGTACGCCAAGAAAAAAATACGACAAAGGATAAAATGTTGTTTAAGATATGGTTATATCATTGAATATGGCATATAATGTGGGATTATCAGTTTTGGCCACAATTCACCAATCATAAACCATGATATTAGTTATGATCTAAATCACATCTTGTGATATAACTTACATCCTAAAATATGACATGGATGATAATTTTTTTCTTCTAAAATTTCAATTATGAGTTGACTAAATAATATTCAAATAGTTTATAAAATATTTTAAAAGGTATTATTAAATATTTATTTAATTTATAAAATAAGCATAAACTAATTAATTTTTTATATTAACTAATAATATATTTATGACACATTTATTATTTAAATATCTAAAATATTAAATTTCAAAATTAAATACCTTTGAATTTTTAAGAAATTAATTATAATTTGGATATATGTTTTATGGATATTATATTTTAATTTATAAAGATCTTATAAATTTAGAAATATGGGGAACTATAAATGAGTTTAAATTGAATTATGAAATTTTAATCATTATTATTTTTAATTTTTCATGTTAAAAAGGTTTATTTGATGAAATTATTCAAATAATGTCAAAAGGAATTTTATAATGATTATGATGAAGTTTTAAATAATATTAAATATATGATATAAGGATTATTTACATAGTAAATAAATTTGTTATATGTATGATGTTTTTATTTTATATATTATATATTTTAATTAAATAATCTATAATTATTAATATGTATGAGCTTAAATAAATATAAAATTTTTATATTTATTAAATTACAAAATTTTCATAATTAAGTCCCAAATTATAAAGTGATTATATTGTAATTATAATTTTTTCATAATTTTTTTTATCTCAAGTAGAAATAAGTGAGTTGATTGTTTATTTACTTTACTTCATATATAATTGATAAATATAATTTTTACATAATAAAATAATGTATGATTTTTAAAGGTGTTTAAGCATCTTCTTTAAATTATTTAACATTTATTGAAGGAGTTACAAGATAGGTATTATAATTAATTTAGTTTACCTATATGATGACTATGGTTTTCTCAATATTTGTTGAATTAGTTACACATCAATATGGTTGCAACACATTTACTTAGTGTTAGTAATAAATATTAAAAAATACATCCTTTCATGCATGCATACATGTAAAAAGTATAATGAGATTGATGATGAGATTAAACACCCATTAAGAAAATATTATGCGTGAGATTAATTTTAACGGAAATACATGTGAAGACATTGACCGTCTAACTAGGTAAGTTTGTTCCAATGTAGGGTGACCCTATATTATCTTGTGTAAATAAAGAAAGTAATTTGGCGACCCTAAGCAATTGATGGAAGTTTTTGGAATTATAATTTGGATACACTTATTAGCCAAACAATAAGAGTTTTGATGTAAGTAGAATAGTGTTCAGTTTATCCATATGATTGATGGGGGAAAGAGTTGTCACTATAGCATCCAAGGGTTATATATGAAAAGATAGTCATTATGACCAACCTAAATAGGTAATATTATTTGGTTCACAGAAAAGTAGATTCTTTATATTGTGAAAATATAACTCTTGGGCCACTAATGGATATGAGGTAAGTCAAAATGGGTTAACATTTTATTGGGAACAAATTTAATAGATGTCATTATTAAATTATTGAAAATCATGATACTCATTTGGAAAAATCATCTACAACTATGATGTTGACTTTATCATTATTTAATATGAATTTGAGGTCAATAATTGAAAAAATTATTAATGGTAAAAAATTCTTAAACTAATATAATAACAAAAGAATCATACATAATCATGGAGAAAATTTTATCTATTAGATAAATACCTTATCAGGTAGCAAAACATTAATGTTTTTCAATATGTGACTTTATATTCTAACATGAATAATTGAAGAACTAAATTAAGGTATCAAGGGAATTTTTAGATGAAAACTGGTCAAATAAACATTAGTTTCTACTTTATACTCAATAATATTGGGAATATCATTATCATGGAAATACTATAAGTTACGACTAAGGATTTATCCGGATATGGAACAAATTTTTTTGATTTTTATTAGAAGGTTCCTACCAATATAGTTAAGTTCTATTAATTTTTACTATATTTCATCATGTTTATGAGGAATATTAATAAATAAAGGGAAAATTTTAGTTCTTGTGCTATATTAAACATACAAATGGGAACTTCTTTACTCTAGAGAGAGAAGCTTACAATTTTCTAATATTTAGCCTCAAAAATTGAAACCAAAATGCGATGACATGAATGTGGGTAGCATTTAGATTATATGAAATTATACAAAATACATAAAGGGGTTTTTTACTCTATGTAATGTTCATAGAATGTGTTATATGTTATAGAAGTGGTATATGATACTAAATTTTTATTTTAAAATATTTGAAAATGTAAGATAATTGAAAATCAAGGTAAAAAAAACGAACCATATTTTTTTATTGAATTGATATAGAAATGGGTTGAAACATTGAAGAGTTGAATGAGAAAAATATATCAATATCTGATTCATCAAAATAAAGGATTATTATTTTTAAATTATTTCACTTATATAATAAGATGATATGTTGGTAAATAAGAATTTTTTGTGAAAAATTTTCTTTGATAGATTTAATAATTATTAAATTGATTCTATAAAATTATTGAATGATGTCAAGGTGACTTTTTTTTATCGTGGATAAAATAGTATATCATGATGTTTGATAAAATATGATGGATGTGACCCCATAACCAATAAATGAAATATTCCAAGTAATATAATCTTATTTGAAACATGTTTCTAAAAAAACATAAAATACAACATAATACATTAACATTAGCAGTTTATTAATTGAGTACTCCCACTAATGGAAATAAGTATTACTTCCTGATATAAAAGATTTTTAGAATCTTATCATGATATTATGAAGAATATATAGGTTATAAATTTCTAATGGGAGTACATTTGGACTTGGACAAGTTAAAATTAAACATGGAAGAAAATAAAATTCCTATTAAAACTCATAGATAATTCCACTTAGTATCTTAAAAGTGTATAAGATATATGCTTGTAATGAAGAAAACAAGGAGATATTTTTTTACAAAATGGTATCATGTAATATATTTGACATAAATGTTATATGAAATAGTATGATTATGGAATTATAAATAGTTTTATGTATATAATAAAATTTATTGACATTTCAATATTGGATTTTGTGAAGTTAAAGAACATCAATTGTTTTAAGGAGTCTATCATTGGAAGACGAATCCAAATTCTCATTATTTTTTTATAAAACCATTCTTCATTAATGTTACTCATGAAAATAATTTATAAGGTAGGTTTTTATAACATGGTCTTATAGATATGTGAATTGATTTGTATAGAGACATATTGAATTTAACAAAACTTGAAAACTATAACAAACAGATGGCCTCCCTAGTATTATATCACTTTATATATGATTAGACATGAATTTATGTATGGTTTTTTAGTATCTCTAGAGTAGTTTAAGAATATAAAATGTGTCATGTTATATAAAAGTTAGTATCTACTTACTAATTATTTTAGGTTGGATAAAATATTATAAGAAGTGAAATTTTAATTAACCTCTCAATGTATAACATTATGTTATCTCTAACTGATGTTCATCTGGTATTATTATAATTTGTGATTATATGTTTGTGTTATCACATAGAGGATTTAAAAATTGTGATATGAAATGTGCCCACGAGTTATAAAATAATTTTTTCTCCAGAAAATTATACTTTTATACCTCATAGATTTTCATACATTGTGTATTTAGTATGATAGGAGTGTATGATTCATATTGAATCTCCATAGCTATATTCAGTTAGAGACATTAAATGAGAACCTTAGTACTTTTATACCATTATAATGAAATCCTTGAGGCATAATTAAGATGAGTTGGTTGGTTATGTTAATGATATTGTGGTTATCTCAGTTATAATAAAGATGGTATTTTCCTTCTTGTATGATGTGTATGACATCTAGGCCCATGGTTTAGAAAGAATGAGGAACACTATGAAAATATTTAAATGGTGTATCTAATATGATTATATATTTAGATGAGGGTCATGTTATGTGGTCATCCACATAGATGAATGATATTTGATTCATTCATTGACCTCATCAATCTATACATGAGGAATAAGTAATATTTGAGTAGACTATATGGGATAGTCATTCTTTGTTTCCCATAGTCACTATATGTCTTGGGATAAGGAATTATAAGACTATACATCCTCATATATGATAAAACTATAAAAAATAGGTATAGATATAAATATTTTTTATGGGGATTTCTTAAGATACCGATATAGCTTAAGTAGTAGCAATGATCTCTTCGAGGACATAATTTTCTTATATTCAAGAATTAATATTTTCTCTTAATAATGATTAAAATTATGGGAACACAATTTTTGGTTCACTAAATCAGTATTTATATTTAAAAATCATTTTTTTTTTATAAAATAATTTCTATGTTTTTATATAGGATATTTGTATATATATTCACAAGGTACGACATGGAATGAAACTCATGGTGAATATAATGAAATCATTCCGAAAGCATTTAGAAAGATAACAAAAACACATTTTGGATAGGGTTTTATAATTTATAATAAATGATGTGATATATGATGAAATGAAAAAAATTCCATGATGATGTAGCACAAGTGGGAAATTAATTGGGATATAACCAAAAGCATATAGTAATATGATATATTTTTGATATATCATATAATTCAGAATAAGGATGTCATATAATAAATTATCCTTTTTACTAAAGTCATTTCATATTCTTTGTGGGAATATTATTATATATAATATTATTTATCATATAACTACTGCCTTTTCCATATCATTTCAACTGATATGTTGATATTATAATGAATTTATATACATGAAACATATGTAATAATAATTAAAGGTAATAGAATGGTAAAATAAAAAATTTTATTTATCCCCTATATAAAACAATCATTACAACCAAGGTGTCATATGAATGACCATTTGATAGATTTTAATTAGCAAAAAATTACAAAGAGTTTCATAGTAATCAATTTAATCATACATTATGAATGTATAAGTAAATGATTGTGAGGTTGGTGGGTGTCACATTAGGCCTATTTAAATATGTACAATCCATTTTGGTGGTTGTTCATGTAATATTTTATATATAATTATATCAATTCTATCACTCCCTTAATGTTTCTTTTTTCATTTCTCCATTTATACTCAAGATATTTCAGTATTCAATGGGAGTTGTAGAGAATCCCACATAGGCATTGGGTGATTTAGTTTAGGCAATGAATACACACTATATAAAATATTTTCTAGGTCTTCCCTTGGTTATATTCATCGAACACATGATTGTATATTAGAGTAAAAACCATATATAGTGAAAAGTTCTTGTTTATAATTTATTATCTAAATGGTTTTGACATTCCCAAATATCATGACATGGTTTTGAGGTTTCTATTTCTTTCCACTATCTTTGTGATCCTGGTTAGTGAATGCGGTGAATACTATTTATTGGGTATCATCCTAGATACTTTAAATTGATGTGGTATATGAAAGAACTAAATTAGTTGGAATGATTTTCATTAAATCAAATGAAATTCTGGGTTGTGGTATCCCTGATTCCTACAAAATGGTGTATTTTAAATTGATTTAATTGATCAAAAACTCTAAATTGAATTTTATGGTAAATCATGAGATCAAAATTTAAAAGTATAACTACCGATCCTTGTTGAGATCAATGTATTAAGACTCATTATTAGAAGATCTATACAAGAGGGGAAATGTAGTTAGAAAATGTGCCTTAATAGGGGAGATGATAATGACTCCCAATATAAACTTATCGAACTTAATGTCATCTGTTGTCATCTATGTTGTGATTCAAGATACACCATATAATTACATCTCCCATTTTTTAGTGCTTTCATAGATAGAAAAGTCTTTTTAATTAGGATTATATATTTATATAGGTTACTAATTTATAATATTGCATTTTACTGAAATAACTATCATTACTTTTTCTTTGGTTGATTTAAAAGAGAAGATATTTGTATCGAAATGTAGAATTTTTTGATCCTATATTTTTAACTATCCAATCAAAATGAGTTGAATAATGATATATTTCAATAGGTCATTGCACGATACCAAGTTAAGATCTTATGTTTTAGGTAAAGATGAACCATTTTCAATTTTATGATTTGGTTGAGATAGTACTTCAAAATAGGGGAATCACATACCCAAATTCTAGCATCATCTGGCTAAAATATCATAGATTGTTTTCAACACCCCCATCATTCTTCTAGAAAAAAAAGAAAAAATGAGGTATCTAACTTTAATATTTTTATAAAGGAGAAATTAATTTTCAAACATGTGTGATCTAAATCCCTGAGGACATGAAAAAAATTTCTAGAGACTATAATTTGTTTGGAAAATTATTTCCCCATAGTTATGTCTGTAAAGACCCAAAAATTTCAAGGAAAATTTTTTCTTAAATTATTTGGGATTTTACAAGTACACAGTTTGTGACAACACCTGATTCAGAGGCCTTCTGTGCTCGGAATAATTTTATGATGTTTTCTCAGGTAAGTTCCGTGAACGTACATCGGGTTTTTTTATCATTTGAACCGGTGCTCAGAATTGAAATCTGAGGACACCGATAAACTCGTAGCACCAGTATTCGCTTAAGGGGAACTTTACTGCAATTGCGTTTTATGCGGATTGAGAGTTATTTTTTGGGGATTTAATATAAAATAAATAAAATTGTGGAACACAATTTTATTTATATCTGGTAGTTATATCCTACAAGGGGAAGTTATTGGTGGGGAAACACCCACATAACCTCTCATGAGAGGATATTTTTAAGGTTGTGACCACACAAGCCCCTAACTTATCACCTCCCCTCAACTCTCCATTAACACCACTTTAATTAATTTGACAACTCCCCCTTAATTAATGTGATCTATTTACCTACCTCTCTCCCTTTATTATTTTCCAACTCTTTTAATTAATGAATTGAACTCCAATTAATTAATTAAATTGTTTGAATTCTGACTTACATGTGTGAATAAAATAATAGCCTTAGATATTATTTTAGTTTGGCACTCATTGTGTTGGGAGGATTTTGGGAGAGCTCAAGAGAAGAATAGTGTTCTTCTTCCGACAAAGAAAACCGTTTTTTAATGACGAACAACTTTGATGAAGAACGTGAGGGACACGATAACCTTCATACACTACATAAACTAGGGAAAAGAAGGAGGCAACACCACAAGGAATGCTACCTACCTCCCTCTTCCTCAAACATTGACAGAACGACATGGTCATCCGTGACGCCTGACAACCGCGACACTTGTCTTCTGCGACTCGTCGAAGAATGAATCATAATCAAGGTATGGGGTTTGATTCAATTTTATTTGAATAAAATTGTTCTTCATTGAAACCATATTTTGTCTTTGGCCAATTGCTACTCTCTAATGCGGAGGGTGCAGACCGAACCAACACGGCCCAACGACCCTCTGATGGTTCTTGGATATTTTGGAGGCAACAATGGGTGGTTGTGGAGATGAACGGAAGTAGCGACCATGTGCGGAAGAACCGTGACCGGCAACTTTGGGCCGCTCAGCCGAAGGAGAACCGGCCGGCTGTAGCCGGCCGGGCTGGAGGAACCGTGGCACCCCATGGCACCATGCTGCAGAGAACCGGGCCCCGCGCTCCATGGCCCGCTTCGGCGGCGAATAGGCTGACTCATCAGTAGGCTGGGATAAAGAGGCCGCGACACTTGCAGGTGCTGCGTGGGAAGATAGCGGCCCGCCCGTGTGGGCCGCTTGTGCCGGGATGACCTGCCATCTAGACAGGGGGGCGGCGCCGCTCGGCGCCGCCGGTTCCGGAAAGGAGGGGGCCGCCCCCCTGCATCGCTCGACCACCCATGCTGAGCCGCTCGGCACTGCCGGTTCGGGAACACGGGGGGATGAATCCCCCCTGTATCGCTCAGCCAACCGGGCCAAGCCATGCTGGGTCGGGCTGCGCTCTTCATTGGGCTGGTCCGACACCAGCCGGGTCGGACCCGCCAAAACCGGATCGACCCAACCCGCCAGCCCAATGGGCTTAACAGGATGGGCCTGTTACGCTTAAATGAAAATTACTTCACGAATGTGCGTCCCATCGACGCGCCGACTAAGGCACTGGGATCATCGCAATGAGGAGGGCCTTTTCTGATACCCTAAGTGAGTTTTGGATGAATTTGGATAATGGTCAGGTTTGGAACAAGTGTAATTCCTACCGGGCCTCAAGAACGGAAAAACCAATATCTGTCAGACCGGGAGTCCGTTGGATGCACCGTCTGTCGTGTTGGGTTCCTTTTGACGATACGGAACTTAGGAATACATAAACTCTAGACTTTGTGATATTTTATGTATCGACCCCCCTATGATAAATAAGAAAACCTTCCCAGAATCGACCATGTTGTGTGCGGGAACCCTAGAGCTGGCTGCGACTGCAACGACTACCATACTGGAATACTTTGTGGGTTCGATGACGATGAAAATCATACTGGAATCCTCCACGGGTTCGACGATGACTACAATCATACTGGAATCCTTCATGGGTTCGACGAAGATGAAAATCATACTGGAATCCTTCGTGGGTTCGACAACAACGACTACTGTACTAGAATCCTCCGTGGGTTCGAAAGTGACGTCTATAGTACTGAAATCATCCGTGGGGTTGACAACAATGTAAATTGTACTTGTATCCTAAGTGGGTACGACAATTTTAATTCTGTACTTGTATCCTGAGTTGGTCCGATAGATTAGCTGGTCTAGTATTCTACGTGGGTCAGACAGCTTAGCTGTTCTAGTATCCTACGTGGGTCCGATAGCTTAGATGAATTAGTGACTACATCTGATCGTCTCTATCGCTATACAAAAGATGTATACCTATGTGAGTTGAGTCTTGACTTTCCATTATTATCATCGATGTGATTGAATTTCTTTCCTGTGAGTACTGGGTTATGGTTGGGCTCGAGAGTTGGAGTCGTACTGTGATTGATAACTTAGGTATATGTATGGGCATATACCTAAGTAGAGTTGGTTGATACTTCATGATTCTATCTTTTCTTTGTGGTTTATCCTTCATGAATTCTGGGAGACCTTTGGGTTTCTCGGGGTCCCTATTGAGTATTGTTATATTCACCCCTGCACGGGCTATGCCCGCACTATGCTGTGTTTGATGCAGACGATGGACAACACTGATCGTGTTAGAGACTTATAGAGCTGGATGGTACACGGAGGTGGACCACTTGGCGATACGTACATGAAGCGGACGACCAGAACCAAGGTGCCGAGGAGGCCAATTGTACCCACCCTTCAGGTGGGATTCCCGAAAGACGACCTAGTGATTGATGTTCTACTTTACTGCAGTTGTACTAGCTTTTCAGTTGTACTGTAATTTACTATTGGGTTTGTATACTCGTCCATTTACTTTTCAGCACATACTTTTGTACATAGTTTTACGTAGTGTTTACTTCATGTTTCAAACTCTATTGTGCTTTTTTACATTCATAAAGGAAATTTATTATAAGATTAGGGATTTATGCTTTTAGTGCTTGTTGCCAGCCCCTGGCCTTTGGAAGGGAGGTTTGGGGTAGTCACGGCTCGGGCCCTAAGGGTGGATCATGAAAAATTGGTATCAGAGGAGTTGGTACTACCACAAAACTCAAGACTCTAATCATTCTCTTCTATGAACCAATAGTGTTAAGATTATTGGGTGTGGTTATCAATTTAGGGAAACCAGTTTTGGTGTGGCAACCAATGTATCTATACACTAGGACTTTGATTTTTGATCTCTGACTTAGTACACGAAAACACTGATTATGGGTGTGTTTCCTTGGAAAAGTTTTCTTTGTGATTACATTGTGTCAGCTCACTAATTATACTGTTTGACTATGGCGCACCTGTTTCTTTTCAGGATGGACCCACTAAGGCAACCAACTAGGGTTACGAGTTACGTACGAGATGGTAAATCACCAAGAGACGAGGCCTCAGTGCACAGACCCATCACTGCGGAGGCACCAACGATACCACTACCCGCTGGGCCATCGATACCACTAGCCCCAACAGCAGAGAGTGCACGTCGTCTGAGTACGTTGCACGAGTTCCAACGACAGAGGCTGCCCAGGTTCCGGGGAGAGACGAATTCCTAGACAGCTGAGGATTGGCTGAAGGCTATCGTCAGAGTTTTCATATTGGTAGGGACACCAGCCGACCTCATGGTGATCCTTTCCGTGAGTCTCCTGCATCCAGTGGTAGGCAGATGTTGGAACCTAATGCTCCAGGTGAATGATGGGGCATCACTACTCTAGACAGACTTCGAGAGCCTATTCTAGGAGAAGTTTTTACCAGTCACCCTTTATGCGGTGGAGATTCAGGAGTTACTTTATCTGCATCAGGGCAGCATGACAGTAGCTCAGTACTCAGTGGGGTACACTGACCTCTCACGATACTCCATAGATATGGTACGAGACCCATTCTTTAGGTTCGGGACCATCGAGAAGGGACTCAGACATGAGATCAGGGCTTCGATGATCTCCCTCAACATCCCAACACAGGCGAGGGTGCTGAAGAGATCCCTTCTAGTGGAGAGTTTTCTCGCTGATTAGTCACCAGCGGTGAGACCCACTACAAAACGACATGTAGAAGAGTCTTCTGCGGCCAACAGTAGATAGTTGACCCAGATGTCCAAGCCGACCAGGCCATCAGGTGGGCGATCTCAGGATATAGGTTCGGTTGTGCGGGGAACACGAAACAAAGCTAGCTATATGAGGAGAAGGAAGTGCTATGCATGCGGCGGGCATGGTCACATGGCTCGAGACTACCTGACCTGCGCTGAAGATGAGAAGAAGGTAGTAGAGGGACCTCCCAAGTAGAGGCAGAGGTTTGACCATGGTGGTCCGCCGAGAGCAGGTGGACGAGGCAGAGGAGCTGGCCGAGCAGTAGGTGGTGGATGACGTTTCGAGCCCCTACCACCAGCACCACCAGGTGGTCCACCCCGACTAAAGGGAATGGGTGGACATGGGAGAGCTCAGCTTCAGATAGGTGAGGCCTATGACCATAGTGCTCCGGGAGCAGGTGTACAAGAGTAGGGCTAGCTCCAAGCTTAGAGAATTTTGTTCATGATGCTTCTATCTTTGTTGATGTCGTTGTTTGTGGTTGCTTTGTGTCTTTGTACATTGAGCTGCTGTAATAAAAGACACTTGTCCATGTGATGTTTTCCTTCCTAACTTTTCGTATAGTTGATACTAAGAGGTTCCAGATAAAACTGTTGACTTGACCCTCCCATTCGAGATTCCAACTGGAGGAGACCTAGTGACCACACACTACAACCGACAGTGTGACTCGACCCTTGGAGGCGAGAGTAACAGTTGGATCTCTTGGTAGTAGCATCGAGGCCTTACGAAATCGTCCATGGCATGAAGTAGTATCGTTCATGTCAAGATTGACTGTATTAGGCAAAGAATGTGGTTCATCCAGGGGATGAGACTAGATTTCTCTTTTCGAAAAAGGAGAAATCTTAGCATCTCTTGTAAGACGTAAGCAAAAAAGGGTGTAGTCGAGTTCTTTACAGATGGCTAGTCACACCCATAGTTCATTGAGCGAACAGTTTATGATTTACTCTAATCTCAAAAGTCTTAGGTGTGTCTTATCATAGAAGGACCTGGACCTAAGACGATGATGTTGGCTTGAGTTCCTCAAGGACTATGACTTTAAGGAAGTATATATTCCTAGGAAGGAGAATGCTATAGTAGAGTTCGTTTCATGATGCCTCACTTGTCAGCAAGTGAAGGCAGAGCACCAAGTACCAGCAGGCTTGGTACAACCCTTAGTGGTCCCAGAGTGGAAGTGTGATGGGATATCCATGGATTTCGTGACGGATATTCCACACACATATAGTGGACATGACTCTATCTAGGTGATTGTAGACCGACTCACCAAGTCGGTCCACTTCTTACCAATCAGAGGGTAGGTCTTAGTAGAGAGATTGTGACGCCTCTACATTCAAGAGATCTTATGACTTCCTGGTGTGCCATCGACTATCATCTTCGATCGAGATGCTCGTTTCACTTCCCTGCTTTAGAAGGGGTTGAAGGAGGATTTTGGGATGCAACTACGTCTAAGCACCACCTTCCATCCTTAGATGGATGGTCAGACTGAGAGGACCATTTAGACTCTCAAGGACTTGCTCCGTACATGTGTCCTTGACTTTGGTCACAGATGGGAGGACCACCTACCCTTGGTGGAGTTTGCATACAACAACAGCTACCAATCCACCATCGTGATGGCCCCTTATGAGGCACTGTACGGATGGACTTGCAGATCACCTCTGTGCTGGACTGACCTAGGGGAGTCAACACTTGTAGGACCAGAGATGGTTCAGGCTATGATAAAGAAGGTATATATCATCCAGGAGTGGATGAAGACTGCACAGAGTAGACAAAAGTCCTATGCTGATAAGAGACAGAGACCATTGGAGTTCGAGGATGGTGGCCATGTTTTCCTACGGGTCTCACCTCGATGAGGTCTACGGAGATTTGGCAGAGGCGGCAAGTTATATATGCGCTTCATCGAACCTTTCGAGGTCCTCAGCAGAGTAGTCGAGGTGGATTACCGCCTGGCCCTTCCACTGCAGTTGCACCGGGTGTATGACATCTTCCACATATCTCAGTTAAGGAGATACGTACATGGCCCATCGTACATCATCGACCATGGGGAGCTCAAAATCGATGATGGGGTGACATTCACAGAGGTCCCAGTAGAGATCGAGGATCAACAGGACCAATTCCTACATGGACGGTCGATTTCTTTGCTGCGCATTTTCTGACAGCATGAGAACCTCTAGGAGAGTACTTGGGAGTGGGAGGCTCAAATGCATGCTCAGTACCCCCATTCTTTCCGTAGTGTTGTTGTAGATTTACGGGGATGTAAATTCCTAAGGTGGGAGTAATGTAAAGACCCGGAAATTTCATGGAAATGTTTTTCTTAAATTCTTTGGGATTTTATGAGTACGCAGTTTTTGATGACACCTGATTCTGAGGCCCGGAGTTCCCTAAATAATTTTCTGAAGATTGTTCGGGTACGTTCAGTGAATGTACTAGCGGGTTTTTCTATCTTTTGAACCAGTGCTCAGAATTGAAATATGAGGACACCGATGAACTCGCAGTGCCGGTATTCGCTTAAGTGGACCTTTACTGCAGTTGCGTTTTATGCATATTGAGAGTCATTTTTTGGGGGATTTAGAATAATATAAATAAAATCGTGGAACACAATTTTATTTATATCTGGTAGTAATATCCTACAAGGTTAAGTTATTAGTGGGGCCTAAACCCACATAACCTATCATGAGAGGATATATGTGAGGTGGGGACCACACAATCCCCTAACTTATCAACTCCCCTCAACTCCACATTAACACCTCTTTAATTAATTTGACAACTCCCCCTTAATGAATGTGATCTCTTCACTTTCCTCTCTCCCTTTATTATTTGACAACTCTTTTAATTAATGAATTGAACTCCAATTAATTAATTAAAGTGTTTGAATTTTGAATTACATGTGTGAATAAAATAATAGCCTTAGCTATTATTTTAGTTTGGCACTCATTGTGTTTGGTGTATTTTGGGAGAGCTCAAGAGAAGAATAGTGTTTTTTTCTGATGATGAACACTGTTCTTCATCGACAAACAACTCCGACGAAGAACGCAAGGGACATGATCACCTTAATCCGCTACATCAACCATGGAATGGAAGGAGGAGACGCCACAAGGAATGCTACCTACCTCCATCTTCCTCCAAAGTTGACAGAACGACACCGTCATCGGCGATGCCCGACCACCGCGATGCTCGTCTTCCGCGGCTCGTCGATGAAAAAACCTTAATCAAGGTAGGGGGTTGGCGTCAATTTTATTTGAATAAAATTTTTCTTCGTTCTTCGTTAAAATCATATTTTGTCTTCGGTCAATTGCTATCGCCTAACGCGGAGGGCAGATCCGAATGAACATGGCCCGATGACCCTCCGATGGTTCTTGGATATTTTGTGGGAGGCAACGGGAGGTGGTGGAGATGAATGGAAGTGGAGACCGTGTGCCGGATGCATGCGAAAGAACCGCAGCCCGCATCCGTGAGCCGCTCGGTTGAAGGAGAACCGGCCGGCCATAGCCGACCGGGCTGGAGTAACCGCGGAATGCCACAACACCGTGCTGCGGAAAACCGGGTCCAGCACTCCACGGGCCGCTTTGGAGGCGAACCGGTCGGCTCGTCAACTGGCCAGGATGAAGAGGCCACATCACCCGCAGGTGATGCGTGGGAAGATAGTGGCCCGGCCAAGCTGGACTCTCGCGCCGGGAAGACTGACTGACTTCGGGCGGCCGGACAGAAGGTTGGCGCCGCTGGTTCAGGAAAGCAGCCCCCCATGCATTGATCGGCCTCCCGGGCCGAGAATCTCGGGCCGGACCGTTCCCCACTAGGCTGGGCCGTGCCCCTCGGGCCGGGCCTCACCCCACCGGGCTGGTCCGACACCAGCCCGGTCCGACCCGCCAAAACATGGTCGACCCAACCCTCCGTCCCACTGGGCTTAACGGACCGGGCCCGTTACGCTTAAATGCGAATAACTTTCCGACCGTGTGTCCGATCGACGCTCCGTCTACGGCACTGGGATCCTTGGGATGAGGCAGTCCTTTTGAGATACTCTAAGGGAGTTTTGGATGAATATGGGAAATGGTCGGGTTTGGAATGAGCGTAATTCCAACCGGGCCCCTGGAACGGAAAAGCCAATATCTCTCAGACTGGGCATCTGTTTGACGTGCAGTTTGTCGCATTTGGTTTCTTTTGACGAGACAGAACTTCAGAATTCATCAACTCTAGACTTCGGGATAGTTGATGTATCGACCCCCCTTTGCTCAAGGAGAGGACCCTCCCAGAATCGAACATGCTGTGTACGGGAACCCTAGAGCTGGCTGCGACTGCAACGACTACCGTACTGGAATCCCTCGTGGGTTCAACAAGGACGACAATCGTACTGGATTCCTCTATGAGATCGACGACGACGAAAATCGTACTGGAATCCAACATGGGTTCGATGATGATGAAAATCCTACTGGAATCCTCCGTGGGTTCGACGATGACGACAATCGTACTGGAATCCTCCATGGGTTCGACGACAGCGACAACCATACTGGAATCCTCCGTGGGTTCGACAACGATGACTACTGTACTATAATCCCTCATGGGTTTGAAAACAACGTCTACTATACTATAATCCTCCTTGAGTTCGACAGTGATGACAACTATACTTGTATCCTAAGTGGGTCCGACAGTTTGAGTTCTGTACTTTTATCCTGAGTGGGTCTGACAGAGTAGCTTGTCTAGTATCCTACGTGGGTCCAGCAAGTTAGCTGTTCTAGTATCCTATGTGGGTATGAAAACTTAGATGAATTAGTGACTACATCTGATCATATCTATAGCTATACGAAAGATGTATACCTATATGAGCTGAGTCATGACTTTAAATTATTATCATTGATGTGATTGACTTGATTTACTGTGTAGACTAGGTTGTGCTTGGGCTCGAGAGTTGGATCCTAACTCTGATTGATGACATAGGTATATGTATGAGCATATACCTAAGTAGAGTAGGTTGATACTTCGTGATTGTATCATTCTTATTTGGTTTATCCTTCGTGGATTCTGGGAGACCTTCAGGGGTCTCAGGGTCCCTAATGAGTATCGAATACTCACCCCTGCATGGGTTTGCCTGCACTACATTATGTTGGATGCAGATAACGAACAACAATGATCGAGGTGGAGGCTTGTTTAGCTGGGCGGTACCTGGAGGTGGACCACTTGGTGAGACGTACACGGAGCGAACGACCGGTCCCGAGGTGTTGAGGCGGCCATCGGTACACACCCTTCATGTGGGATTCCTAGAGGATGACCTAGTGATTGCTGTTCTACTTTACTGCAGCTGTACAATATTTTCAGTTGTACTGTACATTACTATTGGGTATGTATACTGGCCCATTTACTTTTCAACGCATACTTTTTTACTCAGTTTTACTTAGTGTTTACTTCTGGTTTCGTACTATGTTGTTCTTGTTTACTTTCATAAAGGCAATGACTTCCCAGCTTAGGGATTTACGCCTTTGGTGCTTGTCACCAGCCCTTGGCCTTTGGAAGGTGGGCTTGGGGTAGTCACAGATTGGGCCTTGAGGACGGGATGTGACAATATCATAGTCATATAAATCTTTTTTCTGAAAGTTTTACAATTTCAAGTGATTTTTTAAATGAAAAAAATTAGGAAAGGATTATATAAAATTGTCTCAATTATTTATTCTTTTGAAGAGGATATATTTCAAGGATTTCTGTAGTTTTCCTAGGTTTATATTTTATTCCATTAGAGAGGAGTAATAAATTATCTAATTTCACTGGTGATAATCAAAATATAATTTTCAATAGATTCTTATTTTGGATATAAAATTACTGAAAAAAACCAACCCAATATCAATATTGTTTTTAGGATGTCAAAATCACTAACTACCAAATCACTCGTGTGGAAGACTATAGTCATTTATAGGAAGGGTTGGAAGATGTAGTGCATCCCTTGATTGTGGGTAGATTTTTAATTCATTAAACTACAAGGTATTAATCAGTTAAATTATACACTCAGAGGTCACCTATAGTCTATGACATCCTCATATTTAGAGGCCATATTAAAATTTTTATCTCCAGAGTATCTGTAACAAATCTAGATTTCACTATGTATTTTCATTAAATTAATATTGTGTTTGAACTGAATCATCTAAATAAATTGATCCAAAAAATGTTAGATGAATATTATTAAAAACATTTAAAAGTAATAAACACTTTATTAAATAAAAATATTATAAAGAATTGAAAATTCAAACATTATAAGATTAGGAACACATAATGTTTTAAAAGGGAATATTCATTAAAGGCAGTTTTTATTATGCATCGTATTTTCCTCTAGAAAATAAATTTATAAATTATATATTTTTTAATTCATAAAATTAATTTACATTATAAATATATTTTTACAAAATTATCTTATGATTAAATTTGGTTATTTTTCTTAAATAAATGATTTTTAATGAATTGTGAAAATTACTATTTTTACCAAAAATGTATTTATTATGAATTTATATATATATATATATGAAAAATAAATATGAGTTAAAAAACATTTTAATTAATTATTTATTAATTTCAGGAGTGAAACTATGAATTTTAAAATATCATTTTGAACATAGAAACCATAAATTTTTTATTTTTGAACAAAAGTAAAATTTTATTCTAATTTAAAATTTTCGTTTAGTTTTTAATTTTAACTAAACATGATAACTGTAATATTAAGTCATAGAATGAATTTTAATCCACATATATATTATATATTTTAATAAAAATAATAATTTTAATTATAACGATAAATATGTACCGCTTGTAAATTTTATTCCAAAAAACAATATTTTCTCTATAAAAGTGTTTTGTTCATTATAAGTGTTAACAATTTAATTATCTTTTATAACCTTTTTAAATTTTATATGTTGATTTTTTAGTATTTTTATTAACATATTTCATATTATTTAATAAATTTTTATTTAATTTTACTCATTAAATTTTGTTACAAAGTTAAATACTAGTTATCACGGTAAAATGATTATTTATCAATGAATAAAACTTTTCAAAATATTATATATTTTAAATTTAATGGATCTAAATTAAATTAAGTATCTAATAAAATATCCAAAATTATATAAAAAAAATTAACACTCATTTACTTCTGAATCAATTTTAAATAATTTTAATGAAATAAAAAGATTAAAACGACATTTTTCTTATTTTTTTCTCCACACATTATATGTTTAATTTAAAAGATAATTTTATAATATATATAAAATTAATTATATAAAATGGATTCCAAATTATTATTCATAACATTAATTTTTCTTAATATGTTCGTCTTATATTTTTAGTGACCAAATAATTTCAATGATTAATATTTAATTATTATTAATATGTGTTAAAATGTGTTATCTAATGTGGATCATATTTTAATAAATAAATATAACACCTATATCTGATATAATAATTTTATTTTGATATTAATGTCAATACATCTAGTATCATCATCATTTTCAAAACATAAATCATCTAAATCTCATCCTATTCAATTCTAACCCTTACCTAACTTTCTTTTTCAATGATTTGATCCTCATTTTAACATATGAATGGATATCACATCCTATAACAAAAATTAAAACGTCTAGCTAAATATTCTCATTTAAATATTACCAATAAACATCTTCAAGATTACCTATATATATTATTCCCACCTTATCTTGAAAAAAGTATCTCAAGTCCTTCATTTCCAAATAATATTTCATGAGAAGTTCTAAATTTGGAACATAAGTATTACTTAACCATTTACCTTCATTATTTATAATTCACTAACTCCATCCTAAAAAAATTATAACCTATTTTTATAACCAAAAAATTATAAATAATATTAAAAAATTTATTATATTGGTGGTATAACAATTATCTATTCTTTTCCCATTTAATTGAAAAAATTTGAATGTTTTTCATGCATGTTTGCGAACTAACGTCTCCATAAAAGAGACATTTCAATTTTATCACCAAATTTCATGGTTGGTAATAAAAATGGTTTTAATGAATATATATATTTTTTATTAAATGATTCATATTCCTTGAATATAAATTATAGGTTCTATAAATAATATTAGAAATAACTGGTATTTGTAAAAACAAACCGCCTAAAACAAACCTACCAAGAGGAAAATCAATTTATTTGTAGGTGAAAGATTAATTTTAAAGTACCTTAGGATTTTAAATCATCGAAGATATTCTTAATAACATTAATAAAATTTATATAATGCCATTATAATTTTATGATAATTATATTGTTACAAAAGAGTCTATTACCTTGCCATACTAACACGTAGATTGTAACATCTTATTGTTGGGATAGTTTAACCAAAAACATGAAAAATTCTATAAATTCAAATCACGGATGGATTTAGAAACTTAATATGTCATATTAATTAATTAATAATTAATTTAGTTGGATATGGAATTGAAATATTGATATTTTACTCATTAATTAAAAAAATAATCTGTTCATTATAAATAAATGAAATAGGCTTGTCATTGACTTCATCATCAAGAATAAGTACTAAAATACTTATTCGATGAAATAATAAAATTTATAATTAATTACAGACAATAAAATCCAACTCCATTTACAATCTTTACATGATAAAATTTTGTAGAATTATTAATAACAACTCTGTGACTATGAAACTAGTTCAAAATAAACATGATTACTCTCACCCGATATTAATAATTTATTAAAAATAACGAATATGCATATAAAAAATGATAGTAAATTAAATTTATAATTTTTTTTATATTATAAAAGTTATGAAATAGGTTAAAAATTATTTATGTTTTTTATATAGTATACTATATTTTATTTGATTATGTGGAGAAACAAGTTAAGGGTTTCTTTGCCTAATTTGAAAATCCACAGGGCATGCTTGATATTTTGTTTAATAATTTCATTAATATTGTTTATTAAATTCCTAATTAATTTAACATATTTATATATATTATATTTCCTATGATTATAATTTCAATTTTTATATCTTCTACTCAATATCATTTAATTCTTACATTAAAAATTCTATTAGAGTTTTTTCAACTCAATTTACAATTAATCAATTAATTTTATTTCTTACCTGAATATAAATTTCAGGCTTTCAATAATCATAAAATTTCAATAAGTATTAGATAATTTACATTTTTTACCGTGAAAAATTAAATCTAATCATCAAAAAATACATTTTTAATAATTTTGTATTACCAAATAAATGTGAAATATTTTAAAGAATAACTCCCATCCTTACCAATGAATCACTTATTATATGTCTGTGGGTTTCTTTACACAAATATTATCCTCTATGTTTCAAGTATAATAATATATATTATGTTATATTATTCTTATAATACCTTTTACCACCTTTAAAAATGAAAATCTAATACTCTTTTCATACTTGTGATTTCAAACCAATGTATTTTAAAATATTTTTAATTTTTTCCATCCATTAAAAATCAAATTTTTTATCATCCACCCCAATTTTTTTGGAAAATATTTTTTGTTTTAAGTATCTATTAATAGATTTTATTTTTCAAGGGTAATGTTTTTCAATGTTTTCACTTAATATTTTATAAAATAATTTTTAAATTGATGCATAAATATTATTTTGAGAATAAATATAAATATTTTGTAAACATTATTTTCGTTTTTCTTCCATGTGAAAAGAACTTATAACCAAAAATATCATTTTATATGAAAAATTACAACTATGTTTTACTGGTTTTTAAATGAAATTATGTCTCTCATTTTTTTATAAGTTATTTATTTTAAAATTCTTTCAAAATATCAAAGAAATATTTTATTTCAAATTTTGTTTTTATAAAACAAATAAAACTTTTTTTCATATATGTCATTGTCTGTTGATACATATTATGCTTTATTTAAGGATATTATTAAAATTTTTGTTTCCAAATTATTTATATGAATGGATTTTGTGATTTTATTTCTTAACAAATATTTGATACGTAAAATCCTTTCTCTTGACTAAATTTCCACAAAAAATAAGTATATATTTATTCTAGTATCTTTACCTTGTGAATACCCTATTTAAATTTCATTGATTATATGAGGTTATTTTAGGTTCCATAAATTGATTGGTTGGTGAATTTAATGTCTTATATATATAATCATTATCTATACAATTTAAATACCATATTTTTTAAAATATTGATTGAATGGTATTTACCTAGAATTTTAAATAATGTTATTGAATGAAACCCATTCTCCTTCAGATCCCTTTTTTAATTTTCTGAATAAAAACCACTTTTGTTGTTGAGTGTAAACCACCGAACTCCCACCATGCCAATGTTATAAACACCATACCATAATTAAAATAAGGCACCAAAATCATTGTAAACCAAAATATTCCAATTCAAAAACCATTTCAAAATCAACACATGTTATAATAATCACAAAATGTGGGCCTCCTCAAGATGCACAATTCACAATCCATTCACCATCACCATGAATCCCATATCATCACTAGAATAGATATGATAATGTCTTAAATACATCACTATTACAATCCATGAAAATACTAAAACAAAGCCACCCAAAACCAATATCAACATTTTGAACAAATGAAGTACTATTAGAGAACACCTTCTATCAAGATCAACCGATAGAATAATTCAATCAGGAATACGGAAAATGTATGCGAAAAGAAGATATAAAAATCTTGGATATACACGAACACTGCCTTCTAATTCAACCCTCATAAAACTCCAACCATAGCTCAAAAATATCCCAGAAAACATCGCCAAGATCCAATGCATTAGGCTGACCTGACATGTAGAGAAGGATTTGGATGCAGGAACAAAGTTTGTAGAGGGTATGTCTATTTAGGGAGAGGTGAACTTCAATTGGAACATGGACCATAGTCTTTAGAATCACCATCGACATCTTGTAATAAACACTGAAAAAATCCATCCAACCAATAAATCCAAAATGTGAACTGAAAGAACAAAAAAACATATAAAAATAATCACCTGAAAAAAATAGTAATGTTATCTGGGTATGAAGAAAAATATCAAGAAAGATCCCAAAACAAAAATAAAACAAAAATATTCGAATTATACCGTCAAAGGAAGACCAATAAGAGATATTGCCTCATGAAGAATCCCATAGAACCATAAATCCCACCGCCACAACCCCAAACCACCACAATGATACCAACACTCCAAACCATGATAGGGTTATGTGTGTTGGCATAGGCTGAAAGAGATTTGGTGGAAGAGAGGAAAACATGTCCTCTTCAGATATCTTGAACAAAATTAGAAGGGATTATGTAGGGAACAATGGGACAAAGGGAACTCTATTGTGAGTTTCGATGGTACCCACAATAACATGCATTGAAGCAAAGAAAACACCTAGAGAAGAAAATGGTAGGAATGTTGGAGAGGCATGAGAAGATGAAGAGACCCATCAGTATGAGAAGGGACTTGAAAAAAATATAAGTAAATAAGGAACAACTAAGAGAATAGTGGAGAGTTAAGGGAGTGAGGTGCCATAGTAGAACCGATTTTAATTCCATTGATTCATTATATTGTAAAAAGTGAATGATTTTCCATAGAATTATTTATGAATAGTATGTATTTTCATGGGATTTAATGATATGTTTTTTATTTTTTTCTTGTGGAATACATTTATTTTTTTATTATTTAATTGATTAGTGTGACCTACATTTCCATACACTACATTTGGTAAAACATTATATCTCATGAGATGATGAATAACTGAGCAGTGATACTTGATATGAATGGGGGGAAAGTGGTGATGAATTTTCTGCTATGGAAAATAAGTGAGTGAATCCAAATAAACAAGTGTAAATATTTTTGTGAACAATGAATCCCTATGGAAAAAAAGTTGTGATTCATGATACATTATGTTATGATTTTTATGGTTATAGATGTTCTAAATTTCTTAAAAATTCATATTTCTATGACATATAGAATTTTATTGATTTTTTATATTGTTATGAAATGATTTATAATCTATGTTTTTTTTGGTTTAACTATCACGACCCGTCCTTACGGCCTGTGTCGTGACTACCCCAAGCCCACCTTCCATAGTCCAGGGGCTGGCGACTAACACCAAAGGCGTAAATCCCGATAACTGGGAAGGCATTGCCTTTATAAAATTAAACAAAACACCACATAGTACAAGGGGAAGTAATACACTATGTACAAAATAAAGTGATGACATTTAAATGAGCCAGAATACAAACCCACGTTATCAAGTGACCCATCTCAATCATGAGGTAAACACAAAGGTCATAGACTCAGCTCAAACTAGGATTTTCACTATCGAAACCGTAACTGCTGAAGAGCTCCATCTATGATGAGTACATTGATCTTGACATGACTCTGAGGTACTGCTCACAAACCTAAGACTGCTGAGGTACCTCTCTTGTCAAGTACCGCGGGTCAGCCACCCAAACACAGTAGTGCTCCCACCGGGGTCTGCCACCCAAACACAGTAGTGCACCCCCTAATAGCCTGCGGAGGTACTCCTTCTGTTGAGTACTGTGGGTCTGCACCCAAACACAGTAGTGCTCCATTCTCTATGGGTCTGCACCCAAACATAGTAGTGCTCCGTCCACTAGGCTAGTCGACTCACTCCAAGTCGAGTCGGTCAAGCAGTCGTCAGGTCTCAGCCATTTACAAGGTATTTGTACTCCGTACGCTCGTATCCGGGAGGGTTCTCTCCACGAGATACTGGTAGATATTACAAGTATCACAAAGTCCCACAAAAAAGTATCTCAAAGGACCGCCTCGTCGTAGGGGTCTCAATGCAACAAAAGGCGCATCAATCAGACGGCACATCAATCAGACGCCCGGTCTGTGAGTTATTAGCCTTTTCGTCCCTGGGGCCCGGTTGGTTTCGTGTACGAACCAACCCGGCCGCATCTCAACTGTACCCTAAAATCTCATAGTGTATACTCAGAGGGACCGTTTCTCAACGTGATCACCAACACCACTGACGATTCGTCAAACGGACGTCCGGTCTGAAAGTTATCATCTTTTCTGTTCTAGGGGCCCGGTTGGATTTCGGGTACAATCAATCCCGGCCTTACTCCAACTACGTCCATACCTCCGGTGAAGTTTTCCAAAAGTTCCTTCTCATCAAGAGGAATCCAAAAAATTTGACGGCATGTCAATCGGACGTCCGAAGCTCAAATTATAAGTGTTTTCGCTCCGAGGGCTCGTTTGGTTTCGTGTTGAAACCAACCCGGTCATACCCAAAGTTCTTCGAAACCTTGAGTGTAATATACCAAAACGACTGTCTTGACCTGATGATCGCATATCAGCTAACAGTGCGTTGATCAGAGGTCCATAGCCCATGTTATGGGTGTTTGAACGGATCTTTCCGACAATAGGGGTTTCGGGCCCGGTCCGACCCGGCCCGATACCCCCCCCCCACCCTGGTCGGCCCAAACCGGGTCGACCCAACCCGGGTCCGGGTCCGGCCCATTAGGTCATGGACCGGCCCGGCCTGGGCAGCCCGGCCCGGCCTGGGCAGCTGGTTGGCCTATTGCTGGCACGGTGCCCGCGTGGCCAGTGGGGTGCAGGGGGTTACAATCGCCCGGTTGAATGAAAACTGGCACGACATTAAGTCACGCCGCCATGCCTCCAGAATGGCTAACCCCTTTCGGTTTGGTCTGCCTCCGTGGCTCAACTGCGGTGGTTCTGTTCCGGCAGCGCGCTGCCGCCACCTTCTACGGACCACCGGACACACTTCAGTGGTCCGTTTCGCCTGCCGTCTTCACCAGCAGTCCTACCGGGACCCGATCTTCACTGCGATGGCTTAAAATCGCCTATGCAGCCCATTCTGTCATCACCCGTCAATCCACACGTCAAAAAAAAAAAACAATCTGCAGAGTCTTTGAGTCGCCTCTGCGGCCCCGACTCCGGCCCCGGTTTTGTTCGGCCTCAACGACGCGACGTGACGGCGCCACGCTTCTTCGCTGTGTTCCTCCTTGTTTCCACACGGTGCCATTGCACCGCGCCGCCTACGTTCGAGCCGCAACTAAATCAACAAGAAAAAGGGGAGGAGAGTCGGTCGTGTTCGTGCGGTCCGGTCCCCTCCCGTTAATCCAATACCAAGCAGATAAAGGAATTGGCGTTGGACGGAAAAGAATAAACACGAAGACAAGTCCAAACCGCTACCTCAAAATTGACGTCACACGTCGTCGAGTTGCAGAAGTTGAACATCACAGTAGTCGGGTGTCGCGGAAGAATGGTATCGATTCCGTCGACGTCGGAAGAAGAAGAACATTATTGTTGGCATCGGTCTCAACGGTCGGCGTCTCCTACCTTGTCGCGGAAGAGAAAGTGGATGGAGAATTTCAGGACTGCCAAGTCGATGTCCTTCTTCGGAGACGTAGCATTCTTCCACGAAGGAGATGAAGAAGGAAGGAATGTTGTCATTGGCGATGATCACCGTGGTCGGCGACTTCTCCCTTAACATGGAGGAAGATAAGAGTTAATGGCCGTTCATCATCAAGGGAGGATTTCGTTTCTTCATGGATGAAGGGAACTCTCCTCAAATCCTCCTAAAGTATTAGCCAACCCCCAAAATCTCACAAAGATTCCCTCTTTTAAAAGATCTCGAAACAATTTAAAAGGATTCAAGAGGTGAGACAAATAAATTAATAAGGTTATTAATTATCCTAGTCGGCCTCATTAATCTTGGGAGGTGGAGAGGCTCCACCACAATAAATGTGTGGAGTTTCCATGCATTTAAACAAGGGGGTGAGTTATGGGGAGGTCAAGGGGGTTATGGGGGAGGTGAAGAGTTAGGGTCTCGTGTGGGCCCTACCACACTAAACTCTCCCATGGGAGGTTAGTTGGGTGGGGGACCCACATCTAACTCCTACTTTGTTGAAAATAAACACCTTCCATGAATAAAATTTGTGCACGACAAATTTTATTTAATTCAACTAAACCCCAAAAATTAAACCCCAGCCCGCTCAAAACACAACTACAGCAAAGGTCCCCTTAAGCAATTACCGGCACTGCGGTTTCATCGGTGCTCTCATATTTCAATTCCAAGAACTGGTTAAAAAGATAGAAAAACCCGGTCGTTTGTTCACTGAACATACCCGAGCCAAACTTCAGAAATTGATTCCGGGCACACCGGGCCTCGGAATCAGGTGCCGTCAGAAACCGCATACTCGTAAAATTTCAAATAAATTAAGAAAAAAAAATTTCTTGAAATTTCTAGGTCTTTACATTACTCCCACCTCAGGGATTTACGCCCCCCGCAAAGCTATAACAATAACTAGGGAAACAAAAGTGGTACTGAGCATGCATCTGAACCTTCCGCTTCCATGTTCTCTCCTGGAGGTTCCCGTGCTTCCAGTGAAAGCACACCTGAGGAATCGAACGTTCTCGTAGGACCTGCTCCTGTCGATCCTCGATCTCCACTGGAACTTCCGTGCATGTCGCCCTATCATCGATGTACGAATCTCTGAGGCCGATGATGTGTGAAGTATCATGCACGTATCACCTCAGCCGAGGTATGTGGATGACATCATGCACCCGGTGCAATTGGGGTGGAAAGGTCAGGCGGTAAACCACCATGCCTACCCTCCTGAGGACCTAGAAAGGTCCGTTAAACCTCGGAGGTAACTTTTACCCTCGACCACATCTCCGTAAACCTCATCGAGGTGAGACCCGTATAAGGATGTGATCGTCATCCTCGAACTCTAGAGGCCTCCATTTCCTATTTATAACTGAAACTCAAAACTCCAGCTGCCAAATGGGTAAGGTTGACCGACTCAAGAGTGATCGGCCGCACCCTCCAAAGCATGAGTTTATTCTGTGCTTCCTGGGGTTTCCTTTTTGCCGACCAAGGAAAACCCATCCCGATGTTATAGTTAGACCACAACATTTTTGCCTAATACAGTCTATCTGAGCATGAACTTTGAATCCAATCCATTTTGAGACAAACTTCGTAAGGCCTCGACGCTGCCACCAAGAGATTCCAACCGAAACTCTCGCCTCGAGGGTCAGACCACACTGTCGGCATAAGTGTGATTATCGAGTCTCATCCCAAGGTATCTCCAGACGTGAGGGTAAAGTCTATAGCTTACCGGAAACTCTAGGTCTAGGACAAGATTCATGGAAGGAAGGAATGATTCATATCAATGTCTGTTACTATGGAAACTAGTAGTGGACACAGAATATCCCTTGAATCATTTTTAGAGCCATTGGGTCACACTCCTTGACCGCATGCAGCCGCACTCTTCCCCTGCCCTCTAGCTTCTTGAGCCTGACAGGGACAACTAAGGCCGGTGGTTGTAGCATCTTGAAATGTATAGAACCTCATGATGCTCTCCTAGCTCTGCCTCCACGTCTGCTGCTTCACAGACTCATCTCTCCTTAATGCTTCCTCTTCTTGAAACATTTAACATGCCCGAGTCTCTAAGACTGGCGCCAGTTTCTTGTTTCTTACTGCATTGTGTAGTCTTCATCGCTCCGGGATGATCCGCACCTTCTTTTCCTATGATCTATAAGAGATTCTAAGATTTATTCTTTTCCAAAACGAGAAGCTCGGTCTCATCCCCTGGATGAACCACACCTATTGCATAATACAGTCAATCATGACATGAATGATGCATTCATGCCATGGATGACGTCGTAAGGCCTTGATGTTACTGCCAAGAGATCCAACCATCACTCTCACCTCCAAGGGCCGATTCACACTGTCGGCATCAGTGTGAGGTCACTGGGTCTCCTCTAGTAGAAATCTAGAATGTGAGGGTCAAGTAAATAGTTTTAACTGGTACCTCTCAGTATCAACCAAACAAAAGTATAGGAAAGCAAACATCATGAAGGTAAGTGTCTTTTATTATAGCAGCTCATAGTACAAAGACACAAAAACAAAAAAAAAACAAAAAAACATGGAACTATAAGTTAAAGAGACAAAATAAATCTACTAGTTCCGCTCCTGTCCAACTGCTTCTGGAGCTCTACGACCTTGTCCACTGCTCGACTATTGCTCAAGCACCCGCTGCTTCTTCTGTCTTGGTGGCTCCTCCAGTGCCTATGGATCAACTGTGCGGGGGTCAGATAGTCACGTACCAGGTGACCCATCCTGCCGCATTCATAACACTTCTTGCTCCTCATATACCTGGCTCTGTTCCTCTTGGAAGTCTGCATCATCTTTCTACTTCCCACAGATGACTCGGCTACTGATCGAAAATCATGCATCAAAGTAGTAGCTTGTGAACACGCTCGAGGTGTAGAGTCACTGGTATGAACTCCACCCTGAAGAAGGTCTCAACGTATTCCTAAGTGAAGGTCATCTCATCACAAAACTGGAGCATCTGGCTCCACCACATGCTTGCTACTGCCTGAAGGAGGCTGGAAACAAAGATCACCATGAAGTCTGCTGGTGTACCCACTATCCTGAAAACTCTCACCACAGCCTCCAGCCAATCCTCAGCCGCCTGCGGGTCCGTCTCTCCCCAAAACCTGGGTGGCCTCTGGCGCTGGAACTCTTGCAGCGCGCTCAAGTGACATGCACTCTCTGATACTGGGGATAGTGGCATCGGCGGTCCAACGTATGGTAGTACCGCTGGTGCCTCTACTGGTGCCTCAACTATAAGAGGGCCCTGTACCGATGCCTTGTCGCTTGGCAGGCTGTCAGTATGTACATCCCTCTGGGCTCCAGCTGGTCGTCTGTGGAAAGAGATCCTGAAAGAAACATACGTGACACGGTCAAACGATTCTACCTGGCGAGATGACCTGGTTTGAGATGTTTTAAGGGGAAACCTTTTAAAACACACACGCAATTAGTGTTTTCGTGCACTGAGTCAGAAATCAGATGTCAGGGTCCTGGTGTATGGATACGTCGGCCGCTCGCACCAACACTACACTCCCTGAACTAAAACACACACTCGGTACCCTTAACACTATTACTTCACAGTAAAGAGAAATTAGAGTTATAAGTTCTGCGGTAGAACCGACTCCTATGATACCAATTTGTCACGACCTGTCCTCAGGGCCTGTGCCGTGACTACCCCAAGCCCGCCTTCCATAGGCCAGGGGCTGGCGACTAGCACCAAAGGCATAAATCCCGATAATTGGGAAGGCCTTTCCTTTATAAAACAAAACAAAACACCACAGAGTAAAAGAAGAGGTAATACACTATGTACAAAAGAAAGTACAGAAAAGTAAATGGTCCAGAATACAAACCCAAGTTATCAAGTGACCCATCTCAATTATGAGGTAAACACAAAGGCCATAAACTCAGCTAAAACCGGGATTTTCACTATCGAAACTGTAATTGCTGAAGAGATCTGTCTCTGTCGAGTATAGAGATCTTGTCATGACTCTGAGGTACTGCTCACTAACCTAAAACTGCTGAGGTACTCCTCCTTTCGAGTACCGTAGGTCAGGCACCCAGACATAGTAGTGCTCCCGCCGGGGTCTGCCACCCAAACACAGTAGTGCACCCTCCCTAATAGCCTGCAGAGGTACTCCTTCTATTGAGTACCACGGGTATGCACCCAAACACAATAGTGCTCCATCCTCCATGGGTATGCACCCAAACATAGTAGTTCTCCATCCACTGGGCTAGTCGACTCACTCCATGTCGAGTCGGTCAAGCAGTTGTGAGGTCTCAACTAGCTACAAGGTCTCCGTACTTCGTACGCTCGTCTCCAGGAGGGTTCGCTCCATGATTTATAGGTTGATACTACAAGTATCACAAAGTCCAATGAAGAAGTATCTCAAAGTACCGCCTCTTCATAGGGGACTCAACGCAACAGACGGCGTGTCAATCGGACACCCGGTCTGTGAGTTATTAGCATTTTCGTCCCCAGGGCCCGGTTGGTTTCCTGTACGAACCAACCTGGCCGCATCTCAAATGCACCCCAAACTCTCATAGGGTATACTCATTGGGACCATTTCTCAATGTGATCACCAACGTTGCTGACTGTTTGTCAAACGGATGTTCGGTCTCAAATTTATCAGTTTTTCCGTTCTAGGGGCCCAGTTGGATTTTGGGTACAATCCAACCCGGACTTAATCCAACTATGTGAAAACCTCAGTTGAAGTATTCCAAAATTTCCATCTCATCAAGAGGAATCCAACAAAGTCTACGACATGTCAATAAGACATCCGGAGCTCAAGTTATAAGAGTTTCTACTCCGAGGGCCCGGTTGGTTTCGTGTTCAAACCAACCAAACCGTACACAAAGTTCTCCGAAACCTTGAGTGTAATATACTGAAACAATCGTCTCGATCAAAGGATAACATATCAACTCAAGGTGAATCGATCGGAGGTCTGTAGTCCTTGTTATGGTTGTTTGAACGAATCTGTCAGAAAATAGGGGGTTCGAGCCCGGTCCGACCCGGCCCGATACCCCCCGGGTCGGCCCGAACCGGGTCGACCGGACCCAGGTCTGGGTCCGACTGATTAGGGTGCGCCCTGACCCCTCACATTAGGGAACGGCCCGGCCCGGCATGGTGGGCACGGCCCGGCCCAGCCGGCGGGGCCCGGCTCGGCCTGGGCGGCCGGTTGGCCAGGCGCTGGCGCGATACACGCGTGGCCAGCGGGGTGCGGGAGGTTACAACCCCCTGATTGAATGAAAACTGGCATGACATTAAGTCGCACCACCCTACCTCCGGAATGGGTAAGTTGTTCCGGTTTGGTCTGCCGCTGCGGCTACGTCGCGGCGGTTCTATTTCGGCGGCGTGCCGACGCCCCCGGTCGCCGGCGCCACCGCGTCGGTGTGGCGCGCCGGCGCCGCCTTCTACGGACCACCACACACGCTCCGGTGGTCCGTTTCTCCTTCCATCTTCACCAGCGGTCCTCCCTAGACATGATCTTCACTGCGATGGCTTCAAATATCCTCTCCAGCCCGTTCCTTCATTGCCCATCAATCCAAACGTCAAAAAAAAAATCAATTTGTGGAGTCTTCGAGTCGCCTCTGCAGTCCCGACTCCGGCTGAGGTTTCGTTCAGCCTCAACGACGCGATGTGACAACACCATGCTTATTTTCTGTATTCCTCCTTGTTTCCACGCGGTTCCATTGCACCGCGCCACCTTCGTTCAAGCCGCAACTCAATCAACAACAAATGGGGGAGGAGAGTCGGCCGTGTTTTTGCGGTCCGACCCCCTCTCGTTAATCCGATACCAAGCGGCTAAAGGAATTGACGTTGGATGGAAAATAATAAACACGAACACAAGTCAAAACCCCTACCTCGAAATTGATGTCGCACGTCGTCGAGTCACGGAAGTCGAACATCGTGGTAGTCGGGTGTCGCGGAAGAACGATATCGATTCCGTCAACGTCGGAAGAAAAAGAAGAATGTTGTTATTGGCGCCAGTCTCCACGGTCGGCATCTCCTTCCTTGTCGCGGAAGAGGAAGTGGATGGAGAATTCCAGGACCGCCAAGTCGATGTCCTTCTTCAGAGACGTAGTGTTCTTCAAGAAAGGAGATGAAGAAGGAAGGCACGTTGTCATTGGCGATGATCACCGCAGTCGGCGACTTCTCCCTTGACGCGGAAGAAGAGAAGAGTTGATGGTCGTTCTACATCGAGGGAGGATTTCATTTCTTCATGGATGAAGGGAACTCTCCTCAAATCATCCCAAAGTATTTGCCAACCCCCAAAATCTCATAAAGCTTCCCTATTTTAAAATATCTCCAAACAATTCAAAAGGAGTCCAGAGGTGAGATAAATAAATTAATAAGGTTATTAATTATCCTAGTTAGCCTCATTAATCTTGGGAGGTGGAGAGGCTCCACCACAATAAATGTGTGGAGTTGCCATGCATTTAAACAAGGCGGTGAGTTATGGGTAGGTAAAGAGGGTTATGGGGGAGGTGAGGAGTTAGGGTCTCGTGTAGGCCCTACCACACTAAACTCTCCCATGGGAGGATAGGTGGGTGTGGGCCCCACATCTAACTCCTCCTTTGTTGATAATAACCTCCTTCCATGAATAAAATTTGTGCATGACAAATTTTATTTAATTCAACTAAACCCCAAAAATTAAACTTCAACCCGCTCAAAACGCAACTATAGCAAAGGTCCCCGTAAGCAATTACCGGTGCTGCGGTTTCATCGGTGCTCTCAGATTTCAATTTCGAGCACCAGTTAAAATGATAGAAAAACCCGCTTGTTTGTTCACTGAATGTACCCTAGCCAAACATAGGAAATTGATTCCAGGCACACCGGGCCTTGGAATCAGGTGCTGTTAGAAACCGCATACTCGTAAAATTCCAAAAAAAATGAAGAAAAAATTTTCCTTAAATTTTACGGGTCTTTACATTAACTTTATCATATATCTTGATTATTCACATAACCTTATCTTATGTTCACTTATGATCATTGATTTTTAACACTTAATTTTACACTTAGCAAGCATCTGACAAAAACCATTTATTATGTTTTCATTTACTTCAGTTATGAAGACACAAAAAGTATGAAATTTCTAGAATATTATCTTATGTGGGGAATTGGTTTGTGATATTTAAGACTTATTATGGATTAATAATCTTTTTATATACTATTTAAAATGTCAATTAGTTTAAATGAAACCTTATTTATATAGTTAATTTTTTTTCATAATTATAAAAAATAATAAACGTAAAAGGTTGTGGGGTTTTGTTGAAATTAAATATTTACATTATTTAATGTAATTATATATTGAAATATGGGGATCGCTATATTTGGTAACATATAGGGTTTTAGATAACATGGGAGGATATGATTTTATCACTTGAGGATATGTTTTGAGTAAAAAATTTCATCAATGTTTATAAGTTAAAGTTTATTATGATATAAAGGTATAGATAAACCTTTAGGTTAGTTTTGGTCATATTTAATACTTTCGGGATTAAGAGAAGACACATTTAGTGAAAAACATAAGGAATAATTCATATTATAATATAACATCTTAACGTATTAGTAAATTATAGATTTTGTGGGTTTTCTAGAAAATACACCTCTGTATGGATATTTGTATGTGAGTGTCATCGTTTCACTTTTTCACCTTAGGGTAATCACCCTTAAAATGGTTTCTTGATCATTGGATCAATATTTACTCTGGTACATGTTGAGTGGGCCTAAAACTACAAACTTTTATAGACACTCATAGCTGATATACATTGGTTAATCAAATTATATTGATATGAAATTATAAAGGATATATTTATAAATAACTTTAATTGATTAGGATAAGAGTTTTGAGAGAAAACAACTTATAGTTACTTAGGAATAACCAAGAGAGTATTATGATCAACCAATTGTTACATAATATAAATTATGTATTCTTGGTTATACATAATTCATTGGTTAATACAACATAAGACTGATCATTCATATTCATATGATCATTTACTGTCATTATATGAGGTATTATCCAAATCATTTTGGTATAAAGATTTAGTTGAAACATGATCACAAAAAAGAATCTATAAAACATATGTATCAATAATGAAACATGTACTATAACAGAATAAGGAATCATAAAAAATAATAGAGAGTATTAGTATATGTTTTTTATGGTAGAAAATGGGATTATTTAATCCACACATAAGAAAATGTTTGATATCATAATGGAAATTAATTCACGAAACATTAATCTATTTTCAATAATGAGTGATATTTATCAAATATATTTTAGCATATTCTAAAAGATATGGGGATTGTATGATACATATATGAATTTTTCATTAGTAGTTATAGATTAAGGGATTTAAATAATATATTAAATTGTATTAATATACATGAAAATTGATTTTATGAAAAGGATATATTATGGTGCATAACTATTGAATAACATGTGAACGAGTGAAGAATAGTACTTTGGTATAAAATGTGGATTGATTTTTGGAAATTTGAGTTAAATACTATTGATAACTATAGAATATATTAATGATTAAATTAAAAATGGATCTATGGATTTTTTGAACATCCTATCACAATCTTTGGATTATGATATATATATTATCTACCACAAGAGATTATGATATAGTGGTTAATACCATTAGTGAAATAAATATAGAGTTATTTTTTTTGAAATTTATTATTTCTATTTGGACTAATTACATATATATTATTTTGGTTTTGGGAAAGTTATGTCATGTAAAATATAAAATTATTGTATATACATTATCGGATATAGGATTGTATGGAAGATTAATATTATTTTAAGAATTATAAGTAACTTGATTATAACAAGGTTAGTAATGTAGATGTCATATTTTATGTTATATCATAAATGATGAATATTTTAGGAATACCCTCACCTACATTTATCAGTAATTAATGACTAAAATATCAAGGATTATCTATATTTAATATGGGTAGAACAAAGCCACCCAAGATATCACTGTGTATTTTCCTTGGATAAATATTGTATTTGATAGATTTAGTTACACACAACACCAAACTAAAATTGCCAGAGATATATTATATGAATATTATTAATAAAAATCATGACTAATAAAACATATAGTAAATAAAAATATTTTAACTAATTATAAATTCATACAGAATAATATTAAGAAAACATAATTTTTTAAAATGGGATTTTCAATAAAAACGTTTTCTTTATATATGATATTTTAATCAAAAATTTAAATTTTTAAATTTTATATTTTTCAATTTGTAAAATTAATTTCATTTTTAGATTTATCATATCAAAATTATTTTGGGAATAATTTTTGGGATTTTTCTAAAATTATTTATTTTAAGTGGATAATGAAAATTAGAGTTTTTACCAAAATGATAAATTTTATTACAATATCATTATATGTGCAAGACCTAGAAGTATATAAAAATTTTAATTAATTCAAAATTTATCTAATGCTTAAAATTGGGTATTCTAAAATATCACTTTTAACATAGAAATCATGTAATCAACTATTTAGAATATATGTAACATTTTATCCTAATTTAAAATAATTTTCAGTATTCTAATTTAATTAAATATTAAAATGGCAGTATTGAGACTTGAATTTATTTTGAAAACAAATGAATATTTTCATATAATAATCCAAATTTTTTTAATTAAAATTATGAATTTACTAGACATATAAAATTAAAGCATAAAAACAAAATTTTTATGAAAACATTTTTTTTGTGTTATGTTAATTAATTTTAAAATGTACTTTTATAGTATGTTTTAATTTTTTTTGAATAAATTACTTACATATTTTAAATCCAAATTTTCATATTATTTAACAATTTACATTTAATTTTTTATATAAAATTAATTTACCATGGTGAATATTAGTTACCTTTGTGAAATGACTAGTTTTCAAATAATGATAATTTTTAAAATATTACCTTTTTTATATTAAATGTATGTACTAAAATTTATAGACAAATAATTTTTTTAGAAATAAATAAAAATAAATTAATCAACCATTTAATTTTAAATCAATTTAAAATAACATTTATAACACTTAATGATTAAAACAACTTATTTATAATGAAAACTGTTTTTCAATACATTATATGGTTTAATTTAGAACTTACTTTTATGATGTTGATAAATTTAATTGGATTAAATCGAGTCAAAATTAAAATTGATGATTTTTAAATATAGTAAAAATGGTAATATTATATTTCGTGATAAAATAAAAACCGTGAATAATATTTAACCAAATTAATAATTATTGAAATGGATAATCTAATGTGGCTAAAATTTTACAAATTCTATTTGACTGTTAGAACTTCCAGAAAAAATTACATAGGGTTTAAATTCATACATAATAGATCACCATTATTTAACCTCTTATCTCACCTAAATCTCATGAAACTCCACTCTAAACAATTACCTAACATTATTTTCCAATTATTTTCCCATATTTTCACCTATAATATGATCTCAATTCCTTCCATATCAATTAATAGATCTAGTTTTTAATTTAAAATAAAATTATACCCAATAAAATTCATCTAGATCTTCTCTATATTTTTTGAATTCCCAAACCTCAAAAAATTCCCTCATGTAGTTCATTTCTAAGTTATACTTCCAAATGAGATCTAAATTCTCATTGTATGTATTAATTAACCTTTTACATTATTTCAATATCCTTCAAAACCACCATCCTACAAAACATTATAACCCAATTTATATAATTACATGATTAATAATAATATAATTAAAGGATATTATATTTTTGGTATAACAATTATCTATTATCCTCTCATTCAATTAATTAAAATAAAAATGTTACAGATGAGTGTGTGAAGACTACTCACTCCACTAATGGAAAGTTTCATTTTTTATCACAACTATTATTGTTTAGTTATATAATTTTTTTATTGAGTAGATATATTATATATTTCATGATATATAATCTTTAAATATAAATTAGTCATTCTAAAATTAATATTACAAATAAGAATCAATTGTAAAACTTATCTCGTATGAAAAATATACCAAGATGAAAAGAGATTTATCTAAAAGTGATTTTTTAAATTAGATTATTCATTCAAAACATTCCAATTATGATTAATAAATTTAATAAAATATAAATCTTATCATTATATTTTTTCAATAATGATAATATCACAAAATTATCTTTTCCACATCCATAATCACACATAGATTGTAGCATGTTCTTACAAGGTAAGATTAACTACCTACATGAAAAATGATATATATTTATATGAATGATGGATTTGAAGATTTAAATTTTTATATTAATTAAAATATAATGATTTTTTGGGGTTTTAATGTTAATATAACCATTTATCTCAATAATTTAAATAACATCTTAAGTTTTTTATAAATTACCAAAATAATATCGTGATCGACGTCGTCATCAAGAATAATGAATAAAGTACTTATGAAATGATATTATAACTGTATAAATCATTAAAAATTTTCAATTAAAATACAATTTATTTTATTTTAATTATTAAATTTTGGATAAAAATTAATAACAACATTGTGCTTAATAAACTAGTTTCATAACGATCTTGATTATACCCACCTCATATTGATAATAGATAATAAATAACTATTATATATGTAGATAATGATTATAAATTATGTTTATATAAGATTATTTGTATGGAAAAGGTTCTTTCATAATATAATAATATATTTAGGTTTTATATTTATGATATTTGTTTGAATTTGACCAAGCAAAGAAATAAGGTGAGTGTTTCTTTGTCTCATTTTCAACATAATGGGAATTGAATTATATGGTGCATTAAATAGATTAATTCATTCTATATGAATATATATTTCATTAAATGATATTATTATGTCCGTTTAATGCTCTTCATCTCATTCTCCTTTGATTTTTTACTTTACCAATTTTGTAAGAGTTTTATCAGCTCAATTTCATCATTACTGGGTCCAATATATTTTTTAATTCAATATCCGTTAAATATAAAATTGATCCTAAAATTCTCGTATTTTCTATTTTATTTCCTTTCTTTCCCGTAGGATATTCGCTTCTCATCAGTAATATACACTTATTTTAATTTTTCATTCTAAAATAAAAGTGTAACATTTTTATGCAAAACATATAATTTTACTAATGAATTTTTTCTTCCACATCCATTACTTCATTTCCACCAATTTTATTCTTCATTTTTTATGGAAATAATATATATAATTTTCTATGACTCTCAAAATTTACATTAAAATATTTAGAAAGGGACATTTAATACTCACTTTACAATGTTACATTTCAAACAAATGAATTTAAAAATATTATTTAAAAATGTTTCCCATTAATTTTTTTCTTGCTATATTTTTTATACATATTTTTTATTTTAATGGATAAATTAGTATTTTTAATTTAAAGAGGTTATATTCATTCAATGTTTCCACTTATATTTATATAAAATAACTTTTAATGCAACCCATATCATATTTATTTTATGTTAATATAAATTTTTGTTTCTAATGACTATTTCTATGTGTCCTCCATGTGAATATTTGTTTGATGACTTTGTAATTTTATATATAAAATTACCTCTAAATTTTAAATTATTTTAAATTAAATTTCCATCCACCTAGTTCTTAAAAATATTTTTTAAATGAGTTATTTGAATAAATCAACGACACTTATTTTTTCAGAATTTTGTTTTCTAAAGCTCTTAATAATATATTTCATCTATGTCACTTTCCTTTGACACATCTTATGCTTAAATAAATGATATTGTTAAAATATTAGCATATACCTTCCTTATCTGGATGGATTACTTAATGTTATTTTTAATCAATGATATTATCCATCACTGCCTTTATATTTCCTAACCATCTCCTATGGATATGAATAACTTTTATTCCAATGCCTATTCTTTATGAATGACCTGTTTTAGATTTCTTTGAATTAAGGGGATTCACAAAAGTTAAATACAGTGATTGATTGGGGATATTATTATCTTAACATCATAACATTTATCCATAGAGTGTAAATACTACATGATTTACTATATTGGTTGAATGATATTTTCCTAGAAATTTATTTAATCTTATTAAATAAAATGTATTTTCTTTACATGGGTTTTTTATTTTATAAATGGTGAATAATTTTCAATAAAATGTTTAATGAAAACCATTTTTTTCATGTGTTTTGATTATGTGGTGTTTAGATGATTTCGCATAAAACATACATGTATGGTTAATATTTATGTGATGGGTGGGGCCTATATTACAATCCAATTCACTGGGAAAATATTTACACAACGTGAGATAATGGTGAAATGAGTAGTGTTTATTGGTTCAGAATGGGAAATAAGTTGTGATTCCTTATCCACTGGTGGTAATAGGTGAGTGGAACCTGATCCAACGAAGGAAGTTTGTGAGTGAAGACATTTCCATAGATTATGAATATAATAAAAATATGAAATTTAATAATAGTATATTATGTTCAGAATTTGTGGGAGATGTTAAATAATTTTCAAATATTAGGTTCTTTCTTATATTGTAGAAGAAATCTACATTAGTTGAAAAATACATTGAGTTTATTTAATTACTATTTTTTAATACTCTAAACCTATAATTATAAAATATATTGGGATTTTGTTATAATGAAATATTTTTATTATGTCATGTAAATAGATGATCATGTCTATGGGAATCTGTAATTCCAACACATTATGGGGAGGTATTGAAAACCACCTATTGCATAGATCATCGATCCTATGATCATGATGGTAAAATCATCTATCAATCAATAATGATTGAGAACTTAATTATTAATTTAGACTCGGAAGTTTCTATTATTTTTATCTATAGTGAAAAATTTGATAGAAACTTAGGGAATTTGACCTCTTCAATAGAGAATTACTATTTCAGTTATCACCTTCATCATCCTCTATGTTACTTTAGGTTGGATCCATCTTTTTGACTACCTGTTTGTTTCCACAATTTTTGGATGGTAGTCTAGAATTATATATGGTGACCTAAGGATATAGATTTAGGATTTTTCATGAAATTATAAGTGAATAAATCCCCATATTATATTATTATCTTGATATACTGTTAATATTAATCATGATTCATTTTCACACTGAGAATCATGGGTTACAGGTCTTCCGTAGTGACAATATTAACCTACCCAATCTCAAAAATGGTGTTTGAAACAACATATTTAAAGGGATAAAAAGGATTTTTCTATATCCTCATCATTCAGGTTAAGGGAGGAAAATGATTAATAATCACCACCATGAATTTCAAGGATAGATTAAATATCCTTAGGATATATTAATACATTGTGATTAGTTTTAGAAGATCAAAAACACATTATATGTTTTTTTCATTTATGCTCATTTATCTAATAATATTCTATCAATTAAGTTGAATGAGGGTCATTCAGACCGGTATTCTATTATAAGTATACTAGTCGAGGTTTAATGTGTATCTGTCCAATCGAATGAAAATTATTCTCTCTAATGTGTTTAGGTGAAAAAAATAATATATTGTTTCCCATAATAAGAAATTATATTTTTAAATGATTCATTCCACTAAGATAATAAAAAAATTTACTCCTAAATAACCTATTAAATTTCATTAATGAAATTTATTTATGGTACAATTCCCTTATTTTGTTCATTATCATGGTTAATCGATGGCTATTTTTTCATGCGATAATACCATCCAAAGATATTGTCTAACAATGAATTAAATTCCTTATCCATGTTGATCAGCAAGATATTAATATCTAAAATGTGGTCTCTAAATAATATATTTAATTTGATATTATCTATAGGATTACACAATCCTTTATATTGCTAAGGATTTTTATGTTTGATAGTTCCAAGTTAGCTTCCTTGTATCCATGGATGTCAAGGGATCAAGAATTGGAACTAGGTATGCAATGAAACTAGTAAAATAGGTAAACTAAATTTTATATTGATTAAAACACATTACAACTAATGTTACCTGCCTATTTTAAATTAAAATTACATGAAAATTTTAATTCAATTTAACTATAAAATACAAAATAAAAATGATACATTATTTAATTTCAAGACATGGGAATGTTCTTCATAGCGTTAGTGTGACATAGTATATATAACGTAGTTGATGTTCCCTCCAGATCGCCTACACATTATAAATAATACCATGGTGGTTTTCTTACCTCATGATGTTTCTTCTACCGTGAAAATAATACTCGATTAAATTAATGAAATAAATCGATGTAATTAACAACTTCCACTGAAATTATTAATATAAAAATAAGAAAAAAGACAACACATGAGTGAAATTCCATAAAGAAGCTACACAATGGGTATTGTATTGTTAAATAATTTTTTTATATTCAACCTAATGTTCTCAAAACTCATTTTTCAACCAAGATAAACATGACCTATTCAAAAACCCAATAATACCAAAATGAATTATTTAACTCATCACACATTATATGTAAAAACTACTAATGATATATAATTTTTTTGATTATTATGTAATGAATAAAAAACCATTATATTGTCTAGTTCCTCCCATATTGATTTAACAATCTCGGTTTATTAAAATTTTCATTTGAAAAATAATTTATTTCATAATGACATAATTTAACTGAAATATATTTTCAATACCTTGAGTATTATATTTAATTTTTTATTATTTTAGAAATTAATTAATTATTATATAATTTTTTATATTATTACTCGTGATTATTCACACATAGAAGTTGATCAACCCAGGAACAAGGGTCAGACATGGTTATAATTTCCAATTCATTTAAACTGTTGGTGCTTCTGTATAATTTTTTTGTATGAATCTCTTGGAAAATATATTGATAACAATGAGACATACTCATATACCAAGTGTAGTATCTTTCAATACTACACTGAACCTATAGTGATGAAAATAATTAATATCTATAAAAATATACTATGAACACTTATTTTGTAATATAATCTTGTTATCATTATAAATTATAGTGTATACTGCATACTTTTTCTCATCATCAATAAATTATTTATTTGTATTTTTTAACAATATTGGATAAAATTTCCTTTACATAAGGTGGATGGGGTTCTATTAAGGACACTATAATCCTATTCATGTGTCCACAAATATGTTCTATATGAACATTGAATTAAAAATTCATTACAAGATCATTAACTCATTATCATATGATTAATAAAAAACATGATACCTGATATCATCCAATAAACATAAATTTCATCATTTTTACCATTTATTAAAGTGTGTCATAAATGATATATATTCACAATGTTCTGATGTGAAGTGACTATTACACATGTTCATATATAGGAAAAACCAATAAAAACACATAAATACAATATTATTATAAGAATTTTTACCTCATGATATCATATATATGAGATCAGAATGTTTCGACATCAGAAAAAAAAGTCTCACTACTCTTTCACACATAACAAATGATTTTAAAATGACACATGTGTCCTATAATAATGATGAATCTAAACTATATGATATGTGTGAAGGAATATTTTCCTAGTATCATGAGCTTTTCATTATAGTTGGTAACTACACTGACATTTTATATATTATATAATAAAATAACGTTACCATATTTAGTATGCATAGATGATATTTTACAATCACATTTTGTGAAATAATTGTATATGTATGGTTTTAAACATTAAATGGAAATTAAAAGTATATATTTGAGTTTAGTTTCAATAACTCACAATCATAACATCAGGATGAGATCAATTAGACCTTGAAATGTTTTACACTATAATATTATGGGTCTTAATGTTTTTTAGGCTGATGAATACACAAAGTGGGTTAAAGTACCCTTATACAACCAGTTATTCTATTTGTTAATCGAAAAAATGACCATATTAAATTTAAAAAATTATCTATTTGTATGGTTTGACATAGAAGACACCACTAAATTCTCAAAAACATAATTATTTTTAGGCATTTTATGGGGTTGTCTGTTTGATATTTTGATTGGTGAATATGATCTAGGATTGAGAGTTGTTATGAGAAAATAGAGTGTGAATTCGGCACATCATAATTTATATCAAATGGAATTGATCTCACATAGAGAGTACTTTTTATGGGATTAGGAACCACATGATGAGGTGATAGTGAGGATTTTTATTTTAATGTATAATGTTACTATTTTAACAATATTTATGGTATAGGGTAACTAAAACCCACTTAAATCTATCTTTGAATGATAAAATCACTTTTAGATGGATACCCTATCATATATATTAGAGTGGATTTATAATTAATGGGTTATTTACTGGATTATACATTATTTTGTGCTCATTAAATATCCAATATTCTAGTTTCAGTTGAATATATGATTTCGTTAGGGATAAATCCTTAATTTCAAGTCTTTCCCTACGCATGAATTTTAATGAAAAAGACGCATTTATATCAATGGAAATTGTTCATGTTTCCATAAAACAAAAAAAAACAAATTTTTTGATTAAAAAAATCAGGTATAAGTGGCTAGGGTTGAGTAAATTTTACATGGGGGGTGGTTTACATGTTGGGAAAATAATATAAAAAAATAGTATATCACCCTTATATTTTTTCAAGATCCATTTTGTTTTTATACATTAAACCAGAAATTTTATAGGATCCCCGATTAGTTCCTATTTATAAAATAAAACTAACATTTAAAGGTACAATAACTATATTAATAAAGATACAAAATTTGAATACCCAAGTCATCATGGGTTATAGAAAATCAAGATGAATTTTAACTTTTTATTCCCAAATAATTCTTGGGAAATAAATGTTATTTGTTACTTTAATATGACCGTATATAATTTTTATGACCAATCCATTTGTCTTGGAATAGTGTTTTTACCTTTGAAAAGAATTTGATGGAAATTTGGCCCTCTTGGATTTTTCATAATTTTAAATATTTAACAAAATAAATATTAATTTATTTACATGTGTTTGATAGGATATAGGTTTTAAACGAAGCATCTGTGGTTGAGTTTGGAATGAGGATTTTTCCTAGAGAGTGCATAAACTATTTTAATAATTGGATCCCTATACATAACTTGATCTGCAATTTTTAGATTACCATATCATGTATATAATGAGATATAAATGTTTTTCAATTACCATTATAGTGTCTAAATTTCTATTTCCTCTATTTAATTGGTAATATCCATAGATTATTTGTCTTATCAAATTGTTATAGTAGTTATTAGGCTATAATGATATCCTAGAGATACTATGACATTAATCATTAAAATATCTATTATGGTCAATATACATTATATTGATTTGACACAGTTGATGTGTGACTATCTAGTGTTTGGGTCTCATAAGCATCATGGCTTCTTTTCATGAAGTTCACAGTTGGTTATCTCTAGTATACGGTATCATGAGAACATTCATGTTAATAGGAACACCACATGCTTTGGGTGTCATTGGTTGTTCACATATATGAACATATGTATTTTTCTCTTAAATTGGGATCATTATCAATGTGTACTATTTGATCACATACATTGATTCATGAAAAAATGTGTGGCAATGCAGTCATATTGAGGTAGGCTTTGTTGGGTGTGTCATTGGAGGTATGTAAATAATTTAATGGTAAATATAGAATTTGTAGCTTCTAAGTTAGGGATGTGATTTATCCAGCCAAGTTAATCAGGATGGTACTACATTCATATATTCATGGAATGGTAATTAGAGGTACGTCTTTCAATTCATATTAAAAAATAGTAAATAATTAATGGAAAATGAAATAAGTGTGTGTCATGATTTATGAAATATCATGAGATAATGTGTTTTCGTTACACAATATATGTTTGTAAGAAATATTTTTATTTCTATGATGTTTCCTTATCTCCTTATGGTCCGGGATTAGTTGATATAATTTTCTATTAGTCTTTCACTGGTATTCACTACTATCGATACAAGGGTATAAAGAGTCACACACAATAGTAGATTAAAGGTTTTTCTCTATTCCTGTGAAGAAAAATATTGGAAAATGTTGGCCCCACAATAGATTTTGAGAGTTTTCCATGTAAAGGATCATATAATAATAAATAAATTCACTAGTATTAGATTATTTAATAGTAGGGTTAAATTGCTTTATTTGAATCATTCACAAATTATCAAGTTAATACATGAGAAATATAAAATGAAAGAACATTATATTAATATTCAAAGCTTATTTAATATTAGATATAATTGTGAGTTGAGTAAATAAATCATGTTTACCATATATTATATTTAATATATTATAATAATTTTATGAAAAATATAAATAAAATTATGACATATTTTGTTCGTCATAACTTTTCATTTACTGCTTATTTATTGTGTGTTTTATTTTTGGGGGTTAAGGATTCCTTTCCAGGTATTTGAGCCTCCCACTATATAATTAATACAGATACATTCATCCAATGAATATTTATTTCAATATAATGGCATATTCTCTCTCACCACATATCATAGTGAGATAAAGTATATCTTCATGTGACCAATCCAAGGGAACCTTCAATGGAATGAAGGAATGGGATCGAGGTGATCATCGAGATGTCAATGGAATCCTTGAAATTCCACGCTAGCACCCAAAATTAAATTAACAACATACAAAGAGATTATTTTTGAATATGTGGTTGATCTAGAGTGGTTTGATCTCAAATAAATTGAATAACTAACACCCGTAATGAGTTGTAGTTGAATGCGCCCTCGAATCATATGAGGTACTCATTAATTTAATCTTGTGCTTATTAAATACATTTAAAACACATGGACCACTATCGGGGATCATATATTTAGATACGATGATTTTTTGTTGATGTAATGAAGAAAAATTCTAAATACTCATTCTATTGGCTTCTAATGCATTCCCATGTACCCACAGAAACATATCCCGCACACTAGGGCCAGACCCATGCCCTGTTTCATTAATTTTTAATTTCCCTTTCTTCATTTTTTGATTATTTCATATGCATCCATGGGATTAATTATCACCTAGAATAAATATTTTTAGGGACATAAGATGGTGAGGGATGAGTAAGTGCCACCTAGGGAGCTCATCCAATGGTAGATCGGTCATCAGTGTGTGAGTGGAATTTACCAAGTGGATACTATTATGATTTACATCAAGATGTAGAACCATTTTAATTTTTCATTATATATCCCCATATATTTTTTAATTCATTTTCAATTAATTTTAACAATTTAAAAGGACACATGGAAATATATCAATTGGTTTTTGGGATAAATTGGGAGGCTTTGGGTTCTTTTGGGGGTTTTCAATTAGGGAAAACCTATCCCCACAGCGTGTAGTTTAGAGAGAAAATTCCATGTGTTCTTCCTTTCAGGATCAAGGAGGAAGAAAATACTATATGAAATGTAACCGTGCTGGAAACACCACATATGGGTGGATCATCACGTAGTTTAGTATTCAATATGGAACCTCATGTATACTATTCATGGACATGCATTGTTGAAGGGTTGAGCACTTTTTAGGGGAATGACCAGGCACACAACAATGTACTCCATTTCCATGTACATACAGTATACCAGAGAGACTAAACACATATTAGGAATGTATATGTCCGGTCAAACAAAGGTTCACATTCTATGTTTTTATATCTTGGTAAATGCTTTGTAAACATGTTACATAGTGTATATCTACCTTTTTGAGGCATTTTGCACGTTTTCTCACCCTAGAGTCGGAACTATACCAGTGAATAGTCCATATTAATGTTTTTAAATATATATAGTTTTAATGGATTTTTTTCAGTAGTTAGAGGAAAATAGTATGGGTTTTTTCAATGGGTGAGTGTTTTCTAGATGATTTATTTGAGGTTTGAATTTAGAATTATTAAATGGGTTGTGTTTTTAAATTTAAGAACTAAGTGAGATTTTTAGTCCCATTAGTTGGATTGTATTTTGTATGAATGGATAGTCTTGTTTGAGGTTATTTCAGATGGTCCCTAGAAGGAGGTATCATGTTGTATCTATGAGGGGATATTGGATTGTGCTAAGATATCATGACTGGATGCTCAAGGTTAGAGTAGTTAATTTTTATATCCTATGTTTGAGGAACTATTTTTTTTGGAGTCTTTAGGATAGGATGACACTATGGGGTGTTGGGTAAAATATGTTTCCACAGAGTAGATGTTGATATGGTTTGTAGGGACCCATATTGATTCCCTTATGGGTGAGATATTACACAAGGATGGGCTACTTGATGGGTAGACATACTACGGTTTTCTTACAATGGGTCATACCATAAGGTTTCACTTATATCGAGGATCCATTGTATGTTTTACTACTTTTTTGGCCATAGTGTGGATCATTGAGAATTATTATGTTTTCATGATTGTGGTTTTATATTCCCTTTCATGTATGTTGTTGTTGTAGGAGTAGTTGAAGGCCTTTAAGGTCTTCTTGAGTGTGTTTGTCCTGCCATACTTGTCCCAAGATTTTGGATGTTATGGGGGATCCACTTAGATGGTGTATTTTACTTCCACTTTATATTGGGATGATTGAGATTAATTTTATGGCTGTGGATAGAGTGATTGGGTGCAACAGGGGAGTCTCTAGTAGGATGTGACTTTATACTGTAGCCCCATGGAATGTGGGACCCCCATGTTTTGTGATCCAAAAGTTAATCAGTGTTTATAGTTAAATATTTCTATTGATGGGATTAAAATACAGATTGGAAAACATCATATATGGCCTTTATATTGATTTGATTGACACTATTAGTTCATAATTTTGGATGTTGAGTTCAAGCGAGGGATCAACCCATGTTCAGATAGTCTTTGGATGACATATTTGAGTTAGTTTTCTCTCAGGACTTGATTTGAGGTGGAGAACCGTGGTATATCATAGAATGGGTGTTAGAAATGGTTTTTAATATGGTTATCTCCTCTACTCAATTCATGTGGTATGATATGATTATATATGTAACGACCCAAAATTTCATTAATGGAAAATCCCTCTTGATCCAGTTAAATGTTTCTTTATGAAAAAAAAATGTTTTTATAAGATGTCAACTTCTTTAGTTTAACGTTAAGATTTGTGACCGTTACTTTTATAGCCGTTGAACAGTGATCATCTGGGTAGTTTAAATATAAGGCTTTAACGAACCAATTTTCTACTCAGACAAAGGAAGCGATGGCCTCATCCAGTAGAATTGCCCCTTACGAAGCCCATTTGTCGGAGCTCGGAAAGGAGGTGGCGTCTTTGGGCTTTGCCCTTGACCAAGCCCAAGCTGAGCTTCATCAAGTCAAGCTCGAACGTGATCGTCTACGGGAAAAATGGAAGTTGATAGAGATTACCACTCGAGCGATGTTATCCGAGCAACCCCAAGAGTCTGTCACCATCGCACACCTTACCCTTAGGTCTTATGTGGCTATTTTAAGGGATTATGTAACAAATAAGTAGCACCATGTTCATGTAAATTATTTTTGTATATAATAATGAATATAGTTTCTAGTCATTTTTGATACTTTGTAATTAGTTTTTAAAGTACAAATGGTGTTTTTAGTTATTATTTAATTAAGAATTATATTTAATTAAATTAAAGGATTTTTGAATTAAATAATATTTTAATAAAATATTATTATTAATATTAAATTAATTTTTATTAAATATAAATGATCTTATAATTTTATGAATGCAATTAAAATTTTTATTAAGGTTTGAAATCCATTTCTGTCAAAACCTGTGAAATTTTTATAAATGTCGGTTTTTATTTTAAAATTAAAAATTCACATATTTAGAAAATTATTTATATAAAATAAATATTATTTTTGGAATCCGGACGTCGAAATTATCCAACGGTGAATTTTTCATAATTTTCTGAGACAGTCAAATTTTTGGGTAAAAATTAAATACCATTTAAATATATAATGTGTTTTATGACATCATAATGACCCAATGGTGATGTAATAAAATACCATAATCCTTATGTTCGGCCAATATATGTTTTATCATTAAAATAATGAGGTTTTGGGTTTGTTTGACTCACTTTTCAAAGCATTAATGGAGCCCTCAAGACTTATTCAACACTTTGCCTTTTTAAATTAATTTCCATGGGAGTGTGACTCACCTCCACATAAGAAACCCTAATTTTTTAATAAGTTCGGACCTTGGCCTTGTAAAATATTATTTTCCTCTTTCCTTTTCCAGAAACCATGGGAAAATACCATGGGATGGTTTGTGGTTTGGATTATTTTAATATAAGGGGTCCCAAACCTAAATAATAAAGAATTCTCTCACCTTTCCTATATAAACCCACCCAAGCTCCCACTTCCTCCTCACCCAAATCCCTTGAAGTTCGTCCAACCTCTGCCCTACTCTCTCTAGAATCCTCTCAAGGTGCCCAAGCTCCCAAGAAGCCTCTCACAAGACTCTCTCTAGCCTTTGGAAGCACACTTCCAAGTAAGGGTTTTTTTTCCTTTCTCGTTTTTGTCAATTTTCATTAAGTTGTATTTCCCTTTTAATTTCAATTATTAATGTTGGTGTATGGTTTCACACCTCTCTCATACTGCCCTATTATTGTTTGAATGATGGGAGACCCCTTTCTCTCTCATTAAAATCCTCCCATGTACACCCGTTTCTATGCCGAAATTCCGAAAGAAACCTTTTTCTCCTCTTTTATATTCAAGCAATACTTTTGTATCATGAATCTAAATTCCTTTAAATTGTTGGGAAATGTATCTATATGAACTCATTAATTCCCATTACATGTAAATATGATGAGGAACCCCTTTTTCTCTCATCAACCTTTTTTATGAATTCTTATTTCACGCCGTTACGCTGCCGAAATCACACCGATTTTCTAAGCCAATATCATTGTGTAGTGAATACCATGCCCATTTCTCCATCAAGGGTATTCACCTTTATGCACATTTACTTATTTATTATAATGTTTCATGTATTAATTCCACATTCCTTTATCGTGGAATAAATGATTATGTTTTATGAATCCATGTTTTATGATCCATGTGGCACACTTATGCATGAAATGAAATGTTTAAGAAGGGTGCGCCCTGATAGCGCTCCAATGCATTGGGTATAGTATCATGATACATCATGTGCAATGAGTGTTGACTCATGCTAATTCAAGTGCAACGAGGGTTTACTCGTGCTTCAAGTGCAATGAGGGTTTACTCATGCTCCATGTGCAATGAGCCTTGGCTCATGCTAATTCAATGTTAAGTGTTGTTGCCACATTTCCATGCTATGATTATCATGCTTTATCATTCCTTTATGTTCATGTCTCTCTTATGCTCTATTGATATGCCTATTGCCTAACATGTATTGTACTCCTCATGTTATTCATTATGTACTCCCTTACTGGGCTTTATAGATCACCCTTTTCTTATGCATGTCCTCAGGTTATCCCATTCAATGCTAAGTACGAAGGAATGTAGTGGTCATGTAAAGGAAGTTTTCAATAAGGATGTTGTATTTCAAGTTTAAAGTTTTTATGTAATGATCCTAAGCCCCAAAGACACTAAACCTCTCGATATTCTTTGTTGTATCAAGTGATGTTTTATGTAATAAATCATGTTTAAGTTGTAATAAAAAGCAGGGTTGTCATAGTTGGTATCAGAGGGTAGGTTTAGTTATTTTTGGGATTAGGAAACCCCAGTAAAGCCTTAGATACAAGACTAATCATAATAAAAACATCCCTAAGTTTTGGTAAATACTAAGTAAGTGTTTTATCAAACAAATACATCCCTGTCTGGATACGAGAAGGAAGAGGCGGCTCGGGCATAGATGTATCCTAGGGGTAAAACCCGAAAACACCGTTTTGAGCTAGACTCGAACGGGAACTGGTGCACGACAACGGGCCTTGCTGCAATCTTGGTTACGACACTCCCGGGGGATATGTTTTGATAAATTCACATTCTTAGTATGAACCCTTATTAAGGGAAAAATGCCCCTAAGAATATATGTTAGAAGGAAGATCATGAAAAGCCTGGATTGAATCCTATAGACTCATGAGTTGAAGAGATTAAAGTTTATTTATAAGTCATCAACTTTTGTCTTTGGATTACCCTTTATGTGTTACCCCTAACTTTCCTTTTATTCCAGCCAATGGCCGGTAATAGGAGAACTCGGGATAACAACCGTTGTGAAGATCAGTGTGATGATTGTACTTATGAGATGCCCAATCCAATGGGAGCGGGAATCGCGGACTTTGTCAAGCTTCTCTCTCAGCTAACTCAAGTTTTGAATAGAAACACTGGTCAAGAGGAACGTTCAACCCCCCCTAAGAAAGAACAAGTCGCTATTGAAAGCTTCATGAGACAAAGGCCTCCTACTTTTAGTGGATCATCTGATCCCACGATTGCTGAACAATGGATCAACTCCATTGAAAAGATATTCTCCATCCTCCAATGCTCCGAAAAAGAGAAGGTTCTCCTGGCGGCTTATCGTATGGAGGGTGAAGCTGATCAATGGTGTACATTGATCAAAAATACGAAGCCTGAGGAGGAGATCGAGGCTTTGGAATGGAAGGTATTCCGGAAGATGTTTTTCGATAAATATTTTCCACGCAACCTCCGTCTTAAGATGGAAAGGGACTTCCTTTCCCTCAAGTAGAAAGATGAGGAATCTGTGGGAGCGTACGAGGCAAACTTCACAAGGCTTGCACGATACGCTTTCGGCTTTGTCGTTACCCCCGAATTCAAGGTTGACCGCTTCTTTGGTGGGCTGAAGCCTAGCTTGCGGAAAGCATTAGCGATCCGTGACTTCGACAGCTATGAGGAAATTGTCCGATGTGCCCTCAAGGTTGAAATGGAGATCGGAGAATCACAGGGGTATCATGGGGACAAGAAGCGGAAGGTGGACTTCAATGCTGGTGGTCCGATGGATAAATCCAATGGTGCTAAGAAATTCCAGCACCCCACTTTCCAAAAGTGTGGAAAGAAGCACCCTGGAAATTGCCTTAGGGGGACAAGAAAATGCTTTAAGTGTGGAAGAGAAGGGCACCTAGCTGTTAACTGTCAGCAAGAAGGACCCGCAGCTGCGATGGAGGGGAGGAACGCTCCGTTCTAACCTCAACGCGTTGTTCAATGCTTTAAATGCAAAGAACCGGGTCATTTTGCGAATCAGTGCCCTAATCCAAGGGTTATCGGAGGCAATCAACAACCTCCAAGACAACAAGGAAGAGCTTTTGCCATCACTTCTGCCGAAGTGAACCCCGAAAATGAAGTGGTGACAGGTACGCTAGTTATTCATTCAAGAATAGCGAACATACTTTTTGATTCAGGTTCTACGCATTCTTTTATATCTCAAAAGTTTAGTAGAACAATCCCTGCACCACCACAAATCATGGAAGTAAAGATGTCGGTGAGTACGGCAAATGGGGCAATCATTGCATCCCATGAGTATAAGTCCACCCCTGTTATAATCTGTGGATTGAATTTCCCGGCGAACCTCATCATACTCCCTTTGGTGGAATTTGATGCAATTCTTGGCATGGATTGGCTTTCCTTATATAGAGCCAAGATAAATTGTCGGGAGAGGGAAATCACACTCCATATGGAGAATCGACCCCCGATTCTTTACAAGTGTCAGGAGGAAGATGAATCTCCTTTAGCTCCATCATCTCAAGCATGGATATTACTGCCTTATGAGCATGCATATCTGGCTCAGATGACTGAGACCAAGGAAGAAACCACCCTTGAAGAAATGCCTATTGTGAGGGAATTCGCTGAAGTATTTCCCGAGGAACTTCCTGGTCTTCCTCCAAGAAGAGATGTTGAGTTCTCAATTGAACTTATACCTGGGGCGCTACCAATATCCAAGACTCCATATAGAATGGCTGTGGTTGAGCTTGAAGAACTGAAGAAACAACTACAGGAGAATCTGGATAAAGGGTTTATACGCCCAAGTGCATCACCATGGGGTGCACCAGTTCTCTTCGTCAAGAAGAAGGATGGGTCAATGCGGCTTTGCATCGATTATCGTGAACTTAACAAAATCACGATAAAGAACAAGTATCCTCTCCCAAGAATCGATGACTTGTTTGATCAGCTCCGTGGAGCACAATACTTCTCCAAGGTCGACTTGCGGTCGGGATATTATCAAGTAAGGGTGAAGAAGGAAGATATCCCCATGACTGCTTTTCGTACAAGGTACGGGCACTATGAATTCATAGTAATGCCTTTTGGACTCACCAATGCTCCAGAAATATTCATGGACTTGATGAATAGAGTCTTTAGAGATTACCTAGATAAATTTGTGGTAGTCTTTATAGATGATATTCTAATATACTCCAAAACCAAGGAGGACCATGAGGAGCATTTAAGAACTGTACTGGAGACTTTGCACAAGGATAAGCTCTATGCCAAGTACAACAAGTGTGAGTTCTGGTTGAAGGAAGTCTCATTCTTGGGCCATATCATCACAAGAAATGGGATATCTGTGGACCCCTCCAAAACAGATGCAATTGAGGGATGACCGAGGCCAACATCGGTAACTGATATCCGTAGCTTCTTGGGGTTAGCTGGATATTATCGACGATTTGTGAGAAACTTCTCATGATTGTACAACCCTCTTACCAAGCTAACTCGAAAGGGAGTAAAGTTTGCTTGGAGTGATGAATGCGAAGAAAGCTTCAAGGAGTTGAAAAAGAGGCTTATCACTGCACCTGTGCTCACTTTACCCACAAGTGGGGAGCTTTTTGTGGTATTCAGTGATGCTTCGAAGAAGGGCTTAGGATGTGTGCTGATGCAGAATGATAAAGTGATATCCTATGCCTCAAGACAGTTGAAAATCCATGAGCGAAACTATCCAACGCATGATCTGGAGTTGGCGGCGGTAATCTTTTCCTTGAAAATCTGGCGGCATTATCTCTATGGAGAGAAATGTGAGATATATACTGACCACAAGAGTCTTAAGTATATATTCACGCAGAAAGAGCTTAATATGCGCCAGAGAAGATGGATAGAGCTCATAAAGGATTATGACTGTTCAATACATTACCACCATGGGAAGGCGAACAAGGCGGCAGATGCCCTAAGTAGGAAGGATCCAGCAATCCTATCAATGATGAGAATTGAGAAGGATCCAATCTTCTTAGACTTGATGAAGATGGACGTGGGAATCATAAAGAAGGGAAATCATCAATCCTTTCACAAATGATTGCTCAACCATCTCTTTTGGAAAGGTTAAAGGATGCTCAAAAGGATGATGTGAGAATCCAAGAAAAAGTGGAAGCTATCAAAAAGGGAAAATCCTCAGAGTTTAATGTTAATGAAGAAGGAATTGTGTGGTTTGGGAAAAGACTATGTGTCCCATCAAGTTCGGAGCTGAAGAAGGAACTTTTGGATTATGCACATAGTTCAAATTTCTCTATTCACCCAGGGAGCACAAAGATGTATCGAGATCTCCGAGAAAACTTTTGGTGGGATAATATGAAGAAGGAGATCGCCGAATATACATCAAAGTTCCTGGTGTGTCAGCAAGTGAAGGCAGAGAGGCAGAAGTCTAATGGGATGATGCAACCATTGCCCATACCAGAATGGAAATGGGAGAACTTCACCATGGACTTCGTCACTGGACTTCCAAGGACATCCAAAAGCAACAATGCAATCTGGGTTATTGTGGATCGTCTTACAAAGACTGCACACTTCATTGATATTCGAGAGGATTTCTCCTTGGATCAACTGGCATAGATATATATCAGGGAAGTGGTATGGTTGCATGGAGTACCACTATCTATTGTGTCTGACCGAGATCCAAGATTTACCTCTAAGTTTTGGAAGAGTCTTCAACATGCTCTGAATACTGAACTGAACTTCAGTACGGCCTATCATCCTCAAACTGATGGCCAATCCGAGCGGACTATCCAAACACTTGAGGATATGTTGAGAGCGTGCTCAATGGAATTTAAAGGAGGATGGGATCAACATCTTCCTCTAGTTGAGTTCTCTTATAATAATAGTTTCCACTCGAGCATCCAAATGGCACCATATGAAGCCCTGTATGAGAAAAGGTGTAGAACACCGGCATGTTGGGATGAGGTCGGTGAACGTAAGCTGCTTGGACCAGAAATGGTCGAAGAAATGGTGGAGAAGGTGAAAACCATTCAGCAGCATATCAAGGCAGTCCAAAGTCGACAGAAGAGTTATGCAGATAATCGTTGACGAGACCTTGAGTTTAAAGTCGGAGACATGGTGTTTTTACGCATATCTCCGTGGAAGAAGGTCATGAGGTTTGGAAAGAAAGGGAAGTTAAGTCCAAGGTACATCGGCCCCTTCGAGATTCTTGATCGTGTTGGGGCTATGGCATATCGACTAGAACTTCCACCTACTATGGCCAAGGTGCATGATGTCTTACATGTATCCCTCTTAAGGAAGTACATACCAGACCCTTCACATGTACTCTCTTCTGGGGTGGTACAATTAGAAGACGATCTTTCTTATGAGGAGCAACCAGTGAAGATCTTGGATCGTAGAGAAAAAGTTCTACGAAATAAGACAATGCCCCTCGTCAAGGTGTTGGGGAGAAACCACATGTTTGAAGAAGCAACTTGGGAGTCGGAGGATATGATGAAGCTAAGTTACCCACATTTGTTTTAGTGTGGGAAAAGGAAAATTTCGAGGGCGAAATTTCTTAAGGGGGGAATGTTGTAACGACCCAAAATTTCATTAATGGAAAATACCTCTTGATCCAGTTAAATTTTTCTTTATGAAAAAAAATGTTTTTATAAGATGTCAACTTCTTTAGTTTAACGTTAAGATTTGTGACCGTTATTTTTATAGCCGTTGAACAGTGATCATCTGGGTAGTTTAAATATAAGGCTTTAACGAACCAATTTTCTACTCAGACAAAGGAAGCAATGGCCTCATCCAGTAGAATTGCCCCTTACGAAGCCCATTTTTCGGAGCTCGGAAAGGAGGTGGCGTCTTTGGGATTTGCCCTTGACCAAGCCCAAGCTGATCTTCATCAAGTCAAGCTCGAACGTGATCGTCTACGGAAAAAATGGAAGTTGATAGAGATTACCACTCGAGCGATGTTATCCGAGCAACCCCAAGAGTCTGTCACCATCGCACACCTTACCCTTAGGTCTTATGCGGCTATTTTAAGGGGTTATGTAACAAATAAGTAGCACCATGTTCATGTACATTATTTTGTATATAATAATGAATATAATTTCTAGTCATTTTTGATACTTTGTAATTAGTTTTTAAAGTACAAATGGTGTTTTTAGTTATTATTTAATTAAGAATTATATTTTATTAAATTAAAGGATTTTTGAATTAAATAATATTTTAATAAAATATTATTATTAATTTTAAATTAATTTTTATTAAATATAAATGATCTTATAATTTTATGAATGCAATTAAAATTTTTATAAATGTCGGTTTTTATTTTAAAAGTAAAAATTCACATATTTAGAAAATTATTTAGATAAAATAAATATTATTTTTGGAATCAGGACGTCGAAATTATCCAACGGTGAATTTTTCATAATTTTCTAAGACAGTCAAATTTTTGGGTAAAAATTAAATACCATTTAAATATATAATGTGTTTTATGACATCATAATGACCCAATGGTGATGTAATAAAATACCATAATCCTTATGTTCGGCCAATATATGTTTTATCATTAAAATAATGTGGTTTTGGGTTTGTTTGACTCACTTTTCAAAGCATTAATGGAGCCCTCAAGACTTATTCAACACTTTGCCTTTTTAAATTAATTTCCATGGGAGTGTGACTCACCTCCACATAAGCAACCCTAATTTTTTAATAAGTTCGGACCTTGGCCTTGTAAAATATTGTTTTCCTCTTTCCTTTTCCAGAAACCATGGTCAAATACCATGGGATGGTTTGTGGTTTGGATTATTTTAATATAAGGGGTCCCAAACCTAAATAATAAAGAATTCTCTCACCTTTCCTATATAAACCCACCCAAGCTCCCACTTCCTCCTCACCCAAATCCCTTGAAGTTCGTCCAACCTCTGCCCTACTCTCTCTAGAATCCTCTCAAGGTGCCCCAAGCTCCCAAGAAGCCTCTCACAAGCCTCTCTCTAGCCTTTGGAAGCACACTTCAAAGTAAGGGGTTTTTTTCCTTTCTCGTTTTTGTCAATTTTCATTAAGTTGTATTTCCCTTTTAATTTCAATTATGAATGTTTGGGTATGGTTTTACACCTCTCTCATACTGCCCTATTATTGTTTGAATGATGGGAGACCCCTTTCTTTCTCATTAAAATCCTCCCATGTACACCCGTTACTATACCGAAATTCCGAAAGAAACCTTTTTCTCCTCTTTTATATTCAAGCAATACTTTTGTATCATGAATCTAAATTCCTTTCAATTGTTGGGACATGTATCTATATGACCTAATTAATTCCCATTACATGTAAATATGATGAGGAACCCCTTTCTCTCTCATCAACCTTTTTTATGAATTCTTATTTCACGCCGTTACGCTGCCGAAATCACACCGATTTTCTAAGCCAATATCATTGTGTAGTGAATACCATGCCCATTTCTCCATCAAGGGTATTCACCTTTATGCACATTTACTTATTGATTATAAAGTTTCATGTATTAATTCCACATTCCTTTATCGTGGAATAAATGATTATGTTTTATGAATCCATGTTTTATGATCCATGTGGCACACTTATGCATGAAATGAAATGTTTAAGAAGGGTGCGCCCTGATAGTGCTCCAATGCATTGGGTATAGTATCATGATACGTCATGTGCAATGAGTGTTGACTCATTCTAATTCAAGTGCAACGAGGGTTTACTCGTGCTTCAAGTGCAATGAGGGTTTACTCATGCTCCATGTGCAATGAGCCTTGGCTCATGCTAATTCAATGTTAAGTGTTGTTGCCACATTTCCATGCTATGACTATCATGCTTTATCATTCCTTTATGTTCATGTCTCTCTTATGCTCTATTGATATGCCTATTGTCTAACATGTATTGTACTCCTCATGTTATTCATTATGTACTCCCTTACTGGGCTTTATAGCTCACCCTTTTCTTATGCATGTCCTCAGGTTATCCCATTCAATGCTAAGTACAAAGGAATGTAGTGGTCATGTAAAGGAAGTTTTCAATAAGGATGTTGTATTTCAAGTTTAAAGTTTTTATGTAATGATCCTAAGCCCAAAGACACTAAACCTCTCGATCTTCTTTGTTGTATCAAGTGAAGTTTTATGTAATAAAGCATGTTTAAGTTGTAATAAAAAGCAGGGTTGTCATAATATAGATAATGGATGATCTTCAAGAGTACAACCCTCTAGATGAGATTTACACACTAGGTGGAGGTTACCATTTGTGGATGACGAGTGATCTCAGATAAATTGATGGAACCCATAGTCTAGTGTATCTATCATGTATAATAATCGATGGAACCCTTGGTACAAAATATATAATAGGAACATATATATATGGATTTCTACATTAGTGTACACTACCAAACCCTTGCTTGAAGCCCAATTTTTTCTATAGTGTTTCTGGGATATGATAGGTACTCTAGGTTCTAGCATAGTGTATTGTTTTTAGTTCAGATCATCCCATTTGAGTGTTGGATCTCAGTAGATGTGTTATACCATTTCGGATGTCTATAGGTATGACATGGGGATAGAAATTCATGTCTTCTCTTTTGGACGCCTTCAATATCCTATGAATATCTTCCACTCACAACTCATATTGTGTGGTAAGGTGATCCACACAATATAAATCCTCATGTGTGGGATAGAGTGGGGGAAGAATAACCTCTGCTGTTTGGATAGAATCTTTGGTTAGCTAATTTTATATTTTAGACCCATTATTTTTAAGAAATTTGTTATTTTATTGTAGATGATTATAGATTTCATCTTTTTTGGGCATGTCATGTGTGTATGAACTTGTATATGATAGAATATAATGGCTTCAAAATAATAGGTGGCCAATTGGGATATATTTTAAACTCTTTATTCATGAACCTAAATGTTTTTATAGGCTGTATATATTGTTTCATTATAGAGAATAGTAGTTGAAGATGATGGGGTCGATGTCTAGTGGTTCATGATCAAGTAGATCCACTCTTGTGAAATCTCATGATTTGGATATGGTAGATCAATACTCATGGAGACTGGGTATGTGGTTTTTATTAGAGTTATTAGTAGATCTAGATTTATTTATATCCATTTTCTATTTTGTATATGTAGTATATAGAGTGAGTGAATAATTTTTGTTTGTTATTTATTCCTTCAGTGTGTATAACTATATTCCACATTTCATTAATTATATAATACCATTATTTCCAATTATTTATTATGTTTACTCTGATGTTTATCCCTATGGATGTTTTGGATATTTCTATTTTTTTACTATCAAAAGTTGTTATAGTCTCCTCAACATGTCTATTAGACCATTTATGGTAGTTTTCTACCTCAAACATATAGATATAAAATATTGAGGCCTTGTGGTGGGATTAATTTGGTGATGTGTTAGGTTGATCAAGGAATATTCACTAAAGAAATTTATCAATGATGTCATTTTTTTATAATTTTTAGGGTTGTTATATAGGTGGTGTTGGAGGGTTTTAGGATTTATGATGAATATCAAACTTTTGGGTCATAAACACATTTTCCTGTAAGATGTCTATTTTTCTTGAGAATGAGATTTCTATTCTATGTTTCCATTTTTACAGTTGTGTGATTTCACCTTTTGGGATGCACATGGGTTTGTGAATTTATGATTTATCCTGGGATTATATCTTGGAACATGGCCAAGAGGCTAATTTTCATGTATCATTCTTGGTATATAGGATTTACATTACATATGACTCAGTATGTGTGATTTCACTAATGATGGAGGATCAATTTTTTAAAGTGTTTGAAATGATCTATATGGGGGGTCACATATAAATTATTAGTGGAATTTTACTCAAAAAAACTTGTGTATATATTTTCGTCTGATGATAGGCCAAGTGCATCATGTATATAAGGGTTTATTAGTGACAAAGATATTGTCCTTTCATCGACAGATACATAGAAAACCCTATGGGTCAGTGTGCGATTTGAGTGCTTTGTTGGGGGCATGTGGAGGGAAAATAATTCTGAGAGGTGAATGTATCTAGATAAAGATTACCTAATATATTAGTTCCCATGAATTACAAAGTTTGAGTTTCTCGGGAGGGGGATGTTCTTTCCCTTGTTATCTTCCTAGTCTTACGACGGGCATGTGTGCCTACTATTACCAATGGTGTGGGTTGCCATGGTTGTTCTGCCTGGGTAGAGCCATTAATTTCGTTATTCTCATGGGTGTGGTTAGGCTTGAGGTTTTCTAGTGATTCATAGGTGGATAACTAGGAGTTATCTAGGTCTCTTGTTTGGTTTCATAGAGCAAGTTTGGTCAGATACATGACCATAATCATTTTGGTTACACTTTCAATAGTGTGGTGAAAGTGAGGTTTGATTCTTACGGATTTGGACCAATTCTTGTGTGGATATTGGTTGTGTGGTTGATATTGTATTTACCCCAATCATGCCTCAATGATACATCAATTATAGAATGGTTTACTTCCCTTGATATAATATGGTTACGTCTTAACGTTCAAAATAACTCCATGATAAACTTAAGTGCTCCAATGAGGGTCAGTCAAACACTTAGTTCTATGAAATTCATTCATAATAAAGTAATGGAAGGCTAGGTCTCAATTAATATTTAGTAGATGGATTTTAATTTATTATGTATAAATTTCATCTTGTTTTATACTTTACATGAATTGTTAATATTTAGTGGATTTTATATAATTAATTAATAGTAATTGATAAATAATTTACACATAGTCTATTTATTTAAATTACGTCTTTACAAATAAAATAATTTATTTTTTTGATTGTGGTCCTGTATCCATAAATTAAATAATGATTTTCTAGAACTAAATAATCATATAAATAGCCAAATAATGAGCTAATATAAGGGTTTATTTGTTGGGAAGACAATAAATTGAACTATTACATAAGATAATAACCCCCGTTTTTGGGTATTTACATTATTTATAGTAGTCCAAAAGTCTTCCTTTGTACCTCCAGGATCAAAATAATTATTTTTCTGTCTTGAATGACTGCCATGTTCCTTGGGACACTCCATTAATTATTTTTATTTATAACTTACATAAATGTGAGGGGATCCAAATAATTGGTTAAGGGTAATTACATAAATACCTATTGACTCACAGGTCCTACATAATAATAGACAGAGTTATGAAACATAGACCATCCTTTTTATTTAAAAATTTATAATTTCAAACTCTTGAAATAAATTAAACTAAATAAAGAAAAATAGTTCATAGGTCTTGGTCAATATCATAAATCATTATACATGAAACACATGCACATTGGTACACTAGTTGAAACGAATTACAATTCATTCTTTATTATTAAGACATACATGCTGGTATTAATCAATTAATTTTATTTCCATCATAATAAAAATTTGAATTCTCTTAAATGTATCCATCATAAATTAATAACTGTAAAATAAATGGACTAAAAAAATTATATATTTTTTACAATAAATTAATTATAATTTAATATTAATTAAAATCATTATTAAATTGTTAAATATAATAGGTTCCAAAAAATATAATAAGGATTTAATACTACAATTATTAATTTAATTAAATTATTTTATTTACACTTCTAGTAGACTATAAGATGTGTAAATTAAAGTTACATTCATGTAACTTGGTTTCTATGTGCCTAGGACACATGCATAGGGCTTAGGAATGTAAATCTGTTAGATTACACAACATGTAATACAAAATATAAGTTTTGTGTTCCACCTATATCTTGTCTATAAAGCATGCCGAAGGGCTCAAAATGTTCATCGATCATGGTACTACATGAAATGTATAATCTAGTTACATTCCATGTATGTCACAAGCTATTTTTTTGGTTATCATAAAAATTGGCTCAAGATATACATGAAACATGAGAATAAAGGAGTTAAATGCCCTGTATATTGGCTTCAAATCATGTAATCCAATAAAGGAATTGTTTTTTCAGTTCATACAGTTTTGACTATGTATAATGATGACATGGGTCACATGAATTTCTCTACTAACATGTGTAAACTATACCTCATGTATTCTAGATACATTTTGTGTAATTTGAAATGTCATGTTCTAAGTTATAAAGGTATACATGCAATGTGAGATAAATAAGGAATGTGTAATTACTTCTTGGTACATTATGTATCCCATGACTCAGAGATGTGCAATGTAGTAGGGTTTATGATGTGTACTCTGGTAAATGTTATGTAATACCATGCTATCCTACTAGACTCCTTAAAACATTCTAATGGTATATCTGGTCATTTTTTATCTTTTATTATACTTAATAAATTGTGAATCTTGAATGAATGAATTACAATATTGAGGGCATTTAAATTAAAATTAAATAAACGAAACAATGAATTGAAATGAAAAAAATCTTCCATTGTTTCCCATATATATAAAAAATAAATAATTATAAATTTGAAACATGACCTCTCTAAAATAAATTGAAGGTTCTAGGTGCAACATAAGTTACTTTAATAGGAATTACAATTTATTTTAATTTTGATTTTTCAGAAACCCCAAAATAATATATTTAATTTTGTGTTTCTAATAAATTTAGTTATAAATTGAAGAAATTATTAACTTTCCTTAGGATCATTTATTTTAGGACATTGATGATATTTTGAAAACCCTTTTGGATTGAAATCATTTCACTGTAACAATTCAAGTGTAGAATACCTCCAGTGGTGATCCAAACATGCTCCTTTGATCTCTAAACAGTGATAATTGACTTCATAGTGCTTTCATGAAGAATCTAATGTCTTTCATTGTTTGTCTGGATCTCTCCAAGAACCATTGGTCTTGAAGGATTTATTTTTTTTTCTTTAGAGAGAGACAAGGAATTCAAGAGGTTGAGAGAGAAGTATGTTGTGTGAAATGATTATCTATTCTCCATTATTGATTAACCCTAAAAAATAGACATATCCATATATTTATAGACTTATGGTTTATGTCAAAATATTATTTAATTGTGTACCAGCTCTTAAAATATATTATAATCTTATTCAATGTAAGGACCCGAATCCGGGGCGTCATAACTGGTGCCCTGTACCCAGTTCACCACATGACCTCAAGCGCGTTTCTCCAAATTCCAGAGGCTGCCGACTAGCAGTGAGGGCCTTGGTGAGTTGGTGGGGTAACTATGCTCTCATTGGGTAAATTATACAATGGAAGAACAAACATACACAATAGAGGAAAGAGGAACAACACACGAAAACTGAAACTAAAGGTAGAACCAATTTCTGATATAACAATGATGCAGTATAGTACATGTGTCTATGGAAAATAGTAAACAAAACAACGTGCTGAAATACAACTGAAACCAAATACTAAAAGTAAACAGAAACTCATGCAGCATCGCGAGCCAAAGCCCAGTCCCATGCTCTCCAGCTTTAACCAGTAATCAAGTACCAGAGGTGGAAGGGCCACAATCCCTATCCACACCTGCAACCATATAATCTATTTGGTCTGAAAAACAGGACCCAAACAGGGTGTGAGACTAATCCCAGTAAGCCACCACCATAAGATTTGTGCCATACTGTCAGTGAGCAATATAGAAAAAGTAAAGGATATAAATACAGTAATGAACTAGGAGTACACTCGTAGAATTACTACCAATTACCATTCACATTCATTTAATTAAACAACCAAGAAATCTAGAAAATCTCTCTATTCCGAGGTAAAGCTAGTAACACAGCAGGTAACTAAAAGACTACCTAACCCATAAGCAGTTTAAACCCAAGATTGTTCTTTGGCTTGGTGGAATCGTCAGAACCAACCAAACAAAATTCACGCTGACTCTCTGGGTGGCTCAAATTAGCATACCCCTATAGTCTAGTAATCAAACAAGGCACATACACTCTGGGAAGCTCTTACATAAATTCCCATATGGCCTTGCAACGATAGCTACAGAATCTCCGAGGAAGCACTTACGTCTAATTCCTGTTATGGTCTTGATACATGTGTAAACTAAGAACACTCTTGGGAAGAAAAAAGTCATATTCTCGTAGGTCCTGCGTATGAAACTAAAACAGACAGACCCTCTAGGGAAGCACTTAATCGTCTATTCCCTCTTTGATCTCCCGTACCAGATTCTCACAGCCCTGAGTAGTCCAGTAGAGCGTAATCCACTGTCAGTAGCCCTAATTAAGTTCAAAAACTACTTGGATAATAGATACAATTCATCAAGAACATTTAAACAACATGAAACACCTGCAAGTGGTTATAACAAGTAAACTAGCAATTGCAATAGGGTTTGACTCACAGGAAAACGATGCCAAACGGTGATAAAAAACCAAACAGGGAAAAACACCCAAGGGGTGATCCTCAAACATGAATCCAAGTATACATTAGTATCAATTAATTATAAGATAACAAGCAATATAAGGATATTAAACAATAGGATCAAAATCCCAAACCTAGGATACCTGATACATGGGTATCCGACACTTTTGCAACCAAAATTCAAAGACATTCAACGTAGGGCAACAAAACACCTACCTTGATCCTCAGAGGTCGATATAATTGAACCAAGATTATTGATTCTCCTTATAACGTTGAATATTTGAGAAAACGTCCAAAACGATCAACCCATGATAACTTGAAAACTATGAGGAATCAAGAAACAAGGCTAAATCAGAACCAAGTAATCACCGCTGCGATTCTATTGCAACAGAAGGTGTTCAATTCGGATAGCTGGTGAAGGATTGGTGGCTCGGAGAAGATTCAGCCTCCTTGGACACTCTAGGTGGGATTAGGTGGAGAAGAAGATGAAAAAGGGTTAAGTTGCGACCCCAGTCCGATTAATGAAATAAAAGGAAAAGTACACAGTGTGTACTTTTAGAGCACACAGCGTGTACCTTGGTTTTCCATATGCTGCTTTAATTGGCCTCCACATCACCCCACACGGCCGTGTGTGTGGCCCAGACATGGACAGCACATGGCCTCACGTGGGAGAAAAGTACACGGCGTGTACTTATAAAGTACATGGTTTGTGCTCTGAAAATTTCCAGATTTTATCCTTTTCCTTAAAAATGACCAGAAAAGGAAAAAATACATGAAACGACAATTTGGGTTTTTAAAAACTTCCCTCTTTAATGAAATTGGCCCCCGAATTTCCCTAGTGAGGCACAGAAGAAGAAACCCCAAACAGCTCCGACCACGGTGATCGTACATAGGCCTCCCGATCCCAAGTCTCGTCCTACACTCGCCCGTGCTGCCATTGCACCCGTACTAGTGAAACAGACCAGCCATGTAGAACTTTCATACTATGATCGGCAATCCAGATAAGATTCTCTTCAAATGACGCATCCTCCTCAAGATCAACCTCCTCAGGTTGAATGAAATGAGATAGGTCTAAAAAGTAACATCGGTGCTGGGAAACGTGGAAGACGTCGTGCATAGCTCAGTACCTATGAGGTAACAGCAACCGATAGGCAACCAACCCAACTCTCTCCAACACCTCAAACGGCCTGACGTACCACGGTGAAAGCTTACCCTATCTTCGGATCCTCTGGTATCCCAACCTCGGTGTGACACACAGGAAAACCTGATCCCCGACCTCGAACTCTAGAGGTCGTCTCCGCTGACTAGCATAAGAATTTTGCCGAGACTATGCTGTAGATATCCTCTTTAGAATCAACTCTATCTTCTCTGTGGTCTCCTGAACAAGACGAGGTCCCAGTAAAGCTACCTCTCCTACCTATAGCCAGCATAAAGGAGATCGGTATGGTCTACCGTACAAGGCCTCGTATGATGCCATCTGAATAGTCGCCTGAAAACTATTGTTGTAGGCGATCTCCACAAGAGGGATATGCTTCTCCCAAGAACTGCCAAAGTCCAAAATTCAAGCTTGGAGCATATCCTCAAGCACCTGGATCGTGCGATCGGACTGGACATCAGTCTGGGGAAGGTATGCTATGCTCAAAAGTATGTGTGTACCCAAATCCTTCTGAAGCCACTACTAGAATAGAGAAATAAAGCGCGCATCCCTGTCTGAAACAATAGAGTGTGGAACTCCATGTAGAAATACAATCTCTCAGATGTAAAGTCATCCCAGATCATCAACACTGTTGTTCTCCTTGATTAGTAATAAGGGAGGAACCCTCGTAAGCCTGTCGACGACAACCAAAACAGCATCATTCCCTCGAGGCGACCTCAACAAACAAGTCATGAAGTCCATCATGACATCGTTCCACTTCTACTCCATAATGGGTAACTGCTGTAAAATCCCTGTGGGTTGCTGATGCTCTGTTTTCACCTGTTGACAAGTTGAGCATCTCATGAAATATCCAACAACGCCTCTTTTCATACCTGGGCACAAGTACTAGCGATGTAGATCATGATACATCTTGGTGATGCCAGGCTGAACTACCCAAACCGAGGAATGAAAATCCCGCATCAGCTTATCACGTATGTCTACTTCCACCCTTACACGTCCCTGGAAATGCAAGATCTCATCCTCGCCCACTGTCCATCCAGGAATAGGGTCCTCTCCTGACACACTCTCCCACAAGACTAAGCCCTCTGAATCTGATAACTGTCTCATCCGTACTAGATCAAGTAATGTAGAGGTAACAACCATAGAAGAGAGAAAGGTCTATCCTTGTCTGTCATGCACCTCCAAGTGCATCTCAGAGAATAGGGCCATAAGCTGCCACTTACTACTAGCCTCCTGAACTGCCTGTAAACGAGTCCTCCTGCTCAGTGCATCTACCAAGGCATTGCCTTTCCCAGGCATATAGGCAAGCTCAATGCCAAAAGACTACAGGTACTTGACCCACCTCTGCTGTCTTAAAATTAAGTCACACTGTGTGAAGATATACTTGAGGATCTTGTGGTTAGTATATACCACAAAATTCTCTCCCAACAGATAGTTTCACCAAAAACGCATGGCATGATAAATAGCAGCGAACTCCAGGTCATGTGTAGGGTAGTTCCTATCATGTGGCATCAACTGCCGAGACCCGTAAGAAATTACCCCACCTCCCTGCATAAGCACAGCTCCCAGAACGGTACCTGAAGCATCACAGTAAACAGTATAGCCCTTGCCCGGTTCTGGAAATACCAGTACCAGTGATGCCATCAACCTCACCTTCAGCTCTTGAAAATATAACTCACAATAATTTGACCATAAAAACTTCGCCCCCTTCTTGTTCAGACCTGTCAGCGGTGCTTCTAGGCATCAAAAGTCCTATATAAACTATTTTTAGTAACCATCCAGCCCCAAGAAACTCTGTACCTCAAAGACATTCTTCAGCTACTTCCATGTACCCGCCGACCTCACCTTTTCTGTGTCTACTATTACTCTTGTCTCTGAGATGACATGACCCATGAAGTGAATCTCATCCATCCAGAAGTGGCACTTTGAGAGATTAGCATATAATTGATGCTCTCTTAGTGTACTCAATTCGATCTCAAGATGGGTAGCATGGTGATGTCGAGTATGAGAGTACACCAAGATATCATCCACGAAAACCACCAGATTGGAATCCAAATAAGGATGGAAAACACTATTCATTAGTTCCATGAAGGCTACTGGAACGTTCGTGAGACCGAACGGCATAACCAAGTACTCATACAGACCATGTCTACTCCGAAAGGATGTAAGAGGTATATCAGATGGTCTGATGCGCAACTGATGACAGCTGGATCTCAAGTCAATATTTGAGAACACCCTGGCTACCCGAAGTTGATCAAAAAGATCATCAATCCTTGGAAAAGGATATCGGTTCTTGACCTTCAACTGGTTCGACATCCGATAGTCCACACACAGCCGTAAGGTACCATCTGTATTCTTTACAAACAACACCGGAGAACCCCAAGGGGACATACTGGGTCAGATAAAACCCTTTTCCTGTAACTCCTCCAACTGTTTCTTGAGCTCTTGTAACTTAGGCGTCGCCATCCTATTAGGAGGTATGGATACCGATGCTTCTCCTGGCACAAGACCAATAGAGAATTCTACCTCTCGCTCAGGAGGAAACCCTAAAATGCCTTCTAGAAAGATATCAAGAAAATATCAACTACAGGAGGAAAATTCATCTGAGAAGTCTCATGGTCATCCATATATAAACTAGCAATCCAGGCTGTAACACTTCCCAACCCATGATGCTCTAGTCCACATCATCTTTCCTAGAAATCCTATTCGCCCTTGTGAGGAAAAGATCTGCCCTCCAGTAATGTGAAACTCACCCTTCCACGATAGCAATCAACAGAGGCCTGGAAGGAAATTAACCAGTATATCTCGAGAATGACGTCATAACCCATCATCTCAAGGACATAAAGATTGAACAAGAAGTGACACCCACCAACCTCAAGGGGGCACTCCTTGCATTGACACACACTAGCTGTTCTACGTACCAAGGGAGTGTCTAGTGTCATCATATCCTTAGAAGTAGTGACAGTAAGTCTAAGGATCTCCATAGTGTGCATAGAAACAAAGCTATGAGAAGCTCCGGTATCGAAAATTGCAGAAGATAAAACTAAAGATACTAAGATTGTAACTCGAATAGTGGAAGGTCCAAGATCTCACCCATGATGAATCTTCTCTACCGCAAACATCTGGCTAGTACCGCTTCCCTGTGTAGCAGCCTGATATCCCTGGGTTGATCCTCCCTGAGCTTGACCATTGTGTCGTCGACCTCTACCCTGGACTGAATGACCTAAAGAACACCAGCCCCTAGTCTACTACAGAACTGATAATTATTCACTTGTACGAGGAGTAGAAACAGATCCTCCTTCACTAGGCACTAGAAGAAGAACCCTGCAAAAACGATGAAGATGACCCATATTGCCACAAGATCGGAACTCTAATAGGTCTCTCGGGCACTAAGGATTTTTATGCCCCCTCATTCCACACTAATAGCATAAAAATGGTTACCTGAAGGGAGATACCATCTACCAGAAGAAATACCTCACTCCCTCGAGTCACCTTGAGTAGACTCTCGGTGGCGCTTCCTGCTGTCAGTATGAAATGAATCATCCTAGGGTGATGAACCGCCTTGGTCAACATCTCCTGTCTCCCTCAAATTTTGTTCGTTGAACCGTGCCTGGTTGACTATCAGAGTAATAGAAGTCAACTGGAATATGTTCACTTGCGATCTGATCTATGGCTTGAGGCCTTCCTCAAACATCATTTCCAAAAACAACTCATCATTTCCCAGAACGAGAGTGAAGCCCTATAACTTAGTTAAACGGGAGGAATAATCCATAAGCGAAAGAGTACCCTACTACATGTTCATGAACTATTTCACTCTGTAAGCCCTCAGCATCTCCAGATAGAAGTAGTCATAGAACATACGCTGGAACTCTTCCCAAGCCATAGTCTGTTGGAGCCCTACCTGCAAAACTAGATCCCACCATCTCTTCGAAGAATCTCGTAGCATGTAAGTTGTGAGCTTCACCCTTTTGTCTGGGGGTGTGTCCAGATGATCGAATATAGAAAGCATTGTTTCTAGCCATGAGTCTTCAGCCTGAGGTCCTCTATCCCCGGTTAAAGTGGGAGGATGCTGCTGGTGAAAAACCGACGTCTACTCTACCATAGACGGGGCAGGATGCTAAGCTCCCTGGAATGTCTGCATGAATCTCCTGAAACCCTCTCTGAAATGAGATTCGGCACCAGTGTCTGGAATCACTGCAGGTGCCATGTCCGGAACGATCAGCAGAACTACTGGTAGTCCTTGGTCTGCCGTATCAGGTGTACAGTCACTGCCTGGTTCCTGATGTGAAACGGGAGGTCATCTTGGTGCCATAGCCCTAAAAGGTCAAAATCGCACCTCACAATTAGGATTAACAAGGATAGAAACACAAGGGTAAAAACAGGTATAGGATAGAGAAACACATAAGTTTTCCAAAACACGACTACATGGAGTGTATTTAAACTACACAATTTGTTTGTTAAAGCCATTCACATGGGCGTGTACTTCTACCACTACTGGTCGTGTAACACCCTAGATTACACGTCGTGTTTTTCCAACTCACAACATGTACTTGAACTCCACTCTCCATCTAGAGTCTAGTTACACGGATAACCTACACGGTCCTCTTAATCCTAAACTACATAGCGTGTTCACTAAGACATGGAATGTACTGGACAGGTTCAGTGACCCTTGTTGCAGTTTACACAGCCGGCTACATGGCTGACACTTACACGGCGTGTTTCTAACAAACATGGCATGTATAGGAGAAGATTACACCATCCCATGTTGTTCGTGACACAACTGGGTACCTAGAACAAGGCTACATGACCTGTTCTTACAAAACAGGATGTGTACTACACGAGCATCCCCGATCTGTGTTGTTAATGACACGGACGATTACACGGCCGACTACTACACGGTGTGTATTTATCATACACGGCGTGTCCCCGAAGACTTTCTACAACCCCGTGTCTCTGTTCACACAGTCTGTAAGATAGTTTAAAAACAACATGGCATGTATTAATAAAGTACACACCGTGTATTCTGGGTTTTTCTGGGCAGTTGCTCAGAAACTGCATCGAACGCCAGAAACACTGAAAAACAAACATCTATGTGCCAAATTCCGATCCTTGGGGGCCCATACTCCTTACGAATCAAATCTTGGCTTTATAAAAATGCATACACCAAGTAAAAAACATAACAATTTAATGATACACCAAATACCAATCCTCGAGGGCCCATAACACCTCTAAGACCAATGTTTGGCATCCATGAAAAATTAACTGCAAAAATAAACAACACCCTATCAACATAGAAATATTTCTCCCACAACAACTATCACAACATCATCCATAATATATCATGACATCTATCACAACATCATTCAATCTCTAATGCCCCTAGATGACATGGAAAAATGAATGACATGTGATTTCCTATCCAGTGCCTATATGATGCATGAGATGGCATACCCTCATCTCATCGAGTTGCAACAAAATAGAACCACAATAATAGGAACTGTAATAGCACAAAACATGTGAATCACCCAACGTTGAAATATAATAATCTATAACACTTGCAAAAACTGAAAATTGTAATTATGGGGTAATATAGATTTTCCATGTACATGGGTTAATTACTCTGGGGCACAACCATTGGTTCCTATCCATGTATATTGTCGCAAAACATTAAGGCAATAGAAAAAAAGAAAAGAAAACTTCCTTTGATACCACTTTGAAATGACCCGAATCCGGGGCCTCATAACTGCTGCCCCGTACCCAGTTCGCCACATGACCTCAAGCACATTTCCCCAAATGCCAGAGTCTGCCGACTAGAAGTGATGGCCTTAGTGAGTCGGTGGGGGAACTATGCCCTCATTGGGTAAAGTATACAACCAAATAACAAACATACACAATAGCGGAAACAGGAACAACATATGACAACTGAAACTAAAGGTAGAAGCAATGTCTGATATAAAAATGATGCAGTATGGTACATGTGTCTATAGAAAACTGTAAACAAAACAATGTGCTGGAATAGAACTGAAACAAAATACTAAAAGTAAACAGCAACTCTAGCAACATCATGAGCCAAATCCCAGTCCCATGCTCTGCAGCTCCAACCAGCAATCAAGTACCTGAGGTGGAAGGGACACAATCCCAATCCACACCTACAACCATATAATCTATTTGGGCCGAAAAAGAGGACCCAAACAGGGTGTGAAACTAATCCTAGTAGGAAACCACCACATGATTTGTGCCCTACTGTCAGTGAGCAATATAGAAAAAGTAAAGGAAATAAATACAGTAATGAACTAGGAGTAAACCAGTTGAAATCCTACCAATTACCATTCACATTAATTTAATTAAACAACCATGAAATCTAGAAAAGCTCTCTATTCCGAGGTAAAGCAAGTAACACAGCAGGTAACTAAAAGACTACCTAACCCACAAGCATTTCAAACCCAAGCATGTTCATTGGCTTGGTGGACTCGTCACAACCAACCAAAAAAAATTCACACGGACTCTCCGGATGGCTCAAACTAGCAGACCCATATAGTCCAGTAATCAAACAAGGCACATACACTCTCGTAAGCTCTAACGTCAATACCCCTATGGTCTTGCAATGATAGCTACAGACTCTCTGAGTAAGCACATATGTCTAATTCCTCCCATGGGCTCGATACGTGTGTAAACTAAGAACACTCTTGGGAAGAACAAAGTCCTATTCCCGTAGGTCCTTCGTATGAAACTAAAACCAACAAACCCTCTAGGGATGCAGTTAATCGTCTATTCTATCTTTGATCTCCCGCACCAGGTTCTCACAGCCCTGAGCAGTCCAGTCGAGCGTAATCGACTGTCAGCAGCCCTAAGTAAGTTCAAAAACTACTTGGCTAATAGATACAATTAATCAAGAACATTTAAACAGTAGGAAACACCCAAAAGTAGTTATAATAAGTAAACTAGCAATTTCACCAGGGTTTGCCTCATAGGAAAATGATGCCAAATGACGATAAACAACCAAACAGGGAAAAACACCCAAGGGGTGATCCTCAAACATGCAACCAAGAATACATTAGTTTCAATTAATTATAATATAACAAGAAATATAAGGAGATTAAACAATATGATCAAAATCCCAAACCTGGGATACCCGATACATGGGTATCCAACACTTTTGCAACCAAAACTCATTGAAATTCAACATAGTGCAACAAACCACCTACCTCGATCCTCAGAGATTGATATAAGTGAACCACGATGATTTATTCTCCTTAAAATGCCGAAGATTTGAGAAAACGTCCAAAATGTTCAACCCATGATAACTTTAAAACGAGGAGGAATCACGAAACAAGACTAAAGCAGAACCAAGAACTCACCGCTACGATTCTATTGTAACTGACGATATTCGATTCAAATAGCCAGTGATAGATCGGTGCCTTGGAGAAGATTCAGCCTCCTTAGATGCTCTGGGTAGAATTAGGCAGAGAAGAAGACAAAAACATGGTTAAGTTGTGACCCCGGTCCGATTAATGAAATAAAAAGAAAAGCACACGGCGTGTACCTTGGTTTTCCATACTCCTCTTTAAGCGGCCTCCAAATCACCCAACACGGCCGTGTGTGTAGACCAGACATTTCCAGCACACAGCCTCACATGGGGGAAAAGTAGACGGCGTGTACTCATAAAGTACATGGCGTGTACTTTGAAAATTTCCAGATTTTCCCCTTTTCATTAAAAATGACCAGAAAAGGAAAACACTCATGAAACGACAATCTAGGTTCTTACATTCAAACCCCATACCGCATATTATTATTGTTATTTTCTTGTGTAATAGTTTACTTGTGAAAACAATATTGTTTTACTCAGTTATAAATTAATATTACAAACTAGAACTATTCTTGGTATGTTTGAAACTCTAAAAATTTATTGAATATATGAATAAAAATTTATATTCATACAAAATTATTTTTCATCCATAGAAAAATGAGTAAATATCTATTAAATATTTAGTAAAATAAATAAATAAATTTTATTTCTTATTTCGTGAATAAATATTTATTTAACTTATGTGATAAATAAAAACTCAATAAAATTATTCCTCAATATTAAGAATAATATTTATTATATAAATAAAATAAAATAATATTTAGTTGAGATTAACAAAAACACATAGTGTGTTACCCTATAGGATTTTTTTCTCATTTTCAATAGGTGGGTTTGCCTAAAGTCAAAGATTACTTTATTGAAAAAGGTCAATACACCTCATAGAAAAAAATCAATCTCACAACATCAGCAACCATATAAAAATGATCACTGTGTTATATAATCCCTTTGCTACAATATCTCATCATGAATGTTACACACATATGTCATCACACTATACTTCTGATATGTCTTTATTTGACTGTATAAAATAAACAACATTATAACATGGCCATGGAGTTTGTTGAGAAATTATATTTCATTAAATTAGGAATCATATCAATTTGGATAAATTTGGTAAGGTTAAATCCTTCCCTAACTCATCCCTTAATAAATTTCATTCACGATTCACCCAACACACCCTACTCTTTTCAAACATATATAATGAAGGATTTTTTCAAAAAATATATTTATGAGAGTAATGTCCAACAAAAATAAATAACTTAATGTCCATGAACTATTATAAAAGTTCTTAGAAGATAACATTCAATGACAACAAAACATAAAAAATTCCTATTGGTGTTACTATTATTATAACACAAAATCATAGATATTACCATGTGTGAACTTCATGAGAAGAATCCCCATAAACTTATGAGTAATATCACTTGAAAATCAATGTATTTTCTTCACTATCATAGTATGAAATATGACTAGAGAACTATATTTAAGTGATATCGTCATATCATCTTCAATTTTTCATCATAACGGGGTACTTTTATGACTAAATATAGGAAAGAGATACTCAAGGGAATTATCACATCAATATTTCAAAAAATAAAAAACAATATATAATATGATATTAACAATAATATTAGATTCTTTTAATATAAATATCATCCAAAGTAGAATGTATTTGGCTCTAGGTAACCACAATCAAGAAAGATCACACAAAAAATAATCACAAAAAATATATTGAGGATTATTAAAAGTTCTCATTCCATTTGTATCCAAGATACCTTTAATGTTTTATTACACTTGTTTAGAAAATAAAGAAACTGGTTTTTGATAGAAGATAAGAGGAAACCACTATTATGGGATCAAATCCTTCCTCAAACTGAAGTTCTCGATCAATTTTCTTCTCCTAGATATGATATTATCTAACATCATTTAGTTTTGTCTTCTCGAAATTATAGATTATGTTTTTTGTATTATTCACTCCTGAAATTTTATCAAGAAATATAGTTAATGGATGTCATAAAAGCCTTTTTAGTTTAATTTTCGAGATAGAAATACATAGTGAGTGTTTCTTATATGTTTCTCATCACATCCAGGTGATTAAATTTTTTAACATTTAATAAACATGGAACATCCTTGTGTACTTGTTTGATCCCCAATAAAAATCCACCTTCCTGAAATCCTAATTAAATTCACTCAAATACTTCTACAGTAATAAGTATTAGAATCTTATCCTATTAAAATAATTTTATCTTAGAATATGAATCTCGAATCCTCAGTTATTGTTATTATTATTATTATAATCAACTAATTCTTTATTGATAAATAGTTCAAAAATCACATCCTGGTCCGATCGAATAAAACCAAATTTTTTTCCATTGATTACAAGAAAACCCCACAAGCTTTGAAACTAACCATGCCAATATCCAAAGACCCTATCATTTATAAAAATCTCAATAAAATTTTTCATCTTCTTTGTTTCTTCTCAATTATCATGTGATTATATCATCTTATTTAGAATACGTTACGTACATCAATATGTATCCATTTGTGAAAAACCTAAAAAACATGGTATGAATATCCAATAAATCATACATTGAAATGATGGGAAATATAAAATCTCATCCATTGTCTTATTTCAATCAAACATGCATTACCTCATATGTTTGATCCACTCCTCCATGCTCTGATTGGGTGATAAACTCACTTTTTTTGCGACAATCACAATAATTGGCAATCATTAAGAAATCCATTGACTAGATCATCTCTACATATGATTCTTGACTCCATATTTCAATAAAAAATGTTCCATTGACCAAGTCCAATTAATATGATGTTCAAATATGCAGTGAACATATCATTAGGTGCATGTCAATCAATCGACTCTTCATTATTCATATTTGATTCTTGGACTTGTTTTTCTTTTTCATTTATAGTGAATCTTGGATATATTGATTTATAATTCTTAACTAATATTCATTTTTAGATTGAAAATCCATTAACAAGGTTCATACACTATCTAATTGAAACCTAGATTAGATTCACATCCTCAACATAGAATAAAGATATGAAAACATGAATCTTCTTGAACTGTTTGTCTTTCAATTATCAATCATGGAACATTAGTAAGCTCAATTCCATAAATAACTTCAATTGGCCTATTTAAATAATCTAAGTACTTTGGTTTTAATAATTAAATCATAAAAACTCATAAAAATATTTTTCTAGATATCCCATATTTGAAGATCAATTTGGATTCCACTAAAAAAATTAATGCCAGGTGCAAGTTCTTCATCTAAATTCATAACCAATCCTCTTTCAATATACAATTGATTGGTTAGGATTCTTTTTTCCCTTAATCGAAGTTCATCACACCATCTATGATTCTCAATGTGGTGGGAATCCCCATGGTTGATACTATTTGTGTCTTGTGGTTAGTTCATGTTGGGATACTTGTGGTGACATTAAGACAATTTTTTCCAGTATATTCGTTTATTATGATTACTTGAAATTAACCAACATATATTCACTTAAGGGACCATGGATTCTGAAAATATCATGGACACATAATTATGTAATCATGTAGAAACATTATTTTGGAGTGCAACAGTCACTAGGAAGTAATATATTTTTGTAGGTTCTTTCCTCAACATGCACATTCACATATTTGATGAAGGATAATATTTATGTTTTAGGTTATGTATAGGATTATGAAAGCATGGATGCCTTGTGGTAAGTATTTTTTTTATCAAAATTTCCAAGTGGTCACTTGGAATTTTAAATTAAAAAATAAATAAAATCATGCATCATATTATTTTCACTATATAAAAAAATTATTTTAAAATAAAAACAATCAAAAATTAATTATTAAAAAAAATGAATACATTTTATAAAAAAAATTAATTCAAAACAATTAAAATTATTATTTTGAAATGAAATAATAAATTAAATATCAAAATAAATATAGTCAATAATTGAAACAGAAAAAAAACAATAATTATAAATACTTATAATAATTTTCTCATTTAATTAAAATTTAACTGTAAAAAATTAAATAAATAAAAACATATTTCAACACAAAAGATAAATATTAAATAATTTTAAATTTTTTTACATAATATATAATTTATTAAAAAACATAATTTTGAATAGAAAAAAAATTAATTAAAATAAAGGTTGTGAAAAAATAATGAAATAAAAGACTCATAAATTTCAACACCCTTAATATATTTATTTTCCTTAATAAATTAATTATTCTATTTTAGTGGAATAAAATTAATATCAGAATATAAATAATGGGTTTCCAGAAATAATTTTTTTTCAAACAATTTTACCCCATGTATTTTCATCAAGTAGTGAATGTATTTATCCTCAAGAATTTAATGATTTTTAGTGCGAAATACGATTGTAGTTATACAATAATTATTGAACTAAAAAATATTAGAATTAATTATACAACCATCAATTTTAATTTAACTGGAATTTAAAAATTCATTTTACCCTTATAAGAACAATAATTGTTAATTTTAAAAATATCATAATAAAAAAACAAATATGAATTGGTTAGAGTGACGGTTAATTGATGGAAAAAGGAACTCATACAATAATTAATGATTAAATTATAATGATATGAAATATGGAGGAACTAAGTCCCAATCTGGATTTTTATTTTCATTTTATAATTAACCTAAATTCTTAATTCAAGAGTTTAAATACATGTTCAAAAAGTAAAAGGCATTGGTACATGTATAAAATTCATCCAAACTCTTACAAAAAAATCATTCCTTAGGGAAATGAAAATGATAAAACCAATTGAATTTAAGTGGTAACATAATATTAGCCTCATCAAAGTGGATATATAGAAAAATTGTTTTAGAGAGATTATGATCCACTGAATATAAATAATGAAATATTTAAAACTAAAATATTTGAAAAAATGGGGGGGGGGGTGGGTCATCGGTTTTATTAAATAAAAGCTGATGTCATTTAATAATACCTCTTTACCTAAACTCAATACCCAAATTTTCAACAAATTTTCACATTAAATTGAAATAAAAAATTATACACTTTCATTAAAAATAGAATTTTAATCCAAAATTATTTGAATTAAAGTAGTATAAATTATTTTTATACCATATAACAAATGTTGCATGCTAATAAATGATGTCAATTCAAATAGAGTTGTGTATCAAAAGTTATTTTTAAGGTACAAAAGATGGTTTCAATTTTATGTAGACTCACAATAATTATGTTGAAACAACAAACAATTACCCCCACACATAATTACCAACTTTTAGAAGAATATTGTTTTTATAAAATAATGAAAGGTTCCATAACTAGGTACCATTATCAAGGAAGCCTGAAATAAAATTTAAAAATTTTACATAAAAAATAAAAAGAAAATAATTAAATGATAGTGGTGTTGATTCCTTATGAATATTAAATTAAAATAATCATGTTTCACTTAATGAACAACATGATATACCAATGAAGTAACATTAATGAAAAAATAGATTAAACAATAATCCCATATATTATAATTACAAAAAATGAATCCAAGTAATGGTGGGAGGATATTACAGTTATGATTATTTTTATTGATTAAATTTTTTCACATTGAACTATGATAATTATGGAGTAATAGGAACATTAATTTAAGTTTATAGAGATAGAGATAAGGGACTTTATTCCAAAAAAGGCTAAAAAAAATTAAAACAATGGGATTCCTTCCAAGAAGAACTAGTTTTGAAGTCAAAAATGGAATCTCTTTCTAAAAAATATAACTACAATCATTCAATGAGTACGAGGTATTTTTAGTTTTGAGATCATTACTATATAAGAATGAATCAATAGAATTTTTAAAATACTCTCCAATAATAGTAACTAAGATAATTTTCAAGGTAATATCTAAAATAGTAGTAAGAAAAATGTTTTCCAACTATATTTACTTACAAAACAATAAATTTTAATATTTAAAATAGTGGTTAACATTCGAGAAAAAATCCCATAATTGTTTAGGAATATTTCAACGACCATTCCCATGTATAGTGGGTTGAAGACTCGCATAAATAGTTCAACAGGTAGTTGTTACCTACTCACGGTATCGATAAAAAGAACCCAAAAAATTCCTTACAAATATAAAAACTAAGAATAATCCATCCTCAAAATTTTCATATATACACTAATATTTTATTTTTTATAGTACACAAAAGTATCAAATGAAGTGATATTTTAAAAAAACATGTTTGATTTAAAAATCATCAAAATAAATATCAATCATAAAATATAAAATTTTATCATGGAAAGAAACTTACTGATAATAGAAACAATAGATTTTTTCATCCATTATTGTTTCAGAACATTCCACATTTTTATAACCTCCCAAACATCCAACTTAATATGCAAAACACTCACACATAAGATTTAAAAAATTACAATATATAATTGGTGATTCTAAATCCAAGTTGAGATTTTGGGAATGAATTCACTGAAAAATAGATAACCAATGGTGTGGTGAATACACATGGTAAATTACATTAAGATGCTGGAAATAGTAAATTTTAGATACTTCCAAAGGAAAATTGACAAAATAAAACTCAGTCTCATGTTTGTAACAGTTATGAATGGGAGAGGTAAAAACTGAAACATATTTTTACAGATCAGGTGAGGTGTAATGAAAAGATATCCCAAACATAGATTTAAACATATCATATGATTCTTAAACTGTGACAAATATATTCTCATTATTGTAATTATGAAAAAAAAATTAGTCTACAACATCCATGGATTAGACAGTCAATATTTATATGGAATAATAATTTTCAGCACATTAAGTTGTATAAAACTTTTTCCTAAAAGGATTTGGACTTTTTCATCACACTCAATTTCATGGATCACAAAATAAGTGAGAAATATTATATTTTATAACCTAAATAACAAATAATCCACCCTTAATAGGGATAATAGAGTTTCATGTATACCAGTTAAAGAGAGAAAAAGTTTTTTTTATTTCCTAGAGACCCATATTTCTGAATAGTTAGGAGGACATATTTATTACACTAAAACCATGGCCACAGAAGAATTTTAGTTCCCCATGATTTATAATTGTTGATTAAATAAAAAAATTTATAGGTTCCTATAATCAAAGAGGTAATCATTTTGAGCAAGATTACTACATTTGTTTAGTAAGATTAATGGTGTTCATGTCATTCCAATATCATTATTAGCAAAAAATCCTTTTTGGAATTAAAAATTTATGTGATTTTTATCAAAAAATTTCACAAGTTAAATTTTGATAGTAAAATAGGTCAAAATCTAAATTTTTTTAAAATATTTAAGTTTACTAAACTATTTAGCAAAATAATGAAAAGGAATAGGAGTATCATAATGTGGTAAAAAATGGTTTAGAACCTTATCCCCAATCGTATGATTTCTGTCAATATTTTTTATTATTTACCACCTTATATATATTTTTTCATTATCTCATCTATGTGAGGATTTATCATTATATTCATTTTTTATTTTTTTCAATATTTATAGTTTTATAATTTTCTAAATTTTGTGTTTCAAAATATTTTTAATCTTCCATATCAACACTCTATTTGTAACCATAACTTCATCTAGATTTTTGAGGAATACATTTTTCATAATATCCTTTACATTCTCTCTTTAGAACTTCTTATTTTTGAATCAAATCTTATCATTACATATATCTTCAGAGTACTTAACCAATTCCCCCAATTTATTTTCTAGACTGAACTTTTTTAGTCGGGTTCATATAATTATTATTGAATTTTATTAATTATATTTTTTATCATCCTTTCCAAATTCCCATGGGAATGAGAAAGTGTATGCTCACTGTAGTATTTTAATAAAATTAGACCATCCATATTTTTTAATTTGTTGCATTACCCAGGGTATCCCCATGAAATATTTGAGTTATCTTCAAATCCAAAATTTTGATTTTTCGAAACCTGTTAGTTTTTTTATTTCTTTCCACAAATAAAATCATCAAATCAAGATTCGTTAATGGTAAACACATGATTTTAACATGAAACATGTAGGGAACTTTGGTTTAAAAAAATAAACTGGTCTCTAAATTTGAATAAGATATATCTTTATTTTATAACTTTGAATAGCATTGTTAGCTCCATTAGCCTTCCTCCAGCTAAATGATTTAGTTTGTGAGTTATTGTAAAGTGTACTAAATTTTTAATTCAACTCTTCAATAGTTTTATCAAATTTATTTCCATAGAAGTATAGGTCAACCATGTAATGTGTAGATTGTAGAAGACCCTCATAATCATTTTCCTTCAAAAAATGATAAATAAATTAATGATTGGATGATTTCATACAAAATAATCCAAACCTATCCCATACATTATAGAACGACTCGACCTATTCTTGATCGAAGTTAGCTATTTTACTCCTCAACTCTATAGTCTTTCACTGTAAGAATAATTTAAAAAAAAAGATTTATAAAATTGGTCCCAAGTTTCAAATATGTTCTCATATAATTTATTGAACTAATTGTATATGATTTATATTGGAATTATAGTAAAATTAACATTTTAAACTCATCGTCACTCTGGTATCAATGTGGTATTCACTAGAAAAAAATTATAAAATTCTCTAAGGATGGACATAGTTCCCTCATTTGATAATTTAGAAAATTAGAAAAGTAGTTCAAAATAAAACTACTGGAGTTCATTATTCTTGGTGTAGGACCCCGGGACACCCTGAGAGGGGAGGGGTGAATCAGGGTGTCAACTTTTTCTTCTTAAAGTTGTGGATCTTGTTCCCACATTGGTAGGAACTACTTAAACCTGTATGAAGGATATGATCAGCAATGATACATTCACATTGAGAGAGATGACACAACTATTTTTACTTGGTTCACCACTAAGGGATACGTCCAAGGAGCATACGCTGACAGGTTGTCGGTCATACCTGAATCCACTATGCTTCACTAGATATAGATTAAAATTGTTCATGCATAGTCACTCTGTCCCAGGCTCACTGCCTTTACAACAATTGAGGGATAACTCACTGCTTCCCTCGGGTCACTCCCGTTGACTCCACCTAGCTCACTGCCGTTGGTGAAGTCTCACTCAGTTTATAGACGTGAAGGTCTCTTCAATAGATTTTCATTGAAGTCTTTGTCTCCTGTTCATCATGAGACTTTTCTTGCATCAGAGTCCTGAGTTGATGATCTTTTGTATTCAACCTTTTACTTTAGTGAAATGACTGAATGAACTAGATCCCCTTGTCTTCGTTTTCCTGAATTACAATCACTTGTGTGATTTCTCAATAAATGATTCTCTATTGAAGTCCAAATTTCATCCACTGATGAATACCCCTTTTTCCTTTGTCCACTGGGCAAACAACCTTGGGAAAGGGCCTTCAAAAAGTACCCTACATCGCAAGGCTCCCAATTTTGCAAAGCTCAAACAAGCCTTTGCGGAGTCCCTGCTATTTCGCGAAGCTCAATCGTGAAGCACTCTCGCGATGCTCCAGCCTTCGCAATGCTTGGCTGTCATAGAGCTCCTTTCTCTTTGAGAAGCTCACTAAGCCAATGCAGGACGCACGACTTTCGCGGAGCTAGAATAACCGCCGTGAAGCTCCTCTTTCGCGAAGCACACTTCCTTCGTGAGTGACCTTTGCGAACTGAGAGCAAAGGATTTTCGATGAGAGCTCTCTCTGGTTCTCTTGAGGGGGTCGAACTCTATTTATAGGCGATTCCACCAACCCTCGACCCTTCCATGCGAAGTCAACGCCACGTCATCTCAAATCGTGAAGCTCCAAATTATCCACCGGAATTCTGTCCAAATCGCGAAGCACCTCGCCAATTTTTGGATCGCGGAGCTCGTCGTAATCGCGGAGTATCACCGTCATCATTCCTTCGCACCTTCGCCGCGAAGCTCCCTCGCAAATCCCTTCACCACCGCGATGCACTTCAACTCTGCCATTCATGAAGCTATGACGTAATCGTGAAGCCTCACCGCCTCCATTCTTTTGGTCTTCGTGATTTCCAAACCATGCATCCTCTCTTCGCGAAATTCATGTCTTTGCCATATTTAATTATTATCTTCATGGAAATCCACTTTTCACGATGCTCACCAACCTCCAAATTTTGGATCCCAAAAATTTGGCAAACACTGGAAAACAACGCCACCTTATTTCTGCTCTTTTTGTCCGCCTCCAGATCATCCAGTCATTTGTCGATGTTCCCTAAATAAAACATGGATCATTATCCATAGTCCTCGAGCTCGACATGCCACAAAAAAATCTCCTTTTTCAACAAATTTGTATTTCATCTGTTTTCTTTGTCAACAAGCACGATCACCTCAACAACACTTCTTCTTGGTGATATGTATCCTTCAGAAACTCTTTTTCTTTTATCACAAGCTCCACTATTGTGATATGTATTCTTTGAAGGCATAGATTCAGCTTCATCGTCTTCTATGACAATGTTATGTGCATGGATATTGTAGAAGTCCAATTTTCATGGCCGTCACAATATGCCAATCCCTTGCACATTGTCATCTTCTTCAACAATCTTCCTCTACTTCATGCAAAACATACGATTCAAGTCTTCAAGAAGTCTCTTGCATGGTTCTCATGAAATCATGAAGAGTTGCACGGTCTTCATCAAATCCCATTCTTCTTTAATCATCCTCATATAGATTACACCTCACATTATTCATTGTTGTAAACAATGTATCACCTTTGACACATGTTCTGTGAACTTACGATCAGTACAACAATCGTCTGAATCACCATTCCTCTACTTCAATGGAGTACTTCATGATCTCCTTCATTTTGATCTTCCAATACTCCATTTCATTGGAGTACTTCTTGATCTCCTTCATTTTGATCTTCATTGACAACTATTGAAAACAAATACAAACTTATACACAAAGTGGTTCCAACACCTGGCATGTTGAGAATGTTTAATGGAAGATGGGTTTAAAAAGATGTTTATAATGAAATATTATCTATGTATAGAAATTTATAAATTTTAATCCCTATCCTTTTATTGAATTGGATTTTCAATTACAGCCTTAATGTTTTTTTTTCATAATTTGTTTGAACAAAATTTTTATAATATGTTGTTGTTTTTTGTATTCCTTTTAATTATCCCACACCCCTTCATTGGTAATGGTGCTCAAATTTCCTCACCTTTCATGGTAATTATCTTTATCCAAGTCAAATTATTTATTTTTTATCATTACAAATACCTAAAACTAGAATGGTGGTGATTATTTCTTTCAATTACACATATAAGATCGATATGATTGTTTCAGATTAAAGAAATAAATAAACAAAAAACAAAAATAGGGTGTGCGGTGATGGGGATGCAAAATATTGTCACGAACAAACCCAAGGAAGAGATCAAGGAACAACTACCCCAATCCTTCCTCAATATACTAGGGGGTGGTGAGAAGTGTTGAAGGCATAACTAAGCATGGGGAGGCCTTTTCCTAAATTACCAACACACATTCACCCAGAAACACATCAGTGCAATAATACAATGATATAAAAAGATAGAAACTAAAATTCATTGATGCATATATCCCAAATTACAGTATAATAGATGTACTAAAAGTGAAAAGGAAATGACATGTTCCCACTAAATAAAACTACAAAAGCATCCAACCAATTTAGAAGGAGGGTATTGCTGTCAAATGTAATTGTTGGAAAGATACATAGTCTAGCTCCGGTAAACACCCCGGTCGGTCATGATTTCCATGATCTACCTACCTTGGGACCTCTATGGAATTTTTCAAAAGGCACATGTTCTATACAGGACAAACACATGTGGTAAAATTCCATGGGGGGTGAGTATAAAATATTCAGTAGGCACCCTAATAACCTAAATGAAAAGGGAGAAAAGGAATGTGGAATGTCTTCTCATCCTATCCATAAGGGAATCATTCAAATTAAAAAATCCATCTTGAACCATCCATGACTTTATATGACTAGTCAGTTAAGTGAAGGATAAATATACGAAACCAAAGAAAGAAAAACCCCATCCCACAACTCATTAAAGGTTAAAGAAGTATTGCACATGGAATAACCCATGATTCTTTTCCTGCCATAGAAAGAGAGTAATAGAATCTAGGGTATGAGAACAATATTAGTATGTACACTAAGTATTCAAGTGGTGCTAACCAATAATGGGACAACACCACAAGGCTTACCAGAAGTCACACATATATACATGTATTAGACTCCATGTAGCATGAGGCTCTGACCTCATGGATAGTAATAAGATTATACTTAACCCATGGTATGATAGGTGAGTAATGACTGAGGGATTGATGAACTGCTCCCTAGTATGATAGGGGAGTACCATCCCTGCCTGAAAAACACGTATGAGATAACCTCACCATGTAACAACATCAGAGTTCCAACTCTAGGAATAAAGGACCCGCTCCCTAAACTGGTAAGGGAGTGCCCACTCTATCTATAAGAGACATATGGAGGAACCAAATCTTGATATAATAAGTGATTACCAACTCCATAGTTCAAGGACCCACACCCTGGTCAAACAGAGGAGGAACTAATCTATATTACCAAAAGTGTATAGAGGGACTACACCCCAGAATTCTAGGGGAGCAGTGTTGAAATATACAAAAATCATAGGGAACCTTCACCCTAGTCCCTTAGGGGAGTAACAACCATAGAGGAACTTCCCAAAGGTAATTCTACCATAATGTTCTATGTGAAAAAATACTCAGGTTAGGTTTTTTTCAAGCTGGAATATGAGTCCTATATATGGAGATAAAGTAGGAGGATGATGTCATGATTTTCCCAAGGAGTACATTGCTTTCACTATGGTCCACACATTTAGTGTAACCACTAAAACACATATCCATACATCCTATCTACACGGTTTTCCAACCCATATAGGGTACATCACATATAGATAATGTACACCCTATGTTCGTCTTCACCTAGCCCTTGGCCTTGTGGTTTTTCTTTGTCCATGTTCAGGACCCCATGTCTGTGTTTACTTTTGTCATGTATTTGTACATGACCTTTTATTATTAAACGGCTATCCCAAGCCATGTCCCATGGCCAGATAGATTTTGGTACTAAATATAGTGTAAAAACATTACACAGAGTGTAGACACCATAGATATTCATCCCTAAATAGGAAGGGCTACATGGTGTGTTTTACTAGACTACATGGCACATAGATGGTTATTCTAGTGGGTAATCACCTCTAAAAACACTTAATTCTACTCAGTTTAACCCAAAAACCATATATCAACCTAGTAGGGATCCCTAGAAATAATAGTTAATCTTTAAAGCCATAGAACAAAGCATAATTAATGGGTATCAGGACCAAAAATAAAACATCATACCTCAAGAGAAAACCCCCAATGCTTTGGGACAAGAACATCACTAGGTTGATGTTGCCTCTCTATTTGATGATGAATTGCATTAGAAATGAAGGTCCAAAAAACCTAGAAGTTTCAATTAGGACTCATTTATATCATCACCAAAGGAAAGATAAGAGTAGAGGGAAGCCTGTCAATAATGTTTTTGTGTAACCAACTTGAGAGGGGGAGGGGAGATTATTAGGTTTAGGGTTAATTAATAAATTAAATTTTCATTAATTCAATTAATCCACCATTTAACGCCCTATCATCTTCCCTCCATCCAAATAGGATTCTTCATATAAATTTATGTCACACCCAGGTAAAACACAATGTTCTTAACCCAATAGTGGTTTTAGTACTTCGATCTAAGCCTCCTCTGAAGTGTTATTCATCATTTCAATATAAACTTTGCACACGTGAAAAAATATATTTAATATTTTCAAAAACTTTACATCGAGGCTCTCTAGACCTCAGATTCCCATGCTGAATTAGTGAGTGGATTTGGAAATATTCTTAGAAATATTCCAAATTATTACAATTCAAAACCCATGTCTGTACATCACTACCACCTTAAATTCTTTTCTACCTCAATTTTTTTTGGAACATGGAAAAGAAATAAAGCTGTGCACTTAAACTTACATGCCAATGAGCTCACCAAGGGTTTATTTTTTTCTCCCATAAACACACTCTAGGGAAACACGAAGTCCAATACACTCATACATCCAACTTTCAACATCTCAAAATCGTTCAACAAACAGGCACATGTCCCCTAAATTGTGACATGCAAAAACACACTATGCACCATGGTCCATCTGCGGACTTAGGGCCTAGAAGTATACCACCTCAAAAACCTGAAGTAGATAACAATGAACCCATACTTTATATCCTCCCATAGAAATAATATACAATAAATTTTCGAATAATCATTCAATGAATGTTGATGACAAGCATGTGAGGTTAACAATGTACAATACAGGAATGTAGAATCCTCCACCCTTGAGAAACTAGTAATTAAAATCATGTGGCATACCCCACATGTCTTTATCACTCTTAGAAGGAGAGTAACCCAATCCAAGAACACTATCACACCGACCAACCTCAACCTAGATGAGTATGGATGGTAGGAAAACAATCTACAGTTCATAAACATCATAGTGCCTAACACTACAACTATAGATTGGATCTAAATAATTTCTTGCACCACTCAACCTATCCCTGAACACAAAATCCAAAGGAATTAATTTTACTAAGCTTGATACTATCCAATTTGGGTGGCCCTGACTCGATTTTGTAAAAAAAAAAGCATCTCAGTGGAGAAAGAGTTCCTCTCTCTGGTGATTCCAAATCTATGTCAAACCACATCATGTGCCTACTTGAGTGTCTCTTGAGCTAAGATGATGATATGCACATGAGGGTACTAAAAAACATCAACGGGATACCCACATTCCCAACTGGGTATTACAAGAACTCTATCATAACCATAAACATGTTACCCAACCCCAAACACACATAGTAGAGAGACTCGTCCACTTTAACTCAATACTATCTTCTTGGGGTGGCATTGACTCACCCACATAGATATTATCACATATAAAAAATTCATCTGGGATGTGTAAGGAACACTATTTATATTGTGATTGAAGATATTTCAAACAACACCAATAGATGGTTCTACCGATGACCCTCATCACCATAGTTTAAGCCTCAGGAATTATGAAAAAAGTAATGAGTAACTCACTAAAGAGTCAAAAAATTTATTACTACAGAAAGTATAAAGGACACTAAGAGCACCTCTATTAATCCTAAAAAACACTAGGTAAAAGGCCTCTATGGACTATATATTTCCTTTCCCATGTCCTCTAGCTCCATGACCTTGGCTTGGACCACATGGGGGTGGTGGTGGAAACACCTCGAACAACCTTCCACCTCTTACTACTATCCTATCTCCTCCACCATATTGAAGAACTCCATAATCCAAGTGATACCTATTTTAAGGAGGTCCTTCGATCAGATCCCACTCTACATCATGGAAGGTCAGATGGTCTCTAGAAAGATGTCCCCAACCTTTGTAAGAATAATATCACCTTTTCTATGACTCGCCTAATCCTCGACATTTCCCTATCACTACAGACCCATGTGCCAATATCTAAGAAAGGGTAATCCTTCTGAACGGTGATCTTGTCATCTTCTATATACGATTTTTCGATATGCATCATCCTTGTGACTAGCAATTTAACCCACATATACCTATCCCTCATCCAAGAATCACTCTAAAATCAGATCTCAGTTTAGTAACCTTGAATAAGAGGTAAGGAAAAAGTATATTACACCTTCTCTGTTATCTCCTTGAAGGCCTGAATCAATGGTCAGAGATCTGAATAATGGGGCTCAATGTAGATACCCAAAGCTTGACGTACATAGAAATTACATTATTTTTGCATAATACTTAATACATGAGAAAAAGATGCCCAAAGACCATATTTGTTTTGTGTCTTTTGAAACTCGGAACATAATATTCTAATCATGGTGAATGATCGTCAACATCTCCCATAAAGATATTCCCCTTCAGTTTTCTCATATAAAACTTTTCTTTATATCCTAGGGAAAAGAAAACAAAAAAAGGGTGATCTCAAATGCTCAGTAAGTGTAGAGATGGAGAACATAAAACAATCCCTAAACATTTGAATGTAAATACATAAACATAAAATCTAAACATCAAAATTTTGGAAATGACATAAAACATGGTAGTACATAAGGAATAGGTCAAAAAAAATTAATCATGATAAATAACATGGGAACAAAGCATGGAACTGTGGAAAACCATTAAACACATGTTATGATTTCCATAGCAGCCAAGACATTTCTTCCAAGACCATCATAGTGGAAAAATTCAATTACTGAACCGGGATTACATGCCATTCTAGACCTATATTACTGAACCGGATTTTACTTGCCGTTCCAGCCATTTTTATCTCATGAGATATAAATATTTACCCAATGCATTGGAGGGAGATATAGGTCCCACATATCTCATAATTATATCATTCTTACTTGTGAGACAAAAGAAACATAAATCATTCATCCTAACCCAAATAATAAAATGGGTTTCATAAACATTATCCCATTATAACATAACCCATATAAAACAAAAGCATTTAATTTCATCATAAAAAGAATCAAACCATTTTAATAATATAGACATTATACTTGATATATAATCAAACTAAATAATTTCATCTCAGATGGAAAATAGTTTTGACAAAATCCATGAAATGAATTCTTGAGGAAAATATATTTTTTCATCAAAATCATTTTCTTTTCAAAAAATGACATGAAAATTTAAAAGAAAAGTATTTTGTTGAAAATAATAATTAAATCATGTAGAGTAAGATTCATTAAAATTAGGCATTATGAAATCGTAAAAAAATCAGTTCATTCTGTATAAGTTAAAAAAATATTATCCTAGTACTTTTGCCGGAAAAGTCATAAAGTACCACGCATGGTAAAAAAAAAGAAAGATTCCTTCCATAAAACAAAGTAAAAGTAAAAAATGGGTAACAATGTCTTTAAAAATACATGGAATAACATTAAACACTTTATGAAAACAATTTTATGGACATGGATGAAAAATATAACCCTAGTAAATACTTACGTATAAGCAATCCCGGATAAAAATGAGATTACAAAATTATCCCTTACCTTATGTAAAATTTCTTATGTATGTGTCTGAGACTTTTATATTGTGGCTTTAACAATATTATTAAATTGTAATAGAAGATTAATAATATTTATGTTATCATATATGATTCACTTATGACTTTATATTACTCGTTCGTTTTTCAATTACTTGTTAATGTAGAGTTTTGGGTAAAATATTTTCATTTATCGTCCGTGTTTTGACTTGTAATTATTCATATGATTACTTAGATCAAGATTACTTACTTCCAGAATGTAAAAAATGATTTATATATAATATATATTCAGAATATACATATATATAATAGATCGACAAATGGAAAGAAATACACCATTCCTGGAGACGGTAGGCCGTACGTACGCATGAATGCTATTTTCATTTCCTTATTAAATTGAATGGAAGTATGTAAATAACATATAAATATATCCATTATAATTAATATGTCATATATTTCATTATTATTTATTATATATACTTTATAATCATTCTTGAATGGTTATCTTGGAGAATGAATCTCATCACGCCGTGGAGACGGTAATCCCTACGTACGCACGAGTGATGATATCATTCCCATAATTATTGAATGGAATTAGTGTGGATGATATAATATCTCAGAATTAGTATGATTTTATAAAAACCATATATATTTATTATTTACACTATTATACTCATCCATGAAAGGTGGTGATGGAAAAACAGAATACATCACGGCGTGGAGACGGTATTCCGTACGTACGTACATGCGGTCATTTAGTTTTCCGTAGGATGGATAGAAGGTGAAATAGGGTTGGTTCATATTTATAATAACATATAATTATATGAGTTATATTTATGTTATTACTTTATTATTAAATAATAAAATAAGAGGTAGAAGAAAAGGAAATGAGTTTGAAAGAATTGGTAAAGGATATTACCTCATCTTCGGCGCGCCTCTTCTAAACCTCCTCTTAGGGCACTAATGATGGTCTTTGAAGAAGACCAGAAACTCTAGTATGTTTTTATGGAAGCAGAGAATAGAAATAGGAAGGGGTTGGTCATGCATGAAGGCTCAATGTGGTGTGAGAATGAGAGGGAAGAGGTTCCCTTTTATAAGAGAGGAGAGGGCACTTTTGAAAACCTCTAAAATATTAATTTACAATAAACATAAACCCCACATTAAAACCTCCAAAAATTACTCAAATATGAATCTTAAATGATATGGGGTTGTAATATCATCAACCAATAATATTTATATATGTTGATAATTTATTTTAAATCTTATCAACTTGATTTATCCTTAATTAATATATTTAAAATTATTTGTGGTAATAAAATTCTAAATATTAAATTGTTATAAATTATTACTTATGTGTTGTCAATTTTCCATAATTGGATACTTTAGAAAATTTTAGAAAATATAAATTTCAATCTATAATTTTTAAATATTTTTGTGATTTTTAAAAAATTTAATAATATTTTTTTTATAAAATAACAATATTGTCAATTTTGACACTATTCATTTATTTGAAATTAAATAAAATTCACACAGAGGATATATTCGAAAAAAAATATGTAATAGATTCCTAACATGTAACATCCATCTCAAAAATTCGTGGAGAATATTATTTTTTTCATATAACATTTAATTTAATATTTTTAAAACCATATATTTGATATTTCCCTTAATAAAATAATTACTACAACATTATTGTATAATTATTTAACATACTTATTTGTTGCATAATAATTAAAAACAAAATACTATGATCTAGATAAATATAATATATTCCATAATAATAATTTTACTCTAATTTATCATCTAAAAAGAACAAAATTTAAATTGTTATATTTATTAAATTATGAAGGTGAAAACATTGATATCATTTAAAATAAAATAATATAAGTGTAATAATCACATTTATAAGGATCGAAATTGTCAAATATTCGATCATTGGATTATTAGGGATTACGTTTACACAACCAATAATTTTTTGTCTGGTTTTTGTGGTTTTAATGGGTATTATTAGTTTAATAAAAACTATATTATTGATTTTTTCACTAAATAAATAATTTCTTCATCATTAATGTATAAGATATTAAGGTAATTATTTACTTCTTAAAATATACAAATAAATTACCATGATAAATAATAGCATTTAATCTTTCAAATGAGTATTTATAACAGAATTGATATTCTGTATAACCTTATATTAAAAATAATTTAATTATTAAAGTTTGAGTGAGACATATTTTAGATTCATTTAAATAAAATAAGTTAAAGGTCTAAATCACAAAAAAGTGGGTTCTAATAAATATAATTTCGACCCAAGTATATTTTAGGATGAAATATAATCATCCAGTTATATTAAGTCAAGTGTTATTGTAATTTTATAATATTATTTCTACCCTTAATTACCAAATTTACCATCAACTATGGTAAATAAAATTTTCCATAGTTAGTATTCATAATTTCCAAAAATAAAAAGCAGTCTATTAACATAATTTGGACCTAATGATTCCAAATATGGAATACATTTTTCCAAATTCATGACATAGAAGATGCAGTAATTAATTTAAAAGTAATCTCATTGTCGAAAAAATGGGTTTTTATTTAAAACATTGAAAAAGATTGTAATGTTTTTACCTTTGAATTCATTTTAAAATTAATGATAATGATATACATTATATTAAATGGTAAAAATATATTCTATTTATACTTTAAATCCATTCAATATTATAATTTAACCATATAAATTATCTTAATGAAAAAAGTTGTTTTTAAATAAAATTTAGCGTGTTTTTACTATTCATAAAAATATGAACGTTATCAGAAAAATAACCTAACTTTATCCAACAAAAATTTTTATATCCTTATTCAAAAAAAGAAGTTTATTTTTTAAAATTAATCTTATAAACTAGTTAAAAATTATATTTAAAATGGGTGCGGCTTCAAAAGGCGACAAAACTCCATTTTTTGAAAAATACTTTATTACACGAAAAATTTATTTTGTTCTCATACTATGTTCTATAATATGTGTAAGATGAATTATTATGTAATAAAATTTAAAATTTAGTTAATAATATTCATAATATCTAGTTCATAATAATATTATAACAATATATCATTGTTTAGTGAAACTCAGTATTGCATACTTTACACGATATTGAGGAAGGTGATCTTGCGTGTAATGCAAGCCAATTCAGGGTTGAGTGTAGGGAAATATTCCTTTGGTGTTGTGTATAACATACTCAAAATATAGTTCAGTTATACCTTGATTAAAATCTATATTTCGTGTTGCGTAAAATGAAATTTATTCGAAAGAACATGAAATTGTGTGTATCACAATCCAAAAAAAGTTTTGAGTATACTACAAGATAATACGGTGTTGTATATAGTGAAAGCTAATCTTGGTGAAGCATACAAAAAAAGACAACAAGGAAATTAAAAAGAATAATTCTCATAAAATCTCGGGGTGTTATATTCTACCCCCCTTAAAATGAATTTTGGCCTTAAAATTTGTTGGGGTTATAAATTGTTTTCTACTTGAATGTTTCTTTCATAGAAACCCACATCGTAAAAAGGAATACTAAAACATAATTTTAAAAAAGTACGTTAGAAACATAATGTTTACCCATAGTAACTTATCACTGGATTTCCACATAGGAGAATATAAGTGAAAAATATGGATATGGAAGAGAAATCTAACCATCATGTTTGGATGAAGAGTGGTAGAGATCATGGCTATGAAAATGCCAACAATCCCAAAGCCATAAATTTGTGGTGATCTAAGGTACCATCTGATTCATCAGATATGAGAGTACAAGGACAAAATTTTTGGTTTTCAAGATCATTTCCCTAATTTTGTAGAATTTTTTAATTAAAATAAATACTTAGTTGATTTTGGTACAATCTCATTGTTGTTTGTGCCTTGAACAATTTCCACTTCATCACTTAAAGAAATGAAGATGAATTTTTATTCCGTGAAGTGTTAGAAAATCATGCGATAGAATGATATGTCATTCCATCTGTCTCAAACATAAGGTTAGAAAAAGTCATATACATAAGTCCATCTTATGGTGAGATTAATCGTATATGGTTCCAAAAATGGACTTATATTTCATCTATCATACCAATTAATAAAATAAAACTAGTTTCTACTTACCAGGGACTTATTATAGGCCAGTGGTAGGTGATAAAGGCCTGTCACACTTTAGTTGTGGGTTTAATTCCCACAACCTTGTCTGACGCGATGGGTTGTCTCCCGTCCTACAAGTTGTCCTTTTTCTAAAACTACACTATTATAACATTCTAGAAATAATATCAAAAAAGGTTATATATTTAACCAATATTATCTTATGTCCAACATAATCCATTTCAAATCTTTAGGCTTATAAAAAATACTTATATCCAAGATCATAGTATAAAGACAAAGATTACTAGAAATGTCATCATCCAAGCTTGTGAATACCATCATTTATCCCCCGTATATCACAAGATACATTTTTTTGGTCACATTCCAATCATTTGAATACCTTAATCATGTATTCTCTTGAAACATGAATTACCATAGGACCTTAGTGAAAACAAGAATTCTTTTAAAAGTTAACTATTTCAACATACCTAAATCCCAAAATTTCTATATACTCAAACCATGATATCACATTGTCCCGATATCAGTAATGAGCTCATTAATAATATCAAATATAATATTTTCTTATTATCCCTTCATTATCTATATATCATCTGCTTTCCAAAAATATTTCAATAACTTTTCATGGTTACCAGTACCATATTCTTATGGAAAACCACAATGGACCAATACATAGATATTCCAATATACCATAAAAGTATCTCAACAACATTATTATTTATTTCTAATACATAAAAAATTCAATCCATCCTATTCAATTATTGGTATGGAATAGGGACTTCCTTGATTTTGAAGTAACCTCTTAGGTCAGGGCATTGAGTTGGGTAATTCCCATGCTCTCCACAGATAAGACATCGAACTCCATAATAATCTGTTACTCTATGACCCTTTTCCCCACATAGATAACATCTTCCCCTCCATTTGAGGTATCCCTCAAGGTTCTTATTCCCTTGTTTAGAAATCTAAATCTTCCTTTCTCTATGCTACTCACCATAAGAATAGCATAAAAGTCCATCTTCCTCTTATTTGATGAATTAGGAATACCACTAAAGTTCACCTTGTTAATCATATATCGCGTTGTATGATTCAGCATAATCATAATATCTTTTCACTATAGGCATTATGAAATTACGCTACTCGTAGTCACCAATTTGTTTATCGGATTCAATGTTAACCCATTACTTCTGTTTCCCTCCATTAAATAAAATTAGAAACCATTGTGTATGAAAAAGTTAAAATAATGAGGAACTGCATAATCAAAAAAATTCATTTATATGATTTATAACTTATGAAACCTTCTTTAACCTATTACATCTTTGGTTCACCCTAGTTTATTCATAATCGTCAACATAATTCTAAGAATGTAACCTATAGTGATATTAATCCTTAGAGAAATCCCTATACATACCTTAGAAATATCTCTAGGGATCTCACTAAAGTTTTCACATCCTAGTTTCCAAAGGATAACTAAACCTTCGATCTGATTCCAACTGTAGAGACCCAAAGCTTGACGTATATATAAATTACATTAATTTTTCAGAATACTTAATACATGAAAAAAACAGATTCCCAATGATCGTATTAGTTTAGTGTCTTCAGAAACTCATAACATAATCTTATAATCATGGTGAAAGATTTTCAACATCTTCCATAAAGATCTTCCCCTCTGGTTTTCTTACCTAAAACCTTTCTTTATATCCTGGGGAAGAGAAAACATAAAAAGGGTGAGCTCAAATACTCATTAAGGGTAAACATGGAGAACATAAAACAATCCCTAAACATTTTAATATAAAAACATGAACATGAAAATCTAAATATCAAAATATTGGGCAATGACATAAAACATGGCAGTACACAAGGCATAGATCATAAAAGAACATTAATCATGACAAATAACATGGGAAGAAAACATGTAATTTTGGAAAACTATTAATCAAATGTTATGATTTCCATAGTAGTGAATACATTGCTTCTAAGACCATTATAGTGGACAAAGTCCATTACTGAATTTGGTTTACTTGCCGTTCCAACCCTGTATTACTGAACCATATTTTACTTGTTGTTCCAGCCATGATTACCTCATGAGGTATAAATATTTACCCAATTAATTGGAGGGAGATATAGGTCCCACCAATCTCATAATGAAATCATTCTTACTTGTGACATGAAATAAACATAAATCATTCATCACAACCCAATGAATAAAATGGGTTTCATAATTATCATCCCATCGTAACATAATCCATATAAAACCAATGGATATAATTTCATCATAAGAAGAACCAAACAATGTAAATAATATAGACATTATACTTGAAACATAATCATACTAAATAATTTCATCTTAGATGGAAAATAGTTTTGACAAAACACTTGAAATGAATTCTTGAGGAAAATATCCTTTTTTCTTCAAAATCATTTTATTTTCACAAAATGCCATGAAATTTTATAAGAAAATGATTTTTTTGAAAATAATCATTAAATATTGTATAGTAAGCTTCATGAAAATTATTAGTTATGAAACATTAAAAAAATTCATTCATTCCGTATAAGTTTAAAAAAACATTCTCCTCGTACTTTTTCCGGAAAAGTCAAAAAGTACCACATATGGTAAAAAAAGAAAGATTCCTTCCATAACACAGAGTAAAAGTAAAAAAGGAGTAAGCATGACTTTAAACATAGATATAAAAATTTTAAACACTTTATGAAAACATTTTTAAGTACATGGATGAAAAATATAACCCCAGTAAATACTTACGTATAAGAAATCCCGTATAAAAATGAGATTGAAAAATTATCACATACCTTATGTCCAATTTCTTTTGTATGTGTCTGAGACTCCTGTATAGTGGGTTTAAACATATTATTAAGTTGTAACAGATCCATAATAATATTTTTGTTATCATATATGATTCACTTATGACTTTATATTACCCGTTCATTTTTCAATTCCATGTTAATGTAGCGTTTTGGGTAAAATCGTTTCATTTATCGTCCATGTTTTGACTTGTAATTATAAATATGATTACATAGATAATAATTAATTACTTCCAGAATGTAAAAAATGATTTATATATAATATATATTCATAATATACATATATATTATAGATCTATAAATGTAAATAAATACACCATTCATGGAGATGGTAGGTCGTACATACGCATGGATACTGTTTTTGTTTCCTTATAAATTTGAATGGAAATAAGTAAATAACATATAAATAATTCCAGTACCATTAATATGTCATATATTTCATGATTAATTATTATATATACTTTATAATCATTCTTGAATGGTTAACATGGAGAATGAATCTCATCGCGTCGTGGAGACGGTAATCCGTACGTATGCACGAGCGATGATATCATTACCATAATTATTGAATGGAATTATTGTGGATGATATAATATCTAATAATTAATATCATGTTATAATAACCATATATAGTTATTATTTACACCATTATACCAATACAAGTAAGGTGGTGGTGGAAAAATAGATTACACCACAATGTGGAGATGATATTCCGCACGTACACATGCGCGATGATTTTGTTTTTCGTAGGATGGATAGAAGATGAAATAGGTTTGGTTACTATTTATAATAAATTTTAGTATATGAGTTATATGGATGTTATTACTTTATTATGAAACAACAAAAGAAGAGGAAGTATAAGCGGAAATGAATTTGAAAGAATCGGTAAAGGATATTACCTCTTCTTTGATGCGCCTCTTCTAAACCTCCTCTTAGAGAACTAAAGTTGGTCTTTGAAGAAGACCAGGACCCCTAGTATGTTTCTAGGGAAGTTTAGAGGAGAAATGGGTTGGGTTTGGCCGAGATTTAAGGCTCAAAGTTGTGTGAGGAGGAGAGGGAGGAGGCACCCTTTTATAAGAGAGTAGAGGGGCACTTTTAGAACCCACTAAAATATTAAGTTATAATAAACTCAAACCCCACTTAAAAACTTCCAAAAATGACTCAAATAAAAATATAAGATGATATGGGGTTGTACTCTCATCAACCAATGAGATTAAGAAATGATGGAAATTTATTTTAAACCTTATCAACTTGATTTATCCATATTTATTCTATTTAATTTTATTTGTGGTAATAGTATTATAAATTTTAAAATGTTTTAAATAACTAATTATGTGTTTTTAATTGTCCAAAATTGGATACTTTATGAAATTTTAGACCATATAAGTTTCAATTTATAATTTCTAAATGTTTTTGTGATTTTAAAAAATTAAATAATATGTTATGTTTATAAAAAAACAATAGTGTCAATTTTGACACTTTTCATTTATTTGAATTTTAATAAAATCCACACAGAGGATATATTAAAAAAAATTAATTTATTCATAACATGTAATATTCATCTAAAAAATTAATGGAGAATATTAATTTTATCATATAACATTTATTTTAATATTTTTAAAACCATTTATTTGATATTTCCATTAATAAAATAAATACTACAACATTTTTGTATAATTATTTAACAAAATTATTTGTTGCATAAAATTAAATATGAAATACTATGATGCAGATAAATCTAATATCTTCCATTATATTACTTTTACTGGAATTTATCATATAAAAATAACAACATTTAAATTGCTATATTTATTAAATTATGAAGTCGACAACTTTGACATCATTTAAAATAAAATAATATAAGTGTCATAATCACATTTATATTGCTTAAAATGGTTTAATATTAGACCATTAGATTCTTATGGATTAACTGTACACTACCAATAAGTTTTGGGCCGGTTTTTGGGCCTTTAATTGGTATTATTAGTTTAATAAAAACTATATTATTGATTTTTTCACTAAATAAATAATTTCTGCATCATTAATGTATAAGATTTAAGGTAATTATATATTTCCTAAAAATTAAAAATAAATTACCATTATAAATAAAAACAAATATATTTAAAATTAGTATTTATTACCCAATTTATATTCTATATAACCTTATATTAAAAATAATTTAATTATTAATGTTTGAGTGAGTCATATTTCACTTTCATTTAAATAAAATAAATTAAAGGTATTAATCACATACAAGTGGGTTATAATAAATATCATTTCGACCCAATTATATTTTAGGATGAAATATAATCATCCAATTATATTATATCAAGTGTTAGCGTAATTTTATAATATTATTTTGACCCTTAATTACATAATTTACCTTTAACTCTGGTAAATAGAGTTTACCATAGTTACTTTTCATAATGCCAAAAAATATAAAGTAGCCTATTAACATAATTTGGATCTAAGGATTCCAAATATGGAATCCATTTTTCCAAATTGAAGACACAAAATATGTAGTAATTAATTTAAATGTAATCTCGTAGTCGAAAAAAACAGGTTTTTATTTAAAACATTGCAAAAGAATGAAATATTTTTACCAATGAATTCAATGTAAAATTAATGATAATGATATACATTATATTAAATGGTAAAAATATAATCTATTTATACATTAAAACCATTCAATATTATAATTTAACCCTATAAATTATCTTAATGAATAATGTTGTTTTTAAATAAAATTTAGCATGTTTTTACTATTCATCAAAATATGAACGTTATCAGAAAAATAAAAAAACATTATCAAACGTAAATTTTTATATCATGATTCACAAGAAAAAGTTTATTTTGTAAAATTGAACTTATAAACTTGTTAAAAATTTTATTTAAAATGGGTGTGACTTCAGAAGGCGGCAAAACTCTATTTTTTGAAAAATACTTATTTTACCAGAAAAATTTAGTTTGTTCTCATACCATGTTCTAGAATATGTGAAAGATGAATTATTATGTAATAAAAATAAAAACGTAGTTAATACTATTCAAAATGGATATTTCATAATAATATAATAACAATATATCGTTGTTTAGTGAAACTCGGTATTGCGTACAACACACGCTATTGAGAAAGGTCACTCTTGTGTGTAATTCAAGCCATGTAAGGGTTGCATGTATGGAAATATTATTTTGGTGTTGCGTATAACATACTAAAACTATATTTCAGTTATAAATTGATCAAAATCTATACATGGTGTTTTGTAAAATGAATTTTATTCGAAAGAACTTGAAATTTTGTGCATAACAAGCCAAGAATACTGTTGCGTATACTGCAAGCTAATACTGTTTTGCATATAACGCAATATAATCATGGTGAAGCATTCAAAAAAAGACAACAAAGAAATTAAAATGAATAATTATCATAAAATCTCGGGGTGTTACACTCAAACCAAATATAGGAAGTAACTCAACAGGTCTGTAAAACTCAATGAGAATTCTGCCACAATCATTCTACCCTACCAAAGTAGAAGAAGCTCCTTGATATACACTAACCTCAATGTGGTAGGGTATAAATCTTACCTAAAGAGTCTCTCAAAATGTAACCATGTGAGAGTCACCATTTTAGGGGACTATGTCACTAAAATCATTCATCTCCTGGCCTAACCATGTAGAAGGATCTCTGCTAGAATCACTATCTGGTTAGGAGGATTCCTCACCATGAGGAAAACACATGTGACCGCCTCTTGGAAGTCATCAGCTGCATGGAGGTCATGATCACTATGGTTCCATGAAGGTCACTGCCTCTGGAACTCTTGCAATTCACTTATCCAATGTACATCCTTGTCCTAAACTACCGACACACCTATCTTCTCAATGGGTGGTGGCACAATTAGAGGATCACCCCGAGGTGATGCCTCATAACTACTGACCTACACTAAAGCCTCAAAACTGGGAATATTTTCATTAAAATAACATTTTATAACTTTGTTTTTTTATATTTGAAGCGAAATCAAAAAATATAACCAAGACACACTATGGTAAAAGAGTATATCCGGGATGCTGACTCAAGAAGGATAGGAAAAACCAAAAATCATTGTTATATATTGTGTGTATCCTTTTATTTCTGATGAGACCATTTTTCTAATGTACAGAATCAAAAAAATGCTATCAGAGTCCTTTTCAATGGATACGTCAGCCATCACAACAACACTGAAACCTTGGTCCTAAGAAACAAACTCAAAACACAATGAAAATATCTCTATGAAACCCAACCAATCCCTTTTTAGGGAACATCCAAACAATATCCTAATGATCAAACCATATCTGATACAAATCTGTTACGACTTGACCCATGGAGAGGCTTGATCCACAACTACCCCACGCCTGTCTCCATAGCCAGGGGTGGAAACATGAGACTAAGGCATATATATACAAGGGGAGGAATTTTCTTTATTCACATGTACGTACTCACCCAAAAACACTTCAATGAAATATAGTAAAGGTATAAAAAGATGGAAATTAAAATGCATGAAAACATCTCTCCAAAGGAAAAGTACAATAGATGTACTGAAATTGAAAAGGAAAAACATGTTCCAACCATAGAAAACTATAGAAACATCATAACTACATAGAAGGAGGGAATCACTATCAAAATCAACTACTGAAATACTCATCAGACTAACATTGGTAAACACCTCTGTCAGTCCAGCTGACTAAGCTCTTCCTACCTTAGGTCCTCTGTAGACTCTGTCAAAAGCCCTATATCCTAAAAAATACACCACATTTGTGGGAAACTCCTATGTGGGGGTGTGTATAAAAATACTCAATATAAACCCTAAAACCCTAAATGAAAAGGGTCCAACAGAAATGCGATATTCTTCTTGACCTAGATAGAGGGAACCCCATTGATAGAGAAACTCCATATCCATAAATCCTCAATAGTAAACAAATAGTTATCTATGTCAAAGAAACCTATAAAACCAATGTTAAGAAAAACTCAATCCCATATTACAACCCAGTAAAAAGTAACATCATCTAAACATAGGGTGCACAAGACGGTGAGTAGATAAACTAGACAATGATCCATTTCCACCCCTATCCAGAGAGTGACCTTACATAACCATGTGAATATATATTTGGAAATACGTGGAAAACCTTAGGCGTCTTCACCTCCAATAGAAATAAAGCAACCAAAACTTGGGTATGGGAACAAGTGTAGTAATTATACTCAGTCCTAATGGGGTGTAAACCAAGAATATGACTACACCACATGGTATCCCAGACATCACCTAGATATACATATCTCAGAATATAAGAATCATGAGTATCATAACACATATCCAACATAATTATTCTATTGAAGGCTATAAAGGTATCAAAAACTAGGATAACACACTCCATGAGCTAAGATATCCTAGATTTTACTCTTCTGATAGATACAATCCATCAGGAACAACACAACCATTCCTAATGGTTCATCCGATATAACATGATTCATAAGAAGAAACTCTACCATTCCTAATGGTAAGTCCTAAAGAACTTTCTCCATCAGGAACAAACTACTATGCAAAACACTAGTGGAAGGCACCAGAGATCCTTTCGTCTCCATCCTGCACTAAGTGCGATGATAAAAAAACCGATATGGAGAGGAACACTCCTCACCACTTCACATAGTTGATGGTGCTCTACTCTATACTATGAACCACATAAATCCCCTCTAACGAGAGAGAATGGAGGATCCCACACCTCAACATTATCCCTTATTTAAGGGATTACTAGATCCTAACCAACTTGTGAGACCTCTGTCGCTCCTGTATAGAGTGTCCCACACCCCATTTATCTGAAGGAGGACTAACAAATAACCAAGAATTACTCATATCAAGTAGAGAGGACTGCTCCTCATAACTATACTCAATAGGTGAGGGAGGTCCAACTTCATTGTGGTAACCGATCCCTACTGATACTCAGAGATAGGGGAGTAGAAATCATTTAGGACCCACACCCTGTAACAATAGGGGAGTACTACTCAAAGGATACTGGATGTCTGCCAATGATTTTTGGATTACTAATATTTGGCAAGATGACCGACACCTTGAAATGATTTTGGGTTAATACTCAACTAGGACCATTATAATGGGGGACCCACACCCTGGTATGAAATGGGAGTACCGTCCCTAGGCTAGAGGACTCACTCCCTCGTATGAAAATTGAGTACTATCTCTTCCTGAACAACACATATGGAGGACTTGTACACTGAGGTGACATGGGAGTTCTAGCTCCAGGAATATAGGACCCTATCCACTCACTCTATCTATACACCATGTATGGAGGACTCACTCCATGATATGATAGGGGTGTATCAAATTCATGGATAGAGGTCCCGAACCCTCATCCAATAGGGGAGTAAATACACTATCTTACCAAAAGAGTATGGGGGACCACACACCCTATCACAGCAGGGGAGCGATTTCCAACTATAGGTACGTCACAAGGAACCTTCTCGTTAATCTATTTGGGGAGTACCAACCACAAAAGAACTTACCAAATGTAAAAGAACCCACACCCATGACATGGGTATTCCCATCTCAACCAAATAAGAGATGTTAGGAAATCCTATACCCTGATAAGACAAGGGAGTAGAAGTCCTAGTGTCTCTCTTCATGAACTACATCTATCTCCATTACCAGTTAAGTATAGATTCTCATGTGTTTTTCTCTCAAAAAGACACATTATATCTCATAGTCTGAAAGGGAGGATACCATCATGTTCAACATTGAACAATTCTCAGGATAGACTACTTTTAATCCTGTATTTGAGTCTCCGTGAAGGATATAATGAAGTAGGATGATCACAATAAGATCCCAAGGATTTGAAAATGTGTATTAGGGTCTACATGGTGTGAGAGCCCACCTGAACACCCAAACCTATATCATTTATACATAGTTTTCCAACCATATAGGGGTACATGATGTGTATATATGGTACATGTTGTGTCATAATTCACACATCACCTGTTGGTGTACTTTTAAAGTTTCCTTGTACCTATACATTTGTTTGGGTACATTGGCTAAATATTTGTACATAACCATGTATTATTACGTGTCTATCTTGGTCCATGTCCCGTGGACACACAGATTACAGTACTACATGGAATGAAAACATGGTACACAACATGTAAACCCAAAAGATCATCTTCTCCATATGAGAAGGGATAAATGACACGTGCCGCGAGTCTACCCAATATGTAAATCACAATTCCAGTCATGAATCACCTACAAAACACCTAATTCACCTCGATTTAACAAAAAACCCATAGACATACCTAGTAACGATCACCAGAAATAGTAATTGTTCTCTAAAACCTCAAACAAATAATGAAGAATGGGGATCAGGAACAAAAATCAAAAACATACCTCAAGGGAAAATACAAATTCTTTAGGTGAAGAAAGATGCATAGTTTACACAGTCATTCAATTTTATGATGATTTTCCTCATAAATGGAGATTGATAAACACCTCAATTCTCCAATATCGTCTCACTTAAATCATTTCCAGAGGTATGAGAGGAGTATAGTGGATCCTCTTTAGTGTTTTGCAACCAACATTATATGGGGTGGGGGGATTATTAGGTCTATGTTTAATTAATTAATTAATTTTTCATTTAATCAAATAATTCAAAATTGAACACTTCATCATCCTTCTTCCATCCAAAAAATCTGGCGCCGAAACAAAATTTATCACTCTAAGGGTAAAAAAGATGTTCTGAACTCAACCACAGTAAAAAAAATATGATTTGATTCTAATCTAGGGTGTTATTCATCATTTTAAGAAAAACTACACATGTGTGACAAAATGTTTTTAATATTTTCAAAATCACCATGTTGAGGCTCCTCTGGGCTCTAAATTCCAATGACGGCTTGTCTCCTGGGTTGATAAAAAGTATTATAAAAATTCCAAAGTATTATAGTTCAAAACATGAGACTCTAAATATATGAACACTAATAATAATGTGTGCAAATGATAAATTTTTTTGTGGAATCAGGGTTGAAAGAAAATATTTGAAAACAGATTATCAATGGATGACATTAGAGAGACTTGACTAGAATGAATTTATGTAATGATCATATTATCTTAATCATGTGAACAATATATATAATCAATTCATTGTAAGAAGTAAAAAATTAATGAACCATAATTCAGTTTTATAATGTTCTCAATGAACACTCTTTAGTAATGATATTTCAATAATCACTTTTTATTTAGTTTATTTAATAATGGATAATAGATCTCAAACCATTTCCAAGTATTCAATAGTTAGGTTATTTTTTAAAGTATTTTTATTCATTACCTTCACATGTAGGTTATTAATTTTTTTAATGAATTTTATCATCATAATAAAATTTAAGAACACTATGAAAAATATCTCACTGGGAGAAGATATTGATAATTGAACACGGTATATTAAAATATTTCAATACATTTATTTCAGAAAACCCTAATATTTTTAGTAACAAATTCTTACAAAATAAAAAATGAGGAAATTATTTGTAAGATAATTGTAAAAATTTCTAGCAATATTTTCTCATTCCTCAAACTTCAGCTCTTGATATAGGTTCTTCTACCAACTACAATATTAAACTCTTTATTTTTGTGTTTTTTCAACAAAACAAAATGATAACTCCCAGATCTGGTGCTAAAATAAAAATATTTTCAATAATTTATTGATACTAATAAATATGATATAATTTTTACATACAAAATTTATAACAAGAAATAAAAGTATTGGACCACTAACATACCCATGGACCTTTTAGGTCTATAGGCTTAGATAATTAGAAAAAACTACTACATAAGAACTTGGATACATAAAAAAGGGTTCATAAAGTTCTACATAATATTTTAGTAAGATATTCACACATAAAAAAATAGACATAACATATATTAAACCTATATTCGAAACTAGTGGAGAAGGAAACATAATAAGGGTGGGATCAAATTCTCTATAAGAGAAATTATAAGAATTAACAATTAAATTCTATCAATGAGGGTAAGATGGATGTAAGGATTTGATGACCAATCAAAATATAAGATCATAACATAACATAAGTTATACCCATTAGTACATTGATAATAAAAGATGAAAAAATGGAAAAATTTATTATAAAATTACAAATTTCAAGGAAATAAATAATCATTATCCATGTGATTTCAATCTTGACCAAATGAATAATTAAATACCCATTTAAAATGTAAAGAAAATGGGTGGTATTATTTGAAAATTATATTTATATAAACCTTATATAATTATAAAATTTTTTCACAGCTATATGATCAAATTTTAATATAATTACCGAATTCATTAGGAAGCTATATTGACGATCAGTCGTCATTTATTGAGCTATACTAGGGCCGAACCCATCATATAATGAGATATAATGAGGGTCAACCTATCGTATTATGAGCTATAATATAGATTAACTCATCTTATAAGACGTATCACACTTAACAATTCTCATAAATCATTTACAAGATCTGTAATGTGAATAGAGCATATAAATCTTATGTGTCATTATAAAACTCAAAGAAACATCAATTATTCATTTCATAACAGGATTTTCCAATTTAAATGAAAAATATTCCACAAAAATATCTTCAAAATAATCATAACCAATTCAAAAAAATAATTTTGATATTATCATTAAAAAATATAACTATGGGATCACAATTACTATAAATTTTTATTGGTGTTGTTGAATGGAAATACCATTAAAAGACCATGAATTTTTTTTAGGAACATACCATTATCACATTTAAAATCCCATTTAAAAACTAAAAATTATTAAAAAATTATGAAAATAATTATCATTAAAAATATAAATCTAAAATTTTAAATTAGTATTGATATAAAAATATAGTCTTGGTGGTGGGAAAATCTGTTCATGTTATAAATGTTAAAAAATATTCTTCTCAAAATTAATATAAAGGGGAATAAAAACGGTCCCATTTATAAAACCGTAGGATATGTTCTTTAAAAAAATGTATAAGTAGTTTGAAGATATTATAAAATGAATTTATGAAAGAATTTATGTTTATAAGTAAAATTCTTGAAATCACTTTAGAAAAATGGATTTGGAGGAGGAAGTTTCCTGATCAAAAAGATGATACAAGTTCATTGTCATTGATGAAATAATGTCTAGATATTTCTTTACTAAATAAGGGAGGAAAAAGAATTAAACATGTAAAAAAAATTCATAAATAGATTGTAATAAAATAGGGTCCATTAATGAATATAACAGTATATGATTTCAACCCAATGAACCTTGATCATAAACACTAAAAAAAATTAAAGAGATTGTAATATAAAGCTTTTCCAAGTTTGGTAACATTTCAATTGTTATCCCTATGAAATAATAACATCAAATTAAACCTTAAATATAATTAAAAAGAATATGTTCATGATATATTATTTCTAATTGGAATTATATACACCTTATAAAATAAGATAGGTTCATATCATTTATATATGTCCCAAGGAAATTTAATTTAAATGAATAACTCTTACTATTACCATATCATTGAATTGGGAATTAATAAATGAAGTATCATGGGTAACAAATAAAAATAAACCCTAAAAATTTTAAGCAACAAATCATACAACTTAGAGATAAATTAACAAAAAATTATTTTATACCATATTCAATGAAGAAGAGTTATATCCAAATGAATGGAAATTGATTTATGAAACCCTTTACTAATTGGTAACTTTCAATTTAAATCACATTGGATGAAATAATTCATGTTTCAACATAGAAAACCCTGAATAATGAAGTATTCATGATACAATGTTTAAAATGAAAATATATACATCATACAAAATAAATTTGGTTCATAAAAATAAAATATTATTCAATGAATAAAATTTTAGATGAAATATCTTACCTCGAGTTCAGAATTACTATATATTTACTCTATAAATTTATTATAATATTATATAAATTATTTTATTTATTAATATCTTTTTATGTGATTAATACTTTATCATTAAACCTAAAATTTTATTTATTTTAATGGCATATTTAATTTATTAATCAATTAATTCAATGTATTGTATTTTTGGGACCTTCAGTTCATAATAAATAAAACATATTTGGTTAATTGACCATGGTCAAAGGATTCATTATTACATCATCACCATACTAATAATCATGAAATAATTATCACTATTATATCTAAATTAAACATTTAATACCAACCATGAAACTTTTTTATGGAAATTTAACTATATTATAATCATGGAGATGGTATGACATACGTATGCATGAATAACATTTATATTTTTCTGCGATCATGATGGAAAGAAGTTTAGGAATCATTCCTTTTTATAACATAAATTTTCATTAAATGGTTCAAAATATAGGATATTTTCACATTTAGTTTCTTGGAAAAATGGTACATAGTACCTGAAAACATAAAAAATTATTTTAAATCCACTTGAAATACATATTCATGGGTTCAAACTAAGTTATATTTAATGTATCTCATATCAAGGGAACATGCATCAAAGAAATGGGTGAGCATGAATCCTAGGAAGAGAATAAATAAGAGAGACATATAGAAAGTGATCTCCAGACATATAAATAAGAACATGTGGAATAAAAATAAGGCATGAGATAGATATATAAAATAATAATATGAACATGAATCCTAACATGAAAATGTGTATACAACATTTAAATGAGGCATAAAAAATAATATCACCATGGTTTATCACCAAGTAATTGTAAATTAAAACTACCAAGGTTATTCAAAATGGTTTCATATAACATATCATATATTGAGATTAAATTTTTTCAAATTTAAGTGGAGTGCTATCAGTGTGAACCATTCATATATCTTAATTTCTATGAGCCACACAGATCATAATAAATAATTTTATTAATAACCCATGGGTAATAAATAATCAGTTTCCCATCAAAATCATGGAATATAAAATATCTTAAATACATGATAATTCTTTCATTTTTAACCCATGAAAAAAAATATATGTTTCATATATGTAAATATGAAAATAAAAAATAAATTTTTTAGTCTAGTTTAATACCCATTAAAAATAAAATACTTTTGTGTATTGAACTAAAACGGAAAATCTAATTTATCTTGTAAATTATAGAAATTTGAGAGGTATATTCAGCAACATGATAGTTATAAAAAATGATATTATAAAATGGTAAAATGAGAGGGGACAGATTATACGATTCATAAAAGAATCTTCTTACATTAATTGGATAATCGAATGTGTACAAAATATCCTAGTTTTTTATTTAGAATACATAACATAAAATGGCACGTGAATGGAAAAATGAAGTGATGATTTCACCTAACCTTGAAGGCATGTTCATAAATGTTAGGATGAAAGCATGGGGGCTTGAGGAAAACATTGGGGGACTCCTTTGGAAGAGATAAAACCATATCTTCATGGAGGATATATTGGTAGTGAATGGAAATGAAGAAATTGGTGGGAATTTATAGGAGAAGTTTAGGATTTGTTTAATAATATCCAAATATAAGTCTTGGAATTCTAGGATGTGGAAAATGAAAACCATTGGATTACTCATGTTTTTTTCCCATGGTTTTGGAAAATTGGAAAACAATTTAGTATAATTTAATACTATAAAATGTAACACCATTATTTTATATATCTATTGGAATGGAAGTGTAATGATTCCACAAATTAATGTCTCAAAAATAATTTTTTGAGGCATTGGAATGTAACATATAGTTTTAAAAATTGAATAATATATATTAAAATATATAATATTAAAGTAATAACATATTTGAGGTCATGGATTGTGTTTAACTACATAATAAATAATAATGCTCTAAAAAATACACTGAAACCCAAAAAGGGTATTTTTTACTATTCATGAAAAAATATGGTATTTTAGAAAATTATCATAAATTCACCCTAATATAAATTCAACACTAAGATTAAAAAAATGATATTTATTTTATTCAAATTTTTTTTTTTAATATTATAAATTTAAATTTTAATGATAAGAAAACTTATTTATTTAAAAATAGCAGTTTTTATGGCACAATTAATTTTCTGACACATAAAAAAATTTCTTAGACCATTATAAAATTAATTTAACATTTATTATTTAAATCAAAGTGTTTTAAATGAAAATATGTTTAAAAAAAATTAAATTCATAATACCATGGTCATATAAAGAAACTATATATATTTTATTGAAAAAATATGTTTTATTTACATCCAAAAATAAAATTATCAAATTTATTTCAAGTAAAAATATATTTTATTAGGAAAACCTCTTATTAATGTGAATTTATTGAATAACAATTTAATTTATATAAAGGAATTTACACTTTATATAACTATGGTATGAAAACGTAACTCCTTATTACACCCACATACACCCTAATGGTATGGTGTGCGATTGTGGTAGCTTCTTGGGGTACCTCGGCTAACATCGACCGAGTGGTAATATCCACTAACTTGAACATCACCCATTGGTGATTTTGATCAAGCATCACATACCATGCCACATATTTTTTTGGTCATGTGAAATCCCTAATGAAGATACATCCCTCCCAAATTCTGAAAAACTATCTTCGATCAACACGCACAACTATAAAATTGGGTTTATTCAACGCTAGGTCTTTAAAAGCGCAAGCTAAAAGAACTGTAATAAGGATTCTTTAAAAGTAAAAAAAAGTGTTCTTAAAGGGGTCCCTTTATTAATCCTTGTAATAAAATTATAATAATGAGGGTCTTTACCAGCTCTTCCTAAAAGATATGATAAAGGGGACCTTTATCAGCACTCTTAAAAAAGGGCTGATAGGGGGTTATATCAATAATTTTTTAGAAGCATAGATAAAAATCTCCCTTTATCAGGGTTTTTTACTAGAACTGATAAAGGGTATATTTCGAAACAAATTTTATATTTAATTACAAAATATATTAATATATTAATATATCAATATTGATATAAATAATTTATATATATTAAATATGTTTTAGATTAGTCTAAATAAGCAAGTAAGCTTAATATTTAAGATATTAATTGACAAAGAAATATAAAATAAATAAAATAATTTAACTAATAATTTTATTATTATTATTATCATGTAATAGTTATTTAATAAAAATTTGATTATAATAAAAATCAAAAAATTAAAAAAAGATATAATATAACTGGAAAATAGAAATCAATATTTAAATAAACATAACTTTTGTTCAGGTTCTCCTTTTGGGATATACCACATATAAAATCGAAGCATGTGATTAAATATATTCTGCGTTAACTGGAGAAACACCAATCACTTTATATTTGAGGTCAAAAGGGTCCTAGAAGGCTTCCAAAACATGTTTTTGTGTCGGGTACCACAACTATTTTACATTAGATGAATTTTTATCCCCAATTAGTGTGGTCATATTGAATTTTGTCAGTGGAGAGTGAATTTATTCCTAATTATTAAATTCTTATTGATATTATGTTTTTGAAATTTTATCGTTTTTCACAAAGTAGTTTTATTTATAATTAAAAACATGAATTTTTTCTTATATTTACCCGTAAAAAAACACGTGTATAAATATATATATCAATATATTTAAATAAAAATTAATTTTTAAATAGAAAAAATAAATATTTATCACTCAATTTATTTTATTTAAAAAATTATCCATTTTATTTACCTTACAAATATGAAATAGTATGCATATATAATTTATATGTATACATTTTTGTGTGTATTAACAAACACACACACAGACACACACACACACACATATATATATTCTAATATATATATATATATATATATGAATATCAATATATAATACATTTTAATAAATATAATTGAATGTAGATATATCAAAAATTTAACATCATTTACAAATAAATAGAAACTTCATCTAATGTACAACAAAATACACATGGCATATTGGTAAAACTTATTTAGTTGCATAAGAATGGTCCTGGGATCAAATCCATGAATGAACAAGTATTTTTAGTTTCCGTATTGTGTTGAGTAAGAGGATAGGGTATGTGATAAAGGATGGGGTAGTAAAAAATTTTGAGAAATGGGTTTTGGGGGTGCATTAAGATTTTTCATATTTAAAAAAATATTTTTTCATATTTCTAAAAACCCTTTTAGAGCTATTAAAATGAAACCTTTAATAGTTCTAAACAAGATCTATTAATGAAACCCTTTAATAAATCTAAAAAATGATTGTTAATTGGTGCCTTTAATATTTCCATTTTTAACACTATTAAAACCACATGTTAACATCATTCCCAATATCAGCACTTTTAAAGTGCTTATAAAACCCAATAACTAGTGTGGCTAAATCCCTAATTTGTAGTAGTTAAAACTATACAAGGTATCTCTATATATTATCCTTTTTTATGAATTTATCTTTATTATTAATACTTATATAAATTAATTATAATGGTAAAATATCAACCAAGGGTATAGTTTCTAAATGTTTTATTAACCAACAATCATATAGTGGTCAACTCCCAATTGTCAGATTTCCATTTATACCAGATAAATACAACTTCATTATTTCACTCAAATATCTCTATAAAATCTATTTAGTTTATATTTCTATTACATTATAGGATGATTATATTACTAATATTTTGTTTTATCTCTATCGTATTTGTAGTGGGGAAATGATTCTAGTCGATTGGGGCGATTCATACATTCCCATTTTAGATATTATTTTTTATATTCTTTCACTAGTTATAATGTTTTTATTTTAATGAGCTTCATATCTAAATAATTTAATGTGTAAAATTTATTTCTCTCTCTAAATATTTTATGCGTATAATATTATATAATATGTAAAAAAAATTATTCAGGAAAAAATATCTTTTAAAAAAAATGCATGGGTCGTTACATTATTCCCCCCTAAAGAAGTTTCATTTCCAAAATATCAACTCGACAACTTGGTTGAGAAAAGGTGAGGGCATATTTTCCTCATTGTCTCCCCCCATTCCCACACCAATTCTTCATATTTATGGTTCCACCACAACACCTTGAAAATGTGGTTAGTCTTGTTGCATATAACCTTGTCTCTACAGTCCAGGATCTCTCCACCGACTTCTCCTCATAGGAGATGTTGTGTTTCAATTGTAAAACACATATATTTTTACATGTGAGGGATCATGTATATAATTCTTAAATAGAGACACATGTAATACATCATGAAATTGAGATTTATTTGAGTGAATTACTAGCTGATAGGCCACTACTCCTACGCGATCAATGATTTCATATGGCTCAATGTACATAGGGATATTATTCCATTTCTTCCCAATCCATATAACTCTCATCTATGGGGTTATTTAAGGGGTAAATTTTCCCCAACATCAAAATCCAAGTCCCTTAGATGATTTTCAGCATAACTATTCTACCGACTATGACCATCCTATATATATTTTTTGGATTGCATGAACCTTTTCTACCATATCTTGCACATGATTAGGCCCTCAAAATTTCATCTCACCATCTTCATCCAAAAAGCAGGATTTCAAAATCACTTTCATATATAACTTCAAATGGTTCCATTTTAATACTCAAGTGGTTGTTTTTATTTTATGAGGATTAAATGAATGGAAGGTGCTGATCCAATTCACCCTTAAATTCCATTTAGCACCTTCTTATCATTTCATTGAGTATAAAAATACTCCTTTCAGATTGGAAATATTTTAGAGGATATTAGGCCATACTGAAATTAAAATCAATATTCAGATCATTTTATTACTTCTCCGGAATTCAGATGTGAAACTTAGATCACGATTAGAAACTACAAGAAGTGGGACCTGAGGAAACCTCACCACTTTTTTTATGTATTTATTAGAAAGGTGGTCTGGTGGAAAATCATCCCAAAAAGAGATGAAATAATTGGACTTGGTAAGATGATCCACTATAACCCATATCACATTTCATCCTTTGTATGTTCTTGGGAAACTAGGGTATAATCCATAGTGATATTTTCGAACTTCCATGTTGGTATGGGTAGTGGTTTCAATACCCATTTTGGATGTTGTCTCTCTCCCTTCACATGATGACATATTAAGAAACATTTATTATAGCCCATAATCTACCTTTTCATATTATCCCAATAATAATTATCATGAATGTCCTTATACATTTTAGTGATTCCAATATGTATAGATAATATAGATCTAGGAGCTTCATCCACCATATCCTTATTTATCTTCGAGATAGATAGGAAAAATATCATATTATGAAATTTCAATAAGGATTCTTTACCAATAATGAACACTGGAAACATCCCATTATTTCTAGCCTCCTATTTCCTTTGTATCAAAAGAATTTCAATTTGATAACTTATAATATTCCCTAGTAATTATGGTTAATAAATATTTTATAATTGATTTGATTATGTATCTTTGCTTATGATCCATGAACAATTTTACAAGGTCCTTGATGAAATGATATCCTAGAATCCTCATAGTTTCCATCACAACATTTTCTTCCCTATTTAATTCATCATCACCTTTTTTCACATGGGGTTACAATGAATTGAATAGTCTTAGTATTTAAGATGTTCCAACCATAACCTTTATCTCATGATCAATTCATTTTTCTTGAAAATATAATTCAAACATTGGTGGTTTGAGTATATTTTACATTTTTGATAATAGAGATTGTGCCTCCATATTCTTAGAGAATAATATATTTAACTCTCTCCAGTTCTTGTGTAGGAGAATTGTGATCTTTGTCCTTCACTTTCAAGATGAAAAAGATATCACTTTTTCATTCTTCCTAAGGACGCAACCAATCAATTTAAGAGATGCATCAATGTAAATAACTAATCCTTATTTGAAAGTGGATAGAGTTGATACTGGTTTAGTAACCAATATATTCTTCTAGTGTTGTAATATTTATTTATAATCTATTATCTACTTGAAAATGGACCAATTTTTTAATTTACTTTGTTAATGGATAATAATGTAGTAATTCTTTTTTCACAACCCTCATATAACATCATTCTAAACACAAGAATCTACTAATTTCAATTACTATTGTAAGATGTGGCCAAAAACTTATGGCCTTTGTATTAATAGTGTCAACTGACATTCTTCCATTGCTTATAATGTTCCCTAACAATTAAATTTTTAACCATAATTCATAATTGATGAATTTTCCAAAAAGGATTCGACTTTTTAAAATTTCTTATGATAACCCTTTGATGATCCTCATGATGCTCATAAAATTTGGAATATATAAAAATATAATCAATAAAAAGTACCATGAATTTATCAAGGTTGTCCTGAAAGACTCTATTAATCAAATCCATTAATATAAGAGGATCATTAGTTAATTCGAAGGGAATAAAAACAAACCCATAATAACCATATGTTATTCGAAAGGGATTATTTAGAATATATTATTTCTTTACCCTTAATTGATGATTTTTGTACTGGAGGTAAATATTTGAGAATAATTGAGCCCCATGATGTTTTTCAAACAAATAATCAATTCTTGGTAGTTGGTACTTGTTCTTCACTATGATCCTATCAGCTTCTATATAATAAATGCAAAGCCACATTGGTCCACTAATCTTATTCAAAATGAGAACATGTTCTCCCCAAGGAAATAATATTTGTTGGATAAAACCATTCTTCATTATATCTTGATGGTTTTTCTATAATTTCTCTAACCCCATATTTTCCATTCCATACGGGGTCTTTGATATTGAATTGGATCTAATTTTGATTTAACAAAGAAATCAACCTCTCTTTCTAGGGAAGGTCTAGGGGACTATTCAAAAAATACATCGATGTATTACTAATATATAGACTACATTATCTATATTTATACATTCATTTCCTTATCACTCCTCATAGACCATATCCACAAATATGTATATGAGAGGTTCTTGAAGAAAAATCTTAGGTTGGTATATCTCTCTTTTTAAAAAAACTATAGGTTTTATATTCAAGAGTATTGAAATTTACTTACTTCTACATTTGATCTTAGAATTATAATTTGAGAGAAATTCCATCCATAATATAGTTTCAAATTCTATTTTGACCATGATCACTATATTTTCAAGGAGATTTTACTTTCCAAATTTAACACAGGAGTTTCAATGCACTTTTGATTCCAGGACAATTCCTCTAGGAGTCTTGAATGATAACACTAATTCTAGATATTTCGAGATTGATTCTATATTATTTTCAACATTTGATGAAATAAACGAATTCATAAAACCAAAATAAAACAAAGTACTTTCTATATTTGAGATCACAATGAGTGTACTCTCTATCACATCATTATGATACCCCTACTAAACTATCATGAAAGAAAATTCCCAACTATTCTCCTAAGGCCTATGCTGAGGTTGATGGTGGTTCCCCTCTATTGTCATCTGATTTGAAAATTGATTTGAACAGTTCCCAAGATTTTCATATTTGAATAACTAATGTTTTGAATATGCGTGAACCATCTTCCCTATGTCATTAGTTTTTAGAATATGAGGCTTCACCTCACCACGACAGTTTCAAGCTATATGAAATTCACTTTCTCACTTGTAAAACATTATAATCCGATCAATATAGTTACCTAAAAGATTATTCCCAAATTTTTTATGTGGTATGTTTCTCTTTAGTTACTCATATTCCATGATAAATGATCCTCCCTATGTGTGGCTCCAATTATCTATACTTTTCATACAATCTATGTGAAAAATAAATCTCTCTAAACTCTAGCTTAACCTTTATACCTTTGTGCACAATCTCATCATTGATTTTTTTATCATGATTTTGTAGGATCCTTCATAGATGGTGTCTTAGTACACTAAATAATCAATCAATTTTTACCTTTGGATATATAACGAAACTAGAGGTGTATCAAGAAATTATTGTAACGTCTACTTCATAGACTCCCACAAAATGTTTTTTCTTCTATTTCAGTCCTTGGAGTTCCTTCTCCATTTTCATTCACATCAAAAAGGGGAAATATTTTTCTAAAAAATTCCCATGAACTCTTCATGTGTCATATAATTCATATCTATTATTGGATTCAAGTTTTTCATTAGTGTAAACCCCTGATCAAAATCTCTTTTGAAGTGGTAAAAATCCATGTTTATTTATTATTATTTCAAATATCAAAGTACTAAAAATATATTTTCAACAGAGCTTATCCATTGTTCAACCATCAATGCGTCAACAGATCCACTGGATGAAGGTTTATATTGGTTTGTAAGGAATTTACTGGAAATATGACCCCTTAGAGGTTAATTCAGTCTCTCGATTGGATTCATGTTATTTTTCATTAATCAAGATAGTTGATTCATCATAATTAGGTTGTTTTCCACTCCATATTCAATTAGAACGCCATTATTGCATCATTCATTGGACTCATCATTTACACGATACCTATTATTTCCTTCAATTATTTCAAAATAATATGACCATAGTGAGGAATATTTTAATTTAATGAATATTATAGTTATAATTGGATTTTATGTCTTAAAACATCATTATTAAATATGATATTAATCGCCACTAATAAAAATTAATTCTTCTATATATCCTTCATAATGGTTCATAAATATATTATGATTAAGTTAAAATATCCCAAGGAGTGTTAAAATAGTTATTTAGGAAGGATCATCATAATGAACTAGTCCATGTTCACGTTTAGATCAAAGTTGTGTTTTTGGGGGTTACCTTTAGATACATATGTTCTAGAGATAAATCAACTTGTTATTATACATACAAGGATTTATTTACTCAGAAACCACTTACTTAATACTCACTAAAATACTACGATGTTTTCATATATTTATAATTTTCCCTAAGATACTTCTTAATGATTTCAAGTTCTAATTTAAACAAATAACTAATCCGTCCATTGATACCAACAATGGAATACCATATTTTTATCACATAAATTTTAATTACATGGTACAAAATAGAGTATTTTTTCATGTTTAGTTTCTTGAAAAAATGGTACATAATACATGAAAACAAACAATATTATTCTAAATTAACATTAAATACATATTCATCGATTAAACCTAAGTTATATTTACTATATCCTGTTACCTAGGGACATTTCTAAAGGTAATGGAGTAATCATGAAGCTTAGTAATAAAATAAACAAGAGATAAATATAGCATGTGATCTTGAAATATTTCAATAAGAACATGAGGCATACTAACAATTTAGGAGAAAGAGGCATAACATAATAATATGAAAATTAATCATAACATGGAAATGTTTCTATAACATTAAAATGAGATATTAAAAGTCATATAAAAAATGTTTCATAAATGAAAATTAGCAATGATATACACCAAGGAATAATAAAACATAAAATATCAAGATATTAAATTATTTCACCAATTCATTGAAGATCCATCAGGAAGAACACTTCATATGTATGAATTTTTATGTCATTAATATTGATAATAATAAATAATTTCATTAGTAACACATGTAGAACATATAATGGTTTTCTTATCGAAATCTTGGTATATAAATAAGCATAAAGACATGATCTTTACATCATTTTATCACCAAAAAGGAAAGGTAAGTTTAATATATGTAAATAACCATATAAAAAATCCATTTTTAAATATATTTGAACAACCGTTTAAAATAAAATAGGTTTGAGTGTTCAAATAAAAAGGAAAATAGAATTAATCATTTAAAAGAGGAAAATTTGAGAAGTAAATTCCGCTGCATGGTGGGTATAAAACATTATTTTTGAGAATGGTAACATGAGAGGGCATAATGTTCTCACATTAAAAAATTTCTCTACTTATAGTAATGGTATATTAGAAATTTTACAAAATAACAAAGTTTGGTATTTAGAAGACATAACATAAAATCGGAACATGAATAGAAACGTGAAGTGAAGAACTTCCCTTACCTTGAAAAGTGTTTCATAAAACATGAGGATGAGAACTTTGGGGATTGAATAAACCTTGGGGTGACTCATTGGGAGGAATAAACACTATAATTATATATAGGATATACTGTAAGTGAATGGAAATGGATAAATGGGCATGCATTTATTAAATAAGAGGAGGATTTGTTTAATTATTTCTAAATATAGTTCTACGGAATCTACTCTATGTTAAATTAAAAACTGTTGAATACCCATGGTTTTTCCCATATTTTTTGACATTTGGGACAAATATTATGATACATTAATCCTATATAACCTAACACCATTGATTTATATATCTTTTAGCAAGGAAATATAAATATTGCATGATATAGTATTTTAGAAAACAAAATTTCTTTTATAGACACTAGAATGTTACATATAGATTTTAAAATTGAATAAAATATACTGAAATACATAATACTTATAAAATAACATATTTTAGGTAATTTATTGTGGTTAATTATTTTTTTAGTCATTATAAAATAAATATGATGTCATAAAAAGTACATAAACCCTAAAACTATATTTTTTACTATACATGAAAAAATAAGGTATTTTAGAAAATTTTCATAAATTTAACTGAACCTAAATAAAATGTTTTGATTTAATTTTTTTTTATTTTAATAGAAATTGTTTTTAGATATTATAATTTCTACTTTTAAATATAAACATCCTTAATTATTCTAAAACATCAATTTCTAAGGAATAATCAAAATTCTAACACTTATAAAAATTTCCTAGGCCATTGTAAAATTATTTTATAATTTAGTATTTAAACATAAGGGTTTTAAGAGACTATTTATTTTTAAAAATACTATTTATAATTACTTAGTTATATATAAAAAACTATATATATTTTATATAAAAATACAATAACCTTTTTTTCATCCAAAAATCAAATTATCCAATTCATCTCAATTAAACATATATTTTATCAAGGAAACCAATTCTTTAGGGGAATTTTTGAAATAAATATTTTATTTATAAAAAATAATTTTCACTTTATATATATTAGGTATAGAAATTTAACCCTTTATTACACCCACGCACACCTTAATGATAATGTCTATGATCGTTGTAGTTTCATGTGGTGCATTGGCTAACACAGACTAAGTTGAAAAATACACTAACTTAAACATATCCTATAGGTGATTTATTCCAAGGTTTTTTTTGCTGAAGCTCAGCTTAAGATTTTTCAATGGAAAACCCTAGTGACAATAACTCACTCCCATGTTCTGGAAAATGGGATTCAAATGAAATGAATCCACTAGTTGAGGCCATCAATTCTCATTTCTTAATCCATTATCATTTTTCATTAATACTTATAAAATTTAATTATAATTGTAAAATATAAACCATGAGTATAGTTTCCAGTGTTCATATTGAACAGAATTCATATAATGGTTGAATCCAAATGGTCAAATCTCCTTTTATACCCAATATATAACACTTAATTTTTACACTCAATATTCATTACAATTTATATTAAGATTATATTTTCATTTCGTAATATATTGATTAGATTACCAATATTTTTCTATTTATATAGAATTTAATGTGGGGGAGATGATTCTAGAAGATTTGGATGATCCATACTTTCCCATTTTAGATATTATATTTTATATTATTTTTCTATTTTTAATGTCTATAATTTTAATTGGTATCAAATTTAACTAATTTAATGATTAATGTTTTTTGGTCTCTCTTTATTTTTTATGTGTAAAATATTATATAATATGTAGCAACATTTATTTAGGAAAAAATATCATTTAAAAAAAAGTCTATTTGGTTATAGAAGGTAAATATTATATTATATTTTAAAAATTATAAATATATAATAAAAACTATATTATATCATTATAAAAACTTATATATATAATTCACATGATATGGTGATGAATGATGAATCATACTGCTATGGGGAGGTCATAGTCTACACGCACATAGAAATGACATTATCATTTATCAATGAATGGATTGGTAGGAAAATTATATGATATATTATATTTCAAAAATGATAAATATTTCATGAATGTAATATAAAAAATTTAAATCATTATAAACATCCTTGAGTGATGCTGATGAAACAAATTGCATCAGTTCATGAGGATGTAGTCCACTGTACCAACAATTTGTGCTTTCATTTTCAATATTGTAGAAAAGTATATTTATATAGGTTATGATATTAAAATAACAACATATATCTATATTTAATATTCTAGTGATATTATTTTAACATGTTGAAATTAAATTTAAAGGAGGCCGAAGAAGAAATAAAAATATAACACTTGGTTAATAACTATACATCTTATTTAGAGAACCTTCTATTAATTACAAATCAACACCACTATGGTTTTTATTATTAAAATAATAAGTCCAATAGAAAATGGGTTGGTGTTTTCAAAATGCATTTGGGTAGGTAATGGATGAAATAAATGGTTATTTTAGTGTTAGATAATGAGAATATGAGGTTTTCTTTTTATAAGATAGTGGAGTGTCACTCAATGAATTTCTTAAAATACCAAATAATAAAAAATTGTTTTATTATAAAAATAGATTTGGACTAATTTATTTCAGAAATATAGTAATTATGGGTCCAAATAATCTAATTCAATAATATTTAGAATATTTTAGGTGATGCCTTTACCCTTATGATTTTGTTTTACCCACATTAACCAGTTTGACTATTACAATGTAAAAATGTTTTTTACACTTTTGGTTTCGATATAGTTATTTTATAGTGGAAAGGAAAATAAATTGACCATGTTTTATTTTATCAACTATATCAAAATCACATAGATCAAGATATTTTTTGGAATTTTATATCATTTAATATATGATTGTTTATATCAAAATAACATTTATATCAATTGTGAAACTACTCTATCTGCTTTACTTTTTAAAATACATGATACGAATGGAATTAAGATATATTAGATACAAAGCTTTATAAGACTTATTTTTATATAAAAATGGAAATGAAAAACTCACCCAAATAATATTATTCTTAGTGTATTTAACATCTTTTTTTTATTTCTCTAATTTTTGGATGAGAACTTGTAATTGTTGCGTAAATATTTAGGGTAATTATTTCATCTCGAAAATTAATAAATAAAAATCTATGATAAAAAATAATTTATATTTAAAATAAAAATTTATAACAGAACATACATTGTTTTCATATGTTAGAAATTAAAATATAATAATACAATGAGAATGACCATTTGTGTTTTCTTCATATAAAACAATATAATGGTAAAAATCAGGGTAAATAGTAAAAATTGACCCATATTAGACATTAATATGATTATATATTATATATACCCATAAAATTAAAATAAATAAAGTGTTAGTGTAATTTCTTTATCCTATTCATTTTTTTGTTATCCTTAAATTCTATATTTACCCCCTTCACATGGTAACAAAAAATTATAATGTTACTATACATAGGGTCAAAAAATAAAAGTGGATTTTTTTTTTCAAATTTTGAACCATAGATTTGGAATATATAATCCATTTATTAATATTCATAAAATATAATTGGAAGAATTTAATTTAAAATTACACAGACAAAACATGATGAAAAACAAATTTTCAGATAAATTCATTTTTAGGTATAAATTATTTTTATAAAGGAAACAAGTATAAAAATAATTTAATAGACTGTAATTGTGTTATTTTAAATAAAAATTATCCAATTATATTTTAACAGTTATCCAAATTATAATTTTACATTTTAAATATGTCAAAAGTGAATACGATTTTACAAAAAAATTAATATTTTTCACAATTAATTATAATATCAAACTTTTCATAAATATATCGAAATATAACATTAAGATAATTTTTATATGATGATTTAAAAAATTAATATAATTATATCCAATGCATTTTCTAGGAGTTCCAAAAATTAATTATAATGTTTTATAAAAAAGTATAGAAAATGTATTTTTTATCCAGAAAAATACTTTAATAAAACTATAGTTCTTATTTATAAAGAACTATTTAATAAAATTATATTGACTAGGAAATTTTTATAAATTTCATAAATTTTTAATAATATTCAAACCATTCATTTTAATTACTTTTTTATAATTGTTTTGTTTAAAAAATATTATTTCATGGATCATTTATGCTTGGTGTTGCATGAGGAATATTCTATAAAATATAGTATTTCAATTAATTTTTTAAATAAATTATACCCCATTTAATATAATGTTTCCTCAAAATTTGGACTATTTTATGGCAATCAATTTTTTTAAATTTAAAATACATTTTTTGAAATCCCACAATGTAAATAAAACTATTAATAAAACATCCTATTAAAAAGATTAAAATGGTAGTATAAAGTTCTTATGAAATATAACATGGAAAGATTTCTAGAAATAATAACATTAAAGGGAAGTGAAAATATGGAAACAGAAGAGAAAGATACCTCTTAAGGATGGATAGAGATTGATAGAGAACATTCTTCAGAGAAAGATAACAACTTCATAATCATAAATATTGATAGGTGAAAAGACTATTGATTGAATAGAAATAAAGGTAATTGGATTTAATTTTTAATCAGTGATCATTTTCTATAGTGATAAGGAATTTTATTTCTAACTACACTAAGGACACAAGGATATAAACTTACAAGATTATTATAATTTCATTCTTTAGTAAACTTCCACTACGATCTCATTTTTTTTCTATATGAAAAGTATTCAAAATGAATTATTAATTCCAAAAGAAATAGAATCATATTCTAATGTATCACATACTCCAAAAAGGATAATAAAAATACTGTTTATATCTCTATACATTAGCTAAAACCATAATGGTTAAAACAAGATAAGATAATTTAACGAAATAATAAATCTTCTTATTAATAAATAAAACACCTATCTCTAAAGCATTAAAAATTACACCCAATGTTCATAATATATAATTAAATATATAACTAATCTTAATTTCCTTAAAAATAATAAAAAATAATATTAAAAAACAACAATTATAATGATTTGACCACATATTTTTCTAAGTTTGTTTTAGATTTACCTCTAAATAAATGGGATCATTGTTAATGTCTCGTGAAAAAATGTATATTCCATAATTTCCTAAAAAGGAAATTCATATGATATATATAAATTAATTCAATCATAATATCAATTCCTGAGAAGATTTAAATGAAAATTAATTACATTGGTTCGCTAGGCGGTAGCCCGTTGTACACATGAACAACAATTGTTCCCATTTGAGGGAGGTAAAGATGAATATTGGTTATTATATTAACATAACAACATATAAGTATATATAAAACACCAATTTCATAAATATAACATGTTTTAAGAGGAAATGAATTATGTAGAAGAATATGTAAATGTAAAATGAATGATTAATAACTATACATATTATTTGAAAAAAATTCTTATACTTTACACCTTAAGTCCACTATGGATGGAATTATTCCCAAAATACGACCTATATAAAATGGTTAGGGATTTTTGGAATGGATTAGGTAAGGTATTGGTTCAAAAATGGTTCCATATATTTTAATAAATGAGAAGAATAGGTTCCCTTTTTATAAGGCTAGGGAGAGGTACTCGTGAAATTTCATGAAATATTAAATGATTATATATACGTTTTCATATACAAATGGATTGTACAGATTTATTTTGAATCTAGGATGAGTAAATATATTCATATTAATACCTAATTATTTTTGGATATGTTAATGTGATGTTTTCACACTTATATTTTTGTTTTAACCCCACCATTAGTTTTTTTACTATTACATAGAATCAATGATTTTTAAAAATTTTGGGTCAATATAGTTACTAAAAATGAAAAAACAAACCATAAATGGACTATAGTTGATTTTAGAAACCATATTTAATTGAATAGATGAATATAATATTTTTGGAAATTTTAAATCATTTAATAAAAAATTATATATTATATAATAACATTAATGTCAATTTTAGAAAATATCATTTAATTTAACTTTTAATAAAACAAAAACACAATTGGAATAAAAGGAATAATTTACATTTTAATATTTTATTTTTGTATAATTAAATCACTAAATAGAAAAATATTAAGGAATATTATTTTTATAAATTTTAAATTCATTTTATTATTTTTTCTTTATCTGGAAAAAGAACTATGTCAGTGTTGCGTAATAATTTAAGGTAATAATTTCATCAATAAAATTTAAGAATAAATTTTAATGATAAAAAATGATATATACAAATAATCAAATTTTATAATAAAAATTCCCTCTGTTTAACCTATGTGAAAAATTTAGTGGTAACAAAACAAAGAGAATGAGAGTTTTGATTTTTTGTATATGAAATAATATAATAGTGTTTTTTTAAAATAGATGAAAAATAAAACATATTGGAGTTTTTTATGATCATTTAAGATATTTAATCACACAATTAAATTTTGTAAGTCTTAATGTCATCATTTATTACTTCTTATTTATTTTTTAACGATAATGACTTGATTTTCCCATTATTGTTGCAATATTAAAGAACATGATTAATGTTAATAATTTAAAAAACTAAAAGGGGGATATTTATAAATGTTTGACCCAATAATTATAAATATATAATCAAATTTTCATACTTCTAAACATATAAGAGTTATAATTTAATTTAAAATTATTGTCATGAAACATGATGATTTTTTTAGAAAAATGCATTTTTAAAGTATAAAAAGTTTTATACTAAATTAAATTATAAAATTAATTTAAAACCAGTTATTTTATTATTTAAAATCATAATAATCTAATGATATTTTAAAATTCTTAAAAAATATAGTTTTACTTTGTTAATAGATAAATTGAAAATATAATTTTTTCATACAAATCAACACTTCTCACAATTCAAATTAAAATAACAATTTTTATGAAAATACCAAAATTTCACCATAAGATATTTATGATATGTTAATTTTAAAAATGAATTTAATTTTATAAATAATTATTTTAAGATTTCTAAAAATTAATTTTAATATTATTTCACAAAATAAATAAAAACCATTTTTGATGAAAACAAATTTTGCCCAAAAAGACAAAGTTACTAAAAATTGAGTTCTTATTTACAAGTAATTAGTAAATAAAATCTATTTTTGGGACCATTATATGTACTTACTAATCAATTTGATACTATTAATATTTAAAATTTAACATCGAGGTTAAAATTTACATAATTATATAATAATATTTCTTGTTTCATTTAGGCTCAGTGTTATGTTTCACATATGCTATCAAACATAGTCATTATTTATATATATATAGAAATTGTAGTGGTATCATATGATTTATGGATGATTCCCTTTCTATCCTTCAATCTAGAAATTATATAATGAAATTTCATCATTATAAATTGATAATTCCCACTCAGACTAATTGTTTATATAGATGCACTTAGTGAGTCTTTACCCCCCATTTTTCATCACATCATGGTGAGGAAAATATTTCCCCTATAAAAAATTATAGATCCATGTGAACTTGTTTCATCACCATGAAAAAGATATTTTGATGAAATCCTCAATCAAATCACTGAACTGCTACATTATTAACAAATTTTAGAATATTCTCTTATGACTTTCCCTCGATCTCAAAATCACTTTGTCAAATCCTCTATTTTTGTTAATAATATTATTATTGACTAATATTTTAATGAAAATTCCTTCAAAAATACCATTATGAGATCTTCTATAGAACCAAACATTTTCTCCCCCAATCACTAGACCAAAACTTTTAAAATTTAATCAAACCATTCTTAGATCAAGATTATTCAAAATTTATCGATCTCAAAATAGCTTTATTCAACTCATATGCCTCCAATAAATTTTCATAGTATGATCTCAACGTGTTTGGTAGAGAGATCCTTATTATGTATACATCTAGTCGACAAAACCTCAATCACTTTGTGTTAATCTCTAATAGATTATATATCACATTAATAGGAAATATGGAAGCCCCTCCACTAACTTATTTTAACCATGTTATCATCACCTCTTAAGTTCGATCAACTTATCCCTACTCTAACTAGGTCATAAACACACATCAGTAAGACACTATCACCATCTTCAGCTACCATAAAAAAATTAATTATCCATCTTAATTAAGTTTTCAAATATCACTGTCTACGTATCAATCATCAATGTTTGATCAACAAACTTAAATAAGGGGTATGTTACAATAATTAGTAAACAAATAATTATGGGAATCTAATTGAACTAAATATTATTTATTTATATTTGATGCTTGACCTTGTTCGTTTTCAACATTTATAGAGAAACGTTACTCCATATAGTTCTCATTCTCCACTAATAATTATCCTATAATAAAAAAAATTCAACCATGTTCTAACACCGTATTCTTGAAACCTAGCCCAGATTGAGGTTTTCAACATTGATTCGATATCTAAAAACATCTAGGTTCCTGACCCATTCAGCTTCAAAGTATCAATCCAAAAAAATATTCCACTTTATTTCTTTCCAAAATTCAATTGGCTAGCTAAAATCATCAAAAATAGTTTGTTTTTGAAAATTTAATCCCAAAAATCATGAAATGGGTTTTATATAGACCCCTTCATTGACACTAGATTTGGATTCCTCTATATTTTTTATTTGGGTTTATGTTCTTTTGAAGGCTTTGGAATCATTAGTGTTTCAATATACCACATCATGGCTGTGATTCTCTATCACCTCAATTGATGTTCATCACAATATATCAGCATCCATGAGTGAAATGAATCTCCATGGTAGCTTTAGTTTATGTCTTATAGTAGTATCATTCAAGGATACTTGTGGAAGATTTAGAATAATTGAGCATGGAAGACATGATTCATATGGTAATTTGTAGTGCCTCAACATACAATCACTTATGTGATTGTGGTATTGTGGAAAATGTCCGAGTTATATAAATATGACATCTTAAGGTCACATAAATTTGAAATCTAACATCCACTTGGTATTAATCTCTTGTGATAGGTTATTTCCTCAATAAACATAATAACTAAATTGATTTCAGAAATTCATTATGTTGTATGTTAAGCATAGGGGATTAATAGCTTGTCTACATTATGAAAAGTAAACTGTCCATGAGATTATAAATTGAATACATGCATATTTTACATAAAAAATAAATAAAAATTAGCAGTAAATTAATTTAAATTAAGAAAATAATTTATTTTAAAATAAAAACAATAGTAAATAAATTATTAATAGAAAAAATTGAAATTATAAATTTAAGGACCAAAATATTTATTTAAAAAATTATTCAGATTTATTTCAGAAAACATAAAATAAATTAAATATCAAAATAATGTTATGGGAAAATTTAAATATAAAAAAATATTTATAGAGGATTATAATATTTTTCTCATTAAACTAAAATCATTACAATAAAATGAAATTGAACAAATAAAAAAATAATTTAACAAAAAATGATGAGTTTAAATAATTTGACAACAAATTAACTAAGCTTATATGTTTTTAGATAAAAACATAATTTTGATAATAAAAATAAAATTAATTATAAGAAATTATTTTCAAAAAATAATGAAATAAAATCCACAAAAGTTCCCAAAAATATCATAAATTTATTATCAACAAGCATCCATTTTGTAAATTCCATTGAAATAAAAATAATCTAATGGTTTAATTTTTTTTTGGAACACAGATTGGTATTCAAATATTTTTTCCCATGGATTTTCCCTAGGTAGTTAATGAAATTATCATCAATAAATTAATGGATTTTATTTAGAATTCCAATTCCATTTTAACAAAAAGTATTTCCCATAAAAAAATTGAAATGAATTAATAAATAGTAATTTTATTCAAATGAATTTCCAATATCCTCTTAACCACCAAGAGAAATAACTCAAATAATATAAAAAAACAAAATATATAGACACTTTTGAATTGGGAGGAGTGATAATTTATTGATGCAATAAATAAACAATGCAATAATAAATTATTAATAAATAAAGAGATGGAATAATGAGGGAATAAGGGAATAACCTCAATTAGGATTTTCAATTAATAAATAATTTGAATACCTATTTTAGGAGATAAAATCTATGTTTACAATGTCCTATGAAATGATAAATGTTAAAAATTCCTTCAATTTTTTTACGAAACACAATTTAATTCAATTGGTTGATAAAAATTTCCAACTCAATTGAATTCATTGTGTAATATATAATTAACCAATTCATAGTGACTACACAAAATTAAAAATTGAGAATGTATTTTACCCATAGAAAAATATTAATGGAAACATGAAAATAAAAGAAAATAATTGTTAGGGGTTTTATATGAGTTGTATTGAAGAAAAATTTACATCATTTGATTAAACCTACTCCAATACACTTAAAACCTCAAATTATTTTAAATGAAAAACCTCATCATAAAAGAAACCAATTAGACATTTCAATTCATAAATTTTTTTCAATTTAGTAGTTTAGTTTCATTTTTAAGGGTTATAATGAAATTCTAAAAAAATTACAAAAACTACCATACCTTTTTTGAAGTAAAATTTTATGTTATAATTTTTGACTTTAAGTAGAAATAATTATTTTCAAATAACAAGAAAAATATAACATGTTAATTAGTGATTTCACTCCAAACATAGACTTCATTTGAGAGGATAATTTTAATGGGTGTTAAGAAATGTTTCATTTTGATACTGACTCAAAATAATTATGTTCAAGGAACAAATAACCCCCCCACACCTAAATTACTAATATAGGGGTGAGTAAAATGGTATAAAATTAAAGAACTTTTATGTAACTAGGTACTACTATCAAGTAAGCATGCAATATAATTCAAAAATTAATACTTCAAAAATGAAATAGAATACTACGTTAATAGTGATTTTGAGTCATTTTTCATAGTAAATGATCAATTATTTTTTCACATAAAAAATTTATTGATCACATAATGATGTTAACTTCAAAGGAAAAAAAGAAACATTAGAAAAATATACTATTATTTAAAAAATGAGGCCAAGTAATAGTTATAGGATGAAATAATGGATGTTATTTGAAATGATTATAAAATTTAAAGTTCAATTTTGAGAATCTATAATTAGGAGGATCGAGAATTTATGTGCGTATAGAAAGGTATAAAGGACTTCATTCTAAACAAATTTTATAAAAAAATAATAATTTAAAATCATGGGTTGCCTCATAAGCAATTCTAGTTTTAAATTCCTTATCCAAACTCTCTCCCAACAATATCTAACAATATTAATTAAATGGTTATGAATTACTATTGTTTTTGGGATCATTGTTAACTAATAAATCATCAACATGGTTTTAAAAATATTCTACAAAAGCAACAATTAAGATAATTTTCTTGATAATATGTAAAATTTTAGTATCCACTAATCTATTTAGACTCATTTGAATTCCCAAACCATAACATTTAATTTTAAAATGGTTTTAAAAAAGAATGAAAAATTAAATTAAAAGATAAAGAACTTTATAAAAACTACCTTACACTTAGGGGGTCGAAAACACTCCGAAATAGGTGCATATGTAGCTACAACATGGTATCTAATTCCATAAAATAAACCAAAATTACTAATAAACCTGTAACCTCATAATGCTACATCCTAAAGGCTATAAATTCCAAACTATGAATTTATCTTTCTAATTTCATAGAAGAATCTAATGAAGTTAATTTTCCATGTACAAGTTTCAATAATAGTTAATGAATTTAAAAAATCAAAATAGGTAAATGTATTTAAAGAGAGTAAACATTTTCATAATAAAAAAGATAAATTTTTTTATTTGGTATTAGACCATAACTTTTCCCATTTTTACAAACAACCAAATAATCCACTCTAGATATTAAACTACCATATAAAGTCTTATATAATTCATTAAAAATGATTGGGGATTCTGACTCCATGTTGGTCTATTGGGAAGGAATTTCCTCATAGATAAATGAATAAGCGTGTGGTACATAGACCTAAGATATTCCATCAATAGGATTGAAACTTTTAATTCTATAAATTTTTTTAGGTAACAACCAAAATATAGACAAGGCGTTATGTTTATAACACTCAACACACAGTGATTAAAAATAGAAATGGATTTTCATACCTTAGGGGAATGTTGATTTAAATTTCTTATAAAATCATACCTAAATTTATAACAGGACTATCCAATTAAGTTACATCAATCCTCATGTTTGGATTTTACAAAAACCAGAAATTATTCTCTATTAGAAATGGTTTTGAGGGTATGTGTTCATTTAGATAAATAATTATTAGGAAATATATTAGCTAGGAAATTCTTTTTTAAAAGGATTTGTACTTTTTCATCACACACCATATTAAGGAATAAAAAATCAAAATTAATATAAAATTTTATTCCTAGAATAACAAGTCATCCACCCATTAGTAGGGATGGGTGGGAGTCATATAATATAGTTTAAGAGAAACAAATTTGTCCATGTACCATATACAAAGATTTTTGAATAATGAGAAAGGAATAATATTGACACTTTCACCTAGTTCACAAAATAAATTTAGTTCCCCACAATCTCTAATTATACACTGAATAAAAAAATCGATGATCAATTAATTTTGGATGTAATTCCTTATAAAGAATAGTACTACATAGTTTTTAGGATTAATACTATAAAAGCCATACAAATATATTTTACTATCTAAAAACTTCTAAATTAAATGAAATTATAAAAGGATTTTATCCAAAGATTTATAATTGAATTTTTACAATAAATGAATTAAATTTTGAAATAAATTTCAAATAGTTAGGTTCATTATAATTTTTAACAATTTGGCGAAAAGGAATGGGATTAGTATAATAATTCAAAAGATGATTAATTATCACATTGTCCATAATATCAAGATTTTTCTAAACTTATTATATTATTTCCCACTTCATATTTCTATAGTCATTATATATTATAGGTTAAGATTTATCATTTTGATAATTTTTGAGTTTTATTTCTACCTTAAATGTTTTATCATCTTCCAATTTTTGAGTTTTAGGTTCTATTAAATCTTCAATCTCAACTTGTCTTTGTGGAACTCTAACAACCCTTGAGTTATGAGGAAAAACCAGTTGAAATTCCCTTTACATTATCCCTTGATATTATCTAATATGTGCTTAATTTTTTTCCATAACTCTATCATTCCAGTATTTAAACAATTCAACCAATTTATTTTCCCGAATAAAAATTATAGAATTAGTTTCAACTCCTTGAGCTTAATTTTTTTCATTACATTTTGAAACATCATTTTTGAATTCTAAAATAAATTTGAAAGGGAGTCCTCATTTTTAATTTTTTATAAAAAAATGAATCATTTAGATGTATCACATTATTGAATTATCATGTGTTCTACCAATGATATGTTTTTTGGGTCTTTTAATCTAGAATTATAACCATATGAATGTCATCATTAATTCATTTTTGTGCATGATAAATTCAAAAAAGAATCCTCAAAGAGGCCTAATTTATTTTAATATTTAAATATTTGGGAACTTTGGTTAATCAAATTTTTTACTTATTTCTGAACTATAACAAGTTTTATGTGTATTTAATTACTTGAACTAGTCTTTTTAGATATATTGACCTTCATACTCCAAAATTATTTATTTTTTCAGTTTCTAGAAATTTATTTTATAATTTATTTAAAATATTAAACATTTTTATCAATTTAATTTGCATGGGATGATTATTTAACTAAATCATGAGTAGATGGTAGAAGACCCTTATAATATATTTCCATCAAAACATTGAATATAAATTTATGATTGATACATTTTTGAAGATAACCCCAAAAACTTTTCCTTGCCTCGCGGAATAAATCACCCTCTTCTTGAAGAAAGTTTGTAGTTTTATTCCTTATTTATCCAATCAACCACTTTAGAAATAATTTAATGAATATATATATATATATATATAATAATTCCCCAAGTGTCAAATATGTACTCATATAATTTATTAAATTAATTCATATACGTGTTATTTATGAAGTATAGACAAATTATTAGTTTAAGATCATTCTAACTCAAGTCTACACGAGGAATCTTCTAGGAAACATTATATGTTTTTATAATGATAGATAGAGTGTCCTAATTGGATGAAAATAATAATATGAGTAGTTCCGATTAAAATTTCATTTGATCAGAATTCTTATCCCATTTTTAAATCTCAAGGCATGATATATTTCAAAAAATTAATAAAAATTGTTATTTTTAGAGATTATTGTATTTTAAATTTTCATTCCTAGCCTTAGGTTGAAATGGATGTTGAACACCTACCACTACATTTTCCATTTATGTTTTTTACAATTGTATATTTATTTTTCTTTCCATTTTTAATGGTCGCATATTCCATCGATGATAATGGTTACAAAATTTGATCATAGTGTTATGTTGTTAAAGTGAACTGGGTAAAATTAATTAATTATTTTCCCCTAAAGCTACTAATTACTATAATGGCGGTGAGCATGGTTATTGAATCTACATGGGATTTTGGTATACAAGTGAATAACCAATATATTAAAATTAAAAAAAATAAATTAAAAAATTCATTAATTGATGGGGAAGTGAAATATGAACAATGTGAATAATGTGAAATAATAGTAAATTTTTTGGTGGAATCGGTGTTAGCAGAAAATATTGAATAGGATATTATAAATGGTTGAAATTTGGGTTATTGGCCTAGAATGAATTGATTTAAATATTCTCTGATATTTGTCATGTTAACTATATATATAATTATTTCATGGTCAAAAACTAAAAAAATACTGAACCATGTTTTTTTATTTGACATAGCTATGTGAACTCACCATTTTGATGTTCTCTTAGTCATTATTAATGATTTAACATATTTTATAATGAAGAAGAAAGCTATTACCGTTTCTAAAATTTTAGAACTTTGGTTATTTTTTAAAAGACCATTGATTCACAACTATAAACTAGGAAATCTTAAGTAGTGTAATGAATATTCTCATTACTAACCAAATGATAATAGTAAGATAATGATCACATTGGAAATAATTATAGAAAACATAGAATGTTAGATTAAATTTTTTCAATATATTAATATTTTAACTCGCTTTGAAATTTATTTACACATGATCAAAAAGTATGATATCACGAAAATATAAGAAAGATAAGTGAAACAATCTATTATGAGATCATATTCATCCTAGAACTACTAAACTCGATCAATATTTTGGTCCAATATCTGATAGTTTTCTGTGATATTAGGTATTGCATCATCAAAATGATATATGATTCCATTTTTATACTTCAATCTAGAGATTATATCAATAACTTTATTCATTTACTATAATTAATTTTTTTGTAGACCAGTTTTCCAAGTGGTGGAACACGGTGAATGTTTCTTCATTATTTATCATTCCATCTATGTGAAAAATCATTTTACTTCTAAAAATCATTACCAATCCATGTACACTTGTTATGTGACCAAGAAAATTACAACTTGAAAAAAAATCTTGAATCGATTCACTCAATTGTTTCCACACTAAAATATTTACGAATCTTATCTGAATAATTTTCTGTGATGATAATATATCCTTTTTGAATACTCATTTTTGTCATTATTATTATCTCCTAATTATTTAAAGACTATTACTTTAAAAATTACCTTTGGATCACATCTACATCACTGAAAAATATCTCAACTGATCCTCATAAATACCATCATGGATTCAATTTTTACCATGCCAATACCATGAGCTTTTATTATTTATCCATCTTACTACAGCTTTGTTCAGTTGAGTTTTCTTTTATAAATTGTCAAGGGATAATATTAAATTATTTGGTTGAGATATCCTACTTTTGTATGTATCGATTCATTAAAAAACCTCAAACACTCGGTTTTCATCTCCAATAGAGAATACATCCAAACACTAGGAAGTATTATAGCACCACTATTTCGTTTTTCAATCAAACATGAATCTGTACATAAGTTTATGTAAGTACACCATGATATGATTTGGTCATCAATTCATATTGGCATGACATGATCACCATTTTTGGAAATAACTCACAACTACATTAACTAGATTAGTTTTAAATTTGAAGCTCAACCTCTGTGTTATAATCATTAGAGGATCAATTATGATTAATCATAAGTTTTTTCAAATAATCAGAAAATAGATCATCAGTGGAATATCAATCAAACATATATTTTTTCATTGGATGTGATGCTCAAATTTTTTAATAATATTAATTTATAGTTAATCATGACTTTTTCATGTTCTCTATGTCGCCAAATATTTATTGATAGATTAAAAATACCTCAAACCTATTCATACGAAGTCTTCTTGAAACCAATCTTGGATTTGGTCCTTTATAATAGAACCAAGATCATACAAAATTAGAATTCCCACCCAGTTCATATTTTTATTATCACTTTTGCGACATCATCATGTTTGATTTCATAGATCGCGTTGATTTTCCCAAATAAATCTTTAAAAATAGTTTTGTTTTCCAAATCAAATCATACAAATCGTGAATTGGCCTTCTAAGTGGACCAATCATATAATATAATTTGTATTACACAATATTTTAGTTGATCTGGTAATAGTTCATTAGGGTAGATTTGGAAATAGACCCTTTTAAAGAAACCATAGTCGAGTAAGGTTTCTCTAATACTTCAATCAATATTCATGAAACCATCCCAACATCAATATGTGGCAGGAATATCCATGGAGGCATCTATTGATGTATTTATGTTGGATCATTCTTGGATTCTAGATATATCTTTTGGTTAATATGGAATGATAACTTGGTTTATTAAAACTACATTCTTGGGCTTGGCATATTGTCCCTTATGTGAATTTTCATGCATGGAAAATCTCACAATCACTTAATTTAATCAAATTTGATTCAATATATATTGGACTGTAATAGCCACATCCTACTAATCTCTTATGGTTGGTTCTTTTCTAAACATGAACAATCACATAAGTGAATGTAGACCCACCTTATTTAGTAATTTATGTCTCAAATAACTGTATATTGAATAACAAATTTCACATAGATTAAGCCTATGTATATCTTGTTGCCACAAAGAAAAATTCACTTGAATAAAATGAAAAAAATTAATTATTTAATACAAAATAAAATTATGGAATAATTTTAAAATAATAATAATGGATAACTAATTACTAGAATACAAAAAAAATGAAATAATAATTTTATTAATGATAAAAATAAATTAAAAAATTAATCTTTAGTTTAAAATAATTTAATTCAGTCGATACTTCATACATAAAAACAAACATAATTATAAATTATTACACTAATTTACTCATTAAAATAAAAACAACTGAAAACATAATACAATTAAAAACATATTTAACATAAAATTATGATATTAGTTAATTTGAAAACAAAGTAACAAAACTGATAATTTAATAAATATAAAAATACAATAAAGATTATTAATTTTCATAAATGATGTGAAAAAGTATATGAAATAAATTTCACATCTAGATAAATCATATTTATCTAACCATATATTACAATACTTTTTTTAGTGTATTTATAGTTACTTATATCATAAAAATGTCTTATATAAAGAAATTATATTAACCTATGATTGCAATAAAATTATTTATATAGAATATAATGAATATAACATTCTCTGATATGATATATTCCATATTTTTTAAGTATACCAATATAATAAAAGTTAAAATATATTACACAAGGAACCTTACTTATCAAATATATTAGAATATAGTTGATGTTCTAGTATGTTATCTAGAATGACATATCCATATTGACCATGAATATCATGAGGCCAGGACTAGACTCTTATGTTATCCAAAAATGAAATAACAAAAAATACTTTGACTGGAGGAAATATCTTATTCATCAATTTAATAAACAAGATAATTAATTTTTCAAGATTTTTTGTATTACTATATATTCAATATGCATATAAAAACATCAAAATTGGTATTTGAAATGTTTTCAAGGATATCCAAAATTAAAGGATTTATAGGATCTTTTTATTTATTAAATACCACCCCTACCATTTTTACTGATCATTGTGATCATCTATTTTTACAAAATGAGTAATTTATTAATCATTAAGAGGATCGAATTTTAGTAGTCTATAGAGAGTCAGGTAAATTAATTGAACTTATATAATAAATAATTGGATTATACCCTCATTAAGTGATCTTCTTAATGAATCCTTCATCCTATATCACCTCTAGATAAATATATATTTCCCATAAATCTATCAAATAAATATGAAATAGAGGATTTAATATATGTTTATATTTAGGTAGAAGTTCATCAGTAAAAACAATTTTCTTCTCTGGAATAATTCTAAAAAAGACTTCTAGGGAATTGTATTTGGACAATGCTTCACCACATGATGTAAATATTTCGTACCTTTATCTTAAAATAATCGAAGTATATATCTAGATATTTTGTCATTTATCACCCCTAATTTTCCCAACATATTTCCCACTCAACTAGACTAATGATTGTTTTCTCCCAGAAGTGTGTACATTAAAACTATGAGTGATGACAAAGATACCATCTTAGTATAGAAATAAATGAAATATCAGAAATTATTCAACTATTTCATTTCCAAAAATATATGTAATATGGTCTTATTATGGACCATAAAATCAAATATATTTTCATATAAAGCCACTACCCAAACATAAGATGAACATTATTTGCTGGATCATTCCATTTCCAAATGGTGTATCAAGATTCATATATTATGTGATACCTTTACATTAGGATCGAGAAAATAAACCATTTTCTTATAAATAATGGAATATGAATCACCTGTATCGAATAAGTAACATGAAAAATTACAAGTTACTATTAATTTAGATTAATTAGTAAAAATACCCAATTATATATCTGTAGTGGAATTATCTCTGATATACACTCTTCTTAATCCACCAAGCCAACCTTGAGGTGAGGATCCCTATTTGGAAAAATACCAAGAATCTTACATTCCCGGACTTCCATAGTAGTTTCCCCCAAAAAATATACTAAATGATAGTATAAATTGTGTAATACACTAGGATTTTGACTCTTGAAATGGATGTGGATTTTCTTGAATAAGTTCAAATAAAATACAAATAGATAATATTTATTAATAAAAAATGATCTTAATGTGGGATATTGAAATTCCATATAGGTATGGTTTGGATTGTGGATCTCTATTAAACCATAGTGGTTCTATTACATAGGAGATCATCTTGAACATTATAATGGAGGCACCCCAATTCCCTGGACCTCCTAATGAGAGGTACCCCATTTCACTTTGATTATATTTCCCCTCAAAAAATAATGGTCTGATGCATAATTGTCATAGGTTGAGTATAGGTTAAGAAGTATCATGTTCGGGTCACCAATTATTTATTGGTTCAGAAGAGTATTGGTCATGTAAAAAGAATACCTAGGGACCCTATATCCGTTATAGCATATGCCTCTAAGGACATTTTTTAAAAAGGATAGGAGTCAATATTGGTTTTTTTTTCAAAAACCTTTCACATTTCACATCAGATTAGGGGATAAGATTTCATGATTATCACACTCTTTATGTGGTAATTATCATATAATCTAGGATTATTTTATATATTTAATATTTTTTTAATTATTTCTCAAATCATCATGAATTCACTAGTTAACCCTAGGATAATAATGGGTTGAAACGATGAATCAATGTGATTATGTATATGTATAAGATATATTCTATTAATAGTATAATATTTTTGTGTCTTGGGGGATCCATAATTTATTTACTCTATAAGTAATCATAATTTAGGATGTAATTATTACAATCAACAGAACTATAGAATCTAGTTTTATGGCCATCTAAGAAGGTGAGGGATATTTGTGGAAATTGGATTGGGTCCACTTGAAAAGGTATTTCTACATATCCTTATGAGAGGAATCCAAAACAACATAGTTCAGTTCTACTTACCAAGACACATTTTAACTTGTACAGTCATGAGACAAGGACCTATTTATACCATTTAACAACATATGATAAAAAGTCTAGGAAAAATATTACATGAAATGGCTGGTGGAATACATACATATGCAAGGCCCTTCTTAGTTACTATGAAATGTAATCTGAACCAATATGAATACATTGTATTATATTACAAGAATATGTACCACTATGAGAATTTATGATTTAGTTAGGGATACAACATAACAAAAAATATATGTTGATACTTTGAGGGAATATGGGTTTATATTAAGAGGTATTGTTTTACAAGAGATATGTCCTCATGAGGATCATCTTTAGGTGTATGGACCTATATAAAGGGATATCTAGGATCATGTGAATATAACCAGGTGAGGGAAGGACACATATGATATAATGAGGAATATGATCCCATGATGGTGGAAATAAAGGGCTGATGATGTTGGGTTGATCCATAAAAGTGCATTCTATATATCCCAAAAAACAAGAAGAATATCCCATATAGTCCAGGTGGACATATTTAAAGACATGTGATGTGACCATAAAATAGGGTTTAATATCATATAGAAAGGATAATGGAAATTTTTTTAACCTAATTATTTGGGAATTTATGTGTCACAAATGTTTTGAAAATGATATCTAGGAATTAATTACTCATATAGGCATTGTTGAGAAGATGGATTGGGGATTATACCTAAGGAGGATTCCCATAAAATCATTTCAAATAAACTAATGTTATGTGAAATTAGAAATATAAGACCAAGTGAGTCAGAATCTATGTGAGAAAGAATATATAATATAAGATTTAATTCAATATATGTGAGTGGAAAATTAAATCCATATGGGGAATATATTTGACGCTGTCACCCCAGTTACCCAGAGTTGGTGCATTATTGAGAAACATTGGCATGATCACAAAAGATCAAGTCTCGAAAGACTGATTAGTTTAGTAGCCTTGGAAACACTAGATACATTCATAAATGTTACATTAAATCATATAGTGAAAAACTACAATAACATAGTCTCCATTTTCCTCACTCATACCCCCTTCAGACTATCCCTGCAATTCATTCATAATATACTTCATCACATCCTGGAAAAATTAAAACATAGAAAGGGGTGAGCTCAGATGCTCAGTGAGGATAACAATATAGAGGAAGCTTTCATAAATAAACATTAACATTTAAGGCAATGTATAACTAAAACAAAAGCCTTTTAAACTTGAACTTCAGCATAATATAGAAAAATAAAATGAAGTAATGCCATTTACTTATTCACACGTATATTCTACTGGTCGAATAATCACATGCAATATCAATAACCACTTTCATAATGATGGAATGCATAATTCCAGACTATCATAACCATGTAGCCAAGGCCTCGTGACAAGACTACAAATAATATTTTGTCAAGGCCTCGTGCCAAAACACTAGTTTGTCTCATGAGACCTACCGATGCATCGATGAGCTATAGAGACCTCCACCAGTCACTTATTAAGTCCAATGAATTCCACATATGAACAGGTTTAAACATATCATAAACCATAACATAATCGTGTCACATAAAACATGCATAATGGAAACATAAAATTTGCATATTTAAGTCACAAGATATCAATACAACACATTGATATAATAAAAAAACACTTTCAAAACCATTTTTAATACCAAAATAAAATAAAATTAAAACTTTGTATTTATTTTTCATTTAAAAAAAGTTATGGCTTGTAGAGGAAGCTGAAACTCAAATAATGGTCACGACAGCTGAGAAGTCGTTATCGCCGCATAAGTACGACAAAAAATAATTCCTTTTTTTTTGTTTATTGAAACGCTTCATACAAAATGATTCCTTTTGAATAAACGTAAAATTCAAAGGGGTTTGTACACCGTATAAAGGAATGTTGTGTATAAAACAAAATATGCCTCAATGAAAGGAGATTGAGACGAAGTCCTTACAAAGATAAATTTTTAAATAAAATTGATATATTATGTTTATTCACTATAAGTACACATAAAGAAAGTTAATATACAAGATAGGACATAATAATATCATGACATAATTTGAAAGTAGGAGATTAACCCAAAGAACGGAAATTGGGTTAAGAAGTTCCCTTACCCTGTGTCCGTCTTGACTCGACCGTTCTTTAACCTCCTGAATAATAAAATAGAGTTAATTTATAATTTCTTAATAACATTTTTTCAAGTTTATTATTCCTTTTATATCACTTATTACCATGTTATGAACATTATGTAAATATTTAAGTTAATAACAGTCGTTTTGTCGAACTTTGGTACTTGAGTCAAAAATAAACTTCTTATAATTACAAGTTGTTCCTGTGGTGAAATATCCATTATATATAGAATTATATTCATGATGTAGATATCATATATATAATATATATCCAGTATATACATGAATTTATAATATTACATAACTTATAGAGGTAAGAAATTAATTGCACCGTTCATGGAGACAGTAAGCCGTACGTACGCTTGAATGCTACTTTCATTTCTATTTCATATTTAATGGAATGAAATTTTAATTATATAAAGGTATACTATAATTCTAGTATAATATAATGTATAATACCATTTAATACATCCTTTATACATCCCACATATGGCATTAACGATTCAAATCACTTTGAGGGGGCGGTAGTCCGCACTTCCTAAAATGAAATTATCGTGTTTACCCATAACGGAAATCATAATGTATGCCATAAATGAGAAATAAAGAAGAATAAGGAAAACATAAACATAATATATATATAATATATGAAAATAGTGTCATCCAAATGGCCACCATGTGAGGTGTTAAAAGAAGATTGAACAATCATCGTTTTGTGAGGCAGAAATTCGCCAACCACAAAAATAGTATGTTCTTTAACCATTAGACGAAGGTGTGTGTAAGTGTAAATAAAATCCATCTCATAACAAAATACTAGTATATTAAAGATACTGTTTTTGTTACAAAATAAAGGAATAAAAAGAGTTTTAGAGGTTGGAGAAGAAAAATAAAACAAAATAACATAAGAGAAGACATTACCTTAAAATCGGGTAACACTTTTTGATTTCAGCCAAAGGATTCCTTGGGAAGAATTCTGCCCAAAGTGAGGCTTCAATGAGTAAGAGAGGGAAGTTGAGAGATTATTTGGGCAGAGTTTGGCCAAGCCAAATGGCTTGATGGTGTGAATAAGGTGGTAGTGGTGGGGGCATTTTATAAGAGGAGAGGAGGGGCACTCTTGGAAAGTAATGAAATGTTACATTATTATGAAGTGATTTTCGGATTATAAAGGTCCCATAATGATATATTTGGAGGATAATGTGATAAGGGTTCGAAATATGTTCATCCAATATGTTTTTGACAAGAGTAAGCCTTAGATGTTACATTATCTTTTCATTTTACTTATATCCTTAATTAATGAGGTAATCGCTCCATCATCATGGTGTCATAAACAATTTAATTTATTTAATGTGTAAAAATTATAAAAAAATATCATGATGTAGTAAATCGTTTTATCTTTCTAATGAATATTTATAGTCTAAAAGTTAACTTATACAACCCCATGTAATAATTGTTTTAGTAAAACAACACATGTTTCTTACAATTTTATTTTTACTTTAAATAAAAAGTTAGTAATGTCATTTTCTTAACCAAGTAGCTCCATGGGGTCCCCAAGTTGACCCATGTATTTTCTTGGTTTCCCATGAATCATCCAATAATGGTAGGATAAGTTTAAGGGTATTTTCATATTTTTATAATATCATTTTTATCTTAAATTTCACTAATTACCTTTAATCGCGATTAATTAAACTTCAAAGTTACTATTCACCAAAAAAAATTTTAATCCCATTGAACCACATTTTACTTCCTAATGACAACCATGTATGTCGGATTTTTGAAAATTAAATCACATAAGTGGTAATGTTTCATTTAAACAAAAAATCAGTTTTTTAACTACCACTTAGTGGTTTCACTATTCATCATAAATTGAAGTTCTGAAAAAAATACCAAAAATTCAACTTAGTATAATTTCGATATTCCAAATCCAAAAATAAAGTCCATTTTGAAATATAAAATATATATAATTTCAAAATGTGGGTATTAATATTCTTAATGGCTATTTTTATTGGTCGCGGTGTGTTAGAATCTCGAACATGCGTACAATGCAAGCTATTGCATTGTTGAAAGAGAAGCTTATCATGGAAGCTCGAGGTGTTACATTCTCCCCTCCTTCAATAAATTGTGTCCTCACAATTTGAAATTTTTATTTGAAAATAAATGGTTGAAAATTGAAAATATTATTGTGGAAAACCCACATCAGAAATAGGGTTAATAAAAATATAACATTAAAAGAATGAAAGAGAATTACAAAGGTCACCCGAGAGATCCCATACTAAGATTCTATGAAAATATGGATATGGAGGAAAAAATAACCATCAAGGTCTAATGGAGAGTTGTAGAAAATAGGATTATGATAAATTTAACCACAAGAAAATCACAAACTTGTGATTGGTTAAACGGTCATTGAATCCCCAGGTGGAAAAGTTAACCGACAATGTTTTTGTTTTAGGTTACGTTTCATAAAGTTGAGGATTTTATTTAATAGATTTACTAAGAACGTAAGGATATATACTTACTTGTCATGTAGACTTTCATTCGTTAATGAATTTTTACCACAAATCCATCTTTCAATCAAAAAGATAATAGAACTCAAAAATGTTATATTTATCCCAATCGTACAAGGTTAAAAATATCAAAACATACCAATTAGATTAGGAAAACTATTTTCTAATAACCAGGGACTTCCTGTAGGCTAGTGGTTGGTAATAAAGTCATGTCGCACTATGGTTGTGGGTTCGATTCCTGCAGCTTTTTCCGAAGTGACGAGTTATCCCCCAACCTGCAGGTTGTCCTTTTCCTAAAACTACAGTATTATAATATTCCAAAAATAATCTTTATAAATGTTTTAACCTTAAAAAATACTATTCAAGGTTTAACTTAATCCATTCCAACATTTATAGTTATCCAAAATACCTCTGTCCAGACTTTTTCTAAAAGGTCTCTAAATTCTAAAATCAATTGTAACATCAGATTCCCCAAAAAAAGTAAAGTTCCTCTTATTGTCACATACTAAAAATATGATTACCTTCATCATATTAAAACCTTAATGAAAACAACAAGTTCTAAAGTACAATCCTTATATATATCACATTATTCTTATAACCAGAATATAATCCTTGAGTCCAAAAGCACCAATACATTAATTATTCCACTTCAACTGTAGTAACAGCAAAAGATTGTCCTTGATCCCTTGACCTTTTCTGAGGTAAGTTTCCCGGACGCTTAGGACATTCATTTGCATAATTCCCCATTTTCCTACAATTATAACATTCAAAATTGATAGCCTCTTTCTGTCCATTTCAATTACGAGCCTAGTGACCCTTTTATCCACATTTATAAAAAACTCCCATTCCTTTTAGGCAAGTACCAGAGTGATTCTTCCCATAAATATCGCATAATGGAAAATCCTTATTTTTATTTTTTCCTTTATCTATCTCTTGCTCCACCGTTCTCTTATTCTCTTGCTTTACTTTATTGTCATAAGATTTATAGAATTCTTTTTTTGTCTTGATTGAACATGAGACTATATCTTCGTACATTGAGAAAGATTTTGATACTAAAGCTCGACGGAGAAATGGTTTTAACCCATCAAAGAAACGATCAATCATACTTCTTGGCTTATGTATATAATCTGTAGTATGTCTTTATAACCTTGTAAAGTTGGCCTCATACTTTGCGACATTCTCATTCTCCTTCTGCCTAAAACTCAGAAATTGCCTTTCCATATCTGCTTGATGGTCATGTGGAAAGTATTTTTCTAAGAAAAGCTCTTTGACCTCTCTCCATTCCATACTTGATACTTCTTTATCTTCCTTTTTGTTTTGAATCAGTGACAACCGTTGATCGGTATCTCCATTGAGGAGGTAAACTACCATGACAACCTTCTCCCTTTCGCTACTCCCCAAGGCGTGGAATATTTTCTCTAAGGAGTTTATCCATTTCTCAGCTACTAATGTATTTGTACCCCCATTAAATATTGGCGGTTGTTACCTCATGAAGCAGTATAAAATTGATCCTCCACATTGCGGATTAGGGTGCTCCATACGAGTAAGGTTATTATTCATAACTTGAGTGAGTTGTCCTAGTATGATGATAAGTTGATCAGCACCAGTTTTATCTCCAGCTCCATAATAATTATATTGAGCAGGAGGTCAATCCCTACATGGAGTGTGTGCATTTATACGGTTTCCATTCCCCCCACTAGGCGCCATTTCTAAACAATGGCATAAACTAGATTAGTTTATGAATCAAAATACATAATTCCATACTTGTAAAACACTTAACATAAATTGAACTATTTTTGGATACAATCCATAATCATAAAAAGAAATGTTTTCTTTGAGGAATTATATACTCATAAACCCTTCATAATGGTTTGTAAAGAAAATGAATATTATCCTAATCATATCCCTCGGGAGTGTCGTAACCAAGAGTACAGCAAGGCCCGTTGTCGTGCACTAGTTCCCGTTCGAGTCTAGCTCAAAGCGGTGTTTTCAGGTTTTACCCGTAGGTATATCTATGCCAGAGCCGACTCTACTTATTCATATCTAGACTGAGAAGTATTGCTCGGAAAACTCATAAAATCTCTATAATACCAAAATTCTGGGAAGTTCTTCTATAGTAATCCACAAAGTCTATCTTAGGGCTATGTGCTCTAATCAGAGATTATCTAAATCTAGCTCCCAAGGTTAGTACTAAACTACCTCTGATACCAACTGTAATGCACTGACACCAGTTACCCAGAGTCGGTGCGTTATTGCGTAACATTGGCATGATCACAAAAGATCAAGTCTCGAAAGAACGATTAGTTTAGTAGCCTTGGAAACACTAGATACATTCATAAATGTTACATTACATCATATAGTGAAAAAATAAAATAACATAGTCTCCATTTTCCACACTCATATCCCCTTCAGACTATCCCTACAGGTCATTCATAATATACTTCATCACATCCTGGAAAAGTTAAAACATAGAAAGGGGTGAGCTCAGATGATCAGTAAGGATAACAATATAGCAGAAGCTTTCATAAATAAACATTAACATTTAAGGCAATGTATAACTAAAACAAACGCCTTTTAAACTTGAAATTCAGTATAATATGGAAAAATAAAATGAAATAATTCCATTTAATTATTCACACATATATTCTACTGGTCGAATAATCACTTGCAATATCAATAACCACTTTCATAATGATAGAATGCATAATGCCAGACTATCATAACCACGCAGCCAAGGCCTCGTGCCAAGACTACAAATAAGATTTTGTCAAGGCCTCGTGCCAAGAGACTAGTTTGTCTCATGTGACATGTCGATGCATCGAGGAGCTATAGAAGGCTCCATCCGTCACATATTATGTCCAATGCATTCCTCATATGAACAAGTTTAAACATATCATAAACCATAACATAATCGTATCACATAAAACATTCATAATGGAAAAATAACATTTCCAAATTTCAATCACAAGATATCAATACAACACATTTATATAATAAAAAACACTTTCAAAACCATTTTTAATACCAAAATAAAAGAAAATTAAAACTTTGTATTTATTTATCATTTAAAAAAAGTTATGGCTTGTAGAGGAAGCTGGACCTCAAATAATGGTCACGGTGGCAGAGAAGTCGTTGTCACCGCATACATATGACAAAAAAACAATCATTTTTGTCATTTATTGAAACGCTTCATATAAAAATATTCCTTTTTAATAAACGTAAAAGTCAAAGGGGTTTATACACCGTATAAATGAAAGTTGTATATAAAACAAAATATGCCTCAATGAAAGGAGATTGAGATGAAGTCCTAAAAAAGATAATTATTTAAATAAAATAGATCTATTATATGTATTCACTATAAGTAAACATAAATAAATTACAAATACAAGATAGGACATAATAATATCATGACATAATTGGAAAATAAGAGATTAACCCAAAGTATGGAAATTGGGTTAAGAAGTTCCCTTACCTTGTGTCCGTCTTGACTCGACCGTTCTTTAACCTCCTGAATAATAAACTAGAGTTAATTTATAATTTCTTAAGATCCTTTTTAAAGTTTATTATTCCTTTTATATCACTTATTAACATGTTATGAACATTATGTAATTATTTAAGTTAATAACGGTCGTTTTGTCGAACTTTGGTACTTGAGTAAAAAATAATCTTCTTAAAATTACAAGTTGTTCATGTGGTGAAATATCCATTATATCCAGAATTATATTCATGATGTAGATATCATATATGTCATATATATCCATTATATACATGCATTTATAATATTACATAACATTTAGAGGTAAGAAATGAAATGCACCGTTCATGGAGAAGGAAAGCCGTACGTACGTATGAACGCTACTTTCATTTCTATTTCATATTTAATGGAATGAAATTATAATTATATAAAGGTATACTATAATTATAGTATAATATAATGTATAATACCATTTACTCCATCCTTTATACATCACGCATATGGCATTAACGATTCAAATCACTTTGAGGGGGCGGTAGTCCGCACTTCCTAAAATGAAATTATCGTGTTTAACCATAATGGAAATCATAAAGTATTCCATAAATGAGAAATACATAAGCATAAGGTAAACATAAACATAATATATATATCATATATGAAAATAGTTTCATCAAAATGGCCACCATTAGAGGTGTTAAAAGAAGATTGAACAATCATCGTTTCGTGAGGTAGAAATTCGCCAACCATAGAAACAATATGTTCATTAACCATTAGACGAAGGTGTGTGTATGTTTAAATCAAATCCTTCTAATAAAAACATACTAGTATATTAAATATACTGGTGTTGTTACAAAAGAATGTAATAAAAAGAGTTTAAGGGGTTGGAGAAGAAAAATAAAACAAAATAACATAAGAGAATACATTACTTTAAAATTGGGTAACTCCTTTTGATTTGAGCCAAAGGCTTCCATGGAAAGAATTATGCCAAAAGTGAGGCTTCTAGGAGTAAGAGAGAGAGGGTGAGAGAGTATTTGGTCAGAGTTTGGCCGAGCCAAATTGCTTGATGGTGTTAATAAGGTGGTAGTGATGGGGGCCTTTTATAAGAGGAGAGGAGGGGCACTCTTGGAATGTAATGAAATGTTACATTATTATGAAGTGATTTTCGGATTCTAAAGGTCACAAAATGATATATTTCTAGGATAAGGTGATAAGGGTTATAAATATACTCATACAATAGGTTTTTTACAAGTTTAATACTTATATTTTACATTATATTTTCATTTTATTTAAATCATTAATTAATGAGGTAATCGCTGCATCATCATGGTGTCATAAAACATTTAATTTATTTAATGTCTAAAAATTATAATGAAAAATAGCATGATGTATTAAATATTTTTATCTTTCTAATGAATATTTATAGTCGAAATTTTAACTTATACAACCCCATTTAATAATTGTTTTAGTAAAATAGCACATGTTTCTAACAATTTTATTTTTATTTTAAATAAAAAGTTATTAATGTCATTTTTTTTACCCAAGTGGCTCCATGGGGTCCTCAAGTTGACCCATGGATTTTATTGGTCGTCCATGACTCATAAAAAAAGGGTAGGACATGTTTAAGGGTATTTTCATATTTTTATAATATCATTTTTACCTTAAATTTCACTAATTACCATTAATCGCGATTAATTAAACTTAAAAGTTACTATTCACCAAAACAAAATATTTTAATCCCATTGAACCACATTTTACTTCCTAATGACAACCATGTATGTCGGATTTTTGAAAATCAAATCACATAAGTGATAATGTTTCATTTAAACGAAAAATCAGTTTTTTAACTACCACTTAGTGGTTTCACTATTCATAAAAAATTGAAGTTCTCAGAAAAATACCAAAAATTCAACATAGGATAAATTCGATATTCCGAATTCAAAAATGAAGTCCATTTTGAAATATAAAATATATATAATTTCAAAAAGTGGGTATTACTATTCATAATGGCTATTTTTATTGGTCGTGGTGTGTTAGAATCTCGAACTTGCGTACAATGCAAGCTATTGCATTATTGAAAGAGAAGCGTATCATGAAAGCTCGGGGTGTTACAATATAAAATTAGGTTACTATGAAATTACTGAATTTATAAGTGTATTGGGAAATGGCATGTTTAATTGAGGCTTACACATGGGGATAAGGCCCATGATGAGTATAAATGGATAATTGGTGATTCCACCAAAAGGAACCATATTGGGTCTTACTATTGAGAGGAGGCCCATCCTACCATATTTCTTTTTTCTAGTATGAATGGTGAAATATAGATTCCTGTAGAGTTTGGTCCACTTCAAAAAAATATAAATTTACTCCAATGAGGATTCCACATCCTACCTACCTTGTTGAATAGAGTATAAATCTATCACGATCTAGGATATACCCCTATGGTGGATTCCAATCAGGGACACCCATTATCAAGGAAATACAAAATTATATCCCCTAAGGGTTCAACCTATATAAGATGAAAAAGTAGATCATATATTTTTATCATTATAAACCATGATCCATGGGGTTAATGCCGCTAAACATATGTTCATGATTACATCAAGTGTCCTCAATTGAGGTATTAGTGTTCTGAGGATTAGATAGGAGACTTGGAAAAATTAATGGTTTACTGTTCAGTCATGGGTGTTCATTATGACCTAGAATAGGAGTGGAAGAAGACAAATTTCCTCAGAAATGGGATTGTAGATGGTTTCCTCCAAATGATACTAGTGAGAGTAAGATGTTTCACCCATGTGACTAATGGTTTGAGGGAATGGTTTACCTAATTAAGGATATGGTTAATGGTAAATCAAATGAATTCTAGGGGAAATGGCATCCAAAATGGGAGGCTATGAAAAATATTCTCCCAAATTAATTCAAAGGAAAATAGTTTTTCTAATGAAAGATAGGGGAATAGTCTCACTAATGAACGATAAGGTGAATAGTCATCTGAATTAAGGATAAGGAAGATTGTCACCTAGGTGAAGTCTAGTGTTTATTTTTCTCCTAGTAAAGTCTAGGATTAATGGTCTTCTGATTGAAGGATAGGTAGAATAATATACCTTATAATGGGTTGGGTTAATGGTCACCATAATGAAAATGGTGAAGGTTAAGAAAGTTTTTTCCCTAGTGAAGGATAAGGTGGATGGTTCCCCTAGTGTTGGCTAGGGAAAATCGGTGGTCTATATGGGAGGATATGAAGAATAGTCTCCCATGTAAATTTTGATTTAATAGCCTTCACCTTGGTGGGACCCCCTAAGGGTTCCTGGGTAAATTCCACAAAGTGCTATGTTCTCATGAAGGGTTATATAAGGTGGTTCCCGATATTTTGTTAAATGGGAGGTCCTTCAACCCAGTGTTTTGAATGTATAATAAATTTGGTCTTTCTTACATTCCATATGACATTTTTACCCTAAAATAACTCTTTTATACTCTCTCGTGGTTGATTCCCCTAGGGTTTGACCCTAATATAGGATTATTTTAATGGAGTCAGTGTCTTGGATGATAAAATCCAAAATTCATTATTCCACCTCCAAAACTAAGTGTCATATACGGACCTCCACGGTACTTATTGGAAAAAATATATCCATTGGGAGTGAGAGACAATGTGCATAGGGGGTGTCGAGTGACAGAAAAAGGAATGCCAATAGACTTAGGGAACTGTTTCCTAGGCACATGAATAGAATCTAGAGTGAAATATTTTATGTGGTCATGCTTGGTATGAATGCATGGATTTCTATGAGATTACTTGATCAAAGTCACCTAGGTGAATGACTAGATTCCATGATAAAACAACTTAGAAATAAATCCATTAATGTATAAATTTCACAGAATCACTAAGAGATAATTTTGTTTACATTCCCCAATGAATGAATAAAATTTCAACATACCCCTACTAGATTGATTCAATATGGAATAAATATGATCAGATTCATAAGTGAACATAAATTTCATGCGAGTATAATTTTTGAATGGAATTTACATTAATAGGTGGGATATAAAGAACATATTTTACATTGTCTTAAATGGTAGTTTACTAATGTGAATTCATGTACCATGGTTTTTTACTATTCTAGTGTACAATATCCTTTTTCTTGATACTGTATGACTATAAACACTAAATGGGTCCCTAATCCACTTGGACACACACACACACCTAGATCTGGTTCTAAAAGAAATTTATTTAAAAACATTATATAATATAATGTGGCATGGTCCACACTAAAAATATCATTATTTGACTTCATTTACATAAGTTAAACATTAAATCTCTTAAATAAACACATAATACCAAGAAAATAAGGTTTCATGGATTTTAGGACCAACAACATAAGAAATATATTTTATGATAATTTTGAACATTTATCCGTAATCTTATAACACTAGAATCTATTCTAGTCTTATCATAAGTATCAATCATATTCATAACATGGGGAATGGAAATATAAGGGTTTCTATCAAATTATATATAATGGAAAAATTTAAATTGGTTATCTAGGAAAAGATCATAATATTATGAGAAAAATAGAATGGGGGATAAATAAATTATTCAAAAGGAAATGGAGCAAAAATATTTTTCCATAAGCCATGATAAAATGAAATTTAATTAAAATAAGTAAAAATATTTGGTAGTCAAAGAGAACAATAAAATAAAAATAAGATAATGGTTAAAATATATGTCACATTGTAATAGAGCATTCCATTAGAACATAACATAATAGTTAATTAAGAAAAAAAATAATCGTAGAAAATCTTTTACACCCAGCTACGAATATAAAGTTCACAAAAAAACATATTAGTAAACCAACCACATCACATTCACTAAAAAAATGATAACAAAACTACCCACATAATTTCTACACAATAAATATGTTCACAGATATACCACATCACATTCACAATAAAAAACATATTACACAATATGCCCACATCTTGTTAATAAAAAAACCTATGGTAAAATATAACCATGTGAGTTTCACAAAAACGAACCTCTAAAAAGTCTTCCAAAATCAAAATCACACAAAAAAACATGTGAACATAGCTAAATTAATACATTTTTTACAAAAAAACCTACGAACAAAGATACCAAAATCAAATTTATGAAAAATTTGATCAACTTATGTGAAATAAAATCTTAAACAATGCATTAGACGGTGATATAAAAAACCACCCATCAAAATCTATATATATTTGTGATATTTTAGATAAATAATTAATCAAATCAAAAAGGGTACAAGGAAATAAGAACAAGTTATTTAAAATTTTTAGATGGTATCACTGAAATTGAACTAATGAATGTTTGTTGTTGATAGCCAAAATTAAATATCCAAAAATATTTTTTTTATATTAAAATTTAAAAGGAGATTAATAAAAATTAATTTTCAGGAAAAATAATTTCCTTGAACGTAAATTCTTTAGATATGGAGAAAAATTGAAGATAAATCATTAATGTATTTCCAAATTTTTTATCTTTAGTGTAAAATATGATGTATCATTCACCATGAAAATTAGTTTTCAAAAAGGTGAAGTGAAAACTATTGAACTAATTTACTTTTAAAAATAACATTAAATAGTGGATCTATGAAAAAATAAAAATAATATCCAAAGGAAATGTGAAGTGGAAGGTAAAACCATGGTACATAAGTATAATCATTTTTAAAATATAAAAATATATTTTTTCAAATATCATATAATAAATAGTGTCATTAAAATTAATTTTTAAAATACGAGAATGGAAATGTTAAGATCAAATCAGATAGTACATAGATGAGATTCCAAATATAATGATAATATAAAACTATGATATGGATGAAAAATAGGATTATTGGGAATGATGAAAATTATAATTAACATAATTATATTTTATAGTTATTTAAATATATGACGGTAATTTTCTAGAAAACATGGAACAAATTATTTATGATATCATCATAAAAAAGAATAAAACCACATTGTAAAACCATATAAAAGGCAAATCATTATGACTCCATAAAATAAGTTTACTCAATAATAACACAATGCACAATTACTATCTTTTAAATTGAAAAACCATGAATGATCAAAGATGAAATGGATTTTTGATTCCTCTTGAATTAATTACAATATTTTCATAAAAAATACATGACCAATATATACACCATAATGTGAAAAAAGTAGTGAATACACATCTTATCTTAATAAAGTAAAATAAAGATGCAAACCCCTTATGAATATCATTATCATTGAAGAAATAATAATTTAAGAAATATTCCATGAGATGGAATTTCAAATCTATAAAAAATAGAATTGAGATTTAATTTTATAAAAATATTTTATAAAATTACAAAACAAATAATAATGGTGTTAAATAAAAGGTTGTTATTATTAAAATAAATGAAATTGAGTTATAAGATACCCTTACAACCTTTTTATCTTTCAAATTGTAAAACCACAAATAGTACGAAAAATGATGGATATCAAAATATCATTACTTTCATGACTATAATGATAAAAATACGAACATATAATGTTTATACACAAAAAAATATAAAAAAATTGGTGGATATGTCATGCTTATTAAAGCATGAAAAAATTGGTGATAAACTGTTTCTTATTATCCATGATTAGAGAAACATGCTCAAACCTATGGTATAAAAAATATATATCTCAATTAACCATTTCCAAAATATACCCAGACAAATAAATACTTATGAAATTAATTTATAATTAGTTATTACCAATATAAATGTTAGTTTTATTTTATGTTTAACATTAGAGGCTACTAACTTCAATTATTTGTTTAGTACTAGATTCCTAATGGTGATGTAGATTATTATTTATAGATTCAATATAAAAAATTAATATATAGTTATAGATAAAATAATGTAATTATTATTATGATTTATGATGTTATATTTTCGTTTCATATGTAATTTAGCTATGTTTCATGATGATAAAGTTGTCAATAAGCTTGTTTGGCAGTTTTTAATGAACCATAGGGTAGTACAATAACAATAATTTATTTATTAATATAACCACTACAAAAAAAATAAAAAATTAATTTCTTTATAATTTTTAATAACCTAGTTACATTATTTACCAAATTTATATATGATATATATTTATAAGATTTTACATGCAAGTGGTTACACTAATCCAAGAAAGAAAAAACTATAATCTATGGGTGGGTGTGGTTAAAAATTTGATTATTTTGGAATAATATCATTATCAAATTATAAAAATGATATTTTTAAATGTATTCATGTTTATGAATCTTATTTTAAAATTGTTCCATAAAGAATAAAATTATATACGAAAAATGAAACACAAAACTTTCATGGAGACGGTACTCTGCATATACGCATACGTGACATTTTACATTAAATACAATTTAAAGAAGGTTGGAGTTAGTTTAAATAATAAAAATATTAATAATTATTTAAGTATAAATTTTATTCCTTAAATAAACCATTTTAAACATTAATTCATGAAAATGTTGAAAAATAGATCACATCACTTATAGAGGTCCTAGTCCGCACAAACCATAAGAAGAATTTTCATTTTTTGGATGGTTGGAAAGTGGGTAGAAAGTTGTTATACCAAAAAAATAATAAAATTTTCATCGAACTGTAATAATTATTTAATTACATTAATATGGTTAGATTATATTTCAAGGATGTTGAGGAAGAATGAAAGGAAAAAAGTAAAGGAAATGGGTCATTTAGAAAATCAACTTACTCATTGTAAGATCTTATTTTCAAATTGGATTAATGCTTTATGAGGTGGTATTTTGAGAATAACAGAACCTATAACAAGTGTATAGATGTTATTGATAGTTATTAAGGCTGAATTTGTTCATATATAATAGGTTCGGGTTGTGAAGAGAAGTGGGATGGTGATTGCACCTTTCAAAAGTGGACTGATTGGAAATTTTTTAATAATATAACAGATAATGTAATGATTTAGAGGTGAATTGGATAAAATAATTGAAAATAATTGATATGGGGAAAGTTTATAGACTAGGAATAATAAACCTTTAATTTTCACACATGTTTTGACAAGTTGTTAATTATTTTTCTCTAAGATTTTACACTTCTATCATTTTATGTATTTACTGAAGTAACTAATTAATTCCGAATATATTTACCATTATTGTTTACAAATATAAAGAGAAATATAATATATATTTTTAGAAAAAAATAAAAATATTGAATCTATTTTATCAAATAAAATATATTTATTTCTCAACAAATAACATTAATATTTTCACATGCAATGTTGATTTTTATAGAAAATGGATAATTTTAAGCATAAAAGTTATTTATTAGGAAAAGTTACCTATGTTTTTGATTTCAACGACATTAATGGGTCTAATACTAATAAAAATATAGTTATTTGACTTTTAATGTAATCAAGAGAATAATTTTCACTTCTAAAAACATAATTAATATCTAAAAAATGAAGATAACTTTTAATAGAATATAAGAATATATATCTTTCAAATCGTTAAATATGTTTTTTAATTAAAATATATTATATTTAAATGAAATATTTTACTCCTGAAAAAATTAATTTCTTTGAAAAATATTTTATGATTGATTCAATTCATTCTTAGATCATGATAAATTCAAAAAAGACTATAGTATAATTAAAAATTATTTTCAATATTCACATGTAAAAAAATAGTTTAAAAAATCATACAAGTAATGAATAGATAATTTTTACAAGATGAATTCAAAAAAATAATGTATTCTCAATCAAAAAAAATATTAGTATTTTACAAAGTAAATTTTAAATGAAAATAAATTATATGAAGAAAAACTATTTTTATGAAAACTGATAATTTCAAAACTTAAGTGTCCTTGATAATATTTTATAAGAATTTATAATTTAAAAAAATTGATAAATTAATTTATATAGATTAATATTTAAACACGTTCAATTAAAATTTTTAGGCTAGAATATATAAGTGTTTTAAAAACCATTATTTGAGAAATAATAATTTTTTGATAGTAAAATCATATTTTTTTATTTAACATCTAAATGATTAAAATTTTAGTTGAGAAATATTTTTTATTTTCGATATGTTTTATTAATTATATAATGTTTTTATATAAGTTATATAATATGTAAAAACTCGTTTTAGTTCGATGTTACATGTGGAGAAATCTTTCAAACATGTAAGATTTATTTAATGGAAATATATATTGTAAAGTGATAGTGCATTAAATTATCCACCTAATATAAATTTTATACTCAAAATATTGATTATTTGTCATTAATGATATAGTTAATTGTGTCACTATGATAGAAAGGACTGATGATTTTATTTTTAATGAGGATTTAACCATACAAACATTGAAGATTAATCATTTTCCTAAGCATAGAATTATACACAATATTCAGTTTTTCTCTAACTATATGATCCAAGAGTTCAAATTATTTAGTATCAAGAACCAAATTATTTATTTTCATTAAAAACGGTGTTAATAATCATCAATTCAATGATAGATTATCATATGTTGAAATGAATGGTGACCTGAATATTCAAATTGTTTTTCCATTAGATAGATAGAGCCAATCCATTTTGAAAAATTAAATTAAATTTATCTAAATGATGAATAATATGAATTTCACAAATATATTTCTTATATACTAAAACTTGGGATAAAATAATTACACCACTATATTTTTTAATTATAATAAATAAATAATTCATAAAGTTGAAGATATGATATCCTTAGTAAATATTCTATGTATAAATAAATTGGTAGAAAAATATAATTGTACCATACTTAAAAATATTGAGAAGATTTTTGGAATTACTCAGTAAACACAATTTTTATAACCCAGTATAATAGTTATAGTTTCATAGTCTTTCCATTTTTCACATGGTTTTCAAAATTTAAGATGCATCTCATCCTTTTTAGGATTTGTTTTAGGACATTGACTTGGATAATACCCATTTCCCATATTTAATACATAAAACTATCAGTGGTAACTTAGAATGAACAATATTTTCCTCAATTGTGATAACATCATTCATTCTTTTTCTTTAGTAGTAAGTTGCATGAATACCTCCTTTACTGATGATATAACATATTTTAGTTCATTCAAGACTATAAAATGGGTTGTTATTCCCAAATTTTTGACACAAATCAAATTATATCTTATAATATTTCATCATCTTCATCATTTTAAATTCCATTGGCTCTATCCTTATATTATATAGTGTGATTAGAAACTCAATTAGGTTCATGTTTTTAATCAATATTCATGATATCTGATTTTTTAAAACCACATAATTTTTGAATAAATATTTTATTTAATTATGTTCCCTATTTTTAAAATATATGTATTATTTAAGGAATACACTTATAACTTAGTTACTTCAGAAATAATTATTTACTAAAATCAAATAGTGGTAATAAGAGTGACAAAAATAAAAATTATAGGAGAATTATCATAAATGATCTCGTAAAAAACAAGACCTCAAAATGTATTACTCTTTAAAACCATAACATTAGCTTCTAGTTCAGCCTAAATAATTCTATGTCGAATATTTGTTTCTTTAAATTTATTTATCTTATTTTCCTTTATTTAATTATTTAAAATAATAAATCATTTACAATGGATCCTAATAAGAATGTAATTAACCAAAGAATATCACCTAGGAGTGTTTACCCTGGTGTGAAGCCTTAGGCCCACTCATTATGCATTTTGTGAATATTGAGTTAATACTCAAATAGATATTTTCCAAGTGATTACCCCATATTGGAATTGTGCTACAAACACATCAACTTTTTAAAGACACACCCACCATAGATTATGTATATATGGATGTAATTTATGTGAAAACCATACACTCCAAAGATTACTAAAATTACATGATGTTAACATACATTTAGACTTACCCATTAGACTTATCCTGATGGACTTTAAAAAATTTCTCTAATACCAATCCCCAAAATGTACTAAATATTATCATAACACCAACTGAGCCGCCCAAACCCACACTAATGAATATAGAGATAAAATAACTTTCGTTGTACTAAGTCTTAGTAATTAAGTGAGTTATCCAAAACAAAAAATTTCTTTATTTTATATTATTTAAATATGTTAAACAATACATATCAAAAATAAATATTAAATACCATTATCAGAATTATTAGTGTGTTTGAGGACTAACTACATATGAAAATTATTTTATAATAATTATGAACATTTTCCATAATAGGGAAACACTAGAATCCCTTATTGACTTGTCATGAAATATATTCATCTTCAAAACCTAGGTAATAGAATCATAAGAAATGGGTGAGATCCATTTTTATGTATTTGAAAATTAATCAATATGTTATCAATGTATAAATAATAAGAAGTTTTGAAAACATGATCATTGTAGAAATATCTTATTAAAAAGAACATTGAAAAAAATGGTTTTACAGAAGCCAAGATAGAATGAAATTTAATTTCAAATTAACAAAACATAAAACATGGTAAATTTTTGGGAGAAAATAAAAATTAACTAAGTGACATAATAATAAGAGTATATAAATATATAATTTCATTGAAACATAGAATAAAAATAAAATATTATACAAACATAATAATTAAAAATATGGTAAAGTGGTCCAACTAGATAACGTTCATGAAAAGAATTGTGATCAATGATACCCACAACATGTTCAAAATAATTTTTTTTAACAATGATACATTAATCACATTTACACACCTAACCTATAGAAAAATCTACACTTATCACATTCAAAAAACATACATGTGAAAAAATCCTCTAGTATCACAGTTACGTAAAAGACATGAAAAAAAATACTCAGTTTATGTTTACAAAACATAGCTATGAAGAAATATACATCTATAAAATTAATAATTTTTTTAAGAATGCTACTCACATAATGCTCACACAAAAAACCATCAATTAAAGATCATGATTCATATTCATGTAACATTTCATTATTTCATGTGATATGAAATCAAAAAAAATTAATTAGAGGGATATATAGGAAAAGACTCTTCCAAATAAATAATTTTTTTCCATTTAAAATAAATAATTCATTAAATTATAAAGAACCCATGGAAAATAAAAGTATTTTTGTAACATTTCTTAATGGTATCACAAAAATTTTCCTCAAGAATATAAATGGTTTAAACCCAAAGTTAAATCACCCAAAAACATTATTTTAAAATAATATTTAGTTTTTAATTCATGAAAAATATTTTCCAAGGAAATAAATATTTAATAGAAGAATATAATACTCAATGAAAAATCCTCAAAGAGTTTTTCGAAAAGGAATTTATCAGTGGTGTAGAAAATGAAGTTATTATTACTTTTAATAGTGAATTTTAAAAAGGTAAAGTGAATAATATCGAAATAATTTATTATTAATATGATATTTAAGTACAGTATCATTGAAAAATACAGAAATACTATCTCAAGTAAATTTTTATTGGATGATAAATTTTTTTTACATGGATGAAAAATCATTATTTATATAAAAATAATTATATTTAAATCCCACATCATAAAAAGGGTAATGTTAAATTCTTGGAAAAAGTTGAGAAAAGAAAAGTAAAGATCAGAATATATAAAGCATAATTTTAGTTTAAAATATTAATGATTACATTGGTGTGAATATAAAACATAAATATAGATAAAAAAGACCTCATAACGAGGAGAATTAATTTTAACATCATTAACCTTTATAAAGAAACAAATCCATCAATATAAATCCCTTGAAATGGAGGAAAATGATGATAATATTATTAAAGAATAGAAATAAAACCATCTTGTAAAATCACATTAATTAGGAATTATTATTAAATAGGAAAATATTTTGAGTCATTAAAAACCCATTATATTATTATGATAATTAGAATTAAAAAAATTAATGTTTGAACTTGAAATAGATTTTTAAATTTGTTAGATTTCAAGAAATAATATTATAAAATAAATCAAATGCTAATATATTCACCATAGTTAGGATGTAATTACTGAATACACATCAAATCTCTAGAAGATAAATTGTGATGAAAAAACTATTATAAATTTCATAATCTCTGAAGTAACAATCCCTTAGAAAAGAGAGATGATAAGGGATTGTTAGTCCACATAAAAATAAGTGGAAATTTAATCTCATAAAATAGAAGGATGATGTAAATAAACATGTAATAATGGGGTTTATAAAACAATCATTATAAATCAAAATGAAATTTGAGTTATGAAAATCCATTATAAAATCATTATCTTTTAAATCATAATCACATGAAAGGTATAACATTGAATGGTTTTGTGAATCCATTCCATATAACGAATAATATTTTAACTACCTTAATAACCTATTTTACTACATTATTCATACATATAACATTATTTAAACTCAATTAATAATTAATTATATTAAATATATTAGTTAATTATATTTTAATTTCATTATCAAATATTACTAGCTTCTATTATTTGTTAAGTATGTATTCTGTAATTTCGTTGTCAATTATTTTTTATAGATTCAAGGTTAGAATTTTTCAGATCATTTTATGTACTAAAATATTTATATTATAAAAAATTAAAATGATATAATTAATTTATTAAGTATTTTCATTGTGATTTATGATCATGAAGTCGGTGATGTGCTTGTTTGAGTAATTTACAACTAACAAAAGAATGGTACAAAAATAATAAATTAAATATTTACAAAAACATTAAAAAACAATAATCCAAACATTATTCACTTATTAATGTTTTATAAAACCATTATTTATGTTTCCATATTCTTCTATGATAGAATGTTATGGATATTTTCATGTTGATGGTTAAAACAAACCAAACATGAACAAATTATAGTCTATGGGTGAGTTTGGTTGAGGAAGTTATTATTTTGAGGTAATATGATTATTAAAGATGAATAATAATGGTATTTAAATTTATTTTTATCATTGAATCACATTTTATAAGATTTTTATAATGTTTAATAAACTATATTAAAAACCAAATATGTCACATTAATGGAAGGATTATTCCACATTTACATATAGGTGACACATTCAATTACTTTGAATGTAAAGGAGGAAAAATTGATTTTTAGTTTTGGAAGTAAAATATTTTTTGAAATATTTTTTTTTATTAATTATACTAATTGAACCATCTACTCCTAGAGGTTTTAAAAAATGGATCATGTCATTTATAAATGTGGTTTCTATGATTTAAAAAAAGAAACATTATAATTTTTTGAATGTTTGGGAGGAAGTTAGAAAATGGTTATCCCACAACCATAATAAAATTTTATTAACCATATAACACTGATGATCTTTTTTCCACATGTTTAGCATACATTTATAGTTATTATATGATGAAGGAATGGAAAGAGGAATGATAAAGGATTTATTGAGAATTTTTCCTTACTAATTGGAAGAGCTCATATGAAAATTGTATTAAGGATTTAATAAGTGGTATTTTTAGAATAAATGAAAATATAAAAATTTTATATGAGTATTGGGGACTTTTTTGGGGACTTTTTTTTTAAATATAAGGGTATTACATTTTGATAAGTGGTGAGGTCGTGATTGATCATTTTATAAAGGATTTGTGTGATATATTTGTATTAATATAAAAGTTAAAGTAAATTTTTAATAAGATAGTATATATAACAATGAAAAATAATAGAGAGGGGGAAGGGGTATGGTTGATAAATCCTCCAAAAAAATTTGGGACATGTTTTTAAGTCTTTTAATATTATATTTTCACTATTACCATTTTGGGATTTACTATGGAAAGTAATTTTTACTAAAGTAATTTACTTTTAATTTTTATAATTAAAATGTTCCTTACTAAATAATTTATTCTCAATGATTCCAAAATTTTATTCCAGTTTACATAATAAAATTTAATTTTTTGGGAAAATTAATTTTTAACATTTGTTCCTCTAATTTTTAAAACCATTATTTAGAAAAAGTTAAATTTTAAGATGAAATGTTATGTTTTTGAAAAAAATTATCAATTTTGTTTATTTATTGACATTAATGGTCTTATTATTTAAAAAAACTATTTTTTTAATTCTATAATTAATTATAAAACATAATTCAACCTTGCTAAAACATAATTAAAAGTAAAAGGAGAAAACATTTATTTAAATAAAAGATAACTTAAGTATCAAAATGTTAAATATGTTTTTTATAAATTAAAAATGGAATTTTTAAATTAATTATTTCACTCCACAAAACATTAATGGGCATTATATATATTTTATAAATTTTTTAATTCATTCGTAGATTGTGGAAAATTTAAAAATGCAATGGTATAAAAAAACCCCATTTTCACTATTTACCTATATTTCAACTTTTTTAGAAAAACACCAAAATTCATCCCATGATAATTTTGACATATTGAATTCAAAAATAAATATTATTTAATCAAATTAAAATTATTAAATTATAAAAATTATCTTTTATATGAAAATATTAAATATTAAGAAAATGGTTTTAATTTAAAAATGACTTTTCTAAACATTATTAATTAGTAATATTATTTAATAAAAATTTCAAATTTAAGTAATGTAAAACATTTAGTCCATATATAATAATATTTTAAATGCGTTCAACTTAACTTATTTGGAAAAAATTTAAAATACCGTAAAAAAATTATTTGAAAAATATCATTTTAATATTAAATCATAAAATTTATTTATCCAATAATTTTATGAAATTTTATTTAGGTAAAATTGTTTTATTTATAATATTATTTTATTTTATTATAATATTATTAATAAAATTCATTAAATATTTCATCACATGATTTATTTTGGTATTGCTTATAGAGGAAACTGTCGAACATGTTTGATTTATTTAATGGAATAATATATAATTATATTTTGGGTAATTATATACCACACTATTTAAGCGCTATTCCATTATTTTGGTAAAAACCTAAAGCTACAAAACATCAATTATCTTATCCAATTCATGCTAGTAAAGGTGTATTGAATCATTCATTATATTTCCTTTGTCATAGTTCTTAGTGTTATCACACATGTCAGAGTGAAGTCATCTGAGTGAGGTGGTTAGGTGATGGCACTAGGGTGAAGTTATAGGTATATTATCTTAGGAGAACACCTGGGAAAACCACTATATTAAATAAATTGGGTTAATAATAAGGTTAAAAAAATTCAGAAGAAAATTTTCATGCCACAACTTCTTTTCTTCCTCATTTTTCTATTCATATTTGAATCTCATTTTCGTTTATTACTAATTCTTCAATTTTAATTATTTTAAAAATATTATTTCAGGGAGTTCAAGAATCATTCTCAATAAAAAGTCCACAAACCATATTTAAGAGAAGATAGAAGATGGAGGGGATGATACACTATAGATTTCTTATATGTTAGATTTAGTAAAAACTATGTGAGGAAACCATCCAGAGTATCCTAATTTTGGGTTCCTCACTATGTATAGTCAAGGAATCCCATAAAATGTTTGGATTTAAATCCATGAAAGAAATATAAAAAATTTACGGATTTCATCACACTCTAAATTTAAATGAACAAACAATTCTACAAAATGAGTTATACATCAATATGGGTAAACCCACCCGTGGGCATATTAATAATCATACTAAGGATAATCCTACTTATCTGGCCTATATTTCTGAGCTTGAGATATAATTATATTCCTCAATCTACATAAAATCAATAATTGATAAAAAAGGATGGGTGGAAGACTTGGACTGACGCCTTAGGGGAGGTGTAAGAAAAGAATGTATGGGTCTAAAAATTGTGTGATAATTTTGAGAGGGAGTAGAACATAGTAGATATCTATAAAGAAATATGAAATATGAATAAGTATGTTAATTATAATTATGAATGTCTATATGAACATATCAAATGTTGGATTCTAGATTAAAATACTTTCAACTTTTATCATTGGATAGATAGATTGGACCTTTGCTAAATTTAAAGAAATTATATTGTTCTGATCCTTAGAACCATGTATGATGAGTTCATCCCTTAAAAAGCTATATGGAGAGATCATCAAGATATATCTTAGTTGACTCACTCTATATTGAAGATGTTTATACCATTTGACAAAGTGGATCCTCACCCTTAAACTGACATTTGTTCTGAGATATGTATGAAGAGATCTCTCTTAAGAAGGGTGATTAAACATCTTGAAATCGACCCATAAGGTTCCCCATGATGAAGAAAATAGTTATTTTTTGAACCTATAAGTTTGAGTAGGTGATAAGAAAGTAAAAATAATGGGGATATTATATAAATGATGAAATCCCACTCAATTTTAATTGAAACTTAATTTAGTCATGTTTTTGTGTGGAAATATGTTACCCATGCATGACTCAAAAAATGATTTCTATCCAAGGGAATCGATGACGGAGACTAAGCTTGAATAAGGATAGAATCTGGGTTTTTTAGTTCCCACAAATAATTATAATATAGTAATGTTTTAAACAACTTATTAGGGGAAAATATGGCATTATCCTTTGTGTACCATCACAAATATTATGGGGAAATTTAGTAGAAAATATTAACATCAATGGAATACCTAATGTAACAGAGGTTCTATGTGGAAGATTAAAGCCAAATATAAAAGCTATATTTATAGTCAGAACATTTTCTATAAATGATGCTATAATTATAAAACTCCTAAGAAAAAATTATAGATATAAATTTACTTATATTGTGTGAATTGAACTAGAGATATTTTTTATGTGATAAAATATAACTATTAAAAGATGACTTAAATGATTTCTATACAAGATTGATTATTGGAAATGAATGTTTATTGATGCATTATTTGTGAATAATATAATTTTATAACTTTTATTATCTATTTTTATATATAATAAGTTATTGGTACCATTAACCAATTTAAATATGGAGAAACATCCTATGGTGTAGGGGTAGTTGTGAGTCATGTTGGACCGACAAAATCCATGGGTAAAAATTAAGCTTCCTTTACTAGATTCATTTATTTGGTAGAACCCAATATATTCTTGATCTGATATATCCTAATATCCAAATGAAATAGTAAAAACTAGTGTATAATTTTTTGTATCCTCTACATCCATATTGAGGGGGAGGATATAGATTAAGAAGGTCCACCACAAACAAATGTAGTGTGGAATGTCTAAGTGATGAGATATCCCACACCCATATGTTTTCCAATAACCTAAGGATAGTGAACTAGTGAAATAAGAATCAAGGTTGAGGAATTATATCCATTATGAAAATTGAGGCCCTAATAATGATTAAATTCATGAGAAAGAATTTAAAAATAAGGATCTTGATTCCACCTTAGGGAAGGTTAAAGGGCCAACATCAACAATATATAGAATTTATATATGAATTCCATTAGATTTTATTAGAATTAACTTTTATTTTTGGTACCCAAGACATATTGAAGATCTTATAAGATGTTATATAGATTTAAAAACTTAGGAATTTAAGGGCCTAGAGGGATTTTAATTTTTAATGAAATCCAAGAGAGGTAGAGAAGTATACATGGATATCAAAAATTATAATCTTGTAAAATTATAAGAGGGACCCCATTACATGGAGGGTGAATGAAATGGTCAATAGAGGAAAAAATGAGGTCGAACTTGAAAAATACCAGACTAAAGAAAAGGATGAACTAATGGATCTAGAAGATTTATGTTTGTTGAGTGCATTACATTTCATGAAAATTCCAATTTTAATTAAACATTTTTTATTTCATTATATATAGTGTAAGTAACACCATATCCATTGAAATACCATGAATACATTACCAATGGATCCCAAAAAAATATTATAGTAAAAAAATTGTAGAATAAGAAGAGTTATACTAAGGAAAATAAGTGATTTAAGGATTTTTAGAGAAAGTCCCCTCTCAAATACCTCTTAATATTTCATTCATTATATGTTTTATTCCCAAACCAATTTTTATGATTAAATAATGATGAATAGTGATGTTAATTTCCTGACACTTTATTTTTTGGAGGATAAGTAACTATTTATTTTAATTTATAATCATTTTGACATATTAACACTTTCACATCCTGGTGACAAATTATTATTTTAATAACAATAAAATGTTTCCCCTATATAATCCCTAAGGAATATCATGAGAATTATAATGATGATACCATAGGTGAGACCTGATTATTAACTACTTGGGTGAAAATTCCTTTAATAGAAGAGTAATTTGTCATATGGGGTGTGCCTATTGCAGAAGGATCATCATTGTGGTTTCCCAATCCACACTAATCAATAATAGGGATTATTTCATTGGTATGAAGACCAATGTTCTTTATGATATTATATAACACTTTCTAACTATCATTCTTTTATTAAATCCTATTGTGATTTATGAGTCCATACACGTAATAGATATTCTCTTAGATTCTATGTATTTCATCTCCCCAATCTAACCAGAGAATAGCTAAAAATAATTGTTCCTACCGGAAGTGAGAGAAAATCCACCTTATGGTTGTCTATCCCACCAGCTGGTCCCTACATATAACATTAATGAAATGTTTTAAATGTGGATAAGCCATCTAATTTTTCGTTTCTGGGCTATGTTAGTGGGTTTGAATATATCCATTGTTCATATAGTCTAAATCATATTGGAAATTGATTCTTATGATTTTTTTGAGGAGAAGATACCTATGGATGGATATTTCTAGGAGTTTCATAAAATAATGGTGATGATTTCCTTATAAGTTCTCACATTAATAGAAAAAAAATATATTTTAATAATTATTGACCTATAATTTATTATTCTATAATTAAATTATTTTTATGACATGTATCATAGAAAAACCAACATATGCGAGAGAGATATATACTGAAAGAAATATAATGGTCTACTCCTTATGTGTCTCTTTTTGGGACTATATAATAGTTTTAGGGAGTGAATGTAAACAGGGCCATGTGACTCTCAATATCCACTAGACTACACAATACTATTACTGAAATTAAATATGTAAATTATTTTATAATTCCACTAGGGATGAGATAAGTTGAAATATATGTCATATTTACCTATGAAATCACGTTACCTTATTTTAGATAACTTTTTTCCATATTTTCCCTCATAATTTTGGTACATATTAGGACTATTGAGGATGAAGAGTGTGTTTTGGGGGAAAATGATTTAATTTATGGGAATATATTATTATTTTATGTAATGGATTCTATGTATAAATGTGTCAAAGTATTTGTGGTTTTGTCCCAGACATCAAAGAACAATGATGTTGGTTTTTGAATTTTGAGCTGAATATGGACTGTTTGTTGTCTCCTAGGTGATTTCATATCATTAAATGGTTATGCATCATGAATGTTTTATATTTTTTTAAAAGTGTTTTTGTAATTTATTTGTTTTCTATTATATTTCTTGAGTTTATTTCATAACATGAAATGTGTACATGATATTAAAAGTTTATCCTTCTTGAAATTGTCGAGATTATAATTTTAATCTGAGGTGACAAAAATATTAGTGGGACTATTGAATTTGGAATTAAAATACTTGAAGGGTTTATACATCATGTATTGATTAGATAATTTTAGTTTTAAATTGAAACATCGCAGATTTTATTTCTTATCCATCCTCAACCTCTTCTCTCTCAACATAGTAGCAATACTAAATTATTTTTCGGACATACTCCCTTTCTAGATTCCTTCGTTCGATTATTGATGAGTAGGGGTATTGCACTATGTATCTCTAGGATAGTGATATTCTAGTTTTTTATTTTAGTTAATTATAGAAGCATCATTATTCGTGGTATTAAAATCTATTGATATTTTGGTTTTGTTTCTTATAGATCCACTATGTGATCTTTTTTCAAGGACCGGTCATTTGATCATTACGGTTTAGTGGGTACATGTTCATTGAGGTTTGTCATGATCAACCATTTATTCCATCTTCTCTTTTTTGTGATGATATTCTCAGACATGGTAATCAATATCATGGAATTTTTTTGGGCCTTTTATTCCTTTATAGTTTGTGGACCCTATTAAAAGAGTGTGCAACCTGAATTTTAGGTAGGTAGATTTATCTCTAGCCTATGTTGGATGATCTTTATTGCTCAGTTTTATAAAAAAATGAAGATGAATTTGAATGGTTTATTTTTGTGTATATAAAATTCATATTTGGTAAAAGATGGTTTTTTCCTTGTTTTTGAAAAAATAAAAGTTATTTGGAAAGCATTATGAAATTTATTTTTGTAATGGGTTTGAAAGAATTGTTTTGATGAAATGATTGTGGAGAAGAAAGCATATGGGAAGACTTAGGTGCTTAGGTGGAAAGTGTAGTAACATGCCTCATCCATTTTTATGGGGGGGGGGGGTGGTTACTCATGGGGTATTCCTCTACTCACATGGACCTTTTTGAAAGATACATAATAGACTTATTGGGGGGATTTAATTTTTGGTGATTTCCACTACTCTCTAGATTTTACGCATATATATTGAGACCAGATGTTAATGATTATCTATGTTTTGGTATAATTGGATTACCTATCCTAAGTTAAGTGATCAATAGCATGCTATTACCTATACCTTGGCTTGAATTAATTTATTATATATATTCTTAGATTTGAAATGTTATGTGATATCTGCAATTCATTTATGTGACTATATTGGAATATGTTATCATTATTGATTAATTTGTGATGGATTATTTTTGGAAATGGGGAAATGGTGTAATTAGTTTTTTTCATTATTTTGATATAAAAAATATTTATCTATCTATCATGCATTTTTTAATTCAAATTTAATAATTTTTTAGATTGCTGCACAAACAAATTTATATGAAACACTATAGCTAGATCCTTCTATGATTATTTAGATCACACAATGCACACCACATAAATAGTATGTAGAACTTTTTATTTCGATGTAGGGAATGAATATGTTCCAGAATTAGGTGATGATGTTTTCAATTATTTGTTTCTAGGTATCATGTGGTGAGATTATGGGATTCTCCCATGCTATCACATGGAATAGCTTTTTTGGTTTTTGTTGTCCATTCATGTTTGACTTGTTTCCTAGAGTTTCATTAGTTACTTTTGAGTTTTGTTCCTTCCGCTGTTTCCCTTTCTTCTATGAAATATATTTCTTATTATCTCTTCAGATGTTACATTACATTATATATATATACACATGTCATGTTGTCAACTTTTGGTTGGGTGAAATCATTCCCTATAGTTTTTGTTGATTAATGGGTGATAGTCACCAGCTCATGGGGATTTGGAATGCCCATGGGTCATGTGATGCTTTATGTTAAGAACCTATTTTAGAGGGTATATGGGATGGTTTCTTCATATTTTTTTATCAAATAGGATATTAATTCATGGGATTGGGATTTTGGTAACATATAGATAGGATTTACGAGACTAGAAAGGTAGGTTGTGGTGAGTACATGACCAACTCTTATTGTGATGAGACTCATGTTTCTATAGGACATTGGGTTGTGTGTGTCTTGTATTGATACCTTGATCCTAATCTCAGTTTTTTCAGGGATTTCTGGTTTGATATGATATTATCTATTTCTATAATCATTTATCATTTTTCACGATAAACCAATATGAATTTAATTTAATCTTATATGAGTTCTTCCGGATGGTGCAATTGATGATCATCTATGGAATCAACCATTATATCGAAATCTTAATGAGGATATACAATGTGATGTTTGGGATATCGACCACATTTTACTATAATTATGAAACCCAGTTGTTGATATATAGATAGGAGATGTGAAATGGATCGATTATAAGAGTTATTACATGAGAAGCCACCATCCTTTAAAGGTATGAATGAACCTGAAGAGGATAAGCACTATATTAAAAGGATTTATCACATATTCAACTTCCTAGATGAACCCGAGAGTATAAACATAAAGTTTGAAGCATTAAAACATTAGGGTCTATACTAGTTATGGGGGGAATACATGTTACATTAGGATAAACATGAAGTGTTGGAATGGAAGGGTTTCAATTCTTTCTTTCTTCGAGATGTTTTTTAGTGTAACTGGTGATGGTGAAGACTATAGAGATCCTTTAATTATAGATTATAGAGAGTTTGGTGTCAACATACACCGATTGGTTCACAAAAAATTATCCTTTTTCTTACGATATGGTAAAAAATTATGATTTGAAGGCTCAAAAGTAGGTTTATGATTTAAAAATGGGTATAAAATCACTGGTACTTATGAGGAAGATTTCAACCTATCTAGAGAATATATACAGGTAAATAATAGAATATATGAATATAGCAATAAATTTTGATTATTCTACCCATTATCTTCCACTTAGTGGTAATTCAATGGCACGTAGGGGAAAAATTGGAAGTGGTAAGACCATCATAGGAGTGGTGGAGGTATTTATTAGTACCATGACTCCTCAACATCATCAGTTAAATATAGTAGTTCATCCCTAAAATTATATCATTTTCTTATGGTTGGTCACACCTTTCATTCATATTATTCAGCTCAGAATATGTGTACCATATGTGAACATTATTTCTATCTACATTGTTTTTATTAGAATGTGTCTACGCCTCATTTTGGTCATGTAACATCAACTAAAAAGGCTACAGAAGTGCAGTAATATGCTTAAAAAACTATGGGGTTCCAACCAAATGTATAGGGAGTGAAGGAACATCGTGTCATAGATAAAATTCTAGTGGAGATTAAAGTAGTTCTAATGATAATGAGAGGAACCACCTTTTTATTTCATCTTTAGTAGTGACTGATTTTATTGATATAGGTACCTCAAACTCTTTTATATCTATAAATTTTTTATTATTCATAAAAATTATATGGATCGTATGTATTTTTTATATAGCTATAGATACCTCATGGGAAGGGGCATGAGTAGGGGTTTTTGTTTCCTTCTTTTTTACTATCAATAGTTGATGTGAAGTTAGTCTAGAATTTTTTTCATTCTTGATCTTGATCTGTTTGATTCCATCACTAGGAAGGATTGGGTTTTCTCTCATCATGAAAAGTTTGATTATTATCAATGTAGTGTCTCATTCCTTTTTCATGATCACAATTATCTATTATTTTTGGTATAGTGGGACCCAAGGTCTTGTTTAGTGCGATCTTCCCACAAATAGATCAGGTGTTTTCTGTCTTCTAAAAAATTTGATGCCAAGGGAAATTGTTATGTTATTGATTTTCTTGTAGTTTTTTGGGAGCTTATTGATTTTTTTCCCATATTAATTATCTGGTCTTCCACTATAGAGGGATTAAGAGTTTATGATTGACCTGCCCCAAGGTACATGATTATTTCTAAAATATTTTATTGTATAGAACCTATAGGGAATAAAGATATCAAGAGTCAGTTTGATGACCCAATGTTGGAAGGTTTTTTCCACCCAAGTGTTCCTCCTTGGGAGGAAACTATTCATTTTTCCAATAATTCATGTGGTTCACTCTGGTGTTTTATGGAGTATTCAATGTTGAACTAGATAATGATTAAGAACATGTATCAATTTCCTTATGTGTATGCTTTTTTTAATTTATAAGGGGATTAATGTGTTTTTTTAAAGATTGGAATCTGGTCGTGTTATCATCATATTTTATTTAGGGATTCTAACATACCAATGAATGATTTATGGAGAAAGTACGATCATTAAAAATATATAGTGATTCTTTTTGGTTTGACTAAAACTTCTCCAGTTTCTTTGTATTTTATGAATAAGATATTATATGACTATCATGAAACATTTTTGGTAGTTTTTTGGATGATATTTTATTTTATATGATATCCAATCATGAACACGTGAACCATTTGTGTTCGGTTCAGGAAATAAATAGGTGTCACTGTTTGTATGGAAAACTTTCAAAATTTAATTTTTTATTCCATGAAATGATTTTCTTGGGGAACATGATTACATAGCATGGCTTATCAATTTATCCTTATATGGTGAAGGTTTTCTTGTCATGGGAAGATACATAGAATGTATTTAAGGTTCATAAATTCTTGTGCCTTGATGGAAACTATCAAAGGTTTGTCAAGGATTTCTAAATTATGGTGCCATATTTTTCTACTATTACTAGGAAAGAGATGATACTAATATGATATTAAATGTTTAAATTTTCATTTTATTATATAAAATGACTTTTGACATCATATCATATTAAAATGTTTCTTGATCTTGGTAGGGGGTATATTGTTTTGAAATTATTTTTGAACTTTTTTATGTTGTGTTCTTGTACAGGTTGATCATGTGGTGGCTTATGGATCCCACCATATTCAACCACATGAGGAACATTACCGCTAAAATTGTTTAGAGTTTTATATTGTTATACATGAGTTTAAATATTTGAGACACTATTTTTTGGCATGAGGTTCATGGTCTTATCTGACGAGAAGAGTTTGAGCTATATTTTTTCTCACAAATACTTGATTCTCATATATAGGTGGTTGGTGGAATACCTTCATAAATTTGAGTCTAAAATTTCCTACACCATGAAGAAGGGTATTGTCGTTTCTGACATTGTTAGCTTGAACAAACCACACGATAATGTTCTATAATTGATGGATGAGTGAAACCTTATTGGGATCTTGTTTTAATTTCTTTTGGACATTCATCAGATTGTTTAAGTTATGGTTTGGAACAATGATTAGTTATCATCATCTCTCCATGAGTATATTCTTTAGAGTCGGTATAAGGATGTTGAGTTTCAGATAAATTTTACAACCCCTTTATGGTGGGGAGATCATTTTGGGTTTGTCTCTCTCTTCATATGGTATTCTTTGTTTTGGGGATCAGTTTTCACCCCAAATTCTATGGGGATTTTATTTTTTTATTATCATATTTATTCATTTACTATTCATCCAAGAACAATGTATATGTATTATGAAAATATAAAATGATATTAGTGGACATATAGGATGCACGAAATTGATGAATATATGCCCCACTATTACAGTTGCCCATAGATAGTGGTAGATCATTTGGAACATCTACATTTATCCAGTCTCATCCAGTTCTTGTTCAAAAATGAGAGAGTTTTCCATCTATTTTGATTTCATATTTCCAAGAACTCCTAGTTGGAGGAATGCTATCGGGATAGTGATTAATTGGTTTACAACGTCATCTCACTTCATTCCGCCCAGGGATACCACTATCATTGAATGCCTGGGTGATATTTATGTACAAGAGATAGTGATGTTATATGGGGTTCATCCTTCTATTATTTTGGATAGGAATAATTGTTTTATATTAAGGTTATTGAGTAGTATTAAGGAGGAAATCAAGACTCAGTCCAGGTTGAGTACAACTTATCATTCACATACAGAGCATGCCATTCAAATCCGAGAGGATATACTACATTCATGCATATTGGATTTTAAGATCAATGGATAGCTATATAGGATTGTTTGAGATTACATATAATAATAACTATCAGTCATTGATTATGATGGATCCCTTAATGTAATTGTATGGTATCCCATATAGATCAACTCATTTCTAGGAGGAGGTGTGTAAGGCCATTTTCGAGGGACCGAGTCTTGTTCAAGAGATGTTGGCTAGGATTTGAGATATACATAAATGTTCCATTATATCTCATAGTTGATAGAAATTTTATATGAATTAACAAAATAATCATTTTGTGATTTACATTAGTGGAATGATTCTCTTTAAATTTTCTCCTATGTGGGATAAACTGCAACTTTAATTTAGGAAATGTTGGATTCAATATATGTTGGGTTGTTTGAGGTCACTGAGTGGCTTGGGTAGGTTGGTTATTAGATCACATTTCTATTTCAGTTGATGATTATTCATCATTTTTCTATGTATCATATCTCATGAAATACAATCCTTATCCCTCTCATGTATTTATTAGGGTAGAGGATTCTTTTCATAATGATATTTCTATTATAAAGAAACATGTGGAGATCATTGAATCTCATGTTAAAGTCTTTTAAGGGAATTTTAATCTATTAGCCATATTGTTATAGATATATGGATCTAATTATGATGAGGCTTGTATGTGTGGGTAATTGATAAGGTATTAGTGACCTCACCCATATATAGAAATTATTTTCAACATGGAATCTGGGGGATGTAATGTATTTTGATAGAGATTTTATATAATCTCATTACCTTCTTTTTGGTATTTCACATATATTTTTATTTCCCTATAGATTTGGGTGCATATTGGGACTCTGGATGATAGATATGACTGGCTGAGGAAAATGATCTAAAGATTAGGGATGACTTATTTTTTTGAATTACTGGATTTTTGGTATATATTTATTAATCAATTGTTGGTATCCCCCCTGAGATTAAAGAACACAAATGTTGGTTTGGGATTTTTAGTAAAATATTGACATATTTCTATCAATTTGGTGATTTCATGTAATGAAATTTTTACATGTCATCAATGTTTTACAAATCTTGAAAAGTGATCATGTAGTGTATTTTTTATTAGGAAGATGTTATGATTTTGGTTCAAAAAACGAAAACAATACCCACCAAGAAAAATTTATATGCCATGAAATATACAAGATAAATAGTTTAATACGAGACACCACATTTACCAATGGGAAATTTTGATCCTGAATTTAATGACATGAAAGGGTTACCGACTGTTAATTATTTAGGGTATGAATGTTTTAAACCACCTCATGTATGATTTTATTTTTAATTTTATTTATTCCTATTCTCTCTCTATCTAAGAGCCCCCCCAGGTTAATTTTAGGCCCTATATCCTTACTGATCACTTCGTTTAGTAAGTGGTCATCAGATTTCTTGCTATGTATCACTAGGTAAGTGATTTGAATATTTCTCTATTTTCCTTGATCATAGAATATCCCTTGCACTTTATTTGGAGGTTTATTTATCTGGTTGTGTTTTTTTTCACGATACACTATGTGATAATCTTTTAAGGGAAAATATATTGTTAGGTGTGGTGTGTCTGGTGAATGTTCTTTAAGCTCTTTCTTGATATACAATTTCCCTATGTAATTTTTTTGTTGTATGTGATTCCAAGACATGTGAATCAGTCATATGGACTACATTATTGTCCTTGTGTCCCTTCATTGTTAATGAATACTATTACAACCACGAGTGACTAAAATTTTAGTTATAAAGTTCCATTTCACGCATATGTTGGATGAACTCTTTTTCTAATATTTTGTAAATTATTCAATAAATTAATTTCCATGATATATTTGTGTGTGTGTAAAATTGGTTTCAAATAAAACATGATGTTCCCTTTATTATACTAAAAGAAATGTTATTTTAAAATAATTCTGAAATAGATTTATAAAATGTTTTTCAATGAATGGTTATGATGAAATGGTTTTGAAAAAATTGTACATGGGAATCCTTGGTTACTTATGTGGAAGGTGAAGTAATTGATATTTTTTATTTTTTAGCAGTGGGGGTTCATGTATTGGGTATTTCAATGATCTATAGGCCCATTGTTTTAGGGGATTGATAGACTTGTTGGGGTTCAGTTTCAAGGGGGTTCCCGTTCTCTCTAAATTTGTTTTATATATCTGAATACTTATTGTATCAGATTTTACAAGTTTAGGTATTAGTGTTCTAACTAACCTGATTTTAGTGCTCATTGGTCTGATATCAACTATGATTTGGATTGTACATTTTGATCTTGTACTACTATATATTTGATATGATATGTGGTATATTGTTTTCTTTTAATTGAATACTCTGACATATGTGATATGATTTGATCTATTTTACTAGGCTTGATTTCAAAATGTTTAAAAATGGGAAATCAAATTCCTTTCTATACATTTTATATACCAACTATTTAATTATTTATCATTAATTGTTTTTTAATGTTTAGAATAATTTAGAATTTTGTACATGGGATTGATATGTATTACCAAGGAGGGATCTTACTATGACTATTTGGATCACACCCCATGCACCCCTTCGGTGGAGAAAAACATTTGTACATATTTCAATGTAGGGGACTTCAATGCTCTGTAGTAGCTCAGTCAGGTTTTCTATTAACTATTTATAGGTTTCTAGTGGTTATATAGTGGGAATTTTCCATGCTATAACATGGATAAGCTATTTCGTGTTTAGTTTTCCATTATTGTTGGACTTATATAATGGATTTTTAGCTATTTTTGGGTTATATCACTCTTGTTGTTTTCCTTTTTTAAATGGAATATATTTATTGTTATATCTTCTACCCTTTATTCTCATCATATATATATCATGTTAAGTACCTTTGGGTATGTGATTGTTTGGAAAAAATATTAGTTTGAGAGGGTTTCTTGGCCTAAATCATCAAATTAACCATATATCATGCTTCAATGGTAGTATATTTGGAATAATCTACATTAAAAAAAGGTGAATATAGGCTATTAATTATTATATTTTATCTTTTTCATTCTAATTAATGACAATGAACTTTGTGTGCAATTATTTCTTATTTTCTAATTTCTTATTCCACTCCAATTTTCATATCATAACAACCTTTGATGCTCTAACCAAAAATATGGGCATGATCTAGATCCTCCAGAATAATAAAAATTAATGAAATAGTTCAATCAAGATTTATAAGTGTTTATCATAGATGTAATTTCTCATAGTCAAGCCTCATGAAAAAAATATAGGCACAAATACCATCACTATAACACTATAGTTATTCTATTTAGATAAATTATTTCCTTCTGGGAATGGATCAAACCTAAATATAGGAACAAATACCATAACCACAATAATAAAGTTAGTCCATTTGGGTTAATGACCTCCTCTAGGGTTGTTCTCATGGACACATATTGTCATAAATACCATCACCATAACACTTGACTTTCTCCATTTGAAAGAATGATCTCCTCTTAGGAATGTTTCATAAATGATTATAATCCCAAATACCATCACCATAACACTATTGCTGGTCCATTTTAAAGAATCATATGAATTAAAACCGAGAGACTTACATAATAAAAAATGTTCTCCTCTTGGTCATGTTTCATTTGGGTAATTTTTTTCTTTAAAAACTCAATTTTTCTTACACTATGTGCAATGCATGTTATGAAATTGGAGACTTGTACTTTTCCCCATGTTTCACTTTGAGGGATTTCTACCTAGTGTTTTCTATGAATTTTACATTGGGAATATTAATGTCATTTTTGTTGAATCACTTTGGATAATATTTATAGTTAGGTAATTTTTACTAAGGATGGTTTCATAGTCCATCTTGAAAGGGAATGAAAAGACTGTTGTAAATGGAAGACCAATTTCTAATAAAAGACTATACTAGATGATGGGAATTTAGTTTATGTTCTTTAATTTTAGACCATTATTTCATATGGTATTGGGTCCCATGAAAAGTACCAATAAAATTTCTATAATTAGGTGTCACATCCTTACTTTTATAGTGGGTATGATGCATGGAGGCATACTATAGAAGGTCTCAAATCCACCTAACAGATCTATTTTGAATTGGGATTCTCATAACTCAGGGATCTTGAGTTATGGATAGTGAGATGTCTCACATATACTAAGGATGAACACTAACTACATTTAAATGATGAGTTTTACTATAATGGATCATGGGTTTATAATGATTTTAGGGTATTTCATTTGATACAAAAAGTCCATTGGATTATAAGATAGATTGGTGTGTATATATAGGATCCAAGTTTGGGAATGTATGCATATCAAATAAAAGGTGTCCCTAGAATTTGAATATGCTAATTACTTATATCCATTCAATATTTTTTTTGAATCAATCACTTGATGGATGATGTTGGTTCATAAAAGAAAGGTAATTCATAGAGTTTTCAATTACCCTAATGATGGTGTCAAAGTGTATTGAAAATATGATCAAGGTGAAGTGATTTGATATTTATGTTCTATATATTTTCCATAGTCGAATAGGTCTAGATAAAATATCTAAACATTTTCTAAGGACACATGGTGGGCCCTACCATATTTATACATTTTTTATTTTCATATATTTGTTCATAATGCATGTAAGTTGAAGGCTTTATGAGAAGTGAATGGAATTTTTTGAGGAAACCATTTATGATTTTTCAATGAAATATTTTATGTGACTTAAAATATATGTTTAGGATGTTTATATATGAACAATTCTATGCTAGATTTTTAGGACTTAAGACATTTACTAGAGTACAAACCACTTATGGTCATGATATACGGACACTGAAAATGTCAAAGGTGATAAAACCTACATAAAATTGGTGAAGAGAAACCATACATAAATGGATATCCCAATTCTGAAAGGATCACCATATAGGGATTGCACATTGTGTAACATCAATGTTCATAGAATAGAAAAAATAAATGTGAAATGTGAAAAACAACCCAATTTAGTTTATAGGTCAAAAAAGAATCTAAAAATATTTAAATAGGGGTTATGATTATATTAATTATTGCTTGTGGTTCATTGATCATGAGTGATGATTTGGTACATACACATAGAGGTGTGGTTGTTGAATATGTTTGGATGATGGGTTTTGTTGGGGTTCTATCAAGGGATACATAGATTAGAAATCCTATTCCTTATTACAAAAATTTCAACTATTGTATGGCCAGATTGGGGGAACATATGCCGAGGAAGAATTGGGAATGTATTTGTAGAAAAGTAGACATATCCCCTGAATTAGTGAATGATACTTACAAATAACCCAAGAATATTTGTGGAGTTATGAGGCAGTTATGATAGAGTTTGTGACTTATAGGGAGGGATGTTCATAAAATTAAATGGATCCATTCTGTACCTTAGTTAACAATGTTTATGCTATTAAGGTCCATTGGAAATGAGTGAGAATGGATAATAATATGTATATTTTAACATCATTTGATATGGACTCATGTGGAATGATTTTTATCATCATACAAAAAGACTATCAGGAATCTATTAAATATAATTTGGTAGGGACATATTTATAGATAAATTTATACATGCATGATAATTCATAACCCCTACCCCAACCTTCATCAGATATAGGGGATGGATATTCAATGTATTAAAATAGAAATTAACCCCTCAAAATTCTCTTCGATACACCAATGGTGATGCACTAGTGTGTGGAAAACAATGAATGAAGGGTATCTAACTTCCATAAACTATTTCAGGATAAGGGGGAATTTTATCCTAGTGTAGTATTGTAATGTCACATTTTGATATATTGATATAGAACTTATGTAGTTATTTTGGTTGTAAATAACTAATAACATTTTGTATTTAAGGGTCATATATGGTGGTCCCATTATACATTTTTTAATTTCATGCGATTTGGACTATGAAGTCATTTGCTTAAATTCATGAGATATGGACCAAACTAATGTTTTATACAATATTTCAAAATGACTTGTATCATGTATTTTTTTTAAAAATTGATTGTGATTGAGGCTTTACCAAATATAAATTTCCATGATTGGGATATTCCTAATTGGAGAGATTTATGTTTAAGGGAATTTTCACCATTTAGGTTCCCATGAGGTAGGGTAGTCCAATTCATCCATTGAATTTAAAATGATTGTATAGGTGATCCTAGACACAACCATGTGACATATAATAATAATAATCAATCCTCATGTATTCCCCAAATATAATCACATATACATTTGACAAACACATTTATATATGGTTTTATTTTTTCCATTCATTATGTGACCATGACAGTAAGTCCAACTAACATGACCACAACCATTGAAGCTTTTGGGGTTTTAGAAATGTATCCTATATTTATTTAGAATTTACATACTGGATAATAATTTTATAATTATCTACCAATGAAGTATCCCATTATGGAGTTCCCTATTCTGATTTTTCTCAGACAAAGGAAATTAGGTACTTTTAGTGTTGGATTTATATTTAAAGGATCTAAACCGGTGGTCTTTAAATAAATCTATCATATATATAAAAAAATGAATTTTTCATCGATCCATCATTTATTATTGATACATCATATATACATATAAGAGATTCACATGTAGGGGTAGAAGTGGGAGTTCAACTTAGTGTAATTATATATACTAATGAAAAGGATGTAGTCTTCCTTGTCTATAGTCAGGGATGTTCCCACGATATGAGATATGGGTACCACTAAATTTAACATAAGGACTTTAATAAAGCCACATGTATCTCTAAATGAATCCCTAAATATATTTGAAACATATTCTTGGAAAAGGAAGACCAGGTATCTCCTCAATCTTTTGTCACCAGAAATCTGGAATATCACTAAGAATGTATAAAGAACTATGGTGGGAGAGTGAAATTTGGTTAAGTAATATGAATGGCCTTGGAATTGGTTATGAAATCAATACTATGTATCCTTTAAAGACAGTTATCAATCCTTATATATTTCATTAATTATCCTAGGGTGAGTGTCCATTGAAAGTAAATTATATGGGTTAAGAGTACACAAAATCTAGGATAATAGTTTTTTTCAATTTCTCAGTACTGGATTGAAAAAAAACCTCCAATTGAAGCTCAAATAATAACCTTACTGGCATGTAAGAGATAAGTTAATTTTATACGTATGTATATCAATGAACAAAATGATCTTACATTGATAGAGATCTCTAAAAGTGGTCCTACTAAATAATTTCATAAAATATCTTGAGATATCACTAGCGGTAGAATTGTTTTTCAAAGTATACTATCATGAACCTAGGATGTAACTCCATTCTTATACGACAAGGTGAAATTCCAACACACAAAATGGGGAAGACACCCATGACCCAAAATTTCACATCAGTCATGATCCATATAAAAATCATGAAATAAATTATTGATATCAATTTTGGTGAGCATGATTGAATGAATGGAAATGAAAATTCTTGGGGAATTTATATTCATCCTTTTGAAATTATGATGTTAGAAAAAAGTAGAATATTATCCTTGTCCTAGGATTAAAATTCTTAGATACAATACACCAAGAGTTGTTTCATGGATCTGGAACTCACTCAATGGATTCAGTTTCAGAAAAGTAATATTATCTGAGCTATTTAAGGAAATTTTATGTGGGCCGATTGATGTAAAATTTACACCACACTACTATGGAAGTTTCAGGAAATTTAACTTCATGTGACAAGAATAAGGATTCTCTTGAATATAATGACTGCTACATAAGTGTTTCATTTACTATAAATGGTTATATAAGGTGTGGGAATATGATACTTTTGAGAAAGAGAAAGGGATTAGTATTGAGAACCCATGGATGGGTTTGGGATAGAAGATATTAGATGTCACCACATATCTTATAAGGACATTAATTAATCCATATATAGTTCATGAAATGTCCCAATTTAGATTAAGATCATATATATGGGAGAATGGAGAATTTTGTAGGTGAGGCTCCATGGATAAATAATTATACACCTAAAAATCCTTTATAGATGTATCTCATACAAATTGAATGGGAAAATTAATTCATTTTGTGAACACATACCCAAATATGTTTATTCCATAGATATTATTATCATTATTCAAATGGTTTTATAGTTTTTTAAATTATGGATCGAACTGAGGCATTAGGAAAAGACATCACAACATATCCTCCATGGGAAATAATCAAGCTAAACATAGTTCTTATAAGGTGAATCCACTTCATCCCTCACTCAAAAATATATGGGTGAGGGGTAGTTTCTATTGGATATATTTGTGATAGGGAATAAGATATTATATTTGGGTATCACTATGTTTCTTATGAGGATATAAATCTCACCACTTGTAGTTCATGGAAAGAAAATCCTTATATTGAAAGGATCACATGTGATGAAATAGGTATTGTACACTTTTTAATTTATGAAGATCATGATTATAGGATCTTCTAGTATAACCATCATAGTAGTTTTTAAAGAAAAATTACTGACATAAATCTAGTAGATATGATATGAATGGGGGGAATTTATGTCATCAAGTACTTGATGATCTTGTTCCATGGTCTCTTATACAGATTGAGAACCCAATTAACGAAGATATAGGACAAAAAAGTAGGTCAATCTCATAATTTTAGAGTCATGTTGTAAAGTTATGGGGGAATAGTATAAGGGACATATTTCCTAGACTGACACATACTATTATATAAGAAGATCTGATAATTACCTCCACCATGTAGATTATCCTCAATTACAGGGTTATGATTTGATGTAGTTTAACTTCAAATAAAATATACCTAAGAGATATAAAGTTTACAGTTTTTAAAAATAGGCCAATACTATAAATTTTAGTTTCATGATGTTATGATGATAAAGAAATATGTGAAACCATGGAAAATATTTCTTTAGAAATAAAACATTGATAGGGGTGTGATGCATTCCCCTTCTGTTGCATATAACGTGTACCTTCCATTTGAATAGTCCTTCTCTGTGACATAAGGCACATCCCAAATTGGTCGATGTTTTAGGGTATTGTTTCTTGTAATCATAAAGATTTTGATAACCAATAACAACTCTCCATAATGGATTGAGTAGAGGAAAAAATTATTATTAAAGGATGACATAAAATTATTTTGATGAAATTAAAGGTTGTACAGTGTGCACAATGTCTTCTCATCATACCTTACTAAATCAATAAACTGCTATTTAGTTTTTTTCTTATAGTTTACCATATATAAAAATGTTATTTAGGGTATATTTTATGATGATAAATAACATCACATATATTTCATAGAAAATTAAATAAGGGGTATCTTGTGTGGCAGTTCATGCAATGGAGTGGTAGACCCAAAATGAATATAGAAGATTTTATGGCTAGTATTTCATGTATTTATTCAAAATATTCTAGATTATATTTGAAATTTTCTTTTTAAAGGCATCTATTTTACTATTCACCATTACATTATAGTAGGACGAGTGATTAGAGTCAATGTAAGAATACTGATATAGCATTTTTCAACTTAGAAGGAGAGACATTTATTCCATTGATCATTAGTATGGTTTGAGGGAAACCGAATTAGTAATGATGTTACACATTATTAATATGATAATATTTTTGTGTTTGAATTAATTGAGGTGTATATTCTCAACCCATTTAGAAAACAGTTCATTAGTATTATGAGTATACCTAAACTTCTAGATAATATTGAAATCTTTGAGCATTCCATAAGGTGGAATTTATGGGATCATAAAATTTTTATAAATGTTGAATTTAATACCATGATGGAGATCCAGAATGGTGAGTAATTTTCCTAATTCCACCCTAAAATCACCATTTTCGGGGTTCTATTTTTATGCTACTCTTCCATTATTTGTTGAAAAAATATTTAATGTTGGAAAAATGTTAACTGCATTGACAATATTTGACCCCCAGATCCTCAAAATAATACAATAAAATATTTCATATAAATTTCATGATGAAGGAATGCAATGGGATTTCATATATGGCCCCTACATTATTCATATTAATGTTCATGACTTGGTAGAAGAATATCCCTTGGGGTGGTTGGAAATTTGCGTCTTCCTCATCTAGAGGGGATATCATAAGATGATTGTTCCCTGAGTTACCATCCATGAGGGATATATAATAGAAGCCTATTGTTTACTTGATCTGGAGTTTAATTATCAGAAATAGGATTTCATACTTTGACTAGAAACAATTGTTATCCATAAAATTTTAAGTGAACCATGATCTGAAATTTTTTTTCTTAACAAGTACAATGTTGGTAGGGCCTTTTGGGTAATGGAAATCTTGTACAAAGTTGTAATTATTAATCTATTAAACTATTTCCTCGACCTTAGATTTGTGGGTGGTATGCATCCCCCTCACCAACCTATTTAAACCATAATGGTTTTCTAGATGATCAATATGATTGTTGAAAAAATTATTATCCAAGATAATATTCTCCGTGTAATTCAATAAGAATATATAATGGTGTTTCTTTAATAGGGAAATATATATTTCTTTTCACTAATGTAGTATATATAATGTAATAAATGTGGGTTTTAGGTCATATTTTTTACCCATATTCACCAATCTTAGTTCATAAATAGTTTTAGATACACTTTACACAAATGATGGAGGGGAATCTACAAGATATTCTTTCTCTTCTTAATCTGCTTCAAAATTTATAAAGGTCAGTGAAAAATAAAATTTCTCTTAGATAAGAAATAATGTGGTGGAATTTTTATCATATATGAATATAAGGGAAGTATCATAGAGACGTAATTATGATAAATAAAACTCACAACATTTTAAAAATAACTAGTCAAAAATCTCAATTAGGGAAATGTCACTCTAAATCTATGTAGCCATGGTCACAATCAAACTTCTACATCAAAGGTTTCTTCTTTTCTTTATGGATGTTACTCTATAAATAGTGTCTAGTGAAGTATTTATACCGTGATAACTTACATGAACTGGGTTCGTTACATCCACTATATTGAAAAGAAATACATAATCATCACTGTGAAAATTCCATGAGTTTTTTGGGGTTTTCCCCAAACCATTGGGGGAAGAAACTTAACTTTGATCTTTTATCATATTTTTATTTCATTATCTCATTTAGAAACATACCTAAACCTACTTGTATATATGATTCAAATAGATCACCATCAATTCATAGTAATGTATCCTTTCCAATGATATGTTTTCTTAGGCTTTTATAGTGTGACGACAAAGACAACATGAAACCCATACACTAAGATCTGATGAAAAAAACATATTATTTACATAATATATCTGAAACCATATAAAGAGAATCAAATTTAACAATCCATAACTATAATGACAATTTTATCCATTGAGTCACAAACATTACCAAGACCATTTATATTTATAATTTCAGAGAGTTGGGAAAACATTACTTAACAAAACCCATTTATCTCTCCTTGAATTGATTTTTTTCAATTATACCAATAATTTGATACTCTATAATAAGTCTAAAATATATCCTATAATGTTCTCCACCCATTAAACCCTTCTAGAAATGTCGTACATATAATGATTCTTTATAACCTGGGGGAAATGGAATCATATGAAAGCATGAGTTCAAATTCATAGTAAATGAAACCCCAGTGGAAATCCATTTAATATAATTTTTTTCACAAGGTTAAAATATGGGAAAGTTAATACAATCATAAATTACAACATCCATACCTAGTCAGTAAAAGATGAATAATTTTACATCATGGAGTAATGATTTTTCATAACAAAAATCAAATATAATAAGTTTATATAATTATCCATAATTAATTGTGATCCATGATAACATATAATAATAATAAGAAATAATTTTTTTGAATATAATAAAACATAAGAAATAATTTAATTATTAAAGGTACTCTTGTAAAAAAATTATAGTAGATATTGACATAGTTTAGATTAGGGGAACTCCCTATTCCATCAATTTCATAGCCATTGTCAACTCTAATGACTATTATAGTAAAAATAAGTCTTATATTGGATTTGTGTCACTCTATATTCCTTAATTTCCTCAGTCAATGATCACCCCCAAAACTATTATTGTTGAAAAAGTCCCAAATATGATTTTTTGACTCCCTATTCTACCTTTTCTTTATTGAAGGTCCACTGTTTACACATTCCTACTAAAATAGTACCCTTAATGTACTCAATTGACTACCCATTCATGTCAACATTATCTTAGGAGATTTCATTCTTAACTCAATGTATTAGAGGGATATATACTTCAATAAAAACCCATCACACAATGAAAAACATACATATATGTTCCATAAGATCATAAAAATATTCATAATTTAATGATATAATTAATAATGGAAAATAAATTGGTTACATAATTATTTCATCATTTGATAATCGTATCCATCCAGACAAAGGAAGTGGATGGTATCAAAAAAAATTATTTTGTAATAGATTATTTACCGATTAAAAATGTACATGGTATGAAAAAATAATTCTTAAAGAATAATCATCAAAGTGTATCTAGAGAATTAATGTATACATTATCATAAGATAATATATCTATGGAAGTTAATAAATCACGAAAGGATGTTGGAATTGATGAAAATTACATTTAACATAGAATTTAAACAACTCTTTTAAAATAAGAAAAAAATTGTTTTGTATGAGAATATTTAGATCATAAATATTACTTGAATGATGTGAAAAATATATTCATTAAAGATAAACCTGGAATTTTTTAATGTAATATTCCTTGAGAGGATATTTCTTAATGATTGGAAATTTCATTCAAGCCATATACATTAAAAGAGAACTTTTTTGTACACTTTTTTAAATAGTTAAAAGATAGAAACAAAAAAATGGAAAAGATTAATTTGATATATTTGTATGGAAATTTGAAGTTAGTAAAAAAATTCTTTTTTAAATTTTTATTTATTAATAAGAAATTATATAAAACTTTTTTATGAACATAGACACTAAATAAAATTTTTTTTTTAACCAAAGTGGTTACGATGTCAGATAATCTTGAAAACATTTTCCTAATAATTTTATTTACCATTATGAGGAAAATGATACTGATTTTTTTTGGAAATTACATGAATAATAAGAGGATAATATATTATATGTGTTTGATGGGTATGTACCATATAATATACATTAATGGGAATTTAATATTTAAAATAATAAAAAATAAATGATATTGAAATAGAAACTCTTAACACTTTGTTAACTATTGAATCCTAATTCTTTGAAACAAATAACATCAAATGAATCTTAAAATTCAATTAAAATAAATATACTTGAGATGTGAATCATTAAGTGGGTAGTATATAAATATACTGCCATGAATACCATGAATATTAACACACTTTAGATATAACACATCAAATGAAACATAGAATACAAATATTATAAATTAAATTTAAATATAATTCATCAAATAGGATGTATATACAAAATATATTTACAAAATATGTGCATTACATGAAAATTGTATCAACCATGGTATATTGAGATGAAGTACCCTTAATGTTTTGATAATATAGGAATTTAAAAAACATAAAAAAGAGTATCGTAGAATAATTATTGAATCCCTATATTTTTCATGAGAAACATTATAAAATAAATACTTGTGTAGTATATACATAACATTAAATAAAAAACTATTGAATATTACATAAGTCCCAAAAATTAGATTGAGATGAAAAACCATTACCTAAGGTCCCATATTTACTCATATTGATTTAAAAATCACTTATAATAAATATATATTGATTATAAGTATATTAAATATACATATTAATATACATATTATGATATATTATTCCCATACAACTTATAATTTCTCTTTTTATTTAAAATTGATCACAAAAAAACATTAGCTTGAAAACTTGTGTGTTTTCCATGAACATTTCAGTTTGTGGTTCTAGTAATTTTACCTTGGTAATGGTATCATCATATAAATAATATTAATAATTTTTTGACTTAAATATTTAATATTTACATACATTTTTACAACCATTAATATAATGTGAAGATGAAAAACAAATTACATGGATTTGTGGAGACAGTTTTCCATACGTATGCATGGGGTATGGTTTTCACTTTTTGATGTATGGAAACAAGTAAGATAAATAATAAATCAATTTCACATGATAATAATTATTTCATATATTTCATATATATTCCATAAATATATCCTTATTACTTTCCATGTAAATAGGAGGTGAAAAGAAAATCCCATTGCCTTATGGATGTAGTTGTCCACATTTAAGAATGAGTGACACAATCATTTTCCAATGTATGTGTAATAGTTCTAAAATGGAAATAAAATTAACATAAAAACATCTTCGTATGGTATATATAATTATTCCATAATTTTTATAATGTAATAAAACACTTTTACAAGGTTTTATAAGAATCATATAAAAAAATATGTGTAAGAACATATACCACTTCTTTTGGTATCCTCCTTTGAAAATCACCTTTAGGCTTATTGGAATGGTATTTTGGGAAGATGAAAATATGAAGGTCATGGATAAGATTTTTTCTAGAGAATTTAGATTTAGCACGTTCAGGATAAAGGCCTCAAGTGGTGAGGAGATGTGAAGAGAGGTGGTTCCCTTTTTTGAGTTAGGAGAGTGACACAATTTTAATTATTAAAAAAATAAAATTATAATGAAGTCACACTTATGGGAAAATGGCTTCAAATAGCATCAATTTCTAATATGGGATGATATATAATTAAAATAAATCTATAAAATATATTTTATACAATTTTTCATTTCATTGTAATACTTATCTCTTCTGTTTAATCCCTTGTTACCCTTTTTACCATTACCATAGTATTAAACATTATCTTTTTTACTATTCATAATTATTAAAAAAATAAATTTATCTCATTTATAAATTTTCAGAAGGTAATCAAAAATACAATAATTTATTTATCATATTTAATTAATATGGGTAGCTTAAATTCCTTTGAAAAGATGTGCACAAAACAAAATTTTAATCATTTTTAGAAAAATAAATGTTAAGCACAAAACTACATTTACCATTATATTTTTTTAGTAAAAATGATTATATTAGTTTTAATATATTTCATTGAGTATATTATCATCACATGTTATACAAATTATTCATAAATTATTTTTAATTCAATTGAATACGAAAAAATAGGTTGCACCAAATAAAATTATTTCTTTAAAAAGGATAATATTTTTACCATCAAATTTTTTTTATCTTCATTTCTGATAATGGATATTAAATATATGACTTATTCTTTTAATTTTTAAAATTAAATTCCATTATTTTAAAAAAAATAATTGTTAATTATTGATGATGAAACATAATATATAACAAAATTTAATACTTTGAATAAATTTTTTTCTAAAATAAAAGAACATTATTTCTTAAATTATAATTGATTAATTTTTTCTAATGACTTCATCAATAAATTGTAATTAAGTAAAAAATTAATAAATAATTCTCATTTTTTAGTTATGATTATTCATTCAATTCATTATAATGTCTAGGAGATCATATTCACCTTTTATAATTGTATTTCAATAGAATATAAAAGTTCGTTTAGGATCATTTTTGTCTATAACACTTGATTTAAAACACATAACATTTATTTAATGATAACTGAACAAAAAATATAGAATAAATTATATACCCAAAATATTAATTAAATCCTCAAAATTCTGTCACTATAAAAAAACTAAGGATAATTCTATCTCATCACATTCATAGGATCCCAGATAAATTCATAAAATTTATAATTCATTTGAAGAACATAAACCTAGTGGGTAGTATTATTCCTAAGAAATATATCAACAAAATCAAATATAAGCACTAGTTTATGTAAATAGGAAGGATCATTTTGTATTGGTACAAACTCTGATGTTTGTGAATTTGAAGGATCAATCACACACTTCCTCAAAAGTGATATGTAAAACACATCATGAACATTAGACATGTTCGGTGGGAGAAAAAAAGAGATAACATAAAATCACGATATGATCAATAATTTCAAAGGGACCAATATATATAAAGATTAGACTTCTTTTATCACCAAATAAAATAAAATTTTTCCATGGATATATTCATATGAATTTCTTTTCACCATCTTCAACATCTAAACTCTCCCATAGAATTTAGTATATTAGTTTCGTCAACTATGAGCTACCCTGTTGTGCTAATGAATGACTCTGAACTTTTATAACATTTCCTTAACTGTAATAGGCTATAAAAGATATTTTTATCCAACTTCATCCAAGAACATCTATGTTATTCACCTCCTAACATAGAGGACTTTGTAAGAGCTATATGAATTCTAGGGTTAAATATATTATCGTAAGAAAACTCGACTTGAGCAAGGTGTTGACCTAAAATCATTTAAAATACATAGAAAAAGATATAAACATGTATTCTTACATTTTAATGGTTAGAAAGACCATATTTCTAAGGATTCCATGTTGTTCAAAATATCATTTTTATATTAATATCAAATTGAAGTCTTCTCCACAACATAAAGATAAATCGTAGATCTAAATCAAATATGATCTAGAGTTATAATCTATGAAATATCAATATATCTCAATGTATATCATGTAATTTCAATCATGATAAAAAAATTCACTAATGTCAATGAAATTTTCTTGTTTGTCAATGTGATCAACTGAAAAAATATTTTATGAGAATTGATGGATTTGGGTAGTCCGACGATGAAATATATGGTGATGATTTCCCATTTGTAATGTTTTATGGTAAATGGTAGTTTCATCCCATTAAACATATGTTTATTATCTTAATATTTGTAACAAACAAATAAATGAGATACATAATATATTATATTCCACTTTATGTTGTCCTACCTAAAATTCTGTTTAATATCGATATATATTTTCATACCTTCAGGTTGTATATACAATGAGGAATTATGAGATTCATCAAAAAAATTGTTATTCAACTCTGGTATTGAAGGGACACATACATGATTCTTGAATTTTTATCATTATATAATGATCATTTTTTACACCAAAATGATCTTTACCTTCTTTTTCCTCTTCCAATCATCATTCCACCCCACATAAATTTTCTCATTAATTTATTGTTGATCATTAATCTAAGAAAGATATGATGTTTCTTCTATAACTATGATTTTAGGGTACATCCTCTTCAAATCAATAACTATTGGATATATTTCAATCTATATAATATTAAAACTAGCATTGGCCATCTAACTCATTGTATCAACCACCTTTTTCACATTCCTACTATGGTAGTGTATTGAGTTTTCATAATCTTTATTCAACTAAAACCATCCCTTTTAGTGATCAATCGAAATTTTCTATATGACTATATAGTTTAGTATTTTATAATCAATATATATATATAACTGCTTTCACTACTTTTGTAAATTCATCTATATATTAAATTTTAGGCCCCTCCCAAACTAATTGAGATAATCACACCTCAAGAATATATAGTAGGACAATTATAAATGATCTATTTTCAATTAGAATTCAATGTTCATGCAGACAAAAAATGTTGATCAAAGGATGATTCAGAATATTAAATTTCACTTCCCTTAAAAATTTATATTGTATATATATAAAGGGAGTTAATAAATGATCAATATCATATCAAATTTTACTGAAGTATTAATAAAAATATTTATGTGGATCATAGTCTTACAAAGATCAAAATGAAATACATAACACCATAGTGGAATACAAGTATTCCATAATTTTCCACTTCAATGATTGAGATATAGTAGACACTTTCTTCTTCCCTGTGACAAGGTTGTATCCCTTGGATTAGGTAATTGAATCATATAATTCCCAAGTTTCACACATTTAATAAATATAACTACTTTTCATTCCATAGGATGAACTATATTTATCTCGATTGAAATATTTATTTTTCATCAGTAATTAATTGAAACATAACCTTGTTTTCCACACTTATATAACTTTGTGTTTTTTTGAGACATTTCCCTCAATGCTTCTTCTGAGATTAATATAATGAAAAAAAATCAAATCCTCTTTACACTATGTTATTAATAAATTGAAGTCTCATGATGTTGGGAAGAATCCCTCAAGGAATCCTCTCAATATTATTTTTGGGTCTGGTTGTGTTTTTTGAAAAATCTAGATGGACATAATTGATTATGATTGGTTTTTTTCGAAGAAAGGTTTTTAAAGTTGTGTATTTTCCCATTATTTTCCAATTTTATGGGCCTCAAAATCAGGAGTGTGATGTTGGTAAAAGAAGGATTTTTTAATATGAGTGAATTTTATAAGGAATAATGAAGAAAATTGTCAAAGGATTGGAACTGTGTACCATAATACATGGGAAACATTCCATGTTTTGAAAACGGTACACGGAGCAGAGAAAATGGTACGCAAGTGCGGTTCACAAAACTGAACATGGTTTGTGGTAGAAGGTGATGGAGTACAAAAATGGATTGTCGTCAACATAGAAGATTGACCATGTCGGATTAAAGTTGGTATGAAGAGTGCATAGGAAAATAGTTTGCTGATGTCTTATGGTTCATGGTGGATAATGAATAGGTAAGCGGTAGTGGTTGGATTGAAGATTCAAAAACTCATGACATAGCGGATTAAGTAGATATCCTTACCTATATAAGAATCACTAACCCCAATGAATACTATGAAAATTTAAAATCATTATATATAATATTTTTCTCTAGTAATTTTGAAATGTCCGAAAGTGCTAAATGTTGAAGGCATTTGCGTGGATTCTTAACCCGCAAAAGAAGTCCGCTATGCAGAGAAGAATGTTTGTCATGTGGAAGGAGTTGTCTTGGTATGCGGAAGAGGAATCTCTATTATAAAAGAGTGATAAATCTGCAAGTGGTAAGTGGATGGAGAGCTATGGTAAGAAGAAGCAAAAATATTTTGCGAACATCTAATAGTTCGCGGACTGAGGGTGATTTGTGGAGGAGGTTCACAGAATCGGTACACGGTAGTGGTACGTGATCACGAAGGTAGAGTTAGTCCGTAGAAGAAGGGCAATTCATGGTAACAGTGACGGTATGGGATGAAGGTGTCCTATGTACCAAACTTGGTACTCAGTTTATGGGAGAGGGTGGGGGTTTGCGATTTGCATAATAAAGCTTGAGAAAGAATCAACTCAGTTTGAAAAATTATTTTTCGGTACCAGACAGTACCTGGAATGGTTGAATTCATCTATGGGTGAAAAATGAACTTCAATAGAGCATCTCTTAATAGTTTAGGATGCATGAATTCATGAAAATAAATGATACCTACATGTCCATTAATTTTGTTTAACCTAAAATTATATAAATAGTGAGTGGATTCCAATCCAAGAGCAGTGAGCAAAGGAAGATGAAGACAATGAACCTTGCCACTGGTAGTGCGTTAGAAAAACAGGCATATGGAGTGACCCTTGGGAATTCAGTGAGAAGAACCGAAGCCTTGTAAAGGCATTGAGAATGGCCATTTATGTTCTAGCCTAAATATTGTACTCATTATTGGCAGTGGGCATTAGTTAATTTGATACATCAGCACATCACTGTTGTATGCTCCTTGGATACATCACAGTGAGGGTAAACCAAGTAAAAATATTAAACTCTTGTGTATTATTTCATATCTATTCATATATTCTTATGGTAGGAAGATATAATTGAGTTTTTTTAACAATAAAACAACATCCAAAAGGAAAAAATTTTAATCTATCATACTCTGATTCACCCCCCCCCCTCTCAGGGTATTCATCCTAGTGGACCTATCACATGAAAAAATCATTCTTCACTAATTATGAGTTCTATTAAATTCAACCATGTTAATATTTTTTTATCATAAATCAAGATAGCTGGTTAGACACAAACACACAATTTTTACTCCATCTTCTATATTAATTTTTTTTTGAAATTCACAAAACCAATACATTAACCTTCAAAACCATTTTTAACTTGGTACATCATATTTTTAAGAATGTTTTAATAGAAAAAAGATTTATGTGAGAAGAAAACATTCATAATCCAAGTGAGAATTTAGATAATCAAAAAATCATTTAAAATATTTCTTAAATTATAAAACCTTATAATCAATACATGAAACTTTAGGTTTTTCCTATATCACTTATTATTGTCAAAGGATTTTATACTTTATATCTTATCTTTAATCATAATGGTTCAAAGTTATAATGTGAATTAATCTAATATTTTCCCCGAGGATTGTCAAACTATGTTTGAATTTTGGCCTCTTTTTTCATGGACTAGGTAAAGATCATGTTTTAACACACCAAGTCATTTTAGGGTTATTAACCTTAAGATCATATATTCCAGAGCCTATACCCACATGTTTATATCCATATAAAAATTCCATTTATATGAAACTAAATAATAAAATCATTTCCACAACTTATAGATAATGTCCAATAATTAAATTTATGTATAGTGTTTTCATAAATACTTTTTAATCATAAAATCCAAAATTAACTAAATCCTTCATTGATACAAACTAGGAATGCCCAAGACCCATACACGAAAATGCGATATCCAAAACATACTTTTCATATACTTGATTTGATACCAATAGTAGAAAAACAACATTAACTATCCATAATTATAATATAAATAGCCAATATTGAGTAACATTGATACCAAATTCCATTTAGGTTTTTAGTTTTAGCGAGTTAGGAAAACCCTTTTAGATACTAAAACCCATGAATTTCTTATAAAATCATTATTTTTTCCATTACCCAAAAATTATAATGTTCCATATGAAGACTTTCGCATCTATCACAAAATTTACCATACATAATATCATTCAAGGAATATCGTACACATTATAAATCATCATTACCTTGGGAAATAGAACCATAAGAATGTGTGAGCTTAAATTCATAGTAATGGTAATCATTTAAGTCATTAATTGGTGAATGTATGTAATCATAGGGAGTGAAATAAGGTATGGTACATTATCAAAAATTTGTAACACCATTCCTAATTAGTCAAATATCATGAATTATGAGTCATGGAATGTGGATTTTTTATATTTAAGTACATAATTCAAAAGAGTGAAAAATAAATATTAATCAATCATGACCCATGGGAATATATCATAAAAATTATATAAAATATTTTGGAATAAATATAAGCATTGAAAATCATTTCCTCAGTAATAGTTAAAATCAAGGACTATCATAGTAGAAAAATTACAATTGGGGATTGGGTTCACTAAACATTCTATAATTAACAAAGTCAATTTCATACCCAATACTAAGAACACATCCCAATCCTAAACCCAATGAAACACAAAAGGCCACATAGATAAGCCAAACCATTATAGTAGTCAACACCTGGATAGTAGTCAAAATACATTTCTGCGCAACAAATTAATTATAACATTTGTCATTATATAAAAAATTCACCCCCTTAGATTTAGATTATTCACAAGAGAATCCATCTTCTATAATTCTTTCATGAACATGTGATAAAATCTGGATAATCCCAAAAATAATTGAATCAGAAAGACATTACAAGTTTCTCCCAATTCATAACATCCCTCACCATCTATAATCAACTCATATAACCTATTTAGACACCACATGTCCTTAGAATTTAATTTCATAAATATAGAAATCACACATTGAAAGCTTGGCATAAAACTCGTGATTTCTCTGTAGCCTCAGAACTATTCTAAGATAATGCATATGATCCTCCTTGGACTTATATTAAAAGAGGATTTCATCCACATAGACTATAACAAAGGTATCTCGATACTCATGGAAAATACTATTCATCAAATCCATGAAAACTGCAAGAGAATGTGTTAGATCAATGGGTATAACAAGTTACCCATAATGTACATAACTACTCCCAATTGTTTTTTTTTCAGAATGTGATATTATTTTATCCTCAACTGATTGTACCTAGATCGAAGGTCGCCATTTGAAAACCACATCACCACTTTCAACTAATCAACTAGATCATAAATATATGGATATAAATACATGTTCGTTACCAAAAATTGATTGAGGTTTTAGTGGTCAATATATAAGAGAAGAGAACCATCAGCTTTTTTATCAATGAGAACTGGAACCACCAAAGGTGACATGCTCGAGCATATAAATCCATTCCTAAGAATACTTTATGACTATAACATCACCAATTTAATTTCTACTAAAGACATGTTGTATGTGGGAATAACAGATGGTTTGGTGTTAGGTTTTGGGCAATTGGAGAACCCGACCTTCCATTCTAGTGGAAAATTAGATAAATACGAAGAAAACACATCAGGAAACTTGAAAAAAACTGGAGGGAGATCACTGCTAAATAATTCCTTCTCCAATAAAAATAAAACCCTGATATTACCTTCTCCAACATTGGATAAGAATGTTTAGACCTGCCTGACCTTGGATCCCGTACACCTTGATATAAAATAGGCTCACAAATTGGAGTATTAAAGTAGACCCGTCATAAATATAATTCAATTTAGGATTTTATGGGAAGGATCCAATCCATTCAAAAAATTATATTTAGAGGATTAATGTTGAGGAACAAAAAAATATAAGCCATCTCAACATTTGATAGAGATAATACACATGTGGAACTACCAAGACCCTTCTCTCTCTTCATTCCAAGATGTGTATTAATATCTATTTCAAAAGAGAAAATAACAATATTAAGATTTAACATATTAGAAATATGGTTTGAAATAAATTAGTGAGATGCACCAGTATAAAAAAGTGTAGTAACTAATAATAAATTTATAGTAATGGTACCTCTCATAGTCACTGGACCCATGTTTGCTTCCTCTGAAGACTACCATTGCGTGAAGTAGCATTTTTCTGGATGCCTATGGCTGGAACTCTTTTATACATGATGTGTCTGATTTCCCCATAGATTTAAGAGGAGATGAAGATCTAATTCTAATATGAAGAGTATAAATGATGTGGTAGAAATTATGTAAGTTTCTTATATATCTGTAAGAGATATAGTACATGGGTGCCTTAGTAAAAGCTATCATAGAATTTTTTGGCTTTCCATGTTGATAAAAGAATCAAACGACTTTATCCTAGCTCTATAGGAGGTCTAGAATGACCTTACCATTGAGAACTACCATGATAATCATCACGATTCCACTTTCCCTTGAATTAACTGATTCTAGAATTTGGAGAAAAAGGAATTTTTGTTAACCTTGACTATCTATCCAAATCTATCTCAACCATCATCTTTCTATCCATCACATCTGTATAAGTGGGATGATTTTGAAAGAAAACCTAAGAACAAACATATGATCGATGTCCCAATTCTAACCATAGATGCTTCACCCTCTAATTAGATATAATATTATTCATAAATTGTATGAGCCTAGTTAAGCAATTTGAATACAATATTAGGGTTGTATCATCCTACTTAAGATTTTAAAACTCCATAGCTTTAGGCCAATACCATTGAAACTAGATAGAACTGGATGGTGAAAATAACCTTGAAAACATTCCACTCTAGGCCCTGATGTTTATTTTCTATCACTATAATGTCGCACTATCTCATGCTCGATCCTTCCAGCATGAAGGTGGCTCACTTCACCTTGATGACATCTGTTCTTTTCAAGAACTCAAATAGATTCTCTATCATTCCCAACCATTCCTCTCATGTTGAGGATGTAACATCCCAGGTAAATAAAGAATAAATAATTTTCATATTAATTAATATTTACGAATTAAATATTAATTTTAATTAAAAGGGGTTTCTACATTCGATAGCGTACTCGATACACAATGATGAGTTTCATTGAAATATTACGTTGCACACTAGTAATATAATAATATTATTTTAAATGTTAGTTAACACGCAGCCGTTGTACTGGCGGGAATGGATAGAAATAACTAAAATATGATTATATATTTTTTAAATGTTTTTACATTTATCCAATAAATGATAAGGGCTTAAAATACGGAAAGAATTCAATTTTAGGCATTTATACCCTAATTTTCACTTAGGGTTCATTTATCACCTTTTAACGGAGAACCGTCATTAAATATAGTTTTGATCAATCATCTAAATTCTATTGGACCAAATATAACTCTTCTTTAGAATCGGGACATCAAAATTTACTTTGTGTAAATTTTTGGTATCTTTCCGATAAAGTTCATTTTTTTAATGAATATTGTAAATGTTGTATTTTAATTCAAAACCTCTTTTTGATCTAATTTATTTATATGATTATATTATTATTTGAATTTGTTTTAAAGTGAAATTAGAAAATATTTTTACCATTAAATCCAATAGTGGTCATTGGAATTAATTTCACTTTGAAATCGGACTTAAACTAGTGTCAATCTTTTGATACTTATTGTTTCACAAAAACACGCTATTTGTCATGACAGCGGGAATTAATTATTAAATTAATTAATTTGACTTATTTTCTTTGAATTTTTTAAAATGGAATTCATTTTTGAATTTGGAATATAAAATATATCTTAAGGTGAATTTTTGGAATTTTTCAGAAAAACTTAAATTTTTGATGAATAGTGAAATCACTAAGTGGTACTTATAAAAACTGATTTTCCATTTAAATGAAATTTTTCCACCTTTGTGTATTGAATTTAAAAAATCCGACATATATGGTTGTCACTAAGAAGTAAAATGTGGTTCAATGAGATTAAAATAATTTTTTTGGCGAATAGTAACTTATTAAGTTTTTAATCGCGATTAGTGGTAATTAGTGTAGTTTAAGGTAAAAATAATGTTTTAATAATATGAGATGACCTAGAAACATGTCCTACCCTCATTGGATGTGTCATGGGCGACCAAGACAAGCCATGGGTCAACTTGGGGACCCCATGGAGGCACTTTGGTTGGAAAATGACATAAATACCTTTTATTTAATGTTAATGTAAAAAATGGCACAAACATGATATGTTTTACTAAACCAATTTTTAAATGGGGTTAGACAAGTCAGATTTTTGATTATAAATAGTAATTGGAAATATAAAAAGATTTCATAAATCATAGTATTTTTTTTATAATTTTTAGACATTAAATAAATTAGATTATTTATGACATAATAACGATGCAGCGATGACATCATTATTTGACGATTTAAATAAAATGGAAAGATAATGTAAAATATATGAACTACACATGTCCAAAACTTATTGGATGGGTGGATCTCGAACCCTTATCACCTTATCCACGAATTATATCAATTTGGGACCTTTTAAAACCGAAACACATTTTCAAATAAAGTAATATTTCTTTACATTCCAAAAGTGCCCCTCCTCTCCTCTTATAAAAGGCCCCCACCTCTACCACCTTACCCACACTCCCAAAGCCTTTGTCTCAGACAAACCCTGCCCATTTTGTCTCTCCCCTTACTTATCTTACTCCTTGAAGCCTAAAGTTGGGAAGAAGTCTTCCCAAGGAAGCCTTTGAGCTCAAACCAAAGAGAGTTACCCGATTTTGAGGTAATGTCTTCACTTGAGTCCTTTTGTATTATTTTGCTTCTCCAACCCCTTAAACTCTTTTTATTTATTTCTTTTGTAACAACTCCAGTATCTTAAATATACTAGGATGTTTTTATAAGAAGTATTAGAGCTAAACTTTCACACACCTTCATCTAATGGTTAAAGAACATACTGTTTCCGTGGATGGTGAATTTATGCCTCCCGAAACGATGATCTTTCAATATTCCTTTAACACCTTCAAAGGTGGCCATTAAGATGTCACTATATTTATATATGATATATAATATGTTTATGTTTTCTTTAAGCATCTTTATTTTTCATTTTGGGCATACCTTTATGGTTTCCATTATGGGTAAACACGATATCTTCATTTAAGGAAGTGCAGACTACCGCCCCCTCAAAGTGATGTAATTCGTTAATGCCATATGTGGGACATGTAAAGGATGGATTTAAAGTTATTATATATGATGTTATACTGGAATTATAATATACCTCTATATCATTATTATTTCTTTCCATTAAAGTATGAGATAGAAATGAAAGTAGCGTTCATGCGTACGTACGGCTTACCGTCTCCATGAACGGTGCATTTCATTTCTTATCCCCAAATGTAATGTACTATTAAAAGTACATGTATATAATGGATATATATAATTAATGATATATCTAAATGATGAATATAATTATGGAATTAAAATATACATACCTCTCATTTAGTTTTGATTCCATTAATATGACAATGAAATGAAAGTAGCGTTCATGCGTACGTACGGCTTACCGTCTCCATGAACAGTGCATTTAATTTCTTACCTCTAAATGATTATGTAATATTATAAATACATTTATATTCTGGATATATATGATATATATGATATCCAAATCAGGATTGCCATTCTGGATGTAAAGAACCTTTTACCACATGAACAACATGTAATTGTAAGAAGTCCACTTTCGACTTAAGAACCAAATATCGACAAAACAAACATTATTAACTTAAATGGTTACATAATGTTTATAACATGGCAATAAGTGATATAAAAGGAATAATGAACTTTAAAAAGGTTCTTAATCAAGTGGAAATTAACTCAAGTTTATTATTCAGGACGTTAAAGAACGATCGAGTCAAGTCGGACCCAAGGTAAGGGACTTCGTCTCAATCTCCTTTCATTGAGGAATATTTCGTTTTATACACGACATTCTTTTATACGGTGTATAAACCCATTTGACTTTTACTTTTATAAAAAAGGAATCTTTTTCTACGAATCATTTTACTAAACGACAAAAAGGAATGTTTTTTTAACGTATGCGGTGACAACGACCTTTTCCGCCGCCGCGAGTATTATTTGGTCTTTGGCTTCCTCAACAAGACGTAATGTTTTTAAAATAAAATAAATACCATATAATCTTTTATGTATTTTGGTATTGAAAATGGTTTTGACAAAGGATTCTATTATGATATATTGTGATGTGGAAATGTTATCATTCCTTTATATTGGTCTTATGTTTTATTATTTTATATTGGTACTTGGACATTTTAACGGGTGGTTACGTTATAAACCATATGACGGGTGGTGCCATGAATACCAGGACGGGTGGTTATGTTATAAACTCCAATGCATTGGGTATGGAAGCCAGCCGTATGGCTATTCCATTTAAGTATGTATGGAAATTGGTCGTATGGGTATTCCATTACGTGATATGTGTGGAAGTCAACCTAATGGTTATTCCACTTAAGTATGTTTATGTCCCAAGTTACCTTTATATATGCTATGTGTTCTTTATATGGGTTTTATGGTAATCCTTTGGTTAAAAAAAGGTAAGTAATGATACTTTATTCAGTGAAGAGTTTTTACTACTTCATAATGGTGAAGGTATTACTTTGTTAGAGTATACATGGTTTACTTGATGTTTGAAAAAGTAACAGTTTTCATTCTTTGTGTATCCCTTACTGAGCTTTTTATGCTCACCCCAAGTTTTTCCAAATGTTTTTCACAGGACTTAAAGTGGAATAAGGTCAAGGATGGGATCTAGGGAATATCATGCTATATAAGACATAGAACTAGACATGATTCTTTTTAAGAGTTTTTTTTCTATTATGGAAACTTAGTAGAAGTGTCTACTTTGTAATATTTTGAGATGTAATAGTTATGTTCTAATTCTATAAAACTCTAAACCTGAAAAGATCCTCAATGTGAATTATTCATTTAATTCAATATTAAGTAATGTTTAAGGCTGGGGCCTTATAGAGGATCAATGGAGTCTTTGAAAATTAGTAGATTTTGGAGAAGTAACCTTTGTGAATAATTTCTAAGAACATTCCATATGAGAATCGAAAATTGGAGCGTGAATGAGGACTAAAAGTGGTGCATGTTCTAGAGCTTGGACTGTGCACACAATAACCTCAACTAGATTTTGTTCCACCCGGGGATTCATTGAATACGGTTCAGCTGCATGTTACACTTGGATTTGATTCACTTATCTTCATAGAGCCATGATTATAGAAAACATCAGTAGACAACAAGAAAGACATTAGATAATTATCACACTAGGTAAAAAGTTAAATTAATCCCAAAATATATAAAAAACAAGATTTATATTTCAATCTATCCAAATCACAATTGGGAGAAGACTAAATCTAATACACAAGAATAATTTCCCTTACCACCCCTGGTAAAATAATGTTCATTGTGGTGAGATCTATCCATGCACTCAATCAAAACTACATCCTATGCCCTGAAAATATTTCAAAAATACGTACTAACTTCAAGACAAGAGCTCAACTATCTTCCTCTCATACCACTTTTCCATGAACCATCCCAGGTACCCTGATTACCCGATAACTAAGTTGGAACTGACATAGACCAAAGAGAATTCATGATCTCTATGAGTTGATGAATAGCACCAAGAATCATATGAAATGAAATTGGGAACAACATTTCCACAATTCATAAAAGAAGAAAGATAATCCACTGAATATGCATACAAAAAAACTCCAATGAGATTAATATACAAGAAGTCAACAAGGAATTAAATCCCATTGTAAAAAAAACCCAAGTCCAAAAATAGGGGGAAACACATGTACCTAAGGACAATACTAAACATGTCCAAGGTTAAATAGAAACAACCACCTCCAAAATATCCTTTACTCATACTCGATCTTAGAAGGAGAAAATCTAAAAAAATGATGGCACAAGTAGGGTGTGAGATCAAATTTCTAGTAGGGTCTCACCAAGGATTCCATATCAGATGCCAATAATAGATTTACTAAAGGAATGACTTCAATTTTAGAATTAATAGGTTTTTAATTTTTATGTATATCTAAACAAATCATGCTATATAATTTAAATTATTGAATAAAATACTTTATGAAAAGGCTTTAAAAGTGATTGAATAATTCTAAAACAATAGATAAAATAAAACAGCTATAAAAAATAGTTTATGTAAATTCAAAATGCATGAAATTTTGTTAATAAACATTGGCATACATTTATATATATAATATAAATAAATGGTGCAACATGGTATTCTTCTATATAAGCATGAATGTTCCATGGTATAAGACTCTTTCACCTCTTTGTGATCTTGGAAAAAAATTTATACACACATACCAATGGAACATTCCAAAGGTGAATCATCTCCATCCCATCAGGGATGTGACCTGATTCATTTTTGTTTTATAATGTTTTATATATGTGGAGTGTATCCAAATAAAATAAAAAATTCATAAGGATTTCATCTGATCTTATACAATCAATGATTCAAAATTTGTTTTAAAACATCTTAATATATCATTGAATCACCTTTCCCAATTTCAAATTCAAATTTTCCATTTAAAAACAAAATACCTTTTTATAAAAAATAGGCCTCTTTAACAAGAGAAACCCACCAGGGTTCTATCAATACATTTTAATCCATTTTCAAAAGTTTGGAATCTATTAAAAACCAATTACATAAATTTAATAAACCATTTCTATAATTAAAATCAAAATTTTAATTGAAATATATTCCATCAAATTAATAATTTAAATTCTACACTTTAAATCAACCAATTTCCAAAAATTCTTCCCAATTCAATGTAATTAGGGATTTTCCAAATTTTCATGCCAAGAAAATTTAAATATCATAGTTCACTAAAATTGGGGTTTGTCAATCAATTAAAATAAATTTAGAGAAATTAAATTTAAATCAAAAAATGAAATAAATCATGAAATTCATGGTCAATCAATTTGGCCAGACAAGATAGAATCACTTACCTTTTTCAGGAAACTCAACACTGGAAACAGAACCCATCCATGAGAATAAAGGTTTAGAAGACCTTTAAAATAAACCAAGATATGATATTCAGTTTTATAGAGAATAGATCTATCAATTTCAAGACAATCCATTTAAATTCCAAATGAGGAGAAAGAGATAAAGACGAAGAATAGAGATAATTCTTACTTAGAGATCCACACTATAGGTGAAACAATAATAACATGCTGAAAAAATGAACCTGAAAGGGTTAGAGGGATCCAAGATCTCATGGGGAAGGATTTGGGTTGAGAGAGAAAAAACTAGAGAGGATGGGATACATTATCTTATCCATGTTACCAATTTAAAAATACAATTTGGTTATTACATGATGTGTAATCCCACTACATGATGTGTATTCCCAATACATGTCATGAAAGAGTTAAGTAACATAACCACAAAAAAACATGTCTCTTTAAAATGAAGAAAATTCAATAAATGACTCAATTTGCACAACTTATCATCAAATCATGTATCATTTGATATTTTCAATCCTATCACAACCTGAACCCTCTTATGGTATGCATAAGGGGACCATTACACATCGTGTAACCCTTGGAAAGCCTACAAAAAAACGGTTGAAGATAAGATTCCAAAAAATATCTTAAATCACTATTATAGGTATGCTCACAATTCATTCTTAGGAATAACCATTCAATGAAAAGTAAAAACCAAAAAAATTATAAAAATGAATAACTTTCAGATCGGTAATGGGATTTTATAGGTTTTGTTCTGAATGAAGTGTGAGAGTAAACTGGGAGGGAATTATCTTAAGGGTTCTACTAAATGTCTCATGTGTTGAATTAAAGGACATAGTGTTGCTAAATAAAAAAATTAGCAAAGTTAAATCTCTTTGGAATTCACCTCAATAAATTTAGAACTTCAAATGTAAGGAGTTTGGGCATTACATAAATTGATGTCTCAAAGGAAACATCATAAATAGATTTAGAATGGTGGTATTAGAAATGGTTATACTACTAGAAATATAGATACAATAAATGAAATATGGTAAGAATGTGATATTATGTAATGCATTGAGGAATTATAACTAATGGCTTCAGGACCTGGTTCAAAAATTCATGTGTTTATGTATTTGGATCAAGAATTTTGTTATATGGATTGTGAAATATATAATGATTATTTAATATATGTTTTTCATTAATTTGATGAATGGATATTTTGATTGTCACTTATGATATATAAAATATATTTAATGGATTTGGAGTATTTATATTTGTGTAAGGTACCCCTTAATATGTTTTGGATTCAGTGAAAATGAGGTTTAGTATGAGTAAAGAGATGATTTATATGGATAAAGTTAATTGTATAGTATCGATAACCTTAGAACTTATAAGGCGTTTTTTGAAGTAGTATATGTTATCATTTATGGAGTTTGAAGAATTATAGAATCTATGGAATATATTGAACAATTTTATGATTTATTCAAGGAATGAAGAAGAATTATTATTTTTCATTATAGTTATATGGTATTTTAGGTCATTATCAAGTTTGATGAGAATACATGATGAAGCTATTCACATGTTGGGTATGTGAAAATAAAGTGATTTTTTATGACATATGGGGGTTTAAAATTATGTTTATTTTAATAAATTTAGTGGCCTTATATCTAATGATATGGATTTTTATCTTTCAGAAGTGCCAAAAGATTAACAATTTAGGAAATGGTTTATGTTGAAAATTGAATGAGGATTTAATGATTAATGTTTTATTTCAACATATTAATGTTTATGCATGGGTTGTGAAAACTAATTTTCGATGATGATAACTAATGATAAAGAGAATGAATTATCATTATATCTATGGATCTTATGATATATTAGTGATTTAGGAATAAAAACTCCTTTATATAGAGTAAGGTTAAAAGAACAAATTGCTCATGGAACAACAAATGTGTTAGATTATGATCATGAAATCATGCACTCATTTTTAAGAAAATTGTTGAAATAAAATGTGACCCTATTATCATAAATTTTTATAATATCAATGAAATTTTTCAAGAACCTTTGGTTTATGTACATGTGATGGTTAAATTTGTTCAAACCTTGTTCCCTCTCACGCTCAATATGTATTAGGGCTTTATTTTTCTATCAAATGTCCATGATTTCACTTTCCACCAATGTTATCCTATGTGGAAACCTAGTTATGAGTAATATTTGGTAACCATTATGATTCCACCTTTCCCTTTTTATGTGATATTTTATAATTCGTTTTTACGATGGGGGTCTCTATGAATGAAACATTCAATTGTGAAATCATTTACAAACAAGATGTGTTTTGAGGTTGATATTTATTTTGAAGGGGTTATAATTAACACCCAGAGTTTTTATTAATTATTTTTCTCGAATATATTATTTTTTTTGGTGTCATGTGTTTCATGTTACAACTAGTTAGTATTTTTTTAAGTGAAAAACCATGTTGATCTTGCAATACATGAAACACTGTGTATAACTTATTGTACAGACAACACTATGATTGGCCTGTGTTACACACAATACAGAGTTTTCCCAGACTATAATATACTATTACTTTAATTCTTTAATATGAGATTTATTGACTAGACATTGGAATGGTGGGAATTAATAGGATTAGATAAATTTTTTAAATATATAGTTTTTATATATTTATTAGTTATATATTCAATATATATAAAATTTCAATAATTTGAAAAAAGAATTCATTTCTTAAAAATAGTATCTTTTATAAAATATGAGTTAATCCTACTTGATGCACATAATTAAAAATTAAATTTCACCAATTTTATAAAATTTACATGAATGAACTCATTTTTTAAATCAAAATATAAAATTTATCTAAGGGTGGGGTTTTGGTGTTTTTCTGAGAAGTTTTATTTTTTGATGAGTATTGAAAAATACCTGTTTGTCTAATTTATAAATAAAGATATATTATATTTTAAATTTATTTTATTATATTTATTTCAATTATACATATATTAATAAAATTTAGTCCATATTGATCTGTTTTATAGTGAAATTGGATATAAAAACATTTTAAACATTTGATAATTTTCAAATTAAAAACTAGACTTCTCATCACATTTATGGGATTAATTATAAATTAATTATTTTCATTTTTTATTAGAATTTTGGAAAATTGTTTCAACAATTTGAATAATAATAATTTATAATTTCTCACACAGAAAACTTAATTTTTTACCAAAATAATTTGAGGATACATTTAAAATTAATTGCGATGATTAAGGGAAAAACTGGTATACTTAGTGGTTAAACATATAATATAAGGTTTAATTATGAAACAAAACTTTTATAAAACCCATTTATGGGTACTATTTAGACCCATGGGACATTGTAATTTAATTTTATTTTTTTGGTACAAGTTTTCATTAATTTCACACACATAATAAGTTAAGAAAATAAGATGATAAAAAAGGTAATTTTCTTCATTTTAATTTATATAAAGCTTGAAAATATGGGAAACACTACATTGGTTAGGATATAAATATCATTTTTTAATAAAAATTTATTTTCATATCATGATAATATATTTTAATATTTTATTAATAAATTAGTTACATGATGTTCTTAAGAAACACTTACATAAAGATTATTTATTTAATAATTTAATAAAATAAATTATACTAAAAATATGAAATTGATGTAAATGTAATGAATAATTATCTTACATTAAATTTATAGAAGAATATATCATAATAAATAGGATATATTCTATTAAATTCAAATTACATTATTGTCATGATATTTTTCAATTCAAATTAATTAAATAATGTTAAAATTGTCCTTAATGTTATTTTATAATAAATGATATTTTATTTAGTGATTTAAATTTACCAAACATACTATATTATAACAAGTTAATATTAAATTTTAATAAATATAGAATATTCCCCACTAATGGACATATTAATCTTTTATAATGGGCATATTGACCCCAAAATAATAAAAAACATTGTTAAATGGATTAGGCTTAATGAAGTTTTTTTGCACATTACATACACTTCTGTTAAAATTAATTTACAACACATTTAAGATTTATTTGATAAATATAATATGAAAAAATAAAATCTATGGGGATAAATTTTATAATATTTCTCACAAAAATTTAGTCATGATTGATAAATTACCTAGCTTAGAAAATTACTTAACTTAAAAACCAAAATGGAATAAATATATGGAAACATAGAAGTTGATGTTGAAATATATAAAAATTCCTTTATTTTTCTACAGTGGAGTTATTTATCAACCATATAAACCCTTAAATCCATTATTATATAATTTATTTCTACATTAGGTTATAGATACGTCCCAATGGTGAATAATTTTGAGTATTTATAAAAATTCTACTCCTCCTCAACTGTAAAAGGGAACTCACTATACCCTTTATTCACACCACTCAATCCATTTGGATTATCCATGATCTTCCAAAATCAAATCCAAAATTAACTCACCCATCATATAACCCATATTATTGGTATAAATCCACCCATTTAGGGATTTAGTTAAAACCTAAGTATGACACCGAAGAAGAGTTAGAAATCTTTAGACGAGTGTTTTATTTTATATCTTCCATCTCCTCTTTAAAATGTTTTTATATAATGATTATATAATTGTAAAAATATCATTAATATACTGATAAATCAATATCATATGGGTACTACATATAGACACAAAAAATTCCATCAAATGGATTACAAAATCATTATTCGTGTGTATGAAAAACAACCGCATTACGAACAAATGTCGTTAATTTTTTCCATTACCACGTCTAATGGTTAGAAATAATGACAGAAATATTATTTATATATGATATAAATGATATTTATGATATTATTATTTATTTATTACATCACTTCTAATTTAATGATTTCCATTTGTTGAAAATATGATAACGTCGTTCATGTCTATGATAAACAACTAACATGTGATGTGATGCGATTAATTCATGTTTTACATGGATTGTATTAAGGATGTATTTAATAAAAATATATTATAAAAAAGAAATAATATTTCTTATGTAATTGAATATATATATATATATATCATTTAATCTTATTCGTTCAATATGACAAGTAAACAGAAACAACTTTAATGCATACATACAGCGACCGTATTTATGAATGATGTATTTCATTTCCTTTAACAAAAAAATATGGGTTTATGTAAATAAATATATGAGGAATATATATTATTTTTATATGATGGTTTACATTAATTTAATTATGAAATCTTGATCAATGTTATAAGACTAAAAATAACATGTATAAACATGAACAAAAAACAAATCATTAATTACATGAAACATAACATAAACGTGGAATAGTTTATAGTTAGGATATATAATTAAATACGTAAAACATATATGGTATTAAATATTTATATGAATTTGGTTCAATGATATATGTTTAATAATTTTAAATTTATTTTACTGGAGGTTTTAACAAGTATGGTGGGAGTCAAGACTTATGGTAAGGGATTGATGTCTCACTTTTTCTTTTTGAGAGACACATGCTAAATTCACACAAATTTATTCTATATGGTATATATACAACACATGAATGTATTTAATGAGGATTCTAATAAAATATTTTGGGATTTATATATCCATTTTAGGATATCTCATACATGGCTTTTCTGGGTTAAAAGTTAACAAATTGGGAAGGGAATTTTGTTACGATTTTCCTTCTTCAAAACATGATATGTTATGCAGCCATATTATTTTAGAAGGAGAATATAATGACACATTTACATGTTTATAACGATATTATTATTTAAAATATATTTTATGATTCATGTAATTTTATTATTTCTTGGGGATTATGATTCAATGTTACTAAAGTGGTATGACATTATTTGACCAATCTCATCGTTTATCGAGATTTTTTAGGATTATGCTTCCATTAATGAAATAATATGATAAATATATAAATAATTATCATGAATTTCATTTTTTCATATTTACTGATGATATATTCAAGTAATGTTACCATTTTTCCTTTCTTTTTCACCTAATATAATTATAATTTCTTTATAAAAACACAAATTTATTTTCCTCTTTTCAGAAAAATGTTTTCTTCCATAAACATGTCTCCCAAAAATATTTTAATCTTTTTAAATGATATTATAATTTAATTATTAGGGAATTTTTTTTAAAAAAATATTTTAATTTTTAGAATCAATTTCAAATAATTTTATATTCTTTCTTTATAAGTTCTTAGTTTTATGTTCAATGAAAGTGGTGTGTAGAATGTCTCATTTCTTAAAAAGAGTTTTCCTAATAGGAAATGATATTATCATCATGATATTTTTTAAATGATACATTAAAATTATTTTATATATAAGATGAAAAATGTTCGTATTACCTATAACTAATGGAAGTTATGATCCTAAGATACCCACTACTATTATTTCTCTGAATGGTTTCTTGATGACTTGATAATTAGAGAACCCATTTATTTTAAATGGGTCAATCATGTTCCAAAGATATTAATATGAAACACATATATATTCCATGGGTTAATCATTTTTCATGTATATTTTAATGATACCACTTTCATTTCCTAGGGAAAATCAATTTATGAATGAATAATTATTGTCTTTATGAGATTTCATCATGATATGAAAGATCATTGTACATTATTCTTGATGTGGTTATCATACATAGATTTTATGATAGGTTGGGCCATATATCACTAGGTAGGCCCATTACAACTTATATGATGGGGTGACACACATAATTTTGGGTTGTCATATTATAGCTTATATGATGTAGAGGCTTAGATATTTTTGGGTAAGCTCATTATAACTTATACGATGAGGAGGCCCAAATAGCACAGAGTGAACCCATTATAGCTTACATGATGGGTGCACCTAGGTATTAGTCCAATTAATTTGGAAATAATTTATAACTAATTAGATAGACTTGAATGGAATAAGGAGTTAAACAAGTTCAATAAGGGGTTTTATCCATAAAATGATATTAGGAGTGAAAATTGACTACAAAGATGGTATTTGGAGTCAAACATGATGAATAAGATGGTCTTTGGATTGAACCTTGTCTCCTAAGAAGTTTCGGGGGAGTGAAACTGTTCTATTAAGATATCCATGGATGTTATCATTGACTAATATGGAAATCAGTTTATATGTTTCTATGTTTTATAAAATTTTATGTCTCATTCAAATGTTATTCCCTCGTAGATTATGCTCTTTATTCCCTTATGATTAATTTCATATAATCATCCAACCATAATTCCATGACTCATGGGTATTATCTTATATAAGAATGGTTTGATCCCCAAATGTTATTCACTTGTTCTCATATAATTTTTTCATTTTTATACTTACATATCTTTTTTATTTTTCCTTATTGATAATCTAAGATAACGTATTCTTATGTTCCCTTTACCCTGGTTATGGATAATGGTGTTATGTAGGAGTAATAAATGATAATATATTTGTTGGAACCATTAAATATATTTCATGAGACTAAAGGATTTTATTCCATGCTTCCAAAGGCATTAAACTATTTTGGTCCCCGGGCATGTGTTTCAATAATTAATTTATATTCTTCTAAACATATATTATATCCATTTATGTTAATCATGGGTCATTATAATATGAACAAATGGTAATGGGTGTGATTTGTTCTCAAGAATATAGTCCAATGAGGAATGGTATGATTTTTGTAGATCTACCACTAGACAAAATAATATTTCTATTACCTAATTGGAATATGTACCTCCAAGTAGGGGATTTGTTTTATTTGGGAAATGGAATGATATGTAGTATCACTAGCGGTATGGAATTGGATAATGGGAAATATTGGGATCATGACAACATAAATAATCACATGAAGGATAGTGAATATTTTGATATGGAATATGGCCCAATGAGGTAGGAAATAAAAGGGTTAATTATATTGGGCATGGGCCTCGAAAAGGAATCCTACCTATCCTATCAAAATCAGACTCAAATCCCTCATAGTTTGAGTGATGTGTTTTAATGTCACATGAAGAGAATATGTAACATTATTTTCCATCATTCAATAAAGACCTCAGAAACATAGTATAATGTACTTATTAGGGGAAATATTTGTACTAAATCATGAGACAATAGTGAATCATGAAGGTATTAAAAATTTAGGATAACCAACTAAGGCATATTGAGGCATACACATAAGGCGGTGGCCCATGGTGAAATTCTAATTATATTATTGTTTAAAACAATGTGGATCTTCAAGACCATGACATTCATGATAAGTGTGAGAAACAAGTGATTATAGAATGTTAAACACAAAACATTTGGGTGAAAAATTAAATTTAGATGGGTATTATAACTTTAAATTTCATATATATTCTTAAACCAACAAGTGTTGTGGGTTAAGGAATAGATAATTGGGGATTACGCATAGAGAGATAGACAATGATGACTATCAATTTCTTATTAGTGATTTCAATGATATGAACCATCTTTAGTCAGATGCATGGGAGGAGGGACATCCAACCATCTTCCTTCCAACTATTTGGTATTTACAAATTTGGAGGAAAAGAGAGTATGACACCCTAAAAAAGGGAATAAGGGTTTACTCAAGGAGGTATTACTTATTTGAACTAGAGGGTTGAACATAGACTAAATAAATTATGATCTACTAGTGATTGTTCTAATGTCTTCCTGATGGGTCCCAAATTGGTAAGGGAATCAATGATTATGATCCCCTGGATCTTTCTACAGGTTTGATATGGCATCCCTGAGAATCATTTTATCAAGGGAATCAAGAATCGAATCAGTTCACAATTGTGATAATTCCATGATTGTTTAAATGATGTGTCCTTGGAGGATGTCTTTATGGTTAAAAGATGATATAAGATACCTTGGGAAATAGAATTATTTACCACTGAACAGAGGGTGTTAATTAATAACTTGTATGAGAGTGATAAAAGTTGTATTTTCTTAAAAAATGGTTTGTAAAATGTTTCTATGACTGACTGAGACCCGCACATTAGGATTTATTGTAAAAACAATGTTTATTTTTTTTTAAAAAAATGTTACTAGAAAATATACAATATATTACATACTCAAGGTTATTTTTCTGTCTTGCTTCTAGAAAAATAAATAAATTATTTATAATATATTAGAGTTTAGAAAAATTATAAATATAATATATATTTGGATTCACTCAACCAAGCTCAAAATTAAAATACTTCTTATTAACATATACTGAGCCTATGAAAATCATTTTAAAACATAGGTTGAGTATAATATTTTCCATTAAAGGGTTTTTAAAACTTGTGGAACTTCATTTGATAAAAAATTATTTAAAACACATTTGAAGACATTTTCCAATCATTTAAAATACAATACATTTTTTCTATGAACAATATTTCACAAATCTCAATGAAGGATTTTAAAATAAATATGTAGGAATATAAATTTAAAAATTATGAAAAGGTATACTATATGGAAATCCCATTTAATTGTAAAATAATTGTCCCTTAAAATAAATATGGATTTATCCTTTAAAATAATTTTTAAATATTATGTTTTAGGGATTAAAATGATACTTTGAAACCCTAATAAATCTATGAGGGAATTAGTATGATAAATATTAGGATATTATCCCACTGAGGATATGTGATCACCCCAATCCTCATCAAGTCATTCGATATCAACTTACATTATTTTATTTTAAGAAAAACATTTTATCATGTCTTCCTTTCTTGTTTATAACTCATTAAAGACAATTAAAAAACATAAAAAATTATTTCCAAAAAATAAACTAATTTTATATCCTTCAAATATATATAAAAAATTGTTTTTTATAAATACTTATATGGGTTATAAGAAAAAAATAATATTATAATACATTCATAAATTTAGTGTAGAATTCGTAAACACTATGTAAATTAAACATAATATAATTACTTTTAATTAATATTCATGAATTTGTTTTTGACATACATAGTGAATGGAAATGGATATACATTTGTGCTACATATATGAGATTTAAAATACATGTTTTAAATAAAATAATGGATTTAACATTTAAATAACACCTTTATAAGTTTATAAATATCTCATAAAAAACAATATAATAAAAGAATACTAATTTTTATCCCCTAATTTTGGGTTCTAAAATCCTTAACAGAAAATTTCTTAAAGTATAGCATTGTATTCTATAAAACATGTCTTCCATAAAATGGAAATATGATAATGATATTCCTATTGATATAAAAATTAAAACAAAAAATATACTAGGTAAACATGAAAATATTTATTTTTTAAAATAACATACCCCACTTAACTAAATTTTTGAAGAAGAATTATTCTTCTCATTGGTACGAGACTCTCTCTCTTAAAATGGAAAAAGAACTGGTTTCTAAGTGGAAATTATTGTCAAGAAAATAACTTTGTAACAACATTTCCACTTTTTTATTATATATAAAATTTTGAAAAAATATTCTAGTATCTTATATAAACACACACACACAGATATATATATATATATATGGATGAAACCTCATCCAAAGAAAATTAGGGATTTGTATAAATCATCATGAAAAGACATGTACAAAAAATTCTAAATTTGAATCCTCAAGGGATTTGTGGAATATATATATATATATATATTATTATTACAAAACAATTTGTGGAAAATATATCAATGTCATAGAAAAAGTTTTAAAAGATAGAATTAATCGATTTCATTGATTGTTTTAAAAAATTAACTTAAATATTCAAATGATACAATGAAACTGATGATGATTTTTTTGATGTTATGTAATCATTAAAATACATTTTAAAACTAGTGATAATATAACTCTATCAGTAGGGTTAGGGAATATGGAAACCTAGTGTTTGTTAATTGGGAGTCCCTTCACAATAATGTTAAGAAAATAGGTTTGAAGTGGTCATTCATGAAGTAAATTGAAATTATTACCTTTATATAACTTCTTTATGATAACTATTAGTAAATTAAGAGTGATTTTGAGCTTATATTAAAATACCCTGAGGGGTGTCTGAAACTAGGGTATGTATATCTTGAAGAACCTCTTCTACATCCTATAGTAAGTGTCATATTAGGACCCCTATAAGTCATATTTATTGAACACATATAGCAATAAAAATGAATATGTGATTAATTATTATGGGATGGGGTATCTTTTATGTGACCAATAAAGGAATTTGAGTGGGATTAGAGTGACAATAGAAATGCGTACACATATAATCTTGAGAAAAATGGCTTGGGAGATCGGCATGGACATAACTACTTGGATGGTTTCTCATGTAATTGTGAAAGGTGGCCTCATAGAATAATGGGAGGCTTGGGATGCCAACTAAGATATAATTATGGTAATATATAAATTTCTCTAAACCACTTTGGAATTACCTTATTTATTTTCCCATTTTTAGAAATAGAGTTTCATCAATCCCACCATCCCTTTATTATATTAGAATAATAATTATCAAAATCCTAACCTTGGGTAGATATACCCTCTCACATACTAACTTCAGTTGTTATCTTAACATGGTTATCATTACTGACCACATTAGATAATATTATATAGTTGAAAAGGAAAATTTGGGAATTTATTTATTCTTTGAAGAATGTCCCAAGGAACCTTTCTTTAGACTTAATGTCTCCTCTTAGATACAGGGAAAAGAAAAAGTGAATCGTAAAATTTTCAATTCATTCCTTAATAAAATTAACTTATTTTTATATATTCATAATATTATATTCATTTAAGGAATATAATGTTTTAATGAAAAATTTATCAAAGAAACATTCAAATAAATACAAAAAATTGAGTCATTTATCTCTCTTTACCTCAGGCATGAAATCCCACAAATAGCGAGAAACATGTTCCCACTTAAGGCCTGTGAGCATGAAATAATGTCTTCATGCTGTTACTATTTCAACGAATATAAGAAACATTTGAATTGTAACATCTCTATCTTGGTAGCCACTAAACCTTGTTTCCTAGGCTGGGTCACCACATAACCTTAGGCATGCCTCCCCGTATTCCAAAGGCAATCAACTAAAAGCGAGAGTCTAATTTATTATGTGGGGAGACTATACCATCTTTATCCGAGTAATACCTAGTAGATAACATGATAAATAAAGGGAAAATAATAAACAAATACCATGAATCACAAATAAATTTCCCAAAACTAGGTATAAACCCACAACTAAATAGTAACACATGATATGTAATGTCATACAATGTTGAGCGCAAGGAAATATCAATTTGACGGAATATTGAAAGATCCCCAAAATGGGTACCAACTAAATGTTTGGAACCCTCATACATGTACATCCCACATTCAAATCAACCATCTAGCATAGTACCCTTACACTTTTCCTGACCATCCACCATGAAATCTTCTTCGGTGCCCAACAACGACCTGAGTTGGGTGGGAGTATAACTCTGTAGGCCATCAAAAAAGTAGTATAAGAAATATATATTATAAATAGGTAGAGATTGTATCTAATAAATGAATGAAAATAAAAAAGATAAACTAGGTGTCGATGGTTAATAATATTCACGTATCCCATCTCATCCTTTTTTCCTACGGCTAGACATTTCCATCCTTTACTCCATGACCTATATTGGTAAACTAATATGCCTAAGGGAATAATTTATGTTTCTATCTCACTATGGAAAACATTTCTCAAGGAATTATGGCTCACATATCATGGAGACTCTGTCAATATAGTCTCATGAAATGATTCGTTTTGGGCCATAGAGCCTTAGTCTGACTCCCAAACCCATGCAATATAAGTGAGGAGATTAGAGCATCAGTCTATCTCAGCCTATGCGAATAGAACCTGAATTCAATATCCCTCATGATACCAAGGCATGGACATGTTTTTCTTTAATAATAATTCATTTATCAAACATAATGATATCCATATAACAAATTTAACATTTACAACAAAAGATCATTCAACACATACAACATCATTTTCATTATCATTTTTACAAATTCTTATTTATGTAAATTAATACAATTAACCCATTTATCACTTACATGAAAGAAAAAACCAACCAAATTCATCTTTTACAATAGATAAATCAATTAAACCATTATCATTATACCAAAAAAACCCCTTAGTCAAATATAATTACTAAACATAGTTACCGTTATTTTCATTCCATAACCCATGATAACATGTCTACATATTAATCAAGGGATCTATGTCAATACAATATGATTTATCACTTAACATGTCAGTTTCTATGTTCAAGGAGTAGTACACAGCACTGGTGGGTTATAACCTAGTCAAAATAACCACAACACATCTCATGGAGACCATGAGTGGTTTAATTAAATATTTACCCAAAAATTCTATCATTTCCACCTTGCAGAACCAAAAGGCCAACACAAAGACACCATGACATAGTGTCATATATGTAAATAATTGAAAAGACTATTGGATATAAGTTGTAGAACAACTATATTTATTTCGATGATGAATTTGGACATAACTATAGCCTTTGATTCAAATATGAACACCCTCCAAATGCCAAACATAAGATCCCTAAAAAAGTGGGTATTATTGGTCTAGAATGATAAGAAAATTTCAAAAGACCTAATACAAAAAAAGACATAAATATTGGTGTTAGACTCATCTATAGATTTGATCCATACATTACTGAACTCCAAATGGATTAGAAAAGAAGGATATCAACCCTTCAGATGTTTAGGGTGATTTGGTTTGTTAATAGGGATGTTGGGGGGAGAATGGAGTAAAATACCAAGATGCAACACCTAGTTCCTGAGAGGTATAATTAGAAAAAGAACAATTTTAAAGGGGAATATGGTTTGGTGAAACACATAGAAAAAACCAGGTTTCACCCTCTTCCCAAGAGGGTGGCCCTTCCGCATAATTACTTTTGGAGCCTGCATGGTTTGATAAACCGTGATGTCACGACCCGTCCCCTAGGGCTCATGTCATGACTACCCCAAGCCCACCTTCCATTGGGCAGGGGATGATGACTAGCCCCAAAGGCGTAAACCCCTAAGACTTGGAAGACGTTTCCTTTATTAAGTGTAAACACACAAAACAGAGTATGATTTGGAAGTAAAACAATAAGAAAAACTTTATAGAAAGAAGTGCTAAAAAGAAAAAGGGTCCGAAAATACAATACAAACTGTAATGTACAAGTAAAAATGAAAGAAAAGTAAAACAGCTATTGGATCATCCATTGGGGAACCCTACCCGGTGGGTAGGTACAGATAGCCTCCAGAGTGCTCCACGTCTGTCTGACTCCTCTTTGTACTGACGCGTCGTAAGGTCCACCTCCAGGTACCATCCAGTCCTTCTACACTCGGCCTCAGTCAGCGTTGTCCGCCATCTGCAACAAACACAATGATGTGCGGCAAATCCCGTGTCGGGGTGAGTATAACGATACTTAGTAGGGACCTCAAGACCCTCAAGGTCCCACAAAATCCAATAAGGATAAACCACAATGTATTAAATCAACAGATAACCCTACTTAGTTATATTCCCATACATATACCTAAGTTATCAAGTAATCCATCTCAATCATGAGGAAAACAAAAAGTTTCTTAATCAAATCAACCAGGATTTTTATTCACATTGTTGAAACCTCAAATACTGGAGAACTCCTCCTCTATAGAGTACAGTGGGCATGTCGCCACAAACAGGCGCTTCCCACTAACCTTGGACTGCTGCGGTACTCCTGTTGTCGAGTACCATTGGTCTGCCGTGCTCACACAGAGGTGCTCCCCCTGTGGGTTTGCCACCAACTACCACATGCTCCCCCTAATATACTGTAGAGGTAATCTTCCTATTGAGTACCACTGGTATACCTCCAATGTCCAACCACTCCTTTGTCGTGGGTTTTCCACCAACTACCAGGCGCTCCCCACTGGGCTAGTCGAATCTCTCCGAGTCTAATTGGTCAAGCAGTCATTAGGTCTCAGCCAGCTACTAGGTCTTTGTACTCCGTTCCCTCATCTCTAGGAGGGTCCGCTCCAAGAGCTATAGGTCGATACTCCAACTATCACGAAGTACAATTTATAATTATCTCAATGGTTCGGCTCATCATATTGGTCTCAATGCAACAAACGTCGTGTTAATCAGAGGCTTGGTCTGTGAGTTCTTAGACTTTTAGTCTTGGGGCCCGGTAGGATTCCTGTATGATCCAACCTGACTGTAACTCAACTAAACCCGGAACTCTAGTGGGGTATATTCAAAGGGACTGTCACGCTCCAAGAATACCAGCACCATGGACGGTTTTTAAAATGGACGTCCGGTTCCAAAGGTATGGCCAAAGAAAGTAAAGGGTCGGTAGTGGGCTCAGGTCCGGTCTAACCCGGTCAGACCGACTCGGCCCAACCAAGTCTAGGATGACCCGTCTGGGTCAGCCCGGTCAACCCGCTAGGTTTGACCTGGTCTGTTGGGCCTAACCCAGCAGACTGCGGGGGCGGTTCGGCCTGAAGTTCTCCACGTAGGCGGATCGGTTCCGGAGGTTGGCAGCGCACCGATAGGGCCCCGAAAAGTCGTGTGGGGTGCGGGCTGGCCGACAGGGCACCGGGCAGGGTGCAATTAAGCCACGCGGGGCACAGGGCAGACTGGCAGGGTGCTGGGAAGGCCGGCTTAGAGCCAGGTAGAGCATACAGGAGGCCACTCTGGGCGCGAGCAGGGCTCTGGGAGGCTGCGCGGGGCGCAGGTAGGGCGTGGGCAGGCCGGTGGGGCATGCGGGAGGTTGTGGGAATGCCGATCTTGCTAGTTTAGTATGGCTCAGGTCAGCACGGGCCGACGATGTTCGGTCGTGAGCATCAGTTTTCCGTGGGGGCGGTGTGATTCGCGGAGGCCATGAGTATCACAACCTTTGGCGTTGCCGCCTTCGTTGCTGTCGCCTCATCTCCATGCCGAAGAAACATCACAAAAGATCAGTGGAGGGAGTCGAGCCAGGTTATTTTGGCCCGAACCCTCTGTTTTTAGAGGTGATAGCAATTGGTTCATCAAAGGAGAATGATGAACAATAATTTCTTACAAACAATCATATTGATTCCTTTCAAACGGAAATGAGGAGAACAAAGTCATATTTCTCAAAGAAAATTCCCTACCTTTTGATTATCAGTCATTGGTGGTGAATTCACAGAAAGAAGACAGAGTTGTCACTCGTTGCATCCACCGTACTCTTCCACACCCAAATATGCACGATGATTTTGGAAGACACTTCACGTCGGTAGGGGTCTAGAAAATAAGTCTGAGGGAGAAGTCCGTGGAAGATCGTTGTCGGCGTTCTTCATTGGGAGATTTCTCCCAATGATCCTCTAATCCTCATTTGCCAAAAAATGAAAATCAAGCCCCTCCAAATAATAGATTGTATTTTCTTTTATATTGTTGAGTTTAAAATTAAAATTGTGGCATTTAATTAAATGAGAAGACCCATTTAATTAATGGGGTGAAGTTGGAATAATAAACTTTGTATTGGATCCATTAATTAATGGGGTGTTCAAGAGGTTCCCCCCCACCCCTCATTAATGGGGGTAGTTGAAAGGTTTTCCTCTCATCCCATTAATAGGGGATAAGCCCCGTGTGGTCCCCATCTCATTTATCCTCACATGGGACGTTGAGTTCGGGTGGGCCCCACCACCATAAACTTTCATTGGAGGTTATGGTGTGGTGGAACCACTTCTAACTTCTAAGAGGTAGTTTTAACAACCCAACACTTACTTGGGGCTTAAATAAAATAATGTTTTTCCAACTTTATTTTATTATTTTTTTCAAGAAAACCCAAAAATTAATTTCTATTCTCGACTCACTACCTTTGAAGTGAAAGTCTCCTTAAGAGAATACTGATGCTGTGAGTTCAACGGTGCCCTCATATTTCAATTCCGAGCACCACATCAAATGTTATAAAGTCTTGCTCTTACATTTACTGAATGTACCCGAACAAAACATCAGAAATTGATTTTGGACACACCGGGCTTTGGAATCAAGCGCCGTAAATTTTCACGGACTCATAAAATTCCCATGTATGAAAAACATTCCACCGGATTTCCAGGTCATTACATTCTCCCCATCTCATGGATTTACATCCCTATAAGCTATAACTCGAATTACGGGAAAAAATGGGGGTATTGAGCACGCATCTGAGTCTCTCGATCCCATGTGCTCTCTTGGAGGATCCCGTGTATCCAACAAACGTGCAACAAAGGTATCGACCATCCTTGTAGGACTCACTCATGTCGATCCTCAATCTCCACAAGAACCTTATTAAATGTGGCCCCATTGTTAACATCTAGATCTCCATGGTCGATGATTTGGGAAGGGTCGTGCACGTATCTCCTCAGTTAAGATACGTGGAAGACATCGTGCAACCAATGAAACTGAGGTGGAAGATCCAAGCGGTAAGCCACTTCGCCAACTCTGCTAAGGACCTGAAAAGGTCTAACGAATCTCGGAGATAACCTAATGCCTCAAGAAAATATCATTAGGCCCCGTCGAGGTGATACCTGTAGAAATATGTGGTCCCCATCCTCGAACAATAGAGGCCTCTATCTCCTATCATCATATGAATTCTACATGCTCTGTGTAGTTCACATCCTCTCCTAGATGATTTTCACCTTCTCTATGGTAGCTTGTACCATCTCTTGTCCCACTAGTGCTGACTCCCCTGGGTCTGTCTAGCACAAGGGTGATCTGCAAGGTCACCCGTACAATGCCTCAAAAGGGTCCATCCCTATGGTGGAGTGATAGTTGTTTCTATAGGAAGAATCCACCAAATTAAAGTGATCCTCCCAGCTGAGACTGAAGTCGAGGACACAAGAATGCAGCATGTCCTCAAGGGTCTGAATGGACCTCCCATTCTAGAGATCCTTCTATGGATGGAAGGAGGTGCTAAGATGAAGCTGTGTCCCAAAAGCTTCCTGCAACCCCTTCCATAGCTAGGAAGTAAAGCGTTCATCATGATCAGATACAACTGATGAAGGTACACCATGTAGCCACACAATCTACTATACATAGAGGCATCCCAAGATCTCTAGTGAGCCCTTATCTCTAATCGGTAGGAAGTGGGCCAACTTGGTTATTTGGCCAACGGTTACCCAAATTGAGTCATAATCCATGGATGTATGTGGAATTCTAGTCATGAAGTCCATGGATATCCCATACCACTTCCACTCTAGGACCGCTAAAGGATGAACCTAGCCTACTTGTACCAGGTGCTTCACCTTCACTTTTTGATAAGTGAGGCATCGAGAGACAAACTCCGCTACTTCCTTCTTTATACCTATCCACGAGTGTTGTCATTGAAGGTCCTAGTACATCTTCTCCACTCTTAGATGTACCACTAGAGGGAAATTTCTACTGGTACTAATGTACTATCTCTAAATAGGATGATGTGCTCCCCATCTTTAGAAAATCTATCAGGTGCCTTCCCTATAGATATTTGAGCACGTCGTGTCTCGTAGTCAGCGTCTCCACATTGCGCCTCCCTGAAATGTTGAATAAGTGGGGGAGTGACTATAAGAGACTATAGAAAGGTTTCTCCATATCCAACCACAAAGGATATATTTAAATTAGCTAGCTGCGTTGTCGCCTCTCCTAGAAGCTGTATTCCAGTTCTCCTATTGAGTAGCAGGACTGGACTGTACCTGGAGGTGGACGTTATGATGAGTCGGTACACAGAGGAGCCAGACTGACGTAGAGTGCTGAAGAGGATATCTGTACCTACCCTTCATGTAGGGTTTCCCGGTGGACGATCCCGTAGCTGTTTTACATTTATTTCAGTTTTACTTGTACTTTACAATGAGGCATGTATTTCCTGCCCCTTTTACTTTTTATCACTCCTTTGTATACGGTTTCTCTTAGTGTTTTACTTCCATCTCATACTCTGTTGTGTGTGTTTACACTTAATAAAGTCAATTCCTTCCCAGTATTTGGAATTACGCATTTGGTGGTAGTCGCCAGCCCCTAACCTATAGAAGCCGGGCATGTGGTAGTCACGACACGGGCCCTAGGGGATGGGTTGTGACAAATTTGAATCAGAGGAGAATGATGAAAAACATTTTATTACAAAACATCGCATTGATTCCTTTCAAATGAATATGAGGAGAAGAAAGGTATATTACTCAAATTAAACCCCCTACCTTTTGATTATCAGTCATTGATGGTGAAGTAGCTGAAAGAAGATGGAGTTTTCACTCGTCGCGTCCGCCGTACTCTTCCACTCTTGAATACGCACGATGGTTGTGGAAGGCGCTTCATGTCAGTAGGGGTTCGGGAAAGATGTCTGAGGGAGAAGTTCATGGTAGACCATTTCCGGCGTTCTTCGTTGGAAGAAAGGTTCTTCGTTGGGAGCTTTCTCCCAATGATCCTCTAACCTATTTTTTGAAAAATATGAAAAGAGAGCCCCTCCAAATAAAATAATGTTTTTTATTTTATATTATTGAGTTTAAAATTAAAATTGTGGTGTTTAATTAAATGACATGAACCATTTAATTAATGGGTTGAAGTTGGCATAACAAACTATGTGTTGTATCCATTAATTAATGGGGAGGTCAAGAGGCTCCCCCTCATTAATGAGGGGAGTTGAGAGGTTTTCCTCTCCTCCCATTACTAGGGTTGTTATGCCCCATGTCTTCCTCATATCATTTATCATCACATGGGAAGTTGAGTTCGGGTGGGCCCCACCACCATAGTCTCCCATGGGAGGTTACGGTGTGGTGGCCCCACCTCCAACTTCCAAGAGAAGGTTTTAACCACCCAACACTTACTTGGTTTCTCAAATAAAATAAAGTGTTGCACACTTTATTTTATTATTATTTTCATGAAACCCCAAAAATTTACTTCTATTCTTGACTCTCCACCTTCGTAGTGAAAGTTTCCTTAAGAGAATATCAGTGCTGCAAGTTCAACGGTGCCCTCAGATTTTAATTCCAAGCACACTTCAATAGTTATGAAATTCCGCTTGTATGTTTACAGAACATACACGAAAAAAAATAAAAAATTTACTTCAGGCACACCGAGCCTTGAAATCAAGTGCCATAAATTTTTGTGGACTCGTAAAATTCCCATGTATTAAAAATATTTCATGGTATTTTCGGGTCTTTACACATGAGATGAATATCCAGAATGGTTATGTTAATTTTCACATTGTTTTTCCTTCCCCCATGTATAGATTCCGGAAGCCATGGACCCCTCCTCAAGGCATGCATGGTTTTGGTGCATGGTTACTACTAACCATATTCTAACCATGAAACATGCACCAGATGTCCATTTGTCGTTTATTTCATGTATCGAACCCACAATAAACCCTTGAGCCTCCTCAAACACATAATAAAAAATTCATTTACCAACATTAATTTATTGTAAAAAAATAATAAGAAAATACCTTCATGATATCACGTACTAAACATACAGCCCACATTATAATGACTTTTCCATGATTCACACTCTGAGAATTAGTTATGTTCCAAAGAAAAGTGATTGGGCCACTGGGCTTGTATATTCATCTCTCTCTCCGATGTATCTTCTAGAATATAACCATGCAACAAAAAAACAAAGGCATTGTCTTTCTACACAATACTTTCTCAATATGTTCCATAATACACACAAGATTCTTCTCAAAAGAATAATCGTCCTCAATATCAACTCATTTAAAATCAATCACCTGAGATTGGCCAGGGTGGAACATCCAAAGATGTAACACATGAAAAAACATCATGCATTCCACTATACAACTATGGAAGATCCAATTAGTATGGCATAGGTCATATCCTCGTTACAATCTCAAACAACCTCACAAATATGGGTTCCAACTTACACTTCTTCTGAATCAGACGATGTCCCAACTATTGTTACAATAGAAGAAACACACGATCACCCACCATAAATCAATGGAGACTAAAATCTCGATCCACATATGAATTATTCATACTCTAAGAAATCACTAATACATTTCTCAGTCCTCTAAACTTGTTCCTATGTCTCATTCTGTAGACTCTTTAACAAAAAATGTTATTTTGTAATCTCCATCCAACATTACAAATATCTATAAGTCATAAATAAGGCATCTAATATGGTTACATATGAATAATAGCCTTGAAAATATTGTTTTACCCAAACTCAGAATGTTCTAAGAATTTATCCAACAATACACCAAAATTTAGGACACATTCCCACAACATGTCCACCAGTACCTAAATAGTATGCTCTGATTTCCCATCCATCTGTGAGTGGAATTTTGTTCTAAAAAAACGTGGGTACTGTGGTCCTTCTATAATATCTAGATGAAGTATGAGGTAAACCACATATCATGTTCTAAAACTATATTTCGTGACACCTTGTAGAACCATACCATCTCACAAAAATATAACTCGACCAACTGGTCAATAGTGAAGGTCTCTTG